>OX456984.1:171900169-173219011 GCA_949752695.1 Melanostoma scalare
CAATAGCAATGCTGCAAATGAGAAGAGGGCTACTGCGCCGGCGCTATATTCACGTGCTCAGACCTCAGAGCACAAAGAGATAACAAACAACAGATTTACCAAAAAATATGACGCTAGTGGCTAGATTGCTAGAAGCTAGAACACCGGGTTATTTTCTTCCATAAGACTGCTATTATACGGTGCAATTTGTTGCACGAAACTGTTCGAACACCATAAGTGCAAAAGAGAACGAAAGTTCGAAAAACAGAGATGGACAATGTGCTACCGTGTGTCGCATGGGTTATGGTTTCGTGAAACAGCTTTGACGTTTCTCTTTGGGTGGGTTCGAGAACCTATCGGATAGCCTATCTCGGATAGCCGTATCTTGGATACCTTTTTGAACGATCCAGATATCTTTTTCCAGATTGCTGCAGACAACAGCTGTAAAATATTAAAATTCGACTTTTGAAAATAGAAAAACATTTACAATATCATTGCTAGACGATTATAACTTATTTTTTTCGATTTCCCATGAGTTTAAAAAGACTCTTATGCTGAAATAAATGCACACCAAAACAAAAAATCAACATGAAAAGAAATAAAAATAAATTTTCTATCAGCTGATCACTTGAATAGAAAGGTATACCAAATATACTCGGATACCTTTAGATAGCTTTTTAGTTGAAATGGGTGTGACTCTGCTAAAAGTTTAACAAGTAAACAACAACAACAAGCTATCCGGATACGATTCTCGAACGCCCCCTTTGTCTTTGTTCGTGTTTTTGTTTATTCTGTTTCATTTGGTTCAAAAATAAGAAATAATACTAATAATAATGACTTTTTTGTTTTTCAATTGCCAATAAAAGAGGTTTTGAAGCAACCAGGCACTGCTAGATAACTATTTTTCCCCAAAAATAAAAACACCGAATGAGAAATAAAGAGAAATGTGAAACTAGTTTCATGAAACTGGATTTCATCGTGTAATTACACTTGCGACACGGAATGACAGAACAAAGAAGAATTCGAAGTAGTTTCGTGCAACAAATTTCACCGTATAATAGCAGTCTAAGAAAGCTTGCCTTCTTATGGAAGAAAATAAGACGATGTTCTACGGTCATATTTTTTGGTAAAAGAAAAAAGAGGAGAGAAGGAGAACACAAATTTGTTCTATCCAGCAACAAGTTTTATAAGACGTAATATTTGGGGTTACCTTGTATGTTGCTAAAGTTTTGTGTTTGTTTATGGAGTGAATTGAAGAGCCAACATGTGTGTAGAATAAAACGGAAAGCAGAGTGGTAGTTGTTAAAAAAATGTTGGCAGCGAGTTCATGTGTATGATTAAGTTTGATTCATGTTGCCAGAAGTCTAAGATGTTTCGGATGTGAATTTCAAAAGGTAAGTCGGAAATAATCGACTTATATGGACGCTTCGCCACTGATATACAACATACATACATTAGTTCAAGTTCAAAAATATTAAACACTTCAAAAAGAATATTTTAAATTTTATTTTCTCCAAAAATATTCCCACCGAAAAACACATTTTACTACAATGGAATCGTTGGGATGAATGACGCGGAATTGATGACAGCAACTTATAAGCAGTGCCAAAAAATATGCAATCGATAATATTCCGTGTTAAACAATAACGCTTTCATGTTTGCAAGTCGCATAAGAAGTTTCACTTCAAAAAAAAAAAAAACAAAATTGGGGCCCACTACCCTCCGTTTGACTTCTATACAGTTCACTCATCATTCGCTTGTCACAGTATTGAAAGACCATGGCTAATCGTGAAATCTCAAAAGTAACAAAAGCTCATTTACACACGCTCCCATTACGTATACGCATAACGGTGATGATATTTTTCGATAAATTTTAACAAAAGCGGCCGGCATCGTCATCTACTTTAAAACGTCTATTTAAATATTAGAAACAGTACAATTTTGGGAACAATATACTTTCTACATCTTCTCTCTTCTCATCAAAGCATACTGAAGTAATGAGAGGCTTTACTGTGACAACGGTAATTTTTCAAATTAATAACATGAAAATGTGTAATCGCCAAAAATACACAAACAAAAGCACGCTAAAAAAAAATTATGAATATCTCTTCATTCAAGTTCAGTGCTTTCAAAATTCTAATTTGACCACACATCAACAATTAGGCCCATCAACGAAAGTATGCAGTCAAATTTTTAAGCATTATTACGATTGACCAAATTCTACTGCCACGACAACATCATGATAGTAACTCTCTCTGTTAGTACGAGTTTTACAAATTCAATGGAGGGGGAAATGGTTTTTGTAATGTCATTCCTGTTGTTTATACGTCAGTCAAAATTAAAATACAATGGAGTGACATTGTGCCACAAAACAAAATATTCAAATAAAAAAAAGCATTTGTTGTACTTTATTCAACTTTCAATAAAAACGCTTTAAACTGAGGGAACAATTTAAAAACATCCCAAAGCCCAAAATACTTTAAATACAATACAATGAATAAAATGTCCAAACAATGTCTGTGTATTCGTTCCAAAACTCATCATCATCAGGAAATATTTAAATATTCATTGTACCCAATTAAAAGGACTTACCTTCATCATGAAGAGTGATGCGAATTGTTGGGATTTTAAACACTTGTGCAGAATAAGAATAGTAATTGATTATTTTTTCAGTTGGTGCGGTTGCAAGCAGTGAAATCAATATTCATATATTCATATGCATTAAAGTTTTTGTATATAATTTGACAAACCAATAAATACACAAACATATATGTTAACGTAAATAAAAGCATGCTACTTACACTTCATTAGCTGCATCCCAGTGCCATTGTTTTGCGGTGAATGGACGTCATTGTCGTCTTTTAATATTTACAAAAGAATTCATTGTCAATTAACATGCAAATAAATAAACAAATAGAAAGTTAATAGTTTTTATACTACAAGGAATAACTTAAAAAAAATTTTTAATTATATGAATAAATTATATGAAAAAGAATATATTTATATTTACAACAGAAAAAAGTCTGCCACATATGGTGGGTATTCATATTTTTGGAAAGAAATAACTGCTGCTCTTTTGTAGTCCTTGGTAATCCTTCAAAAAAATTTTAACGCAAAACTAGGCAAGGAGGACATATTTGGACATACAATCGGTAAGCATATCCTTCCTGACAAAACATTCGAACTTTGAAGAATAAGGACATCCTGTTCACGACTTGTGCGAACCAACACTGTGAAGAGATATGACGTCGGAAAGCAACAATTGCAAGAGATTTTCAATGTCTTTTCCAATCGAAAGTCCCTGTCAACTGTCCCTGAATCTTATGCCGAATGCCGCCAGCATCGAGCATAGAAGACCAGTGGCAGCAATCCCAACCAGTCATCAAACAAAATGCACGACAAATGTTGATGGAAAAGAGAACTAGGGCTGCTTTCGACCAGTATCGGTGTTCTTCCCTTTAAGAAGGGAAGAACACCGAATTCTCAAAAAGAAAAAGAGACAACATGAGAAGCGCTTGTTTGAGGAAATTGAAAGATACCATGACATAGGTTCGGAAGTTTTACCGAAAGGTAAAAAGATCTTACCAGGTTGGCAAAGGTCGAACTCAAGCCTGTAAAGACCAGCAGGGAAGCATAATAATAGAGACGCAGTCGCTACTGATGATCTGGAAAGACCACTTCTGCAGACTGCTTAGCGACGATGAAGACACAAATTCCGCTGTCTACCACAATGCCCCAATCAACTTGGACGATGATCAAGAATGCAGTCCTCCCGACCTAGAAGAAGATAAACTTGTCATACTGAAACTTAAATCAAACAAGACTGCAGGTGCAGATGGCCTTAATGCCGAACTTTTCAAGGCAGCTGGAGATCAGTTGGAAAGGAGCATAGCTGATCTGCATGATATGGTCGGAAGAAAGCATGCCCGATGAATGGAACCTCAGTATAGTATGCCCGATCCTAAAGAAGGGAGACCCTCACAATTGCGCCAATTACAGAGGGATAAGCCTCCTTAACGTCGCTTATAAGATCTTGTCTGCTGTAATATGTGAACGTCTGAAACCCCACGTCAACAACTTGATAGGTCCAAATCAATGTGGTTTTAGATCAAAGAAGTCCACAATAGACCAAATTTTCACAATATGGCAGATCTTGGAAAAGATCTGACATCGATCGATTTCAAGGCCGCACTATGTACAAAAACGAGCTATACAGAGCCATGTCTATAGTTTCGGCATCCCCGCAAAACTCGTACGACTATGCAGGATGACTTTGGAGAGTTCACGCTGCTCCGTCAAGGTCGGTAGAGAACTCACTCGATAAACTGTCATGCGATTTCTTCAACATCATACTTGAAAAGATTGTTCCAAAATCAAACGTCAACACTAAAGGTATAATCTTTCAAAAGTCTGTACAATTACTCGATTACGTAGACGATATTGACGTAATGGCAAGAAATAAGCGTAGTGTTATGGTTTCTTCTGTCAGCACGGAAGCGACGAAAATGGGTTTGATGGTTAATGAGAGTAAAACGAAGTACATGTTGTCATCAAACAAGGACACCAAACATTAAAGAATTGGACAAAACGTCACAATAGACAAAGACTTCGAGGTAGTACAGGACTTCATCTACCTAGGATCCGCTTTAGATACGAATAACAACATCAGTGCGGAGATCAAACGGAGAATAACCCTTGCCAACCGTTGCTTCTTGGTATGTGTGTAAGAAATGATGTTCGTTAGAATGACCAAAAATGCTGTAAAGTGCTTAGGTTTCTTAAGTGGTGCAGAAAAATGTTTACCTTTTCTGATATGACTAAAAATAATAAGGCCTTCATCCGTCCAAATCTAGGGTGTAATTCCCATGTCTGGTCAAGAGCTTCCTAAACGTTTTTGCGTTTACTTGACAGGGTTCAAAACAGAGCGTAAGGTGACAATTCAACTAAAGGATCGATTGGTTCTCTCTTGTACATCGTCTAAACGTCACTTACCTCACTTACTTTGACCGCGTTTTTTACAAACAATCAAATAGCCAGTTGCATTCCTCCCCTGAAACAATTTAACTGCAATACCCGCCTCGCTAGGAATGCTCAACAGTTGTTTAATTTGTACAAATACCACCTAACCAATGGTGGGGGGATAGCAATAGCACAAAATAAACCCAAAAATAAAAGTGTTTACTGGTGTTCATTCGTTGTCGAACTCAAAAGAACATTTGTTTTGCATAAAACGTCATGAGAATAGAGCTGGTTGCATTTTTGCAACTATGTACACAATTGTACATCTGTTTTACCTTGACCCCAATTTCAGACGCGCAGTTGAGTAAAGGGAAAGACCACTTCTCCAAGCTCTATAACGGCGATGATGAACCCAATTCCGCTGATAGAGAGATATAACCATTTGATTTAGGCGACGTAGACCAACAATTCCGCCAACCCGACCTGAACGAAGTGAAGACAGCAGTATCCAAGCTAAAGTTCAACAAAGCTGCTGGAGCTGATGGCCTCACTTTCGAATTGTTTAAAGCGACAGGCGATGACCTGGTCAGGGGTATGCACCAGCTCATTTGCAAAATATGGTCGGAAGAAAGCATACCCGATGAATGGAACCTCAGCATTGATTTCCCGGTCCTCAAGAAAGGAGACCTTCTGAACTGCGCCAACTACAGAGGTATCAGTCTTCTTAACATCGCGTACAAGATCCTCTCTGCCGTATTGTGTGAGCGTCTGAAGCCATTCGTCAACAACCTGATAGGTCCTTATCAGTGCGGCTTTAGACCAGGAAAGTCCACCATAGACCAAATCTTCACACTACGGTAGATCTTGGAAAAAACCCATGAGCTTCAAATCGATACTTACCACCTTTTAATCGACTTTAAGGCCGCGTATGACAGCATCTATAGAAAGGAGTTATATAGAGCCATGTCTAGTTTTTGCATCCCTACCAAACTTGTCCGATTGTGTAGGATGGCGATGGAGAACGCACGCTGCTCCATTAGGGTCGGAAAAGATCTCACCGATACATTCGATGTCAAAAAGATTTAAGGCAAGGCGATGCACTGTCATGCGACTTCTTCAACATCGTTCTTGAAAGAATAGTGCAAAACTCCCACGTCAAAACAAGAGGCACAATCTTTCAAAGATCCGTTCAATTGCTCGGAAGCATTGAGACGGAAGCGAAGAAGATGGGTTTAGTGGTAAATGAGGGCAAGACCAAGTGTATGCTGTCATCAAGAAAGGACACCCAACACCGACGTCTTGGACAGAACGTCAAAATAGACAGCTATAACTTTGAAGTAGTTAAGGACTTTGTCTAACTAGGCGCCGCTATTAATTCAGACAACGACACTAGCGCTGAAATCAAACGAAGAATAACTCTTGCCAATCGCTGTTTCTTCGGACTAAGAAGGCAATTGAGTAGTAAAGTAGTCTCTCGAGCAACTAAAGTGTCCCTGTATAAGACACTTATCATCCCGGTTCTTATATATGGCGCAGAGGCATGGACCTTGTCAAAGGCAGACGAGAACGCTTTAGGATGCTTCGAGAGAAAAATTCTTCGGGTGATTTTTTCGTCCCGTCTGTATAGATGGAGAGTGGAGAAGAAGATTTAACCACGAACTGTACGGGCTGTACAGCGACACTGGTCTTGTCAAACGAGTCAAGGTCCAGCGGCTTAGATGGCTGGGTCATGTAGAGCGAATGGACACCAAAGCTCCGGCCCGAAAAGTCTTCGATTCTAATCCCGAGGGACGGCGCAGAAGAGGAAGACCGCGACTCAGGTGGCGCACGCAAGTAGGAGAGGACCTCAACCAACTTGGCGTGCAAAACTGAAGGCAGCTAGCTAGAAACCGAGCTGGCTGGAGAAGCATGTTGGTTGACTGTAGCGCCACCTTAAGTAAGTAGTTAAGTAAAGGGAATCATATTTTAGCTGCTCAACCCGAATGTGAAATGCTATGTCAGACTCTGTTTTTCTCTGCGTTACAATCTACAGAGATTTAAAATCGATGTAAATCGGCACTTCCTTCCCAGTCCTCCCCTATTTTCTAAAAGCTCGCACTCTCTTTCATAACATTGTCATGTCTCCAGTCTCCTTGATGTGCGCGTAATGATCTTTAACGTCCAGAAAGCTGTCAATTCGATGTTTAATTTAATTAAACTTCTACCAGAAACTAGAACATGTACACAATTAATCTTTGTTTTCTTTCAAATTCTTTTCAAGAGAAGCTTGTTACTAGAAACTAATTTGTCCATTGTACTTGACTGTTTTGGTCACTAGTAATTAACAATTTCAAAACAAGCAATTGCCATTTTATGTTCATATCTAAAAACATACAAACGTTGCAATTACAAACGCCAACCTTTAATTACGCTGTTCACAAATTAGCAACGCAAAGTGCGTCCTGACTGAAAAACATACCTGTCGACAACATACCATACTGGGGGGGTTTTTATAAAAATAAACTCAATTTTTACACATACGTATATGTGCGAAGGTTATTTGCTTGAGAATAAGAAAGCAAGTAGGAAAGGAAGTCATTAATCAAGGCCTTGGGCTTTGTATTGTAGAAAAATCGGAATGTCATTTGCATAATCTTTGAAACATACTGTGCACACTTGAGTCGACTAATGGATTGGTTGGAATCAATTTGCTTACTAATAAATCACACAAGAGGAATGTCATGTTTGTTTTCGTTTGCATAAAGTCACAAGTTTGATTTTTTCACAAATTTGTTTGACGGATTTCCAGACTGAGCCACAGCGAACGAGGAAATGAAATTGTATTCCACTTCTCCCACATCCCTCTACACTTTCCATTTCTTTTTTATCAAGGACGTAATCAAATACACACACAGCGTGATACTTTCCATGAACGCAGAAAATATGCAATGTTGTTTCATATTTAGAAAAGATAACAAACAAAAACTTACCCTGGGAAACGTTTCTGATGCTCAGAGAGTCCATACTTCCTCCAAGACCATTTGAAGCACTCTTATCCACCGAATTCAGATCAGTGGAGCTCTCGTTAGGTTGCAACGTCCGCGGTATTTCGAGCAAGTTCTTCTGTGTACTGCTTTCGTCTCCTAGAATTTGCGAACAATCCAGTCCGTTTGCTACTCGCAGGATGGCAACCGACAGATACATATCCAATGCCTGCAAACAATCTGAATTAATACCTTTTATTTTTGATACCACTACACTCATCGACTTTTGAAACACCCCACTCACCTTATGCATGATGTTGAAGTATTGATTGAGGTCCTTGCGCTCGCAAGTTTGCCAGTCAGATTTGTAGCCCAATAGGAGAATGTTTGGTTTGAGCTTTCCAATGCCCGAAGCCTATTTTACCATCAAAATTTTTGTTTTTGCAATACTCGTTTTGCTTGCCTACTCGTCACAATCAAAACGGCCAGGCATTTTCGACTCAAAAACAACAAATGTTTTCGGCTAAAATCTATAAATCACACAAAACAGCTTATTTCCCGGTGAAAATGCCCAGCCTTTGATATCTAACGAGTAGGTGCTCTAGAAATTTGCTTGCGGAACATAGAGAAGTACCTTTTGGTATTTATCTTACCTGCATCAAAGCTTTCGACCCAGCTTCGAAATCCTCGCCATCAACAAGCGCATAAAATCCCTTCACCCCATGCTTCCGGAACCAGATAGTTGCGCGTTCTTGCAAATAATTCCGGTACCGTTGTGAGCTAGATCCTCGCAGGACATGACCACATACCAGCAATGAAAGGTTTTTCGTCAGCATATATGCAAAGTCTACTAGGACTGGACGGGTATTTGGCAGTCCGGACAATATTAAAATCTACCAAAGTAAAAAAATCAATCACATCGCGATTGAGAATACAAAATGTTGTGTATGTTGTACCTGCGGCCGGTAGTTTTTGACGTGTTCTTCGACATTGTTCAGCTGTTGAACGGACAACAGAGCGTTTTTGTAAGTTTGGGCTTGAGTAGTTGAGCCCCAGTTAACGTCTGGTTTGCGATACGCTACAATTAAGTACAATGCAATGACAGCCACAAACGTTATGAGTGCTGTCCACCAGGATATAAGAAACATAACGGCCACACACAGAACTGCACCAACCAAACTCAGCCACATGTTGAAATACTATAAGCCAGAAGCCACAGAGTCCAAGTTAATGTCTAATGTATTTTATCATGTCTTCGTCCATTTACCTTGAAAGTTGGCCTCCATCCAACTGGTTTAGCTAAACTCGCATGGAATGTACTAAAATTAATCAACATGTAGGCAGCTAGGAAAAAGTTCGAGATTAATGGGGCTATCAAGTTAAGTTCGCCAATCAAGATGAATCTTTAATAAAAATAAAAAAAATTAAAGGAAAGAAAGTGATAAAAGCAAACGATACACGGAGAGATTGAGAGAGAAAGAAAAAGTCAAAATTTGTAAATCAAATTCGTAACACACATCACCAACAACCCACTAACTTACCCAATGGCAATGAAGAAAGTTAGAACGTAACCACGAACTGGTTCGTTATTTTTGCCAAATCCTTTCGCAAACCAAACTATTTTGGGGTAAAGTTCGTCCTTGCATAGAGCCTGTGTGTGAGAGAATGAAAGCAATAGCAACAAAACGAGTATAAGTATAAGGATAACATTAGGCAGAGGTTGTTTGCGTTAACTTTTATTGGCATCGGCAATGGCAATGGCAATGGCAACAGAAAAAAAAGCATTTATCGATTGCAAGGCAGTTTAAGTAATAGCTTAATTTGTTACTTTCACTCAATCGCTTGATTGCAAGTTCATGCTAAATGTTCTCTTGTCTTGGCAGTTTCATTTAATATGTTCTCTTGAAATGTAACGGTTATCCTATTAAAGTACGAGTAGTTTTATTTATGGAATAGAAGAAGCAACTAGTCAAACAGAAACTTTGTATAGTTAAGGAAGTTCAATTTATTTATGATGGCAAAGGAGTTTGGTCATGTGCGTCCTTTTTGTCGTCAACTCTTTGCGGAACGAGAAGAAGGGTTGCTAAGAGAACATACAATTTGAATGTTCTTCGGGAGAACAACTAATTGCAACAAGGTTCGTCTTTTAATTGTTCTGACATTGCCACATTCGTGAAAGTCAGGATGCGGAAGTTGTGAGAATTAGGTTTTTTTATTTATTCCACAGCTGACTTTATCTTTATTTTTTATCCTTTTTCGTGTTTACTGACAAGGACTTTTGCATTGAAGTGCCAGTGGTGTAAGTAAGCATGTCTGCATGATACACTGTGGGAGTTCGAGGATTTGATAAGGGAGCAATCACAATGCCATGAAAAGTGCTGTCTCACTTAGCCGTTCACTTGAAACCGTAGGTTCCTCAAAGGCGTTATTTTCAGTCAACAATTTAACCATCGGAACTGAATGCCATTGTTTGCTATTTTAAAGCCGATGACCATGATCGTAAAATGATACTCGATTAGTAAAATCAAAAGCCAGAAAAGCTATGACTTTCAAAGAGCTTCCAAATGTGTGGAGCACTATTAAATAATTGCTTTAAAATTCAGTTTTGATCAAGCCATTTCATGAAGAAGTGGTCCCTGGTATAAATGGCTGTATGGAGATAAGTATTTGGGTCCACAACGAAGGTCAACTCTACTGAGCTCGCTAACTACTTCGAATGCGAGCAAGGATTACAAAAATGCGCTGTTTGGGTTCCAGAAGCCTGTAACACAAAATTACAAGTACTTGTAACACAAGTGAATTAAGGCAAGTGTAAGAGTTTTCTATTTTAATGTATAATAATCTTACAAGTGGCTGTTGACTTGTATACTTGTAGCTGTGTGTTACAGGTCCCAGATCATCACGGCAGAACTGGGACCTATAACACAAAGCTACAAGTACTTGTCTACAAGTAAATTAAGACAAGTTGACTTGTATGCTTGTATTACAGGTCCCAGATGATGACGGAATAACTGTTGCCTGTAACACAAAACTACAAGTACTTGTAACACAAGTGAATTAAGGCAAGTGTAAGAATGTCAGTTTTAATGGATAATAATCTTACATGTGGCTGTTGACTTGTATACTTGTAGCTTTGTGCTACAGGTCCCAGATCACCATGGCAGAACTGGGACCTATAAAATAAAGCTTCAAGTACTTGTCTACAAATAAATTGAGACAAGCTGACTTGTATGCTTGTATATTTGTATTACAGGTCCCAGATGATGACGGGATAACTGTTGCTTGTAACACAAAACTACAAATGCTTGTAATACAAATGAGTTATCAGAAGTGTATGAATTTTCTGTTCTAATAGATAATAATCTCACAAGTGGCTCTTGACTTGTAGGCTTGTAGCTTTGTTTTACAGGTCTCAGATCATGACGGCATGATTGTTGCCTGTAACACAAAACTACAAGAACTTGTAATATAAGTAAATTATGACAAGTCTAAGAATTTTCTGTTCTAATAGATACAATCCTACAAGTGACACTTGACTTGCTCTTTTACAGGTGTAGATATAATTCTACAAGTAGCTATTCACTTGTAGACTTGTAGTTTTGTGTTGCAGGCACTTAGTTTATCACGTCATAACTGGGGACTGTAAAACAAAGCTACAAGTCAGCAAGTCAAGAGCCACTTGTAGGACTAGGTCAATAACACTTGTAGAAAATCAATTAAACTTGTAGCTATGTGCTACAGAAATTTCCTACCCTTTTCATAATTCATTTCAAGTATATGTAGTTTCGTGTTAAGGCCCCTGGAAAAGAGATCTCCGATAAACTTGCAAGACAAGGATCTCAGACGGTTTGACGGGGACATTAGTGAGAACTCAAATCAACGATGAAACCGTAGATTTCATTCTTCAGTTGGATACAGACAGCCGAAACGAACGGTTCCCAATAATAAATAATAACAATAAAAAAAAAACTGAAACAGCAGCCAAAATCTGTCCCGTAGCTGAAAATACCGTGGAAAACTTGTTGACGCTCCTTTATTGTGATATGATTATAGTGATACAACACTCTGTCAATTCTGAGGAGATTACATCGCTTTGCCCTTCCTCTGTGTTGTTCTACATTTTCTCAAATTGTCTGTCCTATTCACAAAGCTGGTTCCAAACAGGAAGTTTCTAATAATCGTCCTATTTGTAAGCTATCCTCAATTGAAATGAAAAGATGAAAAGATAGTATATGACAAATTGGCTTTTTTGGTCAAAGAAGTTATATCTCTTTCTCAGCATGGTTTCGTGCCGGGTAGATCCACATCTACTAACCTTTCAATTTTCAGTAACTATACTCTTAGTAATCTTGAAAAGGGTTACCAGGTTGATGTGATTTACACGGACTTCGCAAAGGCTTTCGATAGAGTAAGTCATAATAATTTGATAAATAAATTGGAATGGCTTGGCTTCCATTCAAATATTTTAAAATGGATTCAATCCTATCTTATAGGGCGAATTCAGTTGGTGTCGATTGACCAATTTCTTTCAAGGCCTATTCTGATACCCTCTGGTGTTCCGCAAGGTAGCCATCTTGGTCCACTTCTTTTTCTTTTGTTCATCAACGACATGCCTGATATTTTTACAAATTCGTTCAGTCTGCTTTTTGCTGATGATTTTGATGTTTCTTTATGATTTTGACATAAGGGATGATTAACTAGTATGGGCGAAAAAAATGATTATAAATAAGGATTTTTTATTCACTGATTAAAGTCTTAATAAGTTCTTAATCACTGAATAACTAATATGCGTTTTAAGCGTGTTTAAGCGAAATCTAATAAATACGGCTGATTGAGAATATTGTTGCTAAAGCTAATTCAATGCTGGGGTTTGTCAAACGCAATTCAACGAACTTTAAAGATCCATACACGCTTAAATCACTTTATTCTGCTTATGTTAGATCCATTTTAGAATACTGCACTGTAATTTGGAATCCCTGTTACATGATTCATTCCTTTAGAATTGAACGTGTACAAAGAAAATTTACGAGGTATGTAGTTTGGAAACTAGGTTGGAACATCGAAATGCCACCCTATTCTACAAGATGTCAACTTATCGGTACTCAGTCTCTTGAAAACAGACGTAAAATCTTTTCTGTAATGTTTACCTTCGATATTTTGTCGCATCATATTAAGTGTCCCTTTCTCTTGTCCTTACTTAATCTCTATGTTCCATACAGGCTGCTGAGAAGCCGTCCTTTATTACGGGAAAATGAACACAGGGTTAATTAATGAGCCGATATCTCGCTGTGTAAGAGAAACGAATAGCATTTCCCTTTTTATTGATATCAACTTTCATAACAGTAGACTAAATCTTAAACGCATGCTATTACTGCATTTTTTAAGTTGATTATGGAATGTACATATATAACACGTTGCTATATTTATATTGTTTTTTGCCTGTATGTATATTATTCTCTCGCATACTTAGTTCGTTAGTCTATAAGAAGATGTTTGTATCTCTGATTGATGTTAAATAAACTAAACTAAACTAAACTAAACATAGGCTCCTAAGCATGGCGGCGTCCTTTAGCTTTTCAGCGAACATCTGGAAAGCTATAGAAAAAATGAGTTTTCTATTGAAGTCTGAGTTTTTCAGTTTGTATTGAAATAAAAAATTTTACGTCTCACAAAACGAAACTCACACCAAAGATACTCTAGGGTCGATATACCACGACTTAGATACTTAAATAGTCCGATTGTACGTGATGTTCACACAATTACTACTGACATTATAACGTAATCAATTCAAATTTTCAAATTGAAAACTTGACAACTCACTTCGTAGAACAAAGCCATACTACGTTGCCAACATGCTTCAAGTCCTTAAGTAATGCTCTTGACATCAGCTCTCAACTGCAACATGACTGTCTTAGAATGATTTGATTTCCATTTCAGATAGTCCAGTCATTCCTCTTAATAAAAAAAAACATTTTAGAAATGCAAATGAACCGAGAAATCTGAATTTTGGATGTAACTTTGGGGATGCCTAGAAAAGCTTAGCTTCAAATTGTCGACCAAGATTTTTTATGTGCAATTCTCGGGTTGAATTCAGATTTTTAACAATAACTCGGTTCTCCGTTGAGAAATGACAATTTACGATAAAAACTTTTTTGTTGCTCTTTTAATGTTCTACAAATAAGGTCTCTTACTTTATTTACCTATCGTTCATCGTTCTTGAGTTATCGACCAAAAAAGTAAAAAATTGTTTTTTTTTTTTTTTAAATTTTGTCATTTCTTGCAATAAATATTGCAATGAGCTCGCCAGAAAGGAAACGCTTCTGCCCTTCTTACAGATAACGGAGAGTATCGGCATACCAAACTCTTGTTCAAGCAGGACGCATACCAAAAAACTAATCTCAGATGGTCAAGCAATTTAACGTGTAACGCAACAAAGCAAATCTGCCCCAAGATAGGCCTTGGGTTGATCTCTCTCAACAGAAAACACATAACTGCGACGATAGGTGTCATTACAGGACACTTTATTATTGGAAGACATGCCGCAAGGCTAGGAGTCACCTCAAACGATTTTTGCAGAAGCTGTATGGATGAGGATGAGGAGGAGACTATTTCCCACCTTCTCTGCTCATGTCCCGCTTTAGCTCACAAACGTAGGATACACCTTCACCTAGGTTCATGTTTCTTTAATGACCCTAGTGATTTTACTCACATCGACGACCTGCGCCTGTCCCGCTTTATTGAAAGCTCAAAATGGTTTTTTTAGGATGAGGATACATTAGATCCATTGTGGTATCACAATGGGCCCAACGGGCTTAAGTATGCAAGCCGAGCTGACAGCCACCGTAGCCTAACCTAACCTAACGGACAACTGAGTTATTGCTAATAATCTAATTTTAACCCTTTTTTCAAGATGGCGAAAAAGCGCATAAAAAATCTTGGTCGACAATTTGAAGCTAAACTTTTCTGGGCCTCCCCTCTGTCATATTTAAAGTTCAACTTTCACGGTCCATTTGCATTTCCGAGTGTGTAAATAACGACAGGACTAAGAAATCTAAGCTGGAAAATTTTTTCAGGAGTCAAACGCATATTAACGAGAAAAGTTTCAAAAACAATTTTTCTGAAAATGGAATTTCGAACACATTCCCCTAACCAGGAAAGTCAATTTGCTTTGCAGCTGTTATTTTCAAAACAATTGTGGGAAAAAATTTTTCGGAAAGCAAGACAAACACAGCAATGATGTTGTGAATGTGGTGCGCGTGACGCAATGGTTAGCATTACCGCCTGTCGCATGGGAAATTCGTAAGAAAAATATTTTCCAAAGTATCGCTTTTCATGAGAAGTTTGCAGGTAATTTGAGAGTAAATAAGCTTCCATAAAAAGCGACATTTAATTGTTGGCCTTTCAAATGCGCTAGGCAACGCGGTTTCCATTGTGGTATTTCCATAATAAAAATTTACACCATTTTTAACATCATATCCTGCCCTTATATGACATTCTAAATGGTATTAAGGACGCTTAAAGTGTAAACAACACTCTGCGGCAATTTAATTGAAAACATGCTTTTAGTGTTTTATGTTCCCTCTAACAACCCACCACATGAGGTAGTTTTTGATTATGAGAAAAATAATTAATTTTTAGTTGCTGTGAAAAGTTGGGATCCATTTTGTATTTTCAGTGTATTTATTACAATTGATATGAGTAGGTACGTACAAAATTATTCCATTGTGTTCTCCATTTTTCAGAAAAGAGTGCTGGTCTGGTAAAAAACGAGTTTACCGAACGCTTTTAATAGAAACTTCAAGCGAATTGGGCAGCGGAATTTTTTCAAAGAATTATGATTCAGATATTTGTGTGACATTCCTGGTGTTTTTGTTTATATTTTGATAATATTGGCATTGTAGCCTCGGATGAAATTGAACATGATTTTGATTTGGTTTATTGATTTTTAACAACTGTACATTAAGATTAAACTTATAATTTGTACAGGATATATTACATTTTATAAATAGTGCAAGATTTACAAAAACAAAAAATTCAATTACAATATAATATAAAATTTACCATTACATATTTCAACAAAATTGAAAGATTGACAAAAATAAATATAAAGTTAAGAATTAAAGAAAACTTAAGGTCGCAATATGTATAATATGTATAAAATTGGAAAAAAAAAAAAAAAAAAAAGTAAGTCTCAGTTTAAGTTTGCAAAATGTTCGAAGCATTGCGTATGAAATTTTCTGTGTTCGATTCCGGATCTCAGGTGACTGGGGAGATCATTCCACAGTCTGACAGCATAAACGAAAAATTGTCTGCGTGACGTCAAACAAGTATATCTGGACGAACGCAATAAGGAATTTCGATTAGAGTGGCAAAAATTAAGTGCGGTATACAGATAGCTGGGAGTCTTGTTAACAATTATTTTATAGAGAAAAGAACAACAGCGGTACTTGAAAAAAGCTTCCAAAGAACAGCCTAGGAGTTTACGAGCCTGAGCCGAGACATGATCAAACCTACGAAGATTGAAAACGAAACGAGCAATCGCATTAAAAGCAACTTTTAGCTTTTGAAGCGAATGAGAATCAGGATCAGCGAATAACTCACTTTCATAAGATAGTATCGGTATGATAAGTGATTTGACTAGTTATAGATAGGCCTCTCAATGAAGCATAAATCTTTGAAATTATAGAAACTATATGAGTGTCCCATGTTAGCTTGTCATTAAAAATTATACCTAGGTTTTTTGCTTGAGTGACATATTCAATTTGGGAGGAATTTAGAAGGATGGGGGGAAAGTTTTGGAGGTAAGGTTTATTTTTTGATATGGGAATGGGTTTGGTTTTTTCTGGATTCAGTCTAAGTCCATTGCGAATAGACCAATCGTATATTGAACTTAAATCTGAATTCATTTTAACTATAGCATCTTCAACCATGCCTATAGGAAAACTTATGTACAACTGAACATCATCTGCATATATATGGAACTGACAATAAGATAAAACACTTGGTAAATCATTAACGAACATTGAAAAAAGTAAAGGTCCAAGGATTGATCCCTGAGGAACACCAGTATGAACAGGAAGGAACGAGGAAAGTTTACCATTACAAGATACAGCTTGCATGCGTTTTGTCAAAAAGGAGTATATTAAATTTTTAGTTGTATCACAGAAATTGAAGTAGTTTATCAGCTTATCACAGAGAAGATTAGAGTCCACGCAGTCAAACGCTTTGGAAAAGTAAAGTAAGGTTATCACAGTTGTATAATTATTATCCAAAGCTTGTCTTATATCATCAGAAACTTTAATAAGGGCTGAAATGCAGCTATGTCCAGTGCCCTATTTCACCAACTCACAAATTTGTAATAACAAGCGTTTCTTAACAAAGCTTGTGAGGTTTTGTAAAAATGTTGCTTCACCAAACTTTGTTAATTACAATATTGCAGTTGTATTTTACAAAAGGAAATTTGTGGAAAAATTTCCTTTTCGATTTCACCAATACAAAATTAAAGTTGTACTTTACAAGTAACAAACTTGTTAATATAACACTAATTTGTGAGTTTTCATTTCACCAACGAAAATAGACTTACAAAATTTGTTAAGTTTGTAAGAATATTCTACAGGTGAAGGTAGACGTGTAATTTTTGTTACAAATTTGTAATTCCTAGCTTTCATATCAAAAATGTATTTGCGACGAAGGCATAGCAATAGCGTAACAGCCAAAGTGATGATATTTTGATAGTGAAAAAAAATTTATCGGCCGCGTATAAACTATGATATATTTGAGTTATTTCATTTTAATGAAAAATTTCAACTTAGTCGATGCAAAGCGGAAGAAATAATTTTAATTATCGAGCGAAAAAAAGCTGTACTTTAAAACCAAGGCAGCAATTTCTAACAGATTTGCGTTGGCTTGGGAATGGAGGACAATAACATGGAGCTGCCAACATGCTTGGGATATCTTTCTATATGTCAAAAGTTTGCTGATGCGTACATAGAATTTGCACCGCAGTCGTCAGTTTAATGTTCAAAAACGTTATATGCTGGCCCAACGAACATCAATATTTCCAATCTCCATTAATGAAAAGCCCTTGAGACTGCAAAAAATTAAGAATGTTTATCCATTCTTTTACTTTGTCTGAATGCATCAAGTAATCGGAAAACTTTCCGAACAATATATCTTTTTTGTCTCTTATCAAAGAGGCTGCAAATATTATACATATTTTCCTTATTCATTTTGATGTCTACGCAGCACAGCGTTCAACAATATTGTGAAAAAACTGTTATAAATAACAAGTTATTCTTGATGCCGGTGCAACAGGAATTTTGAACACTTGTGACCTACAACTCATTTTTCTACAACTTTATTAGAATCAATCACAAGTTTGTGAAATAAGATCTTGCAATTGGTGAAACAAAAAGCGGGCTTACAAATTTGTAATTGTAGATTACAAGTACAAATTTGTGGTTGTAACTTTCATTTTGGTGAAATAGGGCACAGGTCTAAATCCAGACTGCAAAGAGCAAAGGAGTTGTTTATCTTTGATATATGCTTTTATTTGATCACTCAGAATAACTTCAAAAGCCTTGGATAGGAAAGAAAGGATGGCTATGGGTCTATATTCTTTTTTTTTACCTTGTTTAGGGATAGGAATAATTTTTGATTTTTTCCAGGATGTGGGGTAGGTTGAGGTCATTATTATGGTGTTAAAGATATAAGTTATGTGAGGAAGTATGAAGGGAAGGAGGATTTTAATAAAATCTGGATGAATGTTATCAAGTCCCATGGATTTTGATTTAATACTAAAAATTGCATTACCAACTTGATATGCATCTACTCCACTTATAGAAAATTTATCATCTATATCATTTACCGCTATATCCGTACCAAAAGTAACTTGTGCTGGGGGTGTAACGAAATTTTGATTCAACTCATCTAAGTCAATGTTCTCGTCCGAAACAGATGCATCTTTTTTTAGACCAATGTTCTTAACTTCCTTCCATAAAAATTTAGACGAACGATCTGAGTTAAACCTGTTATTATAGTAATTGTATTTAGCAGATTGTACTAATTTAGTTACTAAGTTTCGGGAAATTTTAAATTGTCTTAGCATTTCTAGGCAACCAAATCGTTTCCAACGACGGTATGCTATATCTCGTGTTTTAATTGCGCTTAGAATTTCAGAAGAAAGCCATGGAAAGCTACGTGATTTAATAGTTCGAGTTTTCAATGGAACATGTTTGTTAAATAGATCATTGATTGCAGTAAGGCATTCAACTTGATTGTTGACGTTTATTGTTGTGAAAATTGGACACAAGTCAATGGACGAGCAATCTCTAAATAAATATTCAACATTTATGTTACGAAAATCACGAATGATAGAATATTATCAACCGTTCTTGAGCGTGCAGGCTTGAATAATATTAAATTTAACTCGGAAAAAATACAGTATCGCAAATCGGAAGCTTAATTTATGGGTCACATTCTTTATAATGGGACAATTAAGCCATCACACAAACACATTGACGCAACTTTGAATCTCAAAAAGCCAACTGACAAACATGGCGTAATGCGTTTATTGGTACTTTTTAAATGTCTTGCAAAGTTTATCCCAAATCTGTCCAAATTAACGGCAGAATTAAGAAGATCAACCGGTAAAGATGTTGAAATTAAGTGAACCATTTTTAATTAAAAAAAAAAAAAAAATCTCACCTGAAAAACCTTTGGTGCAGACACCAAACTAGCAAGTGCCGAAGACAAAGTTGCGGCAAAGCATCCAGCATAAATTAGTGGCCCGAATCCTGACACAAGCTCAATTACTTGGAAAGAGTGCTCCAAGCCATAGCTACAATTAGCTGAAAAAAATTAAATGAGAAAAAAATGTATCTACCGCATATAAAAAAGAGATTATAATATGTCCATGGACATACACGTATACCTGGGACACAGCTGAGAAAGGCAAAAGAACCATTAACAGCGTCTGTCACATTACCAGTAGCATCACGTGCAACGGTTGCTCCAACCATTAAAACCATTACCAAGTATGTAAAAGTAGTAATGACAATAGCCAGAATGGTGCCTTTGGGAATCGATTTTTGTGGATCCTGAAAAGAAAAAGTCGATATGTAAGACAGGTAAAAAAAAAACAATTCAGTCGTTGTGGTTGATGTGGCGGATTTTCGCATGAGAGTGTCATTTTATTTTTTCAAATCGGTTTTTCCCTTGAAGTTTGGGATAAATATTATTGCGAGTTAGGATGGATCAATTTTTTTTTCGGTTTTAAATGATGTGTCGACATATACAAAGAGTTTTATTGCAAAACATTCAAAGTCAATTTGGAGTTGAATTTAAAAAAAATTGCCCTAATATAACACACAATTTGCTAAAGCTATTCTTATTCCTACGTGTGAGTTACAAACTTAAAGCTTATTAGTAAGGAGATACATATAAAATAATTCTAATTTCAAATCCAGGCACTAAAGTTATATCGGGTAAAGTGTTACAACACAAGTGACGCCTGATTCGAGGCAAAACCTCGAAAGCGATTAAGTGTCCCGTTTTAACACATTGACTGCCAATCCAATTTTCGGTATATTTCACTGGGTGCCAGTAATGTTTTTTGCTATATTGTAAATTTTTATTACATAAATATATATTTTTATATGAATATTTATGTTTGTGTTGTCCTGGGAAACCTTGGGAGGGACTTTTGCCTGGCAATCAAATATGATAGCCATGGCACAGCACAATAAGTTAGACTTCTACCTTTCGGAGGCCATGGCTATGATATATTGATATGTGATATCCAGTTTGCCCAAACCAAGTTTACCTAGCACATCACAGGGTGCCAGAGTTTTCAAATTGTATTGAGATTTCTCCCTAGTAGCTACCATTTTTGATACTCCTATCATTTTATGACAGCATACCTGGCTATCATATTTGATAGCCACGGCACCACTGAAAACATAACTGGCTATCAAATATGATAGCCATGGCAATCAATGTGCTAAGTAGCAAAGCGATATATGTATGTGCTTTGAGCCATAAGCGGGGGGCTAAATTCGCCAACATTAGCCTACACACGCCCCCACAGAAGAGAACGACGACGATTCCAAAGACGGTTTCTACGAGCTCATCGAAAGCTCATCGAAGAAACATGAACAGTGTCCTCTGTCCTAGACATGACATGAAAATCGTTCTTGGCGATTTTAACGCAAAACTTGAGAAGGAGGATATTTTTGGAAATACAATCGGTAAAAATAGCCTACATGATAAAAGCTCTGAAAAGTGACTCATGATAATCGATTTTGCTGTGGGGCTAGATCTAAATCTGCCTTGGCAGCAATGCTAACAAGCCATCAGAAATAAAATAAAAAAAAAAGTATTAAAACATTTACAAGGAGAAAAGAAGGGAAGAACACCGAATTCTCAAAAAGAAAATGAAGCTACATTAGAAGCGCTTGTTTGAGGAAATTGAAAGACGCCATGACAGGAACGAGATTCGGAAGTTTTACCAAAGGGTAAAAAGATCCCGACAGGGTGGCAAGGCCCGAACTCAAGCCTGTAAAGACCAGCAGGGAAACACAGTTGTAGAGTCACAGTCGCTACTGAGGATCTGGAAAGATCACTTCTGCAGACTGCTTAACGGCGATGAGGACACAAATTCCGCTGTCAGGCAGATTGCTCCATTCAGCTTGGACGATGATCAAGAATGTCGTCCTCCCGACCTAGAAGAAGTTAAGCTTGCCATATGCAAACTTAAATCAAATAAGACTGCAGGTGCAGATGGCCTTGATGCCGAACTTTTCAAGGCAGCTGGAGACCAGTTGGAAAGGAGCATGCACCAGCTGATCTGCATGATATGGTCGGAAGAAATTATGTCTGATAAACGGAACCTCAGTATCGTTGGCCCGATCCTAAAGAGAGAAGAACCTTTCAATTGCTGCAATTATTGAGGAATAAGCCTCCTTGGTACCCGTGGTGCGATGGTTAGCATGTCCACCTGCTAACCCAGAGGTTCGAGGTTCGAATCCCAGCAGAGGCAAAAAAATGTTTTTTCCCCTGTATCGCCTTTCGCGAGGAATTGGCAAGTCCTCCGTTAGTAAATTCATGCCATGAAAAGCGCTTTCTCAATTAGCCGTTCGGATCCGGCATAAAATTGTAGGTCCCCTCCATTCCCTCACAAGGCATGGTTGTGAGAAATGCGTTAGGCCTAGGGGCTTCTCGCTCTGTAGCGCTACCCTATTTATTTTTTTTTAAACCTCCTTAACGTCGCTAATGAGATCTTGTCTGCTGTAATATGTGAACGTCTGAAACCCCATGTCAACAACTTGATAGGTCCTTAGCAATGTGGTTTTAGACCAGAGAAGTCCACAATAGACCAAATTTTCACATTACGGCAGATCTTGGAAAAAACCCGAGAATATAATATCGATATTCACCATCTTTTTATCGATTTCAAGGCCGCGTATGACAGTATTTACAGAGACGAGCTGTAGAGAGCCATGTCTAGTTTCGGCATCCCTGCAAAACTCGTACGACTATGCAGGATGACTTTGGAGAACAGAACGCTGCTCCGATAGAGAACTCACCGAGACCTTTGATGTCGAAAAAGGCTTTAGGCAAGGCGACAAACTGTCATCAGGCGAGAAACTGTCATCATCATGCGATTTCTTCAACATCATACTTGAAAAGATTGTAAGAAACTCAAACGTCAACACCAGAGGAACAATCTTTCAAAAATCTGTGCAATTACTCGCCTATGCAGACGATATTGACGTAATGGGAAGAAAAACGCGTGATGTCATAGGAGCTTTTGCGAGTATTGAAACAGAAGCGGCAAAAATGGGTTTGATGGTTAATGAGGGCAAAAGGGAGTATATGCTGTCATCAAACAAAGACACAGAACATCGACGAATTGGACAATTCGTCACAATAGACAGACATAACTTCGAGGTAGTACAGGACTTCCTCTACCTAGGATCCGGTTTAGACACGGAAAACAACATCAGTACGGAGATCAACAGGAGAATAACTCTTGCCAACCGTTAATTCTTTGGGTTAAGAAGGCAATTGAGAAACAAAACCCTCTCCAGAACAACCAAGGTAACCTGGTATAAGACATTGATCATCCCAGTTCTGCTGTACGGTGCGGAAGCATGGACCTTATCGAAAGCGGATGAGGAAACCCTTGGTCGTTTCGAAAGAAAAATTTTCCGAATGATCTTTGGTCCCGTATGCGAAGACAATGTGTGGAGAAGAAGATACAACAACGAGCTGTATGAGCTGTACCGCGACATGGGCAATGGGCATAGCCAGAAGAGTACGCATCGCGAGGCTACGATGATTGGGTCATGTAGAGCGGATGGACCCAAACGCTCCGGTTCGACGGGTTTTCGAAAGCACATTGCAGGGAAATCGCGGAAAGGGAAGACCTCGTCTTAGGTGGGGCAATCAAGTGGATGAAGACCTCAACCGACTTGGAGTGCGAAACTGGAGAGAGCTCGCCCGAAATCGAAGTCGTTTTAGAAGGGTATTGCTTTAGGCTCAGGTTAATCCCGAACTGCAATGCCCACTTAAGTAAATGAGTAAGAAAATGTCAATGAACTACCGTCCGCTTTTAAAATCTACAACCGAAGAAGATCTCCTATTGTTTGTTGAAAACAGTGGTAAAGGAAAAAAGGATTTTATTACATCTTCTATGAAACACTCAGCAGCTTAAGCTGTTGAGAGGAGATTGAAAGCTGTGACCTGAAATTCAGTTAGAAACGGAAAGGACTAGAAACATCTTCGTAATGAGTGTTTTGCAGAAGATATTTAGAACCGGTTCATAATTTTTCAACCAATTTCGTAGTAAAGCACTTACTCCGGGGACGTCTATGACACCTCTTTTTTGGGATTCGTAGTAGGAAATTGTTACGACAGACCTATTGATAGGGGGCCAACATGTCTTGAGTTCAAGCTTAAGAAATAGAAACTCAACAAAGAGTGCACCTTTCAAAAATTTTTGAAACAATCAACATCACGAAATTTAAGCCGGTGGTGCTACGAAAATTGTTTTCATATCTGTACCAATCGCGCAAATCGGTCGGTCGAATGCTAAGCTCTCCGAAGAAATTGGGTATGTATCAAAAAAGGAAACCACTTTAAACCCCACATGGCATGTTCTTGGGATCATGGAACCTCATAAAAACTAAGATAGACTGCGAAATTTGAAACCGTAAAGCTGGATTCGGGAAATCACCTGTAGTCCTGTGGATTTTTCCCATTTACCAAAAAACTATTGACGACAAACTTTAAAGACTGAAAACTCAAATAGTTAAAAAAAAAGGTTGCTCAAGTATTTCATCTTCTAAGAGCTTCAATTAATATCAAAGACATTGAACCTTGTTCATCAATCGATGAAATCTTTGCACTCACCTTAAGGTCTCCAGAGATATTGGCTCCAGCCAAAATACCAGTAGCAGCAGGGAAGAATATCGCGAACACCGAAAAGAAGTCATGCTGGACATTTTTTTCTCGGCGGTAGTCCGCAAAAAAGTTTTCCATGAATAAAGTTGCTGCAATACAAACACTTTCTCATTCCAGAAATCCGTAAAAAATTTTTCTTCTCTTTTTTAATTACCGTTATATCCCATAAATCCTTTCGACCGCTCCTCATCAGACTTAGGGCCAATCAAAGTTCCAATCATGAAATCCCCAATGGCAATCAGTAGGATTATCAGAAGTCCAATTTGAGCCTATTTAATTGAGGTGTTTTTTTTTTTTTTTTTAATAAAATTCAGTTTACCCGAATTGAATCAATCAGCAAACACCCACCTTTGCTTCCCACTCCATGCCAACCACGACAATTACCAACAAAATTAGAATTGTTATGCTGCCGATAATCCTCACGTCCTGTACATCACCGTCCACAATGCTAACGCCAAAAGACTCCAACAAATCATTCATTGATTCACAGAATCCGACAACGTACATGGCACATGCAACGGCATTGGCAAGAGAAAAAATCAATCCAATCGATCCGCCAAACTCCGGCCCCAAGGAACGTGATATCATATAATACGTCCCACCTAAAGGGTAAATCGTGATTATTCTTCTCCCATTGCGGGTTATCAATATCATTGTTGTCACTGTTACTTACCACCTTTAATGACTCCGTTCGTGCTAATGGCAGACATTGACAAAGCCGTAATTGTTGTGACGGCGGTTGTAGTCAGTATTAATAAAAAACCTTCGACTATGCCTGCCTGGCCGACAACCCAACTCAGACGAAGGAACAGCATTACACCCCAGATGTTGAGTAAACATCGGATCAGGACACCTTTGATCCAACCGAACTTAAGCATTCCATTTAATACGGCCGCCTCTGGGTCCTCCTGGTTTCTGTTCAAACTGTGGGTCATCTGAAAACAAAGGGGAGAATTAAAAAGAAAAACCAACATTTTCTCATATTTGTTCTCGACTAAAGATAATCACTGAGAAACAAAAACAAAAACAAAATTTGGTATGGTATGAACTTTTGTGCACAGGGACTTGGATTTTTCGGTTGACTATTGGCTCGTGTAGATAAACGACACCGACGTGACTTTATGTGACTTTGAAATTACCAGTGTCTATTTGGTTTTAGAGTAACTGTTTGAATAAAGGATAAGAGTTCTTCGAACAAGTCCTACTTAAGCGATTCCAACGGTCATTGTTATATTACAAAATGTTTCACATCGTTGAAAGTAAATATTTAAGAGATGGTTACAATTTCATAAGAACGAGAAAAGGAAAGGAAGCGTGTGCATGTGCATTTTGAACAAATTCTCTGTTAAAGTCAAACAAGTGGAACTCATGGAGCGGATGTCGTTGATCGTTTTACTCTATTTTCAAAGGATTCGAAGCAAGTGCACTAGAGACACAAACTATCGATTGTCAATCAAAATACTCACTAACGGAGGCAAGATGAACATGAAGTCAACAAGATTTGACAAGTTGTCAACAAGTATTAAGGAAGTAGATACAGGAACAAATAAGTTTGGACCAAATAGAAGGAATGAGGAACACAAAAAGAACGACGCCAGAGGCCGAGATGGGATTGCTGAATGCTACCCTTTGCAGTTAATGCGATTTTTCAATTACTTTAACGAGGAATTTTATCGAATGCTGTACTTGAGTCAGCAAAGTTTATCATTGAGTTTTTCCAAAGCTAAGAAATTTCAACAAGTTGAATAAGTTGTAAATGGTGATGTATTGGTAAAAGCTTATCCGTTCATTGAAGAGCTCTTAATGAATTTACTTTTAAGACCTTTGAAGCTGGGAGACGAAATCACTGAATAGATAGATAGAAAAGTTTTTTATTTATAAATTTCAGTAATGTAGCACAGGTCTTAGACAACATTTTTGTATAACTATTATAACTAGAAATTTAAATGACATTCGATTTTCGTATTATGAGATTATAATAAAAAAAGTATTGAATGCCACACTATAGATGATATAATTCTAATATAAGTATTTTAAATTGGGTGGTGTGAACCAGAAAATATAATTCAGAAATTCGTAAAAATTAACATTAACATTTTGAAAACATCATAAAGCGAAACATACATCTATATATATAAAAGAAAGTCGTGTTAGTTACACTATTCATAACTCAAGAACGGCTGAACCGATTTGTCTGAAAATTGGTGGGGAGGGAGCTTAGGACCAGGAGACGGACATAGGATACTTTTTATCCCTATATTCCTATGGGAACGACAACAATGCAATGCGATAGCTTTCAATATATTTAAAACACTGTTCTTTAAAAAAAAAAAAAAAATATTTACTTATCGTGAGAAATAAATTTGATTTTTGTATGAAATCAATATTAAATAAGTATAATATAATCTTTCAAATTAAGCCATTGCCTATGCCTATTTAATAAAGTGAAGTGCATTTGTCGGTGCACCTGGAGAATAGTCAATGAGTATATTTCACGGCCTCAAATGCTTCAAATGTGCGTGGGCTAACGTCATTTGAGACACTACGGACTGTTAATGGTGTAATATTCCCAACATATCGTACTGCATGTGAAGAACTAAACTTATTAGAAAACGATACCCATTGGGATACGACAATCGCTCAAGCCATTATCTCTGCATCTTCAAGTCAGATACGCACATTATTCGCTATCATAATTTCGATATGCTTTCCATCAAACCTATGTAACCTGTGGCACAAATACAAGGATAATATGTCAGAAGATATTTTACATCAAATTCGAGTCAGTTCAAGAAATTACGATATTGAGATGAATGAGGAGATACATAATCGTGCTTTACTCTTGATCGAAGATATGTGTTACCTCATGTGCGGTAGTTTATTAATCAGGTTGGGGATGCCAGAGCCAAATCGTGAAATAAATGATGCATTTAATCGAGAATTGGAACGGGAACGTAAATATGATCATCAGGAATTATATTTAGTAGTTCAAACGAATGTACCCCTGTTGAATTCCCAATAAAAGGAAGTCTATGATACTTTAATGGAGGCAATTGATGATGAAAATTTGCCGTGCAGTGTCGGGTTAGAATAGCACTGCAGCGCCTCCCCGCTTGTCGTAAAAGGCGACTAAAGGAGCAATCATATCTAGACGACTAACATCAAAGTGAGTCTAGCGGCACACATACCACCTAAAAACTCTCCCCAAGTATGCATGCAGATCCCGGGGTTAACACGACTGGAGATTACCGGTGTAGTAAAAGGGAAATCAAACTCATTAAATGGAGCATGCATGTGTCGAAAAGGATGAAAGGAAAATTTTTGAAAAATTTTGAGCATTATGGAAGTACTTGCAAACATAAGAAGCACTACCCCGCCAGGCAGTTCCATTGCTATGCATGGAGCTGGTCCTGGACCGAGCAGCAATGTTCAGGTCAGAGCTATACGGATTCCGGGGGCTAGCAAAGTAATGCAACGAGTTGGACGAAAATTTAGAGTCGCGAGTTGGAACGTTGGAAGTATGACTGGTAGAAGTCTTGAACTCGAAGAGATGATGAGAAGGAGGCGAGTGGACATCTTGTGTGTTCAGGAAACGAAATGGCGAAACACAGCAAACAAAGCCCGTTTCTTAGATGTAAAAACCAAGGCTTACAAGATGTTCTACTATGGAACCGAACAAGGTAGGAACGGAGTCGGTATCATCCTTGACCAAAGTTTATATAACAGCGTGTTGACCATTTTGAAGTCCAGTGACCGTTTGATGTCTCTTAAATTGGTGATGGAAGGAAAGGTCTGGAATATCATCAGTGCATATGCTCCCCAAATAGGGTGTGAGCAGGAGGAAAAAGATGCATTCTGGCTTGATTTTCATAACCTACTTAAGAACATCCCAAAAGAAGAGTATTTGTTTGTTGGAGGAGATTTGAATGGACATGTCGGGAAGACAAACGAGGATTATGAAGACTCCCATGGAGGTTTGGGATTCGGCACCAGGAACACTCCTGGTGAAGATATTCTAAATATGTGCAAGTCATACGGTCTAATCGTACTAAATACCATGTTCATCAAACAAGACCGACACCTTATCACTTACAGCAGTGGAGGAAATGAAACCCAGATTGATTACCATTTGGTAACCAATTACATGAAATCTCGGGTGAAAGACTGCAAAGTGATACTAGGAGAAGCTGCCGCTCAACAACACCGTCTTCTTTTAACAGAATTTTTTACGGATGCGGTGAAGGAAGTCAAACAAACAAAGGCTCCTAGGAGAATCAAGTGGTACAATCTGGAGAAAACCAAAGGACAGCAATTCATTTCGTATATGCGAAGTCAGCTGTGTAATACCATCGACGCAGTTTCAAATGCAATCACGGCACAAAATATGTGGGATCGCCTACAACGAACCTGCTTAGAGAGAGCCAAATCACTGCTAGGAGTCTCAAAAGGACACTACCAACAAGCTAAAGAAACCTGGTGGTGGGATGATGAAGCTAAAGCAGTGATTAGAAAAAAGAAAGCAGCTTTCCAAGCTTGGTCGAAGTGCCCCTCAAGAAATACAAATGAAAAAGCGCGTCTCAAAATGGAATACAAGAGCTGCAGAAAAGAAGCGAAGAAAAAGTGCGCCCAACTTCAAGCAAAAAGCACGGAGGGCCTGTATCGAGAGCTGGAAGAGATTTCTGCCCCAGCTGCTGAAGCAAATCAGGCAATCCAAGAGCTAAGACAAAGCAACTTGAATAAGGGAGCAACCATTTTCAAAATAGCCGCTCAGAGAAGGAGAAATGCGCAGGAGATTCGTTCGCCAAAGTTCATAAATGATGCTCAAGGACTGCTACTTGTGGATGACGACAAAATTCTTCACAGGTGGCGACAGTATTGCGATGATCTTTTGAATGAACAGTTTCCTCGGCGCCACTTTCCAACAGCTGCACCTAACTTTACGGAAGTATCCGACGTCACAGTCGAAGAAGTTAGGGAGGCAGTTAAGAACTCTAAAAAAGGCAAAGCGATTGGGCCAGACGAGGTACCATATGAGTTTTGGAAAAATATGGGAAACATCGGGTTGAGATGGCTCACGATTCTCATCTCCAAACTTATAAGAGGTGACAGTTTGCCTAATCAATGGAGGGAAAGTTTTCTCCTTCCAATGTACAAGGGAAAGGGAGATACCAGAAGCTGTGACAACTATCGTTCGATCAAGTTGATGTCCCACACTATGAAGATCGTTGAGCGGGTCTTGGATAGCCGACTGCGGAAAATAATAAGGCTTTCTGATGACCAATGCGGGTTTGTCGCGGGTAAGTCAACTACAGACGCAATCCAAAGTATAAGGATCATTATGGAAAAACACCGAGATGCCTTAGAGGATTTGCATATTGTGTTGGTTGACTTCGAAAAAGCATTCGATCGACAACCACGAGATCTGATATGGGTGGCCCTCAGACACCGAGGAGTTCCTGAAGCCTATGTGCGAATAATTATGGACATGTACGAGGGAGCAGTTACAAAAGTGAGATGCCCAGCTGGAGTCACCGAAGAATTCCAAATAACAGTAGGTGTACATCAGGGAAGTGTCTTGAGTCCACTGCTCTTTATTGCTGTTCTGGATTATTTGCTCGAAGGAAAAGTAACGGACAATAAAGTACAACAATTATTCTTTGCTGACGATGGAGCCATCATAAGCGAGGATCCTACATCCCTGCAACGAGCACTTGACGTTTGGATTGATGTTCTGGAAGGAAATGGGTACCGTATTAGCGCTAAAAAGACTGAATACCTGTGCTGCCCTTTTTCTGATCCAGACATTTATTTGAATGGAAATGTGCTTCCCAAGTGTGAAAAGTTTAAATATCTGGGATCTATGATCAATAGTGAAGCAACTTGTGATGACGACATCAATCATCGAGTAAGCGTAGGGTGGATGAAGTGGCGAGAAAACTCCGCTATCTTCTGTGATCGAAAAATGCCCCCTAAGCTGAAGGGAAGACTCTACACAGCAGCTGTCCGTCCAGCTCTGACATACGGTTCACAATGTTGGACAATGTACAAAAAGTATGAGAGCAAATTGACGGCAGCCGAAATGAAGATGCTTCGGATGACAGCAGGAGTAACAAAGCTTGATCGAATTAGAAGTACTAAGATCCGTGGAAGCCTTCATGTCAAAAGTACCATCTTGGACAAAATTCAGCACAACCGGCTCAGTTGGTATTGTCATGTTCAAAGGAGAGATCCGCAGAACCCCGTCCAAAAGGCAATATCGTACAACGTTTCAACAAATTCGCGACGAAAAAAAAAGGCAGGCCAAAACACTCCTGGTACAAGCAAATGCAAAAACAGCAGCATTTGGTTGGCCTCAGACATGGAACAATCCAAAACCGGGAGGCTTGCCGACGCTTTCTGAGGTCAACGCGGCGTACCCCACAGGCGGATCACTAGTGTGAAGCAGAAAAGTGGGAGAGTTGTGATCGCTTCAAGATCACTACTCGTAACGCCAGAAATGGAAAGAAGAAGAAGAGAATTGATGATGAAAATGGTGAGTTATATTTCCTAGATGCCACTGGTGGAACTGGTAAAATATTCCTCATGTCAGTAGTTTTAGCCACTGTTTGGGCGTGCGAGATCCAACATAGCGGTTGCAGTTGCTTCTTCTGGAAGCCACATTGTTAGAAGAATGCCGTACGGATCATTCAGCATTAAAATTACCGTTGCAAAACAATCAGCAATGGCCAAAGTTCAAGTTCAAAGTTCCAATCAAAAATCATCATCTGGGACGAATGCACAATGGCGCATAAACGTGCATTAGAAGCACTTAACCGAACATTGAAAGATTTACGCAATGACTGGATATGCTTTGGAGGAGCAATGATTTCACTGTCTGGCAAGTACCTGTCGATGAATCGAGCGGATTGATATCATTTACAAATAATTTCTGTCGTTTTGTCTCACCAAAAGACGAACTTATCAACAATGTATTTCCGAACATTATTTCAAACTACAAAAATAATGAATGGTTGAGTGAGCGAGCAATTTAAGCGGCTAAGAATAAAGATGTAGATGACCTGAACTACATAATTCAAAATAAGATCATTGGAACAATGCATTCATTCAAATCTATTGACTACGTCACAAATGAAGATGAAGTCACCAACTATCCAATTGAATTTTTAAACTCCTTGGATGTGCCTGGCTTACCAATGCACAATTTGCGCCTAAAGGTTGGCTCCGTAGTAATCATGGTTCGAAACATAAACCAACCAAAACTGTGCAACGGTACGTGTTTGGTGGTTAGAAAATTTAGAAACAAAGTAATTTACGCGACGATACTGAAATGACGATACTACTGGATGCATCATAGTCCCACAGTAAAAAAGATTACATTTCATCCCCATATTCCCACGGAAGCGAAGAACAAGAATGGGAACCTTATAACTACAGACCCGAGCAACGCCGGGCGGCTCAGCTAGTTTTTAATAAAGTAAACAATTTTTAAGCCAGAGAGCCAGAAAGCAGCCGTTCAATAGAGACGAAATTGAAATTGAAAAGCCAATCCTTAACCATCAACCCATTTCCGGCTAGCGTTGCGAAAACGCAACGTCATGTTTGAGAGCGTCTCCAGCTTAAAGGATCCTTTATTTTAATGAACTAACAAATGATTTTGAAAGTTTAATAAAATATCTAATCGACCTGTGTTTGGATCTTATTCAAAAATTTAATTTTGTAGTCTTTTGAACGCTTTCAAAAACTGTAATTTCGGAAATTTTGAGGTAACCTTTGTTGAGGAACTAAAAAAGTGTACCAACGTCTTATTATTTTAAATTTTTTTTCAAAAACTGTTAGGGAAAGATTCAAATTATATTTCAATAGACATTTGATGCAAATCATACGAGTTATCTGATTGGTAGGTGAGGTAGAAATCCTACGTTGCGTTTTCGCAACACCCGCCAAAAGTAGTAGCATTTTCCAAAAGAAAAAAAAAATTTCCGTTGGGTTTTCACTGCATATAAAATTTGGTTTCTTCGAAATAATGTGCACTTTATAAAAAAAAAAATTCATAGGAAAAAAGACCCGAAAATTCATTCCACAGCTATTTTGGAAAAACCACTGTAAAGGGTTAGAAATTCTTAGAAATAATTGGACAGTACACAATAGTTATAAAAATAGCCCAGGTTATTTATTTTTTCAATGAATAGCTATTTATTTTTCCTGGAAAAAAAATGTAACCAATAATTCGTGAATGAGTGTTGTAATGTAAAACCACAAACGAATATAAATATTTGGCAATTGATTTATTTTTTTACAGTCATCAGCATCTACAACAAATGCACGGCAACAGCATTAGACATCAGAGACGATCACTATACCTTGAACAGGATACTATGCAGAAGCACCTATGGACTTATTGGAGGAGACTTTAACGCTAGACACCAAAGATGGATGGATACACAAGACAACAGTGACGGGAATGCAATTGTCAATTGGCTGGACGAAAATATAGAACATCACTCTCTGGTAGTAGTGGCGCAACCCAAACCCACTTTCCCAAGGACACCATCGACGCTCGGCTTTTTCCTCGCAACATCCAATCTGATATTTATGCTCCCGGAGCTCCGAAACTTCGTCTGCATTACAATAACCAGCGATTGAGATCACGAGGCCGTCCTTCTTTCAGTCAACCTCCGGCACCAGATAATCTCTGTGAACCAACCAGAGGTGGGCTACAAAAAGCTAGACACTGCTAAGACTCCGAAGAGACGTCAACGAATGTATCACACTACCGCCAACCAACACAAACCTCCGGAATGAGGAAATTGATACAGCAATTGACAATCTGGAAACCGTAATTGAATCTTTTCTTGAGAAGCAAAGGCAGCCAAGAACTTCCCGGGACAAATACGAGCACCTGCTCGACTACATACAGAAGCTCTACCACCACAGGCAACACTTGAGGAAGCTGCTACAACGTATTCAGCAACGGGAACTAAACACAATCAACAGCAACTACCAGGTTATCTCCAGCGAGCTCAGATGCGTAAACATCATGTTCAAGAACGCAGTGAACTACCACAATTATATTCTTCTCCAAAACAGGCTCCAATCCATCAAGCCAGGACTCGACAACTTCCAAAAAATCAACAGGATTATAGGGAAAAACTCCCCAATGCCGGAAACCATAACTACAGCCCATGGCGAAGCTTCAACCGACGCGGATAAAGCCAAAGGATTTGCGGACTTCTTTGAAGAACACTTCAAACCAAATCCACCCTTGGACCCTGCATTTTTTTAAGAAGTCAACTCCTCAGTTCAACTCGCACAAGCCCCCCAACAGACCATCCAATTCAGCGATGAAAATCCGTCCAGCGATCCAATAGACAACCTTGAGCTCACCACTCCTGAAGAATTTCAACAGTTCCTACTCAGAAGCCGCCCAAAAGATTCAACAGGACCGGACAAGATATCCACATTCATCCTCAAAAGACTACTTTAATCAGAGCATTTGTTGTCGGTTCCTTGTTGAGATCAGAGACAAGCTGCAGTCAGCCTATTCAACGAGATGGAAACCCTAATGAAGCGGTTCGTTTCGATGACATGAAACACACTATCATCAAAACAGAAAAACGTCTTCGCTGTCGGAAATGTTCTAGTCAAACCATTTTTTTCTGCAAAAAGTGTAACGTAGCACTTCATCCAAAATGCTTTGATGGATACCACACAAAAACCAATATTTAATGCATATTTTGTCAATAAAACAGATTTAAACTCCGTATCAAAAATCTTTTTTCTTTAATGATTTTGCTACTACATTTGGCGGGTGTTGCGAAAACGCAACGTCAATTTTCCGAGAAACTAAAAGCTTTTCCAAAAATTTTTTTTAAGATTTTATCTAACTAGCCCAAAAATAGACAAAGTGTGAAATTTCAAGTTCCTAGCACACCTGGAACTGGTAGCCGCCGGAAATGGGTTGAGAAACATTCCAGGTATAGTGATCATCTTCAAGGATAAAGGAAGTTTATTAAATAAACGATGTGAAGAAACATTATAAAAGTTACGATAAGTAGAAGTATGGAAGATCGGAATAGATACTGAGTAAGAAAAGCTTCCACGCAAATTATAATTTGAAATCAAGCGAAAGTTGCGATTCATAAAAAAGTTTTTGAGCACTTTAAAACAATACAAATGACGAACAGGAAGAATTTTTAAGTCACGAAACAATGAATAACTAGGATGTCTGCCACTTTTGCCACATATTTTCCGTATAATATTTTTCTGTAGAATTAACAACGGTTGCATTTTGCTGGGGAGGCAAGTAATGCCATATTGTAATTTCGAATGAAAGATCCCGTAATAAATAGCTTTAAGTAACGTAGAAGAACAAACATTACTTTAGGGGCTCTATAATCTTATGACTCACGTTGTTGCGGTAAAATTTACCACAACAAGTTCTATCCGCCGTTCTTCTCCCGCTAATAAACTTTATCCATAGCTGCTCGGAAGTAGTAGAAGAGTTCAGTTGAAATCTGATTCATCAGCCAGAGACCTGTTCTTCTAAAACTTTCGAAATACCATTTTCAAGTCACATTGTTCCTCGATGCAAAAGATTGCACAGTAGAAGACACTTTTCTTGTGTGACGGTCGGTCCACAATAGTCGTACGGCAGGTGGCCTACGCAAACATTGATAAAAGGAGAAAGGCATGAAGATCGAGATCCATGTCCAACAATGTGTGAACTATATTCACACCAACCTAAATTTTCTAGTTAATTTCAATTAAAATTAAATTGAGTATCGTCAACATCAAGGAAGAATCACTAAAAGACGTGTTTCCGTTTTTATCCCCCCTTTCTTCTTTTCTAACTATCTGAACGAAGGTCTACGGATAATATTTGTCAAGCTTCAAACTTAGCATCTTTTGTTCTTCGTTCTCCGGGAAAATATCTTCTCTGTATTTTAGTTTGGGCCGGTTTGGGCTGGGGACTTTGCGCGAGTTAAATAATTTTTCGGAGTAAGTCTTTCTGAAAGGGGTTGAACTCGTCCACTCGGCTACTGGTGATCACATCACCTGAACGCAAAGGACCGCGGGTAGTTGATTCGTGACATCTCACTTGCACATCCTAGCCTAATGGCGGAATGCTGCAGTAAAAGTGAGACCGAACAACACCACGCTTAAAGGTCTGACGAGGATGGGTGCATGGCCGATGCCGGATGGAGGAGAAAAACCCGCCATCTTGATGGTCTCTTGACTTTTGGCGACGAAAGTGTGAAGATATAGAAGAAAGCGTCAGAAAAATTATTGCGAATATTTTGCGTTTTTATTGCGTTTTTTTTTTTTGGCGAGCATTTGTGGAAACGACTTTGCGGCAAATTCCGGTTGGGAATTTAACTGTGGAAATTGAGGAATCCAGAGAGGGTATTTTCTCAACGAGTGCAGGAGGAGTGGTATATTAGAAGAGCTAAGTATTTCTTTTCTTTTTGTTTTAAAACCTACGTGTCGAAGAATCCTTCTTTTTCAAGGATTTTTCGAACGAATTTAGAGTCGCCTTATTTGCGGCAAAACTTAGATCCGCTAGGCCTTCGTTGACCTAACGTTTTGCTATCCCGAGATTGCGGGACTCGTGACCGTTTTTCTTTACTCTATTATTATACTTTTCTTTTCTCGGAAACTTTCCTTCGTGATTCTACCTTGTGTTCAACGACACACTAATCTGTTCTTTTTTTTTTTTTTTCTTAACTTTCTTAATTTTCTTAACTCTCAAAAGCAACTTTTTACATTTTCTTTTATACCGAAAAGATTCTGGGTTTTTATCCAGGTATCAGTCACGGTTTCCCAGACACCCTAAAAATATAATAAAAATCTTTAATTTCCTTCAGAAATTTCATATTGTTTTATTTCTTTTCTATCCTAGTCTTCCTTTCGTCTTTCGCTACTATTTCAGCTTTGGTTAAGGCAAACCACCATCTTAAAAGGTTTCCTGGCGCCCATATTAAAAGTGAGTTAGTTAGTCCGCCCTGGTACTCTCACTCATCAGAGTTTTATTAGTACGTGATATTATTTTATAATTATTTGATATTCCCTTTTAATCAAATCGGATTAAAAAGGAATATCAAATCGAACCCACCCATCAGACTGAGCTACGGGAGACAGCACTGAAGTGTTGTTGGTTGCCGAACACGAACCTGTGTCACTTTGACATTTCGTTTTTAGACAAGTTGCGGAGTTGCGCGCACGTCGGGATTATTTACATCCCAATTTAGTTTCGCGGAAATATATTCTTTTGTATCGTTTACGTTTTAATTTTGCTCGCGGTATTTGGAAAAGATTTCCAACGTTTTAAATCATTAGTTTAAAGTTCGGTTCGCGTATAAATTCGGTAACAACGTCTTATCTTGAGAATCGATCTCAAAAGGTTAAAATTAATAGGACTAGAAGCAGTAAGGAATATACGAATATGGGCGTGCCACAAGGATCTGTCATGGGACCTCTACTGTTTTTAATTTATATTAATTCTGTGTTCTGTGGGTGCGTTAACAGCTTTTGCAGATGACATAGGATTCGCATACGGGGGAAAACGCCTATTATACTTGACATCTGAAAATAACTGGGACCTTAGTATTCTTAGAGTCTGGTTTGCTAGCCACAATCTAGTGATTAGCTCTAAAACGAAATTAATGTTATTTAGTTTGTCTAACGCTAATAGCCCTTTAGTTGACGTGTTTTACCACTCACCCGATTGTCAGCGTTTTAAATTAGAACACTGTAAGTGTGAATCTCTATCCGCAGAGAATACTTTTGATGACAGTTCACGGTGTAATATGAACTGCTTTCAAATAGAAAATGAAGATGAATTCAAATATTTAGGCTTACATCTGAACTCGAAAATAAACTTCTCTACCCATACGAAAAAGTTGAGGCAGTACTTTCGTTCCGTTCTCAAGCATTTTTTTTATCTACGTTCTGTGTGTAAGGACGAACTCTTAAAAAATATATATTACGGAATTTTCCATTCTAAGATGCAATATGCAATAACAATTATAATAACAAAATTCAAAAACTTTTCATACTTCAAAAAATCATGATAAGAAAAATATTAAAAAAGTCGCGTTGGGATCATAGTTTTCCATTATTTCAGAGTTTGAGGATTCTTCCTTTACGCCACCTTTATTACGTTAAGGTATTAAAAATATTCTTTATGAGATCTGGTCATCGCAATCTAAAAGTTCTTAGAAACCATAATATACGTGGAAACCATTCATTTTCCGTAAACATTCCTCACTAACGCACCAACGCCTGTCGTAGATTCTTTAGTGTGGCATCTTGTAGACTTCTTAATGAATTGCCACTATATCTTTGATCAGAAACTTCAACGTCTAAATTTTTAAAAAACTTGAAATTTTGGTTGTTCACCTGAGATCATACAAGCATTGAATTGCTTCATATGTAATTTGTGATTATGTAGTAGTTATGTACTTTTTATTTTCTTATATGTTTTTTCAATCTAAAATTCTGGTAGATTTTTGAAGGGTCACCCCACCCAATATTTTGTTATACTTTTTCATGAATTCGAAGGGGCATTTAAAACAATTTTTAAAAAAAATACAAATGCTTCTGATTTATTTCATTTTTTTAATTTATTTGTATATTTAAACATATATCTGAAAAATTGTTAAGGAAATAAATAATAAATATACTATATTTGAGCGTCTATTGCTCCATGCCGGGTTTTTCGACCCCGAATAAATTTATTCATAAACGGGCCTGTTCTGGTCTTGTTATTTATGTTCGAGGCATTGTGTTCTCAATTTTATCTGCAATGAGCGCTAAACGACCAAACTCTGCTTCGTTTTTCAAACCGTTTTTCTGAGACCTATCATATTTGAAGCCCGTGTGCACGATAACTCAAAATCTACTAATCGCCAATCGCTTAAAAACTGTGCACAGTGTATCTTCACATATTTCATCAGGTATTGTAAAGAGCTTTTTCGTTTTTTTAATAATGACTAATTTTTTAACAACAAATTAGCCGATTTTTTTTTTTAGCGAAAATGGGGTTTTTGGCTCCCAAGTGCTATGAAAAATCAAAAAAAAAAAAAAAAAAGTCCTTCCGTCATTACCTCGAGAAATATCTCCTTAAACTAATGCATTTTGATTTTTTTTGTTTCAGATGATTCTGTTGCGAATTATGATGCACACTGTAAACCAACTTTTTTTCGTGGCGCCTCGGTTACATATTAGATATAATAAATGTAAATCCCAACTAATAACGGGTCCGCCATATAAGGTTTTTTTTTTCAACTAGTGCCTATTTCGTGAATGGTAACACTTAGGCCATGTCTGATTGACAGATAATTAGTTTTATCCTTCCGCTAAACGAATATGTTGCGTTTTCGCTTCGCTAAAAAAATCATCTTTTCAGATGAAGTTCATTTTGATCTTGGCGCATACATTGAAGAGCGAAGTCACTGTTTGGTGCGGATTTCGGTCCAGAGGCATAATTGGGCCATTTTTCGAAAATTAGCAAGGAGTGGCCGTTACAGTCAATGGCGATCGTTATCGGCCAATGTTGAACGAATTTTTGTTCATAAAAATTGAAGAGGAGGGTATTGGCAACATTTGGTTTCAACAAGACGGCGCTACGTGCCACAAAGCCGAAGCTACACTCGATGTTTTGCGCCCATTTAAAAAAAAAAAAGTTATTTGGCGGACCCCTTATATTGTGAAAGTAACTCTGTCTGTCCGGCTTTCTATGTTAACGTCTCTCGCCCAAACTACTGAACCAATTTAAATTAAATTTGGTACAGAGATAGTCTATATAACCAGAAGAAGGACAAAAGCTACATATTTTATCCATATATTCCCACGGGAACAGGAATGTATACGGGAACATAGAAACTACTGCACCGATTTCAAAAACTCTTCCACCTTTGGAATGCTATTTATATGAATTTTGATACAGATAATCTAGAACCTGAAGATGGACATCCTCACTAATATTACAAATCCGAAATTAACACTGTCTGTCCGCGTTTCTCTGTTACCATCTAGGAGGGTAACCAAAGACCAAACTAATAAACCTATTTGTATGATTTTTTGTACAGAGATGGTCTAGACTAGACTCTAGAGTCTGTGCAAGTCACATCATACCCTATAGAGTTTCTAAATTCTTTAGGATTAACAGGAGAGGAGTGACACCGTGTTGGTGTTCCAGTGCTAATAATGAGAAATCTAGAATTTGACACAACTACAAATTACACATCTGTGATGCGGCGCTATAAAAGTTTTAATAATGACTGAAATGGCAAAAAGTGAAAACTTTTTGATTCACCGTATTCCGTATTCCCACTGATTTGTCATTTTAGTTTAGTTTTAGAGTACAGTTTCCTCTGAAACCTGTACCTACTAGATATCAGTATAAATAAGGCTCAGACGCTTTAAGCTGCAGGTGTTCGATTAGAAAAAAAAACCCATAGCAACTCTAATATGTGGCACGGTCACGTGCATCAAACCCGGAAAGCCTTTTTGTTTGGCAAAAGATGGAAAAGTAAGAACGTTGTGTGCAAAAATGTACTTAAATAAAATAATAAAACGATAGGTTACTTTAATGTAATGTGTTCTATTTGCAAAATAATTAGGATAAGAAATTGAAAACGCTGCCGAAAGTCACTATTCCACGCGGACGAAGTCGCGGGTACAACTAGTTCTTCATTAAACGAAGACTACCCATTACGCCAAAATAAAATCTTAAGAATATGCCTTTTTTCGGGTGAATATACTTTAAGAGTTTCCGAATTCCATATTCCAACGCCAGCCGCGCCGCTCATTTCTTTCGATTTGCTCTTCGGGTTCTTTCTTGGAGTAATGTTTTGAAACACTGCCTTACGATGACTGCATAAAATTTGCCTTTTTGAATACGCTGAGAGAGATTGAGGAGAAATATTCTACATTCTTTTCATTCACCGACTTTACACAGGACTGCACAGTGCACATTGCACAACCCTTAACAACTCCATCTCCTTCATATGCCTCTAGTGAACGTATCTCTCTCCCGAATGAAGTAAAAATGAGTTCTTATATTGGATATGGCTTTGATTCTAAACTTATTACCCCCAAGAAGAATTCCATCTTCTTAACCACTCTCCTTTCTGACCATGACCACTGATAGTTAGTTACATCGGTTGTAATGGGGTGATTTTTGTCATTGTAAAATGTCTTCAGTTCGCCTTATAATTTAATGATTAATCGCCTTGAATAAGGTTTCTAAGTTGTTGAATTTAATTATCAAAATGAGTACTCGGTTAAAAAAGTTCATCGCGCGATTCTTCCATTTTATGGTCGCAGTCTAATCGACTTATGAGGCGGTTATTCGTGCTGTTGTGACTTAATTCCACACCACATTTACATTGTTGGACATTGAACTACCAACACGCTTACGTAGAGTGGCATGTGGTTGCTACAACACAGTGCCACATTGCCACACAGGACACAGCACGCTTTACAATGAGCCAATTGAGATGTCAGTTCAGTTTACTTCACGATTTTACATCCCTAGTCCATTTTTTGTGGGGCTAAATTAAGGGTTATGTCTAAACCAACAAACAAACTTCGATTGACGCTCTGGAAGGCAATATTGAAACATTTATTCGTGCACTAGCGGCCGAAATGTTGGAAAGAGTATGCCAAAATTGAATTAAGCGGATATTTGTATGAAATAATTTTTAAAGATTAAATTTTACTGACCGTACTATACATTTAAATTTTAAATTAATAAAAATAATAAAAAATATAAATAGGGTGGCGCAACAGAGCGAGGAGCCCCTGGGCCTAGCACATTTCTCACCACCATACCTTGTGAGGGAATGGAGGGAACCTACAATTTTCTGCCGGTTCCGAACGGCTAATTGAGAAAGCGCTTTTCGTGGCAATGAATTTACTAACGGAGGACTTGCCAATTCCTCGCGAAAGGCGATAGCCGTGGAAAAACATTTTTGCCTCTGCTGGGATTCGAACCTCGAACCTCTGGATTAGCAGGTGGACATGGCTAACCATCACGCCACGGGTACCACTTTAAATTAATAAAAGCTTTGTAAAAATTCACTTATAATTAATTTCTAATGATTGCAAATTGTTCAACTATTCATGTTTCTGAGATATACGGGTATAACCACATAACTTCATTTCCAAAATAATTTTTTGCCACTCTGCGTTTTAAATCAAATAAATAGAGTGGCACAAGAGAACTTCTCACAACCATACGTGGCAAGAATTGGGGGAGTTCTAAATTTGTTTGGCTTTTCTGAACGGCTGATCTAAGGTCATGGAAAAGTATTTTGGTTATAATTCAAACTTAGAACCTCTACGATCATCACTTCTGCAATTTGTCTGCTGTAATTCATGAAAGTCTGAAACCCAAAGTCGAAATTTTAACAGACACCTATAAATTCAGTTTTAGACCCACAATATGGTGTATAATAATTATATACACCATCCTTTTATCAATTTGAATGCCTCGTTTCGGCATCCTTGTAAAACTTATACGTCTCTGTCGGAACACTTTGGAGAACTCACGCTACTTCGTCAAGGTCCCAGGTAAAGAGCTAACCGAGGCCTTTGATGTGGAAAAAGGTCTTCGACCAGGACAAACTACCGTGCGATTTCCATACTTGAAAAATATTTATAGAGACCAAGCGTAAACATCAGAAAAATAATCCCAATAATCAAAACTCTATAGTAATGGGAAGAAGGAAGCATGATGTCATAAGTGCTTTTGCGAGCATTGAAACAGAAGAGAGAAAATGGGTTTGATGGTTAATGAGGGCAAAACGAAGTATATGTTGTCATCAAACAAGGGCACAGAACATCGACGAATTGGACAAAACGTCACAATAGACAGACATAACTTTGAGGTACTACAGGACTTCGTCTACCTAGGATCCGCTGTAGACACGGAAAACAACATCAGTGCGGTGATCAAACGGAGAATAACTCTTGCCAACCGTTGCTTCTTTGGGTTAAGAAGGCAATTGAGAAACAAACCCCTCTCCAGAAAAACCAAGGTGACCTTGTATAAGACCTTGATCATCCCAGTCCTACTTTGCGGCGCGAAAGCATGGACCTTATCGAAAGCGGATTAGGAATCATTTGGTCGTTTCGAAAGAAAAATTCTCCGAACGATCTTTGGTCCCGTATGCGAAGACAATGTGTGGAGAAAAAGATACAACAACGAGCTGTATGAGTTGTACCGCGACATGGGCATAGTTAGAAGAGTACGCATCGCGAGGCTACGATGGGCCATGTAGAACGGATGGACCCAAACGCTCCAACTCGAAGGGTTTTCGAAAGCACATTTCAAGGAAATCACTGAAGGTTAAGACTCGTCTTAGGTGGCGTAATCAATTAGAAGAAGACATTAACCAACGTAGTTTGCAAAACTGGAGAGAGCTCTCCCAAAAATTTTAATTGTTTCCGAAAAATTTTGGTTAAGGCCCAGATTCACCCCGAATCTCTTGGTTAAGGACCCCACCCCATCACACTACCCATAAGTTTAGCCGAGATCAATGGAAACAAAGCATAATGAACAGCGATTCCGTCAAATAACATTTTGAGGTTGTTATCTACTTGAGGTCAGAAATGTTGCAAAAAACCTGTCATTCGCTGAACATTAAGCCTCTTTCTCCTCCCTCTAAATGTGCGTAAAAATACATCGTTTTAAAACGAGATATCTTAGTAATGAAGTTTAAGTTAGGTAATTTTTGAGTCATTCACTTTCAAAAAATGGTGGGGCCAGTAGCATAATAGTAGCGGGTCTGTCTCATGCATGGGAGGTTCAAGATTCAAATCCCAGAAACATCACGCAGAATATTGTTTCAAACGGGTTTAGCCTTTCGCGAGGAACTAGCAACTTTTAGTAACACCACGCCATAAAACGCATTTTCTGGTTGAACCTTTCGAAATCGGCAAAACAATTGTAGGCCCCTTCCATTCCCTCTCAAGGCATGTTTGATAGAAATGCGCTAAAAGACTTTTTTTCCATCTGTGAGATTTTTAACAATAGATTGAGGCGTTTGTAGATGACATTGTTGGCATTTTTCGTTTTAAATAAAATTGATTTGCCAACCACTCTGCTGTAGATATTCAGATAGGCAGTTTATTTAAAAGAAATTATTCGGACTGCAGACCCCGTCCTTTTCACATAATGTCTTCAAATTAACAAAACAATAAAACACGTATACCTCCTACCCACCCACACTCCTTCTGTTTTTAACAACCTACATAATTTGCCAACCAATAAGTAAAACTTCTACTAAATGGGCAATGAAAATCCATCATACTGTTCTCATTATTCTCGCAATAAAATATCCCAATTCATTGTTTACCAAGGTAATAAAAAAACGATTTCACTTGTATAAACCCGACATTATGTTCAACAGTGCGGATGCCAAAAATTTATTGTTCTCTTTTTTGTACTCGCAGCTCTGTAACAAATGTTACCATTGGTCATCCGCCGCCCGCCGCGCCGTCCCGGCCGCTGTCGCTGCGCACACAAAAAGCAATATAGATGAAGAATAAAACAATAAAAGGATTTCGATTTCTGATAACGACATTTTACTCTGCCAGATATTGAAATATTTATCTACATAGGTACCTATACACACTTGGGCATAAAAGCTAAAATGTTTCCACTTATATGAGTTGCTAAAATGACCGTGAGGACCAAATTACTTGGCATCCACTGAAGGTAATAAGAAAAATCACTTAAAAGTGTGGAACGTACCTATACCCCCTATACCTGTCAAAAAACCTCGCTATAAATTCAACCTTTATAGACTACAAAACCCCAAAAACCATCATAAGCGAAGTCCTAAGGACTGACTATTAAATCATGAACTCACACCGATGTTATGGCCAAAAGCATTATTGTTATGAACTTTAATATAAGAAATTCTCTGTTCTATGTAGACTTTAATGTGAATCTTTTACGACACCAACAACCTGTTGCTATACGAGTATTTCCAGTCGTCTTGGTGATTTTCCAGATAAAGCCCTCAAAATAGAAGTGCAATTTCAGTAAATTTTAGTGCTCTTTCTACCCGTTAGCATATCGTTGGAGATTTAACAGCTCAACCAACGCAACGCACCACCAGGGAATATCTCTGTTGGAAATGTCTGAACCAATGACACTACAACAATTTAAAACATTTTGTCTGATGTCCTACTGTACTTTGTGCATTGAAAGTAATTTCATTGGAATTTCAAAATGGAATTGCTGTGTAGGAGTATGTGTTTTGAGAATAAGCGATTGTCTGTAGCCCACAGGCTTATCGGGCTTTTAGATTAGCTTTTAGAGAGTTTCTGTTTACAGCCCGAAATCATGTTATCAATTAATTTGAATCCTTCTTGCAAGAAAACAAGAAACAATTTTGATGTGGATATTCACCTCCTACTTCATGTTTACGAGTTTACATTGAAAATTACGATGCTAACTTCAAAGGAGTCCTTGCTTTAAAAAAATAAAAAAAAATGTTTATACAAATGAGCAAGTGAAGAGGATTAATGAATTTTAAGGACAAAACAAATAAAAAAAAATTGCGTCTACGGTAATTCAATTAAACGGAGAGGTTATAACAACTTTGAATGGCTTGCGATCGATAAAGTTTTTGGTCCTGGCCCCAAAAACTTGGAAACTGCCTAAAGTTATCGTTTATGGTTTTGTTTATTTTATAACAAAGTGAAGCACGAATACCATCACCATAGGCAAAATTGGTTGAAGTACTCCAGACTGATATATCAGCTTGCGTCGCCACACGCCACATTTGAACAATAGAAAAGTAGTAGACGAAATTGAATGAGTAAGGACTAATCAAATTTTGCTTCTAGAAAATAAAAAAAAGCACTTTTTTTAGGTTTCCAGTATTTGAAGTTATAACCAGGAACTTGCAAGACAAAGTTGAGATATGTTGTGGCTCCAGCATTCTTGAAGAGTGGTTTTACTTACAATCAAAAATTGTCGGTCTCTTTAGCTAACACAGATATAATTATGATAAGGAACTTTTCTTCATGAATAAAAACAGAGACACGAAGATATATCTGTGAAACAAATCTTGTTCATTTAACCCATTTCCGGCGGCTACCAATTTCAGATCTACTGGCTCTAATTAGAAAAAATTTGAAGAAAAAAAATTTGGAAATGGTTTTAATTTCTGCGTTTTTGCTACCTACGCCAAAAGTAGTGTCAAAATCTTTGGGGAAAAAAAGTTTTTTGACATGAAGTTAATTTTATTTAAACGTTTGTTTGACAAAACGAATTAAAAAATAGGCACGACGGGGTGGCATGAACTTGCGATTGTGTGCTAAGCACAATATCAAAGGCTTGAAGCATAATGCAAGGTTTTACACTCTTCATAATATATTTGTTGGTACAGGGTTGCCAACTACCTCCGTCAAGGTAGGTAGAGAACTCACCGAGACCTTTGATGTCGAAAAAGGCTTCAGGCAAGGCGACAAACTGTCATGCGATTTCTGTAACTTCTTACTTAAAAAGATTGTACAAAACTCAAACGTCAACACCATAGGAACATTCTTTCAAAAGTCTGTACAATAATTACTCACGCAGACGATATTGACGTAATAGGAAGAAGGAAGCATGATGTCATAGGTGCTTTTTCGAGTATTGAGACATAAGCGGCAAAAATTATTTTGATGGTTAATGAGGGCAAAACGAGGTATATGCTGTCATCAAACAAGGACACAGAACATCAGCGTATTGGACACAACGTCACAATAGACAGATATAACTTCGAGGTAGTACAGGACTTCATCTACCTAGGATCCGGTTTAGATACGGAAAACAATATCAGTGCGGAGATCAAACGGAGAATAACTCTAGTCCACCTTTACTACTTTGGGTTAAGAAGGCAATTGAGAAACAAAACCCTCTCCAGAAAAAACAAGGTTACCCTGTATAAGGCCTTAATCATGCCAGTGCTGCTGTACGGCGCGGAAGCATGGACTTTATCGAAAAAGGATGAGGATTGGTCGTTTCGAAAGAAAAATTCCCCGAATGATCTTTGGTCCCGTATGCGAAGACAATGTGTGGAGAAGAAGATACAACAACGAGCTGTATGAGCTGTACCGCGACATGGGCGTAGTTAGAAGAGTACGCATCGCGTGGACACGATGGATATACCATGTAGAGCGGATGGACCCAAACGCTCCGACTCGACGGGTTTTCGAAAGCACATTGCAGGGAAATCGAGGAAGGGGAAGACTCGTCTAAGGTGGTGCAATCAAGTGGAAGAAGAACTCAACCGATTAAGAGTGCAAAATTGGAGAGAGCTCTCCCGAAATCGAAGTCGTTATAGAAATATGTTGGTTGAGGCCCACGTTCACCCCGACCTTTAATGCCCTCCTAAGTAAGTTAGTATATACAAATAATTGGCATTCATTAAAAACTATAATTTTTTAGTAAATAATTAACTTTATACAACTTACTGTTAACCGTAACTCACGCTTGGCCTTACAATTAGGCCATATATGACTGTACACGGGGCACTCTTCGTGGTCTACCACAAAAACTGTTGATCTTATGAAAAAACTGTTGAAACAAAAGCTGTGGAGAATTTTATACTTTACAAATTTTAAAATAGGTGCAAATCTCATTTAAGCAATAGAAAGCGATTTTTATGACCTTTGACTTTCAATATCTTAAGACGCGGACACGATAGCACTTGTGACTTTTAAGACAACATTTAGGGTGGTATTCACCAAGAAATCTTAAACTAAGTGCCTCATAAACCTATTCACCGACCACTATTAGTGCAGATTTATGAGCGCTCATAACACTTAAGAGTGGTCGCTACCACTCTTAAGTTATGAGCGGTTGTTGTTTTAAATAACTTCGAAAATTCGAAATTTACTGACAGCGTCATTTGTGGTTGTTATTCAAAAATCAAAATGGAAGGAGAAGGAGCGTTGAAAAAAATAAGAAATTCGAATTATGGTTTGCAATACAGAGAATGAATTATTTTACGTTCTACCTATTCTTAAATTTCCGAAATTTTTTTCTGTTTTTGGTTTGCTTAACAGCTGATTTTGACAATTGACACTGAAATTTTCGAAGTAGTTCGAAAAGTGTGCGTTCACAGGCTCAACACCCTTATTTTTCGAATATTCGAATTAGCTTAGACTAGACCCTATTATTGCTTGGTGAATAGCACATCCAAATTTAAAACTAAGAGCCTCTTAGCTTTAAGAGCGCTCTTAAGATTGTTTGGTGAATACCACCCTTAGAACAGCTAAACAAAGATTTATACCAATTGACTGCTTATTATCTTTCATTCCTAGTTTGACCCTTTTTTAACTAATATGACTGGGCTATTGCCCTTTCTTCGTTTTTGGATGTGGCTGCGCCAAGGTTCTTTCAGTCTATATTTAACTCATTCAGCATTCTGCAAAAGCATCCAAGATTTTTGCCGAAGATAAACTGGTCGATGCTAGACCGGAAATGGAAAGGCGAACCCCAATGAGTATATGTAAATAAACTTGTATACAGGCGGTCTCACGACAAATTCGGAAATAGCCCGTGTGAATACAGCAAAACAACACAAAAAGCAATAGTAGATGGACAATTCCTACCCAAAAATGTATGTCCTTCTGATGACACTAAAAATGGATTGGAAATGGAAAAACGGAAATGGAAAAACGGATTTTGATGCCGTTTTTTTTAAGAAATAGAGTGATTCAAGAGGAAGGTTTATATGTATAATACATGCATATTATAGCAGAGAAAAGCCAAGAAATTTAAAGTTTTGTAATGCGATGTCATAACAAACATATTATTTTACTATAAAAAAAAATATTTACTTTTACTTCAATTTTATAATTTTCAAAATCGGTTTGAAACTCGCACGAATAGCAAACTATTTTTTAAAGCATCGTAGTTTATGTTGAAAAGAATAGGTATCTTTTGTTTTTGTTTCTGAATGGTAAGTATTCAGATATTTTTTACTGCGGCAAATACTAAAAATATGGCAATTCGTGCATAGGTAATCATACATAAATAGAACTGAGAAAATTTTGTTTTATTAATTTAAAATATCATATCATTTATCACTACATAGTATAAAACAAAGTCGCTTTCTCTGTCCCTATGTCCCTATGTATGCTCAGATTTTTTTAACTACGCAACGGATTGTGATGTTTTTTTTTAATGAATAGAGTGATTCAAGAGGAGGGTTTATATGTATAATACATGCATATTATAGTAGAGGAAAGCCGAGAAATTTAAAGATTTGTAATGTGATGTCGTAAAAAACATATTTTTCTGCGCATACATTGCAAACGCTGGCGAAACCTTACAAGATAGATCAAATTTATGTACTACGGAATTGTATATCTTAAAAAGATCAATAAAAAAGTCCGCGACAGCATATGTTTATCTCCTAAGGACAATCAACAGTAACCATTTTTATCTTTTACATATTACAAAAAAAAATATGGGTTATTTACCAAGCTATTTTAAACGATACATTCATTCCTTTTCCAATTAAATACATTAGATACGTTGTGCATTTCATGTACATAGATCAAAATTGGTGGTTATGAATGGTGGTAGATTTAAATGAATATTTTCTAAGATATTACATATTTAAAAATTGCGGGACGTGGCTTTTGCGGCGGTACAAGTCGACAGGGGCGGCCGTGTAATATATTAATTGTTGTAAAAATAAAATAAATAGGTAAAATTGTTAAAAGTAAATAAGTAAAAATGTTGTGTATGAATATTCCAAAGATAGCAGGAAATCTTCATAGTATAGGGAAAGGGAAATTGTTTTACTCCAAATTTAACGCGTGCAGGCCACGGGCAGTAATGAATAAATCAAACCTACTGGATCGATATTAATAATTTTTTCAGTGAGTGACATAGGCTTTATATTTTATACCCGTGCGAAGCCATAGCGGACCGCGGTGTTTTTATATACAACGTTCACAGATTTTCTGTAGTGTATTTAGCATCAGCATTGTAACCCGTGCGAGGCCGGGGTGGGTCGCTAGTAGAGTATAAAGATGGGAAGAATAAGTGTTCTTCTCTTCCATTCTACCATACTTCTCTAGGTAAACTGAACCCAACCTAGCTGAGTAGTCGTGGATCGTGATCGGTAGCAGCCTACCTGTTGCTGGATGCAACAATCAACACCAACTAAGCACTCATTAATCAAAACCGATATAGACAAAAATTGTCATTGTCGTTGTCGAACGAATAAATCATACACATCGCGTGTCTTTTTTGTTGCGTCGGAAAAATAAGAAAGTAAATTAATAATAATTTGTTCAGTATCGGGTACAACAATGACGGCATTGTCTTCTATCCACTTTTATATCTATAATAAGTGTGCGTATAAGTTAATAAGTTACTTAGCGGCGGGCGTACCCCACGACGGACTGGTTGGCCGTGTTAAGTGGTTGAGTGCGAAAGCTGTGATCGAAAAATGAAGAAGTAGAAGGAACAGATTAACTTTAATATTTTGAGTATTATTGCTGAGTCAATAAATTAACTGAAGGATATGTACCAGTTGAACCCATAATGAAGTATATTAAACGACCGTTTTACAAGAAAGCCAAAACTAGTCATGGCTCTATATAAGTCGTCCCTGAACGCGACCTTGAAATTGATAAAAAGATGTTTTATATCGATCTTATACTCCTGGGTACAATCCAAGATCAGCCGTAGTGTGAAAATTTGGTCAACTGCGAACTCTTTTGTTCCAAGACCAGAATACCACAATTATCATCGAATTAGCCCGTTTACCTGAACCTAATAATGAAGCTGAGGATTACTGCATCAACTTTCAAGTATCAAGGCCAAGACTTAAATCTCTGGCCTGTCGTTATCTCAGAAACAATCACCAGCCCAGCCAGACGTCAGAGTCGAACTTTTCCTCATCGGCAGAGGATTCGTCAGAAACCACCGGAGCTACTCGTACACCGGAATTATTTACTGAATTATATAAGAATATCACTATGAACTTCAAATTCATTTTTGAAAATAACATTGGAATAAAATTAGCTTCAATTAACTTCATTAAACCATGGATAAGTTTGAGAAAAAAATTAAATAAAAGAAAATCAATAAATTTCAAACAATTAAAATTGAGTGATGGGGTGTTTCTATTTTCAATTTCTTTTGTTTTTTATTATTTCAAGCTGTTTTATGTGTAATAAGGGGTTTTTGCTAGAACTTGAATGATTTTACTTCAAGTTTTAGGCATTCATTTTAGTGAAACGCACTAGCCATGTTTTTTTTTTGTGTATTGGTCGTAAGGCTGATGTTCACACATATTCTTCATCATAACAAATGATTAATTCGATTTCTTCTGCAATTTATCAATTCTAACTTATCAACTTGACTTTAAGTCATTACATTTTATATGAACACTCAGTTACCGCGTCATTTCTTAATTGAAAAAGTTTTGAACAATGAAATGAATGACAATGCGAAAACCTAAAAGTCACTGTTTTGATATTTCATTTCCCAAACAGTAGATGTCAGTATGATATTGTTTTAAAATTTTACTACACAATCCCGTTGATTAATGGTGTTTGTACAAAATTTGTATGCAAATTAAAAAAGTCAGTGAGAAAAATTTAATTTTTTTTTGTTACTTTCTTACAATATTTTGATTTCTAAATTTAGGTCTATCAGAAAAATACCTTGGCGCTCATGAATATTTAAGCTATCTTTCCTTTTTTTTTTTTTTTTTTTGTGGGATCAAACGATTCCCCAAATTTCAGAAACAAAAAAAATTAACTGAGAGGGAGAACAGCGTGGATATAAAACGGTGTATTAAAACATTTCAAACCAAAGCGATTGTGGTGTTGCGGCAGCGATAATTTCAGCTGTAGTGATGAAAGAGAGTGCAAAACAATGTTGTCGTTTTTGGGAATTGAGAGATAAAAACAAGGGAAATCATTTTAAAAAAAAACACCAATCATCCTATCCTGGTGTATATGCGCACACGGATAAAGTATCTCTAAAGGCAAAGACGAAACCATTTTGTTTCTAATTAAAACACTCTAGTTTTATTTTTCACTTGGGGAAATAGGCAACTTGAACCAAAAACAAAATAGCTGAGCGTGAAGACATGAGCTAAGATAGAAGAACACAAAGTGCGAAATTGCGATGACACGTGTCTTCTATCTTCTGTCTTCTGCCTTCTGTCTTCTGTCTTCTGTCTTCTGTCTTCCATCTTCTGTCTTCTGTCTTCTGTCTTCTGTCTTCTGTCTTCTGTCTTCTGTCTTCTGTCTTCTGTCTTCTGTCTTCTGTCTTCTGTCTTCTGTCTTCTGTCTTCTGTCTTCTGTCTTCTGTCTTCTGTCTTCTGTCTTCTGTCTTCTGTCTTCTGTCTTCTGTCTTCTGTCTTCTGTCTTCTGTTTTCTGTCTTCTGTCTTCTGTCTTCTGTCTTCTGTCTTCTGTCTTCTGTCTTCTGTCTTCTGTCTTCTGTCTTCTGTCTTCTGTCTTCTGTCTTCTGTCTTCTGTCTTCTGTCTTCTGTCTTCTGTCTTCTATCTTCTGATACTATCTTCAGTCTTATGTCTTCTGTCTTCCGTCTTCTATCTTCTGTCTTCTGTCCTCTGTCCTCTGCCTTCTATCTTCTATTTTCTATCTTCTATCTTCAATCTTCAATCTTCAATCTTCTATCTTCTATCTTCTATCTTCTATCTTCTATCTTCTATCTTCTATCTTCTATCTTCTATCTTCTATCTTCTATCTTCTATCTTCTATCTTCTATCTTCTGATACTATCTTCAGTCTTATGTCTTTTGTCTTCCGTCTTCTATTTTCTTACTACCCGTCATTTCATTTGTAATTTGTCATCAGATGACATTTCATCTGTTATCTGTCATTCGTCTTCTACAATGTTACGACACATGCAGTGATGGATTACCGCATAGGCCCGTGAGGCCCGGGCCTAGGGCGGCACGATTTGGGGGGCGGCAAAATTTTCAGAACGTTAAAATTTAAGAGCCGTAGAAATATACCAAAAATTTATTTTTAAATTGGCTCTGTTTTTTTTTTTTTTAAATTCATTAAAAATTTTCTATGGACTATAATATAATTTATTTTTTCATTGACTTTTCAATTTGAGGGTGCATTATTAATATTTTGATGGAATCAATTAAAGTCTAATTTTATCAAATAAGGTTATAAAAAAGAAACAATCAAATTGATAAGCTTCCTTGCGAATAACTAAATATTTTTTCACTTTTGTATATTAGGTGAGATTACTCTTACATATGTACATATTAAAAATTTCAAAAATCGAGTTCTTATCGGATTTTCGAATTTTGAGGTCTTAGGGAGCTATTCTGAGTAGTTTCAGCGTGATGTCCCGCCGTGTGTGTGTGTGTGTGTGTAAGCAATAGTTTTGTCGCACGATATCTCAAGAACGAATCAACCGATTGAGATATCGATTGTGCATTAGAAATCAATATCGAACAACGCGATTCAAAAATATCGCAATTTAAAGTTTTACAAAATAATGTTTTTTTCGAAAGCGAGTCGCAGTAATTATTTCAGTTTTACGAGTGCAGTTTAAAAAGTAGAAGTCTCAAAGTTGGTTACTTAGTTTCTTGCTTTTTGTCTACGACCGGTAGGCGTTTCCATAAGAAATACGCGATCTGAAGCTACATGATTGCAGCGAAAATTACAGCATCTAGAAACGGCAATTTTGGTCGTAGTTCATAATGTTATTTTAGATGGTTTCAGTGCTGCAAGTAAGAAGCTTCAAGAATCTCATTCGAATTTATCATCTGTGGTAAAAATGTATGGTTCTTTGGCATTATTTCTTCAAGATATGAGCGACAAACAATACTCTGAATATGAAGAAGAAGCAAAACCACTGTCTGGAGTTCAAGTTAATTATCGTTATGATACAGATCGCAAGAAAACCAGAAAAATTCAGGCAGATAAGTTACGGGTGAATGAAACAATACCTTCATCTGGTCACGAAAACTTTCGCACCAATGTGTATTACCGAATTTTAGATACTTTAAGCGTACAATTGGCCGGACGTAAAAGTGCTTATCAAAAACTTTACGAAAATTTTAGTGTTTTTGATAATTAACCTGACATACATACGATAGAACTGAAAAATCTTGAGAATAAATTAGTTAAAAAGTATCCGTATCCCTAGCAAATACGGAAGATGGAGCGTAAAAGAAATATACAAGAAATATACGCACAGGAAATATACAATGGCATGCATTCTCAAAATCTTCGAGATTGTTTATCTGAAGGAAGACATTGCTCTGCGTATTTTTTTGAGTATTCTCGCTACCAATTATTCAGGAGAAAGATCTTTTTCTACCTTGAAAAGGGTTAAATATTTTTTACGCGCAAGTATGGGCTAAGATAGACTTAATGCTTTTGCATTATTGTCTACTGAAGCTCAACTAGTTCAATAAATTGATAATAGTGACATATTTGATGCTTTTACTCGGACAAAAGTCAGGAAGAAGAGATTTACAAACTAGGTAATACATTATAATTTGAAAAAAATGGTTACTTTTATTTGTTATGCTAGCTCGAGTTTAATAAACACTTTTTTGTATTATTTACTAATTATATTTGAATAAAAATAGAGCACTCTCTAATGATTCGCATTATGAGTCGTGTAGAAAATAAAAACTATATTTTAATAACAATTGTGATTCAAAATATATAGAATTTTGTTGATCAAAACGGGCGGCGTGTCAGACAGGGCCTAGGGCGGCAATAAGCCTTAATCCGCCACTGGACACATGAGCTATTCAAATTTTATCTCTTTCATTTCCAACGTATACGTAAATTCTCAATGTACAACCAGGCCCCACGTTCGCTCCTACCTTTCAGAATTTCAATTTGATGTATTTTTTATTGTTGTTGTTGCTGGCAGCATATAATTTAACTATGGGGATAACTTTTGAATATTATTATATTGACTTTCTTCTTTTACTCTCATTTATTTTCTTTTTTATTTTAATGTAGGTGTAATGGGATTATACAGGGTGTCCCGTAATTCGTTTTACATACTTTGGGATATGATTCTTGGTCATATTCTAAGAAAAAAATTGTTTTACAGTAAAGTCCGTTTCTCAAGTTTGACATCACTTTTTGACAATTTAAAAAAAGGCTAACTTTGGTGTACCCTGACCTGTGTTAAATTCGATATCTCTGTCAATACTGATGATAGAGACCTAATCTTAGACTCAATTTTTTGTAGAAATAACAACCTTTAAGATTGTATTTAAATTAGGCTTCCATAGGTTTAGGGTTGCCAGATTTTCAATTTTAAGTGGTGTTCAAATTTTCTTCCCAAAACAAAGTTTTGACTTTGAGGTCATTTTTTTGGAGAAAAAGCCTGATAAACATAGAGTTTCTTTATTTTTTACAGATGAACAAAACAATAATAAAGAAAAAACTCAGCATTAAGTTAGCTCAAAAACCCATACATTTTATGATACTTGGAAAAATACAAAATGGGAAAAATTTTAAAAAAAATAAAAAAAAGTTTTTGATTTGAGGTTTGTTTGAATAAAACAATAATATGATCACTTTTAGTAGTTTTTTTATGTATTTAATACAAACACTATTATAACAAGTGCTCAAAGCGCCCTCCTTCGTTTTGAATCCATGCCAGAGCCCGTTTTTGGATTTCATTGTGGGTGTTTGCTGTCGATAACTCTTGTCTTACTTGTAGTCTTGTAATCTTTGAAACTGTATTTAAATTTGACTCCTATAGGCTAAGGGTTGCCAGATTTTCAGTTAGTATAAAGTTCCTGGAATCCTTTGTTGTGCTTTTCTTCAATTTCCATTTAAAAACTCATATAAGAAAAAAAATGTCTGCGTATTCTTCTCTCGTAAATGAAAGCATTTCAAAAAACTCTCTGATCAAACTGCAATCGTGACTTTATTTGACAATCTAATGAACAAATTTGTTTTCTTATTCTTTTATACGACTTATTTACCTATTGAACATTCATACCCCAAATTTAAAGCAAACATCCACAATGAAATCCAAAAACGGGCTCTGGCATGGATTCAAAACGAAGGAGGGCGCTTTGAGCACTTGTTATAATTGTATTTGTATTAAATACATAAAAAAACTACTAAAAGTGATCATATTATTGTTTTATTCAAACAAACCTCAAAGCAATAACTTTTTTTTATTTTTTTTTTTATTTTTCCCATTTCGTATTTTTCTTAGTATCATAAAATGTATGGGTTTTTGAGCTAACTTAATGCTGAGTTTTTTCTTTATTATTGTTTTGTTCATCTGTAAAAAATAAAGAAACTCTATGTTTATCAGGCTTTTTCTCCAAAAAAATGACCTCAAAGTCAAAACTTTGTTTTGGGAAGAAAATTTGAACACCACTTAAAATTGAAAATCTGGCAACCCTAAACCTATGGAAGCCTAATTTAAATACAGTCTTAAAGGTTGTTATTTCTACAAAAAATTGAGTCTAAGATTAGGTCTTTATCATCAGTATTGACAGAGATATTGAATTTAACACAGGTCAGGGTACACCAAAGTTAGCCTTTTTTTAAATTGTCAAAAAGTGATGTCAAACTTGAGAAACGGACTTTACTGTACAACAATTTTTTTCTTAGAATATGACCAAGAATCATATCCCAAAGTATGTAAAACGAATTACGGGACACCCTGTATTTCTGTTTATGAATATTTCCATTGCGTTTTTTTTTTATAAGTGGGTTTAGTGATAATGAACTTCGCTTCAATAAAGATAACAAATAACAAGACGTCTCCAATCAAGGACCAAAAACACCTACGACATACACCATTCGAATGAGATTGTAACGCTATCAATGTAATACTGAGAAAAGACTTCCTAGTGTACTAAATAAAGACAAATATCAAGTATTCCAAAAGACTTTTCCAGCTAATTGTTATGTTTCTTAGAGAGGACTGGCAGTTAAAGGTTTCAATCATCAAAGACCTAAGCTTAGGGATGAAAAACAGAACATAACAAGTAGGAGGTTTAAATAAATTTCATCACCAATTGACCCCAACAACCTACATTCCAAAACTCGATAAGTCAGCTTCTATTTTAATTTTATTACGAGTATATATTGATCAGACATGTAGTCTGCACTTCTGCATCGTAGTACGAGTATCTACTGAGAAAACGTGGGAGGCTCAACAATGATTGTGGAGAGATGGATGAACAGCACAATCATCAGACCCAGCAGTCATCTGAGTCACATAACAACCATCGTATGGTATATTTATATACTGTCACCTCTTTGGTCTTAATTAGTGCTTAATTTAATTCATAAGTGGGTTAAATTGGTATTACCATTGATCAATGCGTTATGGTTTTTTACTTGTTGTTTGTAATTCAATGAGCTGGATGGATATGGTTTGGAATTGTCGGCAATTAAGTAGACTGATTTCATATGTAGTGCCATTTGTAATTTCTGTCAGTCAATCATTGTCTCATTTTTTTTTTCTGGGATTCAGTATGATATGATGATTGAGAAGAAAGCCTCATGGCAAATTGTGTAGGAGTTTCGAAAAGGGGTGCCAATGATTCGGAGAAGGCAATCTCATTTTAACTGGTCGTTTCATTTCAGATTAGGAATACATTTGCGACACCTGCCATCTGGTAAGACATCTTACTTGACTTGTATACAAATACGCACACATATGCATGCATACATATTGTTATTACTTTCTGGACAGTCCCATTCGTTCAGAACAATAAACTGTCCGTACTTTTTTCTTTTGAATTCCTACATCCAACAGCAACAGGGTATTAATACGACTGGGTAATGTCCACGCCTTTGCCTAAAAGAGTCGGATCGGAATGATGAGTGTTTTGCACAGCATCTGTTTTGGGTCTTTTATTCGATATAGTTCGTCTTCGATAGAATCACTTCATAAAACAACTCAAATAGTTGTTCAGAAAACAAGTAGACCAAAGAAGAGCAAAATCAGCAAGTACGGAGACGAAGACGCTCATCGCAAGAAATCAACACTTGAAGAGAAAAAAGATTCACATATACTATGGCACCCCTTTACATATCGATGACCTCCGAGAATATTGAAAACAAGGTAATCAGAGATTGCCCGATTTAAGAGAAAATACATCGTTTCGGCAATACTTCCTGGGGAAAGCGCGGCCTGTTAAATCGATGCAATGTTTGTCCATAAAAGAAAAAAAAAAACAGAGTTAGGACTTAGGAGCATTCCTTTCAATGGATTGTCAGCCCAAAATTTAGGCCGCAAGAGATAGGCGATGGAGAAGTCCACCAATCTCCAAGGAAAGACAATGAACGACATTTTCATGATGAAATTCGAAAAATAACAGTATAACAGAAGCGGACACCTTGGACTGAACGAAGAAGTACGGGGTAATAGGGCGGGCATAAAAAAGATAAAAGATTGCACTGATCTGCATGATATGGTCGGAAGAAAGTATGCCCGTTGAATGGAACCTCTGTATCTGTACGCCCGATCCTAAAAAAGGGAAACCCTCATAATTGCGCCAATTATAGGGGTATAAGCCTCCTTAGCGTAGCTTATAAGATTTTGTCTGCTGTAATATGTGAACGTCTGAAACCTCACATCTACAACTTGATAGATCCTCATCAATGTGGGTTTAGACGAGAAAAGTCCACAATAGACCAAATTTTCACATTACTGCAGATCTTTGAAAAAAACCCGAGAACATAATATCGATACTCACCAATAGACAGACATAACTTTTAGGTACTACAGGACTTCGTCTACTTACGATCCGCTATAGACACGGAAAACAACATCTGTGCGGAGACCAAACGGAGAAAAACTCTTGCCAACCGTTGCTTCTTTGGGTTAAGAAGGCAATTGAGAAACAAAACCCTCTCCAGAAAAACCAAGGTAACCTTGTATAAGACCTTAATCATCCCAGTCCTGCTGTACGGCGCGGAAGCATGGACCTTATCGAAAGCGGATGAGGAAACTCTTGGTCGTTTCGAAAGAAAAATTCTCCGAATGATCTTTGGTCTCGTATGCGAAGACAATGTGTGGAGAAGAAGATACAACAACGAGCTGTATGAGCTGTACCGCGACATGGGCATAGCCAGAAGAGTACGCATCGCGAGGCTACGATGGTTGGGTCATGTAGAGCGAATGGACCCAAACGCTCCGGCTCGACGGGTTTTCGAAAACACATTGCAGGGAAATCGCTAAACGGGAAGACCTCGTCTTAGGTGGTGTCATTAAGGGAGGGGTAAACCCTGGGCGTTTTAAAAAAATCGATTTTTTTCATTGCATTTTCTTATTATATCACATTTCAAGAAAGTTGTGTCAAAATTTCAAGTCATTCCGAGTTGAATTCGAAAAGTAACAGTGATTTCAGATGATTTTAGAGTAGGTATGCGCGGTGAGCGAATAGAGGGGGGCTGGCCGGACGACCTTGAACCAACCTTTTATGATTGGTTCAAGGTAGCTCAAGGTCTTCTTTTGTGTTCAGAGGGAGCTCAATCTAATGAAGCTTCTAACGGAATATTTTTTAGGGGAACCATTCAGTGTGCTGTTTTTCGCGTTTATCTTTAAACGCGTTTATCTCGAAACTAGTATTTTTAAAGTCGGTGTGCAAAATATCTCAGCGAGTGTTGCACCGATCCTTCTGAAATTTTGCACACTTATTTAATATATTTTTTTTTAGGTAATAACACGAGGATTTAAAAAAAATTTCATTTTTCCGGAATTGACAGCTACAAAATTGCGGCATTTTTAGGCAAAAAAAAACGACTTTTCACTTCAAATGGTCACCAAAATTTCAAAATTGCAAAAAACAAAAAAACATCGTGTTATTACCTGAAGAAAGTTGTCTTTTAACGAAATCTTTTTAGAATTTTGATTTTAGATGATCCTGTCAAAAGTTATCTTCCACACCGCAAAAGATCAAAAAGTGGAGGCGTCTCGGAAATTGCACTATCATCGGCTGGTTTTTCAATATTTTTGTATGAAATCTTACAACGTTGAATTGTAATAAGTAATTGTCCCAAGCTGAAATCATAGTTAAACTGGTCATTAGTCCTAGAAACGTGTGTTTTTCGTTTGCATTGTCTGAGGGGATGAATGCAACCTTCCATTTCACTAGAGTATTGTCTATGAAAAGCGGTAAAAAAGGCGACGGCAAAATAAACAACATGTCCCAGCTAAGCGTTGAAATTGTTTCAACGATGTTTTTATCGTCTCTGGGTAATAATAATAAAAGAAAAAACTTTCTTCGAAAGCTAAAGTCCATTTTAGGACAGATGATCGTCCTGCAGATGACAGCCTAATCAAAATAAGTCAACGATTTCGACACGGGTCAAACCGTCGTTATTAAGCAGCTTTTAATTAAAAAATCCTAATTTTATTTCTGCATGATTATTTGTAGCAAGCCTTAACCTATGCTATATGCATCTGAAGAGCGGGATTTACTGTGGGACGACTAATATTCGAATTTCTTAAAATGTTTTTCACGTTAAAATACGACAAATTTCCTTTAACATCCCTCCAGTAGTATTTGCCTAGACTTAAATGTTTTTCGCTTTAAAACACTACGAATATTAATTGACATCCTTTCGTCAACATTCCTATGAACCAGACTGTCTTCTTCAGACTTAAACACCTAAATTATATTATAATTAAAAGCAGTGGATGTATTTGGATAATGGCATTTGAACCCAAAACATAATCATAAACTGGGTCAACATTGCTAATCATCTTAACAGCAATTCCTTTCGCGCCACCGTAAACATCCTATTAAACGTCCTTTTCAATTTAAATGAACATTCAAAAAGCACTTTTTCTTTTAGTCTACTTTTAAGAATTTCCATTGAAAAACACTTCCCGGCACGTTTTTACTTCATTGGCAGTGCCAAAGTTACTGCAAAAGAAGCAAAATTGACAGGAAACATGCTTCTGTAATGGCAAAAGAAAAAATCACCATAAAAGCTTTATAATGCTTATTCGTGTCAATAAAGCCCAATGCTTAAAGACGTTAACAAAAAAAAAAAACGGATTTATATTGACCTTCCACTTTTCCACCATAAAAAATCCCATTGTGGAATTAAAAGGCACCCAAGAAAAAGAAATATAAAAAAAAAATTGACATCTTGTTTAATTGAGGTTCCTCCCTTCCACAGATTTCCAAACTCATCATCGTAATGAAAACCATAATATTTCCGGTCATAAGTTTTAATTCAGGTTTTAAAAAAGTGAATATTATACATACAATTTCCTTTTGATTTCCTTTTTAAACAACAAAATTTGTCGAACGGAATCCCTCTTTAGCAATTCAAGAGCGATTAATGACTCATTAAGTAAATTGAATTTTCGTAAGAAGGACCAACGATATTCGGGCAAAAAATTAAAGCGGCCTTATTTAGCATTCCGTTGGAGATTAAGTAATAATAGATTTCGAGAGAAAAGGGTTTGGTCTTGATGTTTTATTAAACAATTCATGGATTCTGGAGAATACTCCATTTCATGCATCAAAGAAATTATTTGTGGATAAGGGAAGTGTAAAGAGATAACAGTGATATTTTCGAACTCATTTTCGGGTTTGGAGTCTTGGAGCTTGAAGTTTATCTGAGTTTATTAAATGCCTTAAGAATACAGAACAGACTTGTTAGCGAACAAATTTTAGAAAATAAAAAGGGTGGGGGTAATTCGCAACAATGTCGGGGAACCTTAGATCCTAAAGCATTTCAGATACCTACGATTCAATGGCCCACGTTGGGCGCCAGTTGATTTAAATTTTTTTGCGCGATAAACTATAAATTTAATTAATTTAATGGAACGATACTTGAACACCACGCGGAACAATTTCATCTAGGTATCCAAATTTATAAAAAAAAAATATTACAAAATAAACGATATCAGGTCAAAAAGCACATCCGATGCCTTCAAAAACTAAAGCTGGGCGTACAGTAGTGCGCGTTTGAATGCGAGAAAAATATTTAAATAATTTCTTTTTCACGTGAACAGTGAAGTGCAATATTCGATGCGACACTTGCGAGGTTGTTGCAAGGTTCTCGCACAAAAACTTCCATTTTTTTAAGCGATTTTGTGCGAGAACTGTTTGTAATCGAATAACACTTGCTTTTACTGTGCGCACTTTATCGCATATCAAATCGCTTGTCGCATCGCTTCTTACATTGCATAGCTTTGTTGCACTATTGTAAGTCAACAATGACAACAAACTGTCAAACTCGAATGGGGAAGCAATAAAATACTGCGGCCACTCCACGGCCATTCAACTGTGTTGAATTCACAATATTAAAATAATCAATCGCTTATAAAATGCCTATGAGCGATCCAAAAAAGGTGAACGGTATAAAAATGAAAAAGAAGAACAAAGTGTTTTAGATAAAAAAGGGAAGCCAACAAATTTTTGAAAAGAAAGAATTTCCATAATTTTGACTGAAAAATTTAAAAAAAAAAAAAAATAAAAAATAGTTAATGAAAAGATATAACGATTTTATTGTTGAGAAAATCTTGGCAAACCACGATTAAAAACCAAATCTACAAAAATAAAATGATGCAAATTAAAGTTAACAAATGATAGACAAAACCGTTGATATCAGTCAGAAGAACTCCAAAATGGGAAAGGAATTAAGGAGGCGCACGCTAGATTATCTTCCGTTTAGTTCGAAAAATGAAATACCTACAGGAAAATATTTAGAAATGCAAGGTGTCCTGTAATTCGTGATACATACTTTGAAATGTGATTCTTGGTCATATTCTAAGATAAAAATTCTTTTACAGTAAAGTCCGTTTCTCAACTTTGGCATCACTCTTTGACAATTTAAAAAAAGGCTATCTCTGGTGTATACTGACCTGTGTTAAATTCGATTTCTCTGTCAATACTGATGGTAGAGACCTAATTTTAGACTTAATTTTTTGGAGAAATAATAATCTTTAAAACTGTATTTAAATTCGGCTCCTATAAGCTTCGTGTTGTCAGATTATCTTTTCCACAGCAAAGTTTCGACTTTGAGGTAACTTTTCTTCCAGAAAATGCCGGTTTAACATAGAGTTGCTTTATTTTTTACAGATGAACAAAACAATAATAATAAAACTCATTGACAGGTGCACTCAAAAACCCATAAATTTTATGATACTTGAAAAAATCTAAAACAGGTAAAAAATCTAATGTGGAGTTTTTACGGACTTTTATTGCAACGGCTTGCAATTGGAAATTGATTGTTTTAAGGTACTTTTTATGACTGTGCACTGATGAAAAAAGGATAAAAAGTGTATAAGACCTGCTACAAAAATCCTAATTGACTTATCTCTTCTCAGGGAGATTTAAGTTTGGGGTATGAATGTTCAATGGGTAAGTCGTATATAAAAGAACAAGAAAACAAATATATTCATCGGTTCATCAAAATAAGTCACGATTGCACTTTGATCAAAGAGCTTTTTAAAATGCCTTCATTTACGAAAGAAGAATACGCGGACATTTTATTCCTATATGGGTTTTGCAATGGAAATTCAAGAAGAGCACCACGAAGATACCAGGAACTTTTTACTAACAGACGACTTCCTTCTCAAAATGTTTTTGGAAATACTTTTCGTAGGCTTCGAGAAACTGGATCAGTATTAACTGCAAGACCTAACGCAGGAGCTGCAACCATAAAAAGAGCTTCTTCGGTCAATGAAAGAATACTGACAGCTGTTGAAATCGAGCCTTCCATTAACATAAGACGCTTGGCTCTACAATTTAATGCTTCCACACAAAGAGTCTCCAGAATACTGTATGGCAAAAATATGCATCCATATCACCATACTACTGTACAGGAACTACTCTCGAATTTCGTAACTGGTTGCTAGAGAGAAGCTTGAAGGACAAACAGTTTATAAACAGAATTCTTTGGACAGATGAATCCCAGTTCACAAGAGATGGTATCACGAATTTCCACAACCTCCATACATGGGCTTCAAGCAATCCACATGAGGGACGGCAAAGATCATTTCAGTGCAGATTTTGTGCCAATATGAGTGCAGGTGAAATTGGAAGTAAATTAATCGGGGCTTTCAAGTTACCACCCCGCCCGGCTTAATTCTACTAATTATCTGGAGTTTTTACAAAATAATCAACCAGACCTATTGGAGGATGTTCCACTGCGTCAGCGAGTTTCATCATATTTCCAACAAGATGTTGCTCCCGCCCACTATGGTGGTGAAGATAAAGATTGACTGGATGAAAAATACGGTGGTCGGTGGATAGGCAGAAATGGACCAATTCACTGGCCTGCACGATCTCCCGGTCTCACTGTTCCGGGTTTTTGGATCGGGACGAATGAAAGAAATTGTTTGCTCATCTGAAATAACAACCTTAACTGAATTAGAACAACGTATTTCCAAAGGATCACTACAAGTAAGACAAGAGTTATCGAGAGTTCGAGAGCAAACATCCACAATGAAAACCAAAAACGGGCTCTGGCATGCATTCAAAACGAAGGAGGGCACTTTGAGCACTTGTTATAATTGTATTTGTATAAAATACATAAAAAACTACTAAAAGTACTTATATTATTGTTTTATTCAAACAAACCTCAGGGCTAAAAATCTTTCTTTTTTTTTCAAGTATCATAAAATATATGGGTTTTTGAGTGCACTTATTAATGAGTTTTTTTTTTATTATTGTTTCGTTCATCTGTAAAAAATAAAGAAACTATCTTCTGGCATTTTCTGGGAAAAAAAGTTACCTCAAAGTCAAAACTTTGCTGGGAGAGAGAAAATCTGGCAACCCTTAGCCTATAGAAGCCGAATTTAAACACAGTTTTAAAGACCTAATTTTAGACTTAATTTTTTGAGGAAATAATAAATTTCTACAAAAAATTAAGTCTAAAATTAGGTCTCCACCATCAGTATTGACAGAGAAATCGAATTTAACACAGGTCAGGGTACATCAGAACTTTTTTAAACTGTCAAAAGGTGGACTTTACTGTAAAACAATTTTCTTCTTAGAATATGACCAAAAATGACATCCCAAAGTATGTAACACGAATCACGAGACACCCTGTATATAAATATTTTTAATTAATTGGTACTTCCGCACTTTTTTGGGTTGATTAAGAATTTTTTTAAATACTGATCACAGATCCAATATTTGCATTACAAGTTCATTGTGCATTTTGTAGCAACAAGCACTCTTCTAATTGCCGCAGGTATACGAGTATAAGGAAATTAAATATTTATTTTATATTGGGTTTAATTAGCAAAGAAAACATACAACGTATACAATTCAATTACCTTGCCGGTAAGAGTTGCATTGTGCAACTCATCCAGAGTGGGACGGTATGCAGCTTGTATTGACATAATGTTGCGGTAGTTATCCAATCGTGGAAGTGCCTCCCTCGTAAAGTGCCTGCAACAAAATTATTTCAATTAAGGAAAATACAAAAAAAAAACTAAAAACTCTATTGTTAACTTATGTACTCAGTGGCTTGTTTTGTTATTTGTATTGAATGATTTTTATGATAAAAAGTTTTTACAATTCGTATTTGCTCAGTGGGTCGATATTCTTTGTTAAGATTATCCTTCAAGTGGAAAGGATAAATATAAATATGTTTTGTTTTAGAGAGTGAGAGGTTAACGACTTCATTAGAGCAGGTGTAGGTAGACAACCATGTCGATGTCACGCTGAAATAGTATTCTAACCAAAAAGATGTCCGCTTTGAGTATATTTCGCATATTTTCGAACTTCTATATAATGCTCCTCCCCATTCATATTCAAGGGGAATGCAGACGTCATTGAAAGGAAATACATCGATTCTGATTAGTGTGGTTAGATAGTAAACCAATTATTCAATCTATTTGTGATACATCAGACTTACAAGATTTAAGAAAATTAGGTTAAGACCCCTTGCGAAAAAGTAATGAGAATCCACCCTAAAACATAAAAAGCAATAAAAGTAAGGACTAAGGACGTTCTCGCACACAAATTATAAGCCATTATTTTTGTAGCTGCAAGTTGCGTGATTAAAAATTAAAACAAAGCATTACATATACTAGTTACAAAGACCGTCGGCTGATACACCCTCAAGAAACACAACAGAACAATTAACAAATGACAACAGTACGCGGTTGTGAGTACAGAGTGCCTCCATCTAACCACCAACAGCGCTCAACTCGACTTAATTGCGGTGTTCTAAAGGGAACCCATGCTTTCTAGTGACAAGGCCGTTGTTTTAATCAAATAACTAATAACAGCTCAAATTCTGGCAACACTATGAGAATTTCCAATCAAACGGCTTCAGTAAGCTCTTTTTTGATTTACCAATAGAAAACCATTTTCATCTAATACTAATGAGGGATTTCGTTCTAAACGAAACAACACGACTTACACGATGTGTCTTTTCTCTTTTATTGAACCAATCGAGGTTGTGTTATAATTGTAACCTAACAAGATGTTGCATGTACCTAGACATAAATGCTACGCGATTAAAACAAAATCTTTCCAGTAGCTCTGGATAAAAAGAGCGAGATATAAATTAACAAAAATCTTCAAAGAGAAAGCAAAGACATTCGCTGTTTCCTTGAAAGAAACATTCAAACCTTTAAATGGCAAAAATCAAAATAAAAAAACACTATGTATTTAAAAATTTATCTTTAGTACCATAAAACTTGTTGTACTTTAGAAACTGTATTCAAGAGAAAAAAAACTTCAGGATACAACAAAATTTAGGCAAAAGTGTTTTAAAGTTCCACAAAATAAACTTAACTGGATTGTATTGCTAATCAACCCCACTTTCATTACAAATAAATAAATAGTTAATTAGGGTGGCGCAACAGAGCGAGGAGCCTAGGGCCTAACGCTTGCGCATTTCTCACAACCTTTGTGCTTTGTCTTTGTGAGAGAATGGAGAAGACCTACGAAGCGCTTTTCATGGCAATGGAATTACTAACGGAAGACTTGTAAATACCTCGCGAAAGGCGATACCTACCCGTGGAAAAACATTTTAGCCTCTGTTGTCTATTACAAATGAGTGACTTAAAATGTAAAGATACGGAAGTTATATGAGTACTGAAACTCTGCAGAGCCTTAAATAACTTTCGTAGCTTTTAAGATAACATTTAAGCATTTTCAACAGAAGTTAAAGTCCAGATATTAATGTGTAAGATCTTTTCCAAAGCAGTGTAGCCTCTTCTGACTACCCCACTGAAACCATTTCACGTCTAGACGGACACTGGAACAACTGATTTACCTATGAATTCATTTATGAATTTTTAGTATCCCTAAAATTTAATTTGCTTGCCAAACAGATGATGGCAAAATGCTCGCTAACTTACTGTGGGTATTTAAAATAAAAACATTGAAATAGAGTAACCATTTCCAAGTGGGGTCGAATAACAGATCTTTTTTATGAGAGTATGTTGAAGAGCATTAATAGTTCATGCTTTTTCATGCTTTCAAACACTGGAAATACTTGTTTTAGTGTTTTCCAAGCGAAAATTCTGGCGACGAAAGAATTCCTGTCCTGGGTCAGAGAAAACGTTGTATCCTCCATGGATATTCGTACCTTCTCGGACAGTCAGGCTGCTCTCAAGGCCTTTGCCACTGTCTCTACAAAATCTACAACGGTCCAAAAATGTCGCACGTCTCTTAAGGAGATGTCAGATCAGTTCAAAATTCACCTTTCATGGGTCCTGGGTCACAGCGACATACCAGGCAACTGAATGACAAACGAATTCGCCCATAAAAGGAACGATTCCCTCTTCGACAGGAGAGAAACAACAAAGGTATCCCTATCGCTACATGTAAACTTTTACTAAAGAAGGACACCTACTAGAAGCTACGCACTAGATGGACGGAGAGTAATAAGTGCCTTATGACTAAACAGATTTGGCCATGTATAGACTCGAATCATTCAAGGAGCTTATCGAATCTCTAAATCGGCAGCATATTAGCTCCACCATAGGTGTCTTAACAGGACACTTCCTTATGCCAAAAGACTTGTTATCTACCGCAATGACTTTAGTAGAAGCTGCATGAACAAAAAGGAGGAGGCAACAGTCCAACACCTCCTTTATTCTTGCCCTGGGATCTCTTACAGACGGAAAACTCACCTAGGTGAAATACTTTTTTGAAGACACCAGCGATTTAGCTAACAAACGACTTTAAAAGTCTCTACCATTCGGCATGGTTTGACTAACCGGTGATAAACTTGTTATTCGAGGTTTTGATTAGAGGGTTATCAACCCTAAATGGGGACCAGAGGGTGGATAACTTTTCGGTCTCAGTGGTTTCTCCAAAGTTAAGCTCTTGATTTTTATAGGATGGTTTTCCCCAGGTTTTCCATTATAATATCGTTCCACAAAAAAGGTTTCAAAAAATTTTATAACAACCCTTTCCTTTTAATAGGTCGAATTTCGACGAACTTAAAAGCTCTCAAAAGGAATTCAATGCTTATATGATCCAAATATATGATTAAAGCTTGGAAGTGTTTAATTCCAAGAAGTGTTTATGAAAATTAAAATGAAAAGAGTCAGTAGCTGAACAAATGATCTTGTAAAACTTCATATCATCTGCGAGCAGTGTAATTAGGTATTAATGAATGACTAACTCGAAGTCATTTGTGGTACCCGTGGTGTGATGGATAGAATGTCCGCCTATTAATCCAGAGGTTCGTGGTTCGAATCCCAACAGAGGCAAAAATGTTTTTTCCCGGGTATCGCCTTTCGCGAGGAATTGGCAAGTCCTCCGTTAGTATTCATTGCCATGAAAAGCGCTTTCTCGATTAGCCGTTCGGAACCGGCAAAAAATTGTAGGTCCCCTCCATTCCCTCAGAAGGCATGGTTGTGAGAAACGCGCTAGGCCCAGGGGCTCCTTGCTCTGTAGCGCCACCCTATTTATTTTTTTTTTTTTATAACTCGAAGTCATTAACAGCAAGAATGAAAAAAAGAAGAGGACTATAATGGCTTCCTTAGAGGACGCCAAAGTTAGCTAAAAAAAGCGAGCATCCATTAGCCACGTGACCTCTTGAAAGGGGGGAGGGGGGTCTTAATTGACCGAAAAATAGCTCACTCAACTAATGGTTAATGGATACCCTCAAAAGGCTTTATATTCAGAAGATTTAAAAATAACACTGTAATACCGGTTTTCCAAATAAGACCAAAGTCCATCTGAATCTGAATGTTTTCGGTTCGAAGTCGAGGGTGGATAGTAGATAGAAAAAGAGTGATACTATGGGAAAATACATTTTGCGCTCGATCAAGATCACCAACAACAGAAAACTAAATATTTTCTTATTTTATTATCATTAAACAAGCATATATGTATAGCAACCTTCATTTGACCTAACTTTCCAGATGTTCGTTGAAGAGCCCAGAAGATTCTGTCTCAGATCCTTGTCTCGCAAGCTCATCGGCAATCTCATTTACAACTATGACGTGATGGTCTACAACCCAAACGAGACTCAAAGAAGTTAGTCTTCCAACTGCATTCGGAGACCTCTTGCATTGTTGGATCACTTTTGAAGTATTTAGAGGATTAAGAAGGATGTCGCTGCAAACAAGAAACATTCCTTCCCATCCAGCCATTCTTCGCAACGTAACTTATAACCATTTTGATAGCGTACGTCTCCACTTGAAAGACGTACGCGTGTGTGCTTAACGAGGTGCTCAGTCGCTTTCCACAAAAACACCAGCGCCTGATTTATCATCGGAACCATCGGCGAAGATCGGATACAAATACTTTCCTTTCTCAGATTCTAAAATGGACCAGCCCTGAACCAACTGAAAGTTGACCATGCATTTTAGATGCAGTTTGAGCCTCGAAATCATCATATCAAACGGTATTTCCTTTAGACGAGAGTCAAAAGATGTTTGCGAGATCATCAAACCTCCAACTAAAATTGTTCCAGAGTCCAATTCTTTTTAAAAAGTAGATCGTACATCTCATGACGTTGGTGTCAAGGGAGGAATATTAGCAATGCGTCTAGAGCAGCACACGAAGTGCTGGGAGATTCCCTAGCCCAGCCAGGACATTTTTCGCCTTGAAATTTGTTAAACAAGGTAATTAATTAACTCCAACCGCACTTCCAAACGACCTGAAAATATTAGGTGTCATAGTGAAAGTACCTTTTGGTCATGTTTAACTCAACAGCAACCGCATTTCAAGCTTTACGAAAAAACGAATGTTTTACTACCAAGACCTGAGCCGACCGTGAGTATCTCTGTAGAAATATGAACAAAAAAGTGGTTTCTTTTCAAAATCACAAGAGTAAAGACTTTATCAAATATTCTCACTGTTACCTTCATAAAAAAACTTAAAGTCAACCAATTTCAATCAGAGGATGGTAACATACTCCGCTTGGGAAGCAAACCATTTAAGTCTGTGTGGAAAACAAAAACTGCTTCAAAATTGCCCAATCAAAAGGTACTTTTATGGAAAAGTTTCCATCAACACTTCGTTGGAAATTTGTACATGACTAAATAATTCCGTTTTAAGTTTCAACAGGGAGAAAATTTAGCCACTAGCATCGATTATCGTAAACGAAATTCTCAGTAGCTCCCATAAAAAAACTAGACCGTAGGCATTGAGCAATGAAAAGCAAACCTAAATGGCGTTAACCATGGAATCCACTCCGATGAAATAAAATCTCCAAGCAATGTATGGAATATTCTGCGAATTCTGTCTGTAAACTGTATCGATTTCTTGTGTGTTATTTACACAAAAGCCTATAGCAGGCTACAAAAGCTCTTTCTGTGGTTTAAAAGACGAGTGAAGTGATTTCAACTGCCTGCATATGGTATGTGTATGTATGTACATGTACCCCATATCATTATATATCATTTAAGATAAATCAACATCAATTGCATAAATTTACATAACCCCAAAAGTAAAAAATAACAAATCGGTGTTTGGGGTGTGAAATCAGCTGGGGTGTTTACCTACTTTTCCCAGGAATCAATTTATTTTGGTTTCAATCAAAGGGTGGTGTAGGGTGTAACTGAAATAAATTTTAAAGACCAAACACTTGTCGTGGGAAAATCAAACATTTGAGGAATTAATTCGCTTGAAAGTTTTTCAATTTATTTTTAACAATCTCTGTGATTTCTTTGTATGGAATGTCAATAAAAAGTTAAATGGTTTATGAGTGCTGATGATGACCACCACAATGAGTTAAATATCCTGATATATTTTCACTGAGAAAAAGGTTGTTTGTGTCATGTAACTTTCCAATAACAACTTACCGAAAACTTTTGCCATATTTCGTGTCATATTCATTTTCAAGCAGTTCACGATCTTCATTTGAATCATTTGAATCGTCTGAATCATCGTTTCGTGGGTCTACTTGGAAGCGAGTAGTCTGCAGATCCTTAAACCGGGATGGTTTGTCTTTATCACGAAAACTACTTTTGATTGACTGTATTCTGCAAATAAAATGGATATTTAAATTAGTAAAATTATCAATATTGGAGAAATAACTGTAACTTAAGCTAGGAATTCACGTTTTATAATCACAAAGACCATTCCCATCCCCATTCGAAGTTTTTACACATACATGCATATGGAAGCGCAGCAGAGCCCGGGGCTTGGTGATTTTTTCACAACCATGCATTGAAATGGAACTACAATTTTCTGCCGGTTCCAAACGGCATTCAAAGGCAATGAATTTAATATTGGAAGACTTGCCAAATCTTCGGGATAGTTGATGCCCGTGAAAAAACATTTTTTTTTTTGTGTTGGAATTCGAACTACGAACCTCCGGTTAATAGGCAGACATGCATACCATCATTCCACGGGTACCACCGAAATTTTATTAAAAATATTAATTACTAGCTAACCTGCCCGGCGTGGCTTGGGCCCTGCGGTTGTGATGAAATTGAGTAAACTAAGTAAAGATGTTTTTAAGGTTTGTTGCGGCTGCTGCATAGCACCACATTACCCCAAATGAAAATTTGAAAAGTAAAGACACAAACCGGTGGTGATCTAAAAAAAAAAAACCCCTCAAGAAAACATTAGCTGCTGATCATCTATTTGACAGATGAATAACCAGGTGGTCGGTAGGGTAGGTTTTTGAAATTTGGGACAGGGGTGCTAGACCATTAAGGAGTAAGGTAGAGCCGGGGGAAATGCCAAGTGAAGCGGTCAGGGTACTGGAAGAGGGATAGCCAATGGGAAGAGAGAAAATAAGGAAAAACGGATAAGGAGGAATACGGCAAAATTGCGTGATCAAGTGGATGGAACTCCAACGGGGATCGAGTGGGCCCATCGATTAGCGGGAAAAATAGCGTAGACGGAGGTGATAAATACCAGCTGATCGAGGGGGATCGTCAAACAAACCTCAGTATTGGTGCCGAGTAGAGGCAGTGCTCGAACAGAGAAAAAAAAAATTTGAATCGCGGCTAAATCGGAAGCGGTAGTGAAAAGAATAAGTTCAAATCCTAGTACGTTTCCTTTTTTTTTTTTTAAATCGACGGGCGAGTTAAGTATACGAAAGTGCAGTCGAAGCAAACAAATGCCGCTCTAGGATCCGCAAAAAAAAGGCTAGAAAAAAATAGCTGAAAGGAAGAAAGATAGAGGAAAAAGTTGAAGGAAAAAAAAAACTTGAAATTGAAACGTCGGAAAAAAAAGAACAATTTTTTTTGTGTACTTAAAAAGTGTAGGTTTTCTTAATAGAAAAGAAATAAAAAAGGTGTTAAAGAGTGTAATTTATTTCAGTGTTAGTGAGGCGCTACCTTTTTGAGGAAGTTACTTGGTAGCCGATAAGTTTCTCTGAGATAGATGAGAAGGTGGTGAGTGGTAATCGACACCCCATGAAACCACACATGATGTAAGTCATACCTATTTTTTTTTTTTACGATTTTAGCAACAACAAGAGAAGCTCCAGAAGCACCTGAAGGAGGGTTAAATAAGGCGGCGGTTACAGGCCAGATCAGAGGTCTGAACCGCAGAGTTTTTTTTTGGGAGGTGACCACAAAAGCCGTTCAGCCATTAATTGCTTGAGCCAGGCGTTATACTTTTTTTTGTTTTTTTGTTATTCAAATTACCTTTTTTTTGTATTTCTATTATTCAGTTTTTTTTGTAGGTTTTTTTGTAGTATAAGTTTGGTAGGGCGTAAGTTCGCTTGGACTTTAATATTCCTTGAAAAATTGGTATTTCGGGATATGGAAGTTAAAGAAGGGGTATCGCTCCGTAGAACCGGTCCCCATAGTGCCATCTGTTGTTGTTTTTTTTTTCTATCTTTGTGGTGTTGCGTGAAGAGATTTATACCACGACCTACGAACCCCTACAAAGAGCTCTTTTTAAGTAATTTTGTGTTAGCTGTTAAGCCCAGAAAGGGGCAGTGTCAGAAGGCAGTAAAGGGAGTGGGCCGAAGGGAGTTAAGGCCTCAAAACCACCCCCAAATTTACATAAATAAAATTAGTTTTTTAGTTGAGATATTCCACGTGTTTTTTAAAAAAAAAAAAAAAAACTTTACTAATCTTTTCATTTATATAAATAAAATAACAAAAAGGGGAACCTGAAATAATAAAATAATTGAAGTAAGCCTAAGTACGCTTTGTCAAACTCCAGGGTTGCCACTATAATTGTTAATTAAGTTATTTAAAGAAATGCTAGTCAAAGCAAGTTATCGTTTAGGATAAGCTGGTTTTTTTTTTTTTTTTGATTATTTTCTTTCATTTTTTTATTTTGTGTCATTTGTAAAATCTTAATAATTAAAGTAAGGATTAATAAGTTTATTTGTTTAAGTGTAGGTTAGTTTCTTTTTTTTTGTCGTACTTTGAACACGGCGGGCGACCCATTTGTTTAGCCATATGATTATTAAATTTATCCAAAATATGATTGAATAAAGGAAATTTATTGTAAATCACGACCTGTGAAAGAAAACAAACATCGATTTTCTTTGCGTAGCTCGAAAAAAGTTTAATGGATTGCTATGGAGATTTTGAGGGGTGGATAAGATGTGGACTGAAGATGTCCTTCAGTGAAGGGGGTTGAAGTTCTTTTTTTTCAGGATAGCAACGAAAAAGGGGGAGTGGCCACAGAATTAACAGGTGGGGAGGGCGAACCAGGCCATGCTGCGCTACATCTGCAGCCCAAGCGTGTGGTGAGTTGAACTCAGGTGGTGGGAAAGAAAATGTATGTTTTGTGTTAGCACAATATATTTAATTTTTTGTAAGCGTCCTCTGCATGGAGAGGTAAGATCCCCCCACATCCGGCGAGCTTAGCCGATCTTCGTGAGCGTGCCATTTCCTCTCGATGCAGATCATCCTGTTTCTCACAGCTCCCAATTCCATTCCGTCGTTTCCGTTCCGGTGGGTTTTCTTTTCCTTTTTCTTGTTTCCTTTTCCTATTACTGGTGTTTCCTAGTCCTGACCTGCAACAGGTTCTATTCCAGTGAGAAAAGGGGGACAAAATTTAGTCTGTCATACTCAGTGGCAATGAAGCACTTTAACGGTGAATTAATTTTTGGAATCGGTTGAGTTATTTCCAAGTTCCCTGATATGATTCTGTTCCGGAGGAAATATGGAAAATACATATGCCATTCCCGAGGTCCTTAATCCTTTATTTCATTAAAATCGGCTCAGTTGTTTTGGAGCATTTTTAATATAAACACTAAGTTCTCTTTTACGTTCCCGTTCGCATTGCCATGGGAATGAATAGCATTCTAGCGGTGAAAGAATTTTGAAGTCGGCCAAGCAGTTTCTAAGTTCCTATTTATGTTCCGGTGTTCCCGTTCCCTTGGAAATATTGGGATGAAATATACAAATAAATCTTTCTCTAAAGATTACCTATCTATTAAAAAAAAAACTGAATCAAAATCCGTTGAGTAGGTTCAGAGATCTAAGCATTCAGACAGAGTGACTTTTTTTATGATATCAAACATGAAGAATACTTGAGGTGTTGTAGGACACCGGTAAGAAACGATGTTCCTTATGCTTATAAAGGGTAAGGGCCGATGTTGATTTTGAATAAAACACAAATTCATTTAGGAAATTACTGTCATTTCTTTTTATTATGTTAATATTGGTATGGTTCAATTATGTATGGAACAAAATATCGGCCGAAAGGCCGCAGCGACCTCGGCGGCACACCTCCCTTCGATGGTCCAAATTTTCCACGTCGATGAGGCATAATTGAGGTTCTATGCCGTAAATGTGCCGAATTATCTCATCCTTTAGCTCTTAAATTATTGCTGGTCTTTCGCCTAAAGAAAGTAGTCCAACGGTGTCAAATCACATGATCTATGCGACCAATTGACATCGCCACCACGCCACGTGAGATAACGTGGCCATTGAATTTTTCGCACAAAGGAGCCATTGTTTCGTTAGCTGTGTGGCAAGTGGCACCGTCCTGTGGTGGCCACATATCGTTCACATCCATATTCCGGCCATAAAAAGCTCGTCATCATCTCACGATGCGAACACCATTCACAGTAACTGCCTTATTTTAGCCCGATGATGCCGCCAGCCCATAAACCACACCAAACAGTCACTCGTTGTGGGTGCATTGGTTTCTCGACAATCACTCTTGGATTATCATTCGCCAAAATGCGGCACTTCTGCTTATTGACGAATCCAGTGAGGTGAAAATGTGCCTTATCAGTGAAGATGATTTTCTTCGAAAATTTATCATCCACTGTTGCCATTTCTTGCCACCATTCTAACCATTGACGACGGCGACGTGTGAAATGGTTAAGAGGATTTAGTTATTGAGTCAATTGCAACTTGTTAGCGTCTAAATGCAAGTCTTTATGAATAATGTTCATCAACGACGAGGTGGGATTGTTGGGCATGACGACGAGTTGAGGTGGACGGCTCTTCAGCCACTCTATCGCGAACAACAGCAATATTTCCTACATACGAGCTGTATCATGCACTGGTGTTTTCACATCTCTTTTGGACGATTAATTGAATCACAAAGTGCACGATATGCCTTTTGAATTGAACACCCATTTTCATAATAAGCCTGAATAATTTTAAAAATAAAAATAAAAATAACAATTTTAACTCTTTTGGATTTTCCAAAAGCTTTCGATTCGGTTGAACCAACTTTGCTATGTAATAAGCTATGCAAGCTTTTTAATTTCTCGTCTGCTGCAACCGAACTATTTTTCTCTTACTTGTATCATCGATCACAAGCAGTATTCAACAAAGGTAAACTGTCATCATTCCTTGACTTAAAAAGAGGTGTGCCACAAAGTTCGATACTGGGACCCTTACTTTTTTCATTATTTATAAACGATCTTCCATCTGTTCTGAATCACTCCTCCTATCATATCTATGCGGATGATGTTCAAATTTATCGCAGTTTCCGTCTGGGGCTTGTCGAAAACGCAATAGCAAGAACTAAAGAAGATCTTGCTTCAGTTTACCAATGGTCAGTTGAAAACCGGCTATTACTTAATCCGACTAAAACTAAGTGTATACCGATAAGCACCCAACAACTAGATTTTGATGATTTCCCAGGCATAGTCCTGAATGGTCAGGTAAGTAAGGAACCTTGGAATCATTTTTAATAATACTCTTACTTGGAGTGACCATATCAATAAAACAGTTTCAAAAGTATATGCCTCACTTCGTAGCTTATCGAGTTCTAGATTCTTCTTACCCATCGAAGTTAAAATGAAATTGGCCAAGTCTCTAATCTTACCAATCCTTACCTTTGGTTGTGAAATCTTTGCTGACATGGACTCTGAATCACTCCGAAAAGTCAATATGGCGTTTAACTCTATATCTAGGTTTGTGTATAATCTACGTAAATATGATCACGTTTCAAGTTGTGCGCGTCAAATTCTGGGATGTAACCTTCGCTGCTTCTTTCGATTCAAAAGTTTGTCTCTAATCGTCAAAATAATGAAAAACAGATCGCCGGGTTATCTTTTTGCTGAGTTAAACCTCTCGGCTTCTGGTCGCAGCTTAACGATACGCTCCAAAACACATAGTTGCGTCAGCTCACGTCGCCAGTTTTTCATTCATGCTGTGGAAGTTTGGAATCATCTCCCTCTGTCACTTAGGAACAAGATTGGACACAAACAGTTTTCTTCGTTACTATTTTCATATCTGTCACTGGAATCTTCTCACTAAACTTGATTTTAATTTGCATATATATAAGAAAATTCACGATTTTGAATCATTTTGATTCATCCTCTCTTTTCTTCCCATCCCTTTAATTTTGTATTATAATTTTTAAATAAGTCATTACTTTAATAATAATTGTAACTTAAAACTACCTGTATTATTATAAGAATTTATTCTTACTATACAGCGATTTCTATTGAAATAAAATACTAAATACTAATTTTGACGCATTGCTCGATTGTATATCTTTCCATTGTTAAAATTGAGTTAATCTGAAATTGAGAACCCAGTGTTTCTTATCTCTGCTTCAGGCACTACCATCTATAATCTATAGGGATTGCTATGAGCACTTCATTTGATATAAGAAGTGTTCCACGACCCTTGTCCCAAATTGTTCCAGACAGAAGAGATTAGTTTGCTGGTGTTGAATAAAAAATGTTGTTCTCTTTTGAAATATATTTTGTGGTAAATGCGGCTGAAAAGTTTAGCAATAAATCTTAACTGACATATGAGTCGCCTATTCTAGCTGCGCTGACACATTGCTTCTGTGCTGTGCTGTTCGGGACTAATCTGAAAAAAATCCTACGGAACGTTTATATTTTATTTGTTGAGACATTTATTTGGTGTGATTATTGTAATTGACATGGGTTAAAGCGAGCAATAAACAAAGTGGGTGTGTGGATTCAATTTAAAATTGAGTGAATTAGAATTTTTTGTAAAACCCAAATAATTCTTCGAATTCTAACTGCGATGTCAACAGCAACAGCAAAAACACGATCGAAGCCTTTAGTTACTGGTAGTATTTTACAAGTCCCTTTCAACGAGAAACATGACGTCGATTCTTTAAAGGCTAAAATCTGTTTACCACAAGCTTAGCAGCTTACATAAATAGAAACACGCTATGCAAATAAATAACTTCACTCTACATACTACAAACAAAATCAATACGAATAATAAAGGAGTGATTTCACTAACAACCGGAAAACCATTCATTACATCAAAAGGACAAATATGTAAATCAAAAATTTCGTGACTCTGTAAATAGCATGAAGTGGAGAAGGACTCCCTGCGCCTATCCGAATATAAACCAGAAAAAAAGCGCTGTCGTGTGAAACTGTTCACGTGCCAAATAACTTTGTGGCTGAGTTATGAATAATTTAATACTTATTTTCATAAGTGCTGTTTGTCACAACTTAATAAAGAGGTACAATAAAAGTGAATATCTTACATGACTTTAACATCACCCACAGCTATTTCGTTGTGAGAGGAACATAATTCATAAATGTGTGTCAATCAATTTTGCGAATGTCTAAGGCTATGAAATATTTTTGTTTTAACCTCTGAACAAAGCATTCGTATGTGCGAGAGCCTGTAAATTTCTTATAGTTCCTTTTTGGAGTTAACTTTCATGCCAAGTATTTTCTTATCTTTCTAGCGTAAAAGATTGCTTTGAAATTTCTTCCGACGAATCTGACGATCACTTTGTCATTGTGTCACACTTCTACGTGAGAGCAGGAATACAAAGATGTACCATGTTATGTCTGTGTTATCTAAGTATTACGTATAAAAAAATAGTTGCATAGTTTCATTTAGTCTTAAGATTGAGTAAAGGAACCTCTGCCTCTTTTGAGAAGGGCCGCAGTTGTGCAGAACGGAGATGATAGGTCGGAGGCGTGGGCTCAATTCCCGGTATATTATTTATGTTGCAAATATTTAGCTCTAGCCTTAATATCGTTGTCTAGTGTCTATTCTTGGACCTATCAGCCTTACATATCAAACTCAGAGCTTTAAAAGAATGCATTCATTTGGTAATGCATTGCAAAACGTCCCATTCATTTAACTGATTATTCGGAATGCAATCACATTCCTTATCGCAATACTTCAACTTACAAAAAGAAGTCCCAATCAATTTTGAAGTCTTTATTAAGCCAATCGTCTAGAACAGTCAAAAGACTTGAAGTCAAAAAAATATAATACTTTCCAACTGGTTGCAGTCTTTGAAGTCTTTTAGTTGTCTTTGACATTCTTTGCAGTCATGAAGTCTTATGATTGGGTGCCGTGAAATAAGGTCGAAGGCAATAAGGCCAAATCGGCCTTATTTCCCAAAAGATGAATAAGGAAATAAGGTTGAAAATCATTGCGGCACTAAATTTGTCGAAAATAGCGTTCGACTTTATTTCTCAGTTGAATTCGACTTCATTTCTTTGTTTGATATTTTGCAATCATTGTTTATAAAGACTTTTACTTTTGGTAGAAACAGAAATGTTCTGAGGATAACTGGGGAGGGCGCGGCCCGGTACGACGCTTGGCGGGTGCGGCGCGGGCCAGCGGCGGCGAGGCGCAGCACTTTCCACAAAAATTTTCTACATACACTTATGGTCATACAATTAAGTCTATTTTATAAAATGCCTTAATTTCCTTTATTTCGGTGTATCTTGGGTTCATCTCAGCATTTCTGGGACGTCTAACATACGGTTTGCCATAATTTCCATAAATGTTGACCTTCACAACATTTGTTGATGAGAAATACTGAGCTGAACCCAAGATACACCAAAAAGAAATTAAGGCATTTTATAAAAATGACTTAACTGTGGTCATACATAAATGTACATAGGCATACGCATGCACCTGCTTATGTCTTGAAATGAAAAACACAAAATATCAGGTAATTGTGGGTATAACTTTAATGAATTCCTTAAGTTAGTTGACAAACTTTCATAGCAACATAAAATTTTTAAAAATTTTGATGAACAGTTTCTCCAGTATACTTAAAAAAAAAAACAATGAGAAGCTAAAATAGTTGATTCAATTTTGTTTCAATTACGAAATTATCATTTTTAGTCAAAGAGTCTATCTATCTTAATCTCCAAACCGTCCAAAGATTTGATGAAATCAATACTTTTGCTAGCAAGCTCAAGGAGCACTTCCAGAAACTTGAAAAAATTCCCCCTTTTTGTCAGCTTCGAGGACAAAATGCTATTGAATCCTTCGAAAGAGCTTGTTGTTCGGTTCATTGTCAGTTTCAGTTCTGTTTATTTTTATTGAGTCTTAAAAAAACAAGCTTACTATTTGATTTAAATTCTTATTTTATTTACCGACTTATGAATGTCTGGCTGAAAATATGTATTTATAACAAGATTTATAAATATTTATCTTGCTTTTTTTTCTTTAGTAACAATGCGTTTGTTTCTTACATTCTGTATGTGCAGTGCATGCTTGCTCCCGACATGCCTTCTATTCGGTTCATTGTCATATGACAGGATGTTCCTATTTGATAGTTAAAAATAGTAATAAATCAATTGCAGCGGTAAGGACAAGTTAAAGCACATAGAAATGTATAAATACGAACGCATGTCATTGCCAATAATTTAATGTCTAAGTGTGTCAGTTGTATTCCTGACAGCCATTTTAACCTAACCTAACCTAAGTTATGCAATCATTTGGCTGCTTTGAAGTCTTTTTTTTACTGCTTGGAGTCTTTTCATGGCTCGAATTCTTAATTAATAAAAATAAAATAAAAACATATAAATTAAAAATAAATTTGGATTATTTTAAAATTTAATTTTTCAAGCCAACAATCACACAGTGCTTAGCCCATTGAAAGCGCACAAATATTTATGACGTATGATCCTCCCAACTCCCCCCACTACAGGAATGTTTAATGCTCTACCGGACTCTGTTTTCCACCGCATAACGATTCACAAAAGTTTAAAGGCAACGTTTGTCTCCTATTAAATCCTTTCCTAATTTAATAAATGCTCGCACTGTGTTTGGACATTTTCCAACGAAGTGCACAGTATCCTCTCTTTCAGCAAAGTTACACATATTAGATACATTCCAGCGGTAAATCATCCAAACTATGTAATACAAATTATGGGACACCCTGTATAAGTGATCCTTTTTAAGGAACAATTTTGTAAACATTTTATTGGTTTTCTTTCTAAAATTTGACTTTGAGACTTGATTACTCAAAAACTATTCACTAAATTAACCAGACCAAGAAAGTTAATTGAAGAACAAAATATAACTTTTCAATACATAATAAGGTGGAAGGAGATGACTTATTTGATTTTAAATAATTTTTTGTAAAAAGTAAGGCATTTTTAATAAAACTTGCCCCTCTCGCCGAAGCGGAGGAAGATAGACCCCAGATTTTTTTCTTGACTTGACCCAACTTATCCGTCTTGACCTTTTGTCGTACCGTATGCAAAACACCCTATACCTACCGCGCTTCATAAAAAAAATGACATTTTGGGTACTTCATATAGGTTTTTGAGATCGGACAGATGTTAAAAAAAGCCAGCCTTACTGCAATTTTAATTTCGCGTCTGTTCAAAAACAGAAAACCAAAAAGATAGCATCATCTTCAAGAAATCATGACCCATTTTTGGAAGCTTTCCCAGCCATTGGCAATCCATTAGTTTAGCCCAAAAACTGCTTACCTACTTTTGAGCGAACCAAAATTTTTGTCAACGATTGCGTCTTCCGTCGAACTCTAACCAATTTTGCTTTTCAAGTTAAATAGGGTCCCCTTCCACTTAACTGTGAAATGAAATGAAACAATTTCCCCTTCCGTAATATTCATGCAGTTTGTGTTTGAAATCTTGTATCCCAGCCATCGCATCTCTGCTCAAAGACCAAATACCAATCCTTATGGAATTTCGTGATGAGCACCGAGATCACTCAAAGAATTTTTCTCTTGTAACGTCAAACTATTTCTTTACCCGCTTTAGATAAGATTCACTTCCTTTCATTGCATGGAGCCTCAGGACCTTGCGCATTTCTCACAACCATACCTTGTGAGGAAATGAAGGGATTTTCTGCCGGTTCCGAACGGCTAATCGAGAAAACGCTTTTCATCGCAATGAATTTACCATCGGATGACTTGCCAATTCCTCGCGAAAGTTGATACCCGTGGAAAAATATTTTATTGTTTCCTGTTGAGATTCTAAGTCGAACCACGAACCTCCAGGTTAAGACTTATCAGGCTCATATGCTAACCATCATGCCACAGGTACCACATTCTGTACAATACAAAACAAAAAACATCACAAACTGGAACAATTGGTAAGTAATTCAGTAAAACTGTAATGCGCATTTGAAAATTGAAAATTGAAAATTGAAAATTGAAATTGAAATTGAGATGAAGAATTTGAATGGAAATGGAAATCTGCTTAGGAATTCACGAACTGATGATTGCATGAAAAGTTTTCGTGGAAAACCATAAGCTGTGGTTATGCAAACCAATTATTCTATTTTGAGATATTTGATTTTGTGAGATAAATCAATGAATGACTTGGTATAGAAACATCTCATCTCTAGCTTTACTGAGAGAATTTCAACAGAAGTCCTTTACATTTGAAATAAATTCAGATTTTGTTCAAAAGCAACAATTTCTTTATTCCAGAAAATATGAAGAACTGCACTTGTTAGTTTTCACCATAGCTCTGGTATGTTTCCATACCAAGGATCATGTCAGAGTGCAAGCCGATTAAATTTGATATAATAACATAATGGTAGCTGTCAATCTCTGATTGAGTGAGAAGTCACTTTCAATATTGGAGCATCAACAAAATTACAATTGATTTTCGCGGGGAAGTGTTCAGGCAATCAGGGATCAGACTTAATTACGTTTATTCAACGCCGTGAAGATAGAAACGTGCATAATTTTTCAAATCGCTTATGTTATCTCTTCAAATCAATCTGAAACTTCCAAACCAGAATCCCATAGCACCAAATTAATCATGTTCATCAGGCCTTATTATAAATAATGACGTGTGATTCTTTATGATGATGGGAAATCAAATCAACACAACACCTTTGACGGATACCTCTTTATTGGAATTTATAACAGTCATTAGATAAATGGTTTGAAGATAGTGCCCGCAAAATGATGGATGCTGAAGACATCATTTAAAACAGTTCATTTGTGGTAATGGTTGCAAAGAGAAAATCATAAACCAAAGAGAAGTAATGTTCTGAACAACCCATAAACGGATTGCAGATAGTGAGAGGCACTCGATCGCAAGGACACGTATACTTTGCACATACAAAGCATAAAAATTCAAGCGTTCTTTTAGAGGTATACAAATTCAAAATGAAATAAAACACGAAAAATAAGTTATACCGTCATGGCATTGGTTTTAAATAAACGATATTCTTATGCCGTTAGTGCTTTAGGCATATAGTCCTCATGGCTGGCTCGAATGACAACAAATATACCGCCATTTTTCAAACTGACCATAACTAGAAGAACAAGAAGTGTTGTCAATTGGAAGACCGAAACTTTAAACACCCGTTAGAAGTGTAATCGGAAAGTTTGGCTAACTGAACCAAGACTTTCAAAATAAATTTGCACAGTTTGCAAGCGTAAGCCCATTCTTTCCGAAATGGCGAAATATACTGACCACAAATATACCACCAATTGTCAAAATCACAATCACTAGAAACAGTGCTGCCAATTTGAAAGCTATGCTGCGAATTTCTAAAATATTTTGGTCTAGAAATTCACAAAACAAGATGGCTAGAACTTCATGTGGCAGTAGATTGTGTTTTAGAACAGTGGTAAGGTTTGGTTAGGTTCGATGGGGGTTCAGTCAAACCGACAACACCTCACACAGATTTCAAAGGACCCACTGTGCCCCACGAGATAAGGGAAGAAGAAGGGAAGGGTATAAAAAAGTAGTATTGCTGGTGACCGGGCTTCTAGGATAAAAGAACCTCACTGAAACATTTGGAACTCAGAATACGCTTTAGGATGCTGTTCAATGGGAGCTTAGGAATGTCGCCCAGTTCGTCGAAGAAGTACTCTCCAAGTGTTATTCTCCTGTTGTGGGGAGCTCACAAAGGAAGTGGAATGATCCTTTACCTGCCTCTTTTTCTTGGCATCCTCTACATGAGCCGGATGTTATAATGCTCATTCTCATTATGTGGTTACCCGTGAGAAAGTCAATCAGCGGAGAGCCGAGGCCTGCTAGGAATTTTTTTTTTTCAAATGTCTTGCTCCCCAGTTTCTAAAGATGGGAACCTGCCATTGGCAGTGTTTAGAGAGTTTCGTTAAATTCACTTCTTTACCTGCTTTAGCTTAAGTACATAGGTGTTCATTTCGCTGGACTCTAATGTTGACCCGATTTTGACCAGTTTATCTGCCATTTCGTTATCAGTTGTTATGTTACGTTGTCCAGGTACCCAAATTAAAGTTAACGTCTTCATTCTGCTGAACATCCATAAGATACTGCGACAGCTTTTTACTAATGTGTATTTTGTGACTATGGATGCTATAACTTTTATGTCCGACTGGCTGCGTAGCGAGATGTTAAGCAGCTTCACATACTGCAAGTACTTCTGCTTAAAAGACACTGCAAAAGCCTTGAGCTTTACTGATCTATTCGTAGGAAGGTAAACTGAGAAGATACCTGACCCTACCCAGTTTGGAACCGCCTGTGAAGACGGAGACATGATTTGCCTTTATAATCTCTTTTTCTTCAAACACTTCCTTGTATAGGAATGTTTGTCAAAGCCACTGGGTTGAAATCAGTATGCAGAGGGCAGACTCATTTAAGTTTTGTGGCCTGGCATACCTGCCATCCAATTGTTACATTTTCTGATCGCAGTGAACTTGTTGCCGCCATCAATTTGGTGATTGGTGAAAGATCTAAAATAACTAGCGACAGGAAAGTTTGCAGAGGTGTAGTTGGTGAAGTTTTCATGGCACTGGGTTAGCCCATGCTTGCAAGTTTTTGGATTTTAGTAATTTTTTGAGTTCGGAGTCCTTCTATAACGATGGCAACCATACCAAACAGGGGTATGTGAGGATGTGTAAATCAATTGAGTGATTTTGGGTCCCAATTTTTTTCCAAAACTTCTACTGCAAATGCAGAATCGATTTCGGCTGATCTTTTTCTTTTTTTAGAATTTTCTTTCGAGTAGAGTGTATGATCGAGAACAATTTTGACGAAACAGGTAAGCAGCTGACTAAATCTGGAGTGCTGTCCTTTCTCGTGAACAAAACAAGTCTTATTTTTGAACGTTCGCAATTTACAACCCAGTTATTGAGTTTCTCAAGAGCTGGAGGAGCTCACATAGAGCTTAACCAAAGTCATGGTGACTTTCACATCAGCATCGGTTACGACTTTGACTCCGCTTAACACGCTGGCTGCCACCATATAACGAAAAAGTTGTATATAACTTTCATTAAAAACAAAACACGGTACGATTTTTGTTGTGTGAAAAATATATATATATAAAAACACACAATTTATTTTCTTCGATTTTAACGAAAGAAATACATGACTAGCCTGTCTGATAGACAGAACAAGACTAAAGAACTACCCTTGTCTCTTATTCTAAAATATATAATTCAAAGAGAGACATATATAACTACTGCATAATTCTAGGACTCTTAAAAACACGAATGGTTTGAGTTGCCATTCGTAACAAAGGTATTACCAAAATTTCAAGTCATCGTTTCATATTACTTATTAATCGTGTGTTAAGTGTTCTGTGATGTCTTTTCTTTATTTGACGTGTTTTAAGTGTTGGTTGTGACTACGGGTGGCTCAAACGGCTCTCTGTTAAAACGGTTATCAATAGGGTGCCACGTGTACGACCGGTCGGTGGTCACACATGTTGTGTTTTCGTTATTTCGGTTCTAACCTTATTTTGTTTATAGGTTATTCATATAAAAGTGTAGTCTTAGTCAAGGAAATCAATGGTAAACAAGGAAGCAATCCTAACCTTATTTATTTTACGGTAATAGAAAGAGAGATTTGAAATTAATTTAGACAAAAGTGTAGGTCTTTTATTTATCAGAACACAAAAAACTCATTTTTGACACATTTTCCTAAGTGTATTGTATACTATTGACTCTGGCGTATACGTCCTATTTTTTTTTTTTTTTTTTTTTTTTAATTTTATTCTGATAAATTGTAACTACTTTCAATACATTTTATATTTAAGAGTTCAATGAGAAAAATTTTAGTTGTTGAATGTTGCTGAATTAATTTCGTCTGTGATTTTATCAATTCAAATTAATTTTACTTATCCCTCAGTCACATAGACTTATATTTCATTCACATATTTGCACGTGAACGGAAGATTCCCTCAGGAAAGGAGTTGGAAATGGAAATTTAGAAACTACTGGACAGATTTCGAAAATTCTTTCTGCACTGGGATGCCATATAGTCCCTCAGTAACTTAGCGTATATTTCATCCCTTAGGGTTAGGGCAGCCGTGGTGCAGTGGTAGAGTGTTTAGTAGATAGGCCAGACGCGTGGGTTCGAATCCCGCTCTGGGCATCTGCTTTTCTTTCAGCCTCCCAGTTTCATATAGACGCCGCCCTTGAGGTTATATATGTGAAATTACTAACAACTTATTTCCAACTACTGCAACACAAAAAAAAAAAAAAGGAAGGCTGCTACTCTGGTAGTACAATGGACCGGATATTAGGTCTGAGTTCTACAGTTTAGCATATAAGACTCCTCTTTTTAAAAAAAAAAAAAAAAAATCCCTTAGGGTTAAAACTGCAGACCCGAGCAACGCCGGATGGCCTATTCCAAAAACTCTGTCATCGTAAGAGTGCTTAATTGCACCTGAGCAGCATATACTATATTTCATCCCCACTCTGCCACTAGAATTAACGCTTGGAGACTGCTTTACTTAACTTTCAATTTGATAAAGGTAGGGCCTGAGTTACGCCGGGCGGGTCAGCTAGTGATTGAATAAAATCAAAAAAATATTTCAACCCAATTTAAAAACCTTTACATCCCTCTTTAGGTACAAGTTTCCACAAAAAAATTTACTAGGATAAATCGCAACAATTTCTTAGCAAATCAAGGCGTGTGCACGTCCATATGTGTGACATTTTGAGAAAAGTCTAAAAAAACAAACAGGAACAAATTTTATTTGACACTCTCCTCGAAAACAACCCCCATTAAAATCTCCGAAATGGATTGACGCTTGAAGCTAATAAAAATTCTTTTCAACACATGCTGAGCCAGACAACACTTGGCACATAAAATTTAACTGTGAATTGTTGTCACCATAATTACATAAACTTTTTTAATTCCCAAAAACAACCGGCATGTTGTTAAAAGATTACAATTTAAAAAAAAAAAGGAGACAAGCAAGGACTTGTGTTTGTTTATGGAATGTAAAATATGAAAAGCAGTTGAAAAGACTTATGTACTTACTCCATCCAGCTTTTTTTTTTTTCTTGTGTTCTCATTGTGTGTGCTCATTTACACGAATTCGAAGCTTAATTCCATATGGCTGTTTCTGGTCCTACTACATTTTGTGTCAAACACAAAATCTGCTTCAACGCAAATAAAATGTTTACCTGACATGTCAGTGTGGGACTACATAATGAAGCTTTTCTTTCATTTTAAAAAACAATAATATGTCAAGGTATGTAGTCAGATATTGCAGATTGATTTTCATGGCGATTGACTAAAACAAACAAAACTGTCGTACACATGATCTTGGAATGAACTTTTTGGGAAGAGTTTATGTTTGGGTCGTGTTAGGTTATGTACCACGACCTTAATCGAGTCATTTGAGGATGAAAAAAACGGGTGACTCGTGTCGGTTCGTTTCAAACGAGATCACTAAGTCATTTATGATAAAAATATAGTTCTAAAAAGAGGATATTGCAGTCGTGGAGTAGAAATTTTAGCTTTTTTTACTAATAACAGGCCAAATTATTACATTTTCAAGACAAAAGACTGCAATTTCTATCATCGTGGTCTGAACCGATTGGACGCGTTGTAATTCCATTTGAAAATGTCTCATCGTAAGTTTTCGGCACCTCGCCATGGTTCCATGGCGTTCTACCCCAAGAAGCGTGCAGCTAGGCATTCCCAAAAAATGATGCCTCAAAGCAAGTGCATCTATAACGTGCTTCGTTGGATACAAGGCCGGTATGACTCACATTGTGCGTGAAGCTGACCGTCCTGGATCAAAGATCAACAAGAAGGAAGTCGTTGTAGCGGTAACAGTGTTGGAAACTCCGCCAACGATGGTTGTTGGAGCTGTTGGCTACATCGAGACTCCATTCGGTCTCCGTGCCTTCGTCAATGTCTGGGCCCAGCACTTGTCTGAAGAATTTCGTCGTCGCTTCTACAAGAACTGGTACAAGAGCAAGAAGAAGGTTTTTAGCCAGGCCAGCAAGAAATGGACTGATGATGTCGGCAAGAAAAGCATTGAGAATGACTTCAGGAAGATGATCCGTTACTGCAAAGTTATCCGCGTCATTGCTCATTCACAGATCTGCTTAATCAAGCAACGCCAAAAGAAGGCTCACGAGCGCTACGTCTAATTTATGGTCGTCACAATCGTCCTAGCAGATCAACAACTGAGCGGAAAAATTTGATTCCACAGGCACAGTACAAAATGTTCCCGTGCCAGTGAGACAAAGAAGTGCCCGTAGTGTCGAGAATATTGCTGCCGCTGAGGCTTCAGTTCCAGAAAGCCCAAATATGTCTCTTACTCGTCGTTCTCAAGCGTTGGGCATCTCTGTGACGTCGTTGTGGCGAATTTCGCAAAAAGATCTTGGCCTACATCCTAACAAGATTAAATTTACGCAAGAACTGAAGCCGCTTGACCACCAGAAGCGTCGTATGTTCGTGAATTGGGCTGAGCAACAACTTGAAAATGATTCGGATTTTCATCGAAAAATCATCTTCAGCGATGAATGAGGCTCATTTCTGGCTGAATGGCATCGTCAATTAACAAAATATGCAGTATTGGTCAGGCAGCAATCCACACGTACTCCATGAGTCATCATTGCATCCACAAGCCACACAGCGAATGTCACAATCAATTTATTGTTTGGAAAACGTGTTATCTCACGAAATCGTACAGTCGTCGCTTGGCCGCCTCGGTCGTGCGATTTGACGCCGTTAGACTATTTCCTGTGGGGCTATGTCAAGTCTATGGTCTATTAGTGCAGTCAATGAAGCATTTTAGGTCCGAATTTTTTTACTGTGAACCGATTTGCATGAAATTTTGGAATTAGGCTCATCTTACCCTTAAATTCAAAAGTGAAAATGATTTGCACACCGCCACCACCCTGGGGGTGGTTGCCACCCCTTCTCGGGGGTGAATTTTTTTTTTTTTTAAATAACCTCGGATATCGATAGAAGAAAAAAACATTAGATGCTTTCCTTATTTGCATTACAGCTCACTTATTTTACGTGCAAAAGACTTTTGATAATGCTCATTTTAAAGCTTATTTCAAGCACTACAAAACATCCTCTTGTATTAGAATGCATAAAATGCATCTGCTCGCCGCTAAATGGCATTGACTACAACTATTAAATTTCAGACAAAATAAAAAATGGTTTTGATCTTTTATATCTAGCTTAATATTGTTCTTAGAATACTTTTTAAAAAACAAAATTGTTCATTGTTTTACCTGCTACAATTTTGTTCATTATAAAATTTTCGATAAAACGTATAGTTTTGGAGATATTTGCAATAAATAGATGAAAAACCTGAACAAATTGCGAATTTTCAATTGCCAATAACTCGAAAAGTATTGAACTTAACAAAAAACTTTGTATTTGTTTTTTTGCTTAAAATTAGGCCTTCTATCGATATCCGAGGTTATTTCAAAAAAAAAATTCACCCCCGAGAAGGGGTGGCAACCACCCCCAGGGTGGTGGCGGTGTGCAAATCATTTTCACTTTTGAATTTAAGGGTAAGATGAGCCTAATTCCAAAATTTCATGCAAATCGGTTCACAGTAAAAAAATTCGGAGGTTGGGCCCTATTTTTCGCTTCATTGACTGCACTATATGCCAACAAGCCAGCCAGCGATGATTGATGAATTTCGTACGAATATCGAACGTGAAATTGCAGCAGTATCGGCCGATTTATGCTTGAAAACCGTCGAAAATTTTGTTCAGTGTCTAGACTTCTGCAAGCGTACCCGTGGTGGCCATGCAAAAGAAATTGAGTACATAATGACATCAAACGTACTTTCACAGGAATAAAGAATTTCATTAATATCCAAAAGAGTTTTTGTTTTATTTTAAAAAAAAACTTTTGTAGTGCTCTTATTGAAAAACCCGATATAAATCGAACGAAGAAGACACCCGAGACACGACCCTTTTTTATACCATGGATAAAATTTTTTTTAAACAAAATTACTGTTTAGTTGATTGAAATTGTCTATTGGGAGACTTTTTGAATATTGGATCCTTAATTCATTGTATATAAATATACAAAATAAAAAAAACTTTTGTAGCAATACGAGGATCAATGTCTGTGTCGCACATATAAGATAGCACACCATTAACAGAAAAAAAGGTACAACACCATTGAATACGAAGGAACTGAATTAATCCGACACTGAGTTTTTATGTCTCAGAAATGACTTTGCTTCTCAACTCAATTGGTTCCTGCAGTGGTGTGGATATTCAATCCATGGCACGAACTTTTCGTCTGAATTTATTATCACAAGTAGCAACCACAACAACCCTTTGAGGTCAAACCTTAATATGGTAAATCAAAAGAACAATACTGCCCTTTTCTTCCTTTCATCTCAAAAACATAAACAACTGGCTCCTTTTCAAAGTAATCACCGAGGCAATCACACTCCCAACGAATCCGTTTGAAGATAAGAAAAGGGAACCTTTTAAACTAATGCAATTCGAAATAAAAACATACAAATTCCAAAACAGCCAACAAAATCGTTTCCATTCCTCTTGTCAAGTTAAATTAATGAAACTCATCCTTTAGTGTCATCAATCGATAGACTCCAACTGATTATTCACACAAGTGACTGCGCTTGCAAAACCTTTCTCAAAATTTAGGAGTTTATAAACATTTTTGCTATTAGTTTCCTAGACTCTTGTGTTGTGACCCAAATAAGTTTTGTTGACAACAAAATGATTATACCCAATTTATTCACATTTCCTTAGCTCAAGACCTGCAAGTGTATCTTCTGACCATTTAGTATAGCTACTCTGTATATGCACAATGTACGTCGTCTTTAAATCAAGTTGACTTGAATTAATCCTAAATGGTGATGAAGGAAATGTAGAAAAATGTCAATGTAATGTCATTACTCTAACAACCGCATGAGATGGAAAATTTTCACAGAAGAGAAACACAAAAAAAAACTGCTTCGACACGTCTTTATTATGTGACAAATTACATAAAGCCGAACACACATTAAATTACCGAATATTCGCAACGGAGCAAAACTAATTATTTGGCTCCGTTAAAAGACATAAATTACAACTAAATTCCACATTACTCAAAGATTACACACATGGAATTGGGATACTTGGGTGCGTGAGTGACGCATTTTGTTTTGGACCTTTCATTTTGTGTCTTGTGTCTTACTCGGTATAAAAGAAAATTGAATTGAGAAATAATTTTTATGGTCGGAAATGGTAGTTTCCTTTTTTTGGACTTTCGTAAAAAGAAAGTACAAATTTGAACCTTCTACTTTCGGTTTTAGGAGCTACTGTTCTTTGAGCTTTAAGTAAGACACTGGTACTATTGAAAGGATCAAACAATCATGAATTTTCTATGAATCTCTTATTATCTATGATTTGTGTTTGTGTGTGTGAACATTTTTGTTTTAGTGACATAAAAAGTCTATTCTAGAGGAGTTATTAGTGTAACCTGTCGTAAGTACATCATGTGTGAGTTAATGCAGCCACAAAATCAGAAGTTTTATGAAAGAGTCCTAAGGGAGGAATAATTTCGTAATAAAATAGACACCCGAAATGTAAACCAAATCTGACTTATGTGTGTTAAGACCTAAAACATAAGCCATCGACGGGTATACGAGTAAACACATTACGCACAATAATGTTCGTGTTTTGTTAATTGAAAGTTAAGGGCCCATTTAGTGTTTCAACTTTTTATAGAGTAAGCTTAAGTGTACTTGGGTATCATCAGCATGGGCATCAGTTTGGACATTTGTGTCACTAGGTTGTCGCGTGTGTGGCTACAAAAACTACTTTTTGCTACTCATGAAATACGTTTCCATATTACGAATTAGCTATATCGATTACTTGTCTTGCAACGATACTCTTCAATACAAAGAAAAATTCATTTAGTTTGATTAAACGGAAAATGCAATACATAAATAGAACCAACACTTTTGACGGCTTTTATGAAATCAAAATGTCCTGCAAAATAAGTAGGGTGGCGCAACAGAGCGAGGAGCCCCTGGGTCTAGCGCATTTCTCACAACCATGCCTTGTGAGTGAATAGAGGGGACCTACAATTTTCTGCCGGTTCCAAACGGCTATTTGAGAAAGCGCTTTTCATGGAAATGAATTTACTAACGAAGGACTTGCCAATTCCTCGCGAAAGGCGATACCCGTGGAAAAACATTTTTACCCCTGCTGGGATTCGAACCTCGAACCTCTGAGTTGGCAGGTGGACATGCTAACCATCACGCCACGGGTCCTGGAAAATACACTTTTAAAATGTATCCGCTCTGCACCTTTTAAGGATTTCAAAAGAGTACTAATACTAAGCCAAAGAATGAAGAAAATGCATTGACCTTGTGGGCGTAGTGCCCCTCAAAAACTAGACATGAAAAAGTTCACCACTAAGTGGAATACAGAAGCTGCAAGAAAGATACTGAGACGAAGTGTGCCCAACTCCAAGCTATGAGCACGGTGGGCACGTATCGGGTGCTGGAAAAAATCTCTGCCCCCGGGCAGTAGAATAGCATAGCTTCAAGAATAAAAAAAAACACTTTTAACTACAAGAGTAGAGTCTTTGATTGGTGAAACCTTGGCACTGTGAATGGGGATGGATTGTGCTCTCTTTTCTGAGTATTTGCATATAATGTGACACATATCTGAAGACTTGAGAAAATCCACCTACATTAAATACCTTCACAGCATTTAGATCAAGATTGGTCTTGAAAGGTCAATTTTGTGATATGCTCGAATCGTAAAACTGTGAATGGGGATGGATTGTACTCTCTTTTCTGAGTATTTGCACAAACAGCCAGCGATCTGACTCAGTCTTTGTAAAATGTCACAGCTGATGATTTCGGCATCAGCTTTCCGAAAACAAAAGCTTCTGAATTAGCTGCTCTGACATGTATATTTGGTTTAAAGGTCTTTAAAGTTTTATGGTCTTTCAATTTTGGACAGGTTTGTAGAAATAGAGATTTTGGCTGATGAGCTCTTAATGAGTTAGTTGAAATGTAATAGAAGTGGCAAATGATAAAATATCGATATCGATTTTTAAATCGGTACCTGAAACGTCACACTACGCTGGTCTATTAACCAGAATGGCGACTGTTATAGACAAAAAAAAAACAATGTTTTTGTGGATGGGGATTTTTCGATCGAAGCCAAATACAAGATAAACTCATCAACCAAAAACCAAGCGCAAGTTGGTGATTTAACAGCAAATTTAACGAAGATCGAAAAATTGGCAAACCGTCGAACTGATGAAATATGTTGATGACCGATAGCTTCCATGACCGACTGTAGGGCTTTCGTAGCAAAAGGTCAAATGGTGATTTGACAGCACATCTCACCGAAAAGTGGAGAAAGTAAGACTATTTTGCTGGATAATTCTAAATTTTTTGATCGAGTTTGGCATCAAGCTATTTCATCGAAAATGTGTGCTTCTTCATTGGATTGGATAAAATACCATTCCAATCGTTGAATATACATTTGTAAGTGCGTTGGGTGGTTTCAAGTTTGATACACACTTTATTAATGCTGGTGGGCCACAGGGTTCATTTTGCAGTCCTACTCTCTTCCTTATTTCCACAATCAGCCTCTTGTCTGAAACTTTTAATCCAAATTATTGTTTCGCTGACGGACTACTCTATCCTCAGCTTCTCATATTCATTTCCAATTTCATCTTCCTGCTCGTCAGATGAGGAAGAGGAACGGTTTCGAATGACTAGCTCATTAAATTCTGATTCTGACCTTTACAGCATTGTTATGTGAGGTAAAAAAATAACCGAGTAGAATTAAATGCTTCACAAAATCAGTGCTGTCTTCTGTTGTTTAGCTAAAGATGCCCCCACTGCCACATTGTCCAAAAATGGTACCTGCCTCAATGAAACTGAAAAGCTGTCAGCACTTGGTATCTGTGTAAACGATGACCTTCATTGGAATGACCACATATTTGAAGTCGCCGAAATGCTTAAATGGCTCAAAAAGATTGATGTAATCTTTATTCCACTTCTGAAAGCCCACATTCGACGAAAGTTAAAGTACAACTCCTACGTTTAGTCAGGTGCCTTTCAAACATATCTAGCAGCAAAGCAGCAAAATTAGAACTAAATTGGAAGTTAAATGACATCGCTTTGGCGCTCAGCTTTCTATTTTGTTTTAATTTTGCCGCTTTCCGCTCAGTAGGTAGCCGTGCCCTTAGACTGATTGATGGGGTTCAAAACAGAACTAAGAAACAAAATAATAGATGATAGTTCGATTGCAGGAACGACTGGCTCTCTCGAAAATGGCCTTGATATCAACTGTTTCACTCCCCTTTATCGCTTTGTCTACAAACAGTCCTCTAGTGTCTAGTGAAATAGTCAGTTGCATTCCTCCACTAAAACAATTTAGCCGCAACAACCGTCCCGCCAGCATTGCTCTTTTTCACTATTTTGAGATCGACCTCGTAGAGTCTAGGACAGAGATTCAAAGATTTGCAGATCAAACCGAATTCGGAATGCTTTACCAGACTCTGCCTTTTCTTCCACATTTGAAATCAACGTTCATTGGTGTTTCCTTCATAATCATCTTCTATTTTCCAAACGCTAGCACTGTGTTTCATAACATTTAAAGTATATTTATTTGTTCATAATCCATTGATGTGCGCCCGCAAAGAAAAGAGAACATTTTCCGATGGGACTATCTGGAATTATGGGCTGCAAAACAAAATCCACGAACATTAACTGATGCTGATCGATTTATCTGCAGCGATGAATACATAGTTGGCAGAAGCACACGTAGGCGTATCCTGCATTATTAGCACTATTATGATTCTAAATTTAATCTACCGCCAACTAAATTTGCTGCGTCAACACCAGCGCACGTTCCACCCAAACAATCGCTGTGAATGGTTGTGACGAAGGAAAGTTGCGATTGCAAACTTAACTTCTTCTAGGTCAGGGAAGGAATTTACGATAGTAGCTTGTATATATACTGAGACATTTTCCTTGACGTCAAAATTTGTATACAGCAGTCTGCTGAAGTAGCCTCTCCAGATCCACAGAAGCATTTGAAAAGCAAATCGCTTTGCAAATTAATCTTATTATTGAGTTTGGAAAATCCATCTTTGAGCTTGCCATAACCTCATTCAAAAAGAAAATTTATTGCTCCAAACGAGAACATTCCAACCACGTAGAAGGAAGAGCAATTGTCAGTAATTATTTTTCAACTCGCACTCACTCACAGAAAACCCCATAAGACTATTGTGCGTGAAATATTTTCACTTAAAAAATGAGAAGGATACCTCCCACATACACAATAATTAACAATTGAAAAGAAAATCCAAAAATACACACCCACCCTCGGAATAGCTACAAGGCCATTGTATATAAAAATAAACAGAAGGATAATGGCTCACAGTCACTTAGTGTTTCTGCACATATACATTTTCTTTTGAATCACATTCGTCGAACCATACAATTTGCTGTGCAATTGGATTGATACATTTTAAAGCCAGTTTTTCTTTGTTGGAATTACTCATAATGTATGTGAGCACTGAGCTGAGCACCTAGCACTTCCTTTCCCACACATGATCCATTTGCTTTGTGTTTATCTCTTGTGACATTGCAAATAAATTCAAGCCGTTTAAAGTCACCCTTCAAAAAAGAAAAATACACGAATAAGGATTACATACCTGGATAAACCTGATAAAATATTATTTTTCTGCCTTGGATCCTTTTGCATGCTTCTCTTTTTGGAGCTTCTTGTCGAAAATAAAATTTATTTACGTTGGCGGCATTATGACTTTGCTTTATTCCTTGAAGTAAAGTAAAATCACATTTGCATAGTACATATTATAAAGCTCTGAAACTGTCAGGGAAACAGTTGGCGATGATAAGTTAACTGCTCATTAATTTATTTAATACTTTATGCCAAATACTTCTGCTGCAAGCAAAAGCCAGTAGTTGGATCATTTCAAAAGAATATATAAGTACTCAATGGGAACACTATAGCTAGAGCAAATTAACACACTTTTGCTAACTAAGATTTGCCGATTAACAAAGTATTGATTTTCATTTCACTAAACACAAGAATAATGATGTTATGTATTTTATAAATTGAATCAGTGAACTTGTGGAAAAATTAAGAAAAAGCTTTGTTTTCCTCGAAAAAACACATGAGCAATGTCCTAAACATGACGTGAAAATCGTCATTGTCAATTTTAAAGAAAAAACTAGGGCAAGAGGACATATTTGTAAATACAATCGGAAGGCAAAGCCTGCATGACGAAGTCTCCAAAAACGTCGGAAAGCTTAAATCACATGAGATCGTCAATGCTTTTTCCCATCGAGTGGCAAATACCAAACTTAAGCCTATAAAGTCCAGAAGGGCAACCGACTGATATAATCGCAGTCCGTCCACCCGACCTAGAAAAAGTTAAGCTTGGCATATGCAAACTTAAATCAAATAAGACTGCAGATGCAGATGGCCTTGATGACGAACTTTACAAGGCGGTTGGAGATCAGCTGGAAAGAAGCATGCACCAGCTGATATGCATGATATGGTCGGAAGAAAACAAACCCGATGAATGAAATCTCGGTATCGTATGCTCGATCCTATAAAAAAGGTAGGCCCTCACAACTGAGCCAACTATAGAAGAATAAGCCTCTTAAAGTACGAGTATCCAGGATGAATTTTGAGAATTTAAGCTGCTCCGTCAAGGTAGGTAAAAAAAACTCACAAAAGGTTAGATAATGAAAAAAGCTTTCGACAAGGCTACACACTGTCATATGGTTTCCTTAGCATCATACTTGAAAAGATTCTTCAAAGCTTAAACGTCAACATCAGAGGAACAATCTTTCAAAAGTCTGTACAATTACTCGTCTACGCAAACGATATTAACATAATGGAAAGGAACAAGTTTGCAGTGCTTTTGTGAGCATTGAAAAAGAAGCAGCAAAAATGGGTAAGATGGTTAAGGAGGGTAAACTGAAGTATAGTATGTTGTCGTTGGAGGAATGCTTAAGCGGTCTTAATGGAGAGAGTGGTTGGAAATTACTTATACGGTATTGCTCACATGCGGTTTTATATAGAAATTTGTACGAGGACTTTTCGGATAACCTTCATACCGAATCATTTAAAATTTTGTTCTAGCTAAATTATAAGCTAAATTTTTTTCGTTTTTTTGTGCATTTTAAATGATGTTGCACATCTTTAAAACACATTCCTAATTTTGTTTTAACTAAACTAAAAACCCTAAGTTGAACATTTAAACACTTAAATTTTTTCAAAATTTTATTTGATCATTTGAAAATTTAAATTGAAAACAATATCTTTGAATTTCATTCCAATTCGAAGAGTCATGTTTTATTTTGTTTTTCGATTTCTATATTTATAGCTTAACGCTTTTTGTTAATTAATTTTAATATACCCAAATTTATATCTTTTCTCTCGAAATATTAAGAGTATTAAACTTTCCGGCAGACGGCTTAAAGCCATGCTCGTAGATCTTTGAAATTTCAAAATCAAAATTGTGTTTATTTTGGAAAAAATAAACACTATTAAATAATATTAATAACAATATGTTGTCATCAAACGAGGACACCGAACATCAACGAATTGAACAAAACGTCAAAATGGAAAGATATTACTTCGAGGTGGTACAGGAGCTCGTCTACCAAGAATCCGCTTTAAGAACGGAAAATAACAAAGATTGATCAGAATCACTTATTTCATTCATACGCCTGCAAACTCCGATCCGCTCAGCCTCTGCGATGACTATTAATAAGTCACTAATCCAAACCATGTGCACCTGTGGGTTAGATCTAGAAATTTCATTTTCTTCACATAAACAGTTCTATGTTTTCTCCCCTTTAAGTTTATATGTATTTATATACCCTAAGAATTGACAAAAAAAACGCTGCTAATGGACTGGCATTAAGGGAGTAGTCTCATATGACCCCTTCCTTTTTTTATATTTCGACTAGCTGACCCGCCCGGCGTAGCTCAGGCCCTACTTTTATCAAATTTAAAGTTAAGTAAAGCAGTCTCCAAGCTGTCATTCTAGTGGCAGAGTGGGGATGAAATATAGTCTATGCTGCTCAGGTGCAATTAAGCACTCTAACGATGACAGAGTTTTTGGAATAGGCCACCCGGCGTTGCTGGGGTTTGTAGTTTTTAGACTAAGGGATGAAATATACGCTCAGTTACTGAGGTACTATGTGGCATCCCAGTGCCGAAAGAATTTTTGAAATCTGTCCAGTAGCTTCTAAGTTTCCATTTCCAACTCCTTTCCTGAGGGAATCTTCCGTTCACGTGCAAATATATGAATGAATTATAAGTCTATGTCACTGAGGGATAAGTTCAATGAATTTTAATTGATAAAATCACAGACGAAATTAATTCAGCAACAATCAGCAACTAAAATTTTTCTCATTGAACTCTTAAATATAAAATGTATTGAAAGTAGCTACAATTTGTTATCAGAATAAAATTAAAAAAAAAAAAAATAGTACGTATACGCCAGAGTCAATAGTATACAATTAAGAAAATGTGTCAAAAATGTGTTTTTTGTGTTCTGATAAATAAAAGACCTATACTTTTGTCTAAATTATTTTCAAAACAAACAAAACAAATGCGTATTTAATAAAAAAAAGCATTTTTTAATGAAGATTGAAATATTATTACTATTTTCCGCACATCATGTTGCTTACTTACAAAACCGAGTTCTCTTGAAATTGTGGCTATTTATAAGGTTTACATTTGATATTGACAGACACACACTGTTATTATACAGTCTGTTAATCAATTTAAAGCTTTCTCATAAACTATATATTAGACGGTTTTCCGACGCGCGAACATGCGACGTATAATTGTCCATGCGCGAAACAGGAAAACTCCAAGTTGATTCCGCAAACTTCTAACGACTGTCCTTGTGATTTATCTATGTCATCGAAAAGCGCAGACGTTCTGGAAGTTGTAACCGTTTAAAATCAAATGGTAAATCCGTTGGAATCATCGGTATTCGCGGGATCAAGACATTCTCTCCTTTGTATTTTCCTTTTATGATTGTTGCTTCAATGACGTTATTCATCAGCTTTTTCACAGCCAATCTTGTTCCATTGCACAGTCGAGGTTGATTAATGTTACGCAGCATGATGATAACTGATCCTGCTTTTAACTTCAAATTGTGAGGTGATTGTCCAGGCAATTCCATTGAATTTAAAAATTCCGTGGGATAGTTGACTTTGTCGTCCTGGTTTATAACGGTATCGACTGAATTGAAGGAAACCAACTGTCCTGGAAGAAAATTCTGAATGGTCGCATTGAGATTCTCGAGATCTTTATTTTTCGCTGCCAATATTGCTCGTTCACTCAGCTCATTATGGTTATTGAACTTTTGCGCTATAACACGCTGACAAAGCTCCTCTTTCGATTGGGTGATGTGACAGAAATCTGTGGGTAATGTGATGAATCCGGTCGAGGTGTCCACTGCAACTTTATTATTTCCAATGTCTAACAACTGCTTCGCAAACACATTTGCGGTTTCATCATGTTACAAAAATACTCGCATGTTAGTTGTTAATTGGAGTGTCTTTACGTACCGCCACAAATTCGATGATTTTAAAGCATATATTCTCAAGTAAATGTAATAGTTGACATGCCTCACGGTAAGTAGCACACAGCTGTCCATTAACTGTTCCCAGTTGTTTAAACGATTTCGGACAACGAACATTCACCAACAACAATCGCAAATAATAACATTCGTCGTTATTTGGATGTACTATGTAGATGCGACCTAGAGCGTCTGAAGCAAATACATTTGGATTCCCTTCAACTGGTGTTAATTGTTTTCGACGCAGAAACGATTTCGATGATGCATTCCATGTGTAATAGCGTGGCATGTCAGCATACAGTAAAGTGCGAGCAAAATCATCACTTTGACAGACTGTAAATAAGCTTGTCAATGTTGTCGACGGTGGACATGCCGCTCTGTCTGCCGCGTTCGATTTATTAAAATAAACTCTTTGACCATTTTCTAAATGGACTGCCAAATGGACTACTGTAGGGTGTCTTTCATGGATAGCAAATGAAAAGATACGCCAAATTGCTTCGTTGCTACTTACATAGCGACAGCGACCCATCTGATACTGTGATATTTCAACATTTGCATTGGTTACAGCGAAGACAGCCATATCGCTACATTTGTTAACATATTTACATATGTACTTTGTCAACTTCACAGAGTTATAATATTCCACATTGATATGAGTCTCAAAAGCTTTGGACAATATTGGCGAGTATGGCACAATCCAACGATTGTCTACATCAACATTTTGTCCTCTTACCTTGACAATTACCGATCGCCCATTGTCCGCAACTGATCGCCGACGATACAATGGGTATCCATCATTTCCCGTTATGGTTTCAGCAAGCAGGTCTCTTGGGTATCGGGTATCGCTTGGAACACTTGCCGTCGACCATACAGGGTGAATTGTAGTTGAAGAGTCCGCAGGGTCCAAGTATCATGTGTTTGGTAACTACTGCATGCAATTTTGGGTCAACTGTTTCATCTGGAATTTCAGCTGAAATTATGGAATCAATCTCATCCGGCCTTATTTTCCCACTAACCAGAGTAAAATGTGCGCATGTGGCAATCCACGCTTTGCGATGAAGTATAGTCTATTGTACTTATGGACAATAAATTAAATTCTTACCAGTCAAAAATTTCAAATAATTTTCAAAAACAAACAATCAAATAATCTTATTATTTGCTATTTATTAATTTAATTTTTTGTTGTCAAAAATGATTAAAATAAAAACAAAAGTATTGTTTGAATAAAATTTTTTATTCATTAAAGTTAAGAATAAAGAAATTGTTACTTTTACTATATTCCAATTCCTTTTTTTCATAATTACTTACCTTTTAAACCTTCCCTAGACCTCCACGAACATTTCAAGACCAAGATAAGATAAATCCGTTCAGCCGTTCTCGAGTTTTAACCAGACTAACGAACAGCAATTGATTTTTATATATATTTCGATAGTCAAACCAATCGAAAAAATTCAGTGAAAAATTCACACCGAAGTTCTTAGATTCGGGATCCCGAGCCTTGCTTCCTGCTTCCCAAAATAACGTTATTGAAATCACACAATCCCGTAACTTTTTGGATTCGTTTTTTGAGTTTATTTTTTTTTTTTTATCTTCCTAAAAAAATCAATAACTTAATTTTAACCTGTTCAAAATCCGAATTAATGGGATTCGAAAAACCATTCGGTATTGCAATCTTTAGTTTCTTTCTACTCATGATCTCAAATGGGACGCCGCGCCGCCGCCGACGCGTCGGTGCGTAATCGAATTGTCTGCCGTGTGCCAAGTTTAAACTGATTTTTCTCGAAACATAATTTATATTTAAGAAGTCTTAAATTGCTTAAGAAATATTGAATATTTACATTTGGAAAATATTAGTTTTTAAAATTTTTTCTTGAATTTATTAAAAAACCTTGGTTTTTTTCATATTATCAGAACAATGACCTTGATTTTTTATTTTTTATTCAAATTTTCTGTCAAAGCATCTTCTAGCAAAATCTTAAGATATGCATTTATAAAATAACATAAGAAAATGAAAATACTTGGCAGCTTTAAAGCGTTTTTCCTGCAACTCACATTTTCAAAGTCGGTGCCCCAGACCTTCAAAACTACTCCACCAATCCGTTTGAAATTTTGAACACTATTTCTGTAAATGATTTACGGGGTTACGCTGAACAGTTTTTTTTTTATTTGTAAAGCTTTTTTTACAATAACAAACTCACCTAATTTTTTCTCAATAATCGACTGTGTTGTGTTCTTAAAAAGTGAAAAAATTAAATTTTGAAAAACCCCACTAGTATCTATTATTTGAGTAACAAAACTATCTAAAGAAAAAACTTTAGATTTTCTATTTTGGATGATTCAGTATCGAGCTCCTGCTTTTCTTTTTGGTGTCTATTTACTTAAAAAAAAAATTATACGAAAAGAAATTTATAAAACAAAAAAATTTAATTTAAAAAAAACTCTCCTCTGAGGCGTTTTTTGATTTAATTATAGAAATGATTGAGAATATTTAATTTCAGAGTGCAATTCGAACTACTTTAGGAGTTACAGTTCATGGCGATGAAAAGCGTTATCTATAACGGAGAACTTGCCAGTGACTTCTTGCTTCCACTACCACATGAAATAATTTAGTTTGTCTAAATCTAAATCAATCAATGGTAAACAGTGAGCTATCAAAAAATTATGTCTCAACCATTGATTCGTTAGAACTTATTACGGAATCGCAAAACTAAAAATTAAAAACGTTAAATTTAAGCTTAATATCAATCGGGCACATGTCTATCATTGTTGTTGTGCTCTTTTTTTCAATTTAATGTAACAAAAAATTTAATTTACTTAGCTAATAACTAAACACTATTTTTACTCTTTCAATCAAATGCGAGACGAAGTTGGGCGGGTAAGCCAGAACCACATATATGGATACATAAATTTTGCGGTAACGCCTGATTGAAATATTCCCACAACATTGAAACCTTTCTCCATTTGAAAAACCAATTCACGACAACACCGAGTTATGGCAACTCATTCAAATACAACCACACAACGTACCTACTGTTGAAATAGCACCCCTGAACGTAAAAGTTCTTTTAATTATTTTCCATGACATTTAATATACAAGCTAAAGGTGGAACGTGGGAGCTTAACAGCCCTTGTTGACAGACACAAAACAAAATCAATTACAAGCTCAATATTAACACTCACCTCTGAGTTCGCGGTTTTTGTGGCATTTGCGAGGCGTCTTCGTTAAATTGATCATCTTCAATTGGTTCTCCATCGATGTTTGTCAAACGTCTATAAACTTCATGCGGCACATCGTCCTTGTCGTTGTCTTTATCGCCTTTTTTATGATTAACCGGATTCACTTGAAAACGAGTTGGTCTATCGGCCGAACTCAGTTCAAAAGATGGCAGCTCTGACATATTAGTATAAGCCAATTAAAAAAGCTTTACAAAACTAAATAACAAAAAACACAACAAAGAACCACGAAATAAACACTCCCAAACACTGTTACCTCTTTCGCGATATCATTCAAATATAATTTATTGTCTTTGGCGTATTCGTAAGACCTGCAATGAAAAAGTAAACAAAATGTCATCAATTCAAATGAAAATTCGTGTTTTAAGAAAATTGCAAAATAAAAGCGTCTATCGATACTCGTAGTAAAGTATTGTACCAAAGGTCGTTTCGGGTGTGAGTGTTTATAATTTCGAACTTTTTAACAAAACTTGTGATGGCTTTAAAGAGAAACAAAAAGACAGAAAGAGGAACAGAGAGAACCCCTCGTGTAAGGGTGCAAAATCAGTTAATAGAAACAACGCAACGCACGTGCTAATCTCCGGTAAACCTGCCTTCAATAAATTAAAATATTTTCATCGTGTCTGTGTCTTCTACCAACGCCAACGTGAACATAATGGAATGTTCTCGCATAAAACGAAAGGGATAGAGGGGAGTGATATTACTAAATATTTGATTTTCAGTGTTAAACAAATACTACATTCAAGACTGAGTCTAAGTAGGTGCTTCTATGTGATAAGAATAGTTAAGGAAGTTCGGAGTAAGTGTAAATGAGCCCGCAGCTATAGGAAAAAGAGGTTCCCACATAAAATAGTAGAAGACTATACATAACGTGTGAGTGTTAGCGGTGTGTAAACTTTAGGGATGATTGAGAATGCATGTGGGGAATCTAATCCTAAGTGGTAGAATTGAATATTCACAAAATGTCTTGAATTATCGATATTTGCTTTTTGTTCACTACCAGAAAATCTGAAAATACTCATTTGAATTGAGTATGAGTCTAATGAAGAGGACACTTTAAATGGCTATTGCAAATAATTATCATTCAAAGTATTTAAAGAATTTAAATCGTATTTTAAATGAAGAAGTAAATAAAACGATAAGGTTTTATCAATCATTTGATAACTGGTGTGAAATTACTGCAGTTGCTTTTTCAGATTAAATGTTTCTCCGCCGGGTGTTTAATTGAAAAGCGTCAGAATTTCGGCCTGAAAGAAAATGAGTCATGAGTCATAATGAGTCCGATGAGGACGATGGAAATTTTCCACAAATCACTTTACTGATATCACGACATTGCCCATCAATGAAAAAATGTTTGGACGGGTCTTCAAAAAGGCCGCAAGGTGTGACGTATCTTAGTCCGACTACCCAAAATGAATTTATTGATCTATTGGGCACTAGAACTCAAAAAATCATAGTGAATGAGATCAATAAATCAGATATTTTTTCTGTATTTGGTACCCAGAGAAAATTGTCAGAAAAATGTGGTAAGAAAATCACTTACGTTCCATGTCAAGCGCATCGTATAAATATTTTTGTTGAAACAGCATGCAATTCAAGTGTGCTGATCAAAGAGTTTTTAATACTTTGGAAGCATTGCTTGTTTTTTTTTCTATGGTAGTAAAAAACGTTTTCAATGAATACGAGAAAAATTCAAAAACATTGAAAACTCCTTGCAATTGAAAAATTTGTCAAAAACTCGATGGACTGCTAGAGCTGAAACAGTAAAGGCTGTGTGGATATCTTTTGGAGGCATTGTAAATGCTTTAGAAGGAATAAAAAGCGTTGATAGTTCTTTTGATTACAATAGTCGTACCTCTGCTTCTGCTTCTATTTTTGCAAAAATGTCATGTTTATAAAGTTAAAAATTTGACCGAAAATCTAGAGGCGGAAAAGTCAAACGTTTTTGATGCCTCATTACTGATTCAAAGCACATTGGAATTATTTCAAAAAATGAACGATGATGACATTCAATTAAATGCTTTAATAAAAAGTTCTTCTTCATTTGCTGAAAAACTTAAGATAAGACCCTAAAATGATTTATTGAAACATCATGGAACGCGTCGGTTACCAAATAGTCCGGTCAAATTAGCTTCAAAAATAGGGGTAAGGTTACATTAATTCGCACTTAGCTAAAAATTGGCACGAATGTTGGGAACCTCATTACTTACAATTTGTCAATTATCCACATCAATCCGCCGTGTGGAAAAAAATTTATTCAAGGTCAAATGTTGCAAAAATCGGTTTTTTGAGTTTTTCAGCTAAACGGTAAGTTTTATCATAAAAATAGAAAGGCAAAAATTATTAATCATGCAATTATCTATAAAAATTGTAAACAAACTTTTTTCCCTAAGAATCACCATTTCGGAGATATAGCTATGCAAAAAGATGAAAAAGTTGTATTCTTCATAATATGTATGTCAATTACCGTTATATGCGTTACAGAACGATACCATAAGTAAAAATAATAGTTTTCGTGGCGTATACATACATACAATTGTAAACTTACACACATATATAAACTCGAAAAAAGTCCCCAGTCCCTCATTTTATATGACCGTACGGTCTTGTAGGCTTGTATTGAGCAACAACTGTCTACTATTCAATTGTCCGCGTGGCGACGCTAGCATAACTGCTTCTTTTTCAAGGCCTAACCAGATAGAATAGCATTAGTCTCAAGCATTCCTTCGTAGTAAGAACACATAGTTTTTGCTTTTATTTCCAAACAAAATTTGTGCAGTCTTGTGTTTGTTATAGAAATGTCTCAATTTTGCTTTATTTGTAGTAAACGTTTGGCCGAAAACGAAAGAGTTACTGTTGATCGTGGCCTAAAGACGTTAATTTATGCAAGTATTTAAATAGGTGATGAATTTTCGGAATACCTGAAAGTCCAGACATCTGTGACAGTTCATGTGCAGTGTCGAAAAAAATTTTCAGGAGAGGTAAAGTGATACAGTATTGAAATTGTTTGAGAGACAAGATTTAGTTGATTGTGCTGACGTTTTCAAAGAAAGTATGTACCTCTACTCCACAAGCTGTAATCACCAACGGAATTCGCTTTCTTCTTTCCGTTTACGGATCTCCAAAAAAAATTACGTGCTTGGATAAGTTTCGATACTTATCTTTTGCTAAAAACACGCATAAGAAGAAACAAGTACAATTAGCTTGTCTTTCGCCAACCTCTGCTTCTAATGAGCAACATCTATTTCGGGTATATTATCAAGTTCAAATATGGCTCGGTAATAAACTAAACCCAGAAGACTGGGTTTGGAAGTTAATTGACAATATATTGGAACCAGTTAAGACTTTACTCCCTCCTGCACCGGAAAAACTCAATTTTTTTGCAATTGCGAAAAGGGGTGTAATGCTAAATGCGGCTGTAAGAAAGTTAGGTTGTTTTGTTCATTAGCATATATAAGTTGTCGAGGCTCCAATGTTCAATCGACAGTAGAAGAGAATTCTTACTATATATGCGAGGAGACTCCTGATGTATCGCTCTTTGAACAATTTATTTGCAGCCAACAGGAAGAAGAAGAAGAAAAAGAAGAAGAAGAAAAAGACAGTATGGATTATGTTTCCTTAGAAGAGTTTCAATCAGACGAATTGTTTTCTCAAATTACTCATGTCATTACTTACACCGCTCTCATTCATTACAATAGTCATTACAATAGTACCATTTTCAATTTAATACAATAGCTTTTACCTCAACCACAATGGAAAGTGGAATAAGCCTACCGGAGAAACCACGTAAAAAATTAAATTAAAATTAATTTTTATAGATAATTGCATGATAAATAATTTTTGCTTTTCTATTTTTATGATAAAACTTACCGTTTAGCTGGAAAACTCAAAAAATCGATTTTTGCAACATTTGACCTTGAATAAATTTTTCCACAAGGCGGATTGATGTGGATAATTGACAAATTGTAAGTAATAGGGTTCCCAACATTCATGCCAATTTTTAGCTAGGTGCGAGTTAATGTAACCTTGAATGTCTATTTTGACCGGACTAAAAGAGAATTGATGAAATTTCTGAAACCGTCTTTGTATTTGATTTTATAGAAAAGAGTTCAAAATGGTTCTTCAAACTTTTACTTCGCACGTAAAAGATAATTTGACAGATAATTTCAACATTTTTGAACCTTTCTTAAAAATTTTCAAAATGCCCGCTTCTAGAACGGAGGGCCCCCAAAGAATTAGTTAAGTGCTATTTATTGGAACTGCAAATTTTTCTTTTTTCTTGTGAGAAATGCTCAATTTTCGACGATATTGTCAAAGCGGTATACAAATCAAGAGATGTGATTCCGTTAGCCTTCAAACTAGTTTGCTACATGTTTTTGTGTCGTCGGCTTCTAGTGAGCGGTCATTTAGTAAACTTAAAATAGTTCTTATATTGGCCTACGACGATGGGCAGTGATAGGCTAAATTCATTAATGCTTCTTTATTCCTCAAAGGATATTGTTGATAATATTCAACTTAGTTAGGTCGTCAAGAAATGGGCATCATAAAAACACCGGAGAGTTGGGCTTTAAATTCCAATTTATGAACTTTTTTTTAACTAATAATAAAATTTTTAAAGACTGAAATCAAAGAATGTGTGCTTTTTCAAAGTAAAGTTGGACGACAAGCTTGATAAGTGTGAACGCAAACTACATCAGACCATCCAACTTCGATCAAACGAAGTCTGTCCAACTAATTGTACAGTGTGAACAGGGCTATTATAAATTGATTTTTTGTCAATAAATGAATTTCTGTGAAATGAACACTATTACGTTTTTAATTGCTTTTAGTTTTATTTATTTACTAGCTGAGCCGCCCAGCGTTGCTCGGGTCTATAGTTGTCCTTCCGCTTCCTTGAGAATATGGGGTTCAAATAAAATTTTTTTTACTCTGGGACTATGCGTCATCTCAATGGCAAAAGAATTTTTGAAATCTTTCCAGTAGTTTCTAGGTTTCCGTTCCCAACCCCATTCCTGTGGGAATATGGAGAGCAAACCTTAACAGGAACAATCCCTGGAGTAAACTATGTCTACCCTGAAAATTTCATAAAAATCCGTTGGGTGGTTTAGAAGTCTATACCGGACATACAAACATATTTTGCAGTCGGCAAATTCCTATGACTAGTCGGCATTTCATAAAAATTCACCCCCCATGGCTTGGACACTCGCTACGCCCCTGAACACGGGTTTTATTTTTAGAACCGGAAATTTTTCCGCAAAACACAAACCATCCAGACATTTTTCAGTTCTGGTTCGCAGTACTCTTGAATAGGCTTCTGCCATAAGGAGCCTAAATTTTATGAGACACATGCAAACAAAATTGAGTGTATTCAAAAGAAATTCACGAGAATTCTGCAATATCGGAATGGTATATTTGTTCAAGTGTTGTAGGTACTCAATGATTTATTTCTCCATAAAATCATAACTGGCAGAAAAGATTTACCCAATCCTAAACGTAACACAATTAACATACATCATCCGATTCGTTTAAACTGTCTTTCTGTAACTCTTCTCTTGCGTGTACTAATTTACCAATTGACTTTAATAAGAATTTAAAGGTATCATAACAGAATTTTGTCATTTCGTACTCTTCTATGAAAATGAAAACCAATTAAAATCTTTAATAAGAATTGTTAGTGAATGTGGATCATCTTTCATTTCCATATTAAAGTAAATCTGTCAACAACTCTCGTGTCACTCTCAATCTGCATTTTTATTTGTTTATTTAAGAGCCTTAATATTGAACTGTCTTTAATAAATCTCTTCAATAAATTTGAATCTCAGTAAACATAAGTTTCTAAAAAAAAACTGAATTTATTAAGCACATAGGTTGTAAAAGGCTTATAATGGACGCAACCCTATTACAAATTGTTAGCTATCTTTATTCAAATATGTAATCAGATAGCTCATTAAACTCGTTAAAAGTAGAATTACTATCTAAATGCATAAAATAATAAAGAATGAGTTATTTACGGATGCACAGAATTTAAGCCACATGAAGTTAAAGTTCGTGGATGAACAAGAACATGGACCGTCATGTGGTAGAGGTTGCTAAGCAACATATTTCCGAGTATAAATGGAGAGGCAATAAAGAGATATATGGTAAAGTCAGGTGGTATGGTACCACGGGTGATATGGCATCCTTTCAATGTCTCCCACTTAACAACTTCTTTTTAAAACGAAAAGTGCAAAAGATAACTCAATCTGACGTAAGCTTTTAGTTAATTCATTAGGATCCGCAGCAACCATTGAAACTTAAAACTCGAAAAAGGACAAAAAGAAAATGAGTGCATTTGAAGCGAAAAATTTTTTTTTTTCGTGTGCGTCTGGTTGCTAAGGTTATAACTTATAACGCCATGTGTTTATTTTAATACAAAAAAAGAATCGTGGTTGTTGTTTTTTTGTGTTCGCTTATGGCAATAACTGAGCAAATGTATTTATTCAAGTCATTTATGAGAAAAACAGAAGTTTAGTCCATAGGGGGATATGGCACCCAGAAACCTAAGGATAATAGGCACCGTTGCCAATTCCCCCGCTTCTTTTTTTGAACCCATTTATTTACTGGCAATTGTTCTTATTATTTTCTTTAAGAAATGCTAAGAGGACATAAAAAAAACAAACTTTGCCAAGTGAGCTCTTGCCAAACTCGAATCAATCGTTGAAGCTTTACGTGAAATGTCAAAAAAGCTACCGCAAAGCAGTTTGTGATTCCTTTCAGTACATTTGGAAAACTTTTTATAGAAACAGGCCCTAAAATACCCAGTTTGAGATCAGTGTCCTGTTAAAGAGAGCAAAGAGATGAAAAAATTGTTCTTCGTACTTGGGTTAACTCCGTTCAGGAAGGAGGTTTGTCATTATGGCTCTTAAATTAGCTGAAAAGTGCAGATTCAATTCAAACATGAAAAGCTGCAAAAAGCTGGTTCACTCTGCTTATGAATCGCCATTCATAGCTTTGGAAAAAATTATAATCAAACAACGAAACCGTATGAATGGATTAAGTGCACTATCTGACACTTTTGGTCATATGATTCGTGTACGTCCTTCAACAACACATGCAATAAATGTGTGACTCCAAGAAAAATTAGGGTGCCATATCACCATCGATCAGGTAGCATTTTACCCTCCTTTTTTTCAATAATTATTTTTTAATTTAATTTAATTTACCTATTCGGTGACTGATCTGATCACACACAGCAAGATAATTTATTTTATTTCTGCAAACAAAAAACAAGAAAAACCTGTGAATTATTTTTCTGTACCAATATAAGTTAACCGGGAGGTTAGTGGTTCGAATCCCAACAGAGGCAAAAATGGTTTAAACGGGTATCGCCCTTCGCGAGGAATTAGCAAGTCCTCTGATAGTAAATCCATTGTCATGATTAGCCGTTCGGAACCGGAAGAAAATTGTAGGTCCCCCCATTCTATTACAAGGCATGGTTGTGAGAAATGCGCTAGGCCCTGGGGCTCCTCGCTCTGTTGTGCCACCCTATTTATTTATTTATAAGCTCATGTTGGGGCCATAATTAGAGAGTCGTCCATTATTCTTAATAGTCTTAAAATTTTGAAGTATTATTCATCTGGCTGTCTTTTAATTACGATCACATGCATGCTCACATAAATACCTCCCGCTGTTCTGTTGTATTGATGAAACAGGTTAATCGGTAAAATACACAAAACCGAAAGATCGTATGATCAGCCAGGACAGTTTTTCTTATGCAATAATTTACAGTATTGTTCAGCTTCTAGTGGTTTTGCGTGTACTATTCGTGAAGGCTCTGATTGGTGTCAACTTTTCGGCGCCCAGATGTGGAAACTTTTAGTACACGAGGTAACCATCTGGAGATGATCTGCTAAAAAGAAATAGATCATCACTAAAATACTCTGCGATTAATGACTAGCTGCCCGAACCTCATTGGTCTAGCAGAGCTTTTGGGGAGTGTTTCAACGGTTGAATTCGACTTACAGAATCAACAAAGGACTTCAGCAGTTCAAAAAGCAGAAACCCATGAATGAGCTTCTCCGACATACTTAATTTAGAAATTTTTGAGGGTGTTTCAATACAAGGACAGGGTATTGAAGTACAGATGGTTGTGGATGACCTCTTGGCGAGCCTACGGAAGCTCTCATACCCCTGCAGCAGGGTACTGCTTTCGGATTATCCGTCCCTTTATGTCCAAAGGGATAAATGAGTGCATTTACCAAAAGGACCTGGCCCTCCAGGATGGGGGTTGTGTGCGGGTTACGAAACAACCAACAGCCTCGTATAACAATTATGATTTCAACGTTGATGACGACAAAAAACGAAGAACTCCGAATCTGCACGTGAAATGTAAGATTCCTTAATGGATTACGTGCAGTTAGAGAATTAGCGGAAGCCCTGGACAAATATAATGCAAACACAACATCCACAGACATCCAAGAAGTGCGATGGAATGGGCCGGGAAGGAGGACATCTATGGAAATACAACCGGTAGGCATAGCCTGCATGACAAAACCTTCCAACACTAACGCAGCCTTATTATCGATTTCGCTGAGGGGCTATATCTCGATGTTGGAAGTACTTGCTTACCGCATCTCAAAATTCATAAAGGTACGATCAATCTACCATCAACCTGATTGACCATGTTGCGATCGACGCAAGGCACTCTTCCAGTGTGATAGATGTCCAAACTTTCGGAGGACATTGACTCGGACCACTACCTTGTTGTAGCCAAGGAACTAAAGCTGTGAAGCGATATGAGGTCGGAAAGGTACAATCGCAAGAGATTGCCAATGCCTTTTCCAATCGAGAGCCCCTTCATTGAAGACCAGTCACAGCAATGCCAAGAAGCCATCAAAACCGCTGCCTATGAGGTTCTGGGTTTCACTAGGCCCCCAAAACGAAGCCCATGGTTCTATGAAGAATGCAGGCAGGCAAATGCAGCCAAACAAAAAGCACGACAAATGCTGATGCAAAAGCAAACAAGGGCTGCTTACGATCAGTATAACGAGATTTACAAGGAGAAAAGAAGGGAAGAACAGTGAATTCTGAAAAAGAAAAAGAAGCAAAATTCTTTCGACAAGGCGACAAACTGTCATGCGATTTCTTTAACAACATACTAAAAAAGATTGTACAAAACTCAAACGCTCACACCAGTAAGTAAGTAAGTAAGTAACGGAGCAATCTTATTAAAGCACTCTTACGTTGAAGACAAATCGTTTTTCTTTTTACTTATTTTTCTGTTTTCGAAAGTTATTAGTATTTTTGCATGTTTAACATTTTGTCATTTAATCGGTTGCCTACTAACGAAACAACAAATAATCAAACGAAAACGCTATCTAGGTCGAAGCAACAAGTATAGATTCAAATTAAACAATCAAAGCAAATTACCAGTGCCAGCAGTGTCATGCCCAACCAGCAACTTGACTTTGGTTAACTTACTGAAAAAACACCCCTTAGGATAGTCAATGTACCCGCCAGGCAAACTGACAATGTGAGGATCGAAAGATGTTTGTGTCAATTTTTGTTTGATATTTTTGGGACTCAAAGCCACGAGTTGTTCTCCACACAACAAAAATTACACTGGTCAACAATGAGGAAGTTATATTTTTCCGAAGTTTGTTTTTAGCCCTGAATTCAAATCTGGCCCCAGAATTGCTCTGTCTCGTCTCTCGTCAAGTTCTTGAGATTATAGCAGTTCAAGACATCAATGCTTTATTCTTTGAAAACCTGGTGCTGTAGAGCGATTTGCTGACTGGATTTGATTGAATTCAGCACATTGAGAACCTTCAAAAACGTCTTATCTGTTTTCAATTTCTTTTTGAGACTTTACCTAAGCCTCAAAATAATGAATGACCGTGCGTTACAACTTTTGAAGTCAAATATCTCAGTGATATGATGTAATAGAGACATTTTGATACTAGATTTGGATTCAGCGCACAGCAATGTATGGGAAAAGCAATGGTTTACTTTGAGGTTAAAATTTTTTGCTTGTTAATTCAAAGGCTCAAAAATAGCAAATATCAATATCTCGAAAACGTGATGTGAAAGAGCAATCTGAAGCAATATAAGAATTCAGGATAAAAAAAGGTTCCAAAAAAATATAATTTGCTCTCTGGGGCATAAAACACCCAACATTTTGCGGACCAGTTTTATCATCCCTGAAGAGAATTCGTAGTTTGAGCTGTAAAGACGGCAGATCACTAGAGTTAAGCAATTAAGTGGGAGATCTATAACCCCTCGAGATAAAAAAAGGAAGGAGAAGAAGATCTAAGTTGGAAAGAGGCGATTAGTGATAGAGAAAGAAGTTTTCGAAAACTTGGCAGATGACTTTACAGTTCGAACCCGAAAATTTGCTCATAAGCTCATAAACATAAGTCCAAGTTTTAGCATACCCAAAAAAAAAAGTCAAAAAATACTGAAGGAAGCAAAATGTTTTGTTATTTTGTTCAGAAAATTAAACGCTCAACCAGTTCATCGTCGTGAAAGCTTTTAACGACTCTCCGTATATCAATTCCATTGATAAAGTCAATTTGCTTGCAGCTCAATTTGCAGCTAACTTCACACTTCCTCATAGGACATTGGCCACACCTAAGGCTGATGAAGATTATTTTGTTTCGTAGTTTGCGAGAGTCCTCAAAGATCTCCTGGTCCAAATGGTATCCTCGCCATTATTCTGAAGAGGTGGCCCTCTACGCTAGCATAACCTTTAAGTAAGCTCTTCTATCTATTCAATTTGTCTGGGTTCTTCTGGGATGGTTTCAAATCTGATTTTCACTCTATAAACACTGGTGTGACCCAGGGCTCGGTTTTGTCTCCGACTCTCTTCCTTATTTTTATAAACGGCCAGTTGTTGGAGACTTTTAATCCTGTTAATTGCTTTACTGACGACTGAACCTTCAGCTTTTCGTATTTGTTCCCAACTTCTCATCTCTGCTCGTCGGATGTGGAAGGGAAACGCTTGAGTATGCTAACCTTGTTAAGTGGTGCAGTAGAAACCGACTACAATTGAATGACTATATAACTTCAATGCTGTTCTTTGTCACCTAAGCTACAAGTGCCCCAATTGCAATTGTCCATTAATGACACCTGCCTTAATGAAACCAAGAAGCTGTCAGTACATGGTTTTTATGTAAACTATGACCTTCTTTGGAATGACCACATACTCAAAATCGCCCCCGCTGCGTTGCGTCACAGTATTTATTTTATTTTATATAAGACAGCTGATAACACAATTTGCGAACAAGGCACGGAAAAGAACGATTGTGACAAGGGCTCTGTGGCATGGAGCGCTATGCTGCATGAACCAGTGGTAGTCCAAATCCTAGTCATGAAAGTAGGTTTACATGACATGAAGTGGACGCATTGGGTTCTTAACAATAAGTGAATGTTTTTCAAACCCAAATTATGAGAAAGCTGTCGTAGTAATCTAAGACTGCTCAGTCCAACGAACATCGTCACTTTAATTTGGACATCGTTACATTACCGGTAATAAAATGGCGGACAAGCTGACCAAAATCGGGTCAGCACTCGAATCCAACGAAAAGAACTTCTCAATTCAAACCACAAGAGCAAGAAATTAACAGGATCCAACGAACTTTCTAAAAACCGCCAATGACATGTCGACTTTAAAGAAACCAGTAAACCAAGAAAAGAAACCGAAATTCTGCTCCAGCTAAGCAGGCCTCAACTCATATGATGAATATGGGCATCACCACATCCGACTTAGGTAGCGGATGCCAAGACGAAGAGGCAAAGGAAGGATAATTCCACTTCCACTGTGAGTGCCTTAGCTTGAAAAAGTTCTAGGAGAATACTTTTTCACCGAACTATTTTTAACCAAACACTGAACAACATCCTTAGAATTATTAAAGGCACCAAGTGGTTCAGTGAGGGCTCCTAACTTCAATAACCGAGTCCCCAACCCAGACTTTGCTTTTCATCACATCCAACTGTCTCCCCCTGCACCACTCCAATCAAATAAACCATTGTTATCCGAAGAGCGCTATGGATCCTTGTGAGGTATTGCCGCTGGCAGCTGAATTCCCCATCCAACCAAACCTAACCTAACCAGTTTTATCATCCTTCATAACCAGCAGAGCGCCTCAATTCAAAAATACAACAGATACACGGTCATGAATATCTAGACTCTAGAGGTAAATGCTTAGCAGTATTTATAAGGACCTTTTTTGTACACATTCTATAAACAATTTGAACTGAAAAAGCCTCTAATTTGCACGAGCACGTTTCCACCAATGAACTGGGAAAATAATAATTAGGATTGAATATTGATGACCTCCACCATTTCAATACAAATAGCATAAGATCACAAAAAACCAAAAAATGTGTTTCCGTTAAGCTCATCAATAGCTCATATATTTTATTTCTGCCTCGCATAATGAATTGGCCAATGGATTTTCAAAAGCAGTACAAAATAAAGAATTAAATCAACCATTTTCAGTGGAAAATACTTAGTACAAGTAAATACTGTAGTGCCATTAATTAATTTCTGCTAAGCTGATTTGCGCTTGAAAATATTAACATTTCATTGATTAATTTCATATCGAATCTATTCACTGAGGGAATGATTGTAAAAGCCTTGATTTTTGTAATGAAAGTATATATGCACATATGTACCTTTGGAATTAAAATGTTTGATATGCCGTAGTTATAGGAATTCGGGCATTTCAACAGAACCCGATTTGATATACTGGGTGATCCTTATATAACTGTGATTTTTTTATGTCTAGTACTGTATTTATTGTTTGGCATGTTTTTTTTTGTATCAAAAAATGATAATTACGATTAATTCGATGGTATTTTACTGTCGACAATGTATATTGAAGCATAAGTATTCATGGATCACGAATAATTTGCAAAATTATATCCAAAATGTCAGTATCGTGGCATGTCTGAATTTCTTTTTTCGAACTAAATACATAAATTTCTATAAATAGTCGTATTAGAATCTAAAGTTATGCTTTTATAACTAAAACCTATTGTACATTTCATCAAATTATGCTACAATTGTATCCCAATATTGACTAGTAGAAAGGAATAATGGTCATGTCCTTGAATTTTCTTCAATTTTCAAATTAAAATATTTCCCGCTTAAACGCCATCTCTTATTCAGTTTCTGCAGCTCGTTCTAGTGGAATTCTGAAGAATGACTATTTGTGTACAAGTCATAGTTGTGTTGTTGTTTTTAGACTCGATGTTAAAACAGAAATAATTTGTTGTGTTTTTTAAAAGGTATGTCATAAAATTACCGGTCAGTACCATGGTATTGAAATTCACGCGTGTCTATACAATGATTAGGTCAATTATACTGAATAATTATTTAAACTCACGTGTAAATTCAAAATTATTCGGCCAATCATTTTAATTACGTGTGAGAATTAAGATAGGTTAATTATACATCCACGGTACTGACATTTGTCAGTACCGTGGATGTCAGTACCATGGTAAACAAAGCAAATAATATTTAAATGAATATTTCCTTGATGTTTTAATTTATTATCATATTTTGATCCAGTTTTATAAAATTTTAATTTTAATTTGTTAAAAAATTCAATGAATTTCGATATTTAACTAATGTTAAACTTTGTTTTATTCTAAGACTATTATAAAAATTGTTATTTTAATTCTACTGTTAATAAATTTTAAAGATAGTTAAAATCAAGAAGGAAAATACCGTAAATGTTTCTGTACAATTATCAAAATACTATAATTTATCATTTGCTTTATTATTTTAAGAGATTTAGCCAAATATTTTGAATATTTCATTTTGATGTCAGTACCGTGGTAGTGAAATTTCTAATTTTTGTTCTAGCTTCTTTTCTATTGCAGTTGTAGTAAAGCTACGTTACAGGCTTATTTTTGAGCACAATAAAAGACCAATAACACCCAGATCACAAATTTTAAAGCGTTTTTGATTAAAAAAAAATGTTGAGTTGTAAAAATCACAGCTATATAAGAACTACCCATAACTACCTACATGCAGAGGTTTAAACACCTTTTCTAATCACGTTATAAGTATTTTATTATGTTAATTAAGTTAAAAGTATTTTAACAAGTAATTTAGGTATAATTATAATTATACTTGGGAAATTCAAGATTTTAGTTGTTAGAGGATGAGTTAGGTTCTGTAGGTCGTCTCTCATCTCTCGTCGAAGGTTGGCGGCAAAAAGAGAACGAGTTTCCTCTGCGAGCTCTCTGGTTTCTTTTTCTTCATCCTTTCCTTTTTGTGCTGGTTATTCTTCGTTAAGGCTGGCTAAATACTCTAAGTCGTGAATGTCCATTGTATTTATATATACAATGCTTCTTATGCATTGAATATACAATTGAAAGAGAAATCAATTTATTGCCTTCTTAAATCTTAATAATGAGTTAATGAGTAGTATGTTGCATTTAAATAGTGTGTTTGGGCGTGTACTATTCGGGAAGGCTCTGACTGGTGTCAACTTGGCGGCGCGGCGACCAGATGTTGCAACTTATAGTACACGTCAATTGTGCTTACTATATCTCCACGAGGTAACCATGGGATGCTTCGTCCGGAGCTGACCTGCTAAACTAGTAAGTGCGATATAATGCTTTGCGAATAATGACTGACTGCTCGAATCTCAGTGGTCTACCAGAGCTTTTCGGAAATGTCCCAGAGGATGAATTCGATTGACAGAATCACCGGTGGACTTCAGCAGTCAAAAAGCAGAAACCCCTGAAGGAGCTACTCCAACATATTTGGTTTAAAGGTCTCTCAGGGTATTTCAATACTAGGACAGGGTATTGGAGTAGAGATGGTGGCGGATGAGCTCCTGGTGAGCCAACGGCAGCTCTCACACCCCTGCAGCAGGGTACCGACACTGGATATTAAAGGCTTTTATGTCCGGAGAGATCCAAAAGGACCTGGCCCTCCAGGTTGGGGGTTGTGCGTAGGGTTAACTACCCAACCACATAAAAAACAACTAGTTCCGAAACAACCAAAAGCGAAGCAAACAAAATAAGGACAAAGACCTCCGGATCTGCACGTGGAACGTAAGATCTCTTAATGGATTACGTGCAGCTGGAGAATTAGCGGACGCCCTGGACTGCTGAAAAGCAGACATAACCGCCATCCAAGAAGTGCGATGGAATGGACCGGGCATAAAGAAGATGAAAAACTGTGACATCTACTATGGCGACTGCTACAGACAACAGAAACAGCGCTTATTTGGGGGCGGATTTGTCGTTAGAGGAAGACTCAGGGATAAGGTGATTAGCCAAAATCCAGTTAATGAGCGTATAATGACCATCCACATCAGGGCTAAATTCGCCAACATTAGCCTTATATGCGCCCACGCCCCCACAGAAGAGAAAGACGACAATTCCTAAGACTGTTTCTACGAGCTCCTCGAAGAAACATATGAGCAGTGCCCTAGACACGACGTGAAAACCGTTCTTGGCAATTTTAACGCAAAACTAGGGAAGGAGGACATCTTTGGAAAACAACCGGTAGGCATAGCCTGCATGACAAAACCTCCCAAAACTAACGCAGCCTTATCGATTTTTCTGCGGGGCTAAATCTTGTTGTAAGTAGTACACGCTTCCCGCATCTCAAAATTCATAAAGGTACATGGCGATCCCCAGATTAATTAACTGTCAACCAAATTGACCATGTTGCGATCGACGCAAGGCACTCTTCCAGTGTGTTAGATGTCCGAACTTTCCGAGGGGCCAACTTTGACTCGGACCACTACCTTGTTGTAGCCAAGGTACGAAGAGGATATCTTGTTCACGACCAACACGAACTAACGCTGTGAAGAGATATGACGTCGGAAAGCTATACAAGCGCAAGCGATTGCCAATACCTTTTCCAATCGAGTGTCCCTTCAATTATCCTTGAATCGTATGCCGCCAGAACAAAGCATTGAAGACCAGTGGCAGCAATGCCAAGAAGCCATCAGAACCGCTGCCTATGAGGTTCTGGGTTTCACTCGGCACCCAAAACGAAACCCATGGTTCGATGAAGAATGCATGGAGGCAAATGCAGCCAAACAAAAAGCACGACAAATGCTAATGCAAGAACGAACAAGGGCTGCCTACGATCAGTATAACGAGATTTACAAGGAGAAGGGAAGAACACCGTATTCGCAAAAGGAAAAAGAAGCAGCATCAGAAGCGCTCGTTTGAGGAAATTGAGAGGTGCCATGACAGGAACGAGATTCGGAAGTTTTACGAAAAGGTTAAAAGATCCTGCCAGGGTGGCAAACCCCGAACTCAAGCCTGTAAAGACCAGCAGGGAAACATAGTTGTAGAGTCACAGTAGCTACTGAGGATCTGGAAAGATCACTTCTGCAGACTGCTTAACGGCGATGAGGACACAAATTCCGCTGTCAGGCAGATTGCCCCATTCAACTTGGACGATGATCAAGAATGCCGTTCCACTGACTTAGAGGAAGTTAAGCTTGTCATATGCAAACTTAAATCAAATAAGACTGCAGGTGCAGATGGCCTTGATGCCGAAGTTTTCAAGGCAGCTGGAGATCGGTTGGAAAGGAGCATGCACCAGCTGATCTGCATGATATGGTCGGAAGAAAGCATGCCCGATGAATGGAACCTCAGTATAGTATGCCCGATCCTAAAGAAGGGAGACCCTCAAAATTGCGCCAATTGTTGGTATTTCGGGCAAATATGGATCAATGCACTTCTCTTTTGCCAAGCATTTAAACATGTTGGGCTTAAGTGATACCACATTCTATGAATCTTGTGGAGAAGATGAGGACTTCGCAGAGCACTTCCTCTGTTAATGTCCAGCTTTTTCTCGCATGAAGTTACAGATACTCGGCGCAGACATGGTGAGAGCTGGTTACTTAGATTCCTTATCATGGCAGCGTCTTTTAGCTTTTCTCCGAACATTTGGAAAGCTATAACAAAAGAAGGGTTTTATATGGTAGTACAATGGACCGGTATTTAGTCCTGAGTAATCCAGCTGGTATTTTAAAAAAAACATCTCGGATCGTGGGCCTGTGGCGTGACCTCCAATATCTCTGAAGTTGTTTGTCTACGCAGATAAGTCTGAGACGATTGAAGCCCTGGAAGAGAACATTCGGCGCGTTATTTCTGACATACGGCCCCAATACTGTAGGGGCCGAAAATTGGGCCTCTCGGCTGGAAAAACATTCGGGCCACTTTCCCGTGAACATTTTTGGAACATAATGACAAACCCTTATCATTTTAACAAAATTAAATACTTGGCTATAACTTCAATTGTATGCATTTTATTTCGCCTTGAAAACCACGCGTTTGAAAAAACAACCTTGTTATTTAAGTGAAACTTCTTTAACGCAGTGTGATTCAAAAATTCGATGAAATCAAAATACAACACAAAAAAAACCAAAACATTCATAAATAGAATTCAATCTGCGAGAGAATGTGTCTTCCCAGTTCAAGCTTTCTAAGTCACCTATTCTCTTCTGAAGTTGCACTTCTATCGCGTTTGAATTGAAGAGACCCGCTTTTTAAATTTCCTTCTGAAAAAAGCAACTTTTTTTCAAAATATCGTATGATCCAAAATTTATATAAGACTAGCTGTGCCCGCGACTTCGTCCGCGTGGAATAGTGACTTTCGGCAGCAATTTTAATTTTTAGGCTACTTATTTTGCAAATAAGACACATTCATGCGTTTTAGTAAACTATTGTTATATTATTATATTTCAGTACATTTTGCACACGACGTTCTTATTAGTTTATATATTTAACTATCTCATTAGTCGGCGCCGAAATCGCACAGTCATTACTGATTGCTAATATTTACTTGAAGATCAAGAAAGACATTTCTTCCCAGGTCAACTGTGTAATCGACAATTTGACAGAAATCACCACACGGTGAAAGAACTTTTGAAATCGGTCCAGTAGCTTCAAGTTTCCCGTTTACGTTGCTGTTCCCGTAGGATTATTGGGATAACAAATACAGACCATGTCCTTCTTCAGGCTCAAAACTATCTCTGCACCAAAATTCATACAAATAGGTTCAATAGTTTGGTCGGTAGATATGGTAACAAAGAAAAACAGACAGACGGAGTTGATTTCGGATCTATAATTAGTTAGTAAGTACTTTCGTTCCCGTGGGAATATGGGGATAAATTAAAGTTAATTTTACGTTGAGATAGTGTAGCATTCTAACGGGGAAATAATTCTTGAAATCAGTTCAGTAGTTTCTAGGTTCCCGTTTACTTTTGCGTTCTTGTGGGAATACAGGGATAACATATATAGCCTATGTCCATCTTCAGGCTCAAGACTATATCTCTGTACAAAAATTCACAGATTTCATTTCAGACTTATGATATTAGTAAAGACTCCCATTCCCGTGGGAATATGGTGACCGTTTCTGTAGGAATATGGAGATGGATTACAGTTTATGTTACTCTGGGATAGTGTAGCATTCTAACGGTGGAAGAATTTTTGAAATCGGTGCTATAGTGTCAAAGTTTCCGAATGCGTTCTCGTTCCCGTTGGAATATAGGGAAAACATATATAGCCTATGTCCTTTCTTAAATTTTAAAATATCTCTGTACAAAATTTTGTTTTAAATCTGTTCATTAGTTTGGGCGGGAGATGCTAACATAGAAAGGCGAACAGACAGAGCTACTTTTGCATTTATAATATTAGTGAAGACCAGTTCCCGTTGGAATATACGAACAAAATGTATTCTATGTCCTTCTTCAGGTTCTAGCTAATCTCTGTATAAAATTTCATTTGATTCGGTTCTGAAGCTTTGGCGAAAGATGGTAACATAGAAAGACGAACAGATAGAGCTACTTTTTCGCACTTCTTAAAAAAGTGAAAAATCCCGTTCCCGTAGGAATTCGGGGACGAATTAATGTTTATGTTACTCGGGGATAGTGTAGCATTCTAACGGTGGAAGAATTTTTGAAATCGGTGGTGTAGCTTCTAAGTTCCCGTATACGTTCCCGTTCCCGTGGGAATATAGGGACCAAATATATAGCCTATGTCCTTCCTGAGGTTCTGAACAGTCTTTGTACAAAAATTCATTTTAATCTGTTCATTAGTTTGAGCGGGAGATGGTAACATAGAAAGGTGAACAGACAGAGCTATTTTTGTATTTATAATAATAGTTAGGACCGGTTCCCGTGGGAATATTCGAATGAAATAAAGCCTATGTCCGTTCTTAAGTTCAGAACAATCTTTGTACAAAATTTCATTTAAATTGATTTATTAGTTTGGGCGGGAGATGGTAACATAGAACGACGGATAGACAGAGCTTCTTTCGCACTTATTATATTAGTAAGGACTCCCGTTCCCGTAGGAATATGTGAATGAATTAAAGTTTATGTTACTCTGGGATAGTGAAGCACTCTATCGGTGGAAAAAATTTTGAAATCGGTGTTGTAGTTTTTGAATTCCCGTATACGTTCCCGTTCCCGTGGGAATTTAGGGATAAAATATATAGCCTATGTCCTTCCTCAAGTCTTAGACTATCTCTGTATCAAATTTTATTTAAATCGGTTCAGTAGTTTGGGCGGGAGATGGTAACATAGAAAGCCGGACAGACAGAGTGACTTTCACATTTATAATATTAGTTAGGATTAAAGGAAAATCGACATAAAACTTATTTCCTCAACCGCTCATAAGGCCTTTAGCCAGTACATACATTGAACAAAGAGCAGCGTTCGCAAAGCAGCGACATACATATATAGTAGCTTTTTGTGTAATGTACACCAATAAAATCATGTTTATATCCTACTGGGATAATGTGCATATCTGATGATAAAATGGTCAATAGGTATTCGAATCAGACGCAACAAAAGAAAAGAAAAGCAAAGAAATAAAAGAACAAAGGGAGAGAGAAATTTAAAATAAATGTTCAATTATTCAGCCTTATCGTGAATAAAAATTCCGTCGAACCCTTTTACTTCTTTTTTGTGAGAACATTATTACTTTAAGGGAAGGAAGAATGATAGTACCATTTCGGTGCATAATACTTTTTCGTTCTTTCACGCTTCTCCTTGACTGATACTGTTATTTGGATCTCTTTAATAAAACATTGTTGAAATTGAAAGTCGATATAGCTCGCATAGTAGACTTTAATATTAAGCTTAAAACCAAGTAAGAAGAAATATCACCACTTCAACGCTATTTTAAAATAAATTTGAATAAAAGGTTAGGGTACCTAATTATGGGTATGGTCCTTTTCTACAAAAATATTTAGAAAAAATTCATCTCGAAGGAGTTATTTTAACAAATTTCGATTCGCAATTTGTATTATACGACGCTTTAGACAGAGAATGCGTTGTTTACCGGTTTTGGGTTGTCCCATATGCAAGGGCCTCAACCAAATGCAGATTTCGTTGCATTTATCTGTACCAGGAGTGCTTTGGCCAGCCTTCCTTTATATTCCTTCACGATAGTGTCAGAACCCTGTGTGATATTGACTTCCCAAGCAACACAAAAGCACTTTAATAACTATCAAAAAAAAAAAATGCGCAGCACTTAACAAGGACTTAATTTAATCTTTAGAATGCTGTTCCCCTTTATAACCTCTTCTTTAGCTCTTCCAAATAGGTTTTTGTTTTGGGTCTAACCGAAAACTCTTTAGGATATCTAGAAAAAGCTTTAACAAGCGTTTCTTATACGGACACTTTGCAGGACTTATTTAACACTTCCTTAATTAGCTTTTGCTCCATTCCTTCAGATGGTTGTGAGAAATGCGCTAGGCCCAGGGGCTCCTCGCTCTGTTGCGCCACCCTATTTATTTATTTTTTTAATTAGCTTTTGCTCAGAGACCGTTGAAAGTCTTTCTACTCACTCTTTAAAAAAAATTAGTTTTGAAGTGGTTTTGAAGATGTATTTACTTTTTTGATGAGAAAAAATCATGTTACTCTAAGTTTCTTTTCCGTCATATTTAACTTTGACTTAGCCAAGTTCCTTTAAAATAACGCACAAAATATCAAAGTCTTACAACCTGTGCAGACAAAAATAAATTGCTAATCAATGATGTAACTGGAACATCAGATGCTGCACAGAATTCAACATCTCATCAAAATGTCCTACATACCCGCAGAAGACGAAATCGCTGTCTTAAATAGAGACTGCAATAGTCTAACACAAAAGTAAGAAAACTATTTAGAGTTATTTTTCACACATATTATCATGGGCTTTGTACGTGAGAAACCACTATTTACATATGGAATAGGGCGTTCATAATTTCCTTCGGATTCTTCTTTGACCGCGTTAGTGAAAATGATAAGATAAATGATCTCGACTGTTTACTCTATCGCGCGACCACATTATCAATAAAAGTCAAACGGAAAAGTCAACGCGTACGGGGTACAGTATCTACTTATCGGAAGATAATTATGGACACAGGGTGCACCGAGATTCAGTTTTGACAAAAAAAATTCAACTAGATTCGGACGCTATTTTTTTACAATTTAGTCTGAGAGTATTTATTTATCAATCAATTTCGAGAGAGCGAATAAACGTTTTTTTTTTAATTTTTGAGCCTTAAATGTCGAAAAAAGATGCAAATGGTCTTAAACTTTGGGGTAAAGCATGACCAATGCCTTTGATCACAATTGAATTCAAAATAATAGCCAAATCTCAAGTAAACGAGTTTTTAAAGGAAAAAGCTGGTCTAACTGTTACTTTAAAATTTGGTCATTAATAAGATTTATAACACCTCAATTACTAGTGACGACAGCTTTAAAATTCATTTGGTTTAAGTAAATGTAAACAGTGCCTGAATTTCGACAGTTAAGGCAATTTAAAATTTGGAATGAAAGTTTAGTTTTGGTCTTGTCTAGAAATACTTGATTCAGAACTACGAACTGCCATGCAAATAACAAACGTCAAGGGAGTTAGAGCAAGGATTTTAGTATTTAAAACGGAGTGTACCTGACTTCAAACTTGGAGTTACTCTGAAGAAAGTGAAGACCTTAGACTTGGAGTTACTCTGAAGAAAGTGGAAGTTAAAATCAACTATAAATGATTCATAAGTAATATTTGTTAAGCTGATAAGAACAGATACTACACTTTGATCTTAGCCATAAGGCCGAGAAACGATCACTGCAGTATCATCTCAATAGACTTTGAAAGAGCCTTCGAAGAATTGGTGCACACATCATACTGCAACGATTGATTAAATGGAAACTTGGGCCGAAAATTATTAACTTCATCAACACTCACACAGTACTCAACACTCTGGGATCTTGATAACGGAACCCCACAAGGATTCCCCTATCCGTTATACTAAAATAAATGTTGTGTTTATCCAGCTATGTTGCATGAAAGTATAAACCTTTTGCTACCTACTTTGAAAAATATTTTCACTCGTAGTTTAGCTCTAGCGTATATACCAACTCCATGGCAAAGTGCTACAGTCGCTTTCATACCAAAAACTGGTAAGCAAGACTACTCACTCGCCAGGAGCTTTAGACCCATCAGTCTTACCTCCTTCCTGCTTAAAACGCTGGAAAGACTGGTTGAGATTTACATAAGTAAAATCTCACTCCAAAAACACCCTCTGTCTCAGATGCAACATGCTCACCAAAGAGGAAAATCTTGCGAGACCGCACTTCAAAGTCTTGTTAGCAGGATTGAATGCGTGGTTGACAGGAAAGACTGCGGCAGGCATTTTCATAGATATACAAGGTGCTTTTGACAATGCTAGTTTTGATGGTATGTGCAATGACGCCAGAGAACACGGTCTGGACGAATCATTAGTGCTGTGGATTAAAGCAATGCTAGTGAACAGAACCGGGATCGTTGAAGCGGAGTGCGGACAATATGTTGTAACAGGCGTGAATAAGGGCTGTCCACAAGGTGGTGTTCTATCTCCTCTTCTGTGGTGCATGCTGATGGACTCTCTACTTGTAATGCTCAATGGATCTAACGTTCACGCCCAAGAACATGCAGACGACACCGCCGGCCGCGCTTTCGGTTGGTTCCAGCATCAGAGCACAGGCTGCGCTGTATATGATTGACACCTGGTGTGCTAGAAACGGTCTCACCGTCAATCCTCTTAAGACTGAGGTTGTCCTCTTCACGAGACGTAAAAATTGACTGGTCTCACCCAACTTACACGTCAACATACCCCTTTTCAAACGAAGTCAAACATCTCGGAGTAATCCTAGACAACAAGCTTCTTTGGTTTAAACATGTCGAGTCTAAAACTACTAAAGCACTGTCAGTCTTCTGGCAATATAAAGAGGCCTATGGCAAGACATGGGGTCTTTCACCGAAAAGGGTCCTTTGGATCTATACGGCTATGATAAGACCAATCATCTCCTATGCGTCAGTAGTTTGGTGGAATAAGCTCCCACGTAAATACGTTCGGTTCAGGAGTGGTTCGCTCCAGAATCCGAACCTGGAAAGAACTGTTATCGAATCTTCATAGATGGTTCCAAAACCGACGAGGAGTCTGGTGCTGGTGCTTTTGTGGATATCATACGCATCCATTTTCCAAGCGGAAAACGTGGCTTTAAGCCACGTTACGAACAATGGCTGGACGGGGAGATGTGTATGTGGTTGCAGCTACAGCCAAGCTGTACTCAAGGCCCTTTTCAACTCCCTAACTACTTCGAAAGTGATCCAGGAATGCAAGAGCTCTCTGAATGCGGACGGAGGGATCTCAGACAGTTTTCTCAGGACCTGAACCGTCGATAGGTCTGCCTGCGTCCTCAGTGAGGGCTTCAATCAACGATTGGATCTGTCAAGAGCACAACCGTAGATGATATGTTGTCTCCATTGGATACAGGCAGACCAAACATATATGCCCCCCAACGTCAATAAGAAGACTGCAGCATTTTTGCTACCTCGTAGCAGAAAAGACTGTAGAAAGCTTATTGGCGTTGCCAGCGGGCACTTCTCTTTTGCTAAGCATTTAAACGTGTGAAGCTTAAGTGATACCACGCTCTGTGAATCTTGTGGAGAGGACACCGCAGAGCACTTCCTCTGTGAATGTCCTGCATTCCCTCGCACGAGGTCACAGATATTCGGCGCAGACATGGTGAGAGCTGGTAACTTAGGCTCCTTATCATGGCAGCGTCTTTCTCTGAACATCTGGGAAGCTATAACAAAAGAAGGTTGTAATCTGGTATTGCAATGGACCGGTATTTAGGCCTGAGTGCTCCAGCTGGTATTTTAAAACCTCCAACAGAAAAAAAATCCGTTATACTATTAATAAATCGCCTTTAATAACGTCAGTAATATCGTCAATAGTGGAAGAAATTATTGATCATGGAATTTACTCGGATGATCTAATTATAATTACAAAAATCACCAACACCAATGCAATTCAGTAAGCCTTGATAAGAATCTTAGACAAATTAATTGATTGGTCTGAAATCTCTGGTGCTAAAATTTCAACCCAAAAATGCCAACAACTGCACATATGCAGAAAAAACAAACTGCAAAATCTTCTCCTTAACCTTTGATAACCCAACACCAAAAATGAAAGTTCTAGGTATCAGTTTAGATCGCAACATCGACGACGATAGACGTAGTCTTACGATAAGTGCTCTCTTTTTCAATTTAATAAACTGTAAAACAAAAAAAAAAAAAAAAAATTCCACCTGATTTAAAAAGAGCAAGAGGCTCATCGCCCGACGAGAACTCTATCTCTGTCCATTTAAAATATCAAAAAACTAACTCTCCAAATATGGCAACCGCAACCACATCAAATCGGTATATTGATTTATCAGACCTTTCTGATATGGATGACGAACCTGAGACTGTACAAACACAAAAACCAAAATCAAACCAAATTCAATTTCCCCCAATCCACATAATTGATAAAAATAGCGAATTTGTTGCAAATTTTGTTAAAATAAACAACATCACTAATTTCGAGTGTAAAAATACCACGTTGGGTTGTCGTGTCAACTTATACAGTGAGTGTGATATCCAAAAAATTTCAAAGTCCCTTGAAGAAATAAAAATACCATTCTTTACTCATAATACTAAAGAGAACAAACCATTTAAAGTTGTACTTTATGGTTTGCATAAAGTGGAAGAAAATGATCTTCAAAATGAACTCATGTTAAATTTAAAACTAGATGTTCTAAAAGTTAATGCCATGAACGTCAAAAATCCTAAATTTAAAGACCAATGCAATTATCTTATATACTTAAAAAATAAAAGCGTCAAGCTTAATGATCTGCGAAAGAACTCTAGAAGAGTCTTTCATGTGAGTGTATACTGGGATTACTATAGAAAAAGCCCTCACTTCGTCCCTCAATGTCACAAGTGCTTAATGTTTGGTCATGGCTCAAGTTTTTGTCATGTTAAAATAGCCTGCTCTCTTTGTTCAGAAGCACATAACTCAATTACGTGTCCCAATAAAGAAACTCTTAAATGTGTTAACTGTGGTGAGAGTCACGCAGCCACCGATGCAAACTGCAAGAAAAGATTGGAATACCTTGAAATTCAATCTCGTTTACGGGAACGAAATAGAAACAGAAACAGAAATCGCATCAATCCCCGTGATGCTACTAAGCCCTATCAACAGATGCAGAATAGTTTTGTTTACCAACCAGCCGATTTTCCTCAGATTAAACAACGCCCACCTGTACCGATTCTACATCCAAGTAGTAGTAGGCCTTATATCCATCCCGTTCCTATCAGAAATAAAATTGTATCATCAAATCAAACTTTTGCAAACCCAATTCCGATTATTCCAAATGTGTCTATTCAAAATAATGAAAACAATGATCTATTTACATTTGAAGAATTAATTGCTTTAAAAAATGAAATGTTATCTAAATTATCTAATTGTAAATCAAAACAAGAACAATTTAATGTAATAGCTGATCTAAGCATCAAATATCTCTATAGTAATAAAAATGGCAAGTAAACTTAAAGTCTGTATGTGGAATGCCAAGAGTTTAAAGAAAAAACAATCTGAATTCTACGATTTTCTTATTAAAAACAACATTGAACTAGCTATTGTAACTGAAACTTGGTTAAAGGAAAAAATTAATATCCACTTTAAAGATTTTTATTGCTACAGGTTAGACAGAGAAGTTGAGAAAGCTGGAGGAGTCTGTATATTCATCAGGAAAACCATAAAACATAATTTACTTAAAATTGAAAAGACTTTTATGTTTGAAACACTTTCAATTGAAGTTGACCTAAAAGATATCGGTAGTGTTAAATTTATAGCTACATATTTTCCTGGCGCAAGAGTTAAAAAGGAAAACATCACTAAATATAAATCCGATATTTTAAGATTATTAAGAAGTAATACGCATAGAAATTTTTTCATTTGCGGTGACCTAAATAGTAGACATTCCTCATGGGGATGTCCGCGGGAAAATAAATGGGGTAAAACGTTATTCGATTTGAAAAATTTTGAGAGCTTCGACATCTCATATCCTAAAGATCCAACCTATATTCCATCAAATGGTAGAGGACTTCCATCTACTTTAGATATTATTCTAACAAAAAGTCTTGACTTATTATCATGTCCATATGTAGTTAATGATCTCTCCTCAGATCACCTACCGGTGATTTTTGAGATGAATTCACAAGCAAATTGTTCTGGCCTAAACAAACAATTTAACTTCCAAAGAGCGGATTGGAAAAAGTTTAGGAAAAGTTTGAGTAGCAAATGTAATAATTCTCATGGCTCTATGAATAGCATAGAGGGTATTGATGAAAATATTAATAAATTTGAACTTGCTATAGAAGAAGCAGTTAAGATATCAGTTCCGCTTGTTTCCAATGCAAGTAGACATTATGATCCTATCTTAACTGATGACCTTAGAAAAACTATTACCTTTAGAAATACAGTAAGACGTAGGTACCAGAGACAAAGAACACATTTTCTCAAATTTCAACTCAATCTTCTCAATGAATTAGTACTTAAGAAACTTCAAATTATTAGGAACAAACATTGGAACAAGACCTTATCTCAGATAAAAAAACATGACAAGCTAAATTGGAAACTTTCAAAAATATTTAAAAGACAAAATGCGAAAATACCCCATCTAACAGTTAATGGCAATAAAATGATAACTAATCTGGAGAAAGCAACCGAGATTGGAAAATTTTTTGAAAGCAACCACTCTATCACACTTTCCTTTAACAATAGCGTTACCAATGAAAAAGTAAATAAAAGTATCACTGAAATAGATCAGCATATTATTGATCCTCAAAACATACTTAACATTTCACCTAACCTGGTTAAAAATATTATTAAAACAGATCTCAAAATCAAGAAAGCTCCGGGTTATGATAAGATATCTAATCAAATATTAAAAAATCTTCCTGAAAATTTGATATTATTTTTAAGCAATCTTTTCAATAAATGTTGCTTACTCGGTTATTTTCCCAAAAGATGGAAAGTTGCAAGGATTGTGCCTATTCCAAAACCTAACAAGACACTTTCAGAAATATCTTCTTACCGCCCGATAAGTTTGCTTAGCTGCTTAGGAAAGCTGTTCGAGAAAATTATCTGTCTAGAAATGACAGAAATCGTTTTTACCAAAAATATTCTTCCGCCCGAGCAGTTTGGCTTTAGGAAAGAATATTCTTCAACACACCAGGTTATGCGATTAACCAAAGATATAAAAAAAGCACTTAAAAACAAAAAATCCGTTGGAGTTGTATGCTTTGACATTGAAAAGGCTTTTGACTGCGTCTGGCATGACGGAATTGTTCATAAGCTCCTAGTAAATGGTCTTCCTATTTATCTTGTTAAGCTAATCAAAAGTTTTCTGCATGAAAGAAAGTTTTATGTCAAAATTTCGCTAAGCAAATCTCCATTATATTCTATAAAGGCCGGCGTTCCCCAAGGATCTATCCTTTCTCCTCTGCTATACAATATCTACGTATCTGACTTTCCGGCTCTCAGCTCTTGTAAAAGATCATTTTTCGCAGACGATACATGTATCTATAGTATCTCAGAAAACTGCCAACAAATTTTATCAAACCTACAAAATGCACTAAGCACCATTGAGGTTTACTTTCATTCCTGGAGAATTAAAATAAACCCTGCAAAGACTCAAGCTTGTTTCTTTACAAAAAAGAGAAAGCAATGCAATCTACCACAAAGAAATCTTGTAGTCTGCAATGCTCCAGTTCAATGGGAAAAAAATATTAAATATTTGGGCGTAACTTTGGATAAATCCTTGACCTTTTCTAACCAAGTTTCAGAAAGTATAAAAAAAGCTCAATTTTTAATCAAAATTTTGTATCCGCTTTTAAATAGAAACTCGTATCTTAGCATTGAAAATAAATTACTTATTTATAAAGTAGTTTTTCTCCCTGCTATGCTGTATGCTTCACCGTGTTGGTATACTTGTGCTGAATGTCATTACAAAAAAATACAAATTTGTCAAAACAAAATCCTTAAAACTATTTTGAACCTTCCTTGGCATTTCTCAACAATTGGACTGCATGAAATTGCTAATATTCCCTCTATAAAAGATAGATGTACTATAATACACAGTAACTTTATTAACAACTGTTTATTTAAAAATAACCCAATATTAAAAAATATTGTTAGATAGTATAAATACATTTTTGTTTTAGGTTAGTTTTAAGATTTTATGATAAGTCCAATGAGTTTTTTTTTATAAAAGTTTTCTCATAACAAACTATACATTTTTCCTAATTATCTCTCCATTTTGTTCAATTTATAGTTGCTAAGAATTTATAATATTCTCATCTCTATGCTGTAAGTATCTTAGAAGTAATGCATCATGTAAATATATACACTGAATAAAAATGCATATGAATATGAAAGTTCTAGGAATTAATTTAAACAAAACTTATAGATGGGGCTCTCACATCCAGCAACTTAAAAAGGGACTAACTTCACGTCTAAATAGAATTAAATACTTTTGCAGCAAAATGAGCAATGTTCACACCAAAGCCATCCTTAACGCGATACGTGCATTTTATTTTATCTTAAATTGAATACGGACTTCATATCTACGACTACTGTGCAAAGAGTGAATTTAATAAAATAAAGACTAATTTCAACGCCCAATAAGGACAGGCGCTTCTATCATACAACACCCATTCCTTATACCTTCCTGACGAATCCGGATTCTTACCGCTAGAGGAAGATAGAGACCTACTTACCGTCAAATTAATTCCAAAACTAATTACCTCAAATGGATCTCCTTTACATAAAGTCTTTTTGGCAACGATTAGACGCAAAACCAAACCCAAGTTGGAACACACTATCTTCAAGGCTTCACAAACACCAAAGAAACTTAACATCCCACTTAAAATCGCTAAAACAAAGCCTGGTCGTTTCCCACCATGGACAAGGACATAACAGAACAGCAACGTCGACACTCAACTCTCGGATTTAAAAAAAAAAAACAATCCTTCACCCTAGCCACTTCAAGCAACTGTTCAACGAAAAGGTCCACAACTTATCCAAGCAAAATTTCAACTATCTCTACACTGACGGTTCAGTAATCAATGATAATATTGCCTTCGCAATTCTTGACCAAAATTTCAACACTCTTCTAACCCGAAGTCTTCGCCTCTTCGCCACCACAGCAACATATTCACAATTATATGCACAATTGAATACGCTGAACATCGAAGAGGTAAGTTCTGTATTTTTTCTGACAGTCTTTCAGTCTTGAATGCCATTCAGAACATAAAGTGCAGACTCATACCCATCAATAGAATCCGCAACAAACTTTGCCAACATCAATCAAAAATGAAACTCATGTGGATACCAGGACATGTTAACATTCCAGGAAACGAAGCAGCAGATGCTGCAACGAAATTGGCCAACAACTCACCCATATATCAATCCAATGTCACCAGCCCAGCTGAGAGATCACTACAGCATTTCGAAAATATAAACAACTACAAGCTGTGCCCGCGACTTCGTCTGCGTGGAATAGTGTTAAAATCTCGTGCAATAATTTGTTTCTCTTCAAGCGAGTTTGTTTAATGGAATATCACAATCCTTATAATCTCTGTTTTTCTTTCCGCCATGTCCGTTCAAATCTTCGCCAACAAACAAAAAGTTATCTTTTAGGCCTTAAGTAGATTGTGATGCATCTTTTTTCACCTGTTCACATATAATTTGGGGAGCATATGCACCAACAATATTCCATACCTTTCCTGCCATTACCAATTTAAGAGACATCAAACGGTCGAAATTTTGAAAAAATGTAATTGCCCGTGGCTAGTCTGCCTGTTACGCGGAAGGTTTATGGTTCGAGTGCCAACAGAAACAACAGCATATTTTTCCAAGGGTATCACCGTTCGCAAGCAATTGGCAACTGCTTTCTCAGTCAGCCATTTGGAATCCTCCGAAAATTGTATGTTCTCTGCATTCCCTCAAGAGGCAGAGTTGTGAGAAATACGCAAGCCCCCACTTCTGCTGTGCCTATGCTGTGTATGTATATGAGAATCAACATTTGGCTTCATTCAGAACAGAATGATCCCAAACAGTGCCGGTTTTAGCACTACCAGCGCCCTGGGCGAGATTTCTACGGCGGCGGCGCCCTCCAACTGCAATTCAAACCCATACAAAAAAGGAAAAGCATAATAGTGAAATATCCATTTATTAGAAGAAATAATTGTTTATTATAAAAAATAACCATTTATTAGAAAAAAACTAATAAAATTTTACTTTTCTGGCGAACTCTTTTATAAGGTTATCAAAGTCGATGTTTCAGCAATTTCGTTTTCAATTGACAAAGTTGCTAGGTTTGTCAATCTAGATTGAGATATTAAAACAAATTAACGGTAATCTTCAATAACATCATAGATACAGGCCTTATACCGCAGGAGTTCAAAGAAGCACTTATTTTTCCCATTCACAAAAAAGGTGATACAATGGACCCGGCAAACTATAGAGGAATTTCTTTCTTAAATACATCCTACAAAATATTTACATCAATTTTGCAAAGTAGACTTAGAATGTGGATAGACGAACACAAGTTATTGAAAGAATTTCAAGCTGGCTTCAGACAAGGATATTCCACCATTGATAACATCTTTGTACTACGAAGTATCGCTGACTATTTGGATAGAAACAAAAAGCTGTATGTTTTCTTTGTCGATTTTAAGGCAGCTTTCGATACGATCGACCGCAATGCATTGATGTACAAGATGTTTGGATTGGGAATGACATACAAGTTCGGACGAGTACTACAGAATCTGTATCTGGAAACCAAGGCTGCAGTATGGGATGGAGAAAACATTTCGACATGGTTTGAAACGAAGACAGGAGTAAGGCAAGGTTGTATGCTGAGTCCAAGCTTATTTGCACTCTTTATTGACGATATAACGGATTGTCTTCCAGGAGGAGTAGAATGTGCTGGTATGCTCATCAAGGCTCTCGTCTTTGCGGATGACTTAGTATTGTTTGCGTACTCACCAGAATCGCTACAACTCATGATTAATAAACTAGGTATCTATTGTAAAACCTGGAGATTAGTGGTTAGTCTTGAGAAGTCGAAGGTAATGGTTTTTCGAAAAGGTGGAGGAAGAGTAAGTAATCATGAACGGTGGACTTACAATAATGAAAGAATAGAGGTGGTTAAAGAATGTAAATATCTTGGCATCAATATAACCAATAAAAACAGCATTGAGAAACATCTCGCAGATAAATTGCAAAAAGCGAAAACTACAATTAATATCGCATGGAGAAACATCTTCAGTAATAAGAATATAGCTCACAGCAGTAAATAAATGGGTAGCCAAAAATATGAAACCGTTGAAAAATTGCTTAGATTTTATATAAAAAGGATATTTCGACTACCTCCGAACGCACCGAACTACATGTTAATACTGGAAACGGGAATATCTCCATTGTTTATTAAAACACTGAAGTTGAAGGTTGACTACATAAATAAGGTCCTGCAGATGTCAGATGAGCGTCTCCCGAAAATAGCAGCACTCCAGGTGATACAGAGAAAATCAGGTTGGTTCAGAGAGTGGCTAGAGCTAGCTGGAGAAGAAGGTATAAATCTGGAACCTGAAGACTATCTTACGTGGAAACCTCTTATGTACCAATTGATTGCTGCAGTAGACGATCGATATAGACTGAGGTGTGATGGTGTCCGAAGCAAAAGAATCCATCTATAGAATGTCGTACAGTAAGCTGAACTACAATCTAAATCAAAAGAATTACTTCAGAGATGACCTAGGTTAGGTTGAAGTGGCTGTCAGCCAATGAGTACATTGCCTGACAAACTTAGGCCGCAAGGGCCCATTGTGATACCACAGAGATCAGCAAGTTAATCACCTACTGATCAGAGATCAGAGATCAGAGATGACCTAACAACGGATCAAATATCTATGATATTTAGACTTAGAGGAGAACTGCTCAACCAAAATTTCATTCCCCATAGAGAAGAGTTACCTTTGATGTGCGAATTATGCAATATGGGTGAAAGAGAAAACATTTTTCATTTCATAGGTAGATGTCCAGTGCTACGAGAAACAAGAAGACATGTCTTTGGAACCGATGTTTTATCAGAAGAGCTGATCACTCATCATCTAAATGAAGTAGATGCTCCCCTGTTTTATAAATATTGTAAAATTGCATTAGAATACAGAAACAGAATTATTAATGAAGATTTTTAAAGATTGTAAAAGACATATACATTTGTTTATAGAATAAAAAGTTGTCAATCAGGCAGACGGCAAACAGCCATGCTATATATTTGTAATATTTGTAATTTGTAATATTTGTATAGATAAATAGAAATTCATTCATTCATTCATTCATTCATTGCCTGACACACTTAGGCCACTTAGATTGAGATATTGTTGATCGAAGATAGGTTTTTATCAGCTTCAATTTTGAAAAGCTCCGCTCCTCACTAGCAACAAATATTTATTTGAAAAAGTATGTTATACCAAACAACCAATGAAACTATGAAGCTGAAATCTTTTAGCTTTTCGGCTAGAGAAGCAGCCTCATGAGACACTTGAACATCAGTTTTCTGAGTTTCTATAGCCAAAGTAATTAAAGCATTATGGGTAGCACTAATTTGATAACGGACTGCTTTAACACTGCTTATTCTTGCTTCCCAACGTGTGTCACTGAGCTTTTTTTATAGTATATAGTCCCAAGTGATAGTACTAGATTGTAGCTATGACAGCCACACGGTACATAGACAGCTAGCTTGGACCGTCTGATTACTACTTCGCGTCTGTTTGTTCAAAAATAATAGATTTTATGAATGAGTCTGAGCTGAGCTTGTTATGGTTCGCTACAATAACGCTAGCTCTTTTTAACCAAAATGTTAAAAAAAGATAGGCAATGTGTTTTTCTATGATTGGGCATTCCTGGTAAAATGAACTCCGATCGAACAGATTGAATTCTGAGTTCAATTCAAGTGTTGCCGCTTTATTTAGGAATTTACGACTAAGTAGACCTCGAACTATGAACATGAACTGGAGGGTCGCCTGCGGCGCCCCTTTTCTCTGGCGCCCTGGGCCATCGCCCAACCTCGCCCTACCCCAAAACCGCTACTGATCCCAAATGTACAAGTCATTTAGGACTTTCACCCCCGAATTTGGCAATTCAGTATTTCAATACGAACCCTCAGTAAATGGATGTTACCATCACTTCCGTTTGAAGGTTATGAAGTTAAAATTAAATAAATAAAGAGTTACTCTAATTAACAAAATTATCATTCGTCCTCTTGCGAACCGTCATTCTTACGAGTATTTACCTTAAAATATCAACAAAAACGAATGTGTGTGCTTTAACTGTTTTCTTTTCATTAAAATTTATTGTCAGCGAATGCAATTAAATGAAGTTGAAATGATTTTCATTAAACATAAAAGCGAAAAAACCCTTCGGAAAGCATTAATATGTAATACGAATGCGCGTCTGAACTCATTAACATCAATTATCCTCTTTCTTGCGTTAACCCATTCACCACATTGTTGAGCTAAAAATTATTATTGTCTCTTCTCCAGCACGATTCGTTCTTATTAAATTCTCTTTGCGCCACCAAAATTTATTTATTTAAAGAAGAATAATGTCCGACAGTAAATTACCTCTTTTTTTTGTAACTTTTCCAATTTACAAGAGTTCCAGAATTGGAATAACAAGCGCGTCGCGTCCTCAAACGGGGCTATTAAATTGAATATTATACAAATAAAATAGCGGCACGCAACACTATTTGACTCCGCTTATTAAAGCTAACAAAGCTTCGCAGAGACACGAAAACTTAACCGAAACACAAATACGAAATCTCATTTGTCCCACACTCTTTAGATAAATCTGCTTGGTTGTAAGCGATTAATCAAAATTAATCTAAGGGTATGCGGTAGAAAAGTTTGAACAGACCAAACACCCGACGACTGCGGTGGCAGCGGTTGCGAAGGAGGCGACGCACGGCAACGGCGACGGCGGCATTTCTTTTATCGACACCAAAACGCAAATCGTAAAAGGAAATGCAAATTGTCTTCTTCGCCTTCATGGGAATGTCAAAACTTTGTCACGATTTGAAGACGATGTAAGTTGAAATAGTAAAACAGTCCCAGAACAGAAGAGATAACTTCATGAAGTTAATTTATTATACAATTTCGAATGAGACGTTGTAAATGCAAATTATGCTCGTAGCAAACTACGAAGGGATAATGAAAATGAAAGTGACGCGACAGTAGCTACAGAACTTAACTCACACCCCACTTCCGTTTTAAGGATTCACCACTAAAACGATTCTTGAAAGTCTTTTCATACTCACCCCACTTATAAACAAACAACTTTAAAAAAAAGTTTATACTCTGAAGAAGATTGTTTGTAAAAAATGATAAATAAATAAGCCGAAACAGAAATCACATTGGTGAGTTACGAATATGAAACATTTATTCCCAGGAAGGCATTTGAATCGCAGGTTTGTAGGTAAATATGTTAATTTTCTGGAATAGGACTTATTCCGGTGTTTTGGGGATTATTTCGGCAAAGTTTTTGTTTAACTTTTAACGAAACGGAACGATTGAATGAGAGCCATAAAAAAATATCGTTAAAAAGTTAAATGAGATTCTCCACCTGTTAACATGGTTGTTGTTGTTTTTTATGTCCTTTTTTTTATTCATTTTGAATCCTTATCATAGGCTTGCTTTACAATACCATTGGAAAATCATGGGTTTGTCTGGTGGTTTATAGCTTACCCGGTCGTTAAAGAACACAAGCAATGGTAATTTATGCAAACTATGTTTTGGAAGAATCCTTTATCCTATTAAGTATAGAATAAAAAGCAAATAAGTTTGTCCCGATCAACAGTTTGTGAAATTTTTAGAGTAAGGCTGTATATCCTTGTATTGAAGTGGTTCGCATGAAGCGAATAACAAAATTCAGTATAAATTTTACATAGCAGCTTGAAAAGGCAAAGATTGCTTCAGAGTTACTCATTCGATGAGAGCTTCTTAGCCTCGGCTACACAATGCACAGAGAGGACCTTTCAAGCTCAATTTGAAAAGTTGTAAACATGGAAGAAAAAGAGAGAGTGAACAGTTTACGCTTTACGGTACGAGACAGAAGTGAAATTTCATAAGCGTAGCCTTTAAAAAGCAACCCAGAACAGCGAATTATCCCCAAAATAAAAAAAACTACTCAACTATGCACAGGTAAATCACAAGTCTGCAGACAACATACAAAGTAACAGGTTGTAATGTGGCCCCCTAAGATTCATTGTATTGTGGTTCCGGGGTCACATTACATGTCAGAGTGATTCGAATACTAATATGGTTCCTGGAAACACCAACGGGCCCTATATGTTCTAAAAAAAAATAGGGTGGCGCAACAGCGCGAGGAGCCCCTGGGCCTAGCGCATTTCTCACAACCATGCCTTGTGAGGGAATGGAGGGGACCTACAATTTTCTGCCGGTTCCGAACGGCTAATTGAGAAAGCGCTTTTCATGGCAATGAATTTACTAACGAAGGACTTGCCAATTCCTCGCGATAGGCGATACCCGTGAAAAAACATTGTTGCCTCTGCTGGGATTCGAGCTTCGAACCTTTGGGTTAGCAGGTGGACAACGGACATGCTAACCATCACGCCACGGGTACCACATATGTTCTGCTAAACCATTTATTCCAATGATAGACCTGGACAGCCATGGGTACAGTGTCAAAGTTGCGACTTATCCGCTCATGTAGCCTGTGGAGACTGTGAAGGTGTCTATTACATTTGTGACTATTGCAGTTGAGTTTCAAATGTGCAAAAATTTAATGTCACCTCTCAGGATCACTTATTCACTTGATCTCAAGATACCAAATTTGATCAATTAAGAATAAATAATACTTTTGCTTATCCTGTGCGATTAATTAATTTTTAGGTTTTTGACTCCTATATGTATATTTTAAATAAAGCTTCCAAAACAAAATGGGAGGCAACATTACCACCTTCTGCTCTTGCACTTTAAATCAACTTTAAATTTTGTTACCGATTAAATCAGGTACACAAAATAAAGTAGTGAATTTCCACCAACTTTACTACTTTCCCGTTAAAATGTAAAATAAAGAAATAGGGAAGCGTACAGTGCGCGGAACACTGGAGCCTAGCGCATTTCTCTCAACCGTACCTTAAAAGGAAATGGAAGGTACCTACCACTTTCTGTAGATTCCGAACGGCTAATCCAGAAAGCGTTTTTCATCGCATGAAATTACTATTGGAGAAATTGCCAATTGTTCGTGAAAAGTGACAGCCGTTGAACAACAAAATTCATACATCAACCTTCAAAGTACCACCATCTAGTTGTCACTGAGAAACAATTTGTAGCTTCAAACCAAACAGAAAATGTGTGGTATTTTGCACCGTCTTGTTGAAACCACATGTCACTATACAAAAGCATGTTGGTGGTTTAATGTCCAAAAACGTAAATTTGGAATGAAATTTAGTCACAATATACCGAATAGCCGCCTCAGTAGGTCGATTAAACTCACCATAAAATGGAAGAAGCGCTCGATGAACTCTCTTAACAGAGCCCGCAATATGATGAAAGTTTAGGTTAGGTTATATGTGGCTGTCAGTATACGGAGACCGACTCACTTAGACCACAGAGGGTCCATTGTGATACCACTGAGACCAGAAGGCTGATCACCCTCTGTTCCCCATCTAGGAACGAACGTGGGCTAACGAGTTGATCACCAGTTAGTCAAAACATTCAGAACTTCGTACGAAAAGGAAAGACTTTTATGGTCTTTATCAGCTAAATCGCTGGTGTCGTCGAAAAAGTAATCACCTAGGTGAGTTTTCCGTCTGTTAGCAAGCGCGGGGCATGAACAAACTAGATGTTGGATTATCTGCTCTTCCTCCTTGTTCATGCAGCTTCTACAAAAGTCATTGGAGTAGATACCAAGTCTTTTGTCGTGTCTACTTATTATGCAGTGTCCAGTTAAGATACTTATGGTGAAGCTAATGTGCTGACGATTTAGATTCAATAAGCTCCTTGAACGTTTAGAGTCTACACAGTGTCAAATCTGTTTAGTCATAAGGCACGCATTACTCTGTGTCCATCTAGTGCTCATCTCATCTCATAGGAATCTTACTTTAGTAAAAGTTTACATGCAGCTAAAGGGATACATTTTACGGAAAGGAACAACTTTCAAGTCGTTCTTTATTTGAGTTCGTCTGCCATGCAGTTGCTTGGTATGTCCGTGTGACCCGGCATACATGAAAGGTAAATGTTGAACTATTCTGACATCTCCTTCAGAGACGTGCGACAGTTTTGGACAGTATTGGAATTTGCAGAGACAGAGACAAGAGATTTGAAAGCCTGCATTTCCGTGGAGGATACAAAGTTTTCTCTGATCCAAGACATGACTTCTTTTATCGCCAGAATTTACGCTTAGAACACACTACAGTAGTCAGGTAGGCGGAAGAAAAGGCTTCAATTCAGCCCTTTCGAGAAAATTCCACTTTTTATACCATCAAAGGTCTTAGATTCGTCAGTGTAGAAGAGTAGGGCTTCATTATTCAAGAGAGTGCCGTTTTCCCAAGCTTCTCTTCAGGGTCTGGTTATTTGGAAGCTGTTCAATTGATTAAGTATTAAATTAAATTCAATAACTTGCAAGGGTTTTCGTTTGCAAGACTATTCATCGCTAAATTATAGACTAAACTGAAGATGTTTGACAAAAACAGGAAACGTGGCTGAGTTGTCAAAACCAGTGTTGCCAAAAAGAAAAGACCCAAAAAAAATTATTATAACCATTTGTTATGGTTCAGAGTCTGTTAATTACGACTACGCCGGCGTCGCCGGCCGCCGCTATTGACACTCATCTTCAGCTATTCGAAGAAGCTTATCGTCTTTTATCTATCTATACATATAATAAAAACGTAACAGTTTTGTTTGTGCACGCTAATCTCAGAAACTGCTTATCCTATCTAGATGGGGTTTTCAGAAATATATTGTGGTAAGCTTCACTTAACATTTAGTTTTTATTTCATGTCAATCGGTTGATAAATAAAAAAGTAATGCCAATTCTTGCGGACGAAGTCGCACACCTGCACACGAATATAATAAGAGTGGAGATCAATTGATCTTCTGGTTTTTCACCATTTTTATCTAATATTTTTTTTCTTTTTTTGGCTTTTCGTAAATTCAATCACTTGTCATAATTAACCTTTCAATTTCTCTCTTACAGAAATTTTAATGAGCTTTTGGGAAACTGGAAACCTGAGTTGGAGTTGCCTAAGATTCGATGCTAGGACCATTTGTAAACAATATGTTGACATCCAATCGACCAATCACCATACAAATACGAAAACCTTCCCTTCTCAGATGACTCCAACATCACATTCATCAGTCATAGCTCATAACTGTTCTTAAAGTCGGACCCACATATACGAACTCATTAAATTGTGCAACAAATGAGGTGTCTGAATACAATAAGGCGAAACATAACTAGTTTGCGTTAGAAAAGCAGCCGACGGACACGTAATCGATCAGCTTTGAATTGCAGAAGCTTCGTGGGGAACATCAGACACCGAAGAAGGGAAAGTTCTTCGGTGTATGTTGTTCCCCAAAGAAAGCTTGTTGTGTTAGACTTAAAGAACTCAGATGGTTGCTGGTAATCAATTCAAAGAATCTACTTGTCTATGGTTTGACTTTAACAAACAATAGAAAAGTTTTTGCTTTCCTCCACTTTATATAAGCCAAAAATAATATATACTCTTTGTATAGGGGTAACCGGCGCTAGTTGGCTTAAGGGGCTACCGCCAATAACTTCAAAAGAAAACCATTTCTTTTAAGTTTATTTCACTTGTTACATCGAGCACACCTGCTTGATGAGCCTCATATTATTACGCAACACATTAACGTAATTCAGTAGGTATAGAAATAGCACCTCTTTTAGTCCTATATTATAGATGCACCTACCACGAATCATATCCGCCCTTCTAAGACGCTTCAAATTCATTTTGATGCATTTGCAGATAGTGCACGAGAACGCCATAATATGATAACAACGGGGGGGCTAAGGTTGATAAATTACCGTTTCAGGTGACAGACCCAATGTTAAATCTGGCGGATGCTTTTCATCTTTCGGTTTAGATGGTTTTGGGTCAGATATACCAAATTTGTTGACTGGCACAGACACCCTACCAATTGCTTAGACTGTGGCAGATAAATATCCAACGGCAGCCAGCAGTAGCTAACTCTTTCCAATATTGCATCGCTGAGCAATGGGAAAATCTTTTGAATGCTGACTTTGAAGTCCGCTCAAAAATGTCTGTCACAAGCCTTGCACAAAAATCGAAGCAATAAGTCCAATTAACGTTGCCTTACCAGCGACTCCGATTCCTGGTCACATGCAGTTTTTCCGTAGCAGAAACCCGCCAAATTACTTCCAATCGTTGGAGTTGGAGAAACACAACAAAGAAGTTCTTTTTAATCAGCAAGTACAGTTGATTATCGCTGCACACAATGCATTAACTTGGTCCTGCAAAATGCGTGCTGCAATTATTAGTTTCTGAGCAGATGGCAGTGCCATACTTAACCTATGTCGCAGTACCGAAAACCGGCCTTTACCCACTTTTGTTAGGGTCAATAGCCAATCCGGGGTGAATATATATGTAATAACCTGAATCCCCACGAAGACGTACATACTTGCCAAATTAACCGATGCCGAAACGAAGCTTCAAAATGAATGCAGAAAATGATGTGAAAAAAAAAAGTTTTGATGAATAATACAAAAACGTTTCAAAACCAGTTTTGAAGTCCTCAAAACTAGATATTTCCAGCTTCATGAATTTCTAGTTTTATCAAAAAATAGTTTTATGTGTCACTTTTTTTTTCAATAATACCGATTTGTTCAAAACTTGAAATTCGGAAACTAGTTCTACGAAAAACTAGTTTCGAAGTAAGTGAATAATATGGCTGTTATAGTTTTATTATCAAAAAGCTAGAAATTTGAATATAGTATACTTACCCCATAGCCTTGGCACACTTACCCCTTTTTTGGGGCTAGTTGACCAACTTGAGGTCGTTTTGTAAAATTAGGAAAAAAATGTCTCAGTATCAATAAAGTTAAGAAGACATATTTTTTTATAAAGCAAAAATAATATTTTATTAAATGGTTTTTACCGTTTTGATATCTTTCTTAGTTTTTTTTTTTTTTTTTTAAGATAAGACAATTTTTAGTCTACTAGCCCCAGTCTCCCCTACAGACCGACAGACCGGATTAAAGTTCTGGGAACAAAACAAGTTCAAAAGTTCCTTTCTCAACTTGTACTGTTTAGTATCACAACTTCGTTGATTAGTGTGTCGTCATATCCCAGTTTCCAGCTCAAAGGGAGCCTTACACATTTTTCAAACAAAACAAAGACGAGAGCGCAAGAATGTATGCAGCTATTATCTACTAGAGAAGTGTGTAGCTACTCTGTACTCCCATTTTAAAAGCACAGAACAAGTTGGAACTTTCTGAAATTTGAGTTTTTCCTAAAACCCTTCAACTGAAAACGCTGGCAGAGAATGTAGAAGTCTTCGACACTTATCAGAAAGTATTCCGTTACACCTCAAATAATTCGTGTAATCTCGTGTTATATATTATAGATATGCTCCTATAAACATATCCTGGAAATACATACATATATAACTAAACAGTAAAAATATTTCGATAAGCTGTGGACGAATCTCAGGTGGAAAATTGTGAGAAAAAAATGTGCTCATTTGTTCACTGATTAAAGTACTCTTTTTAAAATTGTGTGTGTTCACTACTAAAGGCGTTTCACTCAAACGAGATTCAATGTATCGGGCATCTACTGTACTTTTCACAACGTACACTCATACTTCCATTGATAGATAAGCAAAGCAAACACATGAAGTGCTTCGCCCTATCCATAAAAGTATTTAAATTTAATTTATGCAAACAACCAGAAATGTTTATTCAGACACCTTAGTATAGATTAGTTAAAATGAATTTTCCTTACCTTTTCAGTGTATTAAAATTAAAACTCAGTATCAAAAACTGTTTGCAATGCACATTGGAATCGTTTTCTGAAAGGAAAAGAAAAATATATTTAAGATTAAGCTCCACTTATAAACTCATCATTAATTTTGAAAATAACATTTAAGGCTAATCTCTTACAACGACGCCCTTCTAAAGTGGCTGGCACAGTTTAAAGACAGATTTCGAATGCAAAAGTATTCGAAAGTTGGTTTCTTTTCAGTGATGAACTAAGAAACAAAAAGTCATGGCATAGTGAGGAATATACTTACTGAAAAATTAACAGCAGAAGGCACACGAGCAGGTACTTTTCTGCCAAACCAAAATGTCAGTACCTGTGGGAAAACTGTTGAGCACTCAACTCAGCACATTTTTCATATTGTATGGACATCTTCCTAGAATATGCTCAACAGTACAGAACTTACATAAACACACACAGTGCAATAAGGACGGAGCTGCAATATTTAAGCAAAAATGCGGAAAGTTTCGTAAAGTTACGCGCACATACGCAAAAGTTTGTTTGATTTGCCCCAAGTAAGGCAAAGCTACGTCAAGATTCTCAAAGTTATGAAAAATAGTAAAGTTATACAACGATTCGAAGATTTGCAAAAAGTTAATCGAAGTTAAGTAAAAAAAATGGCAAAGAAAATCAAAATAATGCAAAAGTTACCCAAAGCAATGCAAAGTTCCCAACAAATTTAAGCAACTTAACGCAAAGCTGTCAAAAAATTGCAAAAGTTGGCAAAATTGACAGTAACGCAATGTGTCATTGGAATAAATAAAACAAGAATCTATGTGATAGTACTCGGTGTTTATATTGGTTTTCGTAGTGGAATTTTAAACATGTTTCGTTTAAGTTCGATGCTCGAGTCCCAGAAACATCAAATTCTTTTTCAAAGATTCCTCGGGGAGCATTAACAATTTCATAAACAGGGATTTCCCGTTCGCAATCGACAGAGTCCTGTGTGAAAGGTATGTTTTAGGGAAATACCCTAGGCGACGGGTCTGTTGTGTTAGTTTTCATTGAACTTCACCGCAGACATTTTTAAATTTCAGATTTTAAGAAAATACGCGGTAAATAAATAAGTCCGAATGAGGTAACAGTAGTAGGTAAATTATTCTCGGTTTTGTTCAATTCGGAGTAACTTAACTCAAGATATTCTTCCCAACTACGGGAATGTTAGGGATGATGACGATGCACCCCATGTTTCTGTGACATTTTTGATGCAAATTCTTTGCGGAACTACAATCCGTCGTCGTTTGTTTGCATTACTGCTTTCCAATGACAGAAACTTTGAATACAACATTCAGAGAAATAACGAGAAGGATAACCTTATTTATGCACACAACAGCATCTTTCCACAAACTGACCTTACAGACAATAGTTATTGTCGTGCATCACAGAAATTTTTCATATGGCAAAAGTAGCAACTTCAACGAAAACAGCAGGACAAGAAAGATAAAAGTTTGGACTCTTGTTATGACTTAATTATCTTATGGTTGAAAATAAATAACACACTGCATGTAAACCTATTTTAGGTTCGGAAAACAGCTTTCCAAATTTCATATTCGTGTCAGATATAGGTCAAATCGGAAGTTCTTAATAAATTTTCTAATGGGTACTTTGGATAGTATACAACACACAAAAATCATACTTCAGGTAACTGCACTACCAGGTATATGTTGACGTCGAAATAAAACAAATTTGATGTATTTTAATCCACGATATTGGGGTATGCAGACATTTAGGAAAATATGAAAGAGAAATACAGAGTCTGGTAAAGCATACCACATTCGGGTAGTGTGACTTAAATATGAATCTGTGTACTTGACTGTACGCCCGAAGTTGGGCTCAAGGTAAAACTGATGAGTATTCCTAGCGAGGCGGGCGTTGCGGCTACATTGTTTCAAGGGAGGAATGCAACTGGCTATTGCGCTAGAGCACTGTTTGCGAAAAAAGCAATAAAAGAGACTTAAACAGGTAACGTTTCGGCCATGTCTAAGGCAATCAATCGATCCTACAATTGAACTATCACCTATCAGTCTTAAAGCTTTGTTTTTAACCCTTTCAAGTAGGCGCAGAGACCATTGACTATGCCATTTCTTAAGGGGAAAACTCTCTATTTTCAACAATTTTTTTTTATACGAAAAATGAAATATTTTATTCAAACATTTTACTGCCTTGAAGTTACTCATTAAAAAAAAGGTTCTGAAGTTTTCCTTAAAAACATTCAAAACTCGACATCGTTGCCGTCGACGCGACCCCTCGCAAAAAAGATGTGTACGCGGAGACAGGCTCATTTGAAGTGAACAAAAGTCTTTTTTAGGTAAGACCATAGAACTTGAACAAAACAATTATTATAAAAAAGAAAAATTGGATTTTTAACAGACATTAAAAAAAAAAGTTTCGGTCAATATATCTCTACAATCAACCGAAAAAAACTAAAATGGATTCGTTCATGTTATTGTAAATTGTATTTTAAAGACTTGTTATAAATTCCATCCATATCGCTTGAGTAGTTCTCGAGAAATCTTGTCCACCGATTTTAAAAGCACAGTTTTAAGAAAAATGTGTTTAAAGTTTTGATCTCTAAAGCTATTTGCCCCCAAGTGTGTTCTCAAGGCTGTATCTCCAAAACTATTAGACGGATAAACATTAAAATTAAAGAAAATATTGTAGAATTCAATCTTTATATAAAACAAAGACGGGTTTGTTACAACACTTATAACTCAAGATCTGCTAAACCAATATTCATGGTTATTGATTCGTTGGATTTGTCTCCGCCCCGAATAGCATAATACATCTTAAAAACAATGAAAACTCGATATGTGTAATGAATACTTAATCTATATATATATCTATATATATAAAAGAAAGTCGTGTTAGTTACACTATTTATAACTCAAGAACGGCTGAACGAATTTGTCTGAAAATTGGTGGGGAGGTAGTTTAGGAACAGGAGACGGACATATGATAGGATAGGATTTTATCCCTATATTCCTATGGGAACGGGAATATAAACGGGAACCTAGAAACTACTGAACCGATTTCAAAAATTCTTTCACCGTTAGAATGCTACACTATCACCGAGTAACATAAACTTTAATTCATCCCCATATTCCCACGGGAACGGAATTGGGAACTCACACTTCGAAACTACTGGACAGATTTTAAAAATTCTTTCTGCTCTAGGATGCTACATTATCCTTCAATAACATAGACTATATTTCATCCATACATTCCCGCGGGAACAGAAACGGGAACTAGAACGGAGACCTTAAAACCGCATGACCGATTTCAAAAATGTTTCCAACTTTAAGATGGTGCATTATCAATATCCCACATTTACATAAATTATTTCATCCTCATATTCCCACAGGACCTGGGCAAGGCTTAGCCAGAAGGCTAAGCTATATATTTTTTTTATCCAGGATTGGGATCGGAAACCTAGATACTACTGGAAAGATTTCACAAAATCTTTCAGAATTGGGATGATTCATTATCCTTCAGTAGCTAAGATTATAATTCATCCCTATATTCCTACGGGAACGAAAACATGAACCTCAAAACTACTCGACCGATTTCAAAAATTCTTTCGAATTAAGGATCATACTCGAACGTGATTGGGAACGCAACCTTATATAACTATTTGAACAATTTCGAAGGACAAGGAGACGACCCCGTCTAAAACATTTTTATCACGCCACAGACATAAAATGTAAACGGAATGCTTAAAATCAGAACAGGAAAAGTAAGCAGTAAAAGAAAAAACCGACATAGGGCATTGACTATCGTTTCATTGACTCAAATAAAAATAAAACAGCTTGCAACAGAGACGACATCAATGCAATGCGTTAGCTTTCGTCATAAACAAAACAATGTTCGATAAAAAAAAAACAAAAGAAAAGCTGACTTATCGTGTCAGACTAAGCGTGCATAGTCCAAATATCAGCAAGTTAATGAGTCAGCGGAGATCTTCGCTCAACACCCTTAGCTGCTTTAGACATACTCATATACCCCTTATCCCTCGACATTCACGGCGTTGTTGAGGTCTGTATTTTTAAGGTTCCCATCCTTCTGTTCCCGTGGGAATATGCTGATAAAATATAGTACATGTTATATAGTACATGTTCCCTCCGAAATGTTTCATCTAAAATTCAAAAGAACCTTAAAGTTATTAAACCGATTTCAAAAATTCTTTCAACTCTAGGATGTTACAATATCTCTCAGTGACATAGATTTACATTTCATTCACATATTTCCATGGGAACGGAAGATCCCACAGGAACAGGGTTGGGAACGGAAACTTAGAAGCTACTAGACAGATTTCTAAAATTCTTTCAGATCTGGGATGCCACATAATTCCTTAGTAACTTAGCGTAGACTTATTTATTTATTTAATCAAAGTAGCTTACAAAGTAAATTCATAAGGTACTTATAAGGAAGACATCAGGGCAACAAGACCATAGATGTCGTTTGTAAAAAAAAAGTTATTATGTTCAAATATCTTTAAATAAATTGTGTAAAGTTGTGGCTTCTTTGATGAGCGTAGACTTCATCGCTATAGTCGGGGAAACAGAAACAGGAACGAGAACGGGAATTTTAAAGTTACTTGACCGATTTAAAAAATTCTTTCAACTCTAGGATGTAACATTATCTTTCAGTGACATAGACTTTTAATTAATTCACATATTTCTATGGGAACGGAAAATTCCCACAGATACGGGGTTAGGAACGGAAACTTAGAGACTACTAGACTGATTTCAAATATTCTTTCGGCAATGGGAAAGATAACATAATTCCTCAGTAACTAAGCAATGATTTCGTCCCTATAATCCCATACGAACAGAAACAGGAACGAGAACGGGAACCTTAAAACTACAGACCCGAGCAACGCCGGGCGGCTCAGCTAGTTAGACAATAAAAAAAAAAGTCGTGATACCCACGCAACCTCTTAAGGAATTGAAAAAAGGATCGATTTTTATGGCAGGAATCGATTAATGGAATAGTTACGTAGAAAAAACTGGGGTCCAATTCGGAGACAGGCGTGAAAAACCATCCCTTTTCAATATTTTCTATATATCCAAACGAAGCAAGATTTCGATACCTTTCCGCAGACATTTTTTACAGAGAACAAAATTTACCATCAAAATAAATTATTTAAATAGCAAAAACAAAATTTTATCCAATACATAAAAATCCCCAAACCAAAAAAAAGAAGAAGATTTTGCAATTTTTTGTTTTATTTGTTTTTTGTGTAGCTTCTTTTGTACCGAATAGGAAAAATAGTCTCATAAAAAATTTCGATTACTAAAATAAAAATCCCACTTTATGAATTGCTTTATTCCTTCTTTTTTAGGACACAATCAATAGCCTAGTAGATGAAGTGTGTACGCAGATGAAAGACAAAATTCTGAAATAAAATGTTAACAAAACAAAAAACAGCACAAGAAAGTTGAAAGCACAAATTTCATTACGATTTGTGTTTTTAACTTAGTACACTTGCCGAATTTTCACTGATATTATTAATGTGGATGTAGCTCTGTCTGTCCGGCTTTCTATGTTTCCATCTTCCAACCAAACTACTGAACCGATTTAAATGAAATTTTATTCAGAGATAGCTTAGAGCCTAAGGAAGGACATGGGCTGTATATGCAATCGTAAACGAGAACCTTGAAACCGTTTTCAAAAGATCTTTCGCCGTGAGGTGATTTCTTTCAAATTGTCGATAACACAGCTGAGCTGAGGAGAAATGTCCATCTTGATTTTCAAATAAGTATTGGCAACCGGGAATGGATGTGTGAAATGTCGATTTCGGCGCCGACTAATAGCCGAGTTCACACTGTACAATTAGTTGGACAGACTTCGTTTGATGGAAGTTGGATGGTCGGATGTAGTTTGCGTTCACACTTATCAAGCTTGTCGTCCAACTTTATGTCACATACTCTTCAACTCCGTCCAACTTCTAAATTTTCAAAAATATTTAAACACCATCCAACAAGTTAGTCAAGCGGTCGTCTGAGGGTTCACACTATCAAGCATTGGTCGTTCAAGCCAAAGTCTGTCCATCTAATTGTACGTGAACTCGGCTATAATGAGATTGTTAACCAAGTAAATTATGTTTGACGTCGCGTCGTGGGAGTTGTTGTCGAATGTCTATCAGTAGACAGTATTATGGAAACTGAGCAAGTCACATCATAACCTATAGAGCTTCTCAATTCCTTGGAAGTATCAGGAGTGGCTTCAAGTTGGTGTTCTAATGCCAATAATGAAAAATCCAGAATTGTACACAGCTACAAATTACACACCTGGGATGCGGCATTGTATCTATAATCTCAAGTAAAAATGAAGAAGAGATATTAGATAAGGAGATACGTGTAGTGTTAACTTAGTAAAATTTTACGATATCAATGATACAAACAGTTTTACTAACACTTTGTGCGAATTAAAATTTGTTCTTATGTCACTTGGCCATTTGTTACTTTTCTTTTAAACAAACCCACCATCAAGCTGAAAAGATCGAAGAGAAGGTACGAAAGAACGGAGGCATTCATTAATCATATTATCCTTCAAATAAATACAAACCACACCAAAGAAAAAAAAGTCGTATTCATACATATACAAATACCAGATGTCGCTTTAATTGACATCTCGCTTCACTCTCTTAAAATTTCCACCACGACAGTGTTCCTAAAGGCAACTCCGGCATTAACCAACGCCACGTCACCCACAACATTCAAGTCATCTCCTTACGACCTCAACTTAACTGAACAGAATTATTATTATGCAAGTGAAATCATCCATTCAACACAAAATAATAACTGCTGACTAAACTATAAACTCCCATTTCCATATTTGCTGTTTACTTTTCGCTGACTCGATCTGAACTATGTTTAGCACTTCATTTTGCCATTTCGTTAGTTGTTGTCTTCTCAATGGATTTATTAAAGCCATTAACAGGTCAGATAAGAATGTATCTCAAAAGGATCCTATTTGTATACAATTTGCTATACGAAAATTGAGAACGGATGAGTAGCTATGCGTGATGAACCGAAATCCCTTAATGGTGTATTTGTTGAATTCTTAAGGTTCCTTTTGATTACAGCTACACTTTCTATTGAATGCCAAAAGAAGTGTTTTCCTGTCTTTCTTTTTTCTGCAAAGCACACAAATTATATGCTTTTGGGGATTTAGTTTAAATACTTGATCCAGTTCTTGAGCTGTCTGAAAAAGGATATTGTAGGACTTATGCAAGTGGAATTTGCTTTTCTATCTGAGGATTGTTGGTTTCAAGCAATCTCATTGTAATGATGTTCGATTGAGAGCCCTTGCTTCTATGTTGTTGTTTATAGTTAGAACAAAATCTGTAGCATTATAAGACGGTATATGAGATTTAATTTAGTGGAACAGGTCTCGTTAAAAAAAAAGTCGTTTTGCAGCCTCGTCTCGTTCAAAGAGGTTCCTTTTGATTATAACTGGTTTTATTGAAAGATGTCTTTTGGAATGTTATAAACCTGCCTCTGCAAAAAATGATCCTTTTGGCGAAGAACCAACTGCTCCTTCTACTTTTCCGTAGCTTTTCCTTTGGCGTTGCTATAAGCATTGTGATCGTAGACCTTAGAGGGACCACAGCTCTCCAACTTAATTGCTTCATGCTAGTGATTCAACATGCTGACATCAGAACACGTTGATAAGCCTCTAGGTTTTGTGTTATTCGATGTCTGACTACATATTTCTACGTGTGTCAGAAGTTTTTTGGTATGCCTTTCCTCGCGATCGTGTCGGAATGTCGTGTAATTTTGTCTCTCTGATTGGGCTCCATGGACATCTCTTTTGAAAAATGACAATAAAACCAAAATCGATCCAGATCTATTTATTCCAAGATATTATTTTTGACATGATTTACGGATCTGTTTGCTGACGCACAACACAGGTTCATAGTTTTCCCTATCCCCTTAATGTGGGGGGTTACTTTCAAATGTAAGGGGCACTGAGTGGAAGGCAAAGAATAAAGTTAATACAGGGTGGGCAGTTAACTTTGCTGATTTAGCTTTGCCCCATAGAGTAGAGTGGTGCTTGTAGAAAGGTTGGGTTAGTATCTTTAGAAGATGGAGGAGCTAAGGTTTTTTTTATTGTGACCCCTTCATTAACAATCATGCAGTGGATGAGGGAGCAACGCGCTTTTGACGTTCTTTTCGAATTGCCACTCCTTCGTGGCAACTCAACGTGGCTTATGCGCTCACTTCAGTACTCCTGCTGGAGGTCGTGTTCCCGGTCATCATGATTATATTAATTGGGTGGACATGAACACAATTAGGTTCAGTTTCAGTGTTGCACCATCCCTAAGAGTACGAACCCATGAAAATGTTTAGGCAGCGAGGGTCGCATTTTTGCGTTCTCCCAAACGTTCAACGCGCAAAACAAACTGCTGCTTTGGGGATGTCGGCCCGATCTTTGAGACGAATTCTGCACTCTAAACTTAAACTTCTTCCCTACAAAATGGCTGTAATGCAAGAGATTTTGTTGCTCGTCAACAAACATGTGAAACGCTTATTCGCAACCTGTCCCCCGAACACCTCATCTCCTTGAGAGGAGACTTTCCGTGGCCTGCTCGGTCACCTGATTTGGCTCCTTGCATTTTTTTTTATGGGGCTACATGAAATCCTTCGTGTATATTGATCGCCCACGGACCCTAGCTCTTCTTTACCTTTCTAAACCCACGCATTGGTCTGTGAAACCGTCAAATTATTTATTAGTTTGGCTAAATTCAAGCTTAATACAATTTGATCATGAACTTACAATATTAATATACATTATATAAAAATTTAAAAATTAAATAACTAACCTATCTTAAAAGTAAAATTATTAGGGGAAATTAAGGATTACGGGAGGATAAGTTATTTCTGAGGGAAGGTATGCTTATATTAAAATCATGTGTTGCTGTACACTGTTTGCTAAGCGTAGCATTCGAGTGATAGGATTGAAATGGCCATAGTTTGTACTATGAGTGGGAAGGTTATAGAGAGGGATTGATCTAAGAAAATAAAATTAATTAATTTATCTATCTATCTATCTATCTATCTAGAGAGGGATTGATCTAAGGTTGCGGGGATTGGTATTGAGGCAGATATTTTCTAGGAGTGCGGGAGAGTCTATGACACCAGTGATTATTTGGTGCAAAAATATAATATCGGCAACAATACGACGCTTTGCGAAGGTATGTAAATTGATTAAAAGTAACCGATCTTCGTAGGGGGGTAAGATTAGAGGATTACTCCAAGGAAAGTGACGTAAAGCGAATCGAAGAAACCTTCGTTGAACGGCTTCAATTCTGAAAGAGTGGATAATTTGGAAGGGAGACCAGACCTGAGAAGCATACTCAAGTATAGGTCTGACGAATGTTATGTAAAGTGATTTGGTGGTGTAAGGGTTGGAGAATTCTTTGGACCAGCGTTTTATGAAGCCAAGGGAGGAGTTTGCTTTCGCAATAATTTGGTCGATGTAGAATCGGAAATTGAGCTCTTTATCACAATAAATACCAAGATCACAAATTGAAGACACTACTGGAACAGGTATGTCACAAAAGACATAAGTCCAAGGTAGTGAGGGGAGGCGTTTGCGTGAAAAGGTCTAGAATTGGCACTTACTGACATTAAGTTCTAGAAAATTTTTCTGACACCAGGTTAAAAAGGAATTTAAATCTTGCTGAAGGAAAGAGGAATCAGAAGGTTTGGATATAATCTTTATAATTTTTATGTCATCTGCGTAGATGGATAAATCAGAGTGGAAAATAATCTTATCAACATCATTTATAGCAAGGACGAATAAGAGTGGGCCAAGATGGCTGCTTTGGGGAACACCGAATGTGGCAGAAATAGGAGTAGATATTGAGCCACGGAAAACTACCCTATAAAAGCGTTGGTTCAAGTACAAGCTAACCCATTGAATAAATAGCGGAGGAAAACCATAGGCTCTTAGCTTGAGAATAATTATCTGGTGAGAAATTTTGTCAAAAGCCTTAGAGAAGTCCGTGGTAACTACGTCAACTTCATAGCCTTGTTCTAGAGAACAGAGCGTCCTTGACACAAATTGAGTTAGATTCGTTGTGGTTGATCTGCCTTTTAAGAACCCATGCTGCAGTGGAGAAAAAATTTACTTGCAGTAAAAATAAAGTGAGTCATAGACAATGCTTTCAAATAGTTTGGGAATAGAGGAGAGTTTTGCTATGGGGCGGTAATTAGAAATATCGTTTTTCATACCTTTTTTGTGGATTGGAAAAATAAATGAATCTTTCCATAAAATAGGAAAGACTGCTTGTGAGAGAGAGAGTTGAAATAAATTAGTTAGAGGCTTGCATAGTACGTTAATGCATTTTTTAAGTAAGATAGCAGGGATGCCGTCAGGTCCAGGAGAAAAATCATCTTTGAGTTATTTCATTTTATTACAAGCAGTATCTGGATCTACACCAAGAGAAACGAGAGAGGTATGTGGACTGTTTGTCAGGTAACTAAAGTAATCAGGGTCTGGGTCGTACTATCGACACTGTATGATTGGCTAAAGAAATTAGCAAAAAGGTTAGCAATAACTTGAGAATCTGAAGTTGAAGTGTTTTGAAAATTGAACGTTGAAGGAAGTCCATCTGATTTTCTTTTAATATTAATAAATTGGTAGAACCGCTTAAGGGGAACTTCTGAATCAATGGTGGAGATTTGTTGTTCTAAGGTAAAAACAAGAGAAAGAAGAGGGTGAAATTGGTCAAGGGTCGAGAGAAGATGGAAACTTTCGGTAACTACTGAGTTACAAGGATCCGAAGAGAAGATAAGGTCGAGTTGTCTCCCAAGGTTGTTGGTTACATTACTCATTTGAAGAAGGCCTGACCCTAGTAAGCGATCGTAGATTCATTATCGGATGGTATCCAGCGCAAATGGGCAAATTAAAGTCTCCAATGATAAAAAAGTCATTGCAGGATTCCGCAGCTTCAAAAAGCAAATCAAAGGAATCGACTAATTGTTGATATGCAATAGTAGATTGAGATGGATGAATGTAGCAACAGAGAATATAGAAACATCTATTGAGGGATAAAAGTTTTACACATACAAATTCGATGAGTGGGGATTTAAGGATATCTACTAGAATAACATTGAAACGGTTGTGAACAACAAGAAGAACACCACGGCCATTGGGACAGTTTTCATTAATTTGGCCATCTGCACGAAGGTCAGGTTTATTATGTAAGAAAGTAAGGTAAAGGCGAACGTTCTCATAAAGCTTATTATCGCGTAGCCTTGCTAACAAGTAACGACTATCATAGTCATGGGCTGTAGTTTGTGAGTTAGCAAGTTTAGAGGTTAGTTTAACGATGGTGGGGTACATAGGGTCAAAAATAGGGAGGTTTTGGTTAGTATAATTTGTTAGGCTATTAGAAATGGGTGATATAAGTTGAGGAGTTGTACTTGAAGATTGAGAGGGAGGATTAAGGGAATGAGAATGTATAAAGTTACTATACGGACTGATGGAGGGATTATGAGTTGGAGGTTTGGTAGAGGGATGGGAGGCATTGGCATCAATTTTAAAAGACACTCGATTGGGTTCAGGGGACGAAAGAAGCTTAGGGTTAACAATTGGTTTTACATTTGAAAAATTAGGCTTAAAACTAGACGAAGGTCTTATAACTGATACATTTTTAAGTTTATTGACAGGCTGTGCCTTCTTTAATAAATTCAAAAGAGAAATTTGGATCTTGCCAACCTTAAATACAGTTTACTTCTTCGCATATATTTTACTAACGCTGCAACTTAACGCAGTGTGCTCTATTGTAGCTTCGTGAATTGTATGATCCCTTGTATTATTTCATTAACAATATGTACATATATCATTCTACTGATCAAAACAAATTTCATGAAAATATTCGAGTTAGTGGAAGTAGTGGAAGTAGAAGTAGCGTGATACAAGGAAAAAAAAATTATACAGATCTCTACTACAATTTTTTTTATTAACCTTTTAAATCAGCAAAGTAACCTGCCCCCTTATACAAGGAAGACGATGCTTCAGTCTCAAAGGCTATATTACAACTGATAAAAAAAGTGTACAATTATTCATTTCATTTCAAATGATTGCTTAAAGAAAAGGTTAAAGTAAACTGTAACATCATTCGATTACTGGATTAAAAACTTAATAATGAGGTAGGTTAAACGGACAGAAGATTAGTTTGCTACTGACAAGTACATAATATGCAAGCTTAAGAATAAAGTCAATAGATAAGTTTACATTTCTTACACTCTCACAGCTACGCTCATGCGGCGGCGGCACGGCAACAGTTTATGTCGTCATCTCGTCATCAACAAGTTGCTTCACCAAACAAGATCAATTTCGGGGCCCGTCTCTTTAATTTTGTTTTTAAATATTTGGGATTTTTATCGAAATGTCTAAATGTCTAAAAGTCAAAGCAGAATCATTTGCACAAAACATTTAACAACGTAAGCAATATAAAATGCGCGGATATTGTCTTCACCAACAACTCAATCAACAAATGGAAGAGTTACTTATCGAGGAGTTCGAAGATGAAAGAAGAAATTTGCGAAGCCAGGCCAACGAACAAATTGCAAAGATCCAAGAATGACAATCAAAAAAACTCAGTTTGCACCTGGAACCATTGTATTTAGGTCCCTATGAAATTTTTAAGGTCAAACGCAACGACCGATACGAGGTTCGTAAGGTGGGCAATCACGAAGGGCCTAATTCTACTTTGTCATCAGCCGACTTTATGAAAGCCTGGCGCAATGAAGATGGTAGTAAATGCGATGAGATGTTCGTAAGGTGGGCAATAACGAAGGGCTGAATTCTACATTCTCATCAGCCGACTTTATGAAACCCTGGCGCAATGAAGATGGTAATGAATGCGATGAGATTGAAAGCGATGAAAAAGAAAGCGAAGACGAAACCGATGATGAAGATGATGCTGCTAATGGAGTATGATGATTCAATTCAATTCAATTCAAAGATTCATTTATTGCAGATTTTTAATTACATGTACATATATGAGTATTAATGAATTTAAAGCGTTGGCTATGCCGTCAGCTCGACTGGTAACTTTAGAGTTTTGAACTAATAAAAATTGAACAAATGAATGTATGTATAATAAAATACTTAGTAGTCTTGTAAATTAACTTATATTTAGTTATTTGGTATGATGTGTTAGGAATATTCTGACATAAGAAGCATTCTGTATCGGTAGCAAACTCTGACAAAATTGACAAGTCTCACCCAATCTGATCCGTTTAAGATTTCAATTGTCTCTTGCATTGAAAGTGTTGCTCTACCAAAATGTGACTCTCGTTGACTTCTAAAGATCGGACATACACTTAAGAAATGGAAACAATCTTCCTTGGCTTTTAAGTTGCACAAATTACAAAACTGGACGAAGCTTCCGTTAAATGGTGTTCCATTTAAATAGATGAGTTCGCATCTAACTTTAAAAATAAGCGAAATATCTTTGTAGCTGAAACAATCTTGAAAATAATTTTTGACACACAAGTTGAAATTTAGTTGGCTATATAGAATTCTGCTTTGTGAATTATTTGCTTTTTCGATCATCTGCTCTCGATCAGTGTCTTCGACTTTTTGTATTATTTCGTATAATTTTAGTTTGACCTCGTTGGTGTTACTATAATCCAACGGCATTTGTTCCCCACAGGAAGCAGCGATGTTATCCCATGCCCTCAACCACCAGTCCTTGTTTCGAGATTCGTAAAGTAACATTATTTTGCACAAACGATAGTTTCGAAGCCCAAGTACTTTTATTATATAGTCAGCTTGTAACTTTAAAGTTGAAGTAAATAGTTTTGGAAGTCCTGTTTCTAGATAAATTGCATAGTTTGGTGTGGTTAATGGGATGTTAAAGATTTTCTTAATGAAATTTCTCTGAAGCTTTTCAATGTCGTCGTATTCTTGCGTTCCCCATATTTGTGCACCGTAGCAAAGCGTAGATTTTATGACTGCATTGAAAATTTTATATTTTGTTGACAGGCTTATGTGGTCATTTGAGAAAATTTTTTTCCATGTAAAATTAATCAGACTTTGTGAAGATTTCGCTTTTTCCGCAAGGTGTTTTCTGAAATCCAGAGTTGGGTTTAGCAGTACTCCTAAATATTTGTATTCCTTAGATACTTCTAAATGACATCCATCCAGAGTCCAAGTGTTTCTCCCTTCACCTCGAGTTGAACGTGAGAATACCATGATTTTCGTTTTGTCAGTGTTGATTAACAAACCCCATTTATTGCAATAGTCTACAAGACGGTTTATCATTAGTTGCAGAGTTTCTGCTGATTCAGATAATAAGAGGAGGTCATCAGCATAGAGTAAAACATTAATTGTGATGCCTGCAATTCGAACTCCTCCTGGGATGCACGTTGCGATATCATTTATAAAGAGAGCAAACAGAAGAGCGCTCAGAAGACATCCTTGTTTAACTCCGGTATGTGATTTAAATGGTTTTGAATATGTTTTACCATCCCAAACTGCTGCTTCAGAGTCTTCGTACAAACATTGAACTATTTTAATGAATTTTGATGACACTCCGATTTGAGAAAGTTTATAAAAAAGAGCATTTCGATTTACTAAATCGAACGCCGATTTAAAATCGACAAACATAGTGTATACTTTTTTGTTTCTGGCTTGGAATGCTTTAACTATTGATGTTAGAGTAAAAATGTGATCAGTTGTCGAATAATTCTTTCTAAATCCGGCTTGCATTTCAGTGAGAATATTGTTAATATCCGCCCACTTTTCAAGTCTTTCATTGAGAACTCCACAAAAAATCTTCGCAATGACATTCATAAACGAAATTCCTCTATAATTTTCGACTTCATTTAAATCACCTTTCTTATGGATTGGGAAAATTATAGATTTTTTAAAGGAAGGTGGAACTTCAGCACTTTCAAATATCTTGTTGAATAAGGAAAGTAAGTGGTTGTAGAAGGTAGATGATGCATTCTTGTAGAATTCATAGGGGATTCCGTCTTCACCTGGTGCTTTTCCCTCTCTGGCTTTTCGAAGAATAGAATGTATTTCACTAGTTGATATTTCTGAATCTAATATTTCATCAAAAATGAGCGGCTGAGCATATAAAAATTTAGTTCTTTGATTGTTTTGGAGAAGATTTTTGAAATGGTCCGACAAATCATCTGCAGAAACACTTAGGCCAATAGAGTTGTGTGAACAGTTTATTTCCTTTGCGATCTTCCAGAACTCTTTTGTATTTTTGATTTCACTAAGTGATTGGGCTTGGGAATTTTCGAATTTGATTTTCTTTTCACGGCACATTTTTTTAAACCTCTCGTTTGCTTCAATATACCATATCCGAATTTCGTCGCAAGAGCAACTACGGAAAGCTTTGAGTAATGCAAATGATTTTCTCCTAGCATTGAGGCATTCTCTATCGAACCATTTTTGGGTGAATGAATTAGTTATGTTTGGCCTTGAGTTGATAGACGAGTTTCTTATGCTTTCCGTTAGATGGTGTGAGAGTGCGGCGTTAGACAGATCAGTTACTGGAACGTGTGAAAGGTTAACATCTAAATGTTGGTGGTAGGTTTCTAATTTTGCGTGAATCCATTTTAGCCGGGGTGTCGAGTATAGGGACCTCTGTTGAGCTACGGGGAGAGATTTCCATTCAACTGCAACTGGCATGTGGTCGGAATATGGCTTGCTTAAAACTTCAAATTTATTTATAAGATTTACCCAATCGTTATTTACTGTGCAGTAGTCAATTACCGATTTTCCTTGGCCACCAACAAAAGTAAAGTGACCTTCAGAGTCTCCTTCCGTGCACCCATTTAAAACAATGCTGTCATACATCTGTAGCATTTCTAAGAATTTCATTCCATTTTGATTGCAGGTGGTATCTTTGGAAGTTCTATTGTTGAAATTTGGTAATGCGGGATTAGAGATAGTCAGTAGTGTCGTAACTTGGTTAGTGCTTATTCTTGCGTTGATGTCACCGATTAGCATTACACTCTTGCTTGATAGGATGGACATTAAATAGTTCAGTTTTTCAAAATCTTCCGACCATCTGTTACAGTTTGCATAAAAAGGTAAAATAAACATATCTGGTTTTTCCAAAACCTTAACGAGGACATTATCTTGTATTACGACAAAGTTGTAGAGTTTCAGCTTAGATGTTTGTATTCCGTACAGGCAACCACCACTTGCACGACCCCTTGAATATGTTTTGATTGCAGGAATCCAGAAAAGCTTATACCCGTTAAAATATTTTGTATACTTATTTGTGTTTTCAGAAGTTACATGAGTTTCAAAAATAAAAAATATATCAAAAGTTTTAATAAATTTAAAAAATTCTACGAAAAATATCTTATTATTAAGCCCTGATACATTATAAGATAATATTTTACAATTATTAATAATAAATGAGCTGACGGCGGTTAAATCTCAATTTCTTATTGTACTAGTACTACCGCCACTACTATCGTGAACAAGTGGCATCCTAGGTTGGTAATCAGTTGTTGATGATCTAGTACGATAATTATGATTTTGACGTTCATCAGGTTTATTTGGTTTGTTGACAGCATCAAAGTTAATGTCACCTAGCATTCGTTGTAACTCGTGTTCTCCATCGGTATTATTATAAATAAGTTTATTGTTATGGTCCAAATAAAATGATTTCTGTTCAATTACGATTGTGTTGTTTTTTAATTGAATTGAGATATTTGGTTTATATTGTTTAAGTATTTTTCTGTAGTGAAGTAGAATCCTATGTTTGATTTGCATTCTTTTCGATAGATCACGCTGTAGAAACACACCTGTGTTTTTGAGTTTGTGTGCATTTTTGAACATTTTCAAAGTTGTTTCGCTTGAACCTGTGTTAATTTTCATTTTTGTTGTGTTTTCATTTTCACTTATTTTTACGGAATCTGTAAATTGGTTCACACAATCATTGCCAAGTAAAAGCCGGGTGACAGCGCGGATTCTCTCTTGGGGGTCTGCATGGGGATTCTCCTTTGGAATTGAGATGATTATGTTTTTGTTTCTTATTTCGTGGCTTTGTGATTCTAGTTCTTCTTCCAATGAACTGCATCTTTCTTCGAATTGCTTAACTTTTGTTGACAATTCATCATTTTGTAGTCGTAAGACGCTCAATTCATTGTTAAGCTTAATCAGGTCTTGCTTGGTGGCTAAGTTTGCAATTGCCGATGCAAGCTCAGTTTTAAGTGAAGCGTCAACAATTGATTTAATTTTTTGCAAATCTGAATCAGACATGGACATGATGTTGTGTTTGAAAATTTTATAATTATTGCTTAAAGGTGTTTTGTTGTGGGTAATTTCTTCAGGTGAAGTTTCGCTGATTTTTCTTTTGTCAGTCATGTGACCTCAGATTACTTGAAGGTCAGATCTCAACCGACTTTGTTTTAATTTTATTTAGTTGAATTTAGTAAATTTTACCTTGGCAGTTGTAGATATATGTAGAGTGTACTTTCGTATGAGTACTTAAGTATGATGATGTCTACTGAGGTGCCGATGGTGCTGAATGAAGATATCAGTTCGTCTGAGACAGCCGACAAGCAGGATGGCCGAATGTAGGATGACTACATCCTAACAAATCAATTTCCCAATTACCAAATGTGTCATTATTTACCCTAAGTGTTTTACTCCCTATCAAATTACCCACCTTATTAAAATTAAGATGGTAATGTAGTTCGCATTCGAAAAAAGACATAGCAAAGAAAGAAGTCAAGTGAAAAGTTAAATCCAACACTCTATGTAATCCACTATAAACTTTAACCTTAAATATTATTATTTAATTACAACTAAACCTTTAAATTTAAAGTGGGTCTTTCCATTCAATTTCTCCCTCCCCCTACATTATATTGGAACTTTTCACCCTCAAGAATTACAATACCATTTAAATAAATACATCAAATAAGGACAACACAAGTACCCAGTCCTTTATTTTAATAGAAAAACATGATATCCGCTTCCTTCCAAAACGTCACTCATACGCCATAAGGGCTTGTTGCAGGTGCAGATCCTGGCTCCACTGAAAGCAAAGAATATTATTTTATTTTTCAGTTGGTAAACAAGGACTGCAATAAAGACCAAAGAACTCAAGACGCTTCTTTAGTGAACACCTAATGTGACATGGAATGATTCGATAACTTCAGTTCGGCATCTAACTTTTGTCATTTTATCTTCACACATGTCTTTGATCATCAGCTTATGGACTCACAGAACTACTCGTGTCTGAGAATTTAATTGTAAAAGTCTGTTTCGGTAAAATAGGTACATTTGTGAAGTACTGTAGAGACTGAAAATTTATTCTTCATATTCTACCATACTCTTAATTGGCTGTTACATAAGACTTTGGCAAATTGAAGAAGGAAAACCTCAAAATTGAAATAGGAAAAGCCTCTTAAGTAAAATTCTGTTAACGACGATCCGACCTCGACCTCATATTAAAATTGCATCACAACAGTAAAATATTAAAAACGTGTTTGTTTAAAAAAGAAGCTTTAATTATTTGCTTCAATTTTCTATACTTTTGCCGAAATGACTTCTCTCCTTTTAAATCTCCCAGCTTATTTATGGTAACAAGGCTTAAATTCACTCATCCACAAACGTTTCTTCTGCCAATTTGTGTTTCATCAATCAATACACAACACAACTGAGTAACTTCTGACAACTCGCAAACTCTCAAGCCCTGGCTTATTTTATTTCGACTCGTTATCTGATTCAAATTTGTGTAATAGCCTTCCGTTTCACAAATTAACCAGAATCAACATTGATGTTTTTTTTTTTTTTTTTGTGAATATATTTCATTGGTTTTCACAAGCATATAAGCCCACACGTTTCGTTAGTCAATCTGATGTGCATACTCATATTTATCTCTTTCTAGTGCCTTTTCTAGGTCAGTAAATAATGAAATCCTTTTAACAAAGCTTTACAGAGATTCCATATTTTATGTAAATACATTGAAAGGATATGCAAAAGATATGTAACATTTTGTGTCGATGATTTATGGCAGTTTCGAAAATGTGTGAAGGCAAACGAAAAGAAGATTCATTTTTCATATTCAAATGAGCATAAAGCTAATACATGCCATTTGCAGTTGTGACACGCGCTTTATTGGCTTATGACATAACGTATTACAAAAGAAAATAAATAAGAGGCGTTAAATCGCAGAAGGGGTGATATGCATAAACCAAGCTTAAAGTAAAGGATGAAAGTAAATACAACTACAACTTTTTGTAGAGCGCTAAATTTGTGGATTCTCTTCACTCCAAATCCAAATACGGCAATTTTTTTTGTTGACGTTAACATTCAACCAAAAATGAGCCTCATCACTGAACAAAATTTTGCGATGAAAATCAGCATCACCAGGCCAACATGACACCAAAAATCACGAGAAAAAGAACAAAAAATTAATGATGTGTTTTCCAGGTAAGGATCTGTAAAATATTTTTTAGGATCTCAGTCTACTCTTAGGTTAGGCTCTTAGGTGACATGCTGTCAAATGTTGGCCTTGTCAAGAGCACAACTTGGAGTTCCACCATAGGAAACATTCGACCAAAATGAGTGTTCCTCATCGTAAATATAAAGAAATCACAATGATGCTGAAGGTATTGCTTATCAAAAATGACGCCAAAGGAATTGTACGCCTCGCCACGAGGCTTATGCCATACAACAGAAATTCTGCGAAGTCAATGATGAAAATAGGTAGTACTTCCTCTGCAACGCTCGTGCACCTTTCTTAAGTCATCTTGCAGACACTCAGTGCGCATAGGGTGAGAATAGCCAATCTCGGGCTCATATATTATGACAGGGTCATCTGCCTTTTATTTCCATATATCTAACAAAATATGTATGGGCCTGTTTCACAGATCATACATTACAACCAATGTATGAATTTTACTTTGCATGTAGTTTTTCGAATGCTTGTTCTTTGAATGTTGTATGATGCATCATCTATCAAAAAGGCCTCTGGTAATGCAATGAATTGGCATTAAGGCTAGAGTGCTCCAACTAGCACTCAACACCAACTGGACAAAAGTCGGCCACACTATACACACATTAGAAGCCACTTAGCGATTAAGAGTCAACATTTATAAATGTCACTGCTACCAAAAGATCAAAGACCCTCTCAATAATTTTTTTTTTTTAATGATATCACATAGCGCAGTGACACCACTCAGTTTAATTGAAGATAGATATCAGTGAATCATAACCAAATCTTTCAATTTCGCTTTGTATGAAGCACTAAAAGGAATGTTCTAAGGAATGTTATGTGCCGGTATCGATAACCTCTCGTATTCTTAACAGTGATATAGTAGCGAACTTGGCACCTGTCTTTGATTGAATCAGCAGTTTCGGTGGTTTGAGAGACAGTATCACACAACACGTAGTTCAATGTAAAGTGTATTGTGCTTACAAAAAAGATTAGCTTTAAGAAACTTTATGACAGAGCCAGCATAAAAAGAATACACATACGAGGAGCTCACATTTCAAGAAAAATGTCTGTAAGGTTTATACGTACTCCATTATGGAATTTAAGGACAGGTTGCTAAATAATACAACGCGCCATGAACTGTGCATACTTACCCCGTCACTGTGCAAAACAACCCGTGCTTTGTTACAAAGAGCAGAGGAGGTTCAAAGGGATTGTATTACTCTCAAGCTATACGAGTATAAGTCAATTTACTTGTCTGCATCATATCAGTCCATCCACAAAAAAAAATTCAAATCGGTTGAGGGGATTGAACCCTTCTACTTATGTCACACACAATAATTGAGTTTGGCCCAAGATGATTTGACAGATAAGAAATGTGTCCTCTCTATATGAATGTTCTTTATTTCGCTTTTGTATCTACACCTGAGAGAGGCTCTAGACCAGTGATTCCCAAAGTGGTCGATATCGACCCCCCGGGGTCTTGTCATCGACAAATTCTGTATATAAGGAGAAGGAAATCATCACTTCACAAGAAGAATACAGCACTGTTCTTAAGAATCACGGAACAGTCATTTTCGGAAAGGACTGGGCTGTTGTGAACTATAAGGAGTAGCTAAGAAGCTCATTAAGTCAAAGCTTCAACATAAGTCAGACATGGGTAATAAGCTACGAAAAACAAGACCAAAAAATTACAAAATCTGCGAAGAAAACTTTAAGCGGCCTCCTCACTATGGTTAAGCCATTTCAAAATGAAGTTTTCAACTTTTTATGAAAATTACTTACTTGACGAAGCTAGTAAGCTACATCATAAAACAAAGTATCATTTTAAAATCTGGTTGATGTCAAGAAACTCATGAAGTTCTTCACTGTTCCAAGAGAAGCCCAGGACTTATATGACAAAGCACTGTCAGGAATTACCGAAGAATATACTGAAGAGAGGGAGGATTTAGGAAGAAAATCTGAAGAATTGAATGACCGATGTTTACTATCAGTCATTTAGTAAATATCTTTGGCATGTTCAACAGTCAACTTGCAGCTGCAGGGCGATGATTTGAACTTGATCAAAACAAAATCAATTATATCGGCGTTTGTGGGAAAATTTATTCCTTATAAACAAAACTTAAGCAGGAAAGAATACTTACATCAGATTTTTATTTCCCGACGTTTCGACACGGTTACACACGTCGTGGTCACGGGTGGACTCACGGATGTCCACCCGTGACCACGACGTGTGTAACCGTGTCGAAACGTCGGGAAATAAAAATCAAAGTTTAATTTGATTATAAAAATTCTAAATCGCGGTAAGTCCGTTAAGTGTCTTAATTAAAATGTCTCTATCCCGTGATAAAAACAAAAATAGTTTAAAATCTAAAATACTTACATCAGTTTCCAAATTTGTCAAAATCATCAGGAATCCTTCAAGAGGACACAGTATGACACCCATGGAAGAAGCCAATGTGATTATGCAAGAGTCGATCACCTTAAAAACTGACGAAGAGCTTAAGCAGAAGTTCAATGAAGTCTATCAGAAGTTATGGTTGCAGCGCAGCATTGAAACTCGATATACTGCATTGAAGAAACATTGCTGAAAAAAAATTCTAATTGCTTTTCCATCATTGAAAATGCTTCAGTGTGGTTGCAAATGCTTCAGAGTGGTTGCAAACATTTTGACGAAAAAAAGAAACCATTTTTTCTCAATTAAGAGCACGTTTTTAAAAAAATTTCAATTATAATAAAGTTTACTCACTTAACCAACTGCATAACATATAAAGTTGGATAATTTTCTATATCAATAGGAAAAAGTAATCCCTCACACAATATTTTATTAAAATCGTTGGAGCCGCTTTTGAGAAAAATAAGTATTATCATATTGGTAAACGGGTACCGCTTTTTCAAAACCTGGAAACGCGATTCTAACACAACTGTAAATTCAATTTTGAAGAAAATCCATCAAGTGGTTCAGACTGTGGATCCATATACGGAGAGACAGATAGATAGACAGACAGAATTGGAGTCTCCACTTTTTTGGTATTCTTTATCATATGAATGTCATGTTTTATTGCTATCCCAAAATTTTCTTTCTGCAGGAATGCAAAATTTGCCTTATAACAAGTACATAAAAGTTGATTTTCAATATGATTTGGCTATGGGGGTCTAGGGTATCAATTCGATTTGGAAAAGGGGTCTCTTGCTCAGAATAGTTTGGGAACCCCTAGACGATGAAATCAATAAATTCACTTTTAGATACTTGGAATAGTCTAATAAACTTAAGCGAAATAAATAAGAATATCTTCATTATAAACGGTAACTCACTTCTTCTGTTTTGCGAAAAGTTAGGTTAGGTGGAAGTGGCTGTCAGCCAATGAGTACATTGCCTGACACACTTAGGCCGCAAGGGCCCAGTGTGATACCACAGAGATCAGCAAGTTAATCACCTACTGATCTCAGAAACCCGATGTAAGATTAACGAGTTGATCACCCATTAATCTTCCATTACGGGACTAGCCGGTTAATCACCTGCTAGTCGAACCACGCGGAACTTTTAATGTATTTCGAAAGACTTTTAGGGTCTATGTAAGCTAGGTCGCTAGTATCATCGAAGAAGAATTCACCGAGATGAGTTTTCCTCCTATGAAGTAGTGCAGGACAAGAGCAAAGAAGGTGTTGAACGGTTTCTTCCTCCTCCTCGTCCATACAGCTTCTGCAGAAATCATTGGAAAGCACACCAAGTCTTTTGGCGTGTCTCCCTATTAGACAGCGTCCCGTAAGAACACCTATGGTAGAACCTAGATACAGGCGGTTCAGGACTAACAAACTCTTCGAGCGTTTTGAGTCTACACACGGCCAAACTTTTTTGGTTGCAAGGCAGTTGTTACTCTCAGTCCATCTACTGTTTGTTATCCTCGAAGAGTCTTGTCTAAGTAGGAGTTTACATGTAGCGATAGGTGCACTTATGTTGTTCCATTCTGAGCGTAGGGAAGTGGTCGTGCCCTTTTTGGCTAGTTCGTCTGCCTTCGTTGCCTGGTATGTCCCTGTGCCCTGGCACCCATGAAAGGTGAATGTTAAACTGATTTGACATCTCCCTCAGAGACATCTGACAATTTTGGACCGTGATGGATTTTGTAGAGACAGTGGCAAGAGATTTAAGGGCAGCTTGGCTGTCCGAGAAGATTCGAATATCCGTGGAGGATATAACGTTTTCTTTGAGCCAAGACAGCACCTCCTTAATCGCCAGAATTTCCGCTTGGAACACACTACAATGATCGGGTACGCGGAAGAAAAGACTGAGATTCAGTTTTTCTGAGTAGATTCCACTTCCCACACCTTCGCTGATTTTTGAACCATCGGTGTAAAAGTGTATTGCTTCATTTTCCAAAAGAGTGCCATTTTCCCAAGCTTCTCTTGAAGGTATGGTTACTTGGAAATTGTTGTCAAACACCAACTTGGGGGTGGTGTAGTCGGATCGATTCGGTAAGAATCTAAAGTTATCTAGAATGGTAGTGTGGTCGATTTGATTATCGGTCCACTGAGATATAGCTCTGAGTCGAGTAGCTGAGCTAGCTACGACTTGTTTGCTGAAGATATCCAGGGTTTTGAGGTCTAGTAGTACATTGAGGGCGTCCGATATGGGGTTGTCCTCAGTGCGCCACTAATACACAGACTAGCCGTTCTTTGAACTTTGGCCAGCTTGTTGTAGTTGATCATCTTGTCTAGTGCGGTCCACCAGACTATCACCCCGTATGTGAGTATCGATTTAATTACCGAGGTAAACAGCCAATAGGTGATTTGGGGGGAGAAACCCCATTTCCCACCAATGGCTTTTTTAAAGGAGAAGAATGCCACGTTGGCTTTATTTACTCTTTGCTCAATATTGGCTTTCCAGGTCAGTTTGTTGTCAAAAATGAGTCCTAGATATTTAGCCTGATTTGACAGTGTGAGAGTTACCCCTTTAATAGTCTCTTGAAGTCCGGAATTTTGTACTTCCTCGTAAAGAGAATAAATTCTGTTTTGTGTGGATGTTCAGACCACAATCTACAGCCCAATTATTAAGCTTGTTAAGTGCTGTTTGTAGCAGCTCAGCTAGGGTTTGTGGGTGCTTGCCTGAAACGACAATTGCTACATCATCGGCATAGGCTATGGTTTTGAAACCTTCGTCCTCTAGGTCGATTAACAATTTGTTAACGACCACAGTAGGGGAGATAGAACTCCTACCTGCGGGGTTCCTCTATTGGCCATTCTGCTTGTTTTGTAGTTCCCCAATTCGGAACTAATGATTCTGCTGCTGAGCATTGTTGTTATCAATTTCTTGATGTGTTCTTCTATGAGCAGCCCATCAAGAGCATTAGTTATTGCTGTATTGTTAACATTGTTAAATGCACCCTCTATTCTTTGTAGTGCAGGGATTTTTCAATGGTGCTTTTGCCGGCTATAGGTATGAAGACGACCCTAGCTTCTCTCCAGGCCTTGGGAATATAGGCGTAGCTGATGCATCCTTTCATGATCATCTCTAAGTTATAGATGATGATGTCTGAAACCTGCTGCAGCTCCGCAGGGATGATTCCGTCAGGCCCTGGTGATTTATAAGGGTCAAAGCTGTTTATTGCCCATAATAGTATATCTCTAGAGATAATACCTTTACCTGATTGGTTTGCAAGTCGAGGCAAGTGCTCCTCGTCTGTTATTGTCAACGAGCTACCAGGGAAGAGAGTATCTAGTAGCAAGTTTAGTGTTTCTTCATATGAGTTGGTCCAGTTGCCGTTCTCATCTTTTATAGAACTTGGCATGTTTGGACTCGTTGGTAGGATTTTTCTAAGTCTATAGATGCCTCTGAGGAGTCAACAATTTTATTAAAGAATTCTCTCCAAGAGGATCATTTGCTTATTCGTAACCTTTTTTTGTAAATCCTTAGGGATTCCTTATAGAGATCCCAGTCTATGGGATTTCTGGATGATTTGGTTGCGAAGAGTAAAGTTTGAATAAATAAACTGATAAATAGGAGTAGCATAACATAGCTAGGGAAGCGTCGGAGGCTAGAGCATTCCTCTCAACCATGGCCTGTGGAGACGGAGAGAGAGGACCTACACGTTTTTGCCGATTACGAACGAAGAAAAGCTTCTTCATGGCAGTGTAATTAGTTTCGGAAGACTTGATAATTCCTCGCGAAAAGAAGAACAAATGAATGATTTTGGTTTCGAATTTAGGATTATAATTCAGGCTTAGATTAGTTGACGGGTGAATCTCATCTGCAATAGGTGATAGCAATGGAGAGAAAACTACCTTCTGCCAACGAACAGAGGGAAGGGAGATACACGAAGTTGCGTTAACCACAGTGCGATCAAGCTGATGTCCCGCATTTTGAAGATCAATGAGCTAGTATTGGGTAGCCGGTCATCAATAGACTGTGACTCTTTTGAAGGGCCAACAATATTCCGATTCCGAACGGCTTAGTTAGATAGCGCATTTCATGGTAGTGTATAATTTATTCTTAAAGGACTTTAGAATTTCTGGCGAAACGCGACATCCCTCGAAAAACAATTTAGTATAAATTAATTTTCAATGACGACACCAATTAATCGAGGATGTGTAGGGTGGATAAAAGGACGAGAAAACTCCGCCAACTTCTGTTGAAAAATACCCCCCAGGCTGGAGTGAAGACACCGCGTTTGTGCATCCATACAGCCCTCATAAACAGTTTACAATGTTGGACAATTTACAAAAAGTATGAGAATAAGTTGACGGTTGATGAGAAGATACTTTGTATAACAGCAGAGCACCAAAGCTTGATTGAAGATAAAATATCAAGATCCGTGGAAAACTTGACGTCTAGATATGGCAGAAAATAAAACACGACCGGCTTACCTAGTACTGTCTCGTTCAAACGATAGCTTCTTAGAAACCCGCCATTCCTATACAACGTCAAAAAGGTAAGAAGAAAGGCAGATCAAAAAGCTTCTGGAACACACAAATATGAATACACAAGCAAGCATTTGCACCTAGTTATGACAAAAACTATGCTGAACATAGCTTTTACAGGATACCAGGAATCAACAAAACAAACAAAAAACAAAGTAGTCTATGACAAATTATTTGAAAAAATGGCATTTGAAAGTTGAAAAGATATAAATATCTAATTTTATTAAACTAGAATTGGGATAATCAATTGAGGTTTTGAGCTGAACAAAGCGCTACACAATCATAAGCATACACAAAATTAAAATTGCCATGGGAAATGTCGTACTTATCGAAACCATGAACCTTGCCACTGCCCACGGACAGTCATAATTTATTGTTTGCAAAGTGGTAATTATGAATATTGCGACTGCGACGACACACGAAAGCACAAGAACACCCTACACAAAATGTCAATCTTGCTTTGCAGTCGCATAGTCCTCATATTAAATCGATTGATTCAGTTGACAACTGTAGTTTCAAAAAGTCATGTAATACATAAATAGCTGCAGCCATTAAATAGTTACATAGGCTTAGTATGCAAATTTGCTAGCGAGGGGATGTAAGTAGGTAGATACAGTTGTACTGCTGTATGTACACCTTAACAATCATTTAAACGCTCGAGTGTCACACTGTTTTAGTACTTTTGCTGATTCTGTTTAAAAATAGAATTGTGCTGTCTCGTAACTAAATATGGTAAGTGGAAGCAAATGACAATGCTAATTATTGTTGTTCTACGGTATCCACGACAGCAGACTCAGGTCGGTCATTTAGGATGCCAGCTAGGCATGCAAATGAAACAGAAAGCTATGAGCAATAATTAGGCAAAACCAGATTCTGTATCCACAACAGTCACATGGAAAAGAATTCCACGAAAACGATTTTTTTTTTTTTTAAAGAATATTTTAAAACTTCAAGGAAAATACACAACAAAGGCAAGAAATTTTATGCTTCGGTTGACTCCTTGAAGTTGTCAATTATACTTTGTGTTACTGTGGTTTTGGTTGCGTAGAAAAGGATAGCAGGCAACCCACATTTTATTCTGGTGAAGTTGTCAGCCTCAAAAAACTTTCCTAAAGCTGTGGATGTGTACGTTACAAAGGCATATTTTCTTATAAGTTCAACATGTGCCTCCGATGCCGTCGCGTCGCATAGCAGCGCTCCTTTGATGAAATAGCAGTTTTTATTTATGTGATGATTCAGAGGTTTTACTGCTTCGTGTCTATCGCAGGATGAAGAATATTGTTTTATTCGACGAAAAATTAAAATGCTTTTAGTCCCTACGAGACAGCTCAATTTGCACGCTATAAATACGGAAGTACCAACCCATTAAGCTAACCCAGATAACACTTCTTGATGTAAAGGGCGTTTTCTCAGCTGCATAAGAAGTTTCGATGGTTATTTTCTATGCAACCATTTTTATCTTTTATTTTGTGACCGTTTGCATCAAAGTCTACATATTTTTGGGTTCTATTCAGTTGATCTAATGTCAAAAGATTGGCAGTTAAATTTGGATTTAAATTTGGCATACTTTTGACGTCAGCATACAACTTGGCAGTTCCACAAGATTAAAAGCTCATCTTTGTATCGTTAAAATGTCTGACATTGGAGATGTCTATTCATCAAAAATCCAACCATTTTTCATTGTTAGATGCGGTTTTGCTCAAGATTCTATGGACTAAAAATACAAATGCAAATACTAAGTACTTAGCACTCACATGTGGTTCACAATGTTGGACAGAGTAGAAAAAGGAAGAAAAAGATATGCCAATGAAAACACTCCTGTAGCAGACAATTAAAAATACAAAAACCAAAAGTGAGAGGTTTCTTGACCCATTCTGAGATCAATACGCGTACTCTACAGTTGGATCACAAGTGTGAAGCACATAAGTAGAAGAGCTGGTAGCCTGATAAGTATATCCCTTTTTTCCGTTGTATTTTCAATCTGTTCTTCTCCGAAAATTCTTTTTCCTCAACTGGCCTTCATACCAAACGCAAGTAACTTAAAGTCAAATACCTAGCCCCCAACCTCCTAAATCTCATTCAAATCACTCCGCTGATTAAAGAAGATGATAAACGAAATCAATTTACATTCACTACTTCAAAAAACGAAAAACTGTTTTCCTTACTTTCACTTTTCTCAAAACAATGTTCCAATCACACAGCCATTGCTCAAAATGCTCATCACAAAGGGCCAACGAGCAACGACTCCTTTTTAGCATCACCACTGTCATTGACACACTTTTAGTGAACATAGAATCCCACATTTTCAGCTGATAAATCCCATTTTAGTCAAAACAAAAATAAAACGATAATTTTGTAATTCACAGCACAAGCAATTTTCCAATCAAAAATAATTTCTCTCCAAATATCCTTTTGTTTGTATATGAGTCCCTTGGGATATTCGTTTCGAGCCGGAGATTGACTGTTGTCTCGTTATATCAAAGCAATAGCACCAAGACACTAAACAACCATCGTCCAAGTTAGATGATGGTATTCGATGGCATGGACCTTGTGTGAAAAAGAAAAAAGCCTAAGACTATAAGTTGTTTGCATCCATTCAATTGGAAGTGAATGATGGGGGTAACTTTGATGTCAAATTATTTCGTAGTAAGACGTGACGTGATACATCAATATCGGATAACGCTTTGTAAGTTCATTGAAGCGGGGGTAAGGCAATGATGACAGACGACATTTATCACATGACTTCGGCAATATTTTCAACTATAGAATTTGTTTGGTGAATAACCAAATGCAATGCTATACAATTGAGATCTCCTTCAAATTACAAGAATAACGAGTAAAGTAAAATCTATTTTGCCAAAATTTCACTCACCACTTCGGCTCAAGTGTATGACTGCGTCGCACATACTTGCGATTGTGTTCTAAATATCAAAATCAAAAGGCTGAATACAAGGTTTTGATTTTAGAAGAATCATTTTTTAAGTTGATACAGAGTTGCCAACTGCACATTACTTATGAAAATTGAAATGAAATCACATGAAACATGTAAAAACAATTTTAATATATATTCCAAAAGTTGTTTGCGACTTTTTTAAATAAGTTTTATAAAAATCAAGGTGCAAGATTTAAGATTTACGAAATAAACGCAAAGCAGTTTCTTGTTTTGTTTAGGTCGGCATTACAGTTCGGGATGAACCTGAGCCTAAAGCAATATCCTTCTATAACGACTTCAATTTCGGGCGAGCTCTCTCCAGTTTCGCACTCCAAGTCGGTTGAGGTCTTCATCCACTTGATTGCGCCACCTAAGACGAGGTCTTCCCTTTCCGCGATTTTCCTGCAATGTGCTTTCGAAAACCCGACGAGCCGGAGCGTTTGGGTCCATCCGCTCTACATGACCCAATCATCGTAGCCTCGCGATGCGTACTCTTCTGGCTATGCCCATTGCCCATGTCACGGTACAGCTCATACAGCTCGTTGTTGTATCTTCTTCTCCACACATTGCCTTCGCATACGGGACCAAAGATCATTCGGAGAATTTTTCTTTCGAAACGACCAATTCCTCATCCGCTTTCGATAAGGTCCATGCTTCCGCGCCGTACAGCAGGACTGGGATGATTAAGGTCTTATACAAGGTTACCTTGGTTTTTCTGGAGAGGGTTTTGTTTCTCAATTGCCTTCTTAACCCAAAGAAGCAACGGTTGGCAAGAGTTATTCTCCATTTGATCTCCGCACTGATGTTGTTGTCCGTGTCTACAGCGGATCCTAGGTAGACGAAGTCCTGTACTACCTCGAAGTTATGTCTGTCTATTGTGACGTTTTGTCCAATTCGTCGATGTTCTGTGTCCTTGTTTGATGACAGTATATACTTCGTTTTGCCCTCATTAACCATCAAACCCATTTTTGCCGCTTCTGTTTCAATACTCGCAAAAGCACCTATGACATCACGCTTTTTTCTTAACATTACGTCAGTATCGTCTGCTTAGGCGAGTAATTGTACAAACTTTTGAAAGATTGTGCCTGGGTGTTGACGTTTGAGTTTTGCACAATCTATTTAAGAATGATGATGAAGAAATCGCATGACAGTTTGTCGCCTTGTCGAAAACATTTTTCAACATCCGACCTTGACGGAGCAGCGTGAATTCTTCAAAATCATCCTGCATAGTCGTACGAGTTTTGCGGGGATGCCGAAACCAGACATGGCTCTGTATAGCTCGTCTCTGTAAATACTGTCATACGCGGCCTTGAAATCGATAAAAAGATGGTGTGCATCGATATTATATTCTCGGGTTTTTTCCAAGATCTGCCGTAATGTGAAAATTTGGTCTATTGTGGACTTCTCTAGTATAAAACCACATTGATAGATAAGGACTTATTAAGTTGTTGACGTGGGGTTTCAGACGTTCACATATTACAGCAGATCTTTTAAGCGACGTTAAGGAGGCTTATCCCTCTGTAGTTGGCGCAATTGTGAGGGTCTCCCTTCTTTAGGATTGGGCATACGATACTGAGATTCCATTCATCGGGCATGCTTTCTTCCGACCATATCATGCAGATCAACTGGTGTATGCTCCTTTCCAACTGGTCTCCAGCTGCCTTGAAAAGATCGCCATCAAGGCCATCTGCACCTGTAGTCTTATTTGATTTAAGTCTGCATATGGCAAGCTTAACTTCTCCTGGGTCGGGAAGACGACATTCTTAATCATCGTTCAAGTTGAATGAGGCATTCTGCCGGACAGCGGAATGCACGTGTGTAATGAAAGCACGTCATTTACACGTGTATGAAAATGTGTACTTAGTATAACACGTGTATTTAGTACTTCACGTTTCCATGGTATTAAAAGTGAAAAACACGATAACTTTTGTTGAGTCCGACTGTATACAAACCCGTAGTTGACTTTTACTAGTTGCTCGAGAGTTATACTGCCAGCTTAGGCTTTTTTATAAGAAAGGTAGTGCAAACTCCTATGTCCCCCGTATTTTTTTTAACCAAACAGTTAAAAGCCCTAGGATCCTCTGTTTGGTCATTTTTATGCGGTTTTTATATTATTAATAAAAATAGATAGATTTCGTTCCCTCCATTCTTTGCGAACAGATTTTGAGAACAAACAAAATATATGGTGGTTGGTGGTTTTTAAAAAACCAAAATACTCGTAAATACTTAAAAACGTCTTATCTCGTTAGAGTTATTGCTATATTTAACTACATGTGTGTTTTCTGTCTACACATGCAGAGAGTATTTCGATACACGAGTATATACGTGAAATTTAATAAAACTACTCAATCGGGAGCTCTAATTTAAAATTGGCTGCCTAGATCGTCCGATTTAACGCCTCTAGACCACTTCGATTAACCCACTGGAAGCCAATATTGAAGCCTTTATTCGTGAGATACCGGCTGAAATGTTAGAAAGAGTATGCCAAAATCGGACTACGCAGATGGACCATTTGAGGCGCAGCTGCAACTCTGAGAAAAACCCAGGATCAGACCGTTAAGCTTGTTCATATCTTTTCGTATGACAATGAAACTAGTCAGAACGATTGCCATCAATCCCAGCCCAGTAAAGAGAAAAATGAGAAAAGAACAGCAGCACCCAGCAACAAGGTATTTCTGCTTAATGGAAACGAAGCAGTAACAGTTTTCAATAAACTCCGGTCGGCGGTCGGCGGGTCAACCCACTACCCGGATTAAACGCCATCCCTTTCACAACCAACACCAAAAACACCAACAACTATAAACATATAAAAGGTTCGTTTTTGTCGCAACTCAGCAATCAGGTCAGCACACAGTTGTAACACATACTCATTAGGGTGGTCGTTATTTTCAAAAGATAGATTTTTTTAAAGAGCACCCTTTTTTTGTTCCTTGACTTCTTAAAACATTACCCTATTTTTTTTACGACCACATTAACACGTGCCGCATTGAGCTTAAAGCTGACGCTCTTATGAAAGTTCATGCATGCATTTGTATATGCTACTTTCTTTTTCTTGCACTAATTTTTTTTTTACTATGTATGCGTAAATGGAATTCAAAAATCAATTTTTCACTTCCGGTAATCAAACCTTACTAGCCAGCGTTCAATTGAATTTTTGCAAATATATCATGAAAATATAAATTTTTGGTAGGTGTAATAATTACATCTAAAAACATTACCTATAAATATATTCATTACAAAATCACTAAAATATGTAACTATTTATGAAAAAATCACCTTAAAAAATAAAAAAAAATTATTTGAATTTTTTTTTTTATATATGGAAGGGAGGACTTGAGATTTTAAAGCTGTTGCGGCGCGTGTTAACACATTCCGATTTTCTTAATTTCTTTTTTTTTTGTGTACTTTTGATATATAATCGCATATAAAAAAGGATGCTCAACAAAAGCATCCATATAAATAACGACCACCCTAATACTCATAATAACTAATTTCAACCTCACAGGAAGGCAAAGTCCTACCCTTCGACGTTATTTCTGAAGTTAAAGCGTAAAATCTGACCCACTTCCATAGTCTACACATTTCTTACCCGTTTAAATCATTTTTCAGTCGAAAGAAGGCCAACTTAACGATGCCAAATTATTGATCTGATTGACGACGTTACGCCAACGAATACCGAAACCAGTCTATAGAAATGTTCTTACGGAATTACGCTGCCTGATAAGGCACCTTCTTTAAAACAAAGAACCACCCAAATGGTGAACCCCAACGCCCAGCTCGAGGTGCCGGCAGCGGCGACGGAGCCTTGCTAAACTATTACCACCGAGGTTACTTTGCCAAAGGAAACGCCACCACCAAATACCAAGAGACTCCTCCGAAAAACCATCGACACCTAATTTACTTGTCGTGGCAAATACTTCCAAATACATATATGTACATCCAAAAAACAACGCAATGCCTCAAATTTCCCATTGTCGCGTCGCTTCGGTCAGACGCTTGAACATCATTTGGAAATCGAGGTTTCATTTAAAATTACAGCGAATTTAGTGTGTCTCGCAAACTTAAACGTTTTAATTAGAACCTAGTCCATTACCGAGTGCCTACCTTGTTTTTTCTGTGAAATCCCTTTCAATTCAATACTCAAAATTCTATACAGACTGTTCAGTGTTCACATTAAAGCAGCACTGGTTACGGCACGGGTTCGGTATCAAATCCTACAATTTTAAGAGTATCTGAAGTAGTGCAGAATTACTCATGTACCCAAACATATACGTTCTTCGTCTTCGTATACAAAACAACGTGAATGTTTTCCCTCGCAGCTCTCTTGCACTGCATTTGTGTGTAATTTTGCCGTCAAAACTGCAGAACTTTTGAATGCAAAATATAATTTCTAAAAGCGGATTATGTAAAAGTTAACTTGTTTGTTTACCTTTACCTGATGGAACCAGCATATCTAAGTTTTCCTGAATTAAACTAACTCTTTTGTTCATTTTGATTTCAATTTGTTAGTAATTCCACAATTTAATTCTAGGAATTGTTGCCTTTGAATAAAACTTCTTTGAATTTGATTTCGTGGAATCCATTTTGTTTTGCAAAAATGAGTCTCTTTGTCAGTGTTCATTGTTTGAAATCTTTTTCCAGCACGGGTTTAGATTACAATTCAACTTCGTTGCCAGGCATAGTGTAAAGTGCTATCGTTGATGGGTTTCCTGAGTATCTTCGATACGGAATTGAAAAAAGTGTCAGTGAGAGTCGATGACAAGTCGAGTACTGCATCAACACAGTCATTTAATCATCCTGTCGAACAGTAAATAAAATAAAACATATTGCAAATGATACCAGTTAGTTGGAAAACGGAAGGAATTGAACGAAATCCTCTCTAAAAATGTCTTTTCTTGAAGTTCAGCGAGGACGAGAAGGAATAAAATAGATATTTCTGTTTAAATGAACTGAAGGCAACAATATTATTTCGAATAACAAATGGCTTTATGCTTTGACAAGACGGTTGTCTTACAGCCGCCAACTACACAGAAGAGTGAATGTGATTATTTTGTTTTCTTTGTTGTGATTTATGATATTTTTGCTTTGGTGAATGATTTATGGAGAAATAAAATCAACAAACTTGAACATTTATAATAATGTAACGGTGATAACGTTCTGACCATCGTTATCGTTAGTTGAGACTGAAATAATAATAATTCCTGCGGATTATCTAACGCAAACCTGGATCGACTATTATGAATGTTATATAAATATTAACTGCTACCCCTGGGGCCTGTAACACAAAACTACAAGTACCTAATTTTGATACAAGTAAATTATGACAAGTGAAAGCAATCTCTGTAACTTTTTTTGCTAGTCTACAAGTGTAAGAGACATAATTCTACAAGTGGCCTTTGACTTAAAGACTTGTAGCTTTGTGTTAGACCGCTGGTGCAATGATTAAAACATACCACTATTACGTGAAAGGTCGCGTTTTGAAATCCATTCAGATCGAAACTTTTTTTATGGCTATCGCTTCTCGGGCTTACTCATCTAAACGTTTGGAACCAACATTGAAGTTTCACTACGTTCTCCCACAGCCCTTCATGAATTGAATAATTGAGACGAATGATCTAGGCTCTGACCCAATCCAAATACTTATTTTTGATGCACCTAAGAATCTGGCCTCAGACCACTTCAATCACATAAAATTTCTTTTGTTCTCGAGACTTACTATGAGCTTGAAAATGAAGCAGATATAGTCTAGAACCAAAAGAAGGCTGTTATTCATAACTATTTTATCAAGGAAATGTAGTACAGTAAAACCCGCTTAAGTGAAACTCGCTTATCAAAAAGAATTTTTCCATCCCCGAGTGTTTGTAGACCAATTACCTTTTAAACATTCCGCTTAAGTGAAAAACCCGGGTACCTAAAACATATTTTCAGTTAAATTTCATATTTTTCATTGAAAAAACTCATCTAAGTGAAAAAAAAGAACAATTTGAGCCATCAATTGAATGGTTAGATCTGTGGAGAAAACGTGAAAATATTCATTTTAAGAAGCTTTGTGGTGAAAAGAATTCTGCTAAAGCAGTTGCTGCTAACCATTGGCTGCAAAATGTTTGGCCAACCATTCGTCAAAGCTACAACCCATATGACGTGAATAATGCTGATGAGTTCGGGTTAGTGTTTAAAGCTCTACCGACGCGACAGCTTCATTAGTAAATAGATGTGAAAACCTTCAGGAATGAAGCTACCAAAGGATCGTATCACTGGCCTTTCCATTTCTAATTCGACTGGAATAGACAAAATTATTTTTTGTATTGGTGTGTAGTCTAAGATTAAACACATTTTATTTTATTTTTTGTTAATAATGTTTCTTTTAAATATGTATGTACATAACGGTGGTCGTTATTTGTATGGATGAAAAAAAAATGTTTTTCTTGTAGTTGAGCACATTTTTTTTAAACGCCATTATATTTCAAAAGTGCACAAAAAAAATTAAGAAAATCGGAACGGACACGTGCCGCAAAAGCCTTGAAATCTCAAGAACTCTCTTCCATATAAAAAAAAAGTCCAAAGCCCTGTACTACTAGACTACTACATACCTATGAACTCCAAAGAACATACATATGTTATTTTTGTTATTCTATGAATTATTTTTTTTTTTAGATATTTAATCGTGGTTATGGTTAGTTATTCAAACTCTTTTATTTAAATTTTTTCCAGTCAACTCCAAAGATAAATACATACATCCAATGGCTTATTATGTATATGAAGCATTAAACCTACGCTTAATGGAACTTTTAAATCCGCTTAAGTGCAAACTCCGCTTAAGTGAAATTTTCGGGTTCGTTTAAGTGAAAAACCCGCTTAAGTGAAAGAAAGACTGTGACATTTCGCCTTTTCTCTTAAGCTGGTTTTACTGTATCTGCTTTTCATAATATAAAGGTTTTTTTTATTGAGTTATAGAACTTCGAATAGAAATAAAATACAAGAAAATCGGTTAAATGTCTATCAAAAAATTGGAAGGATAATTGTATGCCATTGATGTTATGTGGCCCCCGCGGCTGGCTAGCCCAAGTCTAGAGGTCCAATTTTCAACCACTTTTCCGACATTTGAGGTCGTATTTCGGCAATAACGCCACGAATGTGGGCTTCCAAGCATAGGGGCATGGAAGCCCACATTGGGGGCGTTTCTGGTTCGATGACGTAGACCAGCGACTTCACATATCCCAAAAGAAAATAATCCAATGGTGTCAAATCACACGATCTTGGTGGTCAATTGACATTTCCACTCCGCGAAATTATACACTCATCGAATGTTTCCTTCAATAAATCGATTGTGACGTGCGCTGTGTGGCATGTAGCGCCGTTAGGTTGGAACCACATCTCATCCCATCCGATTCGGAAACAAAATAGCCGGTCTCCATTAAGGGTAAGGGTTGGCATCGTCGCGTCGGCTTAAAGTTATAGTTGGCCGTAGCCACGCAGGTGTCTAAAAAATTAATTGGAGACTTACGAAAGGAGCTTATCAGTGCCAAAACAGAAATTGAGCGTGCGTAGCATGGGGAGAGGACAAACAAAAAAGAAAAAAGAAAAGAAGAAGTTTAGCATTATATTACACTGCCGCTCATATGAATAGGTTCACTGTTTATCGCACCTTACTGTAAAACTCTTTACATACATATGGCAATGACAGAAAAAAAATTCTCTTAAAGTTTACCGTTGCTCTCACACGCCTACTAAACTTAATTTATTTAAAAAAAACTAACGTTTTTTTTTGGCTCATCTGAATAGGTTCAGATTGGTGTGCGTGGGTGATGAATAGTTTTTTTGTAAATCGAACTTTTTAAAACCATTTAGTAAAAAAAATAGGCCGCGGAAAACCCTTAACCGAGGAAGAAAAGGGCAAAATAACGAATTAGGAATTAGTCAAAGAGAAATCGAGTAAAAAATTGAAAGAAGTCAAAATTTAGTGGGTCAATTATTTGCGGAACATTGAGTGGTGTAACTTATAAGGCCACGTCAATGGCCGATAGACGCGCAATCATCAACATGATTCCGCGTCAAAAATTTGAAATCAAAACTGGTGTTAAGTGTAGTGTGGCTACAGTGAAACGGATAATTAAGAGTGCTAAACATTTAAAAAGATTAAAGATCAAAAAAAAACCACCTCTGAATAAAAAGCGAAAGGAAAATCGTCTCCAGTTTTGAAAAAAATACATGTCGTGGAAATCGGAGTAGAGGCGAGTTATATTTTCAGATATTTTCACTTGGAGGGCCCAGATGGCTACAATTACTATTTTCATGGCCTTCGTAAAGAAGAGCATTATTTAAGCCGTTTGCATAGTTGTGAAAGCAGTGTCATGGTGTGGAGCGATTTCATACTATGGAACTTTTGAGCTTCAATTCTTTACATCGCGAATGAATGGAAATGTGTACAAAGGTGTGCCTGGAAAGGCCTTCCCGTAAATTTTTCACCTTTTTGGACCAATACCGTGGTCATTCCAGCATGACAATGCAATAATCTATACAGCGAGGTCTGTAAAACAATGGATTCAGAACCAAAATGTATAGACGTATTGGTATGGCCTCCTTACTCATCTGACCTTAACATCATTGAGAACGCTTGGGGATTTCTTTCGGGTAAAGTATATGAGTCAAGGAGACAATATGAATACAAGGAATCATGGGAATTAAGGAACCGTGGGCGGAGGTTTCGCTAACATATCTAAAGAAACTCTATGACTAAATTCCAAATCGGATTTTCGAAACAATTTCGAAGAAAGGTGGCAATACCCACTATTAATATAAATGAGTGTGTCGTGGAAAATAAAATATTTTAGTTTTTAAGTTTTTTTTCCACTTTTTGCTACTGAACCTATTCAGATGAGCCAAAAAAACCTTGTCTTTTTTAATAAATTAAGTTTAGTAGGCGGTGAGAGAGCAACGGTGTATTAAGAGAATTTTTTTCCCCAAACTAAGCGCAAAATAATGCTCTTTCATTACATACATAACACAGACCTGTCAACTGTCATTGTCATATGTAAGCAGAGAGTTTTGAGTTTAACAGTAAAGATACGATAAACAGCGAACCTATATTTAGATGAGCGGTGTATGCGTTTTTTTTTTTTTTTATGCTTAAGTTTTTTTGGATTGTTTTTGTTCTTCGCAAATAGAAAATAAAATAAAAAAAAATCAGCAGAATTTTTTTTTTTTTTTTTAAGCAGAATTTTGAAAAGCTGTATTTTGAAGCCAACATTTTTGACCCGCTCCCTATAAAATTTCATCAATATCGTGTAAGCCATTAACGAGAAAGTCCGTTTCAAAACCTTAACTAGGGGGAGGGGGGTGTGGTAACATATGCAAACATTTTTCATAGATTTTTTTACATCATCAGAAAAACAACTAAAAACTAATCTCTCATACAAAATTTAATCGAAATCGTTAGGGTAATTTTCGAGAAAAATAAGTACATATTATCATTAAGGTTGTATGAGAGGCAACGCTATTTCAAGACACAGAGACAAAATTTCAAAAATCCTTCTGTAGACTGCCCCACAGACCCCTAACTCCAAATTTATAAGAAAATTGGTCAAGCAGTTGAGGCTGTAGACCCATATACGGACAAACAGACAGAGAGACAGAACTGCAGTCCCAACTATTTTTCCTTTATTGTCACCAATGCTTTCTCGGTTAGCCGTTCGGAATCGATAGAAAATTGTAGGAACCCTCCATTTCCCCAACAAGTAATTTTCATGAGAAAGGGCACCGAGCCTAAGGAGGTTATAAGCAAAGGAAACAATTTGTTGTGTTATGATTCCAGCAAAAAAGAGGAATACAAAGAACTAAGGAGTCATTACAAAATAACTTTCGTTATGAAAGTAAATTAACACAAGTAAGTAAAAAACAATGTGTACATACTTTTATATGTATTTTGCTAATTTGTTTTAATACAAATAAAATAACTCTTCAAATCAAGAGGTAAACGTTTGGCTTCATGTACGTAAGGTATAAGGTTTTTTAGTTGAATTACATTGTTTTTACTCCAAAAAATTTTTAGGATACCAAAAAGTTAATCTTATCTAGCGCGCACTTCAACCAGAATTAATGTTGCGAGTCTGAACAAGAGACTCAAAATCTTTTGAATTTAACCGCCGGCTCCGAATGCTTCGCATTTCAAAACGAAGAGCGTCTTTTGTTTTAGATGTAGAACGTCACGCAGTTCAGAGAGCTGCTGAGACCTTAGATTAGATCTCTTAGATCAGATCTAAGCATGGTAGCAATTAGATGTCAACTAGACTACGTAGGCTTTTAGATGCTTGCGTCATACGTCATTGTAACTGCTGCAGAGTCCCATGAATAATCACAAAAAATAAATGTTTTCTGCAGTTACAAAGGCGAAGTGCACTCACACGTAGTACTTAAAAGGTATCTCATATATCAGCTTTGAGATATTGGTCCTTTGATCGATCATATTAATCATCGATTTATTCCTATAGAGTGGATGGATTAAAAGCATACACATTATGAAGCACTAAAATAGAAAAAGAAAACTCCAGATGTGTTGTCCCATCTTTAAGTGAACCAAAAGAACCCTTAAATACATTTCTTTTTTGTATGATAATGAACCGCGGCGTTCTTTAAATACAAAAAGGAAATAAAACTGTTCCTTTCAAATGATGTCGTTTTAAGTAGATGAAGAAATTGATATGCCCGAATTTTCCACTATGTTTACAATTCAATTACAGATTTGTCACAGAACTGGCTCGTCACAGCCAACAGATGATCAGTCAAAATTTTTGCAGATTTATTTCATGGAAGACGAAAATAGCTAAGTTGATCGCAGGTGTCAAGATATTCAAGGAGTTGAGAGAAATATCACATTGCAAATTAAAAGAGTTTTGCACGACCATAACAGCCTCATTAACACCTTCAAATCTGCATTGGAAAAATTGGCGAGAGAAGAGCACAAGTTAGTCATACACCCTAGCCGAACACGAAAGGTAAAATGTGTAGAATATCTGTCCACTGTTTTATTTCAAGAAAAGCTTCAAGAACAAATTCAAGATATTCTACAGGTTATGGGCCCAGCGAATGAAATAAACATAAAGTAAAAAGGATTAAAGTTTGAAATTATAAAAATAAAGTCAATCACAACAGAGAAACGAATCAAATTTGAATAAGGATAATGGCGGAGTCAGTGAAACAGAAATTCGTAAAATTGAATGATAGTAATCATCCAAATTGGAAATTCAGGATGGAATTGCTGTTGCGGAAACAAAATTTGTGGAAAAAGGTGATTGTTGAAACACGACCAACGGCTGAAGTGAACACTGATGGTACAAATAAAAATCAAGCGGCCCTACTTGATGCATGGGATCAACACGACGACGAGGCACGTGGCACAATTGGTTTGGCTGTCGAAGACGATCAGCTAGCAATTATACGCACGAAAACAACTGCCAAAGGCCACATGGGACGCATTGAAGGATTATCACGAGAAAAACACATATTCAAATAAGGTTTTCTTGGTGCGATCAATTTGTGCGTTGAAACTCGAAGAAGGTGGTGATGCGAGAGCGCATGTGAACAGAATGCAAGATTTGTTCACACAATTTGGTGATTTGGGTGAAAGTGCATTATCACAGGAATGGAGCAAAATATTTGTGACAAGCAGTTTACCGGAAAGCTATGATCCATTGGTACAAGCATTAAGCGGACGTGGCGCAGCTGAAATAACATTTGATGTGGCAAAGAAGCACATAATTGCTGAATACGAGCGGCGCACGAATGCATCAGGCGGAACTGTTAATTCGGTAATGAAGGTTGTTGACAAGGTTTCTGTTTGCTTTTTCTATAAGAAGCCCAATCATCAAAAGAAAAATTGCTCTAAGTAGTAAAGGTGGCTGGCAAAACAGAATGGTAAGAGCGGATAAAGTCAATTCAGCCGAGCAAAGAGATTTCATGTTCTTTGTTGGTAGCACACAAAAGAAAGACGACCTCATTGATTCGGGAGCATCGAAACATGGTTGCAGATTTATTAACAAAACCATTATCTGCAATCAAACACGATAATTTGCGGCAAAAATGCAATTTGGTGTGACGAGGAGGAGTGTTGATTATATACAAAACATCAACAAAATGAACCTTTAATCAATGCAGTCGCAGCCGTAAATTTGCAAAATAAATTAGCCTAAAATGCTTATTCACTATTGCTGGCGGATGAAGTTGCGGGGGCAGGTAGGAGCAAACAATTCATGAATTTGAAAAAAAAATAAGCGTAGATCATAAAAATTTTATTCTCTTTAGCAAAATAGTTAATGCTCCACACTTTTCTCTGATACCAATTACTTTTAGTATCGATACTTTGGTGCTCGTGTTTAACAAGCTGCCTGTTGGAGGTTCAGTACTCGAATCACAACAGAAAACGAAAATATTTTTCTCCGTGTATCGCTTTTCGCGAGGGATTGACAATTCCTCCGATGGTAAGTTCATTGCCATGAAAAGCATTCACTGGATAAGCTATGTGGGCAAAAATTGAAGGTCCCCTCCATTCCTCACAAGACATGGTTGAGAGATATCCACTATTCTCTTAGGCTCCCCGCTCTTTTGAGCCACAATATGTATTTCATCTCTTCGTTTCCTGAACAGATATAAATCTGCACAAACTGCATACGTTTCTTAAGCTACCCGATTCATAATGAAATGGTTAGCCAACCCAAAAGACAAAACACAAAACAGTTTCGCCAACTAAAAGTAGCTTACTCAACTTTCAGCTACATAAAAAAAAACTCTTCATCGATTAAACAGCCCATTCTAAAGGAATTTCACTAAAATAAACAGAATTCTTTCACACTTCAGCGCTCTTGGAATACTATTTCGCTTCTACCTTTTCAAAAGTGCCAATTCAATTCACGGTTCTATAAATGACCAACCCATGACCCATCAATCCCTCATTAAACTTCCCTTAAATATTGTGAGAGCCAAAAGCACAACGATGCGGTGAACAACCTAACCGCAAAAAGCCAATGATAGAACTTTACTCTCAGATACAAACTCTTGAAACAAAAAAAAATCATTTCCATGCTTCGGGTGTCAGTAGAGAAAATAAAAACAACTTCAGATCATTAATTTCATCGATAAATACGAACCGTCCGTACATCCTTAAACTCACATTATTCTGTTTCAACGGTGAGGGAAATTAATGATTTTCCACTCAATCTGCATCCCCATCGTAAAAGGACAAAAAGACACACCCAAGTCCTGCGAGCTACATTTTTTGTTCTCTATAGTTATCCTTGATATTATACATAATATCGACCAAGTATATACACAGATACACGTATATATGTACATAGATACACACTTTCCTTCTTACTCAACTGCATTAGAATTTTGATTTGGAATTTTTTTGGTTATTTATCGGGATAGAAAGTCGTAAAAATGATATTTTTATACGTCGTAAAGTTGGTAGAATATAAGGAACACCATGCCATTAAGGACTCTGTTGCTTCTGATGTTTTGTTTGTTTTTTGTTTTCCGCTATTATTTTTCTTTTTAAGAAGACGTGAGCCGAATTTCATATTGCAAACTTTTGCTTTTATTACCATTTCGTGACGTTTCCTATTGAGTTTTGTGAATCTGTGTGTTTAGATGTCACTTCTTGCACCACTCCCGCGGCCCGTGTCTTAATGAATGCGCCATTATTGAAAAAATGTAAACAAAATAAATCAAAAAGAAAAGCCTGTTACAAACCTTGACGAGATGAGCAATCAAACTTAAGAAACTTATAGCCGCGCGTTGCCGTTTCACCGCAGAAGAAGAACACGAGAATAAGCAGAAAGTTCCTGAAAAAGTCCGTGACGAGAATTGAGAAAAGTTAATTTGCACTGTTACCAAAACACTTCGGATCACTCACTATAGCTATGTTGACTCAGTGCGACCGCTTATAGGCGAAATGGCACTTCCAGATGACGCCACACAACCATTGGCCGTATCTGACGTTTTGTTTTGTTGATTTTGAAATTGATAACTTCCACTGTCAGTACTTCCTTTCAGGTTCTTGTTGTAATGTCTATGCCATGAATGGATGGACGGATGACTGTTGGTGTTATGGCTCTGATTTATTCAGCCTTGTGAGTGTAACGCATTCATTAAAAATTTTATTTTGTTTCGTATTCATTCATTATTCTAATTTCATGAATGAATGAATTTTGTCAGTGGAAGCCATAACGTCACATTGGGTTTGGGTATTTATGTATTTTCGAAAACACATCACAATGGTATAGTACAATTTTGATGAAAAATGCAAAATAATTCACTTGAAGTTGATGCCACAGAAAAGAGGGTATCGCCGAGCTTAGTGTCGTGCGTCCTTGAGTGCGTGGGAAAACAAATATGTGTCGCCTCGTTAAACGTATTATACAATTTTTTCGCACACTCACTGTCATATTGCGGAGCGTGACAGAACATTTTAGTCGAATTAGGTGAAAACTGTGGCCGGAAGTTTTGGCAAGGCAGTTCAATTCTCGTCATGTATTCTTTGTAACCCTTTTACTTGCTTGCTCAATCCAAATGTATGTTTTAAGCGGGAGTGTTGATTGAACATATGTTTACTGAACACACAGTGTTTTGTATAGTAATGAAAGCAACTCTAATGTTGTGTTGCTAAGTGGAAGGACAAAGGAAAATATTTCATAATCTTTCATATGAAATTTAAATTTATGGATACCATTTCATTAATCTTTTTCAATTTTTATTTCGTGTTAAGTGCTTGCTCTGTTGGAAATAGTCGCAGCTTGCCGTAAATGAATTTTAAAACGAAAAAGATTTGATGTATCCTAGGAGACTGCTAGCAAGGACGAAAACAGGTCGGTTAGCAACCAAGTCTCATTTCATTTCAGTTGATTCGCATAGATTAGTTTACTTGGCATCAAGATTGATATCTTTTTAATAAACATCAAAATGAAATCACATTTTTTTTTTTAATAAATTTAAGGAATAACTAATATTCCTTAAATTTATCTTAAGGCTCCCTCAAAACAAAACGGATTGGAAGTTGCGGCGTACACATTATGCGCTGTCAAATTTTAGTCTTACAGCTTTATATGAGATGAACAGTAGTAAGGAAGCTTCGACAAACCAATATAAGACCCTAATTTAAGTGCATGTGTGCGAATATTGGCAACTTAGTCTCAAGACGAAGCAAAACTAAAACAGTAAAATAAATACTATGTATACTATGGTATGGAGTTTGATAAAGGAGATATGGTCATAATATTCGTCGAAATCTATTACTAGCAGAAATATTTTATACTGTGCGACGTTAACATGACTTGGAATTTCATAAAGGTATTGTGAGCAATCATTAATTAAGATAGTTACATAAAGAATCTAAGCATAGATACAAACCGCAATCATAAAGGACAAGAAGAATAAGACACGATTTCATGCTTGGACGGAGCATAGGTGAAGATGTTGTGGTCGAATTAAGGGATTTACGACGGGTTGAATTTGAGGAATGGAAGTAAAACTGATTCGAGGAGTCGCTAGTTTCGGTTAGCATACGTGACATAGGGTTGTGGAAACTGCAGGTCGTACGATGATTGAGAATGCGGAAATGTGAAATGGGAATGAGTGTTGAAAGAGATAGAATTCAATAGTGAAGGACAATCAATGTAGAGACTTGAGGTTAATAAGTTTAGAACGATCAGCATATGGAGTCAAGCGGTATCGGTCATCCCAAGCAAGTTTACGTAAAGCGAAGAGAAGAAATCTACGTTGGACAGCTTCGATTCGTTTAACCTATTTCATTTGGTTAGGTGACCACACTTGGGAAGGACATTCAAGGACTGGCCCAACGAAAGTGACGTGCAGAGATTTGATGGATCGGGAAATTCTTTCGACCAACGCTTTATAAATCAAAGCATAGGTACTGTTAGTATTCTTTGTTAAATTTAATGTGGCAGTGTAAGTTGAGGTCGTTATCACAAATGAAACCCTAGTCACGAGCATAAGAAACATCGAGTATGAGTTCACCATGTAAAGAGAAGCATCGAGGGGGTGAGGGTGAGCGTTTTAATTCTATGCCACCAAACAGAGAGTACATCTAGATTGTCTAGTAAGATGCAAGAATTAGCGGGAGATATAATGTTTTTAAGGGGCTCGGCTAGTTTCTCGAGCTCAAATGGAGGTGATTTTCTGAAGGCGTGAAAAAAAACTATTGCTTCAAATATCCTGTAATCTTTGGAGTTTATCATACATATATTCATGTAAATTGTCAGGAAATTTTGAGTTAAAATATTGAAATCCAAGAGAGATATGGACCTTGTCTTGAACTCCTTGAAATTAGAAGTCAATTTGACGCAATTTTTTAATTTTTCTGGTACCTATAAAAGGATAATAAAAAGATGGTGTTAAAGAAGACCCTTTTTCCCATACAGCCATCTATAATTATAGTGAAAAATTGAAAATTGACAAAATGGTAGCAATTTAAAAAAAAAGTCCAAATTTCGCCAAAAAAAAATCGTCTTTCGATGGCTGCCAAATTTGCAATTTTCATCCGATCGTAAAAGTTGTAGATGGCTGTATGTAAAAACATATGGAGAGTATGCAGTTAAGATTTCAGGACGACTCGTTAATATTTGCGTGAGTTACAGCAGCGAGCGGCAAATTTGAAAAATGCTGTTTTGAGAAAAACGCGTTTAAAGTTTTCAGAGCAGTTTTCGGTTCAACTAACAAGAAGGGAGTAAAAAGGACCTAGATGTAGTTGAGCATTCAAAAATTTAAGCCGCAGGCAATACAAATTGTAAGACAATAAGGACGAGGCAGCTGTCGGGCGCCCCGCCGCGTTGGGATGGGTGGAGTTCGAGCCATTTCAAAAATATCTAAGACATCATTCCAATATTTTAGGACATCATTTTTGAGATGTTTACCTATCATAAAATGAAAAAAAAAAAAAAAAAAAAAAAGAATTTTTGAAAATGAGGAACTAATCCGCCTATATCAAAACCATAAAATTGAGAACACTGCCAGCGTCATTTATCGCTAAAATAAAAAACAGCGGCCGAAGGTAACTGCCTTTAAGGACACCGGAAGGTGCTATAAAAAGAGCGAAAAAAATGACCTCAAGCACCCTATATATTTATTTGAGTAAAATAAGTACTAACCCAAGAGGTAAGAAATGGGAGAAAGTGTAGGGGTTTGAATGATGTTTAATGACCAAGTTGAATTGTAGTTATAAAAGAAAACTATGAATGTTTTTCATCGGCTGTTTTGGTCGTAACGTTATAATGAATAGAAAAACTCTATTTCATTCTTTTCCCAACGTTTCGATGGTAGAAAAAGAAAGAAGGTAATAATATACACACATGATGTACAAATAAGGCTTGTTGTTTAACTTACATTTAATTTAACAAATACAGAAATTTAAAATCAAGTTGACATACGTTAAAACGAAAGATTTTAATATTGAAAATTTTTGATGAAGAAAGCACTTCCAGAGAGGTTTTGTCATTCGACAGTTTAGTGTCAACTATTCCTCTGGATTTTGTTTTTGGAAACCAGTGAGCAATATACTGCTGAAATGTTCTGTGTGTCCTGTTTTCGGTTCATGTTGTTTTTGTTGTTGATGATGTGCAGCGTCTCGAGAGTATAACGTTTTGATGCATGTCTCTCTGTTTCAAGAATTTCCACTCTTTTAAAATCGGGAACATGTCCTGTTTCTACAGCGTGAAGAGCCAGTACTGTCTTCCCCGAATTTTTTGATTTTATATCAGATTTATGATTGGAAATTCGTTGTGGAAGAAGTTGTTTTGTTGTTCCAACATAAAGTGTAGGGGTTTAGTTTCAAAAGGATGATTTCATGTGACATTTTGTTGAATGCTTTACTGAAATCAGTAGCAATAACAACAACTTCATTTCCTTTTTTTAGCGTACACAAGACTTTTAGCCGTAGATTTTGAGAAACAAAATCTACCAGCTATGAAACCAATTTGATCAGGAGATAAAGCAAATTTACAGTAGAAAGACGATGTATCATAAATGCTTTCAAACAACTTTCGTTTGCATGAAAGTTTGGCTAAGAAACGGTAGTTAGACACATCGTTCTTGGGCACTTTTTTACGAATAGGAATTGAATGGACTTTTACTGCATGAATCGATAAATGGGCTAATTTTAAAGAAAAAACCTTAAGTGCTATTAAATTAGAAAGTGCAAATCGGAGACAGGGGTTCTAAACCATCTTCATTCGCTTTTTCAATATATCTCGAAACCGAAGAAAAATGTTGATGCAATTCCAAGGACGTTTTATGTAGACACCATATTTTCCCATCGAAATGCATCTTTTGGAAAATTATCATCTCCAAAAGTATATAGGATTTATTCATGCATTTAGTGGCTGCGATACTACGTCTGCACTTTATAATTTTGGCAAAACAAAATTCATGAACTTTACAAATAAAAATATTGAACAGCTACAAACAAACATGGACACAATTTTACAAGATAATGGAGCTAAAGAAGACATAAGTTCTGCGTCAGTATATATTGCAACATCTTTGTATGGAAAAAAGTTGAACCAAACCCTAAGCAACTGTCGTTTCCAATATTTTTGCAAATTATCAAAAACTCCAAATTTTTCGCTGGCACAAATACCACCAACACACTATGCCATCAAACATCATGGCCTAAGAACATTTTCCCAAATCCAACAGTAGCATTGAAACCTTTTAAATTCCCAAGCTATTTTGAGCAAGGGACCCTTTTCCAAAATGAACTGATACCCTAGACTTCCATAGCCAAATTACTTTAAGAATCCTGTTTCTTGGTTTTTACTTGCTTTTACAGGTAGTAGCTGCAAGCAAGTTTTACAGTCGTCAAGAAAAAAAAATTTGAGATAACGATAAAACATGACATTACGATGATAGAGAATACGAAAAAAGTGGATGCTCTAGCTTTGTCTGTCTGTACGTCTTGCAGTATATCAATCCACAGCCTTAACCACTTGACAGCTGAGTAAGTGAGTAAGCTTAACCTCATTTTCTCTTCAAAATCATACAAAATAACCATGCATAAAATTCAATAAACATAAAGTGTAATTCATAATTTATTAATGCAAGTTACTTAAAAGGAAATTGAGAGGTGCCATGACAGGAACGAGATTCGGAAGTTTTACCAAGAGGTTAAAAGATCCTGCCAGGGGGCAAACCCCAAACTCAAGCCTGTAAAGACCAGCAGGGAGGGGAGGACTAGTTGTAGAGTCACAGTAGCTACTGAGGATATGGAAAGATCACTTCTGCAGACTGCTTAACGGCGATGAGGACACAAATTCCGCTGTCAGGCAGATTGCCCCATTCAGCTTTGAGGATGATCAAGAATGCCGTCCTCCTGACCTAGAAGAAGTTAGGCTTGCCATATGAAAAACTTAAATCAAATAAGACTGCAGGTGCAGATGGCTTTGATGCCGAACTTTTCAAGGCAGCTGGAGACCAGTTGGAAAGGAGTATGCACCAGCTGATCTGTATGATATGGTCAGAAGAAAGCATGTCCGATGAATGGAACCTCAATATCGTATGCCCGATCCTAAAGAAGGGAGACCCTCACAATTGCGCCAATTATAGAGGGATAAGCCTAATTAACGTCGCTTATAAGATCTTGTCTGCTGTAATATTTGAACGTCTGAAACCCCACGTCAACAACTTGATAGGTCCTTATCAATGTGGTTTTAGACCAGAGAAGTCCACAATAGACCAAATTTTCACATTACGGCAGATCTTGGAAAAAACCCGAGAACATAATATCGATATTCACCACCTCTTTATCGATTTCAAGGCCGCGTATGACAATATTTACAGAGACGAGCTGTACAGAGCCATGTCTAGTTTCGGCATCACTGCAAAACTTGTACGACTATGCAGGATGACTTTTTAGAATTCACGCTGCTCCGTCAAGGTCGGAAAAGAACTTACCGAGACCTTTGATGTCGAAAAAGGCTTTAGGCAAGGCGACAAACTGTCATGCGATTTCTTCAACATCATACTTGAAATGATTGTAAGAAACTCAAACGTAAACACCAGAGGAACAATCTTTCAAAAGTCTGTACAATTACTCGCCTATGCAGACGATATTGACGTAATGGGAAGAAAAAAGCGTGATGTCATAGGTGCTTTTGCGAGTATTGAAACAGAAGCGGCAAAAATGCGTTTGATGGTTAATGAGGGCAAAACGAAGTATATGCTGTCATCAAAAAAGGACACAGAACATGGACGAATTGGACAAAACGTCACAATAGACAGACATAACTTCGAGGTAGTACAGGACTTCGTCTACCTAGGATCCGCTAAAGACACGGAAACCAACATCAGTGCGGAGATCAAACGGAGAATAACTCTTGCCAACCGTTGCTTCTTTAGGTAAAGAAGGCAATTGAGAAAAAAAAACCCTCTCCAGAAAAATCAAGGTAACCTTGTATAAGACCTTGATCATCCCAGTCCTGCTGTACGGCGCGGAAGCATGGACCTTATATCGAAAGCGGATGAGGAAACCCTTGGCCGTTTCGAAAGAAAAATTCTCCGAATGATCTTTGGTCCCGTATGCGAACACAATGTGTGGAGTAAGAGATACAACAACGAGCTGTATGAGCAGTACCGCGACATGGGCATAGCCAGAAGAGTACACATCGCGAGGCTACGATGGTTGGGTCATGTAGAGCGGATGGACCCAAACGACTTAGAGTGCGAAACTGGAGAGAGCTCGCCCGAAATCGAAGTCGTTATAGAAGGATGTTGGTTGAGGCCCAGGTTCACCCCGAACTGTAATGCCCTCCTAAGTAAGTAAGTAAGTTACTTAAAATCGTGCTCTTAATAGAGAAAAAAAACAATAAATTCACAATTTGAAAAATTAATGCAATGTATGAATTTGGTGATTTTCTATCTATCAATCTAGCTAGATCTTGTTTAATACTGTTAAGTTGTAGTCTTAAATCTCCGCGTTCGTTGACTGTATTTATTGCAGTATTTTGAGTTTTAGTGCTGCGCTACAACCAGAACTTTCGAAAGCCTTCGTTGAACTTTTGCTTGGTGATCCACTCTTGCTGCATTATCACATTGACTTCTTCCATGGCTTTCATGCTGTTCGGATTTATTATCCACTCAGGAATTTGTAAATTCAAACGATCGTCAAACCTGTTGGTAAAATCTTTGTGTAGCGCGTCCAAGCGAGTGATATATGATAAAATAACATCGTCATGAAGGATTTCTGATGATTTTGAGAAATGCGGAAACTGTAAGTTCTTTCTACTTAAATTTTGCCGCCGATATAATTGATTTTGATTTGATCCAGTTGAGATCGTCACCCTCCATTGTTGTGACTTCTGTCTGTTGGAAAAATAGAACTGATTTTCTCAAAAACACTACTTTTTCCAAAAAAGAACACATTGTGAGCATCGTGTTCGTGTTCTGAATTGCTCAGGAATCAGAAAAGAAGCACAGGTTCCTTGTTAACTCTCCAGATAGCAGATTTTGTTCCAGAGTTTTTAAATAGCTGACTTCATCGAGGAGCTTCTTAAGCTCCTTTTGGGCTATCAGTCTCAAGCCAGGTATAAAGAGTAAGGTCTTCTTGACTTTGATTTTTCTTTTGGTTGACGATTCTCATTTTGTAAATCATGTTTGGATTTAATAAAAGACTTATCCAACAGAAAGCTTCGGAAGACGTTGATTTTACAGTATGTAGAAAACTATGTTGATTTTGTCCTCTTTTGGTTTGTTCTTAATTAAGCCAGGAACTTCGAATAAAATAACTTTATTATATTTGGACAAATTGCGTAGTTTCCCTGCTTTCCCTTGGGCTTCTTCAAAAATGTCGAACACTATCAACTGTTCTGATTCGACTCTGCTTATTTTAATCGCCCTTGACAGACCTGCAGGCTGCAGCATAATAAATCTCATGCATTGTATCGACAAAATAAAAAAAAATTAAAAATTATACCTGAATTTTGCAAAAGCGTATACATGTGCTTCCTAACAGGTCATCAGATAATACATATTCCGAGAATAGTAGCATATGACACCATTCAAAAATTTGCTCAAATATACTAAATCTTTTTTAAACTACTTACCAACAGTTATTGCAGACAAAAAGGATTATTCCAGCAGCCAATAAAACTTACAAAGAGCTACTAAAGATGAAAAAACAAACTTACTCAAGGAAAATCGCTCGAGACCTGGCAGTATGTAGAAATACAGGTGAATTCTGGAAGATTGTTCGCGAAATGAATAAGAAATCAAACAAACAAGTCCCTCCACCAGTTGATATTGATAGCTTAGTAGAACATTTTCGAATGCTAACGGAAGATAGTTTTTCTTCATCTTTTCAGTATGCCATCCCTTATCAACAGAACGATGGGCTTGATTCGTCATTTTCTTGTTCAGAAGTGCAAACGGTGTTGAATGAGCTACAAAACAGTAAGTCACCAGGATCAAACGGAATCCCTCAAGAGTACTACAAATTTAGCACACCTCTTTTCGTAGAATAACTAACAAGAGCTTTAAATCAAGCATATGAGAGCGCTAGTATACCAAGCTGTTTCAAAGAAGCTATCATCTGTCCAATTTTCAAAAAAGGGGACAAGAGAGTCTCCGCGAACTACAGAGGTATATCGTTGCTGAATTCAGCGATGAAGGTCCTAGCAAAACTTCTATACAAACGCTTATATAACTGGGTAGAGGAAAATAACCTGTTGAGTGAAGCGCAAGCTGGTTTTCGTGAAAATTACTCTGCAATTGACCAAATTTACACGCTTACCAATGTAGCTGAAGTATTTAAGGGATCGAAAAAGAAGCTTTATGCCTTTTTTATCGACTTCAAAGTCGCATTCGATACCATAGACAGAAAAGCACTGATGTTGAAGCTATACAATAAAGGAATTTCGACAAAGTTTGGAGCGATTATATGACTCAACAACCTCTGCAGTAACCCTTGGAAGCAAAGTATCTGATCAGTTCCCAGTAGACATAGGGCTAAGACAAGGCTGCTGCCTCAGCCCCTTACTTTTCGCTTCAATTCAATTCAATTCAATTCATTATTTATTTAGTAGCAGTATACATATTTTTCTTTTTGACTATTTACATTCTTTTTAGAGATTTAGGATATTCAATTACTTTTCGCTTTATTTATAGACGGATTCGAAGAAATTCTACAAGGAGGAGCTCGAGTTTCACCAGACCTTCTAATAAAAGTGCTAATGTTCGCAGATGACATCGTCATGCTTGCTGAGTCAACCGAAAGCCTCCAACTTATGAGAAATCGATTATTCGTTTATTGCAACAAATGGAGACTCCAGGTGAACCTCGACAAATCAAAAGTTATGATTTTTCGAAACGGATTAGGGCGAAATTGTCGCAGCGAAAAATTGAAGTTTGGAGAGCACAACATTGAAATCGTAAGTGAATACAACTATCTTGGTATGCGGATTTCTAGAAATCTTAACCTTAAGAACCACATGACAGATAAATTATCTAAGGCCAAAACTGCGCTAAATGCGACCTGGAGAAGTGTGATGCACAGCAGAGATGTTCAGTATGAAGCAAAATACCATATCTTCAAAACAACGGCTAAGTCTATAATGTTCTACGCTGCACAAGTTTGGGGACACAAAGAATTCGAAGAAGTGGAGCAAATTCTTAGATACTTTTTGAAGCGCACATTAAAACTACCCAGCAGTACGGCTAACCACATCCTTTTGCTGGAAACAGGTCTTTCTCCTATGTTTATCTCAACACTTAAAATGCAGGATGACTATATATTAAAGACAACTGTAATGGATGATAGACGATTACCTAAGCAGATAACAAGGCTGGTGATCAGGAAGAGAATTTCTTGGTTTGAGTCCTGGAATAATTTAGCCCAGTACTCTCGCTTGATCTTGAATATGACTCGATTAACACATGGAAAAGCAAACTCTACAATTTAATCAGCTTAGTAGATTAAAAAAAGCGTGAAGATTTTATTTGGAAAGCCAGGAGCTCATTTCATAGAAACATTTATGCGCAGCTTGACTACAACTCAGCGGCTAAAAACTACTACAGGGCAGAGTTTTCAACCGACCTCATGTCACTTTTTTTAAAAACATGGGGAGAGTTACTTCCCCTGAATCATATACCTCACAGGAGCGATTTACAAGAAATCTGCGGCATGTGCAACCTTAGGGAAATGGAGAACGTGTTTCACTTTGTGGGCAGATGTCCTATGCTTGCAGAAACTAGGCGAAGTTTATTCAGAAAGAGCTACCTTAACGAGGCTAAAATTATAGATATCCTTAATGGAACAACTCAATGGGAGAATTTGTACAGATACTTGAAAATAGCATTGAGTTACAGAACGCGAATCCTCACTGAACTTTTCTAAAACAATACATAAAATATCTTTATATATATAATTCTGCTGTACGTGTGTATGTAATTGAACTCCTCCTAAACGGCATGACCGATTTAAATGAATTTTCCAGTATGCGTTTGATCAGCCAGGCAAATGGCGCTGCAGTCGGTATCTAAGTAATAATTCCTATATTGTTAACTGTAATGAACAAAAAATTAAATTCAAACAATAGTTTTGTTGTTTTTTTAATCATTTTTGACAACAAAAATTTAAAATAATTAAGAACGGGAACCTTAAAACTACAGAACCGAGCAACGCCGGGCGGCTCAGCTAGTATATATATAAAAAGGGAGAGAAAGATAAAAAAAACCACTGTAAAAATACACTTATTTAAGTATTATTTGCCGACTGTCAGACGGCGTAGGCCATGTCATATAATGAAAGCTAAACAAAACCATTGTTAATTTCATGAAATAAAAATCATTTAAAAACTAACTAACTAAACCAAAAAAGATTAGGATTGGAAAACCGAATGTACCTCAATAAATTGCAATTACATCAACTACCATGCCGAAACATAAATGAAATAAATTTCATGAACTTTGTTTTGCCAAAATTATAAAATGCAGACGTAGTATCGCAGCCACTAAATGCATGAATAAATCCTACATACTTTTGGAGATGATAATTTTCCAAAAGATGCATGCGATGGGAAAATTTGATTTCTACAAAAAAACGTCTTTGGAACTGCATCAAAATTTTTCTTCCTTTTCGAAATATGTATATGTATATAAAAAAAAAAACGAATGGAGATGGTTTAGAACCCATGTCTGCGATTTGCACCCTCTAATTCAATAGCACTTTAAGTTTTTTCTTCAAAATTAGCCTATTAATCGATTCATGCAATAAAAGTCCATTCAATTTCGAGCTCCTCAAGAAATGACATAATCAAAAGACTAAGCCATAAAAATTCAAATGTTAAAATAATCGAAACTTCATCAAACGAAAAATTGTGAAGCGGACTAAGTTGCATTACAGCATCCATGAAGAACACTTCCAATGTGATATTTTAGCAATTTGAAAATTTACACTGACTTTTACTTCCAGAAAGAAGATTTTGAAAAATTAAACAACATTATGAATCACATGGCCAGTAAAAGTGTTATTTTAATTGGGGATTTCAATGCCAGAATAAGTAGTATGCAAATACACACCGCACAACCTGTAAACAATACTCTTATCTCAACAACCACCCGTCGGTCTAAAGATGATATCTACAATCAAAATGATCTAGATCTTTTAGAAATGCAGCAGATGTATGAAAGTATCGTTTTAAATGGTTGCGCTTTTGGAGATACGGATGGACACTTCACATTTGTTGGAGGACAAGGGAAATCTGTTATCGATTATTGCACAGCGAATAATGATTGGATTAACTTGGTTTCAAAATTAGTAGTGGAGTATAAAACCTATTCTGACCACATGCCCCTCGTATTTGAATGGAAGAGTGAAAATACATTTCAACATCAAAACCTAAAGCTACTACCAAGTTTTAAATGGAAAATTGAAAACCTGTATACCTACCAAAATAATCTGGATTTACATATCTCTGAGACTTTTTCAGTTGATGAATCTGTCGAGTTGTTTTCAAAGGAAATAATATTGCATATAAGAAAATCTTCACCAGCCCAACCTTCTGGATATATTACAAAATTCCAAAAAAAAGTGGTTCGATAAAGAATGTATGAATGCCCGAGGAAAATCATTTGCTCTTTTAAAAGCACTACTGAACTATTATACTGAGGAACTTAGAAAATGGTACGTTGACTCAAACTCCAAGTACAAGCATTTATGTCGCACAAAAAAAGCTGAATTTGAAAATATTCAAGCAAAATCTCTAAGTCTGGCCAGTAATTCAAAAGACTTTTGGAACCTAGCTAAAGAAATAAATGGATCCAACTTTGTAATTGGTGCAAATATATCCGCAGAACATCTTTCATACCACTTCAAAAACCTGCTCTCCAATAAGTCTGATTTGTCCTTTTCTTATGCAGAACCACTAGTTATAGAGGAAACTTTGGACTCTGAAATAGACGAAAATGAAATAAAAATGATACTTCAAAAAGCGAAAAATGGAAAAGCACCAGGCGAAGACGGAGTTCCATATGAATACTTCAAAAATGCAACACCAGATTTCATTAACAAGCTAAAGCAGCTTTTCAACAACATTTTTTCAACCGGTTTCATTCCCTCTTCGTTCAAAAAATCTGTTATTTTCCCTATTCATAAGAAAGGTGATATAAACAACGTCGAGAATTATAGGGGAATATCATTTATGAACGTTATGGCCAAAATATTATGCGGTGTTCTCGTGAACAGAATAGAAATGTGGGCTGATAACAACAGCATTTTAACAGACTTCCAAGCGGGTCTCAGGAAAAACTATTGTACTGTTGATCAAATATTTGTATTAACGTCAATTGTTAAAGCATTCCAAGACAGAAATAAGAAGATTTACGCTTTCTTTGTTGATTTTAAGTCAGCTTTCGACCTTGTGAATAGAAATGCACTTATGTATAAACTCTCTCAACTCGGAATCTCTACAAAGCTCTTAAATGTATTAAAGAACATGTATACTGGTACAGAAGCATCGGTATGGGATGGATCTACGTTCTCACAATATTTTGATACTAACGCTGGTGTATGGGCGTTGTACTATTCGGGTAGGCTCTGATTGGTGTCAACTTGGCGGCGCCCAGATGCTGTAACTTATAGTACACGTCAATTGTGCTTACTATACCTCCAAGCGGTATCCACTGGGACCTGGGATGCTCCGTCCAGAGCTGACCTGCCAAACTAGTAAGTGCGAGTGTTGACAAGGGAATCCGGAACAAAAGAATTGTGATCGGTCAACACTATAATTGCTCTGCGAACTATGACTGACTGCACGAATCTCAGTGGTCTACGAGAGCTTTCGTGTAAATGTTCCAGCGGATGAATTCGAAGGACAGAATCAACGGTGGACTTCAGCAGCCATAAAAGCAGAAACCCCTGAAGGAGCTACTCCAACATATTTGGTTTAAAGGTCTTTCGGGGTCTTTCAATACTAGGACAGGGTATTGAAGTAGAGATGGTGGCGGATGAACTCCTGGTGAGCCAACGGCAGCACTCACACCCCTGCAGCAGGGTACTGAAACTGGATATTCCAGCCCTTTGTGTCCGAAGGGATCCAAAAAGGACCTGGCCCTCCAGGTTGGGGGTTGTGCGTAGGGTTAACTACCCAACCACGTTAAAAAAGGACAGTTCCGAAACAACTAACAGCCTCGGATAACGATAATGATTTCAAAGTTGACGACCCAAGCAAACGAAAAAAGGACAATGACCTCCGGATCTGCACGTGGAACGTAAGGTCTCTTTACGGACTAGGTGCAGCTGGAGAATTAGCGGACGCCCTGGACTGCTGCAAAGCAGACATAACCGCCATCCAAGAAGTGCGATGGAGTGGAACGGGCATAAAGAAGATGAGAAACTGTGACATCTATTATGGCGACTGCTACAGACAAAAGAAACAACGCTTATTTGGGTGCGGATTTGTCGTTAGAGGAAGACTCAGGGATAAGGTGATTAGCCAAAATCCAGTCAATGAGCGTATAATGACCATCCGCATCAGGGCTAAATTCGCCAACATAAGCCTTATATGCGCCCACGCCCCCACAGAAGAGAAAGACGACGATTCCAAAGACTGTTTCTACGAGCTCCTGGAAGAAACGTATGAGCAGTGCCCTAGACACGACGTGAAAATCGTTCTTGGCGATTTTAACGCAAAGCTAGGGAAGGAGGACATCTTTGGAAACACAATCGGTAAGCATAGCCTCCATGACAAAACCTCCGAAAACGGACTGAGGCTAATCGATTTTGCTGCGGGGCTGAATCTTGTTGTAAGTAGTACGCGCTTCCCGCATCTCAAAATTCATAAAGGTACATGGCGATCCCCAGATCAATTAACCGTCAACCAAATTGACCATGTTGCGATCGACGCAAGGCACTCTTCCAGTGTTCTAGATGTCCGAACTTTCCGAGGGGCCAACTTTGACTCGGACCACTACCTTGTTGTAGCCAAGGTACGAATGAGGATATCTTGTTCACGACCAGCGCGAACTAACGCTGTGAAGAGATATGACGTCGGAAAGCTACAATCGCAAGAGATTGTCAATGCCTTTTCCAATCGAGTGTCCCTTCAATTATCCTTGAATCCCATGCCGCCAGCATTAAACATTGAAGACCAGTGGCAGCAATGCCAAGAAGCCATCAGAACCGCTGCCTCTGAGGTTCTGGGTTTCACTCGGCCACCAAAACGAAACCCATGGTTCGATGAAGAATGCAGGCAGGCAAATGCAGCCAAACAAAGAGCACGACAAATGCTTATGCAAACACGAACAAGGGCTGCTTACGATCAGTATAACGAGATTTACAAGGAGAGAAGAAGGGAAGAACACCGACTTCTCAAAAAGAAAAAGAAGCAGCATGAGAAGCGCTCGTTTGAGGAAATAGAGAGGTGCCATGACAGGAACGAGATTCGGAAGTTTTACCAAAAGGTAAAAAGATCCTGCCAGGGTGGCAAACCCCGAACTCAAGCCTGTAAAGACCAGCAGGGAAACATAATTGTAGAGTCACAGTCGCTACTGAGGATTTGGAAAGATCATTTCTGCAGACTGCTAAACGGCGATGAAGACACAAATTCCGCTGTCAGGCAGATTGTCCCATTCAGCTTGGACGATGATCAAGAATGCCGTCCTCCCGACCTAGAAGAGGTTAAGCTTGCCATATGCAAACTTAAATCAAATAAGACTGCAGGTGCAAATGGCCTTGATGCCGAACTTTTCAAGGCAGCTGGAGATCAGTTGGAAAGGAGCATGCACCAGCTGATCTGCATGATATGGTCGAAAGAAAGCATGCCCGATGAATGGAACCTCAGTATCGTATGCCCGATCCTAAAGAAAGGAGGCCCTCACAATTGCGCCAATTACAGAGGGATAAGCCTCCTTAACGTCGCTTATAAGATCTTGTCTGCTGTAATATGTGAACGTCTGAAACCCCACGTCAACAACTTGATAGGTCCTTATCAATGTGGTTTTAGACCAGAGAAGTCCACAATAGACCAAATTTTCACATTACGGCAGATCTTGGAAAAAACCCGAGAACATAATATCGATATTCACCACCTCTTTATCGATTTTAAGGCCGCGTATGACAGTATTTACAGAGACGAGCTGTACAGAGCCATGTCTAGTTTCGGCATCCCTGCAAAGCTCGTACGACTATGTAGGATGACTTTGGAGAATTCACGCTGCTCCGTCAAGGTCGGAAAAGAACTCACCGAGACCTTTGATGTCGAAAAAGGCTTTAGGCAAGGCGACAAACTGTCATGCGATTTCTTCAACATCATACTTGAACAGATTGTAAGAAACTCAAACGTCAACCAGAGGAACAATCTTTCAAAAGTCTGTACAATTACTCGCCTATGCAGACGATATTGACGTAATGGGAAGAAAAAAGCGTGATGTCATAGGTGCTTTTGCGAATATTGAAACAGAAGCGGCAAAAATGGGTTTGATGGTTAATGAGGGCAAAACGAAGTATATGCTGTCATCAAACAAGGACACAGAACATCGACGAATTGGACAAAACGTCACAATAGACAGTCATAACTTCGAGGTAGTACAGGACTTCGTCTACCTAGGATCCGCTGTAGACACGGAAAACAACATCAGTGCGGAGATCAAACGGAGAATAACTCTTGCCAACCGTTGCTTCTTTGGGTTAAGAAGGCAATTGAGAAACAAAACCCTCTCTAGAAAAACCAAGGTGACCTTGTATAAGACCTTAATCATCCCAGTCCTGCTGTACGGCGCGGAAGCATGGACCTTATCGAAAGCGGATGAGGAAACTCTTGGTCGTTTCGAAAGAAAAATTCTCCGAATGATCTTTGGTCCCGTATGCGAAGACAATGTGTGGAGAAGAAGATACAACAACGAGCTGTATGAGCTGTACCGCGACATGGGCATAGCCAGAAGAGTACGCATCGCGAGGCTACGATGGTTGGGCCATGTAGAGCGGATGGACCCAAACGCTCTGGCTCGTCGGGCTTTCGAAAGCACATTGCAGGGAAATCGCGGAAGGGGAAGACCTCGTCTTAGGTGGCGCAATCAAGTGGATGAAGACCTCAACCGACTTGGAGTGCGAAACTGGAGAGAGCTCGCCCGAGATCGAAATCGTTATAGAAGGATGTTGGTTGAGGCCCAGGTTCACCCCGAACTGTAATGCCCACCTAAGTAAGTAAGTAAGTAACGCTGGTGTCAAACAAGGATGCCCTCTGAGTGCTTTGTTGTTTGCGTTGTATATGAACAAAACGATGGATTTCAAAAATCATCTAACTGAAAAGGCGAAGTCCTCCCAAAGTTTGATAAATATGACTTGGAGGAATATTTTCTCAAACCAAAATGTATTGTTGTCAGCTTAATGCAAAATTTTTGAATGTGTTGTAAAAACATCTCTTTGCTATGCGGCACAAGTTTGGGGAACGGATGAATTTGATGTTGTAGAAAAGCTCCAAAGAAATTTCATAAAAAAACTTTTTAATTTGCCAAATGGAACACCTCAACGGGAATTGCGAAACTGTTTACCAACACCCTTAAGCTGCAGGCAGACTACATCCATAAAGTTGCTTCACATTCAGATGCTCGTTTGACCAAGAAAATGCTCCTTTATGAAATGCGGAATAAGGACTGGTGGATCGCAAAGTGGCAAAATATTGGTGATAGCTGTGGGGAAGGCATCCAATTTGATTTGAATAACTTAGTTCAACTAAATGAGCAGCTTTACAACGTAATTCAAAAACACGAAGACTTTGTTCGAGAAAAATTAGTAGGAGAAGCTGAGCAGTCTGAGAGCAGAATAATTTACTCACAACTCGATCATAACCTGTTGGACAATAATTACTTTCAAGACACATTCAGCTATAAAGAAATATCACTAATTTTCAAATCCAGATGTCAGCTTTTAACCTTAAATGGCAGTCCATACAACGGAAAGTTCCAGCAATTCTGTACCCTCTGCAATATTAAAGCAAAAGAAGACTGCTTCCATTTTATAAGCATTTGTCCAGTATTTAAACCTCAAAGACTAAATTTTTTTAAGAAAAACAGCTTTACAATGCAAGAAACAATAGAATTATTAAATGGTGTAAATTGGAAATTATTGTATTGTTTTTTAAACTCAATTTATATGTATCGAAATCTATTAATGTCTGAATTCATTTAAATCAATTCATTTAAATTTTATTTATAAATTAAAAAATTGTTTTATATACTTTGCCAACTGAGCTGACGGCTATGTCAAAGCTTTAAATTTCATTATGTCTACTGAAACTGTATAAAAACATCGATAAATAAATGAATTACTTACTTACTTACTTACTTACTTACTTACTTACTACTTCCAGAACTTACAGAATCTCAACCTTGCTGAACCAACCTGCCCCTACATACATAAGCTCTTCAAAAACAACGATAAACACTCTGGCGTATGCGTACTTTTTTTTTCAGTTCAGTTTAAAAAGAGAAAATTTTATTTCGATTATATTCTTTATTCTTTATTCATTCATGCACTCCTTTGTTACGCCAAATAACTTAAGATATAGAAACAACGTAATCAATTCCCATCAAAATAACAAACCAGATTAGAAACTTAGCATTTTTTGAAAAAGTCATTTCAAATTATCGTTTATTCATCAAAGGATTATTCATTCCGTAGCTAAAACACAGTTGTTTATTGCCTGCCAAAATCAAGCGATGTTCACTTTAAAAACACCCTTATCTATGATCCTGTATGAAAACGGCACCTACATTCAAGATATGGTTCAGGATTACCATAACCGCTCGAGGTTCGAGGAGCAGCAATAACATAAACAAAATTAAACTCAAATCACCTACTTAATTTTCTTTAATAGCAATAGCAACAAGAAATCTTAAACCCTTGAATCCCTCTAATCCCTTCGAGAATAATTTAATGTTACAAAAAAAATCCCACTCCTTCTTCGAATTCATTGTCGCGGAATTCATTCCCAAGCGAAGAGCGGAATAACCTCCACCATCACACGACGATGTTGGTGTGATTATTTTGCCTTCACGACTGATGCTTTCCCAAAATTTAATATTTATCACAAAAAAAACGTATCGATTTTTTTTGTTTGTGCTTTACATAAACCAGTCATGCCACCCACCATACGCGTGCTAAGACTAACCCTTTGCGGTTAAGTTAAATTAAGTCATTTCCATAGCTGTTATTCTTATTTTTCATTATACACACAAAAATATATCCCTTAAGTGGTGCCTAACCACTAACTCATTATTGTTAATGCAAGGCGCTGTAAGTTCGGTTTAGTGTTTGTGTTTCCGTTTTTTTTTTTTTGCTAAACTTTTATTGAAGTTACTCCCAAGTATATGCCCCAAAACACAAATAAGTTCCGCATAAGGAACATTAAAAGTTTTGAGAAATTTTCAACGACTTGTTCCCTCAAGGCAACCGATGATGTGCACTGTTTTGTTACGTTGAGAGCAAGAACTATACGAGTACGAGTATTTGAACATTGCTTTAGGAAGAAGTAAAACGAAAGTCCCAATACTAAAATCGAAACACATTCTCTTGTCTTCAGATTTTGAAATACTGTAGTTCCGGGTTTTATCATCAATTTTGAATTAAATTTGCATTTGAACTTTTGTCTAAATCAAACAAACGATGCCGTATGCTTGTGCATGTTCTTATCTCTTGAAAGACTAACGCAATCTTTGAATAACTATGTGCATCCATAACGTATTTTGAAAGTTTTAAGTAGAACAATTTTCAATAATATTATCATATCAGTAACAGCTATAAATTTCATAATTTTGCAAAGTTAACAGCAAAAGGGGTTGACATGATTCAACCAATGAAGACATTAACGTCGCGTCGGTTGTCGTCTCTCGTCTCAACAAACAACAAAGTAAATGGATAATGGTTAAATTCTTAACCGACAAACAAGTTTTAATGGTTTCAAAGACCCTGGTAAGGAATCAACTCCTTGTTCGTTCACCACTGTGGGGCTTTCAGATTTAAAACCGAAAACTCCTTATAAATAAAATGTAGGTACAGATGTAACTCACACGTCCATATGCCTAAGTGTCGTTTAAGTGCTAAAGTTAGGAAGTTGAAAGCTATGAAAATAAGTTCAAAGCTTCTTAGAATAGACATCTGTTCAACACTTTATATCAATGGTACCTCTACAACTTTTGTGTTCATTGGTTATGCCAGGCACACTTCTTGTTCCCATATTTACTTTTATCCAAATGTTTGTTGCATGCAGTAAACATTCATTTGTCGGTAAGGGGCTTTCATATTCACGGAAGAGTAGGTCTCCAGACAGTTGGATACAAAAAAAAACAAACATTTACACAAGCTGTCGAAGGGTTTGTGTGTCATTCGATTTAAAGCTGACTGGCGTTTATAAAGTCATTAAAGCAGAAAAAAAGAAGGTAATGCAATGTGTGACCTAAGCAAAAAAGTCGGTAATGGTATGTAAATGGATGTTTTGAGCGTCAAAGAGTTTGGGCCTTTTTACGCCTCAGCAAAAACATTATGAATGAATCAGTTCCGGTTGGTCAACAAAGTCTGTTGTGGTGAATGTTTGTGTGGTAGTTCTACATAGTTAAAGCTTTTGCCATTAAAGTGTTATTTTCTACTATGATCAATATCTACATTTACACACAAAGATACACATTAAAGAAGAGGTAGTTTTTGACTAGCGATAGTGAGCCCCTATCCAACACAATCATATACACATACAGCTTCAATGATTACCGGAATAATGGATTCAATAATGGTGCGGTTGTGTGTTGAAGCGTAACAGGACTTTGTCCTTGTGTCGACCTTTTTGGAATTTGTTTGCTCTACTGGAATTGAAAATGTGGGACGTGATTAGAAAAAGACAAGCGAATATGTGTGTGTGTTTTCCACAGACCACAGCACCAAACAGAGGCATTGTTGGCTCTCACAATGGACTCCAAACAATTTGCTGTTGCTTGTTTTGGTATTTGCTATATTTGGGCCCTGCTAGTGATACTTAAAAATAACACTTCGCAACGACACATACACTGGCCATACTTCGTCGTAAAAAAAAACGAAAAAAAAAAATTTAACTTTGCAAACACTATCAGCAAACATGTATCTCTGTTTAGAAGCGACAATGTGGACCAAATGGTTTTTAACCTTCGTAGTCAAAGTAGAGCAGCACTCCAAAGAAAAACAACACCTTAAAAAAGGCCAAAATACTTTGATGAAAAAGACAAACTCGGTAAGAAAGAAACGAAAAGCTCCGACGAAACGACAACGAACTCGCGCTTCTCAATAGAATTCAAATTTCAATCGCTTGTGCAGCTTAATCAGGTAAGTTTATTTTGTCAATCAGAAATAACATGCTCTTAAATAATGATTATGTAAATTTAAATAGTAAGATAAATAAATAGGGTGGCAAAACAGGAGCTCCATCAGAGAGCTCCCAGGGCTATTGTATTTCTCTCAGCTTTTCATAGAAAGCGCAATTATTCTCGAAGGACTTGTCAATTCCTCACGAAAAGCAATGTCGGTGTCAAAACAATTGGATGTTTCTGGGACTCATCAGCGACTTTGGAACCGCGAAAAGAATAAAACCTTTTGGTGCGCTATACGGAAACTGGGCTTTGTTTGTAAAAGTATCGGGTGTTTTTTTTTTAGAGGTTGGTTTTTCGAATTGGGATAAAACTGACAACCTTAATGACATTTATGTTCAGTGTGGTTTCCCATTTCATCATGACAAAACGTCGCCCGAGAATTGTTTTGTCGTATCTCCCAAAAACACAATTTTGGGAAATCGCATTTAAAGGTTTACGTTACTATAAAAAGAAAACGAAGTGATTAAGTTGTTCTTTTTTTTAATTAGAATATATTGTGTGGAGTATCTTCTTTTTATTTATGTATTCAGAATTGTCCTAACTGTTTTGGTTTTCAAATTATAGAGCTTTTTACCCAAAATGAGTTTGTCGTTAACGCCATCAAAATAAGCTTTTTGTTTCCATCCCATACACGTACGACAAAGTGAACGCACGTACGACATTTCAATATTCAAGCGTCTTGTTTAAATCGTATAGAAATTGGAATGAGAATCAATTAAAAAATTTAAATTTTCAATGTTAACAATTAAATTTTATTTATTTTATAAAGGTTAAAATAGGAATACATATCTACATCACAAGAGTTTTTGTGTTCATAGGTAAAATCTTGGTGTGAAAAAAATTAACTTAACCATAAGATATCAATGATATTTACATTTACAGGTACAAAATTTCATTCACATTTTGGTTATAAAAACTAACGAAAAAGGAATATTCCGACTATGAAATATAAAATTAGATCTTTGAGATCGAAAATGTAATTTTTGTTAGTAAACCTAACGCTTACATAAGTAACACTGTATGATTTATAAGCACACCATAGTATAAAAGTATAGTTTCAAATAATAAATTATTGATGATTTCATTCTTACGCTCTTGATTTGAACAAGGCTTCGTAGTAGTTTTAGTCTACCTTTGGCACAAAAACAAATAAACTTTTAAGACAATATTAATTTTGTCATTAAATAGTTTTGACTTGTTACCTGCTAAAAACAAGACGATTTTGAGAGAACAAATTTGTTGGAATTGCCCGGCTACTTTTGTTTGACTTTTTCTATATTAAAACTGTTTTATACCCAATTTCTCTTCTATTCGTTTTATAATAGAGTGTAAATTTTTCGTTCTTAATATGTTTAAGAAACTTTATTTTGCTAAATGGAATTGACGAAAAGTTTAATTGGCCCGCTCTGGTTGAAAATGCTTTGAAATCTGTTGGCAACAATTGAATTAATTTTAATTTTACGTTCTTAAAGTTCATATTTTAAGATGTAGCATAAGCCAAGGCAGGCTAAATATTTCCAAGCTGCCTCTGGAATTAGAGAATCTCCAGGCTCTGAAATTTTTTGTGTAATTTATTTTAAGAATGTTGAATTTTGAATGAGAAAAATCACAGCAGTGGACATGGCCTTGTTTTAATTTTGGGGGACGCAGGAGTCACTCCAAAGAGGCAGAACTTCCACAAAAGGATTGTCAGAAAATATTTGATGCAGTATTTTTAAAACTGCGCTGGCAATATCTTTGTATTTATACTTCCTGCACCGCCGCCGCCCCAGTTGAAATATCTATACACGTACGACAAACCAAACCGCAATCCTTTTTTTTCTCATTTTTGTCGTATTTGCATACGATCAGTCCTACATTATTATGTGAGTAAAGTGTATGTACGACAAAGCAATTTTAAGGTTTTATTTTAAATTTTTGATCGTATGTATTAAGCCTATACACTTACGACAAAACAACATTAAGAAAAAAAAAAAAGGGAAAACACATGGAATTTTTGTCGTATATGCCAAAAAATGGCAGTTACGACAAAACAAAACTCAAGGGGTGATTATTTTGTGGATATACGACAAAATGCATACTAATTATCTCAGCAACGGTAAGAGATAGGCAAACTCTGACAACAGAAATGAAAAGAGCACCTTTGAAAACATAAGACTGCATATCCAGTTTAAAAAAACCCATTATGGGGCTTACGACAAAACAATTCTCGGGCGACGAAAAGAACAACGCTTGCAAATTGTGAAAATAATGGTTCAGTTCGCGAAGGAAGCTTCGTTCATTTTACGGTCGACATAATCGTCAATCAGAGCAATTAATCCAGTTGACCATAGATCGTTTTCGCACTATGTTTACTTTATGTGTTAATACGCATCCACAGAGATGTCGAACAGTGAGCACCAAAGAAACAATTGTGCCGCTGTGGAGCAAAGTGTTGAAGAGGACCCGAATGAATCGATTCGCCACTGTGCACAGCAATTGGAGCTTTGTCCATCAACTTTATGGAAGATTTTGCGCAAAGATCTTTGCTTACGACCATACAAGACCCAGCTGGTGCATGATACGTGATTTTGGTGTATGGGTCGAAAATGAGATTGATCTAGATGCTGATTTTCATCGCAAAATTTTGTTCAGTGATGAGGCTCACTTTTGGTTGAATGGTTTCATCAACAAGCAAAATTGCCGCATTTGGAGTGAAGAGAATCCACATGAGTAACCTGAGAAGCCATTATACCCACAAAAACTGACTGTTTGGTGTGCTCTATAGCGGGAAATACACGATACAATTATCGTACCGATAATCGTACATCGTATGGTAGATTGTATCGTGTGTGTGCATGAAGTGAACCGCTGTACCGATGTCGCATTGTCGAATGCCTTGAACTCAAAACCAAACTCGATCGTATGCTATCCAAGTCGCATACGATAATTGTATCGTGTATTTCCCGCTTATGGGCTGGGCCACAGTGGCGTGGCGTCCATATAACACGATTCCTATCGTCTTACCTTTTAAAATTTGTCCCTTGTTCATAGAAAAAACCAGCAACATAAGTCTACAACTAAGCAGTCAACAGCCTATCTTTGCCCATACACAAAATGTTCTCCAAGCACTTTTAAATTTGCGAGATACACACACAATACACAAAGCATACACAAAATACAAAGCATTGAAAATCGCCGCACAGAACATATTCTGTGTTTATCCCTGTCTTTCCTACGATATGATTCCACCCCGGTGCCACCCTTTTCAATACACGTTCTCTTATTGAAAAAAGTAAGACGATAATTTTCGTCTTACTGTAATTTCTGCTTGGAAAAAATAATACAGTTTTCGCCTTAGAGTAATGTACGGCGAATTCGGTACTGTTTTTTTTTTTTGTTCTACTGATCATTGTTTGGAATTATTTGCAAGTTTAAAGTGAATTTTAACATAAATGACTTAAAGTATAGAAAAATTGGCTTCGATTAATCCACGTTTGGAATTTAAGGTACCTTCTATTTATTCTTTATTAATTTGTGTAGGAGCCATTCCATATTTATGTAAACGGTCAATCCGAAATGTTGCTATACCTCCGATTTTGTTCAAACTTTGTAGAAATGTTTCTTTGCTATCGAAATATACGAAATAGTCAAAGGATTTTTTTTGTAATTTTCCTCTAACCTCCAGCCATACTCATAGGACCGAACATAGTGATTTTATGGGCTTCAGACTTTGCACTCTTAAATTGTCTGTATTCAAGCGATTAGGACGATTAAGGTGTCATTTTAAAGCTGATAAAGCATTCTTTTCAAATCAATCAAAAAGTTTAAGATATTTGATTTTATTTTCCATAGCTTAGAAATAAGCTTGTTTTGAATCATCTGTAACTTCAGTGTGCATGCGAAAAACAAAATGAAATTGTCAGCCCTTATAGTTGAAGAATAGACCTTTAAATTCTACCTACTTTCATTTTGATATCTGGTAGTCAACATTCCCAAAAATTTTCCCAAAGATTGGCTTTTTTCAAAAGCTCAAAGTTTGAAAGAGATGTAAAGCACATAAAAAAATTTGTTTTTTGATCAACTTTGGATTTTTTATTTTGTACTTATTGTAAGGTTTAATTAGGGAATTTAGGGACTTACTATTGATATTTTAGGCACAGGACTACTTCAAAAATGGCAAAAATGTATATAAAATGTGTTGATTTCAAAAGGATCAGGTTTCTAAAGCAACTCAAATATCTTAAACCTTTTGATTGATTTGAAAAGAATGCTTTATCAGCTTTACAATGACACCTTAAACGTCCTAATCGATTGAATACAGACAATTTAAGAGTGCAAAGTCTGAAGCCCATAAAATCACTATGTTCGGTTCTTTGAGTAAGGCTGGAGGTTAGAGGAATATTACAAAAAAAAAATCCTTTGATTATTTCGTATTTCGATAGCAAAGGAACATTTCTACAAAGTTTGAGCAAAATCGGAGGTATAGCAACATTTCGGATTGACCGTTTTCATATGGAATGGCTCGTATAGGTGATTCATTTTTCTCGACTTACCATTTGAAAATATCCACGCCACGCCACTGCTGGGCCATACTTCTTTCGAAATGATGCTGGCGAGCCAGTTACCGTTAATGGAGACCGGTATAGAGCCATGATAACCGACTATTTTGTTACCGAATTGGATGGGATGAGACGGCGCTACATGCCACACAGCGCACGTCACAATCGATTTATTGAAGGAAACATTCGATGAGCGTGTGCACCAAGATCGTGTGATTTGACACCATTGGATTATTTTCTTTGAGGATATGTGAAGTTGCTCGTCTACTTCATAAAACCAGAAACTCCACGCCCCCTAGGCTTGGAAGCCCACATCATGCTATTGCCGACATAAGTGGTGGAAAATTGGACCTCTAGACTTGGCTTTATTAGAGCCAGCCGCGACGACCACCTGCTCGAAATATTTTAACATTAATGGCATAAAATTATGTTTCCAATAAAGCCAAATTGATGAACATTATAACGATTTTCTTGTGTTTTAATTCAATTCCTACCTTTTAAAAAAACACCCTTTAAAAGGAGCTATTATCAGATAGTTACTATAGTTTTGTCTAAAAATTAATTAATGGACATGTTCGCTTTTAGTGACATTCGGATATAGCGGTTTTACTAAATAGAAATTACCTACACAGATCAGATCACATGATCCTGATTTTACGGTCGTCAACAACCCTTTTGAAGGTTGGCATGAATGACACTGTTAAAGTTTTAAGGTACACAGAATTGTTTGGAAATTATGCTCTTTGTATATTGAAGGTAAAGATTTAATATGTAAATTTTATAATGAGGTTTGGACATGAGCGTGGAAGACAAAGCAAAATTCGTAATTATTCTGACAACTGAATGATTAAAGGACCTTCCAACCCAAAGCTTTTTTTCAGTTGCTACAGCGGCAGAGACGCTGTTGTCATCATTTTTGCAGCCGTAGTGACAATACAAATGAATGAAAGCGCTTTTTTTTAAATAACAGGGATGTGTGGTGATTTTGTGGTGATTTTATGGTTTAGCGGTTTTTTGAGGACTGGAAACCCAGGTATTTTTGACAACTCATAGGGTTTCCAGGGAAGCCTGGGTCAACCCTGGATAAAGTTCAACGAACGAACCTGGAACGAAAAAAGGCTTGTTCTGCGAGGTGACTATGGTAAAACTCAAACAATGCACCACTCTACCAACAAGGTGTTCAGTACAGCAAGTAGTGGCGAACTGAAGCAGCTTTTCAATATTTCAACGCCGAGGTGGGAGAGTGTTCAAGGATGTTATACAACTCTAATAATGAAACAATAGACTTATTGTTGGTGAAATACATCATAGAATTTGTCATTATGAAGACCAAACGCATCAAGTCATATTATAAATGAATTACAAGACTTTAAGACTCAACAATTTGATCATGTTTTTCTTCATCGGAAATTTTAATAAGTTTTTTTCCTAATTTTAGGTTATAACAAACCAGAATCAATGGAAATAAGTCAATTGCATAGTCCAGTACAAATTTCTTTATCTATCCATACTGAGGCTCTGCTAAGTCATAGCGTTGAATGCTAGGCTAGGTAGAGCTTTTTCATTTGAAAACATACAAACAGACAGACTGTTAAACGCTGAATGGAGCGGGGTCGGATCCAATTTTTGGAAAGTATGACTCCAAATAAGTACAAAGTTTATTTAAAACCAGCCAAAATCCTTGTATTTTTTAATATCCTTTTAAAATAGTCCTCAAACCTAAAAAAGTGTTTCAAAATTGTTACAAATTTTGTCTGTCCAAATAATTGTACAGTGTGAACGCAAAAAAGCAGCGGAAAAGTCATTCCACATCTCAAGAAAATTTTTGAGAATAGCCTCAAATGAGGCTATATTCCCAAAATATGTCGGGAAGTTAAAGTCGTCTTCATACTAAAAGCCGGCAGACCCAGCCATACAGAAGCAAAAGACTTCAGACCAATAAGTCTGACCTCCTTTATACTGAAAACGTTTGAAAGGTTACTTGATTTACATATCCGTAGCTTTCTGAAACCGGAAGTAATATCTACCTTTCAACATACTTACACAAAAGGACGAAATGTAGAAACAGCACTGTGTAGTAAGAACTATAGAGAAATCGCTGCAAGATGAAGAATACACACAGGCAGATTTCCTGGACATTGAAGGAGCCTTCAACAATGTACAAAACAGTGCAATTAAGAAAGCCCTAAATGATCTAGAAGTAGAAGAAACAATCACAAATTGTATCATGTGTATGCTGACAAAACCTCAAAACCACAGCGAAGTAGGAGGTGCAAGCTTGAAGAAGTGTGTGTCACGAGGAACCCCACAAGGAGGTATCCTCTCACCCCTACTCTGGATTCTGGTCATGACTGAAATCCTCGTTACTCTTAAACATGATGACGTGAAAGTGGTTGCCTATGCCGATGACCTAGCTCTTCTGGCGAAGGGGAAATTCCGTGCCACTATTAGCGCACAATTGAATAATACACTAACCAAGGTCTGCGCTTGGACAAAAAGATGCGGCCTTGCAGTTAACCCCCTCAAAACAGATTTGGCACTCTTCACAAATAGAAGAAAAGTACCTACTTTTGAGTTGCCAAGACTAAATGGAACCCCACTTTTAAGATCTCTGATCAAGCCAGATACTTGGGAGTGATCTTAGACAAAAAAAACTTAACTGGGGGCCCAATTTACGAGAAAGATACAAAAAATCTATGATAGCACTGTATTCGTGTAACAGGATTTTTGGCAAAATCTGCGGAACAAATCAAAGAATCATCATGTGGATGTATACTGTCATTGTTAGACCTATTCTATCTTATGGCAATTTGGTCTGGTGGAAGGCGCTGGAAAAATCCACGCATTTTAAAAACTAACTAACCAGTGTACAAAGATCAGCCTGTATTTGTGTAAATGGTGCAATAAGAACTACACTAACCGCGAGCTTGGAAGTAATCCTCAATCTCACACCCCTTGATCTCTATGTTCAAGAAGCGGCAGCAAACAGCGCACTTAGACTAAATCAGTGTAATGTCTGGAAAATCAGTCAAACAGGACACGCAGAGATTTTATCACGATACGCAGACAACAATATCTGCACGGATTACATAACTCCTACCTGAACTTTAAAAAATCCTTCTCAACCAGCTTCCCCAATAAACAGGATTGGGAGAATGAAACACCTTACACGAACGAGACGTCGATATCAATGTATACCGACGGCTCAAAAATGGAAGTTGGAACAGCTGCAGGTTTCTTTTCAGAAAGCCTAAACCTAGGCAGTTCATTCAGACTTCCAAATCACAGCAGTGTCTTCCAAGCCGAGATCTTGGCAGTTACAAACGCTGCAAAACAGGTGTCCATGATGGCGCAATCACATGCTGATATCACTTTTTTCATTGATAGCCAAGCAGCAATAAAAGCCACTCTTGTCTAATCATAGCTTGTTTCTTGCTGTCGCGAAGAGCTAAGGGTTCTTCGCACACAGCATAGCGTTAGACTCTGCTGGGTTCCTGGTCATAGTGGTATACCGTGAAACGAAAATGCGCATGAACTAACGAGAAAAGGATCAGCACTTGACCCTTCTCTCATTGTTCAATCAATAAGGGTCCCATCCTGTGAAATTAAGCATATCATTGGTGACAAAATAATGCGAAAATCCAATGAAAGATGGGAATTCCTAGATTCTTGTGTTACTTCGTGGAAACTATGGCCGAAATATGATAAGAACGGATTTGAAAAGCTACTATCATTGAATAGGCCTTCATTACGATCGCTTGTCAGTATCATAACTGCAAACAACCTACTAGGTTACCACAAAAAGAAAATGGTTCTTTGCACCGATGCGATGACCTGTGCAGAGGATGCAATGACGAAGATGAACATGAGGATACCACTCACTTCCTTTGTCACTGCCCAGCAATCTGTCACACCAGGAAAACATTTCTAGGCAATTACTTTTTCAATGAACTAGAAGAATTATCAGAAACTCTAAGAAATAGCCTGCTGAACTTCATTAAGACCACAAAATGGTTAAAAACTGACCAAACATAAACTCATAGGTTTCTAGAACGTTGCAATACTCCAGGGTATCACAATGGATCTACATTGATCTAAGTGTGACGGAAATAAGATCAACCGTCAGAAATAAGATCAACGTTCAACCCATGGTTCGATGAAGAATGCAAGCAGGCAAATGCAGCCAAACAAAAAGCACGACAAATGCTGATGCAAAAACGAACAAGGGCTGTTTACGATCAGTATAACGAGATCTACAAGGAGAAAAGAAGGGAAGAACACCGACTTCTCAAAAAGAAAAAGAAGCAGCATGAGAAGCGCTCGTTTGAGGAAATAGAGAGGTGCCATGACAGGAAAGTTTTACCAGAAGGTAGAAAGATCCTGCCAGGGTGGCAAACCATGAACTCAAGCCTGTAAAGACCAGCAGGGAAACATAGTTATAGAGTCACAGTCGCTACTGAGGATCTGGAAAGATCATTTCTGCAGACTGCTTAACGGCGATAAGGACACAAATTCCGCTGTCAGGCAGATTGCCCCATTCAGCTTGGACGATGATCAAGAATGCCGTCCTCCCGACCTAGAGGAAGTTAAGCTTGCCATATGCAAACTTAAATCAAATAATGCCGAACTCTTCAAGGCAGCTGGAGACCAGTTGGAAAGGAGCATGCACCAGCTGATCTGCATGATATGGTCGGAAGAAAGCATGATGAATGGAACCTCAGTATCGTATGCCCGATCCTAAAGAAGGGAGACCCTCACAATTGCGCCAATTACAGAGGGATAAGCCTCCTTAACGTCGCTTATAAGATCTTGTCTGCTGTAATATGTGAACGTCTGAAACCCCACGTCAACAACTTGATAGGTCCTTATCAATGTGGTTTTAGACCAGAGAAGTCCACAATAGACCAAATTTTCCCATTACGGCAGATCTTGGAAAAAACCCGAGAACATAATATCGATATTCACCATCTTTTTATCGATTTCAAGGCCGCGTATGACAGTATTTACAGAGACGAGCTGTACAGAGCCATGTCTAGTTTCGGCATCCCTGCAAAGCTCGTACGACTATGCAGGATGACTTTGAAGAATTCACGCTGCTCCGTCAAGGTCGGTAAAGAGCTCACCGAGACCTTTGATGTCGAAAAAGGTTTTAGGCAAGGCGACAAACTGTCATGCGATTTCTTCAACATCATACTTGAGCAGATTGTAAGGAACTCAAACGTCAACACCAGAGGAACAATCTTTCAAAAGTCTGTGCAATTACTCGCCTATGCAGACGATATTGACGTGATGGGAAGAAAAAAGCGTGATGTCATAGGTGCTTTTGCGAGTATTGAAACAGAAGCGGCAAAAATGGGTTTGATGGTTAATGAGGGCAAAACGAAGTATATGCTGTCATCAAACAGGGACACAGAACATCGACGAATTGGACAATTCGTCACAAAAGACAGACATAACTTCGAGGTAGTACAGGACTTCGTCTACCTAGGATCCGCTGTAGACACGGACAACAACATCAGTGCGGAGATCAAACGGAGAATAACTCTTGCCAACCGTTGCTTCTTTGGGAAGGCAATTGAGAAACAAAACCCTCTCTAGAAAAACCAAGGTAACCTTGTATAAGACCTTGATCATCCCAGTCCTGCTGTACGGCGCGCAAGCATGGACTTTATCGAAAGCGAATGAGGAAACCCTTGGTCGTTTCGAAAGAAAAATTCTCCGAACGATCTTTGGTCCCGTATGCGAACACAATGCGTGGAGAAGATGATACAACAACATATAAAAACAATAACATTGAGTCAATACACCTTATTGATTTTTCACTATTTAATTTAACACATTAAACAAGACAAACTTTAATTTAATACGTTAAATGAGTACCTGAATGCATTTCGGAATATCTTCATTCCATCATCAGCATCACGACTAAATCCAAAAAGTAAAATGTTGTGGTTTGTTGTTGTATGAAAGTTGCATGTTATTATATAAGAGAGAACAAATGCGATTCGATGTTACCGTTGTCTAAATTCATTGCATTTGAGTCTCTCTGTATATAAAAACTTTCATAGGCATCTAGCTTACGGTCGTCTATCACTTCTTTCACCAGACAAACATTTTCAATATCAAGCTCCATATGATAGACGACCGTAAGCTAGATGCCTATGAAAGTTTTTATATACAGAGAGACTCAAATGCAATGAATTTAGACAACGGTAACATCGAATCGCATTTGTTCTCTCTTATATAATAACATGCAACTTTCATACAACAACAAACCACAACATTTTACTTTTTGGATTTAGTCGTGATGCTGATGATGGAATGAAGATATTCCGAAATGCATTCAGGTACTCATTTAACGTATTAAATTAAAGTTTGTCTTGTTTAATGTGTTAAATTAAATAGTGAAAAATCAATAAGGTGTATTGACTCAATGTTATTGTTTTTATATGTTTTCGGATTTTTCGTCGCTCAGAATAATTATTAAAAAGATACAACAACAAGCTGTATGAGCTGTACCGCGACATGGGCATAGCCAGAAGAGTACGCATCGCGAGGCTACGATGGTTTGGCCATGTAGAGTGGATGGACCCAAACGCTCCGGCTCGTCGGGTGTTCGAAAGCACATTGCAGGGAAATCGCGGAAGGGGAAAACCTCGTCTTAGGTGGCGCAATCAAGTGGATGAAGACCTCAACCGACTTGGAGTGCGAAACTGGAGAGAGCTCGCCCGAGATCGAAATCGTTATAGAAGGATGTTGGTTGAGGCCCAGGTTCACCCCGAACTGTAATGCCCACCTAAGTAAGTAAGTAAGTCAGCCCATTCTACCTAACCTAACCTAACTTAACCTAACCTAACTCCGCTAGTGTCAACTCAAACTACATCAATAAGCGCTAAACGAGTCACACCTTATGTCCGTCAAGTTAGCACAACCACTTCAAAATTTTAACAGTTTGTTAATTGGATTAATTGTCGTAAATTTGTCGTGAAAACAAAAATTTGTCGCTCTTCGTTTAGGAAAAAAAAGCGTGTTTAGTACATCGTGCATGGCGTACTCACTACTCAGTTTTTGATTTTGAGTTGATGAATGGTCCAATTTTAAGGGGGTGATAGTTGCATATTGAAACTTCCGTCAAAATGACATTTTCTGTCTTTTAAAAGTATTGGTTTTTTGAGTCATTATAACATGAAATCTAAACAAAGTGTAAAAACAACTTTTTAACTTATGAAAAATAATTATATGTATACATAAAAACCCACAAAAATAAAATACTTCAAAAAATTAAAACAAAAATGATAGGCGATCCACTGTGCGCCTTTAAAGAAGAAAACAGTGTAGCTTAATCATTGAGTTGTTTTATGTTCTATCTTAAAAATGCAGTGTACAAATAAAGTTGCATAATTTCATACAAACATTTGTTTGATTTTATAATTTGATTGATTAATTCTTGTTCGGAACACGTATCAGCGTGCAGCACTCATTTTTGTAGTATAGTTTCTTACATTTGGTTAAGTGCCCAACTTATAAATAGAAAAATTGTTCAAATTATTCCAAGAACCTAAGATAAGGTACCTGGTATATTCGTAATCAAGGACAAGCTTAAAAGCTTTTGAAGTAGGTTGTGCTCAGACAGTTTTCAATTCATTTTTTGTTTTTTTTTTTTACATGAGTGGGAGATAGGCGCGTATGCTCAGATAAAATATCAGCAACATAAAGTGTTAGCACAGATGACTGACTCTGAGAAGTTCCTACAATTGCTGGGAAACCACTTGACCTATTTCTATTTTCAGATTTCGAGACAGATTTGTTTTAACAAGATTGTTTAACCACTTCAAACTCTATTGAAGATATTTCTTTGATGACACTTGACTAAGATCCACTAATAAAACTGTCAGAATAATGAATTTGCAATGGAACTAAATAATTGTGCCATGGTCAAGCAAAGAGTAAGTCCGTTGCGGAAAAAACCTAAGGTAGTCGTAATTCATAGACTGATCCTTGAAAAGTAGACGTACTTCTAACAAAAATTATGCAAACAACTTTGACATTTACTTTGATGATTCAAAAAGAAATAAATAAAATGGAATAACTGAACAAAGGTTACGAGGTAAAGATGGGGGAGAAAACCATTAAAGTTAACAAGAACGATTGGAAGTGCGATTAGAAGGACATTTTTAATTGAAGCTATTTTCCAACCTTTCGTTATCAAACAAATGAGGGGTGGAGGGTTGTAGCACATCAAACGATTCCCATCTATAGTTTTACATATTTAATAAATTTAGATAACGACCAGCTAAGGAATTCTAAATACTGTTATAGTTCAAACACTAGCAATTGAATTACAGATCGTGAAATGTTAACTAAATGTTAATTAAAGAGTAAGGGGTTGATTCCCCAAAAAAAGGTAGGTACATTTCTGTGAATTTTTTTTTGACGACACAGTTAGTATCTTTTTATTAATTTCAATGCTACTTTAAAGTATAATACTCGTATTCTTTAAATAAATAAATAAATAAATTGGGTGACGCAACAAAACGAAGAGCCCCTGGGCCTAGTGCATTTCTCACAACCATGCCTTGTGAGGGAATAGAGGGGACCTACGATTTTCTGCCGGTTCCGAACGGAACCGCTGAGAAAGCGCTTTTCATGGCAATGAATTTACTAACGGAGGACTTGCCAATTCCTCGCGAAAGGCGATACCCGTGGAAAAACATTTTTGGGAAAAATTCAATTTTTTAAAAATTCTATTCTAAAATAAAAAACTGGGCACGACTGGTCGCACAAACTTGCAATTGTGTGCCAAATCCGATGTCAAAATCTTAATACTGAGTACAGGTTTTAGTATTCTAACTTCAGAATATATTTGGTGGTACAGGGTTGCCAACTTCACAATAATTATAAAAATTGAATTAAATCACGCTAAATATTGACAAAATTAGATTATATATTCTAAATCTAAAAACGTCATTCTTTTACAATTGCTAATATTGCTATATAAACGCTGAAAATTTAATCGAAATCGTTGGGCAAGTTTTAAGAAAAAAAACGGTCTTTCATTTTTCACTTATGTATTTTAAAAACGAGTTTTTTAAAATCCGGTAGGCAACGCTTAAGATCTTGGCAAAAGTTTTTTTGACAAGAAAATTGAAAAAAAAAATATATTTCAAGTTTTTTCAAAAAATAAAAAAAAGTTGATATGCAATTTTTCTAAAATACAAAATTTCGTTAAAATCGTGTCGGCCATTAACGAAAAGGTCGGCTTTAAAAAAAACGGGAGGTACCTACCGTTTTTAGACTTTTTCCAAAATTTTTTTTACATCATAAGAAAGTGAATCTGAAATCATTCCTTCACCTGAAATTTTATCGAAATCGTTGGAGCCGTTTTCCAGAGAAATAAGTATTATCATATCGGTTGTATGGCAGGTACCGGTACTTCAAGACCTAGAAACTCAATTCCAAAAACCCCTCTGTATAGGCTGCCAAAGAGAGCCTAACTGAAAATTTTGAAGGAATTCGGTCAGGCGGTCCAGGCTGTAGATCTATATACAGACAGACAGACAGAATTGTTGGACCATCTTTTTTCGTGTTCTCCATCATCACAATAGGTCTGTTTCTTTACTGACCCGCGAGATCCCGTGGGATCCCAAAACGTGTATTTTTACTTTTTTTTGGCGTAAAAGTGGCAGAGCTTTTGCTTTTTGTCACTTCCCCTCCAGTAAAAATTTACCCGAACAATTTGCTCGTGCACTTTCTTGCTTGTCAAATCGGCTGTTTGTGAAATCAGCTGATCGAAACATTTCGATTGAATTCAAATTTATATTTGAAATAAAATAAAAATATGGAAAGCACGATCTCTCTTTGTAGGTTTGAAAATTCAAAATAATGTTAAGTATGCAATGTAACATTGCTATGACCTCATTTTAACACGTTTCTGAAACAAAATTGTTTGTATGTTTTTTAGTATCTCTGCTGAGAGTGCATGATAAATGTCATACAGCAAGAAATATCCCAAGGGCGTATCTTTACTTTTCATTTTCGGATGGAGATTACAAAAACAACATTAAAAAGCTCGAGCCCAAAATTTTTCCCGGGCTTTTTCCCAAACTTTATCCAGAAAGTAAAGAAACAGACCTAATGTCATGCTTAATTTTTATCTCAAAATTTTTTCTGCACAATTTGCAAAACTTGACTTATAGTAATCGCAAGTTAAAATATTAACAAATTTGAAAAAAAAAATACTCCTTGTAGGGCAAAAAAGTTTTAATATTTTCAAAAGGATCGGTGCAGTAGCTTTGAAATTATGATTAGCACCGACTTTGAAAGGGTGAGCTTCGGGAAAAGCGCTTTACAGCTCGCTGTCAGCCTTAGAGGTATAAAAAACAGCACGTTCAGGCCGATAACTTACTTACTTAAGGTGGCGCTACAGTCCGGGTCGGACCAGGGCCTCAACCAACATGCTTCTCCAGCCAGCTCGGTCCCTAGCTAGCTGCCTCCAGTTTTGCACGCCAAGTTGGTTGAGGTCCTCTCCTACTTGCGTGCGCCACCTAAGTCGCGGTCTTCCTCTACTGCGACGTCCCTCGGGATTGGATTCGAAGACTTTCCGGGCCGGAGCGTTGGTGTCCATTCGCTCTACATGACCCAGCCATCTAAGCCGCTGGACCTTGACTCGTTTGACAAGGTCAGTGTCGCTGTACAGCCCGTATAATTCGTCGTTAAATCTTCTTCTCCACTCTCCATCTATGCAGACGGGACCAAAAATCACCCGAAGAATTTTTCTTTCGAAGCATCCTAAAGCGTTCTCGTCTGCCTCTGCGCCTTATATAAGAACCGGGATGATAAGTGACTTATACAGGGACACTTTAGTTGCTCGAGAGACTACTTTACTACTCAATTGCCTTCTTAGTCCGAAGAAACAGCGATTGGCAAGAGTTATTCTTCGTTTGATCTCAGCGCTGGTGTCGTTGTCTGAATTAATAGCGGTGCCTAGGTAGACAAAGTCCTTAACTACCTCAAAGTTATAGCTGTCTATCGTGATGTTCTGTCCAAGACGTCGGTGTTGGGTTTCCTTTTTGATGACAGCATATACTTGGTCTTGCCCTCATTTACCACTAAACCCATCTTCTTCGCTTCCGTCTCAATGCTCATAAACGCGCCATTGACATCACGCTTCGTTCTTCCAATTATGTCAATATCGTCGGCGTATCCGAGCAATTGAACGGATCTTTGAAAGATTGTGCCTCTTGTGTTGACGTGGGAGTTTTGCACTATTCTTTCAAGAACGATTTTGAAGAAGTCGCATAACAGTGCATCTTTGAGATCTTTTCCGACCCTGATGGAGCAGCGTGCGTTCTTCATGGTCATACTACACAATCGGAAAAGTTTGGTAGGGATGCCAAAACTAGACATGGCTCTACATAACTCTTCTCTATAGATGCTGTCATACACGGCCTTAAAATCGATAAAAAGGTGGTGGGAATCGATTTAAAGCTCCTGGGTTTTTTCCAAGATCTGCCGTAGTGTGAAGATTTGGTCTATGGTGGACTTTCCTGGTCTAAAGCCGCACTGATAAGGACCTATCAGGTTGTTGATGAATGGCTTCAGACGCTCACACAATACGGCAGAGAGGATCTTATGCCGCATGCCGCTCTACACTTGTATAATACCAGATATTCAATGTAACAAAGCAAAAAAGCAATGTAAGGGTGCATATCTGGTTGACTTGGAGAAAGCATTCGACATCGTTTGGTTAGACGGTCTTTTTTATAAGTTGATCAGATATGGCATGAGTAAACCACTGCTACATATTCTGAATGACATGCTTTATGGTAGAACGTTTGTTTTCAAAAGTAGCATGTAATTTCTATCAGAACTTTCAAGATACAGAACGGTCTGCAACAGGGAGCGGTGAACTCACCGCATTTTCACCGGCGGCGATCTAAAAGGTTCTCTTCACCATGCTATGGCGTACACCGACGCCTCATTGCGTAAAGAACTGGTCTAAAGATTGAAGTCATCAGAGTTCTTTTGCAGCGGAACTTCAATAAGATTCAGCAAAATTGCGATGAAGTTGGAAATCAACTTTCAGAAATCGGAAACAATTGTGTATAGAACCCCGTTGGTTCGAGCTGGTTGGCTGGTGATCGTTGATCTGCATGGCCAAGCAAAGTAGAAATCAAGTACCTCGGCCTCTGACTAATAAATTACTATATTTTAACAAACATATGTATGCGGCTCTGGCCACGACTTGAGGAATTTTTGCTCTGACAAAGAGACTGTTTCAAAGCAGACAACTTGATAGCAGAGTGAAATGACTCTCATAAGGCGAATGATTGTCTATAAGTGCCCTGTATTGTTCAACGTTACAGCGTCTCAAATGGAAAATATTCGGGTGTTTGAAAGGCAGTTTCTGCGTACTTGTTTTGAATTTTACAGAACACCATAGTCAGAGTACAAAAAATATTATCCTCATGGGGTTCTTTAAAACGGGGCTCAGTGAACAGAATCGACAACTTCATCGTAAAACTGGCTCGTGGCCACACTGCAAGAGCCATGACTTCGACCAATGGCTTGATATTTTAGGCTTATTGAATATACGAAGAAAACACGCTTTAGTGGATTTGTCCAAACAGAAACTAATTTGATATGGAAGGGCTGATACAGGATGGATTGGCTGTTCCGAATATAATTATTCAAAGACTTGATTGTTTTCCTAAAAAATGGATGACTGTATTACTTTACTGATAAAATTTAAAATATTGAGTGTTGAGTTTTTTAGTTATGAATTTCTTATTTAGTGCTCAACATCGACATGTTTTCTTTGCGTTCCAGTTTTTCTTTTCTTTTTTGTCCCGGGTTTCGCTGGCAGAAATATGGTCACCGTAACTATAACCCAAGCACATCTTGTTCATTTTGTATAACGAAGGATTTCCTTAACCTCAAATAACGCTTTCAAGTCGAAAATAGAGTAACTACGGTTAGAGTTGAAAATTCCAATACCAACCCAAAACCGAAGGCAATCGAATTCTCTTTCTGTCTATTTTAGAGCTACCATGGGAAAATTTTTTTGGGCAAATAATCCACTCACTCGATGTCTTAGCAAGGCGCATTTATCATTCCGTCAATGTTTCTCTTCTACAACACGTAGGCTTTCCCAACCCAAAAACAAAACCAAATAGAAAACCGCAAACCGAAATTTCCCTATGGAATTAAAACACTTAGCAATGTTCTTTGCGTAGCTACATTATTTTTGTGATTGCTTTGCATCAACATCAAAGTATTTGTGTAAAATTAATAATTCTGTTTATGTCGGTTGATATGGCTTGCTGTTGGGAAAACCATCAGTTTCATGTTGAGCCACACGAAATAGACAAGAACATTCGAATATCTTTGACATTTCTCAAAACATAAAACTATATGCATAAATTGTGTAAAACTTTGTATAGGGTTGCTATAGAGTCTATGGTTTTTAACCAATATACTTCATTTCGCATTTTACGCATAAGACTGTAGAGTGACATCAAATTATTCGGTTCTTATTCTGAATTTTAAAACAAAATGATTGGTAATAGTAATAAGTGAATTGGATTCTTTTTGCAGACACAATGTTGCTCTTTCATTGATGAGAAGATACTGTGAACTGCAAAACTCCACAACTATAAACATCAACCACTAACTCCAACCCAACTAACTTACTTCAATGGAACTAAACATATGAGGACTTGTTCTTTATGATAGCACACGTGGCGTACTGATAAGGATGTCTGCTTCTAACATGAAAGTTCGATTTTCAATTCCCATAGAAATATCCAATGCTGTTTCTACGAGAGTAACTAAATTACACTTCCTCGTTAAACTAACTTCTAACTCAATCGTTCAAAATTGGCATAAAATTTTAGGTCCTTTAAAACGTTTAGTTCCAAGAAAAGCTAAACAGGAATTCTTATATGCAAGAAAGGGTTAGAAAGCCTACAGTGGCTCTCTTTTCTTGCAAAAAAAAAATACATAGAGTAAGGATATATCTCCACATTTATAACCCATCGTCAAACCAATGCTTGATAAGGGCAGTGTTCAACATCTTCCGTTTCCTTACTCCATGGCCATAATACCATCACTATGAATTAATTCTGATGAATACCAAATCAACTCGGTTAAAGTACTCTCTTACTGGTCGTTGACAACAACGATCAACTCGCGAGAAATTATTCAGTGTGTATTTGAAAGGATTTGTTTTTACCAGACAACTGTTGCGAGCTCCAAGCGAAGATTCTGGCACTCAAAAGGAACTTATCATGGCTAAAAATTTAATATTCACATGAAATATGTAGGTATTCTGCGTGGCTGAGTTTTTAAAACTATGTATAAATCTCGATTTACGGCACTTTTTTAAAAACCTACAAGGAACTATTTTCACGAAAAAATAGAGAAAACTGTAAAATATTTCGCTTTTTGGAACAACAACGGGTTGCCGTTTGATATATATGTATATTCCAGGAACTGGAAGAGAAACACATAGTGATTAGTGATTTCGTCACTCCCATTTCTATTTAGGTGCAAAGGAGTGAACACCAATACATAAAAAAAAACTTTCAGACTGCGTGTTTCTATTTATTTTTTGTCAGCTTCCAAAGCCAGCGATGGTTAATAAATTTTCTTTAGAAGACCACTAAATAATTTTTTAAATTTAAGTGAACAATTTTTAGTCTTGTTTTTAGCTTTAACATGAAAAAAGAAATTTACCAAGTTTACCACTACCAATGCAATCACTCCAAATCTGTCACTTCGCTTAAAACGAATTCCAAAATAAACGAAAAAGGAGTGAAAGAGTGAAAATGATTCTGGAAAACGACATAAGATCGTCAAGAATTTTTGTCAACTGTCATCTGTCACCTGTCGTTTATCATCTGTCATTTCTCATCTCTCATCTTGCATCTTGCATCTTGCATTGCATCTTGCATCTCCCATCTCTCATCTCTCATCTCTCATCTCTCATCTCTCATCTCTCATCTCTCATCTCTCATCTCTCATCTCTCATCTCTCATCTCTCATCTCTCATCTCTCATCTCTCATCTCTCATCTCTCATCTCTCATCTCTCATCTCTCATCTCTCATCTCTCATCTCTCATCTCTCATCTCTCATCTCTCATCTCTCATCTCTCATCTCTCATCTCTCATCTCTCATCTCTCATCTCTCATCTCTCATCTCTCATCTCTCATCTCTCATCTCTCATCTCTCATCTCTCATCTCTCATCTCTCATCTCTCATCTCTCATCTCTCATCTCTCATCTCTCATCTCTCATCTCTCATCTCTCATCTCTCATCTCTCATCTCTCATCTCTCATCTCTCATCTCTCATCTCTCATCTCTCATCTCTCATCTCTCATCTCTCATCTCTCATCTCTCATCTCTCATCTCTCATCTCTCATCTCTCATCTCTCATCTCTCATCTCTCATCTCTCATCTCTCATCTCTCATCTCTCATCTCTCATCTCTCATCTCTCATCTCTCATCTCTCATCTCTCATCTCTCATCTCTCATCTCTCATCTCTCATCTCTCATCTCTCATCTCTCATCTCTCATCTCTCATCTCTCATCTCTCATCTCTCATCTCTCATCTCTCATCTCTCATCTCTCATCTCTCATCTCTCATCTCTCATCTCTCATCTCTCATCTCTCATCTCTCATCTCTCATCTCTCATCTCTCATCTCTCATCTCTCATCTCTCATCTCTCATCTCTCATCTCTCATCTCTCATCTCTCATCTCTCATCTCTCATCTCTCATCTCTCATCTCTCATCTCTCATCTCTCATCTCTCATCTCTCATCTCTCATCTCTCATCTCTCATCTCTCATCTCTCATCTCTCATCTCTCATCTCTCATCTCTCATCTCTCATCTCTCATCTCTCATCTCTCATCTCTCATCTCTCATCTCTCATCTCTCATCTCTCATCTCTCATCTCTCATCTCTCATCTCTCATCTCTCATCTCTCATCTCTCATCTCTCATCTCTCATCTCTCATCTCTCATCTCTCATCTCTCATCTCTCATCTCTCATCTCTCATCTCTCATCTCTCATCTCTCATCTCTCATCTCTCATCTCTCATCTCTCATCTCTCATCTCTCATCTCTCATCTCTCATCTCTCATCTCTCATCTCTCATCTCTCATCTCTCATCTCTCATCTCTCATCTCTCATCTCTCATCTCTCATCTCTCATCTCTCATCTCTCATCTCTCATCTCTCATCTCTCATCTCTCATCTCTCATCTCTCATCTCTCATCTCTCATCTCTCATCTCTCATCTCTCATCTCTCATCTCTCATCTCTCATCTCTCATCTCTCATCTCTCATCTCTCATCTCTCATCTCTCATCTCTCATCTCTCATCTCTCATCTCTCATCTCTCATCTCTCATCTCTCATCTCTCATCTCTCATCTCTCATCTCTCATCTCTCATCTCTCATCTCTCATCTCTCATCTCTCATCTCTCATCTCTCATCTCTCATCTCTCATCTCTCATCTCTCATCTCTCATCTCTCATCTCTCATCTCTCATCTCTCATCTCTCATCTCTCATCTCTCATCTCTCATCTCTCATCTCTCATCTCTCATCTCTCATCTCTCATCTCTCATCTCTCATCTCTCATCTCTCATCTCTCATCTCTCATCTCTCATCTCTCATCTCTCATCTCTCATCTCTCATCTCTCATCTCTCATCTCTCATCTCTCATCTCTCATCTCTCATCTCTCATCTCTCATCTCTCATCTCTCATCTCTCATCTCTCATCTCTCATCTCTCATCTCTCATCTCTCATCTCTCATCTCTCATCTCTCATCTCTCATCTCTCATCTCTCATCTCTCATCTCTCATCTCTCATCTCTCATCTCTCATCTCTCATCTCTCATCTCTCATCTCTCATCTCTCATCTCTCATCTCTCATCTCTCATCTCTCATCTCTCATCTCTCATCTCTCATCTCTCATCTCTCATCTCTCATCTCTCATCTCTCATCTCTCATCTCTCATCTCTCATCTCTCATCTCTCATCTCTCATCTCTCATCTCTCATCTCTCATCTCTCATCTCTCATCTCTCATCTCTCATCTCTCATCTCTCATCTCTCATCTCTCATCTCTCATCTCTCATCTCTCATCTCTCATCTCTCATCTCTCATCTCTCATCTCTCATCTCTCATCTCTCATCTCTCATCTCTCATCTCTCATCTCTCATCTCTCATCTCTCATCTCTCATCTCTCATCTCTCATCTCTCATCTCTCATCTCTCATCTCTCATCTCTCATCTCTCATCTCTCATTTCTCATCTCTCATCTCTCATCTCTAATCTCTCATCTTTCATCTTCCATCTTTCATCTGCCTTTTTTTCATCAGTCATCTGTCATCTGATCTCAAATCTAATGTCTTATACATGAAGTAGTCCTTTTCTCTTTCGTAAGGAAAACATAAATTTCTTATGTCGTTAATTTTAGCATTAGCAAGTTCGTTCCAAAACTTCTTTACAATAACCAACGCAAATCCTTACCTAAACAAAAGTAAAGTAAACTGTGCAAAAAAATTATTAATATGAAGTAAGGTGCTCAGGAACTAATTTCCGCAGGTTGTCAGTATCTTAATTGCTCAAGAAACACGATATCTCCAACGATTTCCAATGTTAGATAACACCAAGTGGGCCTTATAAGTAAAGATTCACATGCTCAACTAAGTTCAACAGATAAAAACACAAGCAGTCGATTCTGGTTTAGCGAAGCAGAAAAACCATAACAACGACCACAGCGACAATGACAACAAAAATTTTGTCGGATGCGCTTGTATAAAATAAAACTAAGAAAAGAAAATGAACCCGCTCTGGACGGACATTATATACAAATCGTGTAAAGTGTGCGTTCAATTTCATGCTCGGCTACGACCACGACACTATTTATATAGAGCAATGCCATCATATACACAGATGGATAGCTTCCTCTTAGGTTCCCAGTTTTATACACTTTGGTTCTGTGCAGTGTACTTTTGTTTTATTACTAAGCATCTTTGGATCGTTGGACCAGCCATTTACTGGCCGAGAGTAGTATGTAAATAAGTGGCCTAATGATCTAGTGCCCTTGTCTCGTTGATTGGATGTGTGCATGCTTGTAAGACTCGTCTTGTTTTCTTCCGTGACATTACTTTTGTTTTTGTCATACGGTCATACCTAATCAGCCTGCATCGCGTGAACAGATAGAAACTACTAAATGAACATACTGTCACTTGGATGGGAATAGAACAAATAAGTATATAGATGGATAATTCGTCGTCCCGTCTCATGAACACCGCGAGACAAGGTATTTGTTGTGGATCCATGAATTATGAATTTTAGATTTGAATATATTTTGTGGGTGATGATGAGAGGCATCACTTTGATTGCTGATGCTGCTGCTAATGTGTGTGCACTTGTTCGTAGATTTTCTTTGAATTTTGTAAAACAATTAGGTATTTGATTTCAGATCCGGTTGCCTTCCGCTAAAGTTTGTTGATAAAACAACTTGTTCGTAAGGCAACCTTAGACGTTAGAAATCACTTTAAAGTTTCATTCTTGAACATGCATCTAAGTTGTTTTCGTTTTATAAACTACTAAGTCGAGTTATCAAGAACTGTTCACTTCATAAATAAAGAACCAAAACTTGATGCAAAGGTAAAGTTTCGTTTCTAGCAGCCCGAATACTGAAGCCATGTCTTTGAGAGCATAACTCGAAATTTTCTTTTTCTTTTCGAAAAATGTGGATAAGTGCACGAGGTATAACACGGGATACATAAATAGCTTCATCGTTCTTATATTACACAGTTTAATTTTGAAAGGAGCCGGAAGGGTGGATAGTTATTTTTGTATTCTACTTCCTGCTAAGGAGATTTGAATATGCTACCTTTTCAGCATCATTTGTTGCTAGTTTTCAAGTATTTTTTTTTTCTTATAAATTTCTTAAATTCAAAATAGTTGAAAACATTCCCATCTTGAAATTTATATTAAAAGTCATTTGACTGATTCGCGTAGTTCCTGGTACTGAGAAATTGGTGCGGCATTTCATGAAAATCATTTTTCGCGCTAGAAGAATCTACCCAACTGTTGGTTAGTTTGTTGAAGAATATATTTCTTAGGAAAAATATAAATTTTAAGGTGTAATATCATGCTATTTGCTTCCTTGCAATCTGTTTGAGCAATTTCGCGAAAAGAAGCGGAAGTGTGTAACAGGGAGCCGAGAAAGATATTTTACTGTGAATTTCGAACTATGGTTTTTGGGCGCCCAAATATCCCAACAACATTTTGCCAATAAATTGCGACAGTCTGATATCCTCGGCATAAACAAACATGCATAGGCTGACACAACATTGTAAAGAGAATGGAGGGAACTTGTAATTTTTTGCCGACTAATAAGGGCAAGTTCCACAAACGAATTGCATTAACGTAAAATGAACGTTCCGCAATGCTGTGAGAAAAGTGAGGTAAAATTAACTTTAAACCTTTTTGCGAATTATTTCCCCGTCAGAATGCTATGCATTCATATATTTCCGCGGTAAAAAGAACGTAAACGAGAAGTTTGTGTTTGTATTGAAAAAGCTGCAAAAGTACTGAGCCGATTTGAATGAAATTGAAAATTGATATACGCTATATTTCCTTTCTTGGAAACTTGGAAAATACAGGACCCGTTCCAAAAAATCTTTCACCGTTAGAGTGCTTCAATCCCATAGTAGCATAGACTTTATTTCATCCCCATTTTTGCACTGCAATAGAAACTATTTTACTAAATTTACTTAATTCAGATAAATAGTAAATAATAATAATTAGTAATAAATAAGACATTTTAAATAATGTTTGTGTTTTATAAGGGTAGTCCGATAAGTACTTAGCCTCTCCGCCCAATAGCGCCACTATCGCAAGAGAAACTTACTATAGTGTAGTACATTTTTTTAGAAGACTACTGTCGAAATTTCTGCCAAATTGGACTCGTCGTTTTGTTTTGACCGCGTGTTGAAGCAAACGTGTCAGCGGATTTTAGAAAAATGGAAAAAGAGCAATATCGGTCAGTGATTCGATTCTTGTTTTTGGAAGGGAAATCACGCAGCGAAATCAAAGAGCGGTTGGATGCTGTGTACGGTGACTCTTATCCTTCGATGGCGACCGTCAAAAATTGGTTCAACGAGTTTCAACGTGGTCGCACGTCGGTTTTTGATTAGCAACGCCCAGGTGCCCCGAAAACGGCTACCGCAGAGGACAATGTGACAAAAATCCACGATCTCGTATTGGCAGACCGCCGATTGAAGGTGCGCGAGATAGCTGAGATAGTAGGCATCTTGAAAGACCGCATGGGTCATACCCTGCATGAAATTTTGGGCATGAAAAAGCTGTCGGCGCGATGGATGCCGCGTTTGCTCACTCCAGACAACAAACGCAACTGTGTGACAACTTCAGAGCCGCGGCTAAATTGGTCTAGTTAGGCTATGAACTATTGCCCCATCCACCGTATTCTCCAGACTTGGCCCCGTGCTACTTCTTTTTATTTCCAAACTTGAAAAAATCACTTGCCATGCAGAAATTTGTGTCGAAATTTGAGGTCATCACCGCCACGGAGGCCTACTTTGCAGAACTCGAGAAAACGTATTTTTCAGATGGGTTAAAGAAGTTGGACCATCGCTGGGTTAAGTGTATCGAACTAAAAGAACATTATATTGAAAAATAAATCAACACTTTTCCAAAATTTTGGTTTTTCTTTTGTAGGCTAAGTACTTATCGGACTGTCCTCGTATGCTGTATCACAGATCAAGAAAATAGATTTTTGATTAGAGAGTTTTCGGAAATTTCTTTGAATAGCGGAGTTCACATTGTACAATTAGTTGGAGAGACTTTGGTTTGAATGACCATACCAATGTTGGATAATGTAAGCTCTAAGACGACCAGCTTGTCGAACTTGTTGGCTAGCGGAGGAATATACGTCATAATGTTGGACGACGAGTCTGATAAGTCTGAACGCAAACTACATCCGAGCATCCAACATCCTTCAAACAAAGTCTGTCCAACTAATTGCACAGTGTGAACTCCGCTAATGAATTTTGTGTTCAGTTTTAGGGGAAAAGAGTTTCTGGGGTACTCCAATATCTATCTTCTTTAAGTTTTGATTTACATGTTCGTTAAAGGTGAGCTCTGGCTCTGAGTCAAGATGGACACCCAGGTATTTTACAGAGGTATCCTAAGGTATATTGGTTCCCTTAATTTCAACTTGATTAGCCGGAAGTTAACAAGTGTTTCTCTTACTCAAAAAAAAATGGCTTCAGTTTTTCCAGCGTTCAGCGTAATTTTCCATCTGTGATAGGTTAGGTTAGGTTTAAATGGCTGTCAGGAAAACAACTGGCACACTTAGGCAGGCCAGTATTAGGTCCGTTGTGATACCATAAGAATTATGTGAGGGAGTACCTCATTTAACAAAACCATTTGAAGCTTTTGATAAAGCGATCGAGATGAAGGGTATCTTTGCTCGCCAGATTGCTTAGATCATCAAGGAAGCATTTTCCTAGATGCAGTTTTCTTTTGAGGGAGAGTGCAGGACATGAGCATAGGAGGTGTGGGACTGTCACTTCCTCCTCCTCATCTAAGCATCTTTTCCAGAAGTTGTTAGAGGAAACGCCGAGTCTTATGGCGTATCTACCTATCAGACAATGTCCGGTAATGACATTGATTACGGAGCTAACGTGCAACCTGGTTATGGATGACAAATGCCTTGTGCCTGTTTTGTTGTCACACACGTAGTCATATTGTACCACTTATTATTTGATCTATCCATTGCCTCTTGCTTTAGCATAAGTGTGCATGTAGCGATTGGTTTACAAATATTCAACCTGCTGGTTGAGATCGGTAGAACGGTTCCTTCTCCGGCGAGTTCTCTGTGCGCGGCACCCAAATAAGGTGAATATTGGAACTGCTCAGTCATGTCCATGAGATAAAGTCGAGAAATTAGGTCAGTTACTGAGTTCGTGGAAGCAGCTCCGACTGATTAGAGGGCTGCTTGGCTGTCTGAGAAGATACGGATATTCACTGAGGATATCACGTTTTCTTTTAGCCACGATAGGACCTCTTTGATCGCCAGAATTTCTGCTTGGAACACGCTATAGTGGTTTGGAAGGCGGAATGAGAGGCTAACATTGAGTCTGTCTGAGTACACCCCGTACATTACATTGAGTCTGTCTGAGAGACCCCTTCTTCGGTTCTCGAACCATCTGTATAGAAATGAATTGAATCATCTCCCAAATAGTCCATCTGTGGTAATAGGCATGCAATACCTACTACTAATCGTCCTTTAAGATTCCTCTCAATGTTTAAAGCGAGGTTATGCGACTAAAGTATTGCTGTATCATCAGCAAAAATGGCAGACTCACCACCTGGTAGACTAGGAAAATCTGATGCGTATATAATATACAAGTGTTGTCCCAACACTCACCCTTGCGGAACACCAAATCTAAAAAAAAACACTATGTTTGAACATTCACTATTTACGTGCACTAACATCGACCGATTAAGAAAGTTTTAACTTTTTTACACAAATACGACGGAAATTAAAATTGTATCATTTCCTAAATCAGACCGTTATGCCAAACGGAATAGAAAACCTTTTCGATGTCAAGAAGAATTACGAAAGGTGATGCCCGTGGAAAAACATTTTTTTGTTTTCTGTTGGGATTCGAACCACGAACCTTCCGCCTTACAGACTAGACATGCTAACCATTACGCCACGGGCACTACTTCGTGAACATTAAAACAAACTAAACCTTACCGTCGATTTTTGGCATCCAATTTCGCTTACTTTGACTAATTCTGCAACAAATTTAAGGGTGTTCTTCTATCAAAACTTCTATCCCATGAAAGACACTTTTATAATTTAACCTAGTTCAACATTTCCCCTATAAGTCTTTGTCAGAATTTTGGGAAATCAGACCAGTGAAGGTTGCGTAATCGACAGACAATCATCGGCACTGCAGGTTATACCAAACAGGTAAGTGATGTCTTGCAAAATTTTACACTGAATGCGTTAATCAAACTTTTTTTGGCTTTGGTTTTTTTATTTTATTGGCAATAAAAGATCATATTGTATTGCCAAATGAAAATCAAACTGAAAACCAACCAGTCGTCATTTTCACCTAAAGTTGGACAGATTCCAAAAGTAGCCTCGCCTAAAGATTTTCTCTTCTTTTGCATTTACGCTTGTTAAACTTAACGCTAAGCTCCCGTCGCGGTCGCCAATCATAAGTTGGTGTTACTTTTTGCTTTTATGAATCAGTACTGACTTCTCCATCTGGTTGATTAAGAGTCAGTCGATCTTACATCTAATGCATACAAAAGTAATGCAGACGATAACTTTCTTAAACTGATAAATATATATTAAAATATCAGAGATTCTACTAAGCATGTTTAAGTAAAGGTATACGAAAACTAAATGTGCTGTGGGAAGTGTTTACATCTACCCTAGGTCGGCTTACAATTGCCCCATAGTTTTCAAAAATACTAAGGTAAATGGGGACATCATAGTCGTGACTCTTAAGTGATAGGAAGCTTTTTTTTATACATAATTAACGCGCACATCAAGGGGTTATGAGATGACTTACAATGCTATAGAACACAGTGCGAGCATTTAGGAAAATAAGAGTGGATTTGAAAGGAAACACCGATGTACGTTGCTTTTGAATTTTTGTGAATCGTTATGGGGGGGAAAAACAGGGTCAGGTAAAGCATTCCACATTCGGGTGGTGCGACTAAATAAGAATCTCTATACTTGACTGTACGCCCGAAGTTGGGCTCAAGGTAAAACTGATGGGCATTCCTAGCGAGGCGGGTATTGCGGCTAAATTGTTTCAGGGGAGAAATGCCTTATAAATTGTAGCCAGATCAGAAGGGGTGAAGAACTTCCTGCATCGTCTCAAGAAGCCTAAGCATTTAGCACCGTTCTTAGCGACTTCAAATATGTGGTCATTTTAACGAAGATCATCGTTTCAACACATACCAAGTACTGGCAGCTTTTCGGTTTCTTGGATGCAGGAACCATTCATGGATAATGGCAATGGGTGAATATTAAGCTTCAACGACAAGAGACAGCATTGAGTTTTCGAAGCATTGAATTATACTCGGTTTTTATGACCCATGTAACAATCCTGTCATGGTCAGAATTCAATGAGCTTATAATACGCAACCGTTCCAGTTCCACAACCAAAGAGAAGGGACGTCAATTTGGAAACCAATGTGAAAAGCTGAGGGTCGAGTCGTCAGCAAAACAGCTAAGCGGATTAGAAGGTTCAGACAAGAGATCATTAATGAAAATGAGGAAGAGAGTCGGAGACAAAACGGAGCCCTGGGGCACACCAGCATTTATGAAGTGGGTATCAGACTTGAAGCCATCCAACACAACTTGTATTGAACGGTCGGAAAGATAGTTTCTCATCCAACGAAGAAGAGACTCATCGATACCAAAAGCACGCATTTTCGATAAAAGAGCCTGATGCCAAACTCTATCAAATGCTTTAGAAATATCAAGCGCAATAATCTTACTTTCTCCAAAACAATGTAAAGATTGGTTCCACTTTTCGGTGAGATAAGCCATCAAATCACCAGTGGACCGTTTGCTACGAAAGCCGTACTGACGGTCATTAAGAAGCTTTCGTTCTTCAAGATATTTCATAAGTTGACGGTTTATCGACGTTTCCATGAGTTTTCCATCTGCTCAGGAAAATCCGAGCAGAATAGGGATTTACCCTACTTTTTGGTCATGTAAAATTTAGCCTTTTGTATTTAAGCATTACTGATATTTCTGGCCCGTTTGAACGAATTTCGATTTTCTGGGGTTATCTTTGAATTTTCGAAAACTACTTTCTCTATCCCTAATCGCCTCTTTACAGCTTGAATCAAACCACGAATTCTCTTTGGGGATGATACTTTTTGTTCTGTGAGGAACAAAACTTCTCATGTCGTTGAGAATTACGTTAGATATCATATCAGCTGATGCGTCAACGTTTCCGTCGAGAAAGCACAATGACCAATTAAAATTTCGAAAGAAATTATTCAGGCCGTCCCAATTAGCTTTCTCGTATTGCCACACAGTTCTTTTAGGGACTTTATCTTTTTTTACCGTGACGGAAAACGAAAAATCAACCGATATGATACAATGGTCCGATTTGCCTAGAGGAGATGATACTCTAACCCTTTTTTTACGGAATGAGAAGTGAGAAATAGGTCAAGAGTGTTTGCCGCATGGCCTTCAATATCTGGAACCCGAGTGGGCTCATCAACATATTGGCCAGAATGTCAAAGCCAGCCAGAATTGTGTACATTGAAATCGCCCGCAATTGCAAATTCAGTGTGAGGATAAAGGGAAACAATTCTTAATATGGAGTCAGATATCGCATCAAACTCGTTAGAGGTTGAATTGCTATTTAAATTGGGGCTTCTATAAATGAAACAATAGTGAATGATATGCTTACGGACGGTGAATTTTAACCACATGAAATTAAAGTTCGTATTAGAACAGAGGCCGTATTGTAGTAGAAGTTGGTCAGCAATATCATTTTGAACATAAACGGCGACGCCATGGAAGGAAAAGAATAATGGCACTAAGCTATATACAGGCAGGTTGAACTCTGAGGGATCAGAATGAACACCTACCTGTGTTTCACTCAGTGCCAAAACAGCTGGCCTGCATTTTGCAGTGTCAGCGTACACAGCAAAGAAATTCGATCGCAACCCTTTAATGTTGCTAAAATTGACTAGAAATTTACCCGACATTACGTTCGGAACCGCCAGAAAATTGTGGGAGAACCAAATTATTGCAAAGCATTCAAATTCTTATCATTAAAAAACAGCTTTTTTTTTTTTTTTTATAATTTACGCGCACTTCAAGGGGTTGTGACTACCCTTATAATGTTATAGAACACAGTGCGGGTGTTAGGAAATTAGGAAAGGATAAGAAAGGAGATGCCGATGCACATCACTCTTGAACTTCTGTACATTATATTGCGTGGGGAAAATTGAGTTGGGTAAAGCATTCCACATTCGGGTTGAGCGGCTAAAATATGAATCTCTATACTTGACTGTACGCCCGAAGTTGGGCTGAAGGGAGAACTGATGAGCATTCCTTGCGAGGCGGGTATTGCGGTTAAATTGTTTCAGGGGAGGAATGCAACTGGCTATTTCACTAGAGCACTGTTTGTAAAAGAAGCGATAAAAAAGAGTTAGGCAAGTTACATTTCGACGATGTTCAAGAGAATCAATCGATTCTACAATTGAACTATCACCTATCAATCTCAACGCTCTGTTTTGTATCCTATCAAGAAGGTGCAAAGATGTTTGAGAAGCACCTGACCAGATATGGGAATTATACTCTAGTTTTGGGCGGATGTATGCCTTATAGATTATAGCCAGATCAGAGGGGGTGAAAAATTTTCTGCATCGCTTTAGGAAACCTAAGCACTTTGCAGCATTTTTGGCGACCTCAAATATGTGGTCATTCCAACGAAGATCATCGTTGACACACATACCAAGTACTGACAGCTTTTCGGTTTCTTCGATGCAGGTACCATTCATGGATAATGGCAATGGGGGAATGTTAAGCTTCAACGACAAGAGACAGCATTGAGTTTTCGAAGCATTGAATTCTACTCGGTTCATAAGACCCCATGCAACAATGCTGTCAAGGTCAGAATTCAATGAGCTTATCATACGCAACCGTTCCAGTTCCACATCCGAAGAGCAGGGACGTGAATTTGGAAACGAATATGAAAAGCTGAGGGTCGAGTCGTCAGCAAAACAGTTAAGCGGATTAGAAGTTTCAGACAAGAGATCATTAATGAAAATGAGGAAGAGAGTCGGAGACAAAACGGAGCCCTGGGGCACACCAGCATTTATGATGTGGGTATCAGACTTGAAGCCATCCAACACAACTTGTATTGAACGGTCGGAAAGGTAATTTCTAATCCAACGAAGAAGAGACTCATCGATACCAAAAGCACGCATTTTCGATAAAAGAGCCTGATGCCAAACTCTATCAAATGCTTTAGAAATATCAAGCGCAATAATCTTACTTTCTCCAAAACAATGTAAAGATTGGTTCCACTTTTCGGTGAGATAAGCTAAACATTTTTCTAATGTCGATTTTCTTTGCAGTCGACTGCAGTCGCAAGTAAATTTGAATTTGTTCTGGGTATTTAGGAAATTAAAAAAGTGGAAAGTTTTCTTTATAAATGTGAGTGTGTCCAACTGGCAGATAAAAAATAGGCACCAAAGAACACAAAAATTTCAATTGAATTTATTAGACACAGCATTTGCAATAGAAAGCATTTGATGAATAGAAATATAAAAATTGATATTTCTATTCATCAAATGCTTTCAACACGTTGACTGCCACATGACCCACCGGTGGGTCAGGAAATTTTTTATCAGGAGGCCACATGTACCACCGGTGGGTCAGATGCTATATGTTTCTAGAAGTTCATTTTCTTCGTGGCATGCTGGCAAAATGTTTTTATTTTTTCCATGGCATGTAGTTAAAAGTCCATTCTTTGATCTAAAGAAAAAAATAACACGGTATGGGAAATATGATGGAAGTTATGAGCACTTTTATTTGAATAAAAAAAAAAAAACAATTCATAAATAAGAGGAATGAAACTGATTTTATATTAAAATTTTGTGTAAATAAGCGCTTTATATTCTTAGTAATATTAGAAGAAAAAAGAAAAAAATAAATTCAATGTTTTTTCTTGAAGCATTCCAGGCAAAATGCTGGTTTTCCATCGCATTTGTTGCAAAAAGTTGAAACTTTTTTGGCTTTTTTTGCTGCCTCATTCCATCCCATAATTTTGGAAAATTCGCCATAGCAGTTCGAGCAGCGTTTTCTAGTTTTCCTGTTATTTTGGTCTCTTGATGCGTATTCTTCAAGAGCATGAAACGAAGAAGATTGGGGTTCAACAAGTACGTTGGCAGTTGTTTGCCCGCATAGTGCTTGGCATATCGATTTGCGAAACTGGGCGATTTGAATGTTTTTGCCAGTTTTATGCTTGTATACTACCAACGCATTGACAACAGATGTTGAGAGCAAATACTCGAAAGCAATTTTGTGGTACCACCTAATTGTCTTTCGCAATGGCGTGAAATAACACGCCATTTGATCAGAAATGTCAATACCTTGCTTAGCGAGGTTATAATCGATAACCATTTTCAGCTTTTTTACTTCTTCTCCATTCCGATTTCTCTTTCCAGTTGCCATTTCGTCTAGGCCATGTTTCGTGCTGAGCATAAGAACATCTCGCTTATCCCTCCATTTGGCAACTACGACAGCTGAGTTTTCTCGTCCAACAATTTCCCCTTTTCTAAGCCTTGCATCTGTTACCTCCTTAGGATTGCCTTTACGATTTTTGCGCAGCGTCCCTATCAAATGCGTCCGGCGAGAGAGTAAAGTCTTTGCTAAGGCTACAGACGTGTAAAAATTGTCGGTCACCATAGTTCTGCCTTTGTCGAGATATTTTTCCGCTAAGTCTAGGACTATTTGTGTGCTATGCGACGTTGAGTCCGTTGGAACGCCTCTTTGATTAGCATAACTGTTTTTCCCGGCATACACGGAACTAGTGTAGCTATATCCACTAGGATCACAAAGCTTGTAGATTTTCACACCGTACTTGTGAGACTTTCCAGGATTATACTGGCGGAACTGAAGTCTTCCACGCCAGGGAATCATGGACTCATCCACAACTAGGATCTCACCAGGACTTCGAGAATTCATAAAGTTTTTTTCTAATATTTCCAAAAAGACCGCTGACCTTACCAAGACGATTGCTACCAACTGTTGAATTATCGGCAAAATGAATAAATTTCAAAATCAGTTGAAAACGGTTTCGTGACATCACGAGGGACAAAGGAGTTCTTGAAAAATGAATCGGTGCTCCAATAATCATTTATAGATGGGTATTTGACAATGCCCATATATATAACGAGTCCGAAAATTTTTTTTATTTCTGGAACATCCGTATCAACCCATCGCTTTACGCGTGAATTTCTAGTTATGGTTCTACTAGACAAAGTATTTTGAGCATTCAACTATCAGCTCATACAATTCTTGAGTCACCATGAGTGAAAAAAATCAAAAGCATCCATAGAACTGGAACCAGCACCAGACTCAAAGGTTTCCACAAAATCAAATGTTTTTAAGGAAAGTCCATCAACAGGTGTCCAAGTATCAGAAATATGAACTTCATCTTCAGCTGACTCTTCATCAGAAATTTCCATTGCAAAATCTGAATCGGACTGTTCATCAGAAGCAGAAGGAAGATACTCGTCAGAATCTGACCCTTCAAAATCAACTTCCTCTCTTTCATCAGAAGACGTTCCATAAAATCTCCTCGGATCCATTTCTTATCGCAAATAAATCAGTTTATTGAGTTCTAGAGAAAAAAAATAAAAAACCGAATGAGCAGAAAGTAACGGGTACTCATTTACTTTTTTGGAACCATGACCACCGGTGGGTCATGTAGCACCACACATATGTATGCATTATCAGGGTGCCACATGACCCCCCGGTGGTCATGCTCCTAAAACACAAAAAAAAACACCACAATTTTAGTAAAAACATTACAACACTGATAAACACACAATAAAACATGCTTTAACAAAAAAAAAGCACTTGGCACTCTGGTAATGTTTTTTAATTTTCACGTGGGCAGTCAACGTGTTAATTTACAAAAAAAACAAACACCAAATAGTCCTGCATTCTCATAGACTGACATTTTCGATTCGTCAAAAATGTTTTGTGTGTGAAAATGAAAATGTTAAATCCGTGTCAAAAAAGAGATCGACTGCAGTAAATTTTTTTCCCTCCCTCGTAAATAAATTCCAATGGAAAAAAAATTGACTGCAGTCAATTGTTTTCTTCGTTGGAAATCGACACAACAAAAGCTATTCATAGTCATTACTTCATGGCAAATATGTTGGCAATAAATTCTGAATTTTTTTCCATATGGTTTGCTATGTGCTTGCAATTTTTATTATTCCTCAAACATGATAATGAACTGTAACACCCAGAACCTATTTCACAAAGGGATAGGCCTCGTCTGGGGCGTAGTGAGGGTATTATAAATTATTACATAAATCGTATATTTTTTTCTGGGTAATTTGGTGTGATTTTAAATAAATTATTATTGATATCCGTGGTCTGTTCATATTTGTAGGCGTTGGGAGTGAATTATCTGCTATGGTAGACGGAACTTTGAAAACAAAAATTTATTAAATACTAGCTGACTCGGTCACGCGTTGCTGTGGCTAAGGTTTTTTGCTATATTACATCCTCTTTGAGAGGAACGGTAGGAGAACATCAGTTATGGGGCCATCATGCTTTTTTGCATAGATCCCATTTGTAAAAAAAATATAGTGACCTCCATGACAACAACGTGACACGTAATTTATACATATTAAAATTTTATTTAATGGAAAACCACATTATACTTTAGGCTCAACAACACGTGCTATTGAATTGTAGCTTATAATGACACGTTTATAGGTTTAACATAGCAGGACCATCTTTTGATTATTTACTCAATCCAGTCAACAGATATCGCCATCTATTAAAATCGTTTGGAGCTAACAGATAATTGTGAATGTCAAACAAATATTTTGCAATAAAATAATATTGCGACTACATGTATATGAAGATGTAGGCTATCCTATCTTTCAAGTTGGACCAAACTGCTCACTGTGTGCAAAATTTCATTAAAATCGGTTAAGTAGCTTAGGAGTTTATTGCGGACAAACATCGTGACACGTTATTTATTTATATGGGTCATTCTTTTACAAACCGAACGGATTTTGCTAAAAATTAATCGTCACCTCTCGATTAAGCTGAAATTTTTTTTCCAGTTTCTATATTGAAAAATAAGAGATACGTGTCCGAGATTCACAAAGATGAACTTATCATTAAAATTGGTCCTGAAAGTAAATACTTTGTGCGTATAGAAAAAAGAAACACTAAATAACCGAATTATATGTATTAAAATCACAAAAGTATGCATGATATTAACGATGGAAGCCTTGAGATAGATGCCTGCAACCCCCTGCTTCAGCTCGTCATAAGCAGCTTTGGGGTGAGTGCAAATTTTTTTATATGAAAAGTTTCTTTTAAAATTAGAGAATTTTTGGGGTTTAAAGAAGAAATATATTTCTTATATATACAGGGGGATTCGCACAAGGTGTGACAAAAAGATAGGGTGTGTAGGTTTGACCTAGAAAAGCAAAAAATCGTATGGGAGGGGGGGTCCATTTTCCCCCGTTTAGGCGGGAGGGGCCATTTAAGAAAAAAATCACTAAAAATGGAAAAAATATTATTTAAAAATAACGGTAATACCTACAGAGTCGTGCTATAGCATTTTGAAAAGCCAAAAACCTATACATTAAATAAAATCTAAAAATAAGTTGTTCATTTGAATAGTTTTTGAAATATTAATTTTCAAAGTCAAAATTAAAAAAAAAAAAAACATTATTTTTTTTCTTCAAACCATTTTTTTCAAAATTTTACGTAATTAAGTAGTATTTTTCTGGCTTATTTTCAATGCTCTTACTTATTTTTGATCAAACACAAAAAACCGGATGCCAAAATAACCTGTAGTTTTTGAGAAAACCAAAAATTACAAAAACGACTTTTTAAAAAAATTTTTTTTTAAAGTTTTTTTTTCGTTATTGGATTCTTAAGTGATTCTTAAGTGAAAAAAAGTTAAGAGAAAATTCATTCTATATTTCTTAAATTCACTTAAGAATCCAATAACGGAAAAAAAACTTAAAAAAAAAATTTTTTTTAAAGTCAGGTCAGGTCAGGTTATCTTATGCCCGTTTACAAAAATTTTGCTTTAAGTTGAATTTTATTTTCATAAGTTTCGACATGGAACAACTCTCACCTCAATTGAAAGAATTTTTATTTTCTTACCGTTGACGTGGGTTGACATTTCGTAAACTAGGAGAAAAATATAGTCTGTCAATTTCTGAAACCAAGAAGGTTTATTTGAACTTCATTGAATGGGGATCTGCTGCCAGTTTTAGAAGTCAAAGTGGAAGAAAGAGGAAAACAACACCACCTGGTAACCGCAGAATCAAAATAGAGGCCAGAAAAAACCATTATTCACAGCTAGAAACATTACAGAAGACCTACAATTAGACGTAAGACCAATTACAGACCAAAGGTGACTTAATAAAAGTGGGCTACGAAACAATTTGGCAAAGAGAAAACTTTTGCTACGCCAAATAATTATAAAAAAAAAAGACTTGCTTTCGCAAAAAAGTATTTAAAAAAACCACAATCGTTTTGGGAAAGCATAATAAGGCTTTATGAGTCTAAATTTGAGTTAACGATTTCCAAGTCAAGGAAAAGAGTTTGGTGCAAGCTCAAAGAAAGACTCAACCGAAGGTGCATTAAAAAAATCATCAAACATGGTGGTGGGTCTATTATGGCTTGGGGATGTTTTCACTTTGGTGGCGTTGGGAATATTGTCAAAATTGACACCAAAATTACGGGTTCTCATTACGTCAACATTATTAGAGAAAACTTAGCTTCTTCGGCATCAAAAATATCGCTGGACAACTACATTTTCCAGCAAGATAATGATCCGAAGCATACTTGTAAAGTGGAAAAGATGTTTTTTTCTCAAAACAACGTGGGAGTATTGGAATGGCCACCTCAATCTCCAGATCTCAATCCGATAGAGCATCTTTGGTCCATATTAGATGACAGAATTCCGTTAGATGGTCGGCGAAATATATCATCTTTTTGGGAAAGCCTCCAATTTGAATGTGAGAGGATTCCATCTGAAATTTCGAGAAATCTGGTTCGCAGCAAAAGCGACCAAAGCGACTTGCAACTGTTAATTCAAAATAAAGGAGTCACCAGTTACTGATTTCCTATGAAAATATATGTTTTTTTTGTTGATATTTAGAATTTTCACTTTATTTTGTCTTCTCTTTTTTCATGATTTGTTGCAACACATATTTTTTGTTATTTTAATTTTGGTTATATTTTGTTTATGAATACTGATATGTTTGTAAAAGAACTTAAATAAATTAAAGAAAATGACTTTTTGAAGTAAAGTTCATGAAAACAATACAAAATAAAATGAGTTAGTATCTCAATTTTGGTTTGCACTTTATTTTGTCTGACAGTGTACATCTATTATTTTTTCATTGGCATTTGTAATCTTCTCATGATTACATAATACTCAAAGTGATTTTTTTTTTACTTTTTTTTTCTCAAATTTTGACTTTGAAGTCAGTTATTTCAAACACTTTAAAGTGAAACAACTTTATTTAAATTTATTACAAAGTGCAGAGTTCTGGCTTTTGTAAAAACAATAATTTGTAAATGTTCCCGTTCTTTTAAAATATTTTTTTTTTAGATTTTAAGTCAATTTTTATAAAATTCCTACCGCCTAAACGAGGGAAGATAGACCCCCTCCCATAGTAAAAAATGCTTGTATTGAACCCCTCCACCAAAAACCGTTATTATTTCTTGTCGCCAAATTTATCGTACTCTCCCTGTTTTTCATCATTCAGGAGATTAGATTGGAAAACATTTAATTTTTATGAAAATTCATACTAAACAAATGATAAAATAGTGATTTCTCGCTTTTTGCATGATAAAACTAAATTTTGAGGTTATACTGACAAATGGTAAACATAAAAGATCTATCAATTATCTACAACTTTTACATTTAACTTTTTTGATATGAGGTACAGATATCATTTGAACAATAACTATTGAAAAGTCTCCATATTTTAAAAACATGATTTTTACGTAAAATTTGACGCAGAATACGATGGTAGTAATAAAAACTCGATTCGTTTTGGGAGCAATTGTTAAAAATCGAATAAAACAATTAAATTGTTGATAACAATATTAATTTGTTGCATAATTTTTTCTTTAATTTCTTTTCTGTGCAACTCTTAAGCTACAAAAAAGCCATTGGTGAAAATTTTGTAGCTCTTAAGGATTCGCAGCTATACATTGTTCAAAAGGAGTCACCAACCACTATTATGAAATTTGTTATCTATCTATCTTCTATCTTCTATCTTCTATCTTCTATCTTCTATCTTCTATCTTCTATCTTCTATCTTCTATCTTCTATCTTCTATCTTCTATCTTCTATCTTCTATCTTCTATCTTCTATCTTCTATCTTCTATCTTCTATCTTCTATCTTCTATCTTCTATCTTCTATCTTCTATCTTCTATCTTCTATCTTCTATCTTCTATCTTCTATCTTCTATCTTCTATCTTCTATCTTCTATCTTCTATCTTCTATCTTCTATCTTCTATCTTCTATCTTCTATCTTCTATCTTCTATCTTCTATCTTCTATCTTCTATCTTCTATCTTCTATCTTCTATCTTCTATCTTCTATCTTCTATCTTCTATCTTCTATCTTCTATCTTCTATCTTCTATCTTCTATCTTCTATCTTCTATCTTCTATCTTCTATCTTCTATCTTCTATCTTCTATCTTCTATCTTCTATCTTCTATCTTCTATCTTCTATCTTCTATCTTCTATCTTCTATCTTCTATCTTCTATCTTCTATCTTCTTTCTTCTACCTTCTATCTTCTATCTTCTATCTTCTATCTTCTATCTTCTATCTTCTATCTTCTATCTTCTATCTTCTATCTTCTATCTTCTATCTTCTATCTTCTATCTTCTATCTTCTATCTTCTATCTTCTATCTTCTATCTTCTATCTTCTATCTTCTATCTTCTATCTTCTATCTTCTATCTTCTATCTTCTATCTTCTATCTTCTATCTTCTATCTTCTATCTTCTATCTTCTATCTTCTATCTTATATCTTCTATCTTCTATCTTCTATCTTCTATCTTCTATCTTCTATCTTCTATCTTCTATCTTCTATCTTCTATCTTCTATCTTCTATCTTCTATCTTCTATCTTCTATCTTCTATCTTCTATCTTCTATCTTCTATCTTCTATCTTCTATCTTCTATCTTATATCTTATATCTTCTATCTTCTATCTTATATCTTCTATCTTCTATCTTCTATCTTCTATCTATCTATCTATATATATAAAAATATATATAAAAATTGCTGTTCGTTAGTTTGGCTAAAACTCGAGAACGGCTGAACGGATTTATAAACATGCGGGAACTTGGAGAGTTCTGAACCGATTACAAAAATTCTTAAGAACTGTAAGATAGCTTCATTGTACCTGAGTAATACAGACTATATATATAAAATACGGTGTTATACTCAGGTTACATAGACCATCATCATCCCCATACGAGAACGGAATGGCGACTGGAACAAATCAGGGAATTTGGAAAATACTGGACCGGTTCCAAAAATTCTGTCATCGCTAGAGTGCTCAAATGCCCCTGAGTAACATAGACTATATTTCGTCTCCGCTCTGCAAATAGAATTTAAAATTGGGCCTGAGTTACGCCGGGCGGGTCAGCTAATAACTTATAAAATTGAAAATAGGTGATAAAAAAAATTTCTCGGACACATATCTCATATTTTTCAATATAGAAACTGAACAAAAAATTTCAGCCGAATCAGAGAGGTGAAGGTCAAAATTCGTTCGATTTGTAAAAGGATTACCCATTTTAAGAAAGATAAGAAGATATTCACACTGACCCATTCTCCAGATAAACTTAAAAACCAATGATATGTGAGGGTGCACAGCTGATATGCCACAACAAACATTCCCACAAGACAAATAGAACAGATGGAAAACAACAACAGAACGCGGTTTTAACAGACGGGTGATTTCCAGCCACTAATTGCGCTCAACTCTACTTAATGGCAGTATTTTAGATGGAATCCGAGTCTTTCCAAGCAACAGTGATCAGTGGTCGACAAGGCAAAGAGGAACGCTCTTTAAGGTGGTCTTTTTATTGTATACTTCGTTGAATAATTAACCGTTTTCGGTATCCAATAAAATCATAAACTCTTCACTGTTAAAATTAACCTCCATTCGAACCAGTAATGAATCCATCAATTCGTTGAATACAGTGCCTTTAGCCCATGAAAAGTATTTAACTATGTTGTTGTCACAACATGTTGTTGTATAATCATCTCGTCCTACTAAATAATTGAGTACCTACTTCTTTGGCTGAGAGTGGTTCACGGTTACAAATTAAAAACACATTTTCACTGCGGGTTTATAATTTTCTTTTGTTTTTTTATGATTTACTATGGCAGAGGGCTTTTCACGATAATGTTTTACGAGTTTCTGTTTATACGTTTGGAATGTATCTAAGCTTATGGATTTGTTTGTCACGGATGTAGTCAAAACAACTTTGATGGATATGAGAGTTTGAGGTGGCGTAAATAAAAGAAGAAGAACAAAAGTTGACTGAAAAGAGAAAAACAAGCTCTATGATCAAATCAATAGAAATACGTGAGGAATCGAGTAGGGGGGGGGGAGGTTGTATAAAAAAACACAGACCATGGTTATTTCTAAGAATCTACATGAATTTCTGAATTTTCAAGGTTTTACATTTTGTTTTTCGTGCTTTGATTAGATAGGTGCATGCATGTAATTCTTTTGTTCACAGTGTGGGTTCTTTTGTATAATTATTTGTTTATTTTCAATTTTGAAAGTCAATTTCGCGGCGGTGGTTGTGAGTTCAATTAATCAATTGCCTCAGCTAAATTAATGTTCACATTTTGGGGGAACATGAGAAACAAGAAATAAATAATTCCAGGAAAAGCAATTTGTATTTGTATTTTATTTCAAAAATGCTTACAAAGTAGGACATAAAAGCCTTTAGGCTAATTTTGAGTTTTGATTTTAAATTAAATATAAATAAAAAAAAAGAAATACGAGAAAAAAAAGCAATTCTGTTTTCATAAATATGAAGATGTAGATAAAAACGAAAGAAAAAATATAAACGTATGTAGGTAATGTAAGTAAGGGAACGATTGGAAACTATTCCTAAATTTGTAGCTATGCTGAAATGAACAATAATTTCACATTCCAATTTCAAGGAGCTCAGGACTGATGAGTTAAAGATTTTACGATGCATCGGAAGAGCTGTTGATTTGAGAGGATTCAAGCAAAGTTTGTTCATTTTTGACCTTTTTAGAATGAAGTGCAGGTCGTCATTCATTAAAGCTACGGTATCATTTTTAGCTCGACTTATAACGAGTTGAAAATTGTCACCATATAAATGAATCATTTTTAACAACATGTGGTAGTTCATTAACGTACACTCAGAAAAAGGTTGGTCCAAGGACAGATCCCTGGGGCACTCCAGGTAAAATATTTAGGAAGGTGGAAGAACGTTCATTTGCCACTACACATTGTTGTCTTAAGTTAAGGTACGATTGGACTAACTTAGAAGATGCTAAATAAAAACCGAAACTATTTCGCAGTTCTTAACAAGGAATAGTGTCAAAAGTCATTAAAAGTGAGGCTGATTTGCAGCTGCGCTTTGGTCGAAAACCAGATGGCAAGGAATTTAATAGGTTGTTGGCCGTAAAATAATTTTGTAGCTGCATGAAAATGGTTTTTGTGAAAACCTTTGGAAGAAATAGGAGAATGGCAATGGGCCGTAACTCTGTTGCAGTACCCGTTTGCTGTTCAGGGACAGGAACAACTTAAGCCTTTTTCCATTCAAAAGGAAAAATGGATGTGGTAAATATACTGTTATGAGTGATAAAGCGTAATAAATGTGGTAGCAACAGCTTAACGAATTTAGGTTCCATTAGGTCGGGGCCTGTGGCATTTCACTTGATTGAAGTTATTTCTTCTACAATATCTTCTCTTGTAATCTGACATATATAGTGAAAGATTTGCTAACAAATTCACGTAGGTATGTCATAAGCACATTAATTCGTACAGTGGTGGATTAGAGTATCACTGCAGCACCTTCTCGTTTGTCATCTAGCCATCTAGAAAGTTAACATGAAAGTGAGTCTAGCGACACCCCTAACACTTTAAACTCTTCCCTTAGTGTACAATGTACATGCCAATTCCAGGGATTACACGACCGGTATAATAAAAGAGAGATCAAACTCAAAAATTAAAGCATATGTCGAAAAAAAGCTTAACTGGCCAGTGCTATACCAAATCCGTGGGCAAGCAAAACAATTCAGGTTTAGGAAGAGCGTTGTAAATATGACTGGTCAAAATTTCGAACTACAATAAGAGATAAAATTGATCAAACAGAACCGACATTTTTACACTTTTGTTTTACTTACAGCAGTTGTGAAAATGAGACCCAAATTGATTACCATTTGCTTAAAAGTCTATGAAGTCTAGGTTGAAAGATTGAATGAAAACGGATACTGGGTGAAGCTGTCACTCAGCAGCATCGTCTTCTCCTGATAGAATTTTTTGAAGGAAATTAAACAAACAAGGACTATAAGAAGAATTAAGTGGTGTAATTGGAAAGAAGTAAAATGTGAAACATTCATTTTGAATAGGTAGAGCCATCTGGTGGTGCAACACATTATAAATATACAGGGATCACAGCACCAGTGTGTGGGAAACTAGCTTGAAGAGTGCCAAATCATTGCAAGTGGTTTCAAAAGGACACTACCAACATGGTGGTGAAATAATGGTAGGGAAGTGATCAGTAAGAAGAAAGAAAGTGGTTCTCAAACAATAGAAATAGAAAAATTGGCCTTCAAGTTAACAAAGAACCTGCAAGAAGAAAACAAAACAAATTACCCCAACTTCAAGCAAAGAGAACGGGAATACCTACACAACGCGAGATGAAAGTAAAAAAAATGGGCACGAATGTGTCACACGAATTGTCACGAATTGTCTGCTCAATACAAGGCTTTAGTATTCGCTCTTCATAATACAGTGTGTCCCGTACTTCGTGTATTAACCTTTGGGGTGTGATTCTTGGTCATATTTTAAGAAAAAAATTGTTCTACAGATAAAGCTCGCTTGAATTTGAACACCACTTAAAATTCAAAATCTGGCAACCCTAAACCTATGGAAGCTAAGCTTAAATACAGTCTTATTGATTGTTATTTCTTCAAAAAATTAAGTCTAAGATAAGGTCTCTATCATAAGTATTGACAGAGATATCGAATTTAACATAGGTCAGGGTACACCAAAGTTATCCTTTTCTTAAATTGTCAAAAAGTGATGTCAAAGTTGAGAATCGAGCTTTACTGTAGAACAATTTTCTTCTTAGAATATGACCAAGAATCACACCCCAAAGGATAATACACGAAGTACGGGACACCCTGTATATTTGGCGGTCCAGGGTTGCCAACTACACATTAATTATGAAAATAGAATAAAATCACATAAAATATTGAAAATAAAATAACTAAGTAATATATTTTTATGGTTTTTACCGAAAATATAAAAACGCAACGTTGTTTCAGTACATATAAAGATAAACGCTGATAATTTAATCAAAACCGTAAGACCATTTTTCTCAAAATCGGTTTTAATTTTTCATTTTGTTTAAACAAGTTTTTGAAAAATCAAGTTTGTAAATTTTTAAATCTTATTAGAAGAAGTTTTGATACCTTCAAATATGCGGACTACAGAAAGAGAAATGCTCAGGTGATTCGTTCGACAAAGTTCAGGAAGGATACTCAGAGACATATTCTTGTGGATAACGAGTGTAAATTGTGCACAGGTGCTGTCGACAGTATTGTGATGGGAACGAAAAGTTTACTGGAAGGCACTTCCCAACAGCTGAGCCTATACACTTTTCGAAGACGATCTCTTTGACAGCTATCACACTATTTATGGTCAGTTTGGTTTGCCACTTAATAATGAATAGACTTACTCCGGAACAACATTGGAAAATCGTGGAAATTATTTTTCCAAAGTAATGGCTCGGTTCTGCGACCAATATTCGCTCGACATAATCACCCAGCAGAGTAGGTAACTCGAGCAACTATAGATCGGTATTGCACCACGTTTACTCTAGTGGATGATGCGCATCCTCAGAGACAGCGTACAGTGCACACCGCAATCGCTATTGCTGCTGTGGATCAGAGTATCGAAGAAGACCTAAATGAGTCCATCCGCCAACGCGCGCAACTATTGGAGCTTTATGGAAGATTGTGCAGAATGATCTTAGTTCGCTGCCTTTCAACATCTAACTCGTGCAAGAATTGAAGCTCTTTTCACATTCGGTGAATGGGCCCAAAACTAGATGGTCAGCGATCCTGATTTTCACAAGAAAATTTTGTGCAGCGATGATGCTCACTTTCGGTTGAATGGGTACGTTCATAAACCAAATTGTTTCATTTGAAGTCATAGAAATCCACAGATGGTTGTTCAGACGCTGCCGCGTGTAAATGAAACCGGCCATAATGTTACAGCTAATGGGAAACGCTATATAGCCATTATTAAAGACTTTTTCGTGACTGAATTGAAGGATATGGATGTGAACGTTTTTGGTTCCAACAAGACGGCGCTACATGCCATAAAGCCAACAAAACAATCAATTTATTGAAGGAATCCTTTATTTCGTGTCGTGGGCTTATGGCGTGGCCTCCAAAATCGTGCGATTTATCACCGCCGGACTATTTTTTGTGGGGTTATGTAAAGTCTCTTGTCGACGCAGATAATTCCGAGAAGATTGACGCCTTTAAAGAGAATACTCGGCGAGTTATTCCTGACGTACAGCCCCAAATAGTTTAAAAGTTGGTCAAAAATTGGATCTCTCGGCTGGAATTCATTGAAAGTCAAGGCACCATTAGCCCGAAAGAGACATCATAAGCGATAATCCAAAATTCCCACAACGAGCACTTGACGTTTAGGTATACATTTTGATCGAAAGTGGGTACCACATTAGCCAGCAGCTGCCCATTTTTGGATCTAGACATGCCTATGATTTACTTGATTGAGAATGTTGCATGGTTGTAAATTGAAGCAATTTGCAGTGATGATGTCAATAATCGGATAATCAAGGTGGAAGGGGAAATGGAAAGAAGGCTCCTATTGAATAAGAAAATCAGGTCAATGCACTCCTGGAACACCCAAACGCGCAAAAAACACGCTTTAGACTCGCCCTATGAGGTTTCAGGACAGTTCTCCTGCTCCTGAATTGAACCAGAAGTTAGCAATCTACTGTGGGTGAATGAGTTTGATTTTATCTAGGGGGATAATCTCATAGTCAAGTATTAGCTTTCTAAGGCGGAAAAGTGCTGGGCATTCTGTAATAATGTGCAAAGATGTTTCTTCATTTTCGAGGCATAGTCTACAGATGGGGTCCGCTACCAGACTCATTTGGTGAAGATGTTTCTTTAAAGAACAGTGACCGGTTAGTAGTCCTGTGCAAATTTTTACGGTTTTCCTATTGAGGTTCAGTAGGAGTTTTGATGTTTTTTCAGTATATTCTGGCAAAAAGAGTTTTGAACAGATTTGACCAGATGAGTTACTCCAAGCTTTATTTGATTCCTCTAGTAGGATGTTCTTGGCAGTATGTTTCAAGTTGCTTTTATTTACACCGCAGAAGGGTTCAGGACCGACGAATGGTTTAGATGCGCCGTCTTTAGCTAAGATGTCTGCCTTCTCGTTACCATCATAGCCTTTGTGTGCTGGGATCCAGTAGAGGATCACAGTGTTTTTCATTGCTAGTTCAGAGTGACATGACTGTCTCTTGGACTTGTTTGGATCTTATGACAGGTGAGCTTAACGCCTTTAGTGCAGCTTGGCTGTCTGAAAAAATTAATATTGTTTTGTTTTTCGTGTTCGATGAACATATTATTCTCGAACATTCGTTAATGGTAAAGACTTCAGCTTGGAAAATGGACGAGTGACTGCCCACACTTACTGAGAAGTTCGTTCTGGGACAGTCGCTGAAAATGCCGAAACTTGTACCAGTTTCCATTTTTGAGCCGTCCGTATACCAGACCATATCTTGCCTTGAAGGATGAGGTTCTGTGTTCTCCCAGTCTTCCCTAGGGAGGATGACAATGGAGAAGTTGAGTTTAAAGTTGTACATGGGAATAATAGCATCCAAGCACATACTAAATGTATTAAGTTTTTCTAGACTTTCCATTAGCGACAGATGTCCTTTCGAGGATGGATGTGATTTTATGTGTCCTTGATGGAAAAGACGGTGTGTCGCCGGTCTTGCTTCCATTTTTATGAAAAGGTGAATTGGAGGTAGTCCTACAATGACGTTTAGAGCGTATGTTGGTGTTGTACGCATGCATCCAGTAATGCATGTTGTTGCCAATCTTTGAATCTTTTCAAGTTTTGGATTGCCGTTTTTTCTTTTGTTTTTGTCCACCATACAACAGCTGCGTACGTTATTGTTGGTCTGACTACCAGCGTATATATGTCATACATCATTTTAGGTTTTAAACCCCAGTTTTTCCCGCATACGCTTCGACTAGTCCATAGGGACTTGGTTGCTCTGCTGGAAATGCGTTCCAGTTGAGGGTTCCATGACATTTTGCTGTCTAGGATGGTCCCAGGTGTTTTGATTCCTTGGAAAATGGTATTGTTTCGCCATAGAGATTGGGGGATATTAGAAGATTTAGTTTTCTTTTTTTTTGTAAATGGGACAATAACTGTCTTACTGGGATTGACAGAGAGATTTTCATCTGAGCACCAGCTCTGTACTGTGTTCAGAGCTGTCTGAAGTACTCTTGTTATTAGTGTTTCTGATGAGCCTTGTATGACAATTGCTATATCATCTGCAAAGCCCACTGCATAGATGCCTTGGGTTGCAAGTAATCTTAGTAGGCTGTCTACAACTATTGACCAGATGAGTGGTAAGAGGACTCCACCTTGTGGGCAGCCTCTTGTTGTTAGTGCTGAAATTTCCACATCTTCAATGTTGCTGTGGATAATACTGCTGTTTAGCATGGACATTATCCAATTGCGAATCACTTGTGGAACGTTGTGGTGCCTTAGAGCATGGTCTGTGGACACAAAGGAAGTGTTGTTGAAGGCTCCTTCTATGTCGAGAAATGCCACTACGCAAATTTCCTTTTTATCGATAGAAAGTTCGATTCTAGTAACTATAGATCAGATATAGAAAGTGGGTGTCTATATTAGGAGTTGCAGAGTTTCTATTTTGTTCTTAGTCTGAGAGCCGTTTTCCTTGGTAAGGGTACCTAGGTTTGCCGGCATGTCGGACGCGAGAACTTTGTGGAGTCTGCAACTAGAGGAGACATCAGATATACTTTCTACAAATTGTTTAAAAGAGGCCTTTTTGGTTTTTTTTTTATTTCGTTATTGTATTTGGTGAGAGCATTAGAGTAAGTTTGCCAGTCATCATTGCGTTTTGCTTTGTTGAAAAGTTTCCTTACTTTCTATCTCAATTTCTTAAGGTTGTTGTTCAACCAAGGGGTTTGCCTTTTAGTTGATCTTGTAGTATTAAAGTAAAAGTATGTTAAAGTCGGCACTAATTTGCACCGACTGGCTGGACAGGGTACATAAACCTTGACCAGACCGAAGAGGGCAATACAAAAGGTTCTTGTACCTTTGTATGCTGGAGTAGATTCGTAGTTGTGATCTATTAATACTTCATCACCACTGGTATGGTGGGGTGAAGTAATAATAACAAATGAACACAACAACCTGTTGACCGTAAATGATAATCTTTATTGGCTTACAATACTATTTATACAAAAGAAATGCTTACGATAACTTACTTACAAATGTATGCTAAAGGTATGCTTATGCTGAATGTACACAAAATTTGTATTGATTGAGTTCAAAGGAATTATGTTACAAAAGTGAATTCGGCATTAGTGCTGATTCATTGATAAATGCATGAGAATGCATATGGCAAGCAAGTTAGTATTAATTCAATTATTTACAGTATGTCAAGAAAGAAAGAAAAAGTATGATATGATTTGATTTGAAAGAAGTAACATTAAGTTATGCAGTGAAGCTGCCTAGTAATTGCGAAATTATACACTGCCCGCGTTGAACTGTTGTTCAATACTATGGTTTTATATTAAAGGGTAATTATATATCTTAAAAACTATATGTCAACATTCTCCCCAGCGTTGAGATCTTTGAGCTCAAACTCTATAGCATGTAGGGATTGAGCAATTGCCATCTTCCTCCGTAGTAGTAGCAAAAGTGTGGCCAGGATTACAACTCCAAAAAATGAAAAGTAACCAATCGAGTACTGATGAACATCATGATGAGAGATTTTGTTTGGTAATGTTTGCTGCGTGTTTTTTGATACGCTATTTTCTCTTTGAGTAGTGTTAAGTCGTCTTCTCCTCGAATGATGATTTCCTCCTTCTTCTGGTTTTTAGCTTGTATTGGCTCGATTTCAAACTTATCCACGAATACACTCAGGTTGAGTGTTGGCAGAAACGGGGCACTTAGTTCTGATATATATATATTATGAGCATTAATAGTCATGGTGGGTTGTTTGATGACACAGTTAGCTGTTAGTTTCATAAGTCCTACGCCTTGCAGTTTTGCAGTTAAAACGTCGGATCCGCATACTGCCGAGACTATTTCTTCGTGATGAAAGGCAAATACCCAGTGATTAGGATTATGAAGCTGGATCCACATCCTGTCAGCATCGGCAAATCTTAGTTTGCAATATGATGAGAGCTCCCTTTTATGATTCAACATGTAAACTTCACATTGGTTTTCCAAGGCATTTGCGTTGAAAACTGGATGTCGCTGCTTACATAGATAATTTCTCTCGCTGATATGGATGCACCCCAGATATTCGGTTTGTGATAGTGAAAAGTGTTGATCCCGGAATGGAGTTACGGCTAAGAATGCTGTTGATGGTTGTATGAAGATGAAGGATTTGTTATGCTGAACTGGTAATGGTATAAGTTTGTACAGCTGGAACACCTGTGTATTCAATAGAGGTAATTTGACAAGAAATACAATTGCTGAGGATGTAACACGTGCCTTTCCTCTAAGAAGTTCATACAGTTTGGGAAGATTGTGCTCGTCGTATCCAGGTAATGTTAATGAACTTGGTATCGTCAACCTAATTCTCTCCAGTTGATTCAACAATTGAGTGGGAGACAGCAGTAAAGCGTTTATTCTTCCTTGATGAGTATCGGACACAGATTCCACAATTGCTATTTGAGTTCGTTGAAAGCTGTCCATTATTTGAGTAACAAAAATTGTAATGTAGTTCAGAATTTCGGTTCTTTGCATGGTTTTATTCAAATTCTCTATTGAATCGTCAATGTTTGTCAAATGTAGTTTGATGGCCGTGAATTGTTCGTTTATAGAAGTCAATGATTTGTTGAGGATATTTGTGGTAGATTCAATAATGGAGGTTTGATTTTTGTTCAGTTCAAGAAGATGCTTCTCGTTTATTCGGGCCATTTGAATGTTGTCTTCTATGTACTGCGCGTATTCTTGGTCGAGAACTCCGAATAACTTATTTGCGACCGTGCCAACAAAGTCGAATGGTGATCTTCTTTTTCTTATTGCCATTCCGTTCCTGTACTTAAGTATTTTATTTAAGTTTTCTGATTCCTGAAGGCGCAATTCTAGATGGTCAATGATGGGTTTGCAAAGATTGTTTGGATTTAAAATCAATTGTGCCTCACATCTAGCTCTTAGTTGATTGATGCTCTTTTGGATTCCTTGGAACTCTTGCCAATAACTGGTCATATTGAAATAGATGAAGAGATTCCATTCGTCTGTTATAAGCTTCGCTTGCCCAATGTCTTCGAAGTATAATCCAGGGTTGGTCTCGAAATTTTGAATATCGATTGCGTTTATTTTAGTATTCTGCCCGAAATGCCGTGCCTATTAGCAATAGGCAAACCAATAGTGTGTTCATTGGACTCAGTTTGATTTTCTTCTTTGGTACTGGATCGTCGTTAGAATTCCGGAATGACTGCGGCAAGTTTGATGAACCATCTGAGGAATCATCTTGAGTTGGCCTGGAAGTGGAGCCAATCGATGTATGGCACGACGGAATATCCCTGCTGATGTCCGAACATCGGCTACCCGAATGTCTGACCTGTTGTTGTAGCTATGGTTGAAGCTGATGCTGAAGTGGTTGTGGTTGCAGAAGCTGAACCGGTAGCTGTTGCTGTGGCTGATCCTGTAGCGATTGCGGTACCTGATGCTGTAGCTGTGGCGGTTGCTGTTGCTGTAGCTGAAACGATTGCGGTAGCTGTTGCTGTTGCTGTTGCGTTTGCTGTTGCTTTTGCTGTTGCTGCTGTTTTAGCTGTTGCTGTTGCTGAGTGTTATGATAGCTGTTGCATTTGGTGCAATGCCTTGCTCGACATGATGGAGCTTGGTGACCAAAATGCAAGCAGTTTATGCATCGATTATTTGAAATTGCAGTTTTGTGCCTCTCTTGGGGTGAGAGTTTTAGAAACTTTGGACAAAGGTGTATGGCATGATTTGTATGTCCACAAATCTGACATTTGTTAGTTTCGATTGTGGAAGCGAGAGTTATTCTGCTCCGTTTGATTGGAACCTTTTTTTTACCGGATTTCTGAACCTTTTAGTAGAGTAGAGTTTTGGAAAGGTCCCAAGTCTCTGGAATCTCGTTTCTGGAACTTTGTAGTCACCTCTGGAACCCGTCTTTGGAGCTCGCCCTTGGAGCTCGCCTTTTGAGCTCGCCTTTGTAGCTTGCCTTTGGAGCTCGCCTTTGGAGCTCGCCTTTGTAGCTCGCCTTTGGAGCTCGTCTTTGGAGAACTATAACTTTGTGGTGCAGGAACGCAGGAACTCCAGCAGGCAGGAACTCTGGAGCTGAGTAACTATGGAGCGCAGGAACCTTGTGTTAGTCCAAGTGTTGAAGCCCTTGGAACGCTTGATAGCGCCTATGTGCAGGAACGCAGGAACTCAGTTACTCTGGCCTTTGTGGGGCTTGTGTAAGACCAAGTGTTAAAGCCCTTGGAACGCTTGTGACCAACTTATGACCAACAGGTTGTACGTGTTCAATCACGTCGGGATCACCAATGTTAAAGTCGGCACTAATTTGCACCGACTGGCTGGACAGGGTACATAAACCTTGACCAGACCAAAGAGGGCAATACAAAAGGTTCTTGTACCTTTGTATGCTGGAGTAGATTCGTAGTTGTGATCTATTAATACTTCATTACCACTGGTGGGGTGAAGTAATAATAACAAATGAACACAATAACCTGTTGACCGTAAATGATAATCTTTATTGGCTTACAATACTATTTATACAAAAGAAATGCTTACGATAACTTACTTACAAATGTATGCTAAAGGTATGCTTATGCTGAATGTACACAAAATTTGTATTGATTGAGTTCAAAGGAATTATGTTACAAAAGTGAATTCGGCATTAGTGCTGATTCATTGATAAATGCATGAGAATGCATATGGCAAGCAAGTTAGTATTAATTCAATTATTTACAGTATGTCAAGAAAGAAAGAAAAAGTATGATATGATTTGATTTGAAAGAAGTAACATTAAGTTATGCAGTGAAGCTGCCTAGTAATTGCGAAATTATACACTGCCCGCGTTGAACTGTTGTTCAATACTATGGTTTTATATTAAAGGGTAATTATATATCTTAAAAACTATATGTCAACATTCTCCCCAACGTTGAGATCTTTGAGCTCAAACTCTATAGCATGTAGGGATTGAGCAATTGCCATCTTCCTCCGTAGTAGTAGCAAAAGTGTGGCCAGGATTACAACTCCAAAAAATGAAAAGTAACCAATCGAGTACTGATGAACATCATGATGAGAGATTTTGTTTGGTAATGTTTGCTGCGTGTTTTTTGATACGCTATTTTCTCTTTGAGTAGTGTTAAGTCGTCTTCTCCTCGAATGATGATTTCCTCCTTCTTCTGGTTTTTAGCTTGTATTGGCTCGATTTCAAACTTATCCACGAATACACTCAGGTTGAGTGTTGGCAGAAACGGGGCACTTAGTTCTGATATATATATATTATGAGCATTAATAGTCATGGTGGGTTGTTTGATGACACAGTAAGCTGTTAGTTTCATAAGTCCTACGCCTTGCAGTTTTGCAGTTAAAACGTCGGATCCGCATACTGCCGAGACTATTTCTTCGTGATGAAAGGCAAATACCCAGTGATTAGGATTATGAAGCTGGATCCACATCCTGTCAGCATCGGTAGAGCTTAGTTTGCAATATGATGAGAGCTCCCTTTTATGATTCAACATGTAAACTTCACATTGGTTTTCCAAGGCATTTGCGTTGAAAACTGGATGTCGCTGCTTACATAGATAATTTCTCTCGCTGATATGGATGCACCCCAGATATTCGGTTTGTGATAGTGAAAAGTGTTGATCCCGGAATGGAGTTACGGCTAAGAATGCTGTTGATGGTTGTATGAAGATGAAGGATTTGTTATGCTGAACTGGTAATGGTATAAGTTTGTACAGCTGGAACACCTGTGTATTCAATAGAGGTAATTTGACAAGAAATACAATTGCTGAGGATGTAACACGTGCCTTTCCTCTAAGAAGTTCATACAGTTTGGGAAGATTGTGCTCGTCGTATCCAGGTAATGTTAATGAACTTGGTATCGTCAACCAAATTCTCTCCAGTTGATTCAACAATTGAATGGGAGACATCAGTAAAGCGTTTATTCTTCCTTGATGAGTATCGGACACAGATTCCACAATTGCTATTTGAGTTCGTTGAAAGCTGTCCATTATTTGAGTAACAAAAATTGTAATGTAGTTCAGAATTTCGGTTCTTTGCATGGTTTTATTCAATTCTCTATTGAATCGTCAATGTTTGTCAAATGTAGTTTGATGGCCGTGAATTGTTCGTTTATAGAAGTCAATGATTTGTTGAGGATATTTGTGGTAGATTCAATAATGGAGGTTTGATTTTTGTTCAGTTCAAGAAGATGCTTCTCGTTTATTCGGGCCATTTGAATGTTGTCTTCTATGTACTGCGCGTATTCTTGGTCGAGAACTCCGAATAACTTATTTGCGACCGTGCCAACAAAGTCGAATGGTGATCTTCTTTTTCTTATTGCCATTCCGTTCCTGTACTTAAGTATTTTATTTAAGTTTTCTGATTCCTGAAGGCGCAATTCTAGATGGTCAATGATGGGTTTGCAAAGATTGTTTGGATTTAAAATCAATTGTGCCTCACATCTAGCTCTTAGTTGATTGATGCTCTTTTGGATTCCTTGGAACTCTTGCCAATAACTGGTCATATTGAAATAGATGAAGAGATTCCATTCGTCTGTTATAAGCTTCGCTTGCCCAATGTCTTCGAAGTATAATCCAGGGTTGGTCTCGAAATTTTGAATATCGATTGCGTTTATTTTAGTATTCTGCCCGAATGCCGTGCCTATTAGCAATAGGCAAACCAATAGTGTGTTCATTGGACTCAGTTTGATTTTCTTCTTTGGTACTGGATCGTCGTTAGAATTCCGGAATGATTGCGGCAAGTTTGATGAACCATCTGAGGAATCATCTTGAGTTGGCCTGGAAGTGGAGCCAATCGATGTATGGCACGACGGAATATCCCAGCTGATGTCCGAACATCGGCTACCCGAATGTCTGACCTGTTGTTGTAGCTATGGTTGAAGCTGATGCTGAAGTGGTTGTGGTTGCAGAAGCTGAACCGGTAGCTGTTGCTGTGGCTGATCCTGTAGCGATTGCGGTACCTGATGCTGTAGCTGTGGCGGTTGCTGTTGCTGTAGCTGAAACGATTGCGGTAGCTGTTGCTGTTGCTGTTGCGTTTGCTGTTGCTTTTGCTGTTGCTGCTGTTTTAGCTGTTGCTGTTGCTGTTGCTGTTGCTGAGTGTTATGATAGCTGTTGCATTTGGTGCAATGCCTTGCTCGACATGATGGAGCTTGGTGACCAAAATGCAAGCAGTTTATGCATCGATTATTTGAAATTGCAGTTTTGTGCCTCTCTTGGGGTGAGAGTTTTAGAAACTTTGGACAAAGGTGTATGGCATGATTTGTATGTCCACAAATCTGACATTTGTTAGTTTCGATTGTGGAAGCGAGAGTTATTCTGCTCCGTTTGATTGGAACCTTTTTTTTTACCGGATTTCTGAACCTTTTAGTAGAGTAGAGTTTTGGAAAGGTCCCAAGTCTCTGGAATCTCGTTTCTGGAACTTTGTAGTCACCTCTGGAACCCGTCTTTGGAGCTCGCCCTTGGAGCTCGCCTTTTGAGCTCGCCTTTGTAGCTTGCCTTTGGAGCTCGCCTTTGGAGCTCGCCTTTGTAGCTCGCCTTTGGAGCTCGTCTTTGGAGAACTAGAACTTTGTGGTGCAGGAACGCAGGAACTCCAGCAGGCAGGAACTCTGGAGCTGAGTAACTATGGAGCGCAGGAACCTTGTGTTAGTCCAAGTGTTGAAGCCCTTGGAACGCTTGATAGCGCCTATGTGCAGGAACGCAGGAACTCAGTTACTCTGGCCTTTGTGGGGCTTGTGTAAGACCAAGTGTTAAAGCCCTTGGAACGCTTGTGACCAACTTATGACCAACAGGTTGTACGTGTTCAATCACGTCGGGGTCACCAATGTTAAAGTCGGCACTAATTTGCACCGACTGGCTGGACAGGGTACATAAACCTTGACCAGACCGAAGAGGGCAATACAAAAGGTTCTTGTACCTTTGTATGCTGGAGTAGATTCGTAGTTGTGATCTATTAATACTTCATTACCACTGGTATGGTGGGGTGAAGTAATAATAACAAATGAACACAATAACCTGTTGACCGTAAATGATAATCTTTATTGGCTTACAATACTATTTATACAAAAGAAATGCTTACGATAACTTATTTACAAATGTATGCTAAAGGAATGCTTATGCTGAATGTACACAAAATTTGTATTGATTGAGTTCAAAGGAATTATGTTACAAAAGTGAATTCGGCATAAGTGCTGATTCATTGATAAATGCATGAGAATGCATATGGCAAGCAAGTTAGTATTAATTCAATTATTTACAGTATGTCAAGAAAGAAAGAAAAAGTATGATATGATTTGACTTGAAAGAAGTAACATTAAGTTATGCAGTGAAGCTGCCTAGTAATTGCGAAATTATACACTTCCCATACTTAAATTTTTCCCACAAACAATTCTAAAAGTCTCTTTAAACAGGTAACCTTAATATGGTTTATATTGCCTTGCAGATTGACAAACAGTTTTGGAAATACAATCGTGCAAAATATTTGCACTGACATTGTGACTTATTTAAAATCTTTCTTTACATTGATGAAAATCTAAAAAAAAAAAAAATTATTTATAAAAAAAAAACAATAATAAATTGAAAAGAAAAAGGTTTATTGCAATTGAGTTAGGGAAACAACATTTGAAAAAAGGTCAAAAGGTCACCACATTGTGTGTGAATTTTTTATTGATACATCGAACACGTTGCCAGGTACAAACATCTCATTTAACCAGAAAAGGTATTGGAATAGAAGGCATTGAGCATTGACATTTCACTAACTCAATCAATTATTGTCCACAAGAGGATGATGACTTTTCCCAATCCCAATCGATCCACCATCCGTTTTGTTTTAGAAAGTTATCACAAATAAGGACTTTAAGTGGTGCTGCTTGTCCCTCAACGATAAATGATTGATGACTAAAGTCTCTGAAGCAAAATGATTGTGACAGAATACATATCACAAATATTGAACTGTCTGATCCTCTTGACAGTCTTCACACACTTAACATAAGGCCGACGGAGTTTCCTTCTGCTCGCATTTCCAAAAAGCTTCAATCGAAACTCAAAGTATCTATACATAGAAACGCATCATTGATATTACATTGATGAGGGTATCTGAATTTCCAAACAAAATTGATTGAAACTCTTCCTTGGCCTATAAAAGTGTCTGGAAAAGTTATTTGCATTCAAATTTAGAACACGAAGATAGGGAGAGAAAACGTATTTTAATGGTATTACTTGGGTCGTTTATCTCCGAGAAAGTTTTTATTCAATTCGGTGCGAATCAATCCGTTTCAAAAAAGGGTTTTCTTCCGCTCTTATATTATATCATGAAAGAAGTATATGTAATAAAACAGTAGGAGACCTAATCGGATATTACCACTTTCATTTCAACTGCTTGGATTATTACACAGAACAGATATTGTCCTTTGTGAAAGGGTTTTGTCCTCTTTTTTTATTGAAATTTTAGGAGTGTTTAGAACTTTAAATTCAATTGCTGTGAGGAAAAACGAAGTTTCAACGAAGTGTCTTTTATTTAGTTTCTTTGGCAAATTTGTTAATGTGGGTGGATTTTATCTTAAACTGTACTTACCTATTTTCTATATCCGAAAGCCTTAAACTTATATAGCAGAAAAAATGTTTTAAGCTGCTTTGGTTATCGATTTTTTCGGCTTTATTTAAGTCTAAGATCCCACCTAAGGTCGACCGAAATTGGATACAAATTAGGTGCACACAAATAAAAAGCGCTAAGGTTGCCTGGCAGGTGTCCTTATGCGAACAGCAAAAACAAGCCTGCCTTTTGTATTTTCCTTAGCTGCTCTGCGTTTTATGATTTGAAATTGAATATTTGGAAGAAAAAAGGCAGTGGAAATGCCAAACTTTTAAGGTCTTTTTTTGACGTCCTGCCAACACTTGGGTTTTCTTTACTGATTTTTGCATTGCCAAAACTAACTTGACTAGAAAAGAAGAGAGATTTTTTCAACGCACACACCAAGGGGTTATGACTATCCTTATAGTGTTATAGAGCACAGTGCGAGCATTTAGGAAAATAGAAAAGGATTTAATATAACAACGAATCACGCTTCTTTTGAACTTTTGTTTTATATGTAGGGAAGGTTAGGCTAGGTTGAATGGGGGGTGCAGCCACAAGTGACAGCACCTCACTCGGATCTCAGGGATCCATTGTGCTCCCCGGGAAAATCAGAGGATGAGGAGATGGGAGGATAGGAGAGGTAGATGGTTATTGGGGTAGGGAACTAACACTGAACCATTTGGAGCCCTGAGTAAATTTCACGACGTTGCTCAATGGGAGATTAGAGATGTCGCCCAGTTCGTCGAAGAAGTATTTTCCGAGGGTTTTTTTCCGAGAGTGGGCCAAGCTAGGACACTCACAGAGGAAGTGGAATGATCCTTCCTCTGCCTCCTCATCTTGGCATCCTCTACATAAGTCGGATGTGCTAATGCCCATTCTCATCATGTGGGTACCCAACGAGTTGTGGCCCGTGAGAATGCCAATCAACAGAGAGAGCCGAGGTCTGCTTAGCTGGAGAAGAAATTCTGTTTTCTTCTTGGAAATATCTGGCCAAAGGTTTCTGGAGACTCGGCATGTTTCTAAAGATGATCACCTGTCATTGGCGGTTTTTAGAAAATTGTGTTTGATTTTGTTTTCTTCTTGCTCAAGTGGTCTTAGAACTGAGGTGTTCGTTTCGCTTATGATCAGTATAACGAGATTTACAAGGAGAGAAGAAGGGAAGAACACCGACTTCTCAAAAAGAAAAAGAAGCAGCATGAGAAGCACTCGTTTGAGGAAATAGAGAGGTGCCATGACAGGAACGAGATTCGGAAGTTCTACCAAAAGGTAAAAAGATCCTGCCAGGGTGGCAAACCCCGAACTCAAGCCTGTAAAGACCAGCAGGGAAACATAGTTATAGAGTCACAGTCCCTACTGAGGATCTGGAAAGATAATTTCTGCAGACTGCTTAACGGCGATGAAGACTCGAATTCCGCTGTCAGGCAGATTGCCCCATTCAGTTTGGACGATGATCAAGAATGCCGTCCTCCCGATCTAGAGGATGTTAAGCTTGCCATATGCAAACTTAAATCAAATAAGACTGCAGGTGCAGATGGCCTTGATGCCGAACTTTTCAAGGCAGCTGGAGATCAGTTGGAAAGGAGCATGCACCAGCTGATCTGCATGATATGGTCGGTAGAAAGCATGCCCGATGAATTCGACTTCAGTATCGTATGCTCCAATTATTGAGGAATTAGCCTCCTTAACGTCGCTTATAAGATTTTGTCTGTTGTAATATGTGAACGTCTGAAACCCCACGTCAACAACTTGATAGGTCCTTATCAATATGGTTTTAGACCAGAGAAGTCCACAATAGACCAAATTTTCACATTACGGCAGATCTTGGAAAAAACCCGAGAACATAATATCGATATTCACCACCTCTTTATCGATTTCAAGGCCGCGTATGACAGTATTTACAGAGACGAGCTGTACAGAGCCATGTCGAGTTTCGGCATCCCTGCAAAGCTCGTACGACTATGCAGGATGACTTTGGAGAATTCACGCTGCTCCGTCAAGGTCGGAAAAGAACTCACCGAGACCGTTGATGTCGAAAAAGGCTTTAGGCAAGGCGACAAACCGTCATGCGATTTCTTCAACATCATACTTGAACAGATTGTAAGAAACTCAAACGTCAACACCAGAGGAACAATCTTTCAAAAGTCTGTACAATTACTCGCCTATGCAGACGATATTGACGAAATGGGAAGAAAAAGGCGTGATGTCATAGGTGCTTTTGCGAGTATTGAAACAGAAGCGGCAAAAATGGGTTTGATGGTTAATGAGGGCAAAACGAAGTATATGCTGTCATCAAACAAGGACACAGAACATCGACGAATTGGACAAAACGTCACAATAGACAGACATAACTTCGAGGTAGTACAGGACTTCGTCTACTTAGGATCCGCTGTAGACACGGACAACAACATCAGTGCGGAGATCAAACGGAGAATAACTCTTGCCAACCGTTGCTTCTTTGGGTTAAGAAGGCAATTGAGAAACAAAACCCTCTCCAGAAAAACCAAGGTAACCTTGTATAAGACCTTAATCATCCCAGTCCTGCTTTACGGCGCGGAAGCATGGACCTTATCGAAAGCGGATGAGGAAACTCTTGGTCGTTTCGAAAGAAAAATTCTCCGAATGATCTTTGGTCCCGTATGCGAAGACAATGTGTGGAGAAGAAGATACAACAACGAGCTGTATGAGCTGTACCGCGACATGGGCAGGGCATAGCCAGAAGAGTACGCATCGCGAGGCTACGATGGTTGGGCCATGTAGAGCGGATGGACCCAAACGCTCCGGCTCGTCGGGTGTTCGAAAGCACATTGCAGGGAAATCGCGGAAGGGGAAGACCTCGTCTTAGGTGGTACAATCAAGTGGATGAAGACCTCAACCGACTTGGAGTGCGAAACTGGAGAGAGCTCGCCAGAGATCGAAATCGTTATAGAAGGATGTTGGTTGAGGCCCAGGTTCACCCCGAACTGTAATGCCCACCTAAGTAAGTAAGTAGACTGTCTATGAAGAAGTCAATATTTTTGTTGATCAAGTTTTGCATAGCTTGGTGCTTCGCGGCTTCGCACACTGCGAGTACTTCTGTTTGAAAGACACTGCAGAAGTCGGGAAGCTTTATTGATCTATTCATGGTGTGGTAGTCTGAGTAGACCTGATCCTACTCTTTCGTCCGTTTTGGAACCATCTGTGAAGACGGAAATGTGATTTCCTTTTATAACCCGGTTTTCCTCCCAGCTTTCTCTTGTCGGAAAGACTGTTAGGGCCACTGGATTGAAGTCAATATGCGGGGGGGGGGGGTATAGTCTGTTTGAATGTCTATATCTGTATGGTTCATGATGGTTCTATGGCCTGATATGCCTGTTTTCCAATTGTTGCATTGTTTGAGTCGCAGTGCGCTTTTGGCCGCCATCTTCTTAGTAAAAAAGATCTAGGGAAGGGGTAGCAACAGGAAGGTTTCCAGAGCTGCAGTTGGTGTTGTTCTCATGGCACTAGTTGAGCAAATGCATGCAAGCTTTTGGATTTCGGTCATGGTCTTAAGGTTTGAGGTCTTCTCTAGTGATGGCCACCAGACTAGACAAGCATATGTGAGGATTGGTCTTATTATGGATGTATACTTCCAGTGAATTGTTTTGGGACCAGGTCCCCATTTTTTCCCAAAAATTCTACTACAAAAAGCGATTAGAGCTTTCCTTTCTCTTTCTTTTAAATTTTCTTTCCAGTTAAGTTTACGATCAAGGACAATGCCGAGATATTTTACCGTACCAGATAAGTTTATTGGTATACCATTTAGCCCACAGTTTTTTGCCCAGCTGGTGAGCTTGTTTAGAGCTGTCTGAAGAAGTTCACAAAGGGTTGTTGTGAATTTTCCCGAGGTCATGATGACGATGTCATCAGCATAGGCTACTGCTTTTAATCCGCTCCTGTCAAGTTTAACCAGGATTTGGTTAACTACTAGGAGCCAGAGTAGCGGGGATAACACTCCTCCTTGAGGTGTACCTCTACAAGTTTTGACTTTTAGGGTACTTGCACCCATTTCTGCTTTTACTATTCTCGTTTGGAGCTTGGAGTTGATCCAGTTTGATAGCGTTGGCTCGATATTAATGGAACTTAATGCCATGCGAATAGCACTGTATTCAACGTTGTTGAAGGCCCCTTCTATGTCGAGGAATGCAGCCAACGTGTACTCTTTATATTGGATTGACTGTTCAATGGTTCCGACTACTTCATGAAGTGCGGTCTCAACTGATTTGCCCTTTATATATGCATGTTGGGATGTAGAGATCACATTGTTATTCAGTTTTGTTCGGATGTGCGTTTCTATAAGTCTTTCTAGAGTCTTAAGTAGAAAGAATATAGGCTTATTGGTCTGAAATCTTTGGGTTCAGTGTGTGAGGGCTTTCCGGCTTTGGGAATAAATATGACTTTAACTTCCCTCCAACTAGTTGGAATAAAGGTGAGGTTTAGACAACCTCTGAATATTTCCACTAGAATCGGCACAATCAAGTCTTTGGGGCTTTGGAACATCATTGGAATAATACCGTCAGGGCCTGCAGATTTGTATGCTGAGAATGAGTCAATGGCCCACATTACCTTCCTTTTATCTACTAATAGATTTCCTATGTTGGATCTAACGTTAGCGCTAGGGTTTCCGCGTCATTTGAGAACACCCTGGAAAGTGGGTGTTCATGAGTGGCTCTAGGGTTTCAGAGCATGAGTCAGTCCATATGTAGGGAAAAGACAGAGCCAGGTAGAGCAATCCACATTTGAGTGGTGCGACTAAAGTACGAATCTCTGTACTTAACTGTACGTCCGAAGTTGGGATTAAGGTAACAATGATGAGCATTCCCAGCGAGGCTGATATTGCGGCTAAATTGTTTCAGAGGAGGAATGCAGCTGGCTAATTCACTAGAGCAATGTACCTATAAAAAAAAGCGATAAAATAGTTTTGGTTGCATGTAGGCTTTATATTTTATAGCCAGATCAGACGGGATGAAAAATTTCCTGCACCGTCTTAAGAAGCCCAAGCATTTTGCAGCATTTTTGGAAACTTCCGATATGTGGTCGTTCTAACGAAGATCGTATACCAAGTACAAGTCAAGGTTAGAATTAAATGAGCTTATCATACGCAACCGTTCCAGTTCCACATCCGAAGAGCAGGGACGTGATATTGGAAACGAGTATAGAAAGCTTTGCATCAGCAAAACATTTGAGAGAGTTAGAAGCTTCAGACAAGAGATCATTTATGAAAATAAGGAAGAGAGTCGAGGACAAAACGGAGCCCTGATCTGATCGGGAAGAGCCCAGAGGTTTTTAAAATGTGTGACTAACCGCATCTGCATAAAACCTCGCCGTCAACAACAAAAACATTGAACCGTTTTCAGCCAAAAAACCTATCGAGAAATAATTTTGCTGGAATTGATTTTCTTTCAAAAAGGTCTTATTGCAAAATGATTGCCAGACAAAGCGTTTCCGAGTATTAAAGCTTCAAACACTGATATTGATATGTGTTTCTAATTTTACTTCAAAAGTTATTCGCGATTGATATTTTTTTTTAACTTCATTCACGAATAAGGAAGTAGAACAAGGAGTCTAAGAACATTTTTGTAGAGCATTAAATTTTCTCCAAATTTTACATTTTCTAATGTTTATATAGGGAAGTCTCTGCGAAGTCCAATGTTTAAATAGTTTTTATGCTCAAAAACAAAATTTACGATTAGAAAAATAATGACTAATGAATATTTATCATTATGCGTGTAACTTCTTCCGACCTTAAGACTTCTAAGAAAAGGAATGTCAGAACCAAGCAAGACATTAGTGCAGGGAACACTCTAAAAGTGATTAGTTTTCAGGAAACTTAGATTTTAAATTATATTTCTGGTCTGTTTATTTACTTTTTAGTCATTCCACTTTCATATTTCATCTTGTAGCCTACCTGAACTGATAAGAAAACTAACCTATATTGAAACGCCGAAATTTTCAAATGGTTCCTAAAGACTGTGGACCAACTAGTAATGTCATTCGGATCGATTTCACATCATTCCGTGGTTCGATTTATGTATAATGAGTTGGGAGACCAAGATGCTTAAGAAAAGGTCAAAACCAAAAAGCAAACTAAATTAAAAATGATTCAGATTTCAGAACTAGAGTCTTGATATGCCAACTGAACAATCAGGCAAAACGAGAGGTGGGAACACGGCAAGACGATTCTTCAGATGGGGAGCAAAAAATGCTAATACTACAGGAATCGACATAGAAATGATCAAAAAGTATCATATCATCTTAGTAGCTCTTGGGTCAGGGTTTCGTTTTTAATCAAATGCCTTTTCCAGATTTACAACCGAAACAAGGGAAACTTTTTATGGTTGGTATTATGAGAGAACTAATGTGCACAAGGTCACATTTTATTAATTTTTTAAGACAAACATTTTTCTTCTGCATTATTATCTCGATCGGAAAACTTTCGAACAAAGCTCAAGAATAACGAAAATTTTAAAGAAATCTTCATCAGAAAAACGAGTCTACACAAGCACAGACCTTCTAAACGGGTTGTTTATATCCTCAAATTCAAATTTGGCAAGCATAAGATGCATTCACTAAAACAAGAAGTTCAGTAGTTGTTAGACATAGGTACGAAGCGAATAGAAAACATCCAAATTTTTATTAATTTGATCCTACTAAATGAGGGAAATGTTACACTGTGTAGCGTCATAAACAAACGAAACGTATGTCTTCTTTAACCTTTGTATCTTGTATTGGTATTTGATCGATGAGATTTGTTTGTGTTTTGTTTTGATGGGAACCTAGCAAAATATACGGAAAACTCTTCATATCTTGGGTACCTAACAACCTATTTGATGGATGACATGTAAACAAACACTTCTAGAATAGTAAACATTACAAATTGAAAAAAAAAAATAGTACTACAGATTGCAAATAATGTTTACTTGGTCAGCATCAAATGAAGCTTGACACATTCTCCACTGTGACAAACCCAAAAAGATACAAAAAAGGTCACTTTTTTAAATCGATTTCAAACCAACTGACAAAAACGGTGACAGGGTTGCCGGTCGGGGCTTTCGGTCGAATTCAGCTAGGCAAAACAGTGCTACCAAACCTCATAGGTTCGGTGAATATTCCTTCCGACCAAAATTTCGATTCCGGGAGAGCTTTCCTCAAGTTTGCACTCTAAGTTGAAGTCTTCTTCCACTTGATGGCACCACCTGAGAAGAGATCTTCTATTTCTTAGATTTCTCTGCAATGTACTTTCGATAACCGGAGTGTTTATTTAAATATATCCGTTCTAAATGTCCCAACCATAGTAGTCTCACGATGCATACTCTTCTAGCTATGCCAATGTCGCGGCTCGCGGTACAGCTCATACAGTTCTTGTTGGACCTGCTTCTCCACACATTATCTTCGCATACAAGACCAAAAATCATTCGGAGTATTATAATCGAATTATAGTTTATCATCGGGTCGAAAGGCTTTTTTGCCATCAAAGAACTCGGTGAGTTCTTTACCGACCTTGACAGAGCATCTTGAACTCTCCAAAGCAATCCTGCATAGTCGTTCAAGATTTACAGGGGTGCACAAAACTAAACATGTATCTGGAGAGCTCGTCTATGCTGATACTCTCATACGCGACCTTGAAATCGATAAGATAATGTTTTTCGGTAAATGGGGATAGTATAATGTCCATGGCGGCGAAAACAGACAATGAATTTGGCTTAATTAGGCCAAAATAAAACGAAAACGTCAAATAAAATCCATATCACGCTTCGTTTTCGAGATATCAATACTTGAGGTGGATATTTGAAGTCATAAAGTTCATTCTTTAATCAAAAAACTAATAATAGCCATAAACTCACGCGAATTTTAGGCTATTATAAGTTTTTTGATTAAAATATGACATTTTTTTATGACTTTTATTCAATCACAAAATTTGCATGAATATTCGGCTATTATATTAGTTTTGTGATAAAATAATCAAGCTTTTTATGACTCGAAATATCGATATCTCGAAAACGAAGCGAGATATCGAACAATTTTTATTTAACATTTTCGTTTTATTTTGACCAGATCAGATACATAAAACAAACAAAAAATTTCTCTCCAAGTGTCGATATCTAGAAAACGAACCTACCTATTCTGAAACGAACCGAGATATCGAACAATTTTCATTCTACTTTTCGACTTATTTTGGTCTTTGCGCCACGGATATCGTACTCTTGCCGGTACTACATATTTTGGCGGTTTTTTTTTAATGTGAAAATTTGGGCGACTGTGGACTTTTTTGGTCTAGAACCGCATGAACAAACCTATCGAATTGTTGACGTTACTTGCTTACTGAGGTGGGCATTGCAGTTTGGGGTGAACCTCAACCAACATCTTTCAATATAACGACTTCGATTTCGAACGAGATGGAGAGATCTTTTTTGCACTCTAAGTCGGTTGAGGTCTTCTTCCACTTGATTGCGCCACCTAAGACGAGGTCTTCCCCTTCCACGATTTACCTGCAATGTGCTTTCGAAAACACGTCGAGCCGGTGTACTTTTCTATTTAAACGACAAAGTACTTCCTTATCCGCTTACAATAAGGTCCACGCTTCCGCGCCGGCCGTTAAGCAGGATTGGGATAATTAAGGTCCTCTAAGGTTATTTTAGGTCAGGTTAGGTTAGATGTGGCTGTCAGTATACGGAGACCGACACACTTAGACCACAGAGGGTTAATTGTGATACCACTGAGACCAGAAGGTTGATCACCCTATAGTCCGTATCTAAGGGATCCGAGAGATGAAACACAATCTAATCGAACCTGGACTAACGAGGTGATCACCAGTTAGTCAAAACATTCAGAACTTCGTACGAAATGGGAGAAACTTTAAGGGTCTTTATCAGTTAAATCGCTGGTGTCGTCGAAAAAGTAATCACCTAGGTTAGTTTTCTGCCTGTTAGCTAGTGCGGGGCATGAACAAACGAGATGTTGGATTGTCTCCTCTTCCTCCTTGTTCATGCAGCTTCTACAAAAGTCATTGGAGTAGATACCAAGTCTTTTGTCGTGTCTACTTATTAGGCAGTGTCCAGTTAAGATACTTATGGTGAAGCTAATGTGCTGACGATTTAGATTCAATAAGCTCCTTGAACGTTTAGAGTCTACACATGGTCAAATCTGTTTAGTCATAAGGCACGCATTACTCTGTGTCCATCTAGTGCTCATCTCATCTCATAGGAATCTCACTTTAGTAAAAGTTTACATGCAGCTAAAGGGATACTTTTTACGTTGTTCCTTTCAAGTCGTTCCTTTTTTGAGTTCGTCTACCATGCAGTTGCTTGGTATGTCCGTGTGACCCGGCACACATGAAAGGTAAATGTTTAACTATTCTGACATCTCCTTCAGAGACGTGCGACAGTTTTAGACAGTATTTGATTTTACAGAGACAGAGACAAGAGCTTTGAAAGCCTGCATTGCCGTGGAGGATACAAAGTTTTCTCTGATCCAAGACAGGACTTCTTTTATCGCCAGAATTTACACTTAGAACACACTACAGTAGTCAGGTAGGCGGAAGAAAAGGCTTCAATTCAGCCCTTTCGAGAAAATTCCACTTTTTATACCATCACAGGTTTTAGATCCGTCAGTGTAGAAGTGTAGGGCTTCATTATCCAAGAGAGTGCCGTTCTCCCAAGCTTCAGGGTCTGGTTATTTGGAAATTGTTCAATTGATAATTTTCTAAGTATTAAATTAAATTTAATAACTTGCAAGGGTTTTCGTTAGCAAGACTATTCATCGCTAAATTATAGACTAAACTGAAGATGTTTGACAAAAACAGGAAACTTGGCTGAGTTGTCAAAACCAGTGTTGCCAAAAACAAAATACCCAAAAAGAACCTGAACTAACGAGTTGATCACCAGTTAGTCAAAACAAGGGTCTTTATCAGTTAAATCGCTACGCTGGTGTCGTCGAAAAAGTAAGCACCTAGGTTAGTTTTCAGTCTTTTAGCTACAGCAGGGCATGAACAAAGGAGATGTTGGATTGTCTACTCTTCCTCCTCGTCCATGCAGCTCCTACAAAAGTCAACATTTATGTAGACACCAAGTCCATTGGCGGGTCTACCTACTAGGCAGTGTCCTTTACATGTAGCGATAGGTATACCTATATTGTTCTTTTCAGTTCGAAGAGGAGAAGTCGTTCCTTTTTTTGGCGATTTCGTCTACCATGCAGTTGCCTGCTATGCCCCTGTGACCCAGCCCCATGAAGAATGTTGAACCGTTCTGGCATCTCCCTTAGAGACGTGCAACATTTTTTGACCGTAGTAGATTTTGTTGAGGCACAGGCAAAAGTTTTGAGAGTAGCCTGAGTGTTCGAGAAGATACGAATATCCATGGAATTTTCTCTGATCCAAGACAGGACTTCTTTTATCGCCAGAATTTCCGCTTGGAACACACAACAATAGTTAGGTAGGCGGAAATAGGGTGGCGCAACAGAGCGAGGAGCCCCATGGCCTAGCGTATTTCTCTTAACCATGCCTTGTGACGGAATGGAGGGGACCTACAACTTTCTGCCTGTTCCGAACGACTTATCGAAAAAGCGGAATGCTTGCCAATTCTTCACGAAAGGCGACACCCGTGGAAAAACATTTTTGCTTGTGTTGGGATTCTAACCACGAATCTCTGGGTTAACAGGCGGACATGCTTACCATCACACCGCGGGTACCACTAGGTACAGGTAGGCGAAAGAAAAGGCTTGAATTCAGCCCTTTCCAAAAAATTCATCTTCCTACACCATCTCAGGTTTTAGATCCGTCAGTGTAGAAGTGTAAGGCTTCGTTATCCAAGATAGTGTCGTTTTCCCAAGCTTATCTTGAAGGTATGGCTATTTGCAAATTGTTATCACCAACAAAGGAGTGGTGTAGTCCGGGATGTATCTTAAGTTGTTTAAAACATTAGTGTGACCAATTTGGTGAATGTTGGTCCACTGAGAGTTTCCTTTTAATCGAGTAGCTGATTTCTCTGCTCACTGTTTGCCGAAAATGTCTAGGGGTGTAAGTTTCAGTAGTAGGTCTAGGGCATCCGAAGAAGTTGTCCTTAGCGCGCCGCAGACGCACATACTTTCAGTTCGCTGAACTTTGACAAGCTTGTCCAAGGTTGATTCGGGATTTCAGATGTTCACATATGTATTACAGCAGAGAAGATATTACAGGGTCATGTATTCAGTTGTCGAACACTTAGTGTTTTGCATGAGAGTAATCGCTCACTGCAATATTCAATTTTCAATATATGATTTTAAATTAATTAGATTCTGAAACTCAAACTTTAATTAGTAAACTTAAAGTTTTTTTGTAACTTTAACTGTTTTTTTATTAAATAATAAAATCTAAGAAACAATCGAGTTCCACAGTAATCGAAAACTTGTTGCCATCGACTAGAATTTCGTCTATAACTTCTTGAAAACCTCTTAAAATTTACCTTCGATGAGTTTTTGACGTAATAAGAGTCAGAGACTTCTACATTTTGCAATGATACTAAGCCGGAGTGTAATTGTAAAGGTCCAGGTTTAATGTTAAGTTCCATTGTTTATGTAGATTTAATGTTGGTGTCCTTCAAAACAACATGGTTTTCAAAATTTTGCCATGCATCCGATTCAATTGTTGCTGTAGTTCGATCAAAGTTGTTGGTATCCAAATTGACTTCACGGATCTCGGAATGCAGCGGTAGTTCTGATTCAAAGTTTGTACGGGTTAACACGCCAGTTTGTCACTCGGAGGCTTTGCTTGGTTTCAGTAAAGTATGCTTTCTTTCGAATCTGACACAATAAGCAAAAGATCATAATTGAAGTCATGTCTTAGTAGCTCGTTCTTAACAGATGTTAGTACTCCAGTAGTCGTATCTAGGTTATGAACAGCCTTGGCATTCTCTTTTTCGATCAAGGTATCTGCAGTTATGTGTTCATTTGTTTCTTAGCTATTTTGAACGCATTTCCTACAGTCTACAGCGTTCGAATCAAATAGATAAATATCGTATTTCCTGAAAGCATTTCTAACAATCAATGTTGATAGAAATGCTATATTCTACAAATTATCTACTCAAGGATTCTCTTCGAAGATGATTGCTATTATAAAATCTCTTTATGTGGACACTGCTGCTGCTGTTTGGGATGGCTCTAGCTTGTCAGATTTCTTTTTTACCAACAAAGGTGTCCGACAAGGTTGTGTACTGAGTTCGCTTCTCTTTGTACTCTTTTTAAATGATATACATGATGAACTACATATTGGTCTGTTTTTAGATGATCTTCAGATTAACGCCCTCTTATATGCTGACGATATTGTCCTCTTATCGGATAATCCTGCTTATCTACAACAACTTATTGATAGCTTTAGTACATACTGCAAAAAGTGGAATCTTGAAGTTAATCCTGGCAAATCGGAAGTAGTAATTTTTCGAAATGGGGGGCGAAGAGCGGCTTGTGAAAAATGGTTCCTCAATAATGCCGAAATAAATGTGTCAAACCAATATAAATATCTAGGTGTAGTTTTCAACCACAACATGTCTTGGAACGAGCATCTAAATAATAGATTGGGATCATCTAAGAACTCCATCAATTCAACATGGTGCAAGCTACTGAGAAATAAATCCGTCCAGCATTCTACAAAATTCAAAATATATGATGCTGCTTCTAGAGCTATAATGCTGTATTGTGCTCAAGTATGGGGATATCGTGAACACAACCAAGTTGAAAAATTGCAACGATTTTTTATAAAAAGATGTTTCCTGCTACCGGATAACACGCCGAACTATGCTTTGCACATCGAAACTGGTTTACCTAAAGCTTTTCTTACGTCTCTTAAGCTTCATTTTTCATATATAAGAAGAACCTTATCTCTTCCAAGTGGTAGACTACCGAAAATCTTATCAGAAGCCATTATTATGAAAAAAACCTTCTGGGCTAAGGAAGATGATTGGTTGGATCTATTTCATAGTGCGTCGATTGACTTTTCTTTCGACGTAAGTTTGCTTGATTGGCATGGAATGCATAGTATTCTACTATCAAAGCTTAAAGAAAAACACTGGATTGAATTTACCACCAGCGCCACACAGTCCCAATTTCATGATGAATATTGCAACCTGCTTTACTCCGAAGTACCAAACTATTTTGATGACTCGAACTCTTGTGATGTGATTTCAATCATCTTTAAAGCTCGTTGTGGACTTCTCAATCTCAATGGAAGAGCGTTCCAGAAAGATACTGATGGTATATGTACAGTTTGCAACATGGATGCATCGGAAAACACTTTCCATTTCGTCGGAACCTGTCCAATCTATAAAGGCTATAGAAGAGCATTTCTGGGCCGCGACGTTCTCTCCCGCTCTCAACTTCTCAACGTTTTGAATGGCAACTGCTACCTTAACCTATACAATTTTCTAAAAGCTGCAATCAAGTATCGCAACCTAATTTTAAACGAATTTTCGTAATTAATGAAATTAAATCTACTCACTAAACTTAATTTTTAATTTACCTCTTAACCTGACAGGCAACTTAAAGTTATTGTCTTAATTAATTTTTATACCAGCATACACTATTTTTGTAAAATCTTTTTTGAAATAAAATTATATATCTATCTATATATCTATCTATCCAATCATAGTTCGATCAGATCTGTCTTTGTAACATTTTCAGGCAAGCTCTGTCATTCTCTCACTGATTTGTTATAATCACTTTTTAGGCCCTTCAGTGCTCCCACATCTGCAGGCTGCATGATGTGTGTTGTATTAGGAGGCAGTGAATAGAAGATTATTTGATTGTTGAAGCAAAACTCCCCTACGGCGATTGACAAGTGAGAGACTTATGTCAGTCAACCAATAAAAGGATCGGCCTTTTACTCGATTGCTGTTCTCAAGCCCAACACTGAAATCAATAGCGATATATTCAAAACAAAGTTTCCGACCTCATTCACCTTGTTTCCGAATGACCAATGATCCAATCTTTTGGCATTTGATTTACCAGTTTTAATGGGGGATTTCTTATGTGTTCTTATGATTTCTTATGTAGGGGAACACAATTTCAGGTGGTAATGTCCTTCCATTTGCGCTGAAGACCATTCCGGCAAATGGTACCGTTATGTTTTCTTTTTCGTTTGACAATTTTACGTCATATAAATTCTTGAAACCCTTGGAGCCATCACTTTTCCTGTTTTATGGGTCAAACTAAAAGAAGTCTCGTCTCCGTTGAAAATTCGAGCAGGATCATCCAAAACATTTTTGGCCTTAAAGTTTATTAAATAGTTTTCTAAATCCTGGAACCATTTTTGAATACTTTCTTCAGTCACAACTGATCTAGCCTTAGTTAAAAATTCACATTCCTGTAAGCTTGACTCTGTATGCCGTTTCAAAAAATTGTATTACCATTTTTTGCCGGGTCTCTCATCTTTGAATGGAGTTAGGTAGGCGACTCTAAGGAGGCTTGTACCCTACTACCAATAACCATGCGGCATGGATGACTCTCTGGTATGTGTATGCGTAATTGCGTACTGCCAACTGACAAGAATGCGACTGTTCTCTTGAAAAACAACGACTTTAGATGATTTATCAGTCCATGGCGTTAGGTGCATCGTCAAATGAGTTTTTTTTAATAAAACCTGATTTCCAAATTCCAGATTCAAAAAAAATGCAGCTTCCGTTTCGGCCTGACGGTTAACATAACCACAAAACCGAAAACAAACACGCACATCGTAAAACCACGTTTTTTTAAATCTCTAAGGTATAGGTATGCCAACTTGCCATTTTATGCAAATTTTGTGTGATCTTATTACTATCAAAAAATGCTTCGGCATTTATATGCTAATATTGCAAATAATATTAAAAACGTCATAGACAGCAAGTTTCGCATGGCCTTGGAACCCGATAAGCCAGCATTTTTTGTATTTTCTAAAAATAACGAAAGTCTACCTGATATGATTCAAACTTCCGGGAATGTTCACTTTGAAAATAAATTAAACCATTAAACGAGAATGGTTTGCAATCCAACGAAAACATAAAGAACACAAAAAAAAAAACAGAAACAAAAAAATGTTGCCGCCTGTCTCCCATCGAAAATAAACAAGGTAAGGCCTTTTTTATTTTGCAAACAGCACCAGAAAAACTTGAACTTCAACAAACACCTTAACAAAAGAAAAAAGAATCCAAATGCTCAATAGGAACAAAAAAAAACTACATCTGCAAACATAAAAAAAAAAAACCTCGGTCGGTGTTCAACATGAACACCAAGGAGGATCTACTCTGTGATGTGAAAATGAACTTAAGTTCATATTACAATCCTTTCAGGTGGAAAGGGGAAAACAAAAAAATATTGTAGAACACATGGAGCGATGACTTTCAAAAACACACCCAGTGCAGAATCCAGAATAGGTAGGTACTTAGGTACTTTCAGAAATTTTTTTTTAAGAAGGTTAACTGTGTAGTGTGTACCAACGTCAAATATGATTTTTTTCTCATTGAATGAACCACACTGTGGTTATTCAGTTGATTTTAAAATAAAAATCGCCGCGAATAAACACACATATGAATGTAGATACTCCTCAGACGCGATCTCTGAATAAATTAAACAGAGTAGCTATGCATGCTCTAGCTGTGCAAATATTTTATCACCTTAAGTGTTCAGCTGTTGTAGATCTTATAATTCTAAAACTTACGGAAGTAAATTATTAAAATGATCTTCACTTCAAATAGTCCTTATGTCTCGGCTGAAGCTGAAGCAAGTGGGTTGTAGTGCAGAGTAGACGTATACTCGTATGTACTTATGGTCGGTTACGTACTTTTATATCCAAGCAAATCTGTTATCGCAAACGATGTTTTGTTTTACTTAAACAATAATCAACTGCACTTCACTTTTTTTTCTATTTTTATACAAATTTTCCAATTTTTTTGGTTTGATATTTTCAGAATGCACACACGGCACTTTTCCAATAAAAGAAATCAAATTCCACCGATTCAAATGCTTTCACTGCATATAAGCCGTAAGAATGCCCGAAGAAATCCACAAGTACGAGTCGAGTAAAGGAAATTCACATTTACAAAACAACAGACACAAAATAAAACAAAAGTATTTTCACCAACTGCTCGTTTTATTATTTGAAAAGCTTAAACAGCAACAACAAAAAAAAAACGCAAGTTCGATAGAGTTAATGCTAATCGCAAAACGGGGAGAACCAGAGCCAGAGCAACCTCAACTTATCGGAGGTTTCCGAAAGACTATCATCGAGCAAACCAGCAATGAAGCGCGGCGACTATCTTTTAATTTTTTTTGTTGGTTTTTTTGTTTATTTTCATTCCAAACGAAAAACAAGGGGGAACACAAAACACAATACACAACTCGACTCAAACTAGAAATTATTGCATTACCTACTGCTACCTTCTTATTGTAGAAAAGCTGCCGTGAAGCGTGAAGTAAGAAAGAAAAACCGATCGCGCCTCGCGTTCGCAGAGACAACAGAAACAGAACAGCGACGTCCGACATGCCTGCCAATTAAACAATATTCAATTCATTGCTCAGTGAACATGCCTGTGTGGCAATCATGTTGTACTTTGGGAGCAGTTGGGGGATGGGGTACTGTCTCCCAAAAGTCTGACGTAAGCGTGCTGCTGTTGTTAGAAGGGCGAGAGCGACAGTTTTTTACAGGAGTGTGGTTCCTATTAATGCCTGTGCTGTGTGCTCATCTAAATGCTTCTTTTTTTTAGGTTAAAGATTTCGTTTGAGTCGTTCGCTTACAACTCGGCTCCAACAAGATCCAACCGATTGGTGTTTGACGATCGCACGTGTGGTCGTGGTGTGATGTGAGTTCAAAGCAATGAGTGGTGGATGACAGAGTGGAATATGAGCAATAATCAGTTTAATATGTTTCGAATGCCACTCAAATAGCCGGTTTAAATAACAAAATGTGGAACTAAATTACCATTTCGTGGTTGAGTTTTTAAATTCGTTCCTGTATGAAACGACTTACATACCTACATCGGGAAGTGGGATAGGTAAAGCGAAAAGGTAGCTCATAAGTAAAAAGGACTTCACCCAGTGCATGCAATCAGATTGTATAGTCAATTCCAACAACATTTGGTAATTTCATAAATTTTATATCAAGTTAGCTTCAGCTTGAGCAGCCTCTCAATAACTTTGACTACAACAAAGCATCTTGCATACAAATGTTGATTTTTAGTCACCGCCAAGGAGGACAACTGGAAAGAAATGGTAAACGTTCATGGAAGTAGAATCTACCTTGTTTCCAGAAATAAGTGATTAAAGTAGAGCAGACTGTTTAAGTTTAACATTTGGTTTCAGTAAAGTGTGACAATGGAGCAGCCGTACACTGGGGCAGAAAGACCTTAAAGGTGCCAATAATTCAAAAAGCGTTGTTTCCTTTTCCATTAAACAGTATTCACTCTTTGCAAAAATGAAATTTATTTCTTTTTAGACTTCTCTTACTTCCTAAGAGGAATCATATGGCACTTTCCATTGGTTTCACTCGGGGAAGCACTCATTTTAAAAACCAATGGAACACCCAAAATAATTTCTGTTCAGTTTAACGTAATTGCCTTTGTGTGAGTGAAACACCTATGGCTCTTAAAAAATATTCCTTGAAGAAAATTTTCTTTTTGACATTTGAGTAACATGTGTTAGTGCTTCTTGAGTCGATTCTCATTTCAATTCGAGAAGCGGCTGTCACTCCTCAGAATCATGGGAAGCGATCTTTTTGCACCAATAGAACGGTTTGAGAATGCTTCTGGACGCTCCTGGACGGTTCTTTACGTCCAATGGAAAGTGCCAATAGTTTCAGTCTTATTTCTCGTCAACTTATTAAAATAAAATTTTTGGTCATTGAGTCTAACTTTCGTTCACTCATAGGCGGACCCACGGGGGGGGAGTTCGGGTCCGGACCGGACAAAAAAGTAAAGGAGAAGTAATATTATTATTTTAAAAATTCAAGAACTTTATTGATTATAAAGATATAATTGACATTCTTGAACGACTTGCTATTGATAACCTGAAAAATATCGTCAGATTGATGGTTGCATATGTGACTCGATCCGATAAAAGGGACTTACAAGGCAAAAAATCGGTTGTTGGATCATGATTGATTACACAAGTTCTTTTACTGAATATTCATGAAGCAGAATCAGAAATTGTAACATCGCTATTATTTCACAAAATATAAATTCAGAGATGCGATTTTTTAGATGGGTTTGAATGGTGCATCAGCGCCTTTCAGAGCGTGCCGTGTAAGCTTTCACTTTTGCCTAAAAGGTGCCTTTTCTCGGATCGGGTCACAAATAAACTTTTTTACATGTAAATTTTTGATCAAAAGATCAAGCGCATTTTGGATGTTCTGGCCGTGGGTTCGTTTTCTCCACATCTTGATTTCTGACAGCAAATTTTGTTTCGAACAATCCGATATATCTTCGTAAAATGTGTAGAGGTCAGCGCATTTCTTTTCGTTAAATTCTTGTTTAAGAAACAGTTGCCCGAAACTTTGAAAAATGGATTTGTGTTCCGAGAACTGACTTTTAAGTTGAGAAATGAACGTATCAAGAAACGGAATGTAGACAGAAATTCTGTAGTAGTCTTCAATACTTTGTGCTTGAACGTTGCAACGATTTTTTTGTTGATTGCAACGGCGGCGGCGGCGCGCGGCGTGGCAATTTCATAAGTAACGTGGAAAGTAGAATCTGCGTTTTTGCGTTTGTACGTAAATTCATTCAAAGCGTCATCTGCCAGCTTAGCAGCCTCACCCAGATCTTGGTTTTTAGATTGCAATTCCCGACTCAAAGGCAAAACAATCTAATTAACTGATTCCATAATGTGACAGGCGATTTGGAATTCAACCGTCGAAATCGCTGTCAAATGATGCAATGCATTTTGCGAAGTATCTCGATCTTTCCACGTTTTGATTTCTTCCAAAGATTCAATAACAGCCGGTTGCAATTCAACGTACGTTCCAACTACTTCATGAGACTGAGTCCACCTGATAGGACAAACAGACTTCACTTTTGTTTGTCATTTTTGAAATTTCTTGGTGTAGAACGTCTTGTCTTTTAGGCCAGTTAAAAAAATGCTTCAATCGCTCCGATAGTTCCTAACGCATTTTTGATTGCTGACACTTTGTATGCTGCATTGACTGCCAAACTAAAGCTATGCGCAATGTACATAAATTGCCAGGGGGAAACACGATCTCAGATGAGCCTGTGCACCAATAAATTGGACACTCATTGCCGGAGCTCCGTTGAATCCTTGGCCATACATATATGAGCAATCGACGCCAACATCATGTAAATAATTTCTGATTAAACCTGCTAAACCTCGTATATAAATAAAATTTTGAGTAATAGACCCCCCCATGCCCAAATCCTGGATCCGCCACTGCGTTCACTTGAGAATAATTGGTAATTCTAAGGGCCTAACTTACACAGATTTATGCCTCGTCCCAACGAAATTTTTCCTGAAGCTTCCGAAAGTGCTTGGGGCTTGACTCAATAACTTTTTAGACGATTATTATCGTTCATTGTCAATTATATCGTTACAAGATTGTTTGATGTAACTTTGCATTCAGCGATTGAAGGGAAGCTATTGTAAAGTACGATGAGTTCGAAAAAAATTGGAATTTGCTTTTAATCACACTAACTCAATCCTTACACCATCACTTTACAATGAAAACAAACTCTCTGGCAGCATCAGCAGCCTCTTTATATTGGGCAGCATATCACATCCAGAGCTTTCCAGCAGTTTCGAACATCGAGAGCTTTCCAATAGTTTGCTATAAACCGGTCCCCAACCATAATATGGCTAGACACTGTCTCTTCCCGGTATATTTCTGCACATACACACTGACTCACAAGCAACGCTTTCCATTAGATGTACATTGTAGTGATGCCTTTTTGCTGAATCGGTTGAACGTTGGGGTTTCGTTTAGGGAATTTGTCTTGAGTGTTGGGTGTACACTACAGTACAATACACTATTATGCTATCGTCCTATACATTTTGGTAATTTTTTTTAGATTTTTGTAGTGAATATACACAGATCCCTTTTTTTTTTTTTTTTTTTTATAATTAATTAATTTAGGAAAATAGGAGAGGATTTGAAAGGAGACACCGATGCACGTTGCTTTTGAATCTTTGTAAATCGTAATGCAGGGGAAACACAGAGCCAGGTAAAGCATTCCACATTCGGGTGGTGCGACTAAAATAAGAATCTCTATACTTGACTGTACGCCCGAAGTTGGGCTCAAGGCAGAACTGATGAGCATTCCTAGCGAGGCGGGTGTTGCGGCTAAATTGTTTCAAGGGAGGAATGCAGCTGGCTATTTCACTAGAGCACTGTTTGTGGAAAAAGCGATAAAAGAGAGAGAGACAGGTGACGTTTCGACGATGTCCAAGAGAATCAATCGATTCTACGATTGAACTATCACCTATCAATCTTAACGCTCTATTTTGTACCCTATCAAGTAGGCGCAAAGATGTTTGAGAAGCACCTGACCAGATATGAGAGTTATACTCCAGTTTTGGGCGGATGAAGGCCTTATAAATTGTAGCCAGATCAGAAGGGGTGAAGAACTTCCTGCATCGTCTCAAGAAACCTAAGCATTTAGCAGCGTTTTTGGCGACTTCAAATATGTGGTCGTTCCAACGAAGATCATCGTTTCAACACATACCAAGTACTGACAGCTTTTCGGTTTCTTCGATGCAGGTACCATTCATGGATAATGGCAATGGGGGAATGTTAAGCTTCAACGACAAGAAACAGCATTGAGTTTTCGAAGCATTGAATTCTACTCGGTTCATAAGACCCCATGCAACAATGCTGTCAAGGTCAGAATTCAATGAGCTTATCATACGCAACCGTTCCAGTTCCACATCCGAAGAGCAGGGACGTGAATTTGGAAACGAATATGAAAAGCTGAGGGTCGAGTCGTCAGCAAAACAGTTAAGCGGATTAGAAGTTTCAGACAAGAGATCATTAATGAAAATGAGGAAGAGAGTCGGAGACAAAACGGAGCCCTGGGGCACACCAGCATTTATGATGTGGGTATCAGACTTGAAGCCATCCAACACAACTTGTATTGAACGGTCGGAAAGGTAATTTCTAATCCAACGAAGAAGAGACTCATCGATACCAAAAGCACGCATTTTCGATAAAAGAGCCTGATGCCAAACTCTATCAAATGCTTTAGAAATATCAAGCGCAATAATCTTACTTTCTCCAAAACAATGTAAAGATTGGTTCCACTTTTCGGTGAGATAAGCCATCAAATCACCAGTGGACCGTTTGCTACGAAAGCCGTACTGACGGTCATTAAGAAGCTTTCGTTCTTCAAGATATTTCATAAGTTGACGGTTTATCAACGTTTCCATGACCTTGGAAAGAAGGGACGTTAGTGCAATTGGACGGTAATTGGAAGGGGAGGAAGATTCGCCTTTTTTAGGGACGGGCTGGACAAATGCAGTTTTCCATCTGCTCGGAAAAATCCCAGCAGAATAGGAAAGATGGAAAAGTTTACGCAGTGGTTTTGCCAGCGTAGAAGAACACCTCTTCAGAATAACGGCGGGGATACCATCTGGACCAGCGGATTTATGTATGTTGAGATCTTTAAGGACTCTCGCAACCGAGCCTTAGGGATTGACAAGTTTGTCGCTGATGTCAATCGAAAGCGAAATCCTAAGAGGTATCGGTTTTGTAGATATAATCAATGATTTTGTTAATATCAAATCAAGAAAAGACTCCTTCAATAAACATTCCTCTTTCCATCTTTTTGCATATGAACATTTTGTTCCTTAAACTGCATTCTGAATTTAATTTTTTGATATTCAAATTTTGTCTATTTTAAAATTCTTATATAAAATATTTATAATTTTGTTTTTTATTTTTACATTGCTTGTGTTTATGTTATTGTTTATATTAAAACATAAACATATTCAAGTGGCAACTCTATCAAGTACACAAAATTATCTTATTTGAAGTGATTCATAGACATAGTATATGCGTGAAGCGACTGATGCAACGGAACAAGAACGAGTAGCCCAGCTTTTGACTCTTCTCTTCGAAGAGAAATGAACTTGGCATCTTTTGTCCAAAGACAAACTACAATTTTTGAGATGTTACGTTACGTCACAAAGATATCTTTTAATAAGCCAACCTTTCAAATCAATTTCGTATTTCGGATGTTATTGTAATTTTTATAAATCAACCTCAAAAATACCGATATCTGCCACATAGAGAATGATAAAGACCATATTTGGCAAGAGGATCTTCATTTGAGTCAAAAGGGACTCATTTTTTTTAACCTTACTCAGAGACTCATCTTACTTCAATTTGGCTCATTTTGTTTCAGTATCGGAAATAAGCATTTTACATAAAAATCTTAATCAAATCTGACTAAAATCTGATTGCTTTTGCTTTGCTTTGCTTTCAGACTTCACTTCCGTATACTCGTATGTGAACGAAGTAATTTAATTTTGAAATGATACCGATTATTGACCCTTGATATAAGAGAATAGTAGGGGAGCCCAGGATGCTAACTTTGCAGTTACTAAAGCGTCATGGGGACTTATTAGATTGTGAAGTTTACGTTCTAAAACGAAAAAAGTGTATGGCAGTTTTCCATTTTAGTGGGGCGATGGGCGTGTATGACTTTTTAAAAATGTTTAAAAAAACAGTCGCATTGAAATACTCGAGCGCGTCAGATATTCTTAGAGTTGTCTTTCTGATAACCGATGTAGATTAATCTGACGATTTACTGGGGGCAAATGGGCGTAAAGAGAGGTTGGAAAAAAAAAAAAGTTATTCGAGCGTGTCAGATTTTTAAAGTGAATGTTAAGTGTACTCTAAAAAGTGAAAAGTGAATATTTCAAAAATCTGACAATTTGAGTGGGGCCATAAGTCATGGCTGATTTTTAAAAATGTAAAAAAACACGTGACCTTGAAATACTCGAGCGCGTCAGATTTCCAGTTGATTATACAGAGTGATCAACTTGATGTCTTTGTCCTCCAGGATGATAATCTGACAATTATATAGGGGCGTACTCTTAGTCTGACAATTTTAACTGTTTTTTTATTTTTAAATTTCTATAGCTCAGCGGCATTTCATGGGATCGCTTTAAGCGAAGATGTTTTTTTCTCGAAATTGAACGCTCTGCAAAAATGCAAAGTCATTACTCATACCGGCCAGGTGGTACGGGCCACTAAACCAGATTTTTCCATAAAATTTAAAATTCACGTTTTGTCACAAAGCGGCAGAAAAATTATAAATTACAAACTTGTAGAGAATTCAGCTTTCTACAAAAAAGGTCTTTTGGACCAATTGCTAATATCAATGTTAACCGAGATATTAAACTTACTTACTTACTTAGGTGGGCATTACAGTTCGGGGTGAACCTGGGCCTCAACCAACATCCTTCTATAACGATTTCGATTTCGGGCGAGCTCTCTCCAGTTTCGCACTCCAAGTGGGTTGAGGTCTTCATCCACTTGATTGCGCCACCTAAGACGAGGTCTTCCCCTTCCGCGATTTCCCTGCAATGTGCTTTCGAACACCCGACGAGCCGGAGCGTTTGGGTCCATCCGCTCTACATGGCCCAACCATCGTAGCCTCGCGATGCGTACTCTTCTGGCTATGCCCATGTCGCGGTACAGCTCATACAGCTCGTTGTTGTATCTTCTTCTCCACACATTGTCTTCGCATACGGGACCAAAGATCATTCGGAGAATTTTTCTTTCGAAACGACCAAGGGTTTCCTCATCCGCTTCCGCGCCGTACACCAGGACTGGGATGATTAAGGTGTTATAAAAGGTCACCTTGGTTTTTCTAGAGAGGGTTTTGTTTCTCAATTGCCTTCTTAACCCAAAGAAGCAACGGTTGGCAAGAGTTATTCTCCGTTTGATCTCCGCACTGATGTTGTTGTCCGTGTCTACAGCGGATCCTAGGTAGACGAAGTCCTGTACTACCTCGAAGTAATGTCTGTCTATTGTGACGAATTGTCCAATTCGTCGATGTTCTGTGTCCCTGTTTGATGACAGCATATACTTCGTTTTGCCATCATTAACCATCAAACCCATTATTGCCGCTTCTGTTTCAATACTCGCAAAAGCACCTATGACATCACGCTTTTTTCTTCCCATTACGTCAATATCGTTTGCATAGGCGAGTAATTGTACAGACTTTTGAAAGATTGTTCCTCTGGTGTTGACGTTTGAGTTTCTTACAATCTGTTCAAGTATGATGTTGAAGAAATCGCATGACAGTTTGTCGCCTTGCCTAAAGCCTTTTTCGACATCAAAGGTCTCGGTGAGTTCTTTACCGACCTTGACGGAGCAGCGTGAATTTTCCAAAGTCATCCTGCATAGTCGTACGAGTTTTGCAGGGATGCCGAAACTAGACATGGCTCTGTATAGCTCGTCTCTGTAGATACTGTCATACGCGGCCTTGAAATCGATAAAAAGATGGTGAATATCGATATTATATTCTCGGGTTTTTTCCAAGATCTGCCATAATGTGAAAATTTGGTCTATTGTGGACTTCTCTGGTCTAAAACCACATTGATAAGGACCTATCAAGTTGTTGACGTGGGGTTTCAGACGTTCACATATTACAGCAGACAAGATCTTATAAGCGACGGCGACGTTAAGGAGGCTTATCCCTCTATAATTGGCGCAATTGTGAGGGTCTCCTTTCTTTAGGATCGGGCATACGATACTGAGGTTCCATTCATCGGGCATGCTTTCTTCCGACCATATCATGCAGATCAGCTGGTGCATGCTCCTTTCCAACTGGTCTCCAGCTGCCTTGAAAAGTTCGGCATCAAGGCCATCTGCACCTGCAGTCTTATTTGATTTAAGTTTGCATATGGCAAGCTTAACCTCTTCTAGGTCGGGAGGACGGCATTCTTGATCATCGTCCAAGCTGAATGGGGCAATCTGCCTGACAGCGGAATTTGTGTCCTCATCGCCGTTAAGCAGTCAGCAGAAATTGTCTTTCCAGATCCTCAGTAGCGACTGTGACTCTATAACTATGTTTCCCTGCTGATCTTTACAGGCTTGAGTTCGGGGTTTGCCACCCTGGCAGGATCTTTTTACCTTTTCGTAAAACTTCCGAATCTCGTTCCTGTCATGGCACCTCTCAATTTCCTCAAACGAGCTCTTCTCATGCTGCTTCTTTTTCTTTTTGAGAAGTCGGTGTTCTTCCCTTCTTTTCTCCTTGTAGATCTCGTTATACTGATCGTAAGCAGCCCTTGTTCGTTGTTGCATCAGCATTTGACGTGCTTTTTGTTTGGCTGTATCTGCCTGCCTGCATTCTTCATCAAACCATGGGTTTCGTTTTGGTGGCCGAGTGAAACCCAGAACCTCAGAAGCAGCGGTTCTGATGGCTTCTTGGCATTGCTGCCACTGGTCTTCAATGCTTAATGCTGGCGGCATGGGATTCAAGGATAATTGAAGGGACACTCGATTGGAAAAGGCACTGGCAATCTCTTGCGATTGTAGCTTTCCGACGTCATATCTCTTCACAGCGTTAGTTCGTGCTGGTCGTGAACAAGATATCCTCATTCGTACCTTGGCTACAACAAGGTAGTGGTCCGAGTCAAAGTTGGCCCCTCGGAAAGTTCGGACATCTAACACACTGGAAGAGTGCCTTACGTCGATCGCAACATGGTCAATTTGGTTGACGGTTAATTGATCTGGTGATCGCCATGTACCTTTAGATAGAGATATTAAACATCATATATTATACATATTTTTAACGAGTTTACCTAAATCGCCCCAAGCAAAATGTCAGATTATATGTTTTCCGTAATCCTGATAAGATTACCTTCAAAATAAAAAAAATTAATCGCGCTCGAGCATTTCAAAATTTTTTTTTACATCTTTGTAACTCACCTACTTACTAAGACCCCGCTCAAATTGTCAGATTATCCATCTCTTAATCGGACGCGCTCGAGACCCCCTCGAGTATTTCCGAGGATCGACTTTTTTTTACTAATCTGACGGGCTGCCCTCAACGAACGCCCCAACATTAAGGTTTCATACATGGTATATCTACATTACAGGGTGCAAGGTTTTTCCCCATATGATTTTCTGACGCGCTCGAGTAACGCGCAAAATCCCTTCCTGGCCTCCCCTACTAGAAGAATATAGGTAGAAGAACTACAGAGAAGTAGTAAGCCAGTGCGGCCTGCGTTTGCGATTCGATTGCTGTCAAAATGAAACACATGTACATTGTACATAACTCCATGGAGTTTCACACACCTGTGTGGCCTGCGGAGTATTCAAATAAGAATACGTTCCACAGGTCGCAATCGCAGGCCGCTCTGGTTTGTACAGGGTTTAAAGGCTAGCAGCTAGGTTCCACAATTCACTTTCACGTGAAATGAAATCGAAATCGATCGAAATTAAGATTGGGTGTTCTGCATTTCACTTTTATCGATATCGATTTCATATTTTTCGAAATCGAAGTAAAACAAAATCATTGTGTTTCACAATTCGATTTTGTCGGTTTCCAAGTGATTTGAAATCACCCTAATTTATCTGTGTGGAATGGTAGAAGAAAGCAGACGCGTTTAAAAATGTAAGTAAAAAACTCCGTTGCAACCACTCAAAATTTGTTTATTTTACTAGAAATTTGTTTTCAACAAGGGAAAGCTTAAAAATGCTGCACAGGAGAAAATATTCGTGAACTTTATGAGCCAACATGAAAATTTTTCCCAAGGATTCATGAAAGGAGATCGTGTCGTCGCAGATTCTTTGTGGGAAAGACAGAAAGACACAACTGGATGGAAAAAGAGTCAGTAATAATAAAAAGAATCATTTGAAACAGATCTATCAATCAAAACATGAATTTTACTTGCCACATATCAATACACACTTTTTAGAAATGTCTCTCAACCTACGTCTTTTTATTTTCTCTGTCGCATACCTATCTTTTCTTTTTGATCTCCAAAACGGAAGCAATAAGAACAGCACTCATTTTTAATTCTCTGACCAGGGAACTCAAGAACCTATTGAAATCAAATAAATTGAGTTTCAGATTAGATGACAGGTATCAGCTGTTTTCAATTTCACTTGAAGTGATTTCGAAAAGTTTTCGAACTGATGAAATCGATCGAAATGCAGAACACTGTAAATAAATTCACTCGATTTGCAATTTCGGTTTCGGTTTAATTTCACTCGATTTCTGGAACCTAGCTGTAGGTCTTTTTTTCTCTCAATGAGTTTTGTTTGGACAAAATTTATATAAAATGATTACGACCAAAACGCCGCAATTCTCCAAATCGGATTAACAGAGATAGTGCAGCCAATGAAGCGAAAAATAGGGCCCAACCTCCGAATTTTTTTACTGTGAACCGATTTGCATGAAATTTTGGAATTAGGCTCATCTTACCCTTAAATTCAAAAGTGAAAATGATTTGCACACCGCCACCACCCTGGGGGTGGTTGCCACCCCATTTCAGGGGCGAATTTTTTTTTTCAAAATAACCTCGGATATCGATAGAAGGCCTAATTTTAAGCAAAAAAAACAAATATAAAGTTTTTTGTTAAGTCCAGGACTTTTCGAGTTATTGGCAATTGAAAATTCGCAATTTGTTCACGTTTTTCATCTATTTATTGCAAATATCTCCAAAACTATACGTTTTATCGAAAATTTTATAAAGAACAAAATTGTAGCAGGTAAAACAATGAACAATTTGGTTTTTTATAAAGTATTCTAAGAACAATATTAAGCTAGATATAAAAGATCAAAACCATTTTTTATTTTGTCTGAAATTTAATGGTTGTAGTCAATGCCATTTAGCGGCGAGCAGATGCATTTTATGCATTCTAATACAAGAGGATGTTTTGTAGTGCTTAAAATAAGCTTTAAAATGAGCACCATTAAAAGTCTTTTGCACGTAAAATAAGTGAGCTGTAGTGCAAATAAGGGGAGCATCTAATGTTTTTTTCTTTTAAATCAATGGCTTTCATAAGTGCCATTTCCACCAAAATTAAATTTAATCGTATTCCGCCTAAAATTAAGTTTGTTATGAAGAGTTTGATAGATAGTATCAGTTTGGATGCTTCAGGACACATATTTTTCAAAAAAGTCACGATTAAAAAAAAAACAACAAATTTTCAAATTTTTAAAAACCCTACTTTTTTTCATAATATCTCAAAAATGACGACAGATACGTATAATAGTGTAAGAATAAAAAATGTTGGTATTTTTTTGACAAACAATTTGGTCTTTTAGTTTTTTCTGTCAAACAAAAATTGACGGAGATATGATTGTTTAAAGAGCGCGTGGCAGCGCAATCACAGCCTCTCTTAAGTCCTTTAACCCTTCACCGTTTAAGCACAAAATTGTTTACTATATATTGCAATCAAGGATGTTTTAGCTCTCTTAATTACCTTTACAATGGTTTCTTACAAATTGTGATAGCATAAAAATTGAAGGAGTTATGGTCCAAAAACTCATTGATTTAAAAGAAAAAAACATTAGATGCTCTCCTTATTTGCACTACAGCTCACTTATTTTACGTGCAAAAGACTTTTAATAGTGCTCATTTTAAAGCTTATTTTAAGCACTACAAAACATCCTCTTGTATTAGAATGCATAAAATGCATCTGCTCGCCGCTAAATGGCATTGACTACAACCATTAAATTTCAGACAAAATAAAAAATGGTTTTGATCTTTTATATCTAGCTTAATATTGTTCTTAGAATACTTTATAAAAAACCAAATTGTTCATTGTTTTACCTGCTACAATTTTGTTCTTTATAAAATTTTCGATAAAACGTATAGTTTTGGAGATATTTGCAATAAATAGATGAAAAACGTGAACAAATTGCGAATTTTCAATTGCCAATAACTCGAAAAGTCCTGGACTTAACAAAAAACTTTATATTTGTTTTTTTGCTTAAAATTAGGCCTTCTATCGATATCCGAGGTTATTTTGAAAAAAAAAATTCGCCCCTGAAATGGGGTGGCAACCACCCCCAGGGTGGTGGCGGTGTTCAAATCATTTTCACTTTTGAAGTTAAGGGTAAGATGAGCCTAATTCCAAAATTTCATGCAAATCGGTTCACAGTAAAAAATTTCGGAGGTAAGGCCCTATTTTTCGCTTCATTGACTGCACTAGTGGCAAAATTTTCAACATCAGATTGACTAAAATCTGATTGTTTTGTCTTACAAAATGAGACTTTACGATACTAATCTAATTCTGAAATGATACCGATTATCGACCGTTGATATAAGAGAGTTAAGCCCATCGCATCGTAAACCAGTGCGGCCTGCGTTTGCGAATTGATTGCTGTCAAAATGAAACACATGTAACCATATGGAGCGGCACACACCTGTGTGGCCTGCGGAATGTTCAAATGAGAACACGTTCCACATAGTTCGCAATCGCAGGCCGCTCTGGTTTGTGCAGGGTTTAAAGACTTGGTCTTTTTTCTCTCTCAATGAGTTTTGTTTGGACAAAATTTATATAAAATGATTACGACCAAAACGCCGTAATGCTACAGATTGTATTAACACAGAAGGAAAACAGTCGCTTTATTCACTAAGTTTCAAGAGTGCCTGTTGATTTGACTTTGTATTGGAAAACATATCATCCACTGTCCTCTTTTACTTCTTTGTCCACAAAGTCTTTGTACACAAAGATATTAAAGAAATCGACCAGTACATTGTACATACATCCCTGTTTAGGGAGGAGGGAGGGTTCATTCGCCCAAAAAAGGTTCATTTTGGTGAAATTTTTCATAACGTCATCAATCTTGATCCGATCGACTTGAAATTTTAACACAATTTTTTTCAAAAAAGGAAAAAATACCACCTCCCCCGCACGTAATTATTAGGTTTGATACATTTTAAACAGATTTTTTTTCAAAATGGCTCATTATTTCAGCGGCGCGGCGGCGGCGGTGACTCATATAGAAATAAATTTGCCGTAACACTGCCTTCTGGTATACTCCTTCCTCAATAACATTTTTGTACGCACACACCCTGGCTCACAACGACCTCTTTTTGATACATCGCGTCCGCTACCAAACTTCCATAATGTTAACCGGTTCATCTCCCTTTATCGAAAATTTTCGCCAACTAAACGACCGGTTCATGTACTAGTAAGTGGATTAACACCGAATCCATTTCAACCCCTTTGTGCATTATACGCTCTCTACTGCCAGCACAGAGTAGATAATACAGAGTATCCACTTCCACCCCTTCAGCCCGAAACACACGCAAAAAATTTTTCAATATGGCGTCCTATTTCTGAGTTTGAGGCTCTGTGCTCACTAGTATGAACTGAAAAAACTTAACAAAACGCCTGCATCGGTATATGAAATTTTTTACTAATTTTTGTCTTTTACAGTGAAATACTGGTCAAAATGGAAAAAAAAGTTAATTCCTGCAACTTAAATTCATTTTTCTAAGTTCTAGGCTGTATGAAAATTAAAAATTAACGATTTTTTTTGCAACCAAAAAAAAAATTTTTTACTTTTCAAACTCAACTGACTGACGGCTGTGGTAAGTGAAGGCCAGTGAGATCATCCGGTTGGGGTCATCCGGTTTAGTTTAGCTTGTAGGCAAAACGCACTACCTTGCTGAAGTGGACTCTCTGGTTATACTCTGTGACTGCCAGGAGATGGACACTGCACATCACTTAATGTCCTTTAGTATTTTCACAAATCAAAGGTGATGAAAATTGTCGTTTTTAATTTCGATTACAATACATCGTTTTTGTATACATACTCGTACATAAATTGATACATCTTCAAGATTTTGTGATTAACCGAAGAGGTATTACCTTCTCCTTGTTTCTTTTCTCACTTTTTACTTCTCTCCTCTGAAGATTTTGAATGAACATTTATCTCATTTATCTGAAGTATAAGATTCTGCTTCCTTTGAAAGAATTTTTATAAGGAAGTATGGATTAACATCTACCGTGTGTGTTCAGCTAATCTGTTTTGAATACGAGTATTTTTAAGATTCAATGAACAACGTCATTGCAGAACCGATTTACTTCACCGGAAATTTGAATAACTATTTTTCAGTCGGTTAGCTTAGCGAATTCTTTTCCCACTTTAGCAGAAGTGGAACAGCATGTTTACTGCCAGTTGAGGTAGTGTTTCTTATTGTTCTTTCGTAACAGGTGCAGATGATTGCCTTGCTGGTGATGCAGACTACTTAGCCGAAAGCTTTCCGATCTTATTATTAGAGAAGTGTAAACATTTGTCATTAAGACTTTATCATAAGGAGAGAGACGGAAACAAGTCACTCCATTCTTTTCTGTTAAAAAAATCTATTTTATTTTCAAAACCAAACAGCGAAAAAGTGGAGTGGAATATGTGGCGAGATTTGTTTTCTTTGTCATGTAGATTTATTTGTGTGACAATTGAAATAAGAAATTAAATTCAACTGATGCAGCCTTAAGTTTAAGTACGGGAGTACACTAATCAGCTTCCCTCAACGACAATAAAAGCCGATAAATGGGTTTCAATTGAAGTGCATGTGAAAGCAAGATAATTCGTCAAATTGCTCAGCAACCATTGAGAGAATACTGTAGACTGGACTTATTCTCTGTATGAATGAACTCGCTAAATTATGGAGAGTACATAAAAGCGCATAAATGTCGTTGATGAAATTAAGTTGTAAGTATTTTACTTATTATGCAATGGTCTTGCAATTGCGATAAAAACTAATTAGGAAATGGAAAAGACGACGAATGTGACGCTCTTTGGTTGAGATCCGAATCCCACTTAGAAGCTGGAAATGGAAAGGTAAGACATTTTTTTTTTTTTTTTTGAAAATTGAATTCGCTCATTATTTGACACTTCTTCATCAATTGAATAAGTAAAGAAATAGTGTGTTGCCACGGGATCGAAAGCATTTCTAAGACCTACAATTTTATTCGAACAAAAAGCACTTTTCATGGCAGTGAGTATCTAATTTCGCAATACTTGCCAATTCCTCGCGAAAGGCAACACCATTGAAAACAAGTTTTGGTGTTTCTAGTGTTCTTACGTCGAACTTCGCACGTAAAAAGTAGACATGCTAACCATTACGCCACATGCATCACAGGTACTTTTAGGATGTCTCCTTCTTCTTTTTTTTTTCCCTTTTCCGGCGTTACAAACATCGTGATCTCGAAAGGATCACAGCTCTTCCACTTAACTGCTTTACACTAGTAATTCACTCATGGGGTACGACGCGTTAACCTCACAATAGTTCGTCTTTACCTGGAGCGTTTTGGTCAAGAAAATACCAAAAGATTGCCGTTCTATTCTTTCCTGCGCAGTCGTGAATGCTTTTGCCTTTTTGAGGTGATTCCTTGAATCAACAAAAGGGTCTTTCAGGCTCTGTTTTCCATAGTGTTTTTCTTGCCGTAACGGCTTCCACTGGTCATGGTACTTCTAATAGGTTTTTTTTGTAATTAACGCGTAGCTTGTATATACCCTTATCGTTATCCGAAGTTGGGCTCAAGGTAAAGCTCATGAGCATTCCAAGCGAGGCGGGTGTTGATGAAAATTGTTTCAGGAGAGGAATACAACTGTTTAGAATGAAATTGGATATTTCTCTTGAGCACTGCTTGTCAAAAAAGCGATAAAAGAGAGTAAGCCAACTAACGTTTCGACGATGTCCAAGAGAATTAATAGATTCTACAATGGAAGTATCACCTATTAATTTCAACGCTCTGTTTTGTACCATTATGGAGTAAGTGCAAACATGTTTGAGGAGTACCTGACCAGCTTTATACCTCCTGCTATCATACGGAGCACTGTGACATCCGCAGACAACAGAAACAACGCTTATTTGGGCTTGAGGATTTGTCGTTAGAGGTAGACTCAGGGATAAGGTTATCATCCAAAATCCAGTAAAGGAGCGTATAGTGACGGATGACGGACGTATGGATACGGATGCATCAGAGCTAAATTCGTCAACATTTGCCTAATATGCGCCCACTACCCAACTGAAGAGACAGTGGAAGCAATGCCAGTAAGCCATCAGAACTACAGCCTCTGAGGTTCTGGGTTTCTCTCAGCCCCCAAAACGAAACCCATGGTGAGCTAAATAATGCAGGCAGGCAAATGCAGCAAAACAAAAAGAACGACAAATGATGATGCAAAAACGAACAAGGGCTGCTTACGATCAGTATAACGAGATTTACAAGGAGAAAAGAAGGGAAGCACACCGAATTCTCAAAAAGAAAAAGAAGCAGCATGAGAAGCGATCGTTTGCGGAAATTGAGAGGTGCCATGACAGGAATGAGGTTCGGAAGTCTTACCAAAAGGTAAAAAGATCTTTCCAGGGTGGCAAAGCCCGAACTCAAGCCTGTACAGCCCAACAGGGAAACAGTAATAGAGACGCAGTCGCTACTAAGGATCTGGGAAGATCACTTTTGCAGACAGCTTAACGGCGATGAAAACACAAATTCCATTGTCAGGCACAATACCCCACTCAACTTGGACGATAATCAATAATGCCGTCCTCCTGACCTAGAAGAAGTTAAGCTTGCCATATGCAAACTTAACTAAAATAAGACTGCAGGGGCAGATGGCATTGATGCCGAAATTTGGCATCCCTGCAAAACTCATACGACTATGCAGAATGACTTTGAAGAACTCACGCTGATCCGTTGTCAAACAAGAACAGAGAACATCAACAAGCTGTATGAATTGTAGCGCGACATTGGCATGTTTAATTTTAATTTTGGTGGGGGCTAAACCTCCATTTATTAGGCTTAATACAAGCTATTAACTTACAAACTAAGAAACTTAATATCTAAGACTTACTAACAAGTTGGAGGGCTTAGGAGACGAAGTTTTAGGCAGGGAGTACTCATATAGAAGTCAAAACAAGATAGCGGGAGTTGACATTCCTCAGCATTCGGGAGATGGGTTCATTGGAGCCATAAGAGGTTCGATGGGTGGGAAGATAGAAGAGACGGGGATTCCGGGTGTTACGAGGGTTAGCATTTAGAAAAATGGATTCGTTAAGGGCTGGACAGTCAATGGTACCTGTGAGGATTCGGTGAATGAAGAGAAAGTCAAATATTTCTCTTCGATCTTTCAGCGTATTTAGGTTTAGGAGTTTGATTCAGTCTTGATAAGGAGGTAATATCAGGGGATTACTCCAATTAAGACCCAGCTGGAGTCACCGAAGAATTCCAAATAACAGTAGGTGTACATCAGGGAAGTGTCTTGAGTCCACTGCTCTTTATTGCTGTTCTGGATTATTTGCTCGAAGGAAAAGTAACGGACAATAAAGTACAACAATTATTCTTTGCTGACGATGGAGCCATCATAAGCGAGGATCCTACATCCCTGCAACGAGTACTTGACGTTTGGATTGATGTTCTGGAAGGAAATGGGTACCGTATTAGCGCTAAAAAGACTGAATACCTGTGCTGCCCTTTTTCTGATCCAGACAAGCCTATTCCAGACATTTATTTGAATGGAAATGTGCTTCCCAAGTGTGAAAAGTTTAAATATCTGGGATCTATGATCAATAGTGAAGCAACTTGTGATGACGACATCAATCATCGAGTAAGCGTAGGGTGGATGAAGTGGCGAGAAAACTCCGCTATCTTCTGTGATCGAAAAATGCCCCCTAAGCTGAAGGGAAGACTCTACACAGCAGTTGTCCGTCCAGCTCTGACATACGGTTCACAATGTTGGACAATGTACAAAAAGTATGAGAGCAAATTGACGGCAGCCGAAATGAAGATGCTTCGGATGACAGCAGGAGTAACAAAGCTTGATCGAATTAGAAGTACTAAGATCCGTGGAAGCCTTCATGTCAAAAGTACCATCTTGGACAAAATTCAGCACGACCGGCTCAGTTGGTATTGTCATGTTCAAAGGAGAGATCCGCAGAACCCCGTCCAAAAGGCAATATCGTACAACGTTTCAACAAATTCGCGACGAAAAAGAAAAGGCAGGCCAAAACACTCCTGGTACAAGCAAATGCAAAAACAGCAGCATTTGGTTGGCCTCAGACATGGAACAATCCAAAACCGGGAGGCTTGCCGACGCTTTCTGAGGTCAACGCGGCGTACCCCACAGGCGGATCACTAGTGTGAAGCAGAAAAGTGGTAGAGTTGTGATCGCTTCAAGATCACTACTCGTAACGCCGGAAATGAAGAAGAAGAAGAAGACTCCAATTAAGACCCCGAAGAGCAAAACGGAGGAAACGGCGTTGTATGCTCTCAATTCTGGCAATGTGCACCTGTTGGAAAGGCGACCAGACTTTACAAGCGTATTCAAGAAGTGGACGAACAAATGAAATGAAAGGGATCGGGTTACGTAAGGGTCTGCAAATTCTTTGGACCATCGCTTCACGAAGCCAAGTGCTGAATTTGCCTTAAGGATTATATCGTCGATATGTTTGAGGAAATTCAGCTCACGGTCGCAAATAATCCCAAGGTCCCGGATCACCTCAACGGTGGAAATGATTTGACCGTTTAGAAGATAGAGACGGGGAGTAGATTTGATGCGTTGAGAGAAGGTTATTGATTGGCACCTGGAAACATTTAGCTCCAGGCAGTTTTTGGAGCACCATATTGAAAAATTGTCGAGGTCAAGTTGGAGGTGGGAAGAGTCTTCAGAAGAAGAAACGATGCGGTAAAACTTAGTATCGTCCGCATAGAGAGAGATAGAGGAGTGTTTGATGATCATTTCAATGTCGTTAATACTGAGAATGAAGAGGAGAGGGCCTAAATGGCTGCCTTGGGGAACACCGGATGTAGCTAGAAAGCAGCTGGATAAGGCGTGTTAGGGCGCTTTTGAATAGTCCCCTTTTCCTTATAGACTTTGCGAATTTTGTGTGGATACTCACACACCTTTTGTTAAAGAACCGAGCGACTAAAGAAAAAGATCCGATCACCTTGGAGGTTAGTAAAAGAAGAAGGTTTTATTTCAACACTATCAGAGGCGAACCTATAAATGGAGGGACTTCCCCCATCAAGGCGACCTCTTACATAAAATATACGTAACTTAAATCTAGTACAATTCGGGATTTATTGCTTAAGCTGAATGCACATGAACATTACCGCCCGCCTTGCAGCAACAGGTGCAAAGATAACATAATCAAATTTGTAAATTAATGAGAAACCTTTTGTTAACGGAGGGGATTCACTCACTCCGTTTGGGAAGGAATGTTAGTATAGGAAAGATTTAATAAGAACTTATAGCTAATTTACATATTCGTATATCTATGAAAAAATATGGTTTAGGACAATAGTAATTTTAAGTAAGTTATTAATATAAAAAAAATACATGAACCTCATAGTTTCAATCAGCATACAGTGGTATTTATTACGGATTATTCAAAATAAAAAACCGATTAAGCGAGTAGCGTAATTCAAAAATATAGATAGATAAAATTCATATGCACTTGTCCAAAGACTTTGGACACCAAGTTAATGTCTACCTATGTATTATTTTACTCAGGAGTCAAAACGCAGAGCTTAACAACTGGTCTCTTAAGAACACCAAGTTGTGTTTTAACATCGGCAACGCGTACAAATCCGTCTGAACCTACATAAACCTTTATAACGCGACCAAGACGCCATTCGTTAGGAGGAAGCCTTTCATCACATATGACAACAATATCTTCTACTGAAACATTTCGTTCAGGGTATTTCCACTTATAACGCTTTTGTAAACCTTTCAAGTATTCATGTTTCCAACGGTCACAAAACTGGTGATGCAAAATTTTGAGTTTTTCCCATCGCTTTGCATAGCTAAGTGAATAATGGAGAAGGTCAGGTTCTGGAAGGGCTAGCAGAGGACCACCGCGAAGAAAGTGGCCAGGGGTTAGTGGAGGCAAATCGTTTGAATTTTCCGACATCGTCGAAATCGGCCTAGAGTTCAGACAAGACTCTATTCGAGCAAGTATAGTGGAGAATTCTTCAAAGGTGAATTTATGATCGTTTGTCATTCTATAAAAGTGTTTTTTAAAGCTCTTAACGGCAGCTTCCCATAAACCACCCATATGAGGAGCTCCGGGTGGAATGAACTTCCACTTAACATATTGGTTTTTGTAATGACTACTAACACTTATTGAAAATGATTTCAAAAATTCCTTGAAATCTTTTCCAATGGCTCGACTAGCACCGACAAAGTTCGTTCCGTTGTCAGAGTAGAGAACCTGTGGTAAACCACGTCTGGCAATGAAACGATTAAGGGCAGCCATAAAGGATGAGGTCGATAAATCACTCGTGGCTTCCAAATGAATTGCTTTGGTTGCAAAGCATACGAATACACAAACATATCCTTTAGAAAGCTTACAATTCCTACCGGAAAAGCTTCTTATTATGAAAGGGCCAGCATAGTCCAGGCCAGTATGTGTAAATGGCAAAGAAAAATTTGATCTTTCAGGGGGCAGAGCTCCCATAATTTGTTTTCGGCGATTACCAGCCTGTTTTACACAATCGAAACATTCTCGGTTACACCTTTTGATAAGATTTTTGACTTTAGGGATCCAGAATTCACATCTTACTAAGCGCATAACTAACTGGATTCCGCCATGTAATGTTAACTTGTGATAGAACTTTATGAGAAGCGGAGAGATTATTGATTCATAAGGTAGAAGTATAGGAAACCTCTCATTGAAAGATAGAGTAGAACATGTTAATCTTCCGTTTGAACGAAGAATTTGATCGGAATCAATCATAGGATTGAAACACATAAGTGAGCTTTTGCTTGGAATTGGCTGTGATCGAGCTAGAGCGATGTATTCTTTGGGGTAATGTACCATTTGAGTCAGTCGTATCAATAATTTTTTGGCTTTATTAATTTCATCATGAGTCAAAGTATTGGAGTTTTGGCGCATATGTTCCTTATAGCGAGGATGGGTTCTATGCACAAAGCGTAATACATAAGCCATGACATGCAAAGTCTTTGGCCAGGAACTAAATCTTTCGATTAAAGTTTCAATATTTGGAGATAACACAGTACTGTGTGCTTTGATTGGTTTCAGCTCCAAATCGATTTCTGGCGGTAGAAAGGCAGGTGGCCAGGTTGTCTCAGATTGACAAAGCCAATGAGGACCATTCCACCATAGAGTACTCGTTTGAAGATCAGCGGGTACCATACCTCTCGTAGCAAGGTCGGCAGGATTGTCCGCTGAACGGACATGACACCATTTACAGTTTTGAGTCAAAGTTTGTATTTTGGAAACTCTATTTGCAACAAACGTTTTCCAACTTATAGGGGGCTTTTGAAGCCATGCCAAAACAATTGAGCTGTCAGTCCAAAGTATTGTTTCATAGTTTGATATATTCAATTCAGGTAAGACATGATAAGTTAGTTTTGAAAGTAGAACTGCGGCGCAAAGTTCAAGTCTTGGTAAGGCAATTTGCCTTTAGTAGGGAGGTAGACGATAACATAGATTCCCTAAATACAAATAGGTACCTTGAACCGCAAAGCCTTGATAAGTTGACTGCAGAACTCACAGGGATTCTGAGAAATGCCCTGGATAAAAGCTGTCCTCTGATCACAACGGTAAAAAAGAACAAAAAACCAATTTGGTGGACCAACGAGCTGAGCAGCATTAGGAAAGAAACTAGAAGACTTTTCAATGCTGCCAAACGAACCGGCTCCGAAAATGACTGGGAACATTACAAATCCAGCCAAAGGAAATTCAAAAATGAAACTCAACGAGCAAAACGCTGCTCATGGAGAAATTTTTGCAGCGAAATTGAGTGTACGAACAAATCGGCCAGACTACGGAAAATCCTCTCTAAGGAGACCATACCTCTTGGTTCTCTGAAGAGACCGGATAACCACTGGACTGAATCCCCGGTAGAGAGTCTGGAACATCTGTTCGATTCGCACTTCCCTGGATGCAGCCCTATAGAGAACAGTGAAGTAGATACCACTAATTACTCTAGACATGAAATCCCGACAGATATCGTAACAGAAGAGAAGTTGGAATGGGCTATCAACTCCTTCTCCCCTTTTAAATCTCCGGGTCACGATGGCATTTTTCCTATGATGCTTCAAAAAAGCAGAGAAAAAGTCATCCCACATCTCAAGAATATTTTTGAAAGTAGCCTCATATGGGGTTACATTCCCAAAATATGGCGGGAAGTTAAAGTCGTTTTCATACCGAAAGCCGGCAAACCCAGCCATACAGAAGCAAAAGACTTCAGACCTATAAGTCTGACCTCCTTTATACTGAAAACTTTTGAAAGGTTGCTTGATTTACATATCCGTAGTTTTATGAAACCGGAAGTAATATCCACCTTTCAACATGCTTACACAAAAGGAAGAAGTGTGGAAACAGCACTTCACTGTGTAGTAAGAACCATAGAAAAAACGCTGCAAGATAAGGAATACACTCTGGCAGCTTTCCTGGACATTGAAGGAGCTTTCAACAATGTACAGAACAGTGCAATTAAGAAGGCCCTAAATGATCTAGAAGTTGAAGAAACAATAACAAATTGGATCATGAATATGCTAACAAAACGTCAGATCCACAGTGAACTGGGAGGTGCAAACTTGAAAAAGTGTGTGTCAAGGGGAACCCCACAAGGAGGTATCCTCTCACCCCTGCTCTGGATCCTGGTCATGAATGAGATCCTCGTAGCTCTCAAACATGATGGCGTAAAAGTGGTCGCCTATGCCGATGATCTAGCTCTTCTGGCAACGGGGAAATTCCCTTCCACTATTAGCGCACAATTGAACTACACACTAACCAAGGTAAGCGCTTGGACAAAAAGGTGCGGCCTTGCAGTGAACCCCCTCAAAACAGAGCTGGTACTCTTTACAAATAGAAGAAAAATACCTACTTTCGAGTTACCAAGACTAAATGGGACCCCTCTTAAAATCTCTGATCAAGCCAGATACCTGGGTGTGATCTTAGACAAAAAACTAAATTGGAGTCCCAATATACAAGAAAGATATAAGAAATCTATGATAGCACTATATTCGTGCAACAGGATTTTTGGCAAAAACTGGGGACCAAATCCCAAGATCATCCTGTGGATGTATACTGCCATTGTTAGACCTATCCTATCTTATGGCAACTTGGTCTGGTGGAAGGCGTTGGAAAAATCCACGCATTTAAAAACCCTAACCAAAGTTCAAAGATCTGCCTGTATTTGCGTAACTGGTGCAATGAGAACTACACCGACCGCGAGTTTGGAAGTAATACTCAATCTCACACCTCTTGATCTCTACGTTCAAGAAGCGGCAGCAAATAGTGCACTTAGACTAAACCAATGTAATGTCTGGAAAACCAGCCAAATAGGACACGCACAGATTTTATCAAGATACGCAGATAACAATATCTGCACGGATTACATAACTCCATACTTGGACTTTAAAAAATCCTTCACAACTAGCTTCCCCAATAGACAAGATTGGGAGAATGAAACACCTCACGAAACGTCTATAGCAATCTATACCGACGGTTCAAAAATGGAAGTTGGAACAGGGGCAGGTTTCTTTTCAGAAAGCCTAAAACTTGCCAGTTCATTCAGACTTCCTAATCACAGCAGCGTCTTCCAAGCCGAGATCTTGGCAGTTACAAACGCTGCAAAACAGGTGTCCATGATGGCGCTATCACATGCTGATATCACTTTTTTCATTGATAGCCAAGCAGCAATAAAAGCGATTTCTGCCACTCTTGTCAAATCAAGGCTTGTTTCTTGCTGTCGCGAAGAGCTAAGGGTTCTTGGCACACAGCATAACGTTAGACTCTGCTGGGTCCCCGGTCATAGTGGTATACCGGGAAACGAAAAAGCGGACGAACTAGCGAGGAAAGGATCAGCACTTGACCCTTCTCTCATTGATGAATCAATCAGGATCCCACCCTGTGAAATGAAACAGATCATTGGTAACAAAATAATGCGAAAATCCAATGAAAGATGGGAATGCCTAGATTCCTGTGTTACTTCCAGGAAACTATGGCCGAAATATGATAAGAAAGAATCTGAAAAGCTGCTATCATTGAATAGAATTTCATTGCGAACGCTTATCAGTATCATAACTGGACATAACCTACTTGGTTATCACAAAAAGAAAATGGGTCTTTGCACCGATGACCTATGCAGAGGATGCAATGACGAAGATGAACATGAGGACACTAGTCACTTCCTTTGTCAATGCCCAGCACTCTGTCATACTAGGAAAAAATTTCTAGGAAATTACTTCTTTAATGAACTAGAAGAATTATCAGACGCTCCAAAGAGCAGCCTGTTAAACTTCACTAAGAACACAAAATGGTTAAACACTGAACAGACATAAAATCATAGGTTTCTGGGACGTTACAATACGTCAGGGTATCACAACGGATCTACATTGATCTAAGTGTGATGGTAATAAGATCAACCGTCAGCCCATTTTACCTAACCTAACCTAAGGCAATTTGCTTAAGCGGTGCTACCTTGCTTTTAGCACAGAGCAAATGCGAGCACCAACTGCTGGAGCTGTATTGTATTCGAAGATACAACGTGGCTGCGTATGCTTTCTCAGACGCATCGCAAAAGCCATGTATTTGAATAGTACAATCAGGTGAGTAGTTTACCCATCGAGGAACTCGAGTATTTTGAATGTCAGGTAAAAGGTCAAAGAAAGTTTTCCAGCGATGGCATGTCAGCGTCAGGAGCGGTGTGTCCCAAGACGTTCCATCCTGCCAGATTTGCTGCATGATTATCTTAGCAGTGACTACAACAGGTGCCAACCAACCTGCTGGGTCATAAAGTCGTGCGATGACAGAAAGAACAGCACGCTTCGTTGTGAGATAATCACGCTCTTCAAATTTTGAGAAAAAACAAAAGGAGTCTAATTTTGCGTTCCACCCAATACCTAAAGTCTTGGTAACACTCGTGACTTCAAATTGCAAAAAATCTTTGTTGTAAAGAAAAGCTTCGGAGATGGCTTCAAGCAAGCCGATGTCATTTGAGGACCATTTCCGCAAGTTAAGTCCAGCAGAACTTAACGCAAGTGACAACTGTCTTTGTGCTTCCAGTGTTGAATCGATATCATGCGACCCTGACAAAACGTCATCGACGTAAAAGTCGTTGCTCAATATATGTGAAGCAACTGGAAACTGTTCTTTAACATCACTTGCAAGTTGCTTTATAGTACGTAAAGCAAGATATGGTGCACAGTTGACACCAAACGTTACTGTATTTAATTCATAGTCTTTGATCTCTTCGGAGGTTGAGTTTCTAAATAAAAGCCTTTGAAATGAGGTGTGGTCTGGATGCACCAAGATCTGACGATACATTTTTTCAATGTCCGCACAGAAAACATACCGATAAAATCGCCAACGCAAGACGAGGGTCATTAAATCAGTTTGTAAAACAGGGCCTGTGTGTAATATTGAATTTAAACTAAAGCCGTTGCTGGAGGGGCAGGAAGCGTTGAAGACTACTCTCACTTTGGTTGTAGTACTGCCCGGCTTGACTACAGCATGATGTGGTAAATAATACGAAGCTCTTAAATCAGCTTCAGATATTTGTTTGGGAACCACTAAATTCATGTGCCCTAGGGTAGCATACTCTTGGATTATTTCATTATACTTGGAATGGAACTCCGGGTTTTTCGAAAGGTTTTTTTCCATTCGTAGAAATTGCTTTAGTGCACTGTCTCTTGAAGCACCGAGTGCAATCGCAGGATCCTTAAAGGGCAGGCGAACAATGTATCGGCCTGTGTTATCTCGAGTTGTGGTATCAGAATAAAGTTTTTCACAATATTCATCTTCAAGTGATAGAAGTTTTGGCTCAGGAAGCTCTTCTAATTCCCAAAACTTACATATTTGGTCGTCTATCGAGGCTTCAGTATAGAATGATAAAAATGTCGAAAAAGACTGAACCTTACTTGTTTGAATGGGACCTGATAGAACCCACCCAAACACTGTTTTCTGTGCAACTAGGGAACTATACACTTGATGCCTCAAACCTTCTAAAATGATTGAAGGATACAAGTCGGCACCTATCACTAGGTCTATATTTGAGGCTTTGTAGAAGAAAGGGTCAGCTAAGTGTAAATTGATGTCGCCTGAAAACTCTTCAGGGGCTAAGTGGTGTGAAGGCAAATAACCGGTGAGTCGCTTGAGTGCAAGCGCTTTTATGGGCATGCAAAATGAATCCATATATTTAGAGCCCATAGTAAAAGAACACAATTTAGAAGACGAGGTAGTAACAACTGCACTTATGCCGGAAATGTCAGCTTGTATAGGTTTAACTGGAAGCCCTAGCCGCTTCTGAACATTTTCCGAAATGAAACTTGCTTCTGATCCTGGATCTAGTAGTGCACGTACTGTAAACTTGGAACCGAGATGACTTATCTCAACTAAAGCAGTAGCAAGAAGAATGCGCTTTCTTCCTTGCGTAAAATATGTTTGAACTGGAGGGGTTTGTTGTGAAGTGGACTGTATTTGATTTTGAAATGAACTGCTTGTACCAGAAGTTTGCAATGCAGAAGATTGATTTGATAGTTGTTTTGAAGGAAAATGAATTAATGTGTGATGCCTTCGTCCGCAATATGTACAGGTATGAGCACTTGGACAATCCTTAGCCAAATGTGTAGGCGATAAGCAATTGTTGCATAGTTTGAAAAGATTCACTTTCGACACTCTGTCAGAAATTGAAAGCGAAAGAAACTTTGAACAAAGCCGAATAGGATGAGATCTTTTACACAAAGAACAAGAAAAGTTTGATGATTGAGTATGAAATGAACGTTGTGGCTGGTTTTGTTTAATAGCGTTGCTATTCTTAGGAATACGGTCTTTAATGCTTATACCTTTAATGTCTGAAACAGTTTCCAGGATTTGATACTGATTTGTCAAAAAGGAATCCATTTCTGACCACTTTGGAATATCACGCGGCCTTTTAAGGGATTGTTCCCACATTGATAGGGTTTTTTCAGGAAGACGATTCGAGCAAAGGAACACAAGAAATGAATCCCAAGAAGAAGTATCTATTTCATACGAGTTTAATATAGAGAGACAATCATTGATATCACTTTGTAGTTTCTTAATACTTTTTCCCGATTCAATGCTAACTATTGGAAGATTGAATAGAATTCTTAACTGATGGTTGACTAGGATTCTCTTATTTTCAAACTGATCAGTTAAAGCTTTCCAAGCGAGGACGAAACTATCAGAAGTAAGTGGAAATTTTGCAACTATGTTATGTGCTTCACCCTTTGTTTTGGAGCGTAAGTGGAACAGTTTCCGAACATTACATAGCTTAGGATGTTTAATATACACTGCTGAAAACATATCCCTGAACGAGGGCCATTCTAAATAGTCCCCAGAAAACACATCCGTATCGCAGGGAGGAACTTTAATACACGATGAAGATTCACTATTGTTAACGGAATTGGTTTTATCCTTGGACGGAGACCCTTCTAAGTCCGATTTGATTAGCTCTAACTGCCTAATTGAATCTATAATTTCGCTGAGACACGAAACATATACTTTCGACGAGTAATTGTATTTTTGCTTAACCGATTGAATATCTTCTGAAGATGGCTCTTCGTTAGAGACAAGACAAAAATTGAAAGCCTTTCTAATCTCACACCACATTTCCTTAAGCTCAGATTTAAAGGTTTCTAAAGAATGTGTGGTTTGATCCACCAATGGAGTTTCTTGAAAACATTTCCGAAACTCGGTTAAAAGATCGGTTGCCGTAATGAATTCATCGATCCCAATCATTTTATGTCAAAAAAAAAACTAAGATGTGGTTTAAGTTCACTGATATGACCTTTTTTGATTATTTTAATAGAAAACTTTTTTAAATCAACTCACCCAATACCAACTTATTCGTTGAATAAAATTATTAATGTATCCGTTTGATTCCGTATATTGATTCTTAACTGTTTGTTCTCACTTAACTGATCACACCTAACGGATTAAACTGCACTTTGATTGAGATTTGATTTATCAGACATTGGTTAGAAAATCTAACCTCTAAGAACCACATGTAGTTTATAACCACTTTTTTTTCTAATTTTAATTCTACCTTTTATAACATGACACCAGATTCCTAGGTATGCTCGTCGCGTATTTGTTTAAAGAACGTAAATAAGCCCAGGTAAGCTAATTTAAATGGTGTACACTACCGAAACAATTTTGCAATTAAATCTAGCGATTTGTTGCAGGAATTTTATAATTCTATACTTCTGGATTTGCAATGCTTTTTTATCGCGAAATACGAACGTTTATCGAAGTAAAAGACTTAAGATTACGCGAACGAATTTTAATAAATAATAATTTGACCACTAAGCTGACTGAAAATTAATGTTCACGTACCTGTTACACAATGCCAACTGATCTTCTCATTGACAAGCTATGTTAATTCTGACGACAACTAGGAAGCGGTACTTTGAATGTTCTTCGTTCTGCTGTAGATGAGTGTGAGCTTACGGAGGTTGTTTTTGTTGCAGGTAAACGTCTGAATATGAGATCAATTGTAAAAGAATAGGAAAACGATGGATTACTGTAGATGATAAGGCGTGAGAGTGGTGATGATGACAATGCGTGGGAGTGCTGGTGATGATAAGGTAATTTAATTATCTTATGTAGTGCGATGTATGAGTGATTATGCGATAAACTGGATGATTGATGGATGATGTTAAATATGTATGTACGCCTGAGTTTTTGATGATGGATGATGAGTTCTTATTTTTATAGATGGCTTTTTTTTGTTTTTTAGAGTTGATCGATGATCGTTTTAAGGCTAGCTTTCAAATAAAGACATAGGGATCTTTATGTTGGATAAAGTTATATAGTTGAACTGTATGTAGCTGATAGGATATAGGGATCCTGCTTCGTCGATCGGGTTTTAGGCTAGGAGAAAATTATTTAAGAATATTTTTACACTGCGATTAAGTATACTTAATTGAAAGTAAATATATTAAGCAAAATGTAGGGATTCTGCTAGTGTAGGTGATGATCGTCGATCAATGCGTTGATTAGCTCAAATGGAGATATAGGGATCTTCAATTGATGAGTTTTACCACGTGATGGCTTCAAGATATATGGATCTTGGAAATTTTTCAAAGAAATGTGTCGAGTTCCACTTTTTAAATAAAACTATCCGGTTCGTTTGGACCAAATGTTAGGGCGCTTTTGAATAGTCCCCTTTTCCTTATAGACTTTGCGTGTCATGGCTTATGTATTACGCTTTGTGCATAGAACCCATCCTCGCTATAAGGAACATATGCGCCAAAACTCCAATACTTTGACTCATGATGAAATTAATAAAGCCAAAAAATTATTGATACGACTGACTCAAATGGTACATTACCCCAAAGAATACATCGCTCTAGCTCGATCACAGCCAATTCCAAGCAAAAGCTCACTTATGTGTTTCAATCCTATGATTGATTCCGATCAAATTCTTCGTTCAAACGGAAGATTAACATGTTCTACTCTATCTTTCAATGAGAGGTTTCCTATACTTCTACCTTATGAATCAATAATCTCTCCGCTTCTCATAAAGTTCTATCACAAGTTAACATTACATGGCGGAATCCAGTTAGTTATGCGCTTAGTAAGATGTGAATTCTGGATCCCTAAAGTCAAAAATCTTATCAAAAGGTGTAACCGAGAATGTTTCGATTGTGTAAAACAGGCTGGTAATCGCCGAAAACAAATTATGGGAGCTCTGCCCCCTGAAAGATCAAATTTTTCTTTGCCATTTACACATACTGGCCTGGACTATGCTGGCCCTTTCATAATAAGAAGCTTTTCCGGTAGGAATTGTAAGCTTTCTAAAGGATATGTTTGTGTATTCGTATGCTTTGCAACCAAAGCAATTCATTTGGAAGCCACGAGTGATTTATCGACCTCATCCTTTATGGCTGCCCTTAATCGTTTCATTGCCAGACGTGGTTTACCACAGGTTCTCTACTCTGACAACGGAACGAACTTTGTCGGTGCTAGTCGAGCCATTGGAAAAGATTTCAAGGAATTTTTGAAATCATTTTCAATAAGTGTTAGTAGTCATTACAAAAACCAATATGTTAAGTGGAAGTTCATTCCACCCGGAGCTCCTCATATGGGTGGTTTATGGGAAGCTGCCGTTAAGAGCTTTAAAAAACACTTTTATAGAATGACAAACGATCATAAATTCACCTTTGAAGAATTCTCCACTATACTTGCTCGAATAGAGTCTTGTCTGAACTCTAGGCCGATTTCGACGATGTCGGAAAATTCAAACGATTTGCCTCCACTAACCCCTGGCCACTTTCTTCGCGGTGGTCCTCTGCTAGCCCTTCCAGAACCTGACCTTCTCCATTATTCACTTAGCTATGCAAAGCGATGGGAAAAACTCAAAATTTTGCATCACCAGTTTTGTGACCGTTGGAAACATGAATACTTGAAAGGTTTACAAAAGCGTTATAAGTGGAAATACCCTGAACGAAATGTTTCAGTAGAAGATATTGTTGTCATATGTGTCAAGGCGACCTCTTACATAAAATATACGTAACTTAAATCTAGTACAATTCGGGATTTATTGCTTAAGCTGAATGCACATGAACAAGGCGGATCTGAACCGAATGCTGTAAAAACGGTTTTCTTAATAAGAAGAAATCCATCTCAACAGAATAGGTTCAAAGCCGAGGGTGAAAAGTTTAAAAAGAATAAATTTGTGAGAGATTTTATCTAAAGCTTTACTAAAGTCAGTTGAAATTACATCGACCTCCTTTCCATTCTCCAAGGCTGAGAGAGAAAATGAGACAAAGTCAACGAGGTTTGTTGTTGTTGACCTGTCTTTGAGGAACCCGTGTTGTCTAGTTGAGATGAGAGATTTGCAACGAAAACTTAAGTTTTCTACAATATGCTTTCGAAAATTTTGGGTATATGCGATAGTTTAGCGATGGGACGATAATTTTTCACGTCGCACCTAGGACCTTTTTTGTGTATAGGGGTTATAAACGCCGTTTTCCAAGCTTGGGGGAAAATACCAAGGGATATGGACAAGTTAAAGATTTTTGAGAGGGGAAGGGAAAGAGTTGAGGAGCACTTCTTAAGAAATATGGCAGGTATACCATCGGGGCCAGAATTAAACTCATCATTTAGATGATTTAACTTTTCTTCAATTAGGTCGGAGTCAAAGAAACGTGAAAGGAATGGATCAAAAGAAAAATTCGGTAAAAACGAGAAATAATCTGAATCAGGAACAAAAGAATCGTCCGTGAAAGATTGTTTGAAGTAATTTGCGAAATAGTTTGCTACGGCGAGTGCATCGGATGAGGATTCATTATTGAAGGAAAGGGAGGAAGGGTACCCGTCAGATTTTCTTTTGTGGTTGACAAATTTATAAAAAGACTTGAGGTCATTAATAATGTTAGATTTCATTTCGATTAAATAGCGTTGGTAAAGGGTGTTGAAAAGCTCACAGAAATGTAAATAAGAGCCAAGGTAAGCTGAATAGTCAGTAGGAGATCGAGTACGAAGGAAGATTGTCCACAATTTGTTCCTTTTATTTCTTAGAGTACGGAGCCTATGGTTATACCACGGAGGGGAAGTAGAAGAAGTTTTAAGTCTAGAAAGGGGAACGAAGAGGGATATAGCTTTATGTATTTCTCTGTAGGACGCGGATGTGACATCTTCTACGGTTAGATTATCAAAATTAAAGTGAGTTCTATTCAGATAATCAGAAGAGTAGGTACACATGTGAGACCAGGTTGGCTGGAACACGTAGAGAGAAACGCTCCGGTTCGACGGATTTTCGAAACCATAGAAATCGCGGAAGAGGAAAACTTCGTGTTAGGTGGCGCAATCAAATGGAAGAAGACCTCAACCAGTTTAGAGTGCAAAACTGGCCCGCCCGAAATCGAAATTTTTGGCGTAAGATGTTGGTTCAGGCTCAGGTTCACCTCGAACTGTAAGGCCCACTTAATTAAGTAAGAAAGTAACTCAAACTATAGTTCTAAAAAAAAATATATTGAGGATTAAGGCTCTCTTAGAACCTGGTAAACCAAAATCTATAGCTTTAAAATTTGTGGTATTAATAGATATTGGAGTTTTATTAATTAGTGCAATTCATTGAATGCAAACGCTTATTTTTGTTTTGCAAAAAAAACGCTCTGAAAAAGTTTTCCACTAATTGCCTGCGATTTTAATTCGTTCTATTGAACTGCCGTGTTTGTAAGTTACAATAAAACAAATAATAATTTGCGATTACATTTTGCAACAAAAAAACTATCTTTAGTTTGAAAAAAAAGAATCGATTAACGAAGCTTTTAAATGAATGCTAGCACTTAATAAATTAATAATAATTATCCATAGGTGGTATTTAAAAAACGTGTTAACTGAACAAGCACGTTTGAATGGAAATTTCCATAATATGAGAAGAATACTTTTATCATAGGTGCAATGCCATTCATTGATTGGTGGGATGTTAACCGAATACGAGTATAGGAATTTGCAACTTAGTTTATTGTTTGTCTGTCAATAGAAACTCCTCTAGATAACTCATTCATTTGTAGCACTACCCACCAAAAGCTTGTGATAATTTTAGCGCCACTTCTCAGGGAAACTAACAATTATACATACCTGAGTATACGGGGTATGGTACTCGTTTGCTCTCAATAAAAACTTATTATTTGAACTTATTAGTGTCTCGTCAAGTGTTAATTGCGTTAATTGATTTTGTTGATATGAGGAAAATGATATATTGCAATCAATTAAAAATGATCGTTATTGAGATGACAAGCTGTTATGTACATACTCTGACAACCAATGAGTCACTTGACTGGCTTTACTAAGAAGTGTTGAAATAATTGAGGATGTTGACTGTGAAGAGATGCTTCAGGGTTCAGGCAATATTTACTAATTGAAGCTTAATAGCTTCCGGCATATTGGCTGAAGTTGGTTTAAGAGTTTTGGAATGTTAAGCAATTAGTAGAATGCTTGGATACTTGTAAGTTGTAACGTCTCAAATTCCAAATTGTTTTAAGAAAAGCTTTGTCAGTCTTTTTTAACTAAAATTATAAACTCAAACAAAAAACTCACAAAGGAGTTTAAATTTACTAACTTACTTACTTAGGTGGGCATTACAGTTCGGATTGAATCTGAGTCTCAGCGAAATTCTTTCGGAAACACTTTCAATTTCGGGTGATGTCTCTCCAGTATTGAACTCTATGTTTGTTGAGGTCTTCTTCCACTTGATTGCGTCAGCTAAGACGAAGTCTTCGCCCTCTACGATCTCCATGCAATGTGGTTTCGAACCCATCGAATATGAACGTTGATGTCCATCCGCTCTACAAGTCCAAGCCATCGTAGTGTAACGGTGCGTACTTTTCTAGCTATATCCATGTCGTTCAACTAATTGTTGTAACTTCTTCTCCACACATTGTTTTTGCATACGGGACCAAAGATCATTCGGAGTATTTTTAAATTGAAACACCCAAGGGGTTCCTCATCTGCGTTCGACATCGAACAATGGGTTTCGTTTTGGTGGCCGAGTGAAACCCAGAACCTCAGAGACAGTGGTTCTGATGGCTTCTTGGCATTTCTGCAACTGGTCTTCAATGCTTGGTTCTGGCGGCATAAGATCCAAGGATAGTTGGAGGGACACTCGATTGGAGAAGGCACTTGCAATCTCTTGCGATTGTAGCTTTCCGACGTCATATCTTTTCACAGCGCAGCGTTGGTTCGCACGATTCATGAACAGGATATCCTAGTCCGTACCTTCGCTACAACAAGGAAGTGGTTTGCCCCTCGGAAAGTTCGGACATTTATCACACTGGAAGAGTGCCTTGCGTCGATCGCAACACAGTCAATTTGGTTGACGGTAGATTGATTTTGCGATCGCCATATACTTTTATGAATTTTGAGATGCGGGAAGCGCGTACTGCTAACAACAAGATTTAGACCAGCAGCAACATCGATTAGCCTGACTTTGTTTTCGTAGGTTTTGTCATGCAAGCTATGCTTATCGATTGTATTTCCAAAGATGTCCTCCTTACCTAGTTGTAAGTTAAAATCGCCAAGTACTATTTTCACGTCATGTTTCACGACATGCCGTAGGCACTCCTCATAAGTGCCTACAATCTTTGGAGGTATCATCTTTCTCTTCAGTGGGGGCTTGGGTACTTATTAGGCTAATGTTGACGATTTAAGCCTTGATGCGGATATAGTCATTAAACCCTCATTAACTGGATTTTGGCTGATAACCTTATCCCTAAAACTACCTCTAACGACATATCCCCACCCAAATAAGAGTTTCTGGTGTCGCAGTGGCGGTTATGCCTGCATTGTAGCAGTCCAGGTCGTCCGCTAATTCTCCAGCTACACGTAATCCATTATGGGATCTTACGTTCCACGTGCAGATCCGGAGGTCTTTGTCCTTTTTTCATTTGCTTGGGTCGTCAGCGATGGAATCACAATTGTTATCCGAGGCTGCTGATTGTTTCGGAACCATGTAGATTTTACATGGTTGGGTAGTTAGCTCCACGCACAACTCCCAACGTGGGTGGCCAGGTCTTTTTAATATCCCCTTCGACATAAAGGATTCCGTATAATCCGGAAGCAGTACCCTGCTGCAGGGGTATGAGAGCTGCCGCTGCGCTGGCTCGACAGGAGCTCATCCGCCGCCATCTCTACTTCAATACTCTGTCCTAGCATTGCAAGACCCTGAAAGACCTTTAAACCTTTAAAATATGTCAGAGAACCTCATTTAGGGGTTTCATCTCTTTTGACTGCTGAAGTCCACCGTTGATTCTGTAAGTCGAACTCATCCGCTGAGACTTTCCCAAAAAGCTCTGGTAGCTGGTAGACCACTGAGGTTCGGACAGTTAGTCATTACTCACAGAGCATTATACTGTTGATCTATTTCTTCTTCGGCCCTTTGTCAACACTCGCACTTACTTGTTTAGCAGGTCCTCTCCGGGGCGAAAATCACAGTTTCCAGTGGCTACGCGTGGAGGTATAGGAAGCTCAATTGTCGTGTACTTTAAGTTGCAACATCTGGGCCCCACCAAGTGGACACCAATTAGAGCATTCCCGAATAGAATATGCCAAACCATCTTCTGCGGCTGTCAAATATCATTACGATAATTGCAGAAATGCCAAAAATAAACAAAAAAAAAACTCAGAGCCGAGCTTTAAAATCACCAAGGACGACTTTTTCATTAGGAAGTTAACTTCTTCGTTTGCTTGGTTGGGATAATAAATTTCATTTTTTCTGTAGCTATACCTATAACAATTGGTTGATTATGAAAGTCAGATCAGTATCATATATCAGTATACTATATAACAATTGATTGATTATGAAAGTCAAATCTGTTCTCTGTTATGACCTCTAAAACCTCTATTAGACTATCGGGATTAGTCAGCCATTTCTTCCAGAGCATTATGATGTTGCTATTTTCCTCGAGATAAAAAAAAAAAGCACAATTTACGTTCTCTCTTGTCTTATACGTTTTTTTTTTTCAAAAAAAAAAAAAAAAAAAGAGCCAGCGCCCAAACCCTGTTCCAATCGGAGCAACTATTGTAGAAGAAAAAATAAAACTACTCCAAAACGCTCCGATGTTTCGACATAAAAAATTTTGGATATCTTTACCTACTCCAGACAACTGTTTATTGAAATACTTGAAATTGAAATTATAAAGAAAAATAATTGAAAATATCAATAGGAGGTGCAGCAAAACTCTAGAAGCCAAGTGCATTTTAAGGACCTACAATTAGGCTTAATGAAATGCTGCTTTTCATGGCAGTGTTATTATCTTGACTTGTCGGTTCCTTGCCAAAGTCGATACATACTTGAATGGTTTTTCAAAAAAGCAGAAATCCCTGAATGAGCTACTCCAAAATATTTGGTTTTTGAAGTACTTCGGAGTTCCCATACGAAAAAATGAAACTCGGAGGCGGCATAATGACACCGCCATGATGGCTGATAACACGATTTGGGCAATTTATAGTTCAGAACCTTGATTGCGACATAGGTTGTGTGCAATGGCACACTATCCTGCATGAATCAAATTTCGTCCATGTCATCAACCTCATTGAAATAAATTGGTTAACATCTGTACCGCCCACCGATAACCGAATTGAGTCTAACACTCTTGGTTACAACAGCCACATTCTACAGCTGTGGTACAGTGCTATAGAGTGTTCTACTTTTCATCATTACCTACTTTTCTTTCAGCCGCCCAGTTTCATCTGGACGCCGCCTTTGAGGTTATATCTGCACCGCAAAAAAAGGGAAGGCTGCTACCCTGGGGCCTGCAACACAAAACTTCAAGTCTACAAGTCAAGAGTTACTTGTAGAATTATGTCCATTACACTTGTGATAGATCAAGCAAACTTGTAGCTTTGTGTTACAGAAATTTCTTGCAATTGTGATAATTCACTTGTATTACAATTATTTGTAGTTTTGTATTACAAGCCCCTACATACCCCTACAATTATGTGTGCTCCATGTCTGAGTGCTCCAGATTAGCATAAGCCTCCTCTTTTCATTTAAAAAAAAAAGCCACAACTTAGTTTGTGTGGGACGTCCTACAGGGACATTGGAATAAGTTCTTACTATTTCACAACTTTGTCCAAGCATAATATAACGACTCGTTTCGTTTCGTGGAGGTATGATACTGACTTTCTGTGAAAAGTTCGCACTGGAACCCGCTGTCAGTATCAAAACAACTTATAATTTGAAGAGAAACCATCACATGGCAACTCTTTACTAAAATTAACTTTTTTTCTTCAAAGAAAAAGTAAAGATTTATTTTTTTTTGTTTCAAATCTATTTTGGAAATTGTGCATTTACTCCATTGTTTTTCAAATTTGCTCCGAAATTTGATGACTGAGAGTCGAAACCTGCAAAGCACCCGTTCCTCTCCTTAAACGACTCATATGCGAATAAATTGAGTTGGATGCTCTTTATTTAGTTTATCACCTTACTTCCGTCACCCACCGCAATTCTCCCTTTGAAACGATGTTTTTACCAATGTAATTCGCCATCCTAACTCCTAATATAATAATACTAAGAATTTCATAACCAAATTGGGAATCGCCACCCCTCAAAGGTGTATTCACCATGCCCGTACAAAAAGTCAAAATTATCGATTGCTGATATTGATATTCACCATTCGTTAATATTTAAACTTCTGCTACGAAACTTAAGTGGTTGGTTTTTCATCATATTACTTCCAAGCTCCAACGTCATATCCAAATTAACGCTGTTCATTAATTTTGTGAGATTAATTTCAACACAACAGCAATATTTCGTCCACGAAACGTTCACTCATAATTACATTTACTATACTTGAAGTGTTGTGATTTTGAAAATAGATTTCTATTATTGTGTTTACGATAATAGGACTCATCGCGTGAAGTACCCCGCCTATACCATACAATGCCATGATCATAATTTAATCCTCATGAATGATATCGTTTCACTCTTTTATAGACAGAGCTAATACACACAACATACCTGCATACATTCCATTTTCAAAAACATACCAGACGCTATCATTCAACATAAATTTGAATATTATCTCCTGACAAGTCACTTTTAATCCAGACACTAAGCCTTTAAATCAATTTGAGAATGTTGTCTTTTATGGCAGAGAAATCAAGCAGAAGCACCTCCTTTTGCGTGCAATTGTGTCATTAATGTCTATTCCAAATTTAAAGGCAAACTCAATTACTATCTTCAAAGAAATCGTCTTTACGTCGTTATTTGACTTAATTGACACCACAAAAATGTGGTTGTGGGTGTGGGCGATCTTTTGGCATTCCTTAAGTTTATTAGTTGCAAATATACATACACGAAAGTATACGCAAGAATAAGGAGAATAACACATACTTGACATGTTTGTTAATTAAAACAGACTTATGGGTTAATATTACACATAAATGTGTAAATTAAGTTTATTACATTTTTGTAATGTGTGTCAGTAACTAATAAATGGTTGAGTAATAAATTATAGCCGCAGTATAAATTTAATTATTTCATTCTATGTAATTTTATCTAAGGCATTAGTAGGTAATTATTTGCATTCTGATTGTGATTCTAGTGCCCGAACATTTTTCGTCCATATCAAAGCAATAAAGAGTTGTAATGAGGTAAACGTTAAAAAATTGTAGCACAGGTCAGTAACGGTTTTGCTGCCTAAGGCAAGCAATATTTTTCTAAAGGTTCTTCAAGTGGAATCCAAGTCTAAGATTAAATTTTCTTTAAAAACTCACGTTTTTTGAGATAAGAAACCCTCAAAATAAAAAAAAATAACATTGTATACAATAGAAGCACATTTCACATTGACTTCACTTGACTAAATTTTACTCGCGATTGCTGATGGTGGGGTGCATACATCTCAAAATGCATTTAGGTAAGTTTGTTTTTCTTTTTGTGTTTATATTAACAAACGAATCGAATCAAGTAAAGTCAATGTGAGGTGTGTTTTCATTGTAAACACTTTTATCGGACTTCACGCGGTTCAACGATTTTAATTATTAAGAAAAAATGATTCTCTTATTTTTGAGGCTATGTTTAAGAATTCCATTTCATTTATTAATGCCACCACAGCTTTTCCGTCGTCCGCTGCAAGGAAATACCTAACTTATTCAAAGCTTACTCACTCAGGTTCAGGTTCAGGTGAACCTGTGCATCAACCAAAATCATTCGCGAGCTCTCTAGAGTTTTGTTTTTTAAGTGGGTTGATTTAATTGCGCCATCTAAACTCGAAAACCCGAAAACTCGAGTCGGAGCGTTGATGTCCTTCCGCTCTACCAATCCCAGCCATCGTAGTTTTGCGATACGTACTCTTCCGCTCTACATGCCCATGTCGTACTTTTTTTTTCTCTCGAAGGTTTTTAAAATACACACTGGAGCACTCAGACCTAAATATCGGTCCATTGTACTATTAGAAAGCAACCTTTTTTTAATACTTTTAATATAGCTGTCCAGAAAAGACGCTCCCATGATAAAAAGCCTAGGTTACCAGCTCCCATCATGTTTGCACCAAGTATCTTCAACCTGGTACGAGAAAATGCCGGACATTCACAGGGGATGTACTCTGCGTTGTCATCATCTTTTCCACAGGATGCACAGAGTGTGGTATTACTTAAACCTATAACACGTTTAAATGCTTGGCAAAAGAGAAGTGCCACACCGCAACGCCAACAAGCTTTCTACAATCTTTTCTGCTACTGGATAGCAAAAATGTTGGAGTTTTCTTGTTAACTTTGGGGAGCATACGTTTAGTCTGCCTGCATCCAAGGGAGGCATGCCATCTACGGGTGTTCTCTTCACAGATCCAATTGTTGATTGAAGTCGTCAGTCGTCACTGAGGACCCTGGCAGACCAAGTGCCGGTTCAGGTCCTTAGAAAGCTGTCTGAAATCCTTGCCTTGCAAGTTCATCGGCGATCTCGTTTCCAGCTTTGCCGTTATTGCTTGAGTTATTCTCCTTTTGATCTCCGCTCTGATGTTGTTTTCCGTGCCCATAGCGAATCCTAGGTTGACGAAGTCCTCTACTATCTCGAAGTAATGCTTCTTATTGGAACGTTTTATCCAATTCATAGATTTTTTTCTGTCCTTGTATTACTCGTTGTATTGGCCAAGGCACTATTTGTTCTTTTCTGCATCAACATTTATGTCCTGTTGCATTTGCCTACCTGTATTTTTTATCGAACCATGGGTTTAGTTTTGGGGGCCGAGCGAGGCATAGGTTCTGATGGCTTGTTGGCATTGCTGCCTCTGGTCTTCAATGATAAAACTCGTGGCATAGGATTCAATGATAGTTTGAGAGACACTCGATGCTCTAGCAATTTCTTGCGATTGTAGCTTTGCGACGTCATATCGCTCCACAGCCTTAGTTCGAGCGAGTCGTGAACAAGATATCCTCATTCGTAACTTGGCTACAACAGTGTTGTGGTCCGAGTCAAAGTTGGCAACTCGGAAAGTTCGGACATCTACACACTGGAAGAGTGCCTTGCGTCAATCGCTAAATGTTCAATTTACTACTAACAACAAGTTTTAGCCCCGCAGCAAAATTGATTAGCCTGGGTCCGTTTTTGGAGGTTTTGTCATGCAGGCTATGCTTGCCGATTGTATTTCCAAAGATATCCTCCTTCCTTAGTTTTGCGTTATAATCACCAAGAACGATTTTCACGTCATGTCTAGGGCATTGCTCATACGTTTCTTCGAGGAGCTCATTGAAACAATCTTTAGTGTTCTCGTCTTTCTCTTCTGTGGGGGCGTGGGCGCAAATTAGGCGAATGTTGGCGAACTTAGCCCTGATGCGGATGGTCATTATACGCTCATTCCTCATTTACTGAATTTTGACTGATAGTGATAACCTTATCCCTGAGTCTAACCTCTAACTTGAAATCCGCAACCAAATAAGCATTGTTTCTGTTGTATGTAGCAGTCGCCATAGTTGATGTCGTAGTATCTCATTTTTTTATCTGAAGATCGCCATGTACCGCTATCGAAGAAGTGCGAAGTAATGGGGTCCGGACCATTAAGCGGTTATATCTGCTTTGCAGCAGCCTAGGGCTTTTGCTATAGTTTTCCGGCTGTAGGTAATCCGTTAAGGGATCTTGAGTTCCACGTACAGACCCGGAGGTCTTTGTCAATTGGTATCCCCCTGGGCATAAAGAGCCGGATAATCTGGAAGCAGAACCCTGCTGCAGGGGTATGAGAGCTGGTGGTGTGTCTCGCCAGGAGGTCATTCGCCACCATCTCTACTTCAATACCCTATCCTAGTATTGAAAGACCCAGTAATACCTGTATGAGCTACTCCGACATGTCTGGTATGTCGGAGTAGCTCATTCAGGAGTTTCGGCTTTTTTACTGCTGAAGTCCACCGTTGGTTGTGTAAGTCGAGTTCATTCGCTGTGACATTCCTCATAAGCTCTGGTAGACCACTGAGATTCGGGCAGCCAGTCATTACTCGCAGAGCATTAGTGTTGATTGATGTGTTCTGCGTTCCTTTGTCAACACTCGTACTTGGTTGTTTGGCAGGTCACCTCCGGATGGAGCATCCTAGTACCCAGTGGTTACCGCGTGGAGGTATAAGCACAATTGACTTGTGCTGCTATAAGTTGCAACATCTGGGTGCCGCCATATAAACACCAATTAAATTAGAGCCTTTCGCGAATAGTACACGTTCAACCGCAACCACCAGTCAGTAAGTTAACTAAAATAATTTTTAAGATAGTTCTACACATTTTTACTAGCAAGTAGATATGAATTCATGAAATAAAAATGAATTGCGATAAGTAGGATACTCAAACTGTAAACAAACGATTTAAGACGAATTTTAAACTGTATCGCCAAGACTTATTCTAACCACTTTACATTTAATATAACTGGCTTCAAAATTATAGCTAGACTTTTCAATAAGTTTCATCCGTTATTAATTAGAAGACAATGATGATGCAAGCACTATTATATTCGCAGTCATCTAAGTGTTTTTGTAACGGAAAATATGATTAGGTAGTTACCAAATCAAACAAGCTCGCTCATAGTACCTACCAGGAACACTCAAACGAACGAAAACAGGAATGATATAACACAAGTATTTAACGTTTACCACTTCATTGCAATATGCCCAATTCTGATGGAACTTAGGAGAGTTTTTTATGAGAAGAACTACCTGGAAGAAGAAGACTTAAAACTTATTCTAAATGGAGAAGACTGGGTTCGGCTATACAAATTCACCACTGAAGCGATGTCTTACAGAAGCAGAATTATGTATGAAAACTTTTAAACTCAAATTAAAGCGCTTTGTTCTCAGTATCTAAATTAGAATTACCAAAATAATAAGCAAAAAAAAAAAAAAAATTATATGTTTTGTTTTCACTAAACTAAAAGTCATTCTTTAAACTAAAAGATGTATTCATAAAGCTCTTTTATTTTATTTTTTTTTTTCTGTACCCAAAATACAGTACTTGTTCTGTTTTAACTAAACTAAAAGTCAAAAAAAAAAAAAAAATCGTTTTAACTAAACTAAAAGTCATTATAAAAATTCAAATAAATTTTATTTAAACCAAAATATTTAAAATTACTGGTCCACAAATTTTAATATGTATGAATCAACAATTATTATGAATTATTATGAAAGAAAACACTGTAATAAATCAAAAAATTATAGAATAGTCACTCGGGCAGACTGCAGTAATGCCATGCTCTAATTTATTCAATTTATTAAAGCGCAAATGCAAATGTAACTTTTTTTAAGGAATGAATAAAACAATCTATCTATCTATCTATCTATCTATCTATAACACAAGTATTTGAAAATCGTACTAACATTAGCACTGCACAGTGCACATCCAAATTTAATTGGCAACAATTATTTACTAATAGGTCGAATCGAATCAATATATACATCAGAGGAGGCATATGTATTACACATATCTTAGCAGGCAATGAAACGAAAATGAATCCAACAGCTCCAGACCAACTGAGGTACATTATTGCAATTGGTTCGCTGAAATACTAGCTATCTTGCATGAAAATACCATCAGCAAATTACATAAGATATCTTAATGTTTGTAATGGAAAAACGTGATATGGAATCATTTTTTCTTAAGCTGCACATCTTGTTAATAAAGCTGTACCATGTGTTTTATCAGTAAACCAATATTAGTCGTTCTAAATTCGCAAAAATGTGTAGATTTATTTCACTCCACCTAGTTGAGAGAAATGCGCTGGACCTTCGTATTCTCGAGCTCTGTGGTACCGCCCTATTTATTCATTGCAATCTGTGTATAACTACTTCTTTTATTTTCGTTATCTATAAGGGATCACAGCTCTCCTACTTCTCTGATTCACACTAGCGATCAACCTGTGAGGTAACGCGGCGTTGCACATTGGGGTATTTGCCTCGAAAAACCGCTCATATAAGTTTTTCGAAAAATGTAAAATTGAGAAGTGATTTTTTTCTTAGCTGTAGTTAAATACCCATAGAATAATTCACCGCAATTGCTTTTTTTTTAATGCACCCACTGCCGCACAGCATCTGTTGGAAGTCATCGATCGTAAGCTTTTAATGTTGATCAGTTTTGCTGTCAGAAAAATTATTTCACTAATAAATTTTTTTTTTGGTTTTTTGCTATTGCACTTACAATTTTTGTTGTGGAAGTTTCAGTTGCAGGTGTGTACCTTTTTTTAAAGCTATTTTCATAGCCTTCGATGCTTTAGTTTAATGGAAAATGAATTTATTGAAATGTATGAAAAAGGGCAGTGTTTTTTTTCATTTATTTTTTTTAATGGACATTTTGTTATATCATTCCGTTTTATCCAGCAATATGTTTGATATCAGCTTAAAGAGGAAGATGTCACAAAGCAAAAACAAAAAAAAACCCCTGCCCATAACTGCCCCTCGAAATTTTATCGTCCGTTATGTATACCTAGTTTTGCGAAAATAAATAACTTTTTATCATCCAAAAATAAGCATTACTTTAAAGGGTCAATCTGGATTGCGTTTTTTTACAAAAAAACACCTATATGATGTTATGAATGAGTGTTAAGAGAATGTTTTTAAAGCCAAATTAGATAAATAAAAAATAAAAAAATAAAAAAATAAAAAAATAAAAAAATAAAAAAAAATAAAAAAAATTTTTTTTTTCATTTATACCTTAATTCATTAGAAACTAGCTTCACAACCCTTTTGCATTTGTTTTAGCCAAACTTCACTCAGAGAAAAAAAATTTCATGAGCGGTTTTTCGAGGCAAATACCCCTATGTGCGTTGGCTTCAGAAAGTGTCGACAAGCCTTCCGGTTTTGGATTGTTCCGTGTCTGAGATTAACGACACGTAGATGTCATTGCAATTTTCTGTTATTCCATACCGATCATGTCTGTATGATATTGCTTCTTTGATGGGGTTCTCTGAAGAATATCAACTGAGCCACTTGTGCTCTAATTTTCCAAGATGCTACTTTTGATGGAAGTGTCTTACGGCATCCACAGTGTGGATCATTTTTTGTTGTGTAAAACGATATCAATCCCTACATTTCAGCGTTGCCATTCAAACATTATATATTTAGAAACACTAGACTGACACCAAAATAGCTTTTCGCTTTTTATCGATTTATTATTCGCCCAAATTTTTGTTGCGTGAATCATAACCAATTCAAATAAAGGACTGAAAAAGGTTATAAAGGCATTAGTATAGTTCCCTCGAGTCAAAATCAAAATTAGCTTAAAAACAGAATCAGCTAAAAAAGATAATTTTCAAACCAGCAGAAAAGAAGTACTCTCTGGCATCACTAAACCGAAAAGCTGTTTTGCTGTTAGTCTTGTGTTATGTGTTTCTGTACAACGCAACCTCACTGTGGGTGCATATTGTTATATAGTAGAATGTGTCCTTTGTTTAACCCTAACTCCTTATCCCAAACCCACTAAGATGCATGGTTTACGATCTCAGCACACACCCGATGTTTGCCGAGCGAACATCAGCTGTGAGCTGCTTCAAGCTTTGGAGAATTGACTCTCTCTCCACGATTGTCTTCTAAAGAAGAACGATGGAGAGATAGTCAATCTGAGCTTTAGTCAGAGTTATAATAGTCGAGCATAAAGTAACTTCGTGTTAAAATAGCAGGGTATGAATAAAGCTAAAACTTAAATATAACTTGGTTGTGTTTTTTATCATTGAAGACTATTGAGCTCCCACTTATTTATATCAACACTTCCATTTTTGACGTTATGGCTTCTGCTTATTTAGGTACTTCTAATACGATCAAGCTTTGTTTTCCCTGCTATTTAACGAATCATCTTCATTTCAGCTGCCATCAACTAACTCTCATTCTTTTTATATATTTTCCAACATTGTGAACCGTTTGTGAGTGCCAGTCGTACAACGGCCTTCAGGTTAGAGGGCGTTTTTCTATCACAGAAAATTACTCGCAACTTATTCATCCACTCATTACAAGTTGCTTTACTATCGATAAAAGATCTTAAATATTTAGACTTTTCGTACTTTGAAAGCACATTTCCACTCAAATAAGTGTCTAGATTAAGTATGTCGGGATCAGAAAGAAGGCAATACAAGTACTCAGTCTTTTTTTGGGCTGAAAAATATACTAGAGTCGATCAAGGGTCAAGATGTGGGTGGGATGGGATTTTTAAGGAAAAAAAGCGGTCCATCTCGATTTCCGGCGAAACTATAAGTCTTATGGAAACAAGTTAGGATGCAAAGATATAGGTACTGGTACTTGAAAGATCTATAACTTTTGTATTTACCAATTTTGTCAAATAAAATCGAGGTTTACGTGAAATATTCAAAAAACAAACTTTTTTCTATTTTTTACAAAATTTGGTGGAAACCTACTTTATATAATGTTTCAAATAAACTGTAATTTTTTAAATTTTAAATTAATTTTTTAATAATTGATATTGGACTAAATATTGAAAAAAGAACCAAACTTTCAATCGAAAATTCTCACGTCAAAATATCTGTTTTTTTTTTTAAGTCAGTTATTAAAAGAACTGTTTCAAAATGCTCTAAACAAACTTTCAAAATGGGCCAGTAAGTGTGGACTTGGAATAAATCCTCACAAGACTGAACTGGTACTCTTCTCTAGGAAATACAACATTCCGCACATAGACGCTCCTTTCATTAACGGCATACAACCAACTTTCTATAATGTGGCTGAATACTTGGGTCTAATTTTAGATTGAAAGCTGAGTTAGAAGCCAAATATTCAAGAAAGAGTGAAAAAAGCTGCAGTAGCCAGATTTTCATGTAAAAAAGCCATAGGATATCATCAAACTCCAACGTTCAGCATGTATATGTATGAGGGGTGCCTTACGCACGCACAACTCCTTCAACGGCACTGGACATCCTGTTTCACCTAGTCCCACTTGACATCTACAGCAAACAAACAGGTGCTATGCTGACAATCTGAACAAATTCGGAATCCCAAAACCAAACACAGATTACACCACACCCAAACTCGTATTTGAGACAAATTTCCGGGCGACCATTCCATCCATAACAAACTGGGAGGACCAATTATTCTTGGAAAACGAATACATACGTCCATTTTTATACGGACGGTTCGAAAACAAATGAGGGAGTAGGTTGTTTATTTATGTCACCTTCCATTGGTTTCACACGAGGAGGCACTCATTTTAAAAACCAATGGAACACCCAACATTTTTTTCTATTCAGTTTAACGTATTTGCCTATGGCTCTTAAAAAATATTCCTTGAGGAAAATTGGCAGTTGAGTAAAATGTATTAGTGCTTCTTGAGTGGATTCTCACTTCAAATCGAGAAGTAGCTGCCACTCCTCAGAATCATGAGAAGCTATCTTTTTGCACCAATGGAATGGGTTGAGAATGCTCCTGGGCGATCGTGTGCGGTTCTTTTCGTCCAATGGAAAGTGACATTAGATGAAATGAAATTAAAATCTCGCTTCGTCTTCCAGATCATTGTAGCGTGTTCCAAGCAAAGGTGATGACAATTAGCGAAGCTCTGTCTTGGCTCAGAGAAAACATAATATCCAAAAAGGATAAATGCATCTTCTCCGACAGTCAGGCGGCCATCGAATCCCTGGTATCAAATTCCTTCAACTTTATTCTAGCCCTTAACTGCCGATCATCTTTCAGGGGGATGTCAGAGCAATTTAACATTCACCTGTGCTGGGTGCCGGGGCATAGAGACATTCCAGGAAACTGCAAACCAGATGAACTCGCCAGACACGGAACACTTGTGCCCTTCTCACCGAAAACGGAGAGTATCGGTATACCAATCGCTACATACAAGCTCTTGCTGAAACAGGACGCATACAAGAAAATTAATATGAGATGGTCAAGCAGTTTAACGTGTAACGCAACGAAACAGATCTGGCATCTGGCCCAAGTTAGATCTCTCTCAAAAGAAAAAACATCAGTGCGACGATAGGTGTCATCACAGGACACTGTCTTATTGGACGACATGCCGCAAGGCTAGGAGTCGCTTTAAACGACTTTTGCAGAAGTTGCATGGATAAGGGGGAAGAAGAAACTATTTCCCACCTTCTCTGTTCATGCCCAACTTTAGCTCACAAACGTAGGATACACATAGCTTCGTATTTCTTTGATGACCCTAGTGATCTTACTCTAATCGACGCCCTGCGTCTCTGCCGCTTCCTTGTAAGCTCGAATCGGTTCCATTAGGATTAGGATATATTAGATCCATTGTGGTATCACAATTGGCCCAACGGGCCTAAGTGTCTAAGCCGAGCTAACACCCACTTTAACCTAACCTAAACTAACCTTTGTCAGTCAACTTAATGTTTGTTGAAACCTCTACTTTCTGATAGTTTGAAAAAATATAACTACAATAATAAGTTTTCTCAAAAAAACCAAAACCCAAAAAATCGAATTCGAAAAAACCCCTCACCCCTCCCACTTTCCGACCACAGATTGAATCTAATTTGTTTTTCCTTTTATTTTCTCTTCATTCTCTTCCTTTTCCAATTGATTTTGTTCTACTCCACTTTTGTTACCTCTTTAATTATTTTCAGAGGCTTCTACCCTGGTCTACTTAATAATGAAGTATGTATTTTAGATTGTGAGAAGGAGCACACAATTCAGAATTATAATTTGTTGGGAACCGCTTCTCATATCCACAACTACCAAATTTCTCTTTTATCCGTCATCTTTTTTTTCGGTGTGTCGTTTTACAATTCTTAATCAGCTTTGAACCCTCCTTCTCACCCAAGCCACTATTACTTGACTTTCTCAAATTACTGGATTACACACAACTAGTGAGGCGGGTAAACGTTTGTGTTTCTCAAATGTCAACACAGGTCGGCTGAGTAAGAAATAACAGCCAAAGATTAATTATAACGAGAGCACTTAAGCTCTAAGTTAATAAAATCATCAGCAGAAAAACGAATGTCTCATTCATTATGGGAAAAATAAAGTGAATTAAAATACAATGCGATGCTCTTGGTCTGAAATTAGCAAGAACAAATAATTTTTTCGATCGCCTTTGAATAAATTTATGTGATGTTTGAAAGATTAGGTCGTGGCTCGTGGGGTTGTGGCATTTAAAAGTCTGACTAACTGCTGCGGCAAAACGCATGATTTTTAATTGATTACTGTTTGTGCTTGAAAATTTGGAACATGTTTCAATTATATTCGGAACAAAATAAATTTTTAAAGCGAAGGGCAACAGCCAACAGCTATTATATCAATATTTCTGATTGATTAGGAACGATTTGGAGCTTATTATTCTTAAGTCATTAACAACATTAAATGATTGATAACACATTTTTTGGGGATTTCAAAAACTGTAGCATATCCAAATGGTTCAGGCCCAATGCAAATATATGAATGTAGATACGCACATAGAAAGAAATAAAATAAAAACGGTCTCACAACCTATTGCAAGTAGCTCATTTCTTTTTTTGTACCTACATCATGCAATAGAAAAAACCGCCCTTCGCTTCCAACCTTGAAATGCTAACGCAAACAGCTGTAATGTTGTCAACTTAAGATTCATCTCGCAACATTCTGCCATTCAAAATTTGAGGATTTAGTATAGCACGACATATTAAGCATACGAAAATGTGATCGAAGTTGTTCGACGTGATGTGCGATCAAAGTTTTATATTAAAACTGTTGCTTGATCTTTTTTTCTATATCTCCAAATCATTTCCACAAGTAGCGGATAAAAAAGGGAAAAGGATCATCAGCAAATTGATCCGCTGTATCTCGACATAGTCAGCTAATCTGGAGTATAAGCGAGTTTACGTTGTTGTTTAAATTAAGTAATAACTACTATTTTCAGATAAAATGAAATCAAAGCAGCAGTTAAGAAAATATGGGACCATAGTATTGCTATGTATTTACTCCATTACCCCAAAATAGAAACAGGAGTGAAGAAATAATTTAACTCCAAATTTACTTTTTGAAAAAGTTTTAAGGGAATTAGGGAGTTGGAGTGACAGATGTCTCATTTTCATGGCATTTTTGAATTTGATAACAGAGTGCTCATAAAAGAAAAGAGACGAAAGCGTACATAATAGGTCTGTTCGTTGAACTTTCCCCAGGGTTGACCCAGGTTTTCTTGACAACCCCATGAGTTGTCAAAAAAGCCTGGGTTTTCCAGTCCTCAAAAAACGCTAAACCACAAATCGCCACACATCCCTCTCATTTAAATAAAAACACATGCCATTTGACAGCCCTCAAATCGCCACAGCAAAAAGCTAGGGCGAGTTTGGGGAAAACCTATGGCAAACCTATGGCTCAAAAAACACTCAATTTAACATTCAGTGCGAATTTAGGTTTCTCGAAAAACGCTTTGTGGCGACCCCATGGCGACCCTAGGGCTTCAACGAACAAACCTAATGATAGCAAGCTTCAATTTTGACAACAGATTCCATAATCAGTCCTTAGAGACGAAAACAAAAACTATAATACAAATACCAAATCTCAGTTCCACCACCAAAAACGATACTCCTCGAAATGCACAATCAGGCCCCTGGGGCCAACTTGCTGATTCAGTTTTTGAGTAATATGTGATTAAATTGGCATATTTATCCACTCGAATTTTCAAAAGTGAAGGCTCAAATTGCTTATTTACTGATTCGGGAATTCGGCCTCCGGTTTCCCTTTTTCTTTCCCCCTCATCTTTACAGAACCTGGTGAACCTGTTGGAGACAACATAAATTCATTATCTTCGGTAAGCCTTTAAACTACACAAATTCGGACTGTGTTCAACTTCAGGCGAATAAAACTACAGTTTATTAATTCAATAGTTTATTAATGTATTAACCTTTCTTCTAATACTTTTACATACCACCAACTTCCAGCAACTTATTTGTAGTTAATTATTCAAAAATAGATCACAAACTTTTAGATTTGCTCACGTTACTTTAGTATCTCGTCATTCTGTTTTAAATCCTTCACTCTTTCATTGAATTTATTCACGTGGTACTGTGCTATTTTGTGAACAATAGTATTCGGACGCAACATATTTGTATTCATTGCTCTAACATAGCATTTGATAAGCGACTCCTCACTTTCAGGTGGACTTAGGTAAGCTTCCAAACCTCCAATAAGCTTTTAAAAATAAAATTACATAAAACAAATTAATTATAAGCTTAAAAGTTGTATAATTACCAAACTTTCGTCACAATTCAAAAACCGAAGAACCGAAGCGTGTTCAGACCAAATCATTCGTCGCCACTTGTTGTCATACTTTTGTGCCAATGGAATGAGAACCATAGAACTGAACAAATCATCGCCATAGCTTGCCGCTTGAAAATGATCAACGAAAAGGGCATACAAGTTTTGAAATTTACATTTTCCTAAACGAAACATAAAATTAACTTATTTCATTTTTAATATTTGTTAATTCAGAACATGCCTTCAAACACCTTATCGAATTCAAAGTATAGATCTGCACAGGATTCATAAAAATTGGTTAAATGTTCTTTTAGAAGTGATTTTATTGATGGCTCCAAAAATTGTGAGTCAGGTCCCATAAATGTGATCATGAGATACATAAGCTTTTCTGTCGGTGTTGTTATTTGAAATGATTCCTTTTCCAGTAAGCTCGTAAACATTAGTGTGACGCGTACAACATCACCTTCTGCAAAAAAAGCATTATTTTTATGCATATTTTACAACGCTAAAAGTTCATGGGTTTGCACAGAATTCTAGAACATTTTTTAGAAGCAATGAATTTTATTTTACAAAAACATTTCTAACCACATTCTGTATACGTACACAAACCACAAGACAACACAATGCAAAAGTTCAATTTATTTACCAGACATTAATTCCGCTGGCCTTTGATGAATTTGTTGCAAATAGTCTTCCAAAATTATTTTTAAATGAAAATATGGCCAATCTGGAGGTAAAATTGCTGTTGCAGAAGATGGAATAGATAGAGAAATCTCCGTAGGAGCCTAGATGATAAATATAAATCAGCTTGAAACCATATTATTGCATTTTAATTATACACATTGTTTTTTGGTCATAACAATTCTGAATACTTACCACTATTACATAGTGAGGATATACCACTGCCTCCAAAAACATCTTTCCCCATTTCTCCAGGGTTTCTTTAGTCTCTGTACACAGGTATTCACAATTGAAAATACGCTTTTGAAACAAGCGTTCAATTTCAGGTATGTGTTCTGCACTAAGACCACAAATAAAATTATACGTCGCACGAAGCATAGATGCTCTCCCCAAATATTCCTTGAACCCATCAAAGCACAACAATTTAAATATGAGCCGTAACTCGCATTTAGCAAAGAAATTGGTTGTTAAATGGGCATTCATTCCTTTTTCAAGATTCTTTAAGAGTTCTACAACTGGTTCGATGGTTTGCACTTGCAGTAAGCAATTGATTACAGTTTTCTCATTGTGCTCTTCGCTATGTTCGACGATTCGCCATAACGTAGTCAAAAAATAAAAGCAATACGTTTGTGGTATGGCCAGGTGTGGACCATGTTTTTGCATTAAAATTGCTCCAGCATTTGGAAGCGCTGGATACACGTTTCTGCGATCGATTACATCTTTCGAACGCAGAACTATCGAAGACGTTCTAAAAATTTAAAATTATTAACGATTTTAATTTAAAACAGTCACAACCCGGCTTACGTCAGTGAGTCTATAAATCGCAAAAATGCATTCGATTCCAGGAATTTTTTCAAATACTTTCTGAGGAACTCTCTGAATTTTTCAAAATCAGTATTTTTCGTGAGCCAAGAGAGAGCATTCAAACATGTTGTTAGCAATGTTGATTGGGAAAACTGAAACATAGTTTTTTTGGTTTGAATAATTATTATATTGAAAATTCACTCACCTCTTCAACTCCGTGTTGGGTTGCTTTGTGAAACCAATTGCAACAGCAGTCGACCAACCAAGTTCCCAGCACTGAATTAACTTCAAAACCGTTTGAGCCGCTGCAAATTGCACAGAGCAAAGCTGATGCATGTTGTCTTATAAGACAGGAACCACCCCTTTCATAAACAACATGATGATAATGCCATTCTAACATGTAACGGAACGCAGGTAGAAATTTCCTATGAAAACGATTGATTATTACTTTTGAATTAATGGATCTGCACGCACATTGGAGTTGTAATTAGTAGATTTAATCATAAGCAACGAAGTGTTAATTTACGTTGTGTCTGAAAAATGGGGACACTATCCCCATAAATAGGGAGACACGCAGTTATTGGAGGTAGTACTTTGAACAAACTACTTGTGGCAATATTTTCATTTTAAATAAAATGGAAAATAAATTTCTGATTTTTGCATTTTTCTTTTTTGGCCATGTCGCTTTTAATTCAGCAGTGAGTTGTTTTTTGTTAGAAACTAAATTTAAAAGCGATATTGAATGTGTATTTTTTTATAAAAATCAAGATTGAAATACCGGAACATCTTAAGGCGCATGCTAAGCGATTACACGATAAGTGCCAAAAAGAAATTGGTGTAGATGAAGGTATATTTATGCAATAACCATTGCCAATGTACATAGTCAATATTCGAATCTCAAATATTAAATGTAATAAATCTTTTTCAGCCCTCATTGCTATGAGCAATAATGGAAATTTACCAAACGACAGAAAATTACAGTGCTACATTCATTGCTTATTTCAAAAGACAGGATTGGTAAGTCTAACTAAAATCATCAAATTTCCTTTCTGGAATAATTCACCATAAGACTTTTGAACTTATCAAATATTTTAACAATTTTCATGATTTGCATTGAAAAACTCTTTTTAATATGTATTCAATCAACTGACCTTTGTCTGGTAGGTACTAAAAGATACTCAATAATTGCTAATGACACTGTTTCCGCCCTTTATACATAACCTAAGTCTTACTTAGAACAGCCGAATTTGTTTAACTTGAGACTATGTCAAGTGTGTGATTAACAAGAAACCAATAGACAATAAATGGCCTTATTTGGCCTATGACGCAAATTATTAAGTCAATTTCTTTTCTGTTACCAAGTTGACTGTTATAAAACATCCGCCTTGTCAGCTCGAAACCTCCTCTAGTAAGAACCGCATACATTTTCGTCAAATTATAAATACTGTTCTAGTCAGAAGTCAAAGTAAATAACTACTATTCTGCCTGGCAATATGTAATCATGTAAATCAGCTAGGCGGCCGACTTCTTTGGAGGTTTAGCTTTATTTCCACAAGACAACCCGCCTTTGTGTAGATTTGTGGAAGGTCTAGTTGTCTTTTTTTTATATTCTTGCTGTATAATTGGTTTTTTTTTGTAGTCTGGCAGGGAGAAGACTACATCCGTACTGTGTAAAACGCATTTAAGCAACGTCTTGTCTTCGACTATTGCTTTCCAGATCAGATTTTTTTTCTTAGTGGTTCTTTTTTCGTATCTCAGCAGGTGTAGAAAAGCTTGATCGTATTAAAATTACCATGATCCATGGAAGCCTTAACATAAAAAAACAACAAAAAATAGAGCACTACTCGCTGAGTTGATATTGTAATGTTCAAAGTAGAGATTCAGAGAACTCCGTCAAAAAGGCAATGTTATGCAACCTTTAGACGCGATCGTGAAGGAAAAAAAAGGAAATGCAGACCAAAAAACTCTTGGTACAGACAAAAGCAATGAAATCGGAAAAGGATGAAGAAGAATTGGCCATTTTTACCGTTCACGAAGACATTCAAGATTGACTCAGCAACTATTTAGTTTTCCTATTTCACGATCTGGAGGTCAAGAGCTGAAACTAAGAAATTCAAATTCGTGTCGCAGATTTTTAATGAAAAGGTCGGTAGGAAAATGATTTTTTAAACTTGCTGCATTTCTATCGATGCATGCTTTTCTCCGGCTTGGTTTTAATAATTCAGCTTAAATATGTATTTTCATTACGTTGGCCGTGTTTTATAATAAATACATGTGCTGAGTATCGTCAAGTACCTTACAATTTTTTTTCTGATTGTAAACAGAGTACCCTTCATACGGTTACTCTGGCGTATGAGCACTTTTTTTGCCAAAATAGCACGTTCCCAAGGTTGTCGCAACCAAATCACAGCTTCTTTGATTATTATTATTACTTTTATTTTGGTTATCTCAATAAAAAACAGTAGCAACCGTTCAAAGGATTCCGTTTCCATCAGCGCGAAAAAATCCTCACTAATAGCTTCATTTTTCACTTGGTCATCTATTTACTATTTTTCCCAAGCTTACTGGAAACTCTTCGGAATCTACGTACTCTCCAAGAAGCCTCTCATACTGTAGCGATCAAAAACTCTTAACAGTTTTTTTTTAAGAACTTGGAGTTTTCTGAAATCGACTTGTTTGAAAGGTCGTCTCGAGAATACTTTTACACATGCGGCTCGAAATGTCCTGCATTTCGACTTCCTTTGAAAAACTTACAAATAAGATCAACTTTCATAGAGTATACATTGCTCTCCAGGTTTGATGTATGCTTTTCAATTATTGCAACGTTTTGATAAAAATCTATCTCAGCCAGGCCACATTAATCCAAATGTTCTACAGATAACAACTACCAAATAGTTGTTATGAACAGTATTCATAAAACGATGCAAGCTGACCTCAAGGTTGTGGTTTAAGTTCTCCTATTCGTATTAAATATTTTTTATAAATCATCATACAAAAATGTGTATTCAACTAACAAAAGAAAATAATAATTCTTTCCACAGATTGATGAAAACAACGTTGTTCATCTAGAGCACATGATTGAAATACTTCCAACAGAAATGCAAGAAATTATCGAAAGATTGATTTCTACATGTGGAACCAAGCGTAACTAACATGCCGAGGTACTTGTTTCTACCATATTTTAAATATTTTTATTTTAGACGGAGCCGATCCTTGTGAAACAGCCTACTTAACAGTGAAATGTTATTTCGAAGCGGACCCTGCAGTAACCGAATTAGTTGAAAAATTCCTTTGAACTTTTAATTTAACTTCTTTTTTTTCGTAGAACTCAATGCTTATATAATGATTTATTTAAGTTTTCGCTTACTTGTACAGAACGTTGTCTGGTCGGAGTAACATCAGGGAACGGAAGACTCGCAACGATTCAATTTGAACTGTTATTAAATTTTCCTAAAAAAATATAATGAAATCAGTACTTCTACTTAAAATAAAGCATATTTAACAATTCAATTGTACCTTAATGTTTTCTTGATTGAAGAGATAATTTTGAAGACGATCGACTATGTTCATTGAGAGAAGTTTCAAAGCAAACGAAAGACTCTGTGAGATTAGAACTCGGCAAAGTTTAAGAACAAGATGCTGTGGATAGTTATAGAATCGAGGAGTTGACAGTGTTGTATCTGAGAAAATGGGATTCGATTTATTTGTGGAATGTTGCATATGAATGTAATCTTACCAACAATCTGAAGGCCTGGAAGAAAGTTTTTGAACAAGCAATTCATTAGGTCTTCCGATTTGAATATTTGCATAGCTGAATCTTTATTTGTTCGTGCGATTCGAATTAAAATTTTGAGGCAGGATGTGACCGTGCTGTTATCTGGCTTCTCGCTACTTAAAATGAAACTGTGAAAAAAGAATTAGAATTAAAACTAAATGTCTTAGATAGATTAAAAAAAAGTTTTCTACTTCCAACAATTCAAAAATATAAAATAAAATATAATTTTTTTTTTTTTTTTTTTAACTAATGCTTAAAACTACATAGTAAATATTTTCTTATAATATAAGATATATTATATATATATCGTATATTATAGGAGCCTAGTAGCTAAGGCTTTCAGCTCTAAAAAAAATTTTTGTTACCAAAAAGTTTAATGTTAAGGAAGTCAATTTTGGAACTGTAGAGTTTTTGCAAGTAATTTGACCAAGCAGGTGAGATACTGGTGAAAGAACTGGTGAATTCACTGGTCAAAGAACTGGTGAGTCCACTGGTGAAAGAACTGGGGAATTCACTGGTGAAAGAACTGGTGAATTTACTGGTAAAGAACTGGTGAATTCACTGGTGAAGTTTATTGTGTGGTGTGGAGCTTATACTCGTGTTTGCGAGTAACTGCTCATGATTCTTGAGAGCTGTTATCCATATTTGGAGTTGTTTGACGTCCTCGTTCCCATTTTCAAGGAATAGCTCTGGCAATGTCAGTGGACTGGAAGTATTCAGTGGACAGTGGCGCTTCCTGTAGCAGAGTAGTTATATTCGTGGCTGGGATGAATGCCGTATATAGCTCATTTGAATTGATGTTATGCGACGTTATAATCATGGTATCTTCCTTCAAAATACAGTTTTGTTGTAGCGTTAACATTCCGTCGTCTCTGAGAGTAATGTCTAAAACCGTGTTATCGCAGATCAGGTTAAACGTGTACTCTTTGTCAAGTACATATGTTTATATCCAACTGTTTGCTTTGTTCAATTGTATCCACACTGGCGATGGCGGAATGCTTCTTAACTTAGCGCATCAACAAATTCATTCAATTCAATTCGTTTAGGCTTACGTCAGTAAGATGTTTTGGCTGACGCGTCGAATACTACACGTAGTCTGGTAGTAGTGCTGTAGCATGATGAGGCATGTAGTATTTATCGCCTGTTCTTAATTGGTTCGGTTTTACTGCCACCATATGTCCTAGATTCAGAAAGTCGTTGATGACATCAGTGTACTCTGATATTGGGCCCTATTATCATAACAGATCGGTACGAAATTCATTCCGATTCGTACGAAATGTAAGATATTTGTTTATTATAGTAACGTTTCTGATTGCTTAATCGGACATATCTCCGAAAAGAACGAAACAATGCGATGAAAATGTCAAACTCACCGCAACGCGTCTAGAACTCATGCGATGCATGGCTATTAAATGTGAAAATGGTGGGAACGCATTCGGAATTCATGCGATGCATGCCGATTTTTTTGCTTTCTGTTCTATCCGATGTCTCCGACAGCAAAGTACTCGCGGAAGGGTTGTACGTAAAAAAAAAAAACAAAAAAAAAAAAAGAATTCTGAGGAGGGGACAGAACAATTGTAAATAAACATTTTAATTCATTTTTTTCATTTCTAAGTGTTTCATATCGATGAGCTTCCAAAAATCTGCGCCATCCATGATTCACAGACTCACTTGCAATTTATTCCACATACGTTTTATGTCAACTACGTGACAACCCTATGAGTTGTCAAAAAAAACCTGGGTTTTCCAGTCCTCAAAAAACGCTAAACCACAAATCACCACATCCGTCATTAAAAAAAAATACATGCCATTTGACAGCCCTCAACTCGCCACAGCAAAATCCCAGGGCGAGTTGAGGGAAAACCGACGTCAACCCTAGGGCTCAAAAACCACTCAATTTGACATTCAGGGTGACTTTAGGTTTCTCATAAAACGCTTTGAGGTGACCCTAGGGTTTCAACGAACAAACCTTTTATTTTAAAAAAAAAAAGAGGAGGCTTATGCTAATCTGGAGCACTTAGACCTAATTACCGGTCCATTGTACTACCAGGGTAGCAGCCTTTCTTTTTTTGTGTAGCTTGAAATAAGGTGAATGTAATTTCGTATATAACCTCAAGGACGGCGTCCAGATGAAACTGGGAGGCTGAAAGAAAAGTAGATGAACAGAGTGGGATTCGAACCCACGCGTCCGGCCTACCTACTGAACACTCTACCACTGCCCAACGTTCGCCCTCTACAATGTACTCTTGCTTCACCTTCGGATTTTTGATAAGCTGAGCTTCGTGTTGGAGATATCTTGCGATTGCTCTTTTTTTGGACTCACCCAGCTTGGATGTTTGATTTCTGGCTTTGAAGGGTATTTTGACCACATATCTTCCATTTTGCTTCCGAATTGTACACTCCTGCGTCAATTCGAAACAAAAATACTCCGAGTGATCTTTGGCCTCATATGCGAAGACAATGTGTGGAGAAGAAGATTCAACAACCAACTTTAGGAGCAACATGGGCATAACTAGAAGAGTACGCATCGCTAGACTAATGGCTGGGCCATGTAAATCAGATTGACATCAACCCACTGGCTCGACGACAGTACAGAGAAATCGCAGAAGGGGAAGACCTCGTCTTAGGTAGCGCAATCAAGTGGAAGAAAACCTTAACCGACTTAGTTTGCAAAACTGGAGAAAGCTTACTCGAAATAGAAATTGCTGGCGAAATATTTTGGTTTGGGGCCAAGTTTACAGTGAACTGTAATGAAAGAAACAACCTAATTGATTGTGACAGTGAACATATTTGTGTTTGGCACACCCAACAGAGCAATAAAGTGATTCGAAAAGGTGTTGCGAAATTTTACTTGATAAACCTTACTTTTCAGATAGGAACAAAATCATACAGTGAATTCTTTGGGACAACCAAAAGCCTTCATGATAGAGTTGATCGAATGCTTTGCAAAAATCGGCATGAATACAGCCGACGTCGCCGTCGTATCCATTTTCAAGAGCATTGGAACATTTGTCATGAAAAGAAAGAACCCTTGTTATGGCTGATTTTCTTTGTATAAAGCCATGCTGTTAATTGCTAATATTATTTTTTGGAAAAAAATAGGGGCTGTCGCAAACAACTTGGTCAAAAAGTTTAGACATGCAATAGAGCTTGTTTATGGGCCTACAATGAACAAGTTAAACGAAATCTATCCCGTTTGATTTACATACAAACATGGAGGCCTACTCATTTCTGCCATTGAGTTTACAAAGTTAAATTTTACTATATAGCTAGCTTATACAAGCTTGTGCTACAGACAAGCTTATATCATTTTTAAATTTGATACTTTATAAAAGTTAACATGAAAATAATATGAAGACACTACTCACTATATTCTCTGAATAATATTTGATCTTAGAAGACATTCAATCATATCCGTCTCAGCAAGTTGAAAATCCGTCATTGATGCCTTACTCTCCTCTTCGGTTTCGTCCACACTCGCCCGAACTGATGAGTTCACTTTCAATTTTTGCATTTGCTTTTGGAGATTTTCAATTGAAGTCGGATCATCTGATTCGCTAACCGATTTAATGTCAAAGCTTGGCTGCCAGTAGCAGCCAGTGTTCTCGTATGTGAAATCTAATAATGTCTTTAAATTGTAAAACAAAATGGAAATGAAAACACAAAATACATTTTCAAAGCTTTGTCATGCCTACCTCATCTGTTTCGTTGTAAAACAGAACCGCTAATGCTTTGGACACAACTTCAAGAATTACCGGAGTATTCTCATCCAAGCCAAATCTTAGGAGAAAAAATATTTTTGCGATGGGAAGTTCAAGCACATCATCATAAAACCCTTGGTTGTATAGATTCAATATACCACCTATAGAAGCAAAAGCTGAAACTCTCTGCTGAATGACATTCGACCTGAAATTTAAAGAAAGTTTCTACATAATTAGTATCGAGTAAAATTTAGCCAAAGACCAACCTTGCCAAACGAAACAACTCTTGTAATGTATAACCAGGACGAGACGGCTCGTCGCCATGCAAATACAAATCTCTACTATCTTTAGTTTCAGGAGATTCTTCTACATACGGAAGAAGAATACCTTTCCAATCAAACCTGGCTTCATATGGTTGATCGGGTTTAGGGTTTGCTGATTTGACTGAAATGTCACGCATCCAATCAAGTTTGTCTTTCTCAACTACATCAAAGTGCATCCAATGTTCTGACGAACTTTGTTTGAGCAATTCAACAGCAGGATTTCCTTCAGGTAACTGGTCCTCTGCAACGAGGGATTTTTGTTCAATCTGCGAGAAGAGAGTTGTATTGAACGGCTTAATCTCTTGTTTCTGAGCTATTTTCTCTTTTCTCTTTTTGGCAAGAAATGCTAACAGTTCGGGATCTAAAATTATTTATTTTATTCAACATTATTCCAACCTGTTGCCTTGCACTTACCAACTGACTGCAAAATCTGTTGGCGTTCTGCTAGAATTTCTTCTTCTTTCATTTTGCCTAGAAGTTCTAGATTTTCTTGGTGTATTGCTGACGCGATGTTAGATTCCTCAACAATAACACTTTCTTCGCCAAATGAAGGTTTTGGATTTTTTACAGTCGGTTCACAGTCCATGATCATCATCATTTCATCGTGTTGCCTTTTCCTGTCTGTGTCTATTTTCTCAGTTTTATTTGTGGTCTTGGATTCCATGGAAAGCGCAAATAGGCTTTTTCCGCCTGTGTTTTGCTGATAAAATAATACAACTTAGAGATGTTTTCTATTTTTATAGACGGTATTTTCTACTTACCCTCAATGAAATTCTTTCAACTTTTGGAAAACCAGCTGAGGATTCTACTAAAAGTGTTTCCTTTGGTGAGGTAAATTGTTTTTCTACGATGTCCCCAAGTATAATATTAATGGCTGAAGTTTGGGTTTGTCCATCATTGTCCTCCTTCGTTTTTAGTGGCAAAGTTGTATTATTAGTGGTTAGAGGTGATGATGATTTAAACGATTTTCTTGTTGCAGCAAACAATGATTTTTTGGGAGCTAAAAATATGACACAAAGTTAAAACAAAAGTAAAGGAATCTTTTCCATAAATCCAACCTTTCTCTGGCTTTACAATAGAGGCGGCCGGTTGAAATGCTGGATTTTTGGACTTCTCAGCCAGAAATGCTCGCTGCATTTCTAAAATATCCTCTTCGGATTCATTTCGATTAGGTCTTTTATTCATATTTGTTTTAATTTGCCTTCCAATCTAGATTCAGATTGCCGGTAAATAATTTCTTTTAAGAAATCTGGAAATTAACCAAATGCTGTTAACACAAAATTGACACTTCAAACAAAAACATTGAGAACAGTGGTACCAACTCCATTAGCTTTGTTTCATTGTGCAAAAATATTTTCACTCAACCATATTTCATTGCATACATTCAGGAAAAATAAAAAATTTTAACTGATTTATTACGTTGTAAGATTAAAATCTCTCCCTTTATTTCAAGCACATTGAATTCATTTGTCTTTATTTAAGATTGTTCCATTGCAATTGGTAATTGATAACCTTAACTCCAGTACGAGCTTCAACCAAATACAACAACGTTACAATTACGTTTCGCGATATTCGCTGCAATTTACGACTGCTTTTGGAGTCAATTTTGTTATCGTTCTAACATTTTCATGGATCCATTCTCGTAATTTACTGTCGATTTATGTCCGTGGCTTTCGCTGATTTGGGTCTCATTATTTACCTTGAGTTTCGTAAATCGTAATTCGCCCTGCTTTTGTCGGTCGTTTTCTTATCGTTCTAGCATTTTTATGAATTAACTAGCTGACCCGCCCGGCGTTGCTCGGATCTAAATTATTTAAAAAATTGTCAGGAACACCCGCTGGGCTAAGCGGAAAATAGCCGGAAAGTTTCTAGTTTCCCTGGGAATATGGTCATGAAATAATGTCTTTGTAAGGGATAATGTAACATCCTAATATCAAAAGAATTTTTAATATCGGCTCAGAATTTCTCGAGTTTTCGTTCCTGTTCCGGTTCCCTTTCCTATCACCGTTCCTGTGGGAAACTTGGTATGAAAAAAAGTTGTAAATTGAGCCGCAAAAATAAATTTCATCGAAATCGGTGAAGCCATTTCGTAACATAACGTAGATGCAGACTGCAACGCCATCTGCTGAGCCGACTTTTACGGGTATGAAAAAAAAATAGTAACCAATTCTCAGTAAAATAAGATCTATTAGAATCTGGTGAAAGTTACGGGCGTTAGAAGGAAACAAAATTTTAAGATTAAGAATAATTTATAGGTACTTACAACAAAATACTTAGCCGTTGTTTGCAGGAGCTAGTGCAACGCGTTGAGTACTTTTGAGGTTTTGTAATTAATCACTTAATTAACAAATCATGCAAACTGCGCTTAATGAAATAGGAATAAATAATTTGTGTCCAGCAAATTAATAATAAATTTACTTGAGAATATAGTTGATATGACATTTACACTGAGACTGTAAAATCTAATATATAAAATTCTCATGTCACAGTGTAAATTAAAGAAATAATGTTAAGGGTAGATGGCCCTTATCACTTAGGGGTATGGAAAATAATTAGTAGCCGATTCTCAGACCTACTGAATACGCATATAAAATTTGGTGAAAATCGGTAAACCAGTTTCGGAGGAGTACGGTAACTAACATTGTGACAGGGAAATTTTATATATATAAGGATAATTCTAATATAGTTGATTTATAATAAGGAATGTGTTATGCGACCTTTCGAATATTAATAAAGTTGTCTTTGAGCAGGCTCAAGGTCAACTTTATAGTTGATATATAGTGGATTTACATGCATCTGCTAGTAGCTTTTTTGCATTTAGGAACTATGAATGTCAGCAGATTTTACATCGCGCAATATCGAAGGCAAAAAAGAATGCGAGGTTTTTGAGAATACCGTTATTTGTGAAACGATGCTAATTTAAGACTCTCCAAAACCTAAGCGATTTTGTAGTTGCGGCAGCGGCATACATAGCAATATGACTAGGCAAGTATTCATCAGAGTTACGCATTTATCAGGTTTCGTCAGAGTTTCGTCTTTTATGAATTACAAGCAAAGAGGTAGAAAAATTTGCAATTAACTTCTACACTGCACTCTTAATACAAATAAGCAAGGTGTTGCGCGTTGCGCCGCGCCGTTTCGTTTTCATTTTTCTCTAGTTCTTTACTTGGCACCATTGAGGCACACATTTCTTAACAACTAAAAGCACAACGCACTTTCTCGTTTAATTTTATCGTGCTCTATACCTTCGTTTCATTACATCTCTTCTCAAAAAAGCTTCAAGTTTCGAATAGCAAAGACCAACGAGCACTCCATACTCTAAGCCACACTCACGCAGTTATCTTGGAACCCTAGAATCTACGGCCATTGTCCAAGTACCTCTAACTGCAGTCAGACTTGAAAGTTAATGCACTTCAAAAAAATTTAAAGCACTGTAAAGTAGCCGAATTGCCACGGGTGCCTTACGAGATACGATAGTAAAACAAGTTTCAAAACAGTTGAAGAACAAAAATGCAAAAGTGACTAAAATCATATTTTATTTCTTCTAAATATTTGTAATATAAAACTAACATTAAATGCCACAATTTGCAATCAAATCAAAGTGGGTGGGGATTGGGCTACAGATTACAAGTACGAGTTCAACTCATGAATTGTTTTTCTTTTTTCAGACTATGTTTATTTTTCTTCAACAAATGTAAAAACAATGGTTATGGCTATTTACGTTATAGTTAAAGCTTTCAACATAATTGTGTATGTGTTTTATATTTTTTTTTAATGAACAATGTTTTTTTTTTTTGATACAATTTCCCAGTTGCGATGTGATTTCCTTGGTTTTGCTTTTTTTGAATCAATACTTTGGCTTTATACGTGTGTATGTGTGTGTTGTAAATAAATATTACAATTTTATTTTGATATAATATAAATAAGTGTCTTGATGGTTGATTAAAAACAGGGAACGTTTGCCGAAAATTAGTTATTTTTTTATTGTTTAGAAAGATATTCAGTGAGTGACTTTAGATCACGTTCTAGCCAGGCAGCATTTAATCTGATAGTCTCGACAGATTGCGACACAGTTCTCTCAGTGCCGGGGAAGTCTCTTGTCCTGAAGAATTCTTCTACTTCGAGTGCTCTTTCTTCCGAAGCAAAGTTTTCTATCAAGTACTTTATCAGACGAACTAACAGGAATCCACCCTGAAAAATGTATGCAAACATTATATTTAATTATGTTATCTTATCTTGTGTAGTAGTGAATTGTGGTATAGAATTCTGCTTAGACCTAAGGAATAAACTTGGGAACGGATTGATCGATTTTGCTAAATTGTTTGCACTATATTTCAAACTGTCAGGTTTGTATGGAAAAAATTTAGATTTTTTTGAAAAACAACATTCAGACGTCGATGTTATGGTTGGGGTAACTGTGACACAAGTTGACAACAAGTTTATCAAGCTAATGAAACTAGAGAAAATGGTAGGTAAGGTTTTTAAGAAATTAAAGTAAGAACTGCTCAAGAACGATCAAATATGACCCGCTCAGTTAGAGCGTCGACAGAACAGACAACCGACAGAGCATCATAAAAAAATTGGACTATTAAACTTTTCAAAACCAACGAAAAATAACGCCGTTGTTTTCAGAACGCAAAATGTACGTTCATATATTTAACAATCGGTGTCTGTTTGTGTATGTACTTATAATTTTTCGTATAGACTCCAAAACAATGGGGGTAATGAAATTTTAAATTAATCTAACGTTTTGAATAAGTTAGTTAGCGGGGCTAGCCAGAAAAAAAAAATAAAAGGATCGGTTGAAAGAAACACGATAGTCTCCGGGGCTCCAAGCTCTATTGTGCCACCCATTTTTTTTTTTTTTTTTTCTGTTTTCAAAACAAATTTGGAAGATCTTTAACATCCCAACACACTATGAAACAAAGCGACTCAATTAGTTTGTATCCAAAAGGCAGCAAACACTTTTGTCTTTTTTTAAGAACAATAAAAATTTTTCCACGGCATCGTTCACAAGGCTCGTCGTCAACGACTCCATATCTCAACTCCATCGACAAAGCCAATTTGCTTTCACCTCAATTTGCAACTAACTCGACACTTCCTTACAGCACATTGGCTCCGCCTGATTTTGAGACTGTAAATTCTGTAATGAAGCAGACTCGCTCGGTTGTGAGCGTCTCAAAAGAGCTCAATATGAATAAATCCCCTGGTCCAGATGGTATTCCCGTTAATCTGAAGAAGTGTTCTTCTACACTGGCAAAAACATTACGTAAGCCCTTCTATCTATCCTATCCGAGCAGATGAAAAATTGCATTTATCTAGCCCGTCCCTAAAAAAGTCGAATCTTCCTCCCCTTTCAATTACCGTTCAGTTGCATTAACGTGCTTTCTTTCCAAGGTTATGAAATCGTTGATAAAACGTCAACTCATGTAAATCTTGAAGAACAAAAGCTTCTCAATGACCGACAGTACGGAAAAGGTCCACTGGTGATTTGATGACATATCTCACCGAAAAGTGTAACCAATCTTTTGGAGAAAGTAAGGTTATTGCGCTGTCAGTTCTAAGGCATTCGATAGAGTTTGACATCGATTTCCTGTCCTTTTCCTTTATCGCTTTTTTTACAAACAGTGCTTTAGCGAAATAGGAATGCATTCATTCCTCCCTTGAAACAATTTAGCCGCAACACCCGCCTCGTTGGGAATGCTCATCAGTTCAGTTTTACTTTCAGCCCAACTTCTGACGTACAATCAAGTACGTAGAGATTCATATTTTAGTCGCACTACCTGTATGTGTAATGCTCTACCAAATTCTGTATTTCCCCGCATTACGATTCACAAAAGTTCAAAAACAACGTGCATCGGTGTCTCCTATTAAATGATCTTCTATTGGCCTAAATGCTCGCACTGTGTTCTATAACATTATAAGGGTATTCATAACCCATTGATGTGCGCGTTAATTATAAAAAAAAATGTCGTACGTTTACGACACCTAACAGTTCCCAAGAAGCCGCGTCGCTGGTTTTCATGCGACATACAGAAGGTTTTTAAGACCTACAAGCCTTTTTTACACGGATTTATAATCATTATAATGACAAGATTATGGATATTTTTGGCATACTAACAAACGACACAAACCAAAGTGGAGTGATTTTGAAGTGTTGGGAAAGAATCTGACATTGCGTCGAAGAAAATAAAACTACGCTAGCAAAGCTAAATAATTTAACACAATAACACCTATGTACCTGATACTGCTCCAATAGTTTTGGATAGTTTTCTTTGAAGTACTCCCAAGTCATGTCACGACCTTTTGGATTCATCGCAACGGCAACTACAACGAATACTGCATCTTGTGCGCGGACTTCTCCCTATAAAAAAAATTTAAATTTATATATCTCCAAACACAGACAAAGCTCGCGTTCAAGAAGCAAACCCAAAAGTATTTGAATAGCTTTGTGTTATTGCAATTTCAAACAACACAAATGGTATTCCATGTACACCGTTTGGATAAGGTATGTATACGAGATAGCTTATCAGATAGGTTCTTGAACCGACCTTAAGGAATCAAAGTATACTAACCGACATAGCAAAGTCTACCACTTTTCTAAGAATATCCACATTTCCAATAGAGCCTAGTGCACGAGAAATGCGATCTTGCTCTTCGTGCAGCTCGGTTGATCTGTATATCTTGAGCATTTCTTCAAAAGTAGACTCATCTCCGTCCACTAATACTGCCTTATAGCAAGTAGATCTGAGGTCAGCTGGAAGAGCAGCAACTCCGTTCACATGATCTCTGAATCTGTAAGCAAAAGTAGTTATTAATTTACTCATGGACATGAACAACTATCATTTTAACCTTTTTTTGCCATTTTCGATTGTATCCTTACACCGTAAAGAGACTAAAAAGGCCAGCACTAAACTTCGAAGTAGTGTATCCAAATGGTTCTCACCCTCTTTTGCTTCCCAGCCTAAGCGTTCAGCAATAGGCTTATACAACTTCACTCCAAATCGATTAAAGTTTTCTGTCAAGTCCGTGTGAGATATCAATAGTTGTAAATTGCACAAGGAACTCGATATAGCTGTCCATACAGTGTAATTACTCTCATTCCTGTATGAGTCAATCAGTGCCAGAACCTAAATTAAATACATTAATGTACTCCGAAATATGCATTCCTTCACAAACCTACGGTAGATGTGCTGGCCTTGCCTGATTGGACCATAGCAAACATATCGTCAATCAAGCCCAATCGATCTAAAGGCGGTAACATCATATTCTCAACAGCTGGCATTAGCTGTTCCAACATTTTCGGGGAATAACTTGTTCTATAGTAACCTACTGTGCCCGGATTGACTTTGATCCAATCAGTCTCAGAAACATCGTCCAAAGTAACCTCCATCTCTTTTTTGTCCAACAAAAATGTCTTCGCAATTTTGAGTGGGTCTTTGGATGTTGATACTGTAATTGGGATGACCCAGGTATACTCGCCGTCGGGCTTCGAACCATCCGCAGTAAATTTATTTTGTGTTAGCTTTAACACTCGCTGGGTGCCTTTTTGAACTGAATCAACACTTACTACTGGAAATCCTTTTAGTTTTATCCAAGAGGACATTACCTCTGCTACTGGCTTGCTGCTTGCCTCTTCTAAAGCTGTCCATAAGTCTTCCGTGCTGGTGTTCTTGTACTGATGTCTTGTTAAATAAATATTCATACCTTTTCTGAAGTCTTCATCGCCAATGTAATGATGTAGCATACGAATTACACTAGCTCCCTTGTTATAGCTTATCTCATCAAAGATTTCATCGATTTCAGAAGGATGACCCACAGGAACCTCAATGGGATGTGAGTTTTTTAATGAATCTAATTCTAAGGCACGTGTATACATATCGGTTACAAACTGAGTCCATATGTCATACTCGGGGAACAAGTGATTCACGCAGAGGAACTCCACGAAAGATGCATAGCCTTCGTTAAGCCATAAATGGGTCCACCATTCCATAGTGACCAGATTACCAAACCACTGATGAGCAATTTCATGACCTACAGTCAAAGCAATCGATTGCTTACGCATAAGTGAAGTGTTTTCTGGATCTACTAGTACGAACGTTTCTCGATATGTTACCAAACCCCAGTTTTCCATCGCACCAGCAGAAAAATCCGATATCGCAATCAAGTCCATCTTCGGTAAAGGATAAGCGATATTGAAATAGCTCTTGTAGTATGGCAATACTTTTGTGGCAACTTCCAGAGCAAACAAACCCTGTTCCTTTCTGCCAACTGGAGTAAAAACTCTTACAATAATTCCATCCTCAGATTTACCTTCAACATAATCATATTCTCCAACCACTACGGCTACCAAATATGTTGACATTATGGGTGTTCGATCGAAGCGAATGCGCCTTAGATTACTGCCAAGCGACTCCTCGTTCACCACAGGCATGTTCGATAATGCTACTCTATCTTCAGGTACAACGAGAGTAATATCAAAGGTCGCTTTAATTGCAGGCTCGTCCCAGCATGGGAAACAACGACGAGCATCCGTAGCCTCAAACTGTGTTACGCCGGCATAACGTTCTTCGCCCGATTTCGTAAAATACTTGCTACGATAAAAGCCCTTCATCTTGTCATTCAGTTCACCCTTGAACTCCAAATACAATGTTCCATCGCCAACAGGAAGTTCTTCTTTGAATACCAACGATGCGGTTTCATTTTCAGGCGAGAGAGTCACCATTTTCGTTTCGAATTTTTCATCACTTGCGTTCGATGTGAAAACAATTTTACTGATGACTAAATCAAGGGCATTTAACACGATAGTATTGGTAGAGTTGTTAACCTAAAAATAAAAAAATATTCAGTAGAAGTTTTGAAAAATTTGTCAAGTTAAAAATATATATGTACATGATTATGATAGCCAACGAAGACTGGAGATACAACCTTTAAGAAAGATTTAAGTCTACAAATATCAACTATGCAATTGCTTTCAACACCACCACCACAAATGTTAACAGGCCATGTCAAAACATGTCCAAAATCAATAATTTATGCCGAATTTCTACATTTTTGGTCGTATTTTCAAAATTAAGTCTCCTGCAAATGCAATTACCGAAATGCAAGTTGCATGTTTCGGAGATTTGAACCTGGAACTTTCACGTAATATCCAGACATGCTAACCATTACGAAAGGCAGTTATTGAAAGACATGTATCTACCCCATCTACTCTCCTAAACAAAAGTACATTTATACAAAGAAAATCAACTTTTTGGATTAACTGGGTTTATTTTAAATCAAACTTTATTGTTAGATCGCTGTCCAATTTAAGCTCTAATTGAATCGATGCAAGTATACACAAGCAGTGAGCTTCCATGTTCGATTCCTTTTGCCATAATGACTACCATATGAGACCTTATCACCAATTCAATAGCCTTTAATGTGAACGCGATTGCAAAGTTTAATTAAAAAATAAAACTAATGTGAGTATTCTTCTTCTTTAACGACGTTACGAGCATCGTGATCTCAAACAGTGTCTGAACATTCGCTATATGACATTGCCCTTTCTTGCGGGTTTCTCTGGACCCCTTCTTTGAACATCAAAATAGGAACTGAGTCGGTAGTGCTCTATTTTTTCAAATATGGTAATTTTGACGCAAAGGGTTTTTGACATTAAGGCTTAAAGAAACATATGTAACACATGTTATTTTGAGCTAGGAATTTAAATAAAAGACTTTGCCATGGTGGCGTCCACAAAGTACCCGTGTACTACTATCTGGGCCTGCATTCTGTAAGAATTTTTAGACGATTATTGTCCAATTATCTATCGTCGACTTCATCGTTAAGATTGTTTCTTATAACTTTACCAGCGATTTAAGGATAGCTAGTTTATAATAGCCTTGCAAATTTTAGTGACTTTTTAAGGTTTTCTAAACATGTTTTTTAGTGTCTAGAATTTAGACGCTAGTCGTCGATAACGCAATCCAGGTCCTGTGTTTTAACATTCCATTACAACACTTGAATCTTGATCCTCCCAATGATGTTTTACAATATATTCAACAAAAATCTTGTTTGTGTCATTAAAATTTCTTTAAGGTTTAGACAATTGATTTCAGTGTCGTTAGACAGCGATGAAAAATTATAAATACAATTTGGAGTTGGACTTACTTTGAAATGCTATTACAAATACGACTGCTAATCTCATTTGAGAATAGTGTTTCTAGATCAAGTCTGTATTTTAGTAAAAGCAATGATTGTGTAGTGATAGTTTTTGTACCGCGAATACTTCCAACTCTTGATTCCCGACTTTTTTCAAAGCAATTTGTATCCGGTATGTAACCCGTGCTTATGAATTACTGTTGGAATGAAGCTCTAACAAATTAACAATAAAATCGACAAGAAACACAAATTTAAAAAAAAAAAAATTTGACAAAATGGCGGCCGTTTTTTTTTTTTTCTTTTGAGTTTCTCGAATTTTTTTAAAATAAAATTTGGGGATGAGGCTGGGGTGAGATTCTGTAACTAAAAAGCGAACAAACGTTTTCGTGTGTGCGAACGATTTCCTTCATGTTAACATAGGGAAATCGTTCGCACACACGAAAACGTTTGTTCGCTTTTTAGTTACAGAATCTCACCCCTGGTTCATGCTCGAGAGAGATCTATAAAGAAGGTTCTCTGAAAATTTCAAGTGAATCGTTCCAGTAGAACTCGAGAAATCGTGTGTATCATATTGAAAAAGTATGTTCCGAGAAAAACGCATTTAAAGTTTCGCGTAAAGTGAAATTCTAATCAGTTTTTACGTCGATAGACGACTATAACTCCGGAAATAATTTGAATTTTGAAAATCCCTTTAGGGAGATATTTTAGAATATCTAACCTATCGAATTATGAAAAATAAATCGATTTTTTCAAAGTCAAGTGTTGCAGATCATGTGCTAGAAAATAGTCATAGTTTTAGTTCGCAAAATTTAAAATTAATAAGAAATAATGTACATAAATAGCAATTATGAATCAGAAGCTTTAAATCATTTTAAATATTTAAAAACAAAAATATTCAATATTCAAAAAAATTTTTAATAGATTCAACTCAACTCAATTGTAATTTTGTTTAGAAACAATTTTGTTTTTTATTAATTTTTTGACAAATAATTTAATTTAATTTATAGATCTCACTGACGATGGAAGCATTGCTTCCGAAATGTGCATCACAGGAAATATAAAAAGTGTTTTAACTGTTAGAATTTTTTACTAATCTTTTCATTTATTAAATTTCTAGACTAGAAAAACACCTTAAAGACTTTTCTATAGCATAAACTATCCTCATTCAAAAATTGCAATGTATACTATTTTTTTAAAACTCGAAAAACTCAAGAAAAGAAAAATATTCTTCCTGTAGGGCAATTCCAGAAAGAGCGGCGGATCGTATTTAAAGCGATAACTCAATTACGAAGCGCTTCGTTTTAGGTTATTCTGAAAAGCGAACATGGTTGGAAAATATTTCCATTTGGAAGTCTTAAGGCCCCGACCCATAAAATCCGTTGCGTCCGTTCGCTGCCGGATTCAACTGACAGCAGTGAGTTTTACCGGACACAACGGATTGGTGTGACCCATAGAATCCGTTGCGGTGTGAAGAGAAAACTTCAAATTGGTTTTGACTGCGCATGTCATCAGTTCTGCCGGATGCAAAAGTTAAAAGTTTTTCCGTTGCGTCCGTTGCATCCGATGCTTATGGGACACCTCTCATAAGATCGCGTGTATTTAATCGAGCTGCCAGTTGAATCCGGCAGCGAACGGACGCAACGCATTCTATGGGTTGGGGTCTTTATCCATCCACGCAAATGTCATCTATTTCCAAGTTTTCCCAATAAAAATTCCAAGTTTTCCCTAGGTATCAGCTGTTTCAACGAATTCAAAAAAAGCTAATCAGAAGTGGTTCTTCTCCACTCGATGTAAATTTGAATCATTTTTGTTTGTTTATTACTTCAAAAATATTTTCTATACGTTTGTAAAGTTATTTCAACTTTTAAAAGAAGCGTTTTGCTTTTGCTATATTTTAGAATTTAGATGGAACAAAGGGGCATTTTAAACCTCAAAATAGAAGCTCATTGACTCCTATTCTGAAGCTCGCTGTCTACTCTTCGTTTCTTAGCGGAGGGTTCAAGCATAAAAAATTGTTGTGTTGTAGTGTGTTTTTGACTCCTTTAATAAAATAAAAATAAAAATTACTCTCAATTCAATTGATGATAGTTAATTTTTTCATTATATTTACATTTTTCTATCAATCCGCTTGCAATCCGACACTACAACACCTATCGCTTTTGAAAACGAAATGAATTATGTCAAAAAGGTATACTAGTTTCTACGAAAAAAAAGAGTGGCGTTTGGAAAGCGCTTTCGCTTTCCATGGAAAAACAAAAATTAAAAGCAATTCGCTTTTGAGAATACGAAAATTCATTTACGCCACCAAAAGCGATCAGCCGCGCTTTCTGGAATAGCCCTCCTGGGCAGTCGCAACTATTTCAAAAAAAAAGTTCCACTTATTTTTAGTTACAACGGTAACGGCATTACTGAAAAAAAAATTGTATTCAAATTGCTAGGAAGATGGAGTAGTGGGTATAGTAGCGCACCAAGTATTTTAGATGCCCCATTTCATCAGTTGCTAACTTTTTATTCTCGATCTTTATGTTTTTGAAATTTTAATAAATATCAAAAAAAAAAAGCTTTGTTATACGGGCCTATCGTGGTAACCGTCGCGTCGGAGCGGAATTCTCTCCGATCGGAGACATTTTGCTTCGTGGTAGTTCTCCGATCGGATGATCCGATGTTTTCCGATAAGTTTTTTGTTGCGGAAATTTTAGTTTTGGGAATGCAATGCATTGCCCCATTTGTGAAAAATTTCTTACGACGACAACTACTTCGAAGCAAAATTCAATTTTCGAAAAAGGATGCGTTGCGGAGAAAACTCCGCTCCGGCGGTTACCACCATAGGGCCGATTGTCTTGGTTTTTTGTCCTGGAGTTGTAGTTTTTTTTTTCATTTTTTAATACAAAACGTAAAAACAAATAAATTTCTTTAAGGCATGTTGAATGATCGTGAGATCAACCTCAACTCCAAGCCTGCGTTTCGCCCAGGTACGACAATGGGCTCATCAGTTAGATGTTGCCGTACCCTTCCAAGACGCAAACATGCAGTGAATTTTATTTCCAAGTGAATGAACAAGTCATATTGCACTCGGAAAGAGTTTTAACATAAAAAAAATGTCAACCCAAAAACAAACCATTGCTTTTTCGATGATTTGCTATCTGGTCTCAAAATCGCTCTATTATATAAAATTTTTGAATATACACGGTCATACCTTATTTTGAGGCCTAGGTGCAGTCTTGAAAGGAAATTAGACTCAAAAAGTTCAATTTTGTAGAGCAGTGTTATTTTAATGTATAAGAATGTGTCTAAAGGGCTAACCCAAAGCTTAAGTTTTCTTTTCCCCCAAGCTAGAAATCTTCTTAGAGTCAAATAAGGAATTTTAACGTTTTTAAGTTAGAGATGAAGGTTGATTCAAGTACACACAAAAAAAATAAACAAAATAAAATTTTTTCCATGCATTATGACTTTATTAGTATAATAGCAAATATTCCAACCTACAATTTCCTGTTGGTTACGAACGGGTTATCGAGAAAGTGCTTTTTTTGTTGTTATATAAGATAATTCAATGCTAACATTCTGTCACTAAACAATCTATCAACAGTAGATAAGAGCACGAATATCTGGAGATGTAGCAGTAAAACAATCAAAAAACAACAACCCACTTACCACTGAGATAAAAAACAAAAAATGTTCTCCAGAATAGTTAAGGTAAGATCTTTTTTAATAAGGTAGTTAAAACCAAACTTAATTGTTTTGGTGTCATCAACTAAATAATAGACGCAAATAAATGTAGACAAGTTATGTGTAAAAATAATTTTTAAAATCACACAAAGAGACTTTGCAGAACAACAATGTTTTAGCACACCGAGTTTCAGTTCTCACCATAACCAAGGGATCGCAACCAAACCAATTTAGCATGTTTACTGAAATTGATGACTGGTTGCCTTACAAACCTCACAACAAATCAGTTTGAAAAAATAAAAAACATAAAAGCCTACATTGAAAATTTACAGATGAATCAAAAAATATACCAGCCACTCAGATAAAAAAAAAACAAAATAGGTAGTTTCATTTTTTTTGTTTTTGTTTTGTAAAGTCAAATTATGTCGACAAAGTGTAAAATGACTCTCCTATAAACTAATGAACTTAAGCCAACACAGACAGTCAGCAAAAAGTAAACAACATTCTTTTACTTTAAAGCTGATAAGTGAAAGGTTGCACTTCTACCACCTGCATATTTTTTATTCCTTTGCTCTTTACAAAGGCACCACCCACCACCATTCAACACAAACATACATACATTTATACGATTCCACCTTTTGTCGATCACTAACGCAGCTGTCGGAATCAGGTCAGGCTGGCCAAAGGCAAGCCGAAACGGCCAAACGTTCGAAACAGAATTATGGAAAACACAAAAAGCGCACAATTGCAAGCAAGCAAGGCAAGAGAAACAAACAAAAAAAAAAACCTATAACGGAGGCATAAAGTGAAAGCGAAAGTTTTGTTCTTTCCTTTTGTTACCACATTTATTTTACAATTTCCAGCCCCATTTCGGGCATGACGGGGCTCATTTGTGCCTGTCCCACTCATGCAGATTTATCAATGCTTTTATCAGCAACGTACGTGGCGATATTTGGAAAATTATATTTTTAGAATTTTATCAATCTCTATAAACATTTATATTTACCTTAACTTTTACAGTTGTATTTCCTTCGAAAGTGAATGCCTCTAAATTCGGTTTCAATTCCAAATCATAGTGCGACGGCAAAACAGATTTTGGGAGTCGTTCAAACACTTTTTTCGACATATTTTCGGCTGAATTTACAACTTGATTATGGTCTTTAGATTTGTTTTCGATTTGTGCTGGTTGAACAATAGACACCGACGAAAATTTCTTGCGAAAAATATGGCAGAGGCAGGAATTAATTTTTTTGACACCCGGGTGTGACAGCAGAACAGCGAGGCAACCACTACTCTGATTAACGGAACAAATGCAACTGGAAATGTTGCTGGTGGAATATTTTCGCGAACTTTGAAGTTGAGTGAATTTGGTTGAATGTTGCACAGTTGAGGTATTTGTTGCAAGTAGACTTGCCAAAAAAGAAGACGACTTTTGATTATTTAAAATCACCGTCGTAGGAAAATGCAGTACTGAAGATTTGCAGTTTGCTGTTTGTAGATAAGTCCGCCAAGTTTCTGAAAATAAATAATAAACTGGGTTACCAGCCAAATTGCAATGTGGGATAATTTTTTGTAGAGTACTGTATCATCAAGAGTGTCACCGGTAAAAACGTAACCTAACGAATTATGAAACAAATTAACAAGATTTTACCCGATCTATTACGCCATAGATTTGATTTCAGTTTGCATACATTTATCATTTTAAACATTCCACTGTATTTGATTTCGGAAAATTGTAAACAAATAACGTGAGAGCCGCATTTGTTTTAAAATTAATTTTATTATTGTTTTTGTTCATGCGTCAGAAACTAGTTAGCAAAAGAAACGTAAAATTCCAGTTTCCAGTTGAGAATTCAAATGCGGTGAGAACCTTTCCCTGTCATTTAATTCCCTTACATCACATACCCCGTTTCCATTAAGAATTTGATCAAACTCCAATTCCTCAGTTACCTTGTTTCCATTAGGATCGGGTACTCGAATCGGATTATGATTCAGATTTCGATGCAGGTATCTACTTACCTCCACAGAGTAGATAATACAGAGTATCCACTTCCACCCCTTTAACCCGAAACACCCGCAAAAATTTTTTCAATATGGCGTCCTATTTCTGAGTTTGAGGCTCTGTGCTCACTAGTATGAACTGTAAAAACTTAACGAAACGCCTGCATCGGTATGAAATTTTTTACTAATTTTTGTCTTTTTCAGTGAAATACTGGTCAAAATGTAAAAAAAAGTTAATTTCTGCAACTTAAATTCATTTTTCTAAATTCTAGGCTGTATGAAAATTAAAAATTATCGATTTTTTTTTGCAACCAAAAAAAAATTTTTTAATTTTCAAACTCAACTGACTTTGATCTGTGGGAAGTGAAGACCAGTGCGGGCATCCGGTGCGGGCATCCGGTTTAGTTTAGCTTGTAGGCAAAACGCACTACCTTGCTGCAGTGGACTCTCTGGTTATACTCTGTGCTTACCTCACTGAATCGAGAAATCTACGTATACACCTTAGAGGAATAAAGAACAAGAGGGAAAACGGCTCTTCTTTCCTTCTCCGCTACGGGACTTGGAGGTTGAAACTTTTTTTACAGGTTGGGGGGCGTCTAAATAGATTATATTTCAAATTATTATGTTTGAGTTAGCCCCCTGAACTATTTAATAAATGTTTTAATTTTTCGTTTTTAACCCCACTTTTGATTTTTTTTCTCCTTAAAATCATAAAAATTGAATGAAAACAAACACTTCCGAATAAAACAACACTTCTTATATATACATTTCACTATTTTATTGCGGAGAAATCACTTAATTTAACATTTTTAATTATTTATAAATGTTTACTTTGACTTGCTTTGTCCCTGTCCACACGTGTTATTCCAATAACGTTATATCGGTCGTTTCTGGGCAAAAGGGGTGAGGAAGAAAGAGGCTGGATGCGCAAAATGAAATTTGATTTATCTGCCTAAGCAGTACACTTGGCGTGTCCAGACGGGTTATGCTCATAACGTTATGCTTTTTTCAATACAATTTCCAACACAAAATGGAGAATTTGTGTGAGGAATTATAACAACGTCTGGACACTAGCAGCCGTATTTATAAAGAACTTTTAATCATCGATTAGATTTAATTGCCATTTAAGTAACACTTAAGTAACGAATCCGTATCGATAATCAAATTTCACATTTAAGTAACCTTGCTAAGAGCCCTCTTAACTTAAATGCCAATAATGACGTTTAAAGGTCTCTTAAATCCAAATTAAAAATTCATTCTGACGTTTCGGGAAAATCGGTGTCAATTTCGCTCTGTTGTTTTGGTAATAAAATGAAACTTTTCTTAAAATAAAAATATGGAAGATTTTCGTCGCGATTTAAATGTTTTCAATGTGCTAAGAATTTTTCAGATGTCATGATTAATAAATAGAAACATAAAAAGCTGGCACAAAAGCTCCACAGAGCTACAAGGCCAAACGCGTTGTTCTCGCAACAACCATTCTCGTGCGGGTCTGAAAGGTTAAATTGGAATAGCATTCTTCAAGGCATATTTTCCTGCCTTGAGGTGATACCTACCAGAGAAAAATCATTTTGGATGTTTATGGTGGTCGAACGCCCACGCAGTAGTTATGCTTTATCCATTTCGCTATGGATGTCGTGTGCCTACAACCAGAGCTAAGAGATTGTCAGGGAATTGCAGTTTTGCTTGGCAAAGAAAGATTGTTCCATGGTCGAGCGGTCGATTTGCTTCTCATAATAAGGGCCTAAGACGAACAATGCGTTGCGTTAGTTTTGAATGAATATTCGAAAGAAATCCTCATCACATTTTAGGTTGATGATACTCGTACATAGTGTTTTTTTTTTTTTTTTTGATAAGCAAAAAGGCACCACATCTGTTTACAAACGAATGGTTGTCAAAACGCAGTTTAAATTGGACTAGATTTCTGTTTTTACTACTTTATTTTGACACAACTATCAATTAGTTTAGCATCAGCGCAGAATCGATTATCGATAAGAATTTAATCAACCTCTCTTAAGTTCCAATTAAATTTTAATTGAAACTTAACTAATCGACGTCTAAGAGACGTCTTAAGAAAATCTAATAAATACGGCTGTAGGTGTTAACAGCATAACGTTAACAGCATAACCCGTCTGGACAGGCACTTTGACATTACCAGCCGTATTTATTAGATTTTCTTAAGACGTCTCTTAGACGTCGATTAGTTAAGTTTCAATTAAAATTTAATTGGAACTTAAGAGAGGTTGATTAAATTCTTATCGATAATCGATTCTGCGCTGATGCTAAACTAATTGATAGTTGTGTCAAAATAAAGTAGTAAAAACAGAAATCTAGTCCAATTTAAACTGCGTTTTGACAACCATTCGTTTGTAAACAGATGTGGTGCCTTTTTGCTTATAAAAAAAAAAAAAAAAAAAAAACACTATGTACGAGTATCATCAACCTAAAATGTGATGAGGATTTCTTTCGAATATTCATTCAAAACTAACGCAACGCATTGTTCGTCTTAGGCCCTTATTATGAGAAGCAGATCGACCGCTCGACCATGGAACAATCTTTCTTTGCCAAGCAAAACTGCAATTCCCTGACAATCTCTTAGCTCTGGTTGTAGGCACACGACATCCATAGCGAAATGGATAAAGCATAACTACTGCGTGGGCGTTCGACCACCATAAACATCCAAAATGATTTTTCTCTGGTAGGTATCACCTCAAGGCAGGAAAATATGCCTTGAAGAATGCTATTCCAATTTAACCTTTCAGACCCGCACGAGAATGGTTGTTGCGAGAACAACGCGTTTGGCCTTGTAGCTCTGTGGAGCTTTTGTGCCAGCTTTTTATGTTTCTATTTATTAATCATGACATCTGAAAAATTCTTAGCACATTGAAAACATTTAAATCGCGACGAAAATCTTCCATATTTTTATTTTAAGAAAAGTTTCATTTTATTACCAAAACAACAGAGCGAAATTGACACCGATTTTCCCGAAACGTCAGAATGAATTTTTAATTTGGATTTAAGAGACCTTTAAACGTCATTATTGGCATTTAAGTTAAGAGGGCTCTTAGCAAGGTTACTTAAATGTGAAATTTGATTATCGATACGGATTCGTTACTTAAGTGTTACTTAAATGGCAATTAAATCTAATCGATGATTAAAAGTTTTTTATAGATACGGCTGTACTTGTTTAAGTGATACCAGACGGTATTTTTGAGTGGGAAATTTTTAATTAATAAAAGTGCAAGTGGGATTTTTGTCGTTAGAAAATGAAACTTTTTTTAAAATTCGCGCGAATTTTAAGCTATTATTAGTTTTGTGGTTAGAAAATTAAACTTTTTGTGGTTAGAAATTCATAAAAAAGTTTCATTTTCTAACCACAAAAATCCCACTTGCACTTTTATTAATTAAAAATTTCCCACTCAAAAATACCGTCTGGTATCACTTAAACAAGTAATGTCAAAGCAAGTCAAAGTAAACATTTATAAATAATTAAAAATGTTGAAATAAGTGATTTCTCCGCAATAAAATAGTGAAATGTATGTATAAGAAGTGTTGTTTTATTCGGTAGTGTTTGTTTTCATTCAATTTTTATGATTTTAAGGAGAAAAAAAATCAAAAGTGAGGTTAAAAACGAAAAATTAAAAAATTTATTTTACGATTTAGGGGGTGAACTCAAAAGTAACTTTTGAAATTTATTCTATAGAAACGCCCCCCCAACCTGTAAAAAAAATTTCAACCCCCCAGTCCCGTAGCGGAGAAGGAAAGCGGCCCCGGGAAAACCACACGCATCTGCCCTCGAACTGACTTCACAAACACCACTTTATTTTCGGATTCCGAAATTGGGATCCCGAATCCCAAAATAAAGTGGTGTTAGTTTCGGGATCCCAAAATAAAGTGGTGTTAGTAAATTCACTAATACGTGTATCAGAGATGGATCTCGTGTTACAAAAACAACAATGTAAACAACTGGAAGTTGCGGGGCAAGAGAGGTAACAAAAGCACTTTAAAAAAGTGCTTTTTTTCTTGCTCAATTGAACATGAGAGACAAAAGTTTTTTTTTTGTCACTGTATTCGACATCCAGTTTTCAGCTGTTCAAATTATTCCAAAAACTGAATAATATTTGCGTAATTACAAGTAATCAATTAAATAGTTCACTTTTCTCATTTCAAACTCCAAACTGGTAAACGTCAAATGTTTTGTGTTGGTGAAAGTGCGTGTGACTCTGCTTGCCTCCGATTCGAGATTCATAAAAGTGCTTTTTCGGGGCAAATAAAAAGTGATCTAGTGAGTAGTGACTGCATGGAACGCTTTTCTAGGAAAAAGCACTTTTAAAAAGTTCTTTGTGTACCAAAGGAAATCGATATAATGGTTATTATCTTCTTCCTTATTCCTCTAAGCTCTCAACTCTTCGCAACCGTACTAATGCGTTCTTTTTTTGTTGTAGTGTCAAAATCATTCATTGGCGATGTTCATACTGGTCGATTTGTTGAAGCAACAAATCGACCAAAATGTTCACATTGTTCAACGAATCGCGACCGCAAGTCAATACCAACAAATTGGTGTAACAGAGAAAGAGAACAAGAAAACAATCGCATTTATTCGCACGAAGCTTCAACAAATCGACAAATGTAAACTTCGTCATTGTTGTTGGGTACACTAAACTTTATTACAAAAATTACGATTTTATTTGGAAACCACTGAGTGTTAGACTTTGTAGGTGGGTTAAAAATAAGAACAAAACATAAACCTAACTGAAAGAAACTTATTGTTGATGAAAAAAATAGTTACCAAATCGATAGCGATTGAAAATCAATAGTTGATCAGAGAATTTTGAAAGATTATTGAAAGAATAACCACAATAAATCTGAACAACAAGAATAAAAAATCAAGTTTACTTGTGCGACTCCGTCTTGCGTTGTTGTTGTATTCACTTATATTTAATGTTTTGACATTTCTTGCGGCTGCGGCTCTGCAGCCATTGTGTTCACGCAGTATATTTGGTAAATTTCAACAGAGATGTTAACTACAAAAACGCTTTGGGGAGCTTTTATTCTCAACAAGACAGAGAACTTAACAGGAACTATTTTTGAAACTTTGAAACTTCGTTCTGTTTAACAGAGCCTTTAATAACTGTGAATTTTTATCTCACCTTCAAACACACGACCCGATGTTTGACAAACTATGTTAAAGTAAAATCGACTCCCATCATGGGATATCACTCGACATAGTCAACAAATTCGTATCCGTCAGAGCTCATTTATCCGTCAAAAATAAACAGGTGACGGACAAATGACAAACAGCAAAAGGCTTAAGGCCCCAGCCCATAGAACGCGTTGCGCGCGTGCGGCACCGCTTCCAACTGACAGCTCGATTAAATACACACGTTCTTATGAGAGGTGACCCATAAGCACCGCGAGTAACGCGCCGAACGCGCCGAGTAGCCCAACTTTCTACTTTGCCGCGGCTCTCACGCGGTGACAGAAGAGAGACATGCGCAGTCACAACCAATTTGAAGTTTTCTCTTATATGGAAAAAGTGACAATGGGCGCGTTCAAGAACCTATCGGATAGCCTATCTCGGATAGCCGTATCTTAGATACCTTTTTGAACGATCGACAATACTGTGTATTCACCTAATACAATAGACTTTATTTCAAATGATCTAGTAACTTGTTTCCATGGTGATACATATCGTTTTTTCATTATTATATCAAATCATTCATTCTTTTAGATTTAGTCATACATTCAAGTTATGTAATAAATACTTTTTTATAAAAGATAGTATTCTTTAATTACCATATACAACAGTGGTGTCAGAAGTAGGATTACTTCGAATCCAATATGTCTTTGCCAGACGAAACCCTTCAATCGTTAACAACAATTTTTTCAGATGCCATCAAAATGGCTGTTCGGGAGGCCACACAGGCGACATCTCAGCAACAATCCTCAAAAGCACCTACTTTTTCCATGGGTGAGTACAAACCATTAGAATCAGTCGGAGATTATTTCAAGCGCTTTGAGTGGGCGCTCAAGCTAAGCAAGATCAACGAAACCGAATTCCAGCACTACGCACGTGTACACATGGGAACAGAATTGAACAATGCTCTTAAAACGCTTGCAAGTCCTAAGGATCCAGAAGCACTTTCATACGAAGAAATTAAAACCACTCTCATAAAGCACTTCGATACAGCTAAGAACAAATACGCTGAAAGCATCAAATTTCGACAAATTGTTCAGCAATCCAATGAATCAATTGCTGACTTTGCTCTCAGGTTGAGACAAGGCGCTGCTGACTGTGACTACGGCAATTTCTTAGATAGAATGTTAGTTGAACAGTTTCTTCATGGACTTGCTTGCCGTGAAACGTGTAATTCAATTATAATTAAAAATCCCGACACATTTCTCACTGCGTATGAAACTGCACAATGTATTGAAATAAGCCGAAGTACAGCATTGGAAGTTAAGTCTGAGTTGTCTCCGGCAGGCGAAGCCACACATAAATTGGGATATGTCGCACCACAATTCAAACGTGGCCCAAAAGAACAACACCAAGGTAGAATGAAAGACTTGCCCACATGTAATGGCTGTGGAGGCAAACACTTCAGGACTCATTGTAAATTCCGTGATGCAGAATGCCATTCCTGCGGTAAAAAAGGTCACATCTCAAAAGTATGCAGATCGAAATCAGCACAAATTAGTGAAGTTAACGAGGAGCAATCAAACCCAGAGGAAATCGTGCAATATCTCCAAAATATTAATAGAGTCAATTCCATTAAACGTACAGCAATTAAACGTACAACTACAGATGCGCTTCAAATTAAAGTCAAAATTAACGGCCGCGATATAGAAATGGAGTTGGACACTGGATCTCCGTGTGCTATCGTTAGTGAAAAAACTCTTCGAAAAATAATACCAAAGTTCTTACTGGCAAAATCAGATAGGCAGTTTGCAAGTTACACAAAGCACAAAATTAATTGCTTAGGTAGTATTCCTGTTGTTGTAACTCTTGGCACAACCGTACGTAAATTGAATCTCTATGTGGTGGATGGGCATTTTGACAGCCTTTTTGGACGAGAATGGATCTCTCAATTTGCAAGTGAAATAAACTTCAACAAATTATTTTCAACTACAAACTGCATTAACTCGCTAACATCAACAAGCCCTAATCTGTCACCTGAACAACGAAATCGTCTCAACTCCCTACTCAATCAGTATGATGAAGCATTCAGTAACATAGCTGGGAAGTTAAAAGGGCCACCAGTCAAGCTTCACCTTAAGCCTGATGTGTCACCAGTTTTTATGAAAGCCAGGGAAATTCCTTTAGCATTACGAGATGCCTACGCAAAAGAAATCGATTTAAAGATTGCTTCGGGATTCTATAAAAAAGTTGAGTATTCTGAATGGGCATCAACAACACATATAGTTTCTAAAAAAAATGGACGCATACGAATCACTGGAAATTACAAACCAACCCTTAACCCACGAATAATCATTGATGAACATCCAATCCCTAAGGTCGAGTACATTTTCAATCAGATGAAGGATGCTTCTATATTCTGTCATTTAGATGTGACTGACGCTTACTCTCATTTGACTGTTGATGACGAGTTCAGTCACGCCCTGACATTGAACACCCCTACACATGGACTGATTCGTCCAAACCGTGCTGTATATGGGGCTGCAAATATACCAGCAATTTGGCAAAGGCGCATTGAATCTGTTTTCCAAGGGATTCGCAAGGTACGAATCTTTTTCGATGACATTTTAATACATGCAGAAAACTTTGAGGAAATGTTGGAAATCCTCAATGATGTGTTGGAAAGAGTAAGAGCACATGGTCTGCGACTGAATCGTGAGAAATGCATTTTCGCTACATCATGCGTGGAATTCTTGGGCCATAAAATAGATGCTGATGGGATACAAAAGTCGGACAAGCATACAGAAGCATTAAAAAAAGCTCCCAAACCTTCCACATTCGAAGAGCTGCAACTATTTGTGGGTAAAGCAACTTACTATAGTTCCTTCATTCCAAACCTTTCCACAAAAGATCGACCCTTAAGAGACATGCTGAGATGTGAAACGTTTAGTTGGACTTCAAAGGCAGAGGAAGCGTATTTAGAGATCAAGAATATTTTGTTGTCACCACAGGTTTTAATGCCATATGACCCGTCTCTTCCGCTCCTATTAGCCACTGATGCAAGCAAAACAGGACTAGGCGCAGTCCTTTCACATGTATTGAGTAACGGAAAGGAAAGACCAATAGCATATTGTAACGTGCGCTTAGTTCGCTAAAATAAAACTTCACTTTTCAATTTATTTCTACCACTTTTATTCAGTATCAATACTTTATTTGAACTCAACTCGACTTTTATACTATCACTTGTTCACAACAATTCACTCTTAACTTTATCACTCTATAATCAGAACTGACTGCTCGTTGCGTCAGCGGTCCTATTTATATAGAACAACACTCATCTAGAGCGTTCCAGTTTCTTCTCCATGGTTTCCACATTTGCTGTCAAAAATCTCTACACTCACACACACTGGCTTACAAGCAATGCCTGTCATTTTATACCATTCCATTATAGTGTTGCCAGTTGTGTTTTCGGTTAAACGTTTTCGATTAGGAAATTGGTATAAATGTTGGGTGTTCATTACACTGCCCCCTCCTTAAGATTGTTCGTCCCGAATAATTCCATCTGCAGCCTCGCCACTATATCGATGCAGCCGGTCACAATGAACTACTTTTAACTTGCCTCTTAATCCTCTTTGGATGCGGTAAACCACGTCGTTAATCCTCGTGACAACAGTATAAGGACCTTCCCAGTTCTGCTGAAGTTTCGGTGACAATCCCTTTTGACGATGAGGATTATAAAGCCACACACGATCTCCTGCTTGGAATCCTGCCGTTGTCGCTTTTGTGTCGTACCGTGTCTTCATCCGGTCGCTGTAGGTTTTCATCCGTTCCCTTGTTCTTTTATGGATGTCAGCGAGTCTCTCCTTGAGGTCATCCACATACTCGTTCGTGTCCTGTGGCTCCTCTGTGGGGCATCCAAATTTAAGTTCGCTGGGCAGCCGCATGGTTTTCCCGAACAGGATGTCAGATGGTGTTTGTCCTGTCGAGCTATGTACTGCACTTCTATAGGCCATCAGGAATAGCGGTACGTGCCTATCCCAGTCTCTTTGGTAGTCGCCTACGACCTTGGTGAGGTGTTCTTTCAAGGTCCGGTTGAATCTTTCAACCATCCCATCAGATTGTGGATGAAGCGGTGTGGTTCTGGTCTTCTTGATGCCAAGTAGTCCGCACACTCCTTGGAAGATGTTTGACTCGAAGTTCCTCCCTTGGTCGGAATGGAGTTCCATAGGTACGCCAAACCTACTTACCCAGTTAAACACAATCTGGTCGACCACCGTTTTGGCTTCTTGATTTGGGATGGCATACGCCTCAGGCCATTTGCTAAAATAGTCCATTAGAACCAGAATGTACTTGTTTCCAGCGTTGGTCTCTGGAAAAGGCCCAGCCACATCTACTGCAATCCTCTCAAAAGGCGATCCAACGTTGTACTGATGCATCTTACCTTGAATCTTCCTACCAGGTCCTTTGGTTGCAGCACACTTGTCACATGTTCGGCACCACTTCTCCACGTCGTCTCTAGCATGTAACCAGTAGAACCGATGTCGCACCTTCTCCAGTGTTTTGTTAACTCCCAGGTGACCTCCAGAAGGTCCGTCGTGCATCTCCCGAAGAACTTCACTGACTTTCGATTGCGGTACGATCAGCTGCATCACATATGATTTACCGTCAACGGACTCCCATCTTCGCCTGAGGACACCTTCTTGCACATATAGTGAGTCCCACTGTGCCCAATAGGCTTTGAGAACTGGACTCCGGTCAGAAATTTCTCCCCATTCAGGTTTCTCTTCATTTTCTTTCCATGCGAGAATGGGTTCGATATCCGGATCCTCCTGTTGAGCGGTCCTCACTTCCTCATTGCTCCATCCGCATATGGGGTCAGCTCTTAGTCGCTGAGCGGTAATATTTTCTTTGTTTTCTTGTCGCCTACAATGCTTGCAATCCTCTTTGCAAGGTCTTCGGGACAATGCGTCGGCGTTTGAGTGCAGCTTTCCTCTGCGGTGTTGAATCTGGTAGTCATAAGTCTGCAGTCTTTCTATCCACCTTGCGACTTGACCTTCTGGATTTTTGAAGTTCAACAGCCAGTTCAGAGCACCATGGTCTGTCCGCAGAAGGAATTTCTGTCCATAGATGTACTTATGGAAGTGCTTTGTTGCCAAGATAAGAGCTAGCAGTTCCCTTCTGGTCACACAGTAGTTTCTTTCGGGCTTCGAGAGGACCTTGCTGTAATATGCCACCACTTTCTCTTCGCCATCATGCACTTGGGATAGTACCGCCCCGATTCCAACGTTGCTTGCATCTGCGTCGATGATGAATGTTTTGCCAGGTGTTGGATGTGCAAGCACTGGAGCGTTACAGAGGCGGTATTTGAGCTCCTGAAAAGATTTCTCACACTCACCTGACCATTTAAACTGTTTCCCTTTTTCGGTGAGCTGATGCAAACTCTTTGCAACTCCAGCAAAGTTCTTAACAAAACGTCGGTAATATGTGGCAAGACCAAGAAAGCTTCGGAGTTGATGTTTGTCCTGTGGTGTTGGCCAATTTTTGACGGAGTCAACTTTTTCAGGATCGGTTTTCACTCCTTTGGAAGAGATGATGTGTCCCAAATACTTAACTTCGGTTTTGAAAAGTGCACATTTTTCCGGATTCAGTTTAAGGTTAGCCTCTCGAAGTCTCTGAAACACGGCTTTTAGGTTCTTGCAATGTTGGCCAAATGTCTTCCCGTAAACAATCACATCGTCCAAGTAGACTAGGCAAGCTTTCCACGTCAGTCCTTGAAGAACGCACTCCATCAAACGCTCGAATGTTGCCGGAGCGTTGCATAGCCCAAACGGCATAACTTTAAACTGCCAGAGCCCATTACCTGTAGAAAACGCCGTCTTTTCCCGATCATCAGGGTGGATATCAACTTGCCAATATCCACTCTTCAAGTCCAGCGTCGAAAACCACTGGGCTCCCTCCATGGCATCCAGGGTATCACTGATCCTCGGCAGGGGATAGCTGTCCTTCTTAGTCACATCGTTCAGCCTTCGGTAGTCCACACAAAAACGAGTGCTTCCGTCTTTCTTTTTCACTAGCACCACTGGTGAAGCCCAAGGACTTTTGGAATTTTCGATAAGACCGTCCTTCTTCATTACTGTTATCATTTCCTCAACCTCACCTTGTTTGGCCAGTGGAAGACGTCTTGCGGGTTGACGAATCGGTCTTGCATCTCCTGTGTTGATGCGATGCTGCACCAACTGTGTCCTACCATATTGTCCCTTTTGCGATGCGAAGATGTCAGTGTACTCTTGTAGGAGATTTTCAGCCATCCTTGTTTGTTGGTGATCAAGGTTGGATGAATTCAGTATTTTAGCTCTGATGGTTTTGAGCTCCTCCGGAGTTATAGTTTTTCTCGGGGCTTCGTCTGTGATCTTCGTAATTGCTGCAACCGATTCGCAACGTCCAACGACTTCTCCTTTCTTCAACCTTACATCGTACGGTCTGGTGTTTAGTAATCGTACGGGGACCATTTTGTTTTTCGGTGCTACCAGTGTCTTCCCAATGATGACGCTTTGGGAGGAACACTCTGGGCCTGGTTCCACCATGAGGTATCGAAGGCTTCCAAACTCACCTTCCAGTTTTGTCCAAACGAACACTTCAGAAGAAGGAGGCAGAATCAGATCTTCCGTGATGACAGTCCTCAGTGTCGACGTACTTTCGTTCGAATAGGTCATTGGAAGTTCCATATTTTGGTACTTCAAAACTTGATTACCGATGTCCAAAATAACTCCGTGCTGTTTCATAAAGTCGATTCCAATGATGCACTCGTCACATATATCTGCCACCAGGAATTGATGAGTAAACACTAGATCGGCCAGTCGGATCTTAAGACACACTTCTCCATATACTCTTGCTGCTTCTCCCGTTGCGGTTCTTAGACGGTAGCTATTGGTGTTATGAAGCCACGTCGTCTTTACCAGGTCTCGACGTACTATGGAGGCTGTGGCACCGGTGTCGATGGTAGCCACATGTTTGTTCCCGTTAATAGTAGTTTCCACAGTCAGACTTTTGTTGTCTCGTTTGGTCTGAGAGACCTGGATGGTGGTTCTGGGGCCATCGATACAAGAAACCAGCCTCTGCCCCTCGAAGTTGGTTCTTACTCGTTTCCCTGATGGGAAACGGGCTGATAGGCAACGCTGGTGTTGTTGTTACCTTGCCCTGGGCTGGATCTCTTGCTTCCACAATGTTGACAACCGGTTTTATTTGGTGGTAGCCGGCATTGACGCTGTAAGTGCCCGGTCTTGTTGCAGTTCCAACATCTTACTGGTCCACTCCGCTGGTTCTTTTGTATTTCTGATCTTTGGCACGAGCATTCTTCGACTATGGCCTCTCTAAGTCGATGTACTCCATGAGAAGCCTGTTCTGCTGCTTCGATTGTCAATGCGAATGCTAAAGTTTCAGAAAGAGTACGTGTTCTAGCAGTTCGCACAGACCTCTGAAGATGTATATCGGAAATGGCACGAACGAAGGACTCAACAGCAAGCTGGTTGATGATTTCTTCTCCAGCATCCGGGTATGCCAGGTGAACCAGTCTTTCGACGTCTGCTTGGAGCTGCTGTAGACTTTCACCCCTTTTCTGGACTCTGTTATTGAGTTGGACTCGGAAGACTTCTTTCAAGTGGCTATCTCCAAAGCGTTTATCTATAGCTGCCACGAGAGAACTGAAATCGCCGCTCTTACCAGCTGGAACTGTTTGAAGTAATTCAGCTGCTGGTCCTCTAAGAGCAAGAGTCAGTGCAATGTACTTGTCTTCGTCATCCCAGCCATTTGTTGTCGCGGCTGCCTCAAATTGTCTCTTGTAGACTGGCCAAGAAGACTGCCCATCAAATGTTGGGGGTTTCATCTCCTTTTTCCTTGCAAACTCTCCAGCAGATTCTCGAATTTTTATTTTCCGTATTTGGTCTAATTCCTTGGACAGAACAGAGAACTGGTTATCGCATCGGCTTTCCAAACGATTCTCTACAACAGAAAGCTGTTTTTCCACACCTTCAACTCGTTCGTCAAGGGCACATACATTTTTCTCAATGTTACCCAATTTTCCTTCTAGAATGTTTTTCTGACCTTCTAAAACATTCTGTTGCGCCTCAAGTCTTTCGAGAATATTCTGTTGTTCCTTCTTTTGCTCGTTTCGTTGTGCTTCAAGTTCTTCGAGAACATTCTGCTGTTCTTTCTTTTGCTCGTTTCGTTGTGTTTCAAGTTGTTCGAGAACATTCAGCTGTTCCTTCTTTTGATCGTTTCGTTGCTCTTCCAGACGTCCGAGAATATTCTGCTGTTGCTCTTCAATCAGCTTCTTTTGTTGTTCTAATAAAAGCTTCATCATACTAGAAAAATCGACACTTTCACTTTCTTCCTCTTTTTCCACTTCTGTTTCAAAAACAAAAGTGCTTACGTCTTCCCCTTGCTGTTCCAAATAGTTGCGCAAGCGCAGGACGAGCTCATTCTTCGATCCCGCTCTAGAAAGATTTCGCTTACCTAACTCACTTTTAAGCTCAGTGCAGTTGAGCTCTTCCAACAACTTACCCATTTTCACTGTATTTAACTTTTTTTTTTTTTTTTTGCACTTAACTAGTTTTTTTTTTTTTCTTTTTTTTTTTATCAAATAAGTTTTATTTACACTTCTGACACCAATGTAACGTGCGCTTAGTTCGCTAAAATAAAACTTCACTTTTCAATTTATTTCTACCACTTTTATTCAGTATCAATACTTTATTTGAACTCAACTCGACTTTTATACTATCACTTGTTCACAACAATTCACTCTTAACTTTATCACTCTATAATCAGAACTGACTGCTCGTTGCGTCAGCGGTCCTATTTATATAGAACAACACTCATCTAGAGCGTTCCAGTTTCTTCTCCATGGTTTCCACATTTGCTGTCAAAAATCTCTACACTCACACACACTGGCTTACAAGCAATGCCTGTCATTTTATACCATTCCATTATAGTGTTGCCAGTTGTGTTTTCGGTTAAACGTTTTCGATTAGGAAATTGGTATAAATGTTGGGTGTTCATTACAATATGCAAGTCGCACCATGAGCACAACAGAGCAACGCTACCCTCAGATGGATAAAGAAGCATTGGCTATTGTTTGGGCTGTACAAAAGTTTTTTATGTATCTATACGCACGCCACTGGACCCTCATCACAGACCATAAACCACTATCGCAAATTTTACATCCAGAAAAATCATTGCCTGTTCTATGCATCAGCCGAATGGCAAATTATGCTGAATTTTTAACCAACTTCAACTACGACGTCAAATTCAAAACAACAAAAGAAAACGCTAATGCTGACTATTTCTCACGAGTTCCCTTGCCAACATGTATCAACAAAATATCTTCTCTCCAACAGTTTGAAAATGAGGAATATGACCCATTTGATAAATTTTTAGTCCACCAAATTCATCAACTACCACTCAACGCACAACGAATCGCTTTGGAAACCAGGAAAGATTTGCATTTGGGTAAAATTCGCTCCATACTGGAATCGGGCCAATGTCTAACTCGTATGGGCTACAAGGCTCCGGAGTCCAACTACAGGTTGGCTGCTAACTGCCTTGTTTTCGAACACAGAGTTGTCATCCCTGATATCTTACGTGAAACAGTCTTAACAGATCTCCACTTAGCACATCTGGGAATTGTGAAAATGAAAGGTTTGGCGCGATCATTTGTTTTCTGGCCAGGAATCGACGCAGACATTGAGCGAGTGGCAAAAACGTGTACCAACTGTTCCAAAAATGCACACTCACCCCCTAAGTTTCTGGATCACCATTGGGAATACCCTAAAGGACCTTGGGAACGAATACATATAGACTATGCGGGACCCTTTGTTGGAATGATGCTTCTCATAGTGTCTGACGCGTATAGTAAGTGGCTTGAAGTCAAGCCAACCAGTTCTATGACTGCCAGTGCGACCATATCCATTTTAGACGAACTGTTCGCTGCGTATGGCGTCCCAACGATGATTGTTTCAGATAATGGCGCAAACTTTACATCAGCCGAGTTCAAAACATTTTTGCAAGCAGTTGGAGTTAAATATCATAAGTTGACAGCTCCATATCACCCATCAACCAACGGACAAGCCGAGCGGAGTGTGCAAACTATTAAAGATGCATTAAAAACTATGGAAACGACTAAGAATTCTCTACAATCAAACCTGAACCAGTTTCTCCGCCAATACAGAAAAGCACCACATACCACCACAGGTCAGTCGCCTTCTCAGTTATTTTTGGGACGCTCACTTCGGACTCGTCTAGACCTTGTTAGACCCGAAGATGTATACACGAAAGTAACTGAAAAACAAAAGGCAGTATTTATGCCCACATTTCGTAGTTTTCAACCAGGTCAATCAGTGATGTTCCTATCAAATAATTCTCGTATGGATAAGTGGCTTCGTGGAAACATCAGAAACCGTTTAGGAGACCTCCACTATGAAATAAGTTATCTGGGTAGACAATTTAAACGTCATATTGATCAAATCCGCAGTGGTACCGATAATTATACAACTGACCAAAATATCATGGAAAAATCTCATCCACCTCAAATCGACAATTCAATCAACACTCACTCAAATCAGTCTTTAAGTCCATCACATAGTCAAGCACCTCAACAGCATCTCAGCTCCGAAGATTCTTCACATCAGCAACAACCGAATTTAGTACCACAATGTAATGACAGCCCTGCAGTTGGAGTAACCAATCAGCCATCAGCCCCAAGTTATACGTGTACACCTAGTACGACACCACCGACAGCTCTTCGTAGATCAACAAGACTAAGGAAACCACGAATCATATTTTCACCTTAATCAGAGAAGGGTGGGAAGAATACTGTGTATTCACCTAATACAATAGACTTTATTTCAAATGATCTAGTAACTTGTTTCCATGGTGATACATATCGTTTTTTCATTATTATATCAAATCATTCATTCTTTTAGATTTAGTCATACATTCAAGTTATGTAATAAATACTTTTTTATAAAAGATAGTATTCTTTAATTACCATATACAGCAGACAACAGACAACAGCTGTGAAATATTAAAATTCGACTTTTGAAAACAGAAAAACATTCAAAATATCATTGCTAGACGATTATAACTTATTTTTTTCGATTTCCCACACGTAAACAACAACAACAAGCTATCCGGGTACGATTCTTGAACGCCCCCATTTTGACTAAACTTATCTGTCAAAACACCGCAACGGATTCTATGGGTCACCCCCATCAGTTGCGCGCGGCAAAACCCACCGCATCAGTTGCCGCGCCGCTTCTACCGCACGCAACGCGTTCTATGGGTCGGGGCCTTTAAATGTCGAACGCAGCTGGCAGCTGTCCAATCTCAACGAAAGGTATTCACAATAACTGCAGCCATTTTCGTCTTGAAGTCATCTATTGTGAACTGTGTCTTTCAGAGCAGAAGGGAAGTGATCCGGACGTCAAAAGTTTTCTTTTACTAAAATTAAATTTAAATTAAAAATGATTTCGAGGGCCGCATTACTCGCAGGTAAATTATACATTTTCAACTTATTCTTTTTATTACGTCTTTATTCCTTTGTGTGTTTTATTACTCACGTCAAAACCTTTTAAAAAATACACCCGACCTCGGTTTATGTAATCACACAACGATTTTTTTTTTCGCACTAGAAAACGTGTAGTATTACCTATAATCTAATTTTATTTTGTTAAATTTATTTAAAGTACAAAGACCAGCTGCTGTTGTTGCGTCTAGGGCCGCTGCCACTGGCGCCTCAGAACAGTTCAAGAGGCCAGTTCGCCCAGAACACCCAGGCAAAGTGCGATTGGGTTTTATTCCAGAAGAATGGTTCCAGTTCTTCTACAACAAAACTGGTGTCACCGGTCCATACACCTTTGGTGCTGGTCTCCTTACCTACCTTTGCTCTAAGGAAATCCTGGTTATGGAACATGAATACTACGGTGGCTTGTCATTGGGTATTATGTGTATCGTTGCTGTTAAAAAGCTTGGCCCAGCCGCAGCCAAATACTGTGACGGCGAAATTGACGTAAGATGATTGTTTTTTCTTTCTACCAAATTTGCAATAATTTTGAGCTATGAATATTTAGAGGATCGAAGCCGAATGGAATGATGGACGTGTTAATGAATTGAAGGCACTCAACGACGCCATCGAAGCTGAGAAGAAGGAACAATGGCGCGCCGAAGGTGCTCTTTTGCTCATGGATGCTAAGAAAGAGAATGTCGCTCTTCAACTCGAAGCTGCATTCAGGGAACGTGCAATGAATGTGTACTCAGAAGTATGTTTTTAAATTTAGCCAGGATTTCAATAGCTTTAACTGTTATGTTCTCTTGAAGGTTAAGCGCCGATTGGACTACCAAGTTCAATGCCGTCATGTTGAAAGACGTCTCAATCAGAAGCACATGGTTGAATGGGTGGTCAACAACGTTCTCAAGTCCATTACACCACAATCAGAGAAGGAAACTCTTAACAAGTGCATTGCTGATTTGGGTGCACTTGCTGCCCGCGCCAAGTAAAACGTACTGCTCTTGATTGGTTCTTAAATTGATTGTAAAACGTTAATGCATTAATAAAACCTAAAAACAAATACGAATTCCAGGTTTTAAAATAATAAAGCACTACAATTAAGGAAAGAAGTAAGAAATTTTTTTTAGTAGTTAATGAATAAAAAAATATGTTGGCGCAATAGAGCCAGGAGCGCCAGGGCCTAGCTCATTTCTCTCAACCATGCCTTGTGAGGGAGTGGAGGGGACTTACAATTTTCTTTTCATGGCAATGAATCTACTAACGGAGGACTTGTCAATTCCTGGCGAAAGGCGATACCCGTGGAAAAACATTTTTGTCTCTGTTGGGATACGACATACTAACCACGAATCTTTAGGTAGACATGCGCCACGGGTACCACTAAGAAGTTAATGCTAATTTCAGACTAGTTTTGGTATTCAAACAGGAAATGTCTCACATTTATATTCTTCCCGAAAAGAATCAAATTTTTACCTCATCTGGCGAGGGTTTGGCCTTCACTTAAACGTGTGTCGTGATTATACCCGTTCTAAGAGAGTCAATACATTTCATGAAATATCATAGAAGTGATGAGAGGTTACACCAAAAGTCTAAACGTCAAAAAAATAACTTTTGGAAGCCTATACTGTGGGTTTGATCACAACTTCTTATTCATAATTTTGCAGAGGAAAAAAATTCGCTTTAATTCGGCTTAATACAAAGATACTAGATATTATTTTAATATAATATAAAAATTAAGACACTTATAACTAAGACTGATGCGTACTGGGGTTCCCAATGAAGGCAGATGGGACAGAGGTTGAATTCAAAACGGCCCTATCGAGGTAACCGTCGGAGCGGAGTTTTCTCCGCAACGCATCTTTTTTCCAATATTCAATTTTGCTTCGATGTAGTTGTCGTCGTAAGAAATTTTTCACAAATGCGGCAATGCATTGCATTCCCAAAACTAAAATCTCCGCAACAAAAACTTATCGGGGAACGTCGAATCGTCCGATCGGAGAACTACCACGAAGCAAAATGTCTCCGATCGGAGAGAATTCCGCTCCGACGGTTACCTCGATAGGGCCGATGATGTTTAATGTAGATAAAACCGACGAGTATTTTGTATGTTGCGATGTGAATACTAATTGACTGTTGAGGCTGAGAGAGTTGTAAGAGGTTGTGCAGCCAACGATTTCTGAAAAAATTCGATGAATATATTTATGAATGAATATTACTCTTCGAGTTTTCGGCGTACTCAAGTTGAGAAATTTTATGCAGTCTTGATAGAGAGTAGAATAAAAGGATTACTCCAAGAAAGACCTTTTAGAGCGAATCGAAGGGAACGACGTTCAATATTTGCAATTCTAGAAAAAAAAAACTTGTTGGTAAGGGGACCATACTTGAAAAACGTATTCAAGGAGCGGGAAAATTTATTTAACCATCGCCCTAATGGTTAGCTAGCATATCTGCCTGTTGAGTAGGAGTTCGAGGTACAAATCCCATAAACATCCAATTGATTTTTCACGGGTAGGTATAGCCTTTCGCAAGAAATTGGCAAATCCTCCAATAACCAATAGTATTCCACTAACATAAACGCGCTTTCTCGATTAGACTTTCGAAATCGGTAAAAAAAAAATTAGGTTACTCTTATTCCTCACAAGATGTGGTTGAGAGAAATGCACTAGGCCCGGTGCTCCCCACTCTGTTCTCTCTAACTAAAAAATTATTTTCTAGTGTATTATTCAACCGAACAATTTCATAAAGATAACTACAGCTTCGTTAGTTGAACTTCACGCAAGGTTGACCCAAGTTTCCTTGACAATCCTAAAAGCTGATAAAAAAATGATTTTCGGTTCGTAATAAGCCCTCAACCCCCAAAACAACACATATTCTTGCAACTAAATGAAAAATATATGCCATTTGAAAGCCCGGTTTATTACTCGCCCCCCCCCCAAAAAAAACTGTGCTACTTTACAGCGAGCCGAGGCTACCAAAGGGCAGACCCAGCCTTCAACGAACAAACCTTATATGCACGTGCAAGCACTCAAGTTTTCATATTAAAATAAAAAAACAAGCTCTTCGAAACATGTATATGTAGATAAAAAAAAAAAACAAATTTGTTTTATATTATTATAGAAGAAAATTATTTGTTTGTGATAGCATCAATTTAAATTTAATGTGCTGACAAAATGGTTTTTACGAAGTTTTCTGATAACCGCGAGCTTTATGACAACGTCTTTGATGAATTTGAAAAATGGCAAGTAACACACGCTTCATCGAGCCCATTGCAAAAGACAAAGCATGTTAATTCGAGAAAACAAAAATTACGGGTATGAGCATTATTTTGAAATCATTTTTTCTATTTTTCAGCAGTGCATATTTATTTTATTCGATTAGCAAAACTCTTCACCAGAAGATCCTTGTAAAGGAGGTTCACAAAGACGATTTCGGAGACAGTTTTCGCGTCGTCGCCGATTAGTACAGAGACGCAGTATTAAACGGAAGTCAAAACTTCGCCCAAGGAAACGACTTTGATTCGACACTTTTATTCTTTGTAAACGGTTTTCATTGATATCATGTATGTTTTGTTAAATTGCTGGCTAAATAAAAGATGATTATTTTATATTTATGTTTACATTCTTTATGTGAGTTGAGCTCTGAGCGTCCCCGTGCGTTGTTGTGCCGTTTTTTCATGTTTTTGTGTGTGTGTGTGTGTTTTTTTTTATGGGCAGTACGTCGTATTTAATTTTTAATTGACTAAAGACCCCAACCTATTAAATTCGTTTTGTCGGGTTGTGAGTGTGACCAAACATAAACACAGCTGATTCTCATTATAGTAAAATTAAGGGTGACCAATGGTAATGTTAGCCAAGTCGTGCGTGCCTAGCAACGTGTAAACGAAGTAAATTTGATAACACATCAAAATCCACCAGTAAATACATCGTTATGGAGGAGTTTTCTGATTATTCTTCAAAAGTCATTGAGTTTACTCCATTTAATCAAGGAAAAACACTGTTTCAGTTCGTCAACACCTCCATAGCTACCGATCCTCTACCAAATCCAGTTGATAAATCTGTAGGAACTAATAAATTAGTGGATGCTGAGGTTTTTTTATATTTACATAGGTACATGTTTTGTAACGCATTGCATTAAAATTACTATTGCAGACCCAAACACAATTATCGACTTCAAGTACCACCAGTGTGGATGACAAAAAATTAGGACAATGGTTGAAGAGGATATTTCCATTAGTCGAAGCAGAACTGTTGAAAGGACCAACTCCAATTTCCTATGATCGAATCAATCTGAACGATGATGAAGATGAACTATCCATACAAGCCTATCAAAAACTATCCGTTCCATCAAAAGAACCCTTTCAAGGATTAGCGACGTGGCTTTCGATTTATGCAAACAACACCCCAGTCTTAGTGATAACAACCTCGGCGGTGCATGATGACTGGTGTGAACACGTTGATGCAAATATTAAAGTATTCATTCCTAAGCGAATGCCATCCAGTAATTACGTTGTATTTCAAGAGTTGAAATGCATTCCAACCAAAGCATGTTTGGAAACTCTTTCTACGAATCCCTTCGATAAAGATGTTTTTGCAGGAAGTACAGTTTCCGGGGATCTTTATATTTGGAAATTCATTTCAAACAGAGAAGAAGATGTTCAAGAAATGTTTTGTGAAAATCTCCAGCACGGAAGTGTTGTTTCCTTCGATTGGGCTAGTCCCGACAGAGTTTTAACTTGCCATGCTAATGGTTGGGTTTGTTTGTGGCAGATTAGCAAGCAGTTTGTGAAAGAAGGGGAGTAAGTTTTTTTGCAAACGAATTCATATAATGTAGGTACTAACAAAGGTTCTAGTTTTTTAGTAAAAAATACACATCGCGGTAGTGTAGAGCTAACAGCTGTAACTTCTCTATCATTAAATGATTTTGTTGTTGGTTGTGCAGATGGCACGCTGTTACATTGCAACAATTCAAACATGGGAGTTCATAAAACCGAAATAGAAATTTCACCGATGCAGAATCATGAATTTGCAGTCACAAGTTTGTTTAAAAGTGAATCCTTGGGCAAGCGGGTAGTAGTAAGTTGCGATTTGAGTGGAGAAGTATTTTTCCATGACCTCATAAAGTTTGAAGAAGTAAGTAAAACAAGGATTGTTTTTTACTTATTTATAATTCTATCAAAAATTAGAATGGAATGAAGGCTGTTTTAAGGATTCCATTGCCTTTCCAAACCAATATTGCTTGTTCCGACGATGGAAAGATGATATTTTGTCCAGGAATCGATGGTTCTTTGAAAATATACAGGTAAAACTAACTTTGATTTTTGTATATTTGTTGGCACAACTCATTGAACTAGAAATAGTTTCGTCTTATATGAAACCTAGCTCATAGTGGCATAAGTAACAAAAATACTTTTTATTTTAAGACTCAAAAGTGGAAAGCAATCAACTGTTAAAGGTGTCTTACAAGGAAAGGGGAACATGATAAAACTAAGTGATAATGGGTAAGCTTTGTTCAGTTTCGGTATACGAAGTTAAACTGACTATTTTAATTTGCAGCTTATGGATTGTCACTGGTATTTACGAAGGAGACTTTCAAATATTTAGTGTGATGAAATAAAATATTTATTGATATACCTTACTTAAAAACTAACAATAGTAAAATAAAATTCAATTTACAAATATGCATTCCATTTAGACTTTTTCTTTGTAATAGTTGAGTTTGAGTCTAAGGAGTAACAGTCTGCTTCTGCTTCTGACGGAGTACCATGGTGGTTGTCCCTTACTTTTCTTTTCGTTGGTTTGTTTTGATTGATTTCAACAACTTTGATTTAACCAACTTTATCTTCTTCATCGACGTATTCATTCCATTTGCTTTCTGCGGTTTTAAACTGGCTATTGGCTGAATCGGCTAGATTTTTTTCTTCAGTGGCAATTATTTGAAGGTCTATATCACTTAGAGCTAAATCATCTCTATTTAAGAGATCTAAAAGATCATTTTCAGCCTCTGCCAGTTTGGAATTTGCAATAGAATTTAAATGTTGTGCCCTTTCGCGGCATTGGGCACCAGAACCTCTATAGAACTCGGTGAAAACACTTTGTTTTTCCTGGCAAATTTTGCATTGCCACTTTTTTGCTTTTTTAACAATATCCACCTGTTTATTATTTTTATCAAGTTCACGAAGTAATTACATTTTTCAGAGCACTTACCTGATACATTTTGCATTTGAAACAACATAAGACACGAATTTCTTGAGGCATTTCTTTATTATTAAAATATTTTTTTAAACCAAAAACAATTCTGTTATTTATTTCTTAAAATTAAAAATAGTCTACAATTGTACCAAGTTTCCACTCTGCAAAAGTCATCGATTTTGAAACAAGGCACTAGATCACAATAGTTTTTTTTCTCAATAAAATTTTTTTTTACCATGATATACGCGGAGAATGAATAGTAGGAGTGAATTTATACCAACTAAAACTCAGTCCGCCGTATTAATAAACGCAGAATAACTGAGTTTTCCTTATTCCATGGATTAAGTTAAAATTATACCATTTTCCATTTAATTAAAGCCACCATTATACCATTTTGCACTTAATCCATGGAATAAGGCTTAACCCAGCTATTCCGCGTTTATTAATACGGCGGAGTCTGTTCTATTTTGTAGTGATATTTGCCAAAATCGCATCGTCAATAGCAGTGCTTTTTAAATTGGTAGCTAGTGGATTCCGTAACGCGCGTTCTTCATATGCTCTAAAATCTAGATCTATCGTCATTATTGCAGCAGCCTCTGAATACCGTGAGTTGAAACTAGAATATACTTATCGCAGAGCATCTATAGGTTCTCCCAAAACAAAGCGTTTTTGAAGTGGGAAACACGTAACACCGCAGTAGCGGTAATACAAATGTATGGAACGCAAGAGTTAAAATCAAGTTAACTTGTGTGTCTCCGGTTTGTGTTGTTGTTGTATTCACTTATATTTAATGATTTGACAATTCTTGCGGCTGCGGCTCTGGAGCCATTGTGTTCAAGCAGTAAAGTGGTGTTTGTAAAATCAGCATGAGGACAGATGCTGTTATGTGTGTGAGGCTCTATGCTGGGTTGACATGCATCTGCAACTGCGGAAGTGCAGAAAAGTAAAACAAGACGGATGAAGATTACAAAGCACAAAAGTTAAAAAGAGAGACGAATAGGATTATGGTTGCAGATGAAAAATTATGGGTGCAGATGAACATGTTCATCTGCACCCATAATTTCTCATCCGCAACCATAACTAAGGAAGTGCAGATGGTGCGTTCCCTCTCTATCAAACAAGTATGAATTGTACATCTTGTGTCTTTTTCCGATTTTCATCTGCACTTGCAGATGCATGTAAATCCACCATTGCACTCATGATATATCAACTCTGTGATTTTTAAAATTAGTGCTTTCCCGAGTGAAATCAATTTATTTGGAAATCAAACTTAATTGAGATTCCGAAATTTTTATTAGTTAAATCTATGCAGTCAGCAGAGTTGTATTTTTTAAAGTCTTTATACAGTACAATAAAATTTCGTTTGGTAAACAACAACTCTTTTTGTTGTCATGAAATGCCATACTAAAAATCAGAGTAATGGCCAGTAATGGCTACACAGTCGATGAAAAGTTTATTTTACGAAAAAATTGCACAGAGAAGAAAATAATTAATAAAATATGATAATCAATAAAACCAATAGTTAATTCTTCCTCTGTGATACCGGGTTTAAGAGGTTTTTTTAAATACTCCACTCTACTAGTTGAAAAAAACTCAGCAGATGAAAAATATGAACATGTTCATATAATCCCTCATCCGCAGCCATAATCATATTCGTCTCTCTTTTTAACTTTTGTGTTTTATAGTCTTCATCCGTCCCGCTTTACTTTTCTGCACTTTTGCAGTTGCAGATGCAAGTAAGCACAGCATTAATAAAATGTAATCTATTATATATAAAATATCATTAATAAAATCAATAGGTAATTCCCTCTCTGTAATACCGGGTTTGAGAGGTTTCTTTTAATACTGCACTCTAATAGCTGAAAAAAACTCGGCTTATAATGCTTTGAAACAAGAAATAAATTCATACGCACATCACATTTGTGTGCCAAGGGAAACCCAAAATAAAATAAATACCATAAAATATATTTTGCGGCAACTCCCTGTTTCTTTGACAACAAACCAAGTGTAATTTTTTCCAATGATTTTCAGTTCAGTGTAACCTAGAAGTGAACAAAAAGAAAAAATTCTAACTAGAATGGTGGAATAAAGATTGGTGTTGATAAAAAGTTCTTTTGCAAATAATTGTGAAACCCAATATTATAATCATTGCAATTATCAAATTCAAAGTGAATTCAAAGCAACTTTACATTTCCAATTTAAATCCTCTCCCCGGTTCGTCCTCATTAACAAAGTTAAACTGGAGAGAAAAATTGCAGCGAACCTCAGTCTGACCGATGAAGAATTTGTTTATAATGTGAATTGTGATATTAAGGAATTTCTGGAAAAACGACGAAATAATTGGTAAGCATTATACGATAAGCCATGCAATTGCAGCAATGTATTTTTAATTTGAAAATTTAAATAAAAAACATTTCAATGAAGCTGAGGGTATCTGCGAACCGTGGACGAAAATAATTTCAAGGACATTGTGCGTTTTTTGGTTTTAAGGTCCCTGCTCTTATTCACTGACAGTATGACAATTCATTTCTTTCTTTTTTTTTTTTTTGCAATACGTACCAAGTATGCAAATAAACAAATATATTTGAATTCTAAACAAATTTAATTTCCTTTGAAATATATAGACACCACATTCCTTGCTTCCATAACAGCAAGTCTCGATAAAGAAAAAAAGCACAAAAGCAACAAAAACAATCAAACTTGTTCACTAGCACCTTGCTTGGTACCACTTTAGTAGAGTGAGTGGTTTACGTTGCTAAGTTTACTTAGCTGTAGGAAGTCGAGTGGTGTAGATGAAAAACGAACACAAAACAATGAAATAAAAAAAAACAGACTACCGGTTTGATTCGGCTCTACTTAGAGTCTGGCGGGGTTTGTGCCGCCACGGCTGGTAGCACGTCGACTCTGAATCTGTAGCCACTTCGATTCCACTATCGGCAAATGTATTACGTTATCTGTGGCCGTAGATGCAGAGATCTTATTACATAATTTGATAAAATATAACTGTTACTCTTGTTGGTGTGTTGTGTGCTTCTTGAGACGGTGAGCGCGAGCGCGTAGTATTATTGCAGAATTTTGGTATAATTTGTTCGTTTTTTTCTTTTTGTGAGACGAATTTGGTTATGTTTTATTTTGACTTTGGAAGAATTGCAGTAAAACTTGATTTGAAATTTGGTACTGTGTTTTGATTGTTGCCATTTAATATTAGATTCGTCTTGTGTTGGAAATACTGTGCGTGCGTACCTATGTACGAGCTCAAAATTTAATTAGTTACTTATAACCTGAAACGATTGCTTCCTCTTGTGGCAAGTTTTGAAGTAATATTTTCCTCACGCAGAACGGTCATGGGGTGCGATCAAAATATATACTGGAGTGATGGTAGGTACCCATTTGTTTATATTTTCAGACAGCTAATAATAGGCTCAATGACTGTAGTCGATTTATTTGAAGAAAAGTAGAATTACTCGGCTCTGGAAGCGGTAGTCGAAGTTTGAAAAATGAGCTATTTTAAGTGTTTAAACTTGGATTGGCGTGTCTGAAGTATAGTCAGTTTCAGTAAAATGAAGACGGTGATAAAATGATTAAATGTGCCTTGATTTACCATGTCCCGTTCTTTCGTCATATTTCAAGCTTTTTCAGCTGTGTAAAGTTTTAAGTTCCATTTAATTACCTAATAGGCTAAGAGCTGGAAGCAAATTTTTGGAGTGGAGTGATAACCAAAAATAATGCACATGTATGTGTAGATATGTACACGCACCATTATATCAGATTCAACCGTCTGGCAGGTTTCTTTTTCAGCCGGGGGCGGGGGTTGGGATTTCGAAAATGGTAATTTTTCAGATTTTGAGGTCGAAGTGATAACCACATAAATGATACATCAAATAATCAGAAAAAATCCCCTGATTACAAAAAAACTCGGTCCCAGACGATTTGGTTTCAGCCTACTGCTTGCCAGACGCATTTTAACACTTTTCAAGTGCATTTTTCAGCTTAAAGCACTAATAACTTTTTTCCTGTTACATTTAACCAAGAAAGTGGTACGTCAAAAAATAAGAAAATTTACCCTCATTTCAAAAAAGTGTGTCCCAGACGATTTGGTTTCAGTCTACTGCTTGCCAGACGCATTTTAGCTTGAGCATGTTTATTAAATTGAATGAATAATTGCTTGTAGTATTTCATTTAAATGAAATTTTTGATTTTCATTCATTCAAGCTAAAATGCGTCTGGCAGGCAAAAGGCTGAAATCAAATCGTCTTGGACCAACTTTTTTGTAATCAGCGTAATACCACTTTCTTGGTTATATATGATAGGAAAAAAGTTATCAGTACTTTAAGTATAAAAATGCATTTTACTAAAATGTTAAAGAGCGCCTGGCAAGCAGTAGACTGAAATTATATCGTCTGGGACACACTTTTTTGAAATCAGGGTAACTTTTCTTATTTTTTGGCTTATGTATTTTGGTTAAATGTAACAGGAAAAAAGTTATTAGTGCTTTAAGCTGAAAAATGCACTTGAAAAGTGTTAAAATGCGTCTGGCAAGAAGTAGGCTGAAACCAAATCGTCTGGGACCGAGTTTTTTTGTAATCAGGGGAATTTTTTTGATTTTTTGATGTATCATTTATGTGGTTATCACTTCGACCTCAAAATCTGAAAAATCACCATTTTCGAACGCCCACCCCCACCCCCGGCTGAAAAAGAAACCTGCCAGACGGTTGAATCTGATATAATGGTGCGTGTATCTACACATACATGTGCATTATTTTTGGTTATCACTCCACTCCAAAAATTTGCTTCCAGCTCTTGGTCTACAAGTATATTTGGTAGGTGCATTGCATACTTACACATGTACCCATAACAATTATAATTTTGAATATATGTACGTACATATGTAGGTATATTCTATATGTTTTATGTCTTAACAGTTAAGAGCTAAAATAAATGAATTGCGTTTTCTGCGTTGAGATAAATACCGTACATATGTTATAGGTGGAGTAGGTGCCATAACACCTGACCTGTCACCAATAAACAGTCACTTTTAAGCAAATAATTAAATGATTATGTAAAAATATTTTTAAATAATTTCTCCAAGAAGCACTAAAACTAATTCTTAACTACTTTTTATAGCTATTAAAGTACTTTTGAGACAAAAATATGAGACTCATGCAGTACATATAGATATTTGACTTCATGCATTGCCCTAGATTGCTTTGAACCTGTGTTTTAAAAAAATTTAGCCCAAAAACAAACCATTGCTTTTCCGACGACTTGAAATGCGCTGAATCCAAATCTAGTTCCAAAACGACTGCGTTGCATCAAATTACTCAGATAAAATTGCAAAGCGCTGTCATACATCATTTTGAGGACTATGTAGAGTCTCGAAAGGAAATTTGGATTAGATAAAACATTCTTTAAGGTTCTTAATGTCAACTCCTAACCAGGGAGTTAAAAATGCAACCCATTTTCATTGTTAGGCTCTAACTCATCGGGAAGTCAGTTTAAAACAATTACAAAATAAGCGATTTTCATTTTTCTCGCCTGCCTTATATTTTTTCTTCCTTCTTTAAATACATTTTCATCGGCTTCTTCTGAACGAATAATAAAAGATATCTTCAATTTTTAGAAATAACCAAAACAATTTTATTATTAAAATATTCTAGAACGAAGTTATCAAACGAAAGTTTTGAAAGAGACAGAAAAAATTAATTTTGAAATTTCAGAATAATAATTTCAGACTTGTCAAAGTGAACTATGTTTCATTAAATTTATACAAGTAGTTTTCATACAAAGTATTTAACACTTCTGAGCTATGGTCCAAATTTCAAGTCCCTGAATTATCGGGAAGTTCTGTTTTGCTCTTTCTTCTCTCGTTCTTTTCGTTGTTCCTGTTCTTTTTTCATGTATTGTCATGCATTTCTGAGCTATGATCCAAATTTCAGGGTTCTAAGAGCTCATCGGGAAGTTGCTGTCATTTTCCTTGTGTAATTTTTATTATGAGAACCACGCGAATTTAGTGATGAAGGCGCTATCTCAGAAAAACAAACAAGTTTGGGGTAGGGTAAATTCGCGGAAAAAAAAAATTTTTTTACGAACCAATTAATATCTATTTATTAAAATCAACTTTAAAATATGTATAATATTTAAAGAACACTGTGTGAACATTTTAGAAAGAAAAATATAAAAAATGGTCACGACTCGGTCGCACGAACTTGCGATTGTGTGCTAAGTATAATACCAAAATCTTAAGGCTGAGTAAAATGTTTTAGTATTAGCTCTTAATATATTTGGTGGTAAAATATCGAAAAAAATTAAATTAAATATTCCAAAAATTTCAAGCAAAAATCTAAAAACGTCATTTTTTGCAGTTGCTAATACATATAAACCGTAAAGATTTAATCAAAATTGTTTATAGCCGTTTTTTAAAAAACCGGTTTTTTTTTTTTTTTTTTAAATGAGGTTTTAAAAATTCAAGTACATACAGTTGCGGTCAAAATAATAGTAGTGTGAGTAAAAGCATTGTACAGATTGGTATTTTTCCACTTTGCATTGCGTTGATAGTGAAAACCCGTTACACTTTAATTGTTTTAAGGGGTGGAAAAGGATCTCGTCAATATGTAAGAAGACCTCCAAACACCGAATATAATCCTCACTTTACAATCATAATGGTATGGGCATGTTTTTTCTTCTACGGAGTTGGACCCATAATGCGGATTGAAGGCATTATGGATCAGCATCTCTATGTTAGGATAATGCAGGAAGTAATGCTACAGTATACTGAAGTTGAATGCTACCGTAAATGAAGTTGTTTCTTGCTGACATGGGTCTTTCAGCAAGAAGCAATGGTTCCAGGAAAGTAAAGTAGATGTAATGGAGTGGCCCGCACAGTCTTCGGACTTTAATCCCATTGAAAACCTATGGAGCGCTGTAAAAAAATATGCTTCTAGATGTAAACCAAGCAACAACACAGTCCTTTGCGAAGCTTTACAGCAATCATGGAGTTCGATAAGCACAGGAAGTTGTGGAAACCTGATAAACTCTATTTAACGTCTTTGTACTGCTGTTATAGCTAACAAGGGACATGTAACTAAATACTAATTAAAGGTACGAACATTCAGCCACATATTGTAATAAAAAATTTTGACCTAATTTTTCGATTTCGTAACATTTCAAGGTAGGTTTTCCTATCACTACTATTTTTTTGACCGCTGAATTTCAACATCTGTTCAATAAACTTGCAACTATCGGATAATAATATTAAACTAATGTTTTTTTTTTTTTTTTTTGTAAATAAAAGTTTAAAACCCCACTTTGAAAACCACGTTATTGGTTTTTTAAATTAGAATTGACGGATAAGTTTTTTTCAATTTTGTTGTTTCTTAAGCTCTATACTACTATTATTTTGACCGCAGCTGTAAGTTTTAAGATTTTGTTGAAAGATGTGTTGATAAAAAATAAATCAAAGATACCGTTATAAAAATATTTAAAAAAACAAATTAAAAAAAAAATTATGAAAATTTGAAAAAAACTAAATTTTTTCAAATTAAAAAAAAAAATTATGAAAATTTGAAAAAAACTAAATTTTTTCTTAAACAACCTAGGACTTCTATAATATGAAATTACGTCAAAATCGTGTTAGCTATTAGCGAGAAAGTAGGTTTAAAAAAAAAACGGTATTAAAACGGGGGGTACCGTTTTTAGACTTTTTCCAAAAAAAATTTTACATCATAAGAATAGCTATTCATAAATGATACCGCACGTAAAATTTTATCAAAATCGCTAGAGTTGTTTTCGAGAAAAATAAGTATTATATTGCTTGTATGGCAGGTACCGTTATTTCAAGACATAGAGATCCAATTCCTAACACCCCTCTGTAGGCTCCCCACAGACCCCACAGACCATAATTGCAAATTTTGAAGAAAATCGGTCAAGCGGTTCAGGCTGTAGATCCATTTTTTCGTATTCTCTATCATCGTAATGTCATATTTAATTATTATCTCAAAACTTTTTTTCTGCACGATTGTAAAACTTGCCTTATTGTACCTATAATCGCAAGTAAAAATGGTCACGACGGGGTCGTACGTACGGATAATTGCGATTGTAAGCAATTTTTTTTATTTTTCATTAAAAAAAAGTTTTTTAAAAGTTAGGTATGCAAGTTTTAGGTTAGGTTAGGTTAGGTTGAATGGGGGGTGCAGCCACAAGTGGCAACACCTCACTCGGATCTCATATCTCAAGGATCCATTGTGCTCCCCGAGAAATCAGAGGATGAGGAAATGGGAGGATTGGAAAGGTAGATGGTTATTGTGGTAGGGAACTCCCACTGAACCATTTGGAGCCCTGAGTAAATTTCAGGACGTTGCTCAGTGGGAGACTTGAGATGTCGCCCAGTTCGTCGAAAAAGTATTCTCCGAGGGTTTTTTCCGAGTGTGGGCCAAGCTAGGACACTCACAGAGGAAGTGGAATGATCCCTCCTTTGCCTCCTCATCTTGGCATCCTCTACATAAGTCGGATGTGCCAATGCCCATTCTCATCATGTGGGTACCCAACGAGTTGTGTCCCGTGAGAATGCCAATCAACAGAGAGAGCCAAGGTCTGCTTAGCTGTAGTAGAAATTCTGTTTTTTTTTCTTGGAAATATCTGGCCAAAGGTTTCTAGAGACTCGGCATGTTTCTAAAGATGACCACCTGTCATTGGCGGTTTTTAGAAAATTGCGTTTGATTCTGTTTTTTTTTCTTGCTCAAGTTGCCTTAGAACTGAGGTGTTCGTTTCGCTGGATTCGAGTGCTGACCCGATTTTAGCCAGCTTATCCGCCATTTCATTACCAATTATGTCACGATGTCCTGGAACCCAGGTTAAACTAACTGTGTTTGTTTCGCTGAGCAGTCTTAGGTTACTGCGACAGCTGTCTACTAGTCTGGATTTTGTGATAATGGATGAGATAGCTTTAATGGCCGCTTGACTGTCTATAAAGAAGTCAATATTTTTGTTGATCAGGTTTTGCGTAGCTAGGTGCTTCGAGGCTTCGCACACTGCAAGTACTTCTGCCTGAAAGACACTGCAGAAGTCGGGAAGCTTTATTGATCTATTCATGGTGGGGTAGTCTAAGAAGATACCTGACCCTACCCCTTCGTCCGTTTTGGAACCATCTGTGAAGACGGAAATGTGATTTCCTTTTATAACCCTGTTTTCCTCCCAGCTTTCTCTTGTCGGAAAGACTGTTAGGGCCACTGGATTGAAGTCAATATGCGGGGGGGGTATAGTCTGTTTGAATGTCTATATCTGTATGGTTCATGATGGTTCTATGGCCTGATATGCCTGTTTTCCAATTGTTGCATTGTTTGAGTCGCAGTGCGCTTTTGGCCGCCATCTCCTTAGTAAAAAGATCTAGGGGGGCTAGCGACAGGAAGGTTTCCAGAGCAAGGTGTAAGTTTTAAGATCCTGCCTGAAGATTTTTGAAAAAAAAAATTGAAATAATCAGCATTACCGTTTTGAAAATATTTTAAAAAAATCAATTTTTTTACATTTCAAAATTTAAAATTTTTCAAATGTTTAATATGCAATCTTTTCTGAACCGACTTCTTAAATATAAAATTTTGTCAAAATCGTGTTAGCCATTAACGAGAAAGTCGGTTTTGAAAGAACAGTACTATGGGGTTACCGTTTTTATGCTTTTTCGAAAAATCATAATAAAGACCACCAAAAAATATTCCTTTACAAAAAAAAAAATAATTATCATGGTAGGTAGTAGGTACATACCTATGTCTCAAGACTTAGAGACTCAATTACAAAAACCCCGTGGCTGCACCACAGACCCGTACTACATATTTTGAAGGAAATCGGTCAAGCGGTTCAGGCTCTAGACTGTATACGAGTACTGAGTACTGACAGACAGACAGGGCTCACTTTTTTTGTACTCTCTATCATCGTCATGTGTTATTAGCCGCATTTTATTATCACAATTATACGAATCGGATCATGATAATAAAACAGCTTTAGATCATCATATTTTTTATTATTTCAAGTTGGTAGCTGTGTGAAATTCGTTCTTTGTAACGAAGCCACCTGTAACGAAACCACTGGTCTTGACCTCTCCTTCCCTTACTACCATCACAACGACCGACTACAGGTCCCAGTGGCTGATTCTGACAGCAGGAGGAAAGGGTGTCCCGGCCACGGTAGCTTGGCATGCTTGCTTTTAGCTCAACCTAGCTCGTCGACACGGGGGGGGGGGGGGGGGGGGGGGGTTCTTGCTACCGCAGCTCAGGACGGGGTTACGACCAGTGTTACCGCAGCCAAAATTATTTTAGAGTCCCCAGGGTAAAAAAAGAGTCCTTTTGAAAATAAATGTGTCCCCTTCGAAAAGTCCACTTGTTAGTGTTAATAATTTTTTTTATTTCATAAAACACAATGTTTTAGCAACGAGAATTGTCAAACGAAAGTTTCTGGAATGAATGCATTAAGCAATATAAATTAGTTGGCCGTTCACACGATGTAATGTGCCGACAAATTCTTGTTTACACCGGTGTTTTTGACAGATTTGAACCAAATAATAACTCACGACATTATTTATGTGGGTATAATAATTAAACAAAAACGATTTCAATTAGATATTTCATTTTCGTTGATTGTTATTTTAATAAACTCAACATTCTTTGAGTTCAAATGATTGTGGAAAAAAATGTATCCCCTTTGAAAAATAATGTATCCCCGAATCCCATAGGTAAAAAGAATCCCCCGGGATACTATTGTATCCTTGTGGTAACTCTGGTTACGACTTCATGCCAATATACAGGGTGTACCGTATTTCGTGTATTATCCTTTGGGGTGTGATTTTTGGTTCTATTCTAAGAAAAAAATTGTTCTACAGTAAAGCTCGTTTCTCAACTTTGACATCACTTTTTTAAAAAAGGCTAAAAATTTAAAAAAGGCTAACTTTGGTGTACCCTGACCTGTGTTAAATTCAATATTACTGTCAATACTTCTGGCTATGCCCATGTCGCGGTACAGCTCATACAGCTCGTTGTTGTATCTTCTTCTCCACACATTGTCTTCGCATACGGGACCAAAGATCATTCGGAGAATTTTTCTTTCGAAACGACCAAGAGTTTCCTCATCCGCTTTCGATAAGGTCCATGCTTCCGCGCCGTATAGCAGGACTGGGATGATCAAGGTCTTATACAAGGTCACCTTGGTTTTTCTAGAGAGGGTTTTGTTTCTCAATTGCCTTCTTAACCCAAAGAAGCAACGGTTGGCAAGAGTTATTCTCCGTTTGATCTCCGCACTGATGTTGTTGTCCGTGTCTACAGCGGATCCTAGGTAGACGAAGTCCTGTACTCGAAGTTATGTCTGTCTATTGTGACGTTTTGTCCAATTCGTCGATGTTCTGTGTCCTTGTTTGATGACAGCATATACTTCGTTTTGCCCTCATTAACCATCAAACCCATGTTTGCCGCTTCTGTTTCAATACTCGCAAAAGCACCTATGACATCACGCTTTTTTCTTCCCATTACGTCAATATCGTCTGCATAGGCGAGTAATTGTACAGACTTTTGAAAGATTGTTCCTCTGGTGTTGACGTTTGAGTTTCTTACAATCTGTTCAAGTATGATGTTGAAGAAATCGCATGACAGTTTGTCCCCTTGCCTAAAACCTTTTTCGACATCAAAGGTCTCGGTGAGTTCTTTTCCGACCTTGACGGAGCAGCGTGAATTTTCCAAAGTCATCCTGCATAGTCGTACGAGCTTTGCAGGGATGCCGAAACTAGACATGGCTCTGTACAGCTCGTCTCTGTAAATACTGTCATACGCGGCCTTGAAATCGATAAAGAGGTGGTGAATATCGATATTATGTTCTCGGGTTTTTTCCAAGATCTGCCGTAATGTGAAAATTTGGTCTATTGTGGACTTCTCTGGTCTAAAACCACATTGATAAAAACTAAAACCACACAGATGAACAAAACAATAATGAAAAAAAACCTCAGTAATAAGTGCACTCAAAAACCCATACATTTTATAATACTTGAAAAAATACAAAACGGGTAAAATTAAAAAAAAAATTAAAAAAAATTTTACCTTTGAGTTTTGTTTGAATAACACAGTAATATGGGCACTTCTAGTAGTTTTTTATGTATTTTATACAAATACAATTATAGCAAGTGCTCAAAGTGCCCTCCTTCGTTTTGAATGCATGCCTGAGCCCGTTTTTGGATTTCAAAAGCATCGGTTTGAGTTAAACTGTTCACCGGCTTCTAAAAATTGCATGTATATAACTGGTTTAGAGTGACGAATGTTTAAAGTTCTATGTCTTTGTTTCAAATTTTAAGATGTTGTACAAGCGTATAGAAAACTTAAAAAAAAAATTCTTTAAGTCACCTTCTCTTTGTCACTCGTGTAAGCATGGCGTTTACCAGAATGCTACTGACTATGTTTTTTTTTTTTGTTAATATTATATTAAATTTTATATTTATGAAAACATTTCTTTCTTTCTTTTTTAGTGTTTTGTTATTTCCTCCAGTTAATAACTATCGCCGTTTCCTTATACATCAATCATGTGAAAATTACCGAGAGAATTACGATTTGTTTACATTTTCTGTTGGCCAAGGTCCCCATCGTCGCACAGTAATTTGCTTTAAAAGTCAACTTTTAGATCCGATCAAATTTACAACCGCATCAAGTCTTGAAACGTAAGTAAAAAGGTTTTTTTGTGATTTCATTTTATTATTGTATAGCAACATTAAATTCTTTTTAATTGTTTTACTTTTAAAATAGTTTTTGTAACTTTTAGTGCAAATATTTACATACATTTTTATTTGTTTATTATTCGGGAAATTTCTATCAATTATTTATTGGTATTGATTTGTAGAGTGCGATTTATAATTGATTCAATTTTAACTTTGACTTTCAATAAAATTTGAACGCACTTTCAAAAAAGAAAGGAAAAACGCACAATTGTCCTGGTCATGGTTCTTTGTTATTTATCGTTCAAAAGAACAGCTATGATGGCTTACACAGATACTGGCGAGGTTTACGGAAGGAACCGCAATTTTTCGAACGTCGAAATTTTGGTGCCGGCTCAGTGAAGATGTGTTGAGCTTTTTCTTCAGCGGGATGTCTCGAAATGTATTTTACTTCATCGAAAATGAAAAGCAGGAACTATGTTCGAAGCAGTTTAATTCCCTTCTGGCAGATAACCATGAACAATTTTGGATTTTTCAGTAGGACAATGCCTGAATTACACGAGTCGAGAAAGAATCTATTGTCTGGAGCTCAATTCGGTCAATTATTGCAATGGCCCGCATATTCTCCCGATATAAATGCCATAGAGAATCTTTGGGGAATACTTGTGAGGAGAATTGATACTGAGAGAAAGGCTTACGAGTCTGAACGAGAGTTTAAACAAGCTGCGCGAAAATAGTGGCTTAAAATTGATGCATCGATCGTAGTGAACTCGGTTATGTCCATGAAAAAAGAATATTTGATTGAATTGTTTCCACAAAAAACTAATGAAATGACTTTATTTTTAAATTAATTTTAACCAAAAAACATGCTGGGTTATAATTAGGAACATTTAAAACCGTTGTTTTTTGGGTTAGGATGAAAGAAAATTGTGTCTGCTAAGTTATTAAATTGAATTGTTCTTTAATAAGCTTTCAAAAACATAACTATTATTTAACATCTTCTTTTTCCTTATAAATAAATAAATAAATAAATAAAAATAAATAGGGTGGCGCAACAGAGCGAGGAGCCCTTGGGCCTAGCGCATTTCTCACAACCATCCCTTGTGAGGGAATGGAGGAGAAAATTTGAATTGAAAATTTTTATAGTGGATTTTAATTATGAATCGCACTGTAGTAACTAAGCAATCTTATAATCAGGCCCTGAGCTGATTATAGGTTCAGTTGCGACAAAAACGCATCTTGTGTTTTATATATGGAAGTGTCTATCAACCCACGGTGTGGTTCGTTCGTTTAAATTGGAAATCTCATGGCATTTCCAGGATTCGCACAAGTTTTAGATGTTGTTAGTTTTTTCATTGAAATTGAAAGATAAAATAATTTTATTTTTCTATCACATTACTTGTAATTAGAAAAAATGGCTTAAAATTCGCGCGCGACAGTTTTCGGTTTTAAGCCATTATGTGTTTAGCTGCAGGCAGTGTGATTAAAATAATTTTATTTTTAATCGCAGAACTCTTAGTTAGAAAAAAATTGTCTTGAAATTCGGACGGGAATAAAATAAATAAGTTATAAAATAAAATTATTTTAACTTTGCATTTCGATTACAAAACTATTAACATCTTCAAATTCGAGCGAACTCTGGCAAGTCAAACGACTACCTACGAAACCTTTTCTTGTAAAAAATGACTGAGTGGCTTCGTTTTAAACGAACCATCACCGGTCACACAACTTTTGTCTCCTCTCTTGAATTACTCGAAAATGGTGGTGTTAAACGAGCACTTCTTACCCCTCAAATGGCTCGTTTAAGATCGTATTGGGTGCATATAGACAAATCCTTTATTTTTATGTTTATATAACACGAAAATAAATAAGTATGTATCTTAAATAAAAACTATTGCACTTTGGATTTGTTCACAAGTCCCTTGCCTTCTGTAATCTAATTACATACTTCTTTTGAACATATTTATAGTAGGGCACTACACTAGCAGAATGACATTTTCTATTAATTTTCTAATATTTTATTTATTTTCTTTTATACATATTTACACTGAACCTATTTGTATTTATTTTTTATCAAATTCAAAGTTTATTTAAAACAGCTTGAATTACATTTGACATTAAACAGGAAAAAACCTGCTAGGATTAAGAGCTGGAGAAGCGGAGGTGAAAAAATTGATAGTGCAATAACACCACCCTTGTGGTCCTTACCTTCATCATCAGCAGCTCCATCATCAACATTTTTAACGAAAACGGCGAAACGAGAAAACATTCACAGACCAACCACGACCATAACCAACAGCAACCAAAGTAACAGCATGGGAGTTGAAAAGCATCTGGATTCATCTTCTTCCGCATCAGCACGATGTAAGTGTAAACTATTGCCATCAGTAGAGTAAAATGTTTGTTGTGTAACCCGTTTCATGTGCATTTGTGGCGATGTTAGTGGGTCGCTGTATCAGAAAGATCATATTCCTCTTCACGTTTATTAATCACAATAGCAAATGCAGGTTGCTTGTTTTATGTTTCACTTGCATTTGTATTAATACAGAGTACTATTTGTGTATCAAGTTATTTACTTTCACTTTTCTTGATCAATCGTGTTAGGAAAATTAAATTTAACTAAGTAAAGAATGTTTTGATTCTCTTTTTTTGTATTGGGAATTGAAAATGGAATATAACTGATTAATGAAGTACGCGATGACTTTTAGTTCCAATAAGACGGCCTATCTTGCAAAATCAATTTTGTGACAACCTTATTCCCAAAAGTGGTCCTGTTTAATGTTAACCCTTCGCTCATGCGGCTTAACGTCTCTCTAATTACTTTGGATTTACATTCTTGGCCATCGTCCAAGTTTAATGAGACATTCTGCTCAGGAGAGGGATTCATGTCTTCATCGAGTGCGCACAAGATGATTGTGGCATGGCGCACCATCCTACATGAAACAGAAGCCGTCTCAATCCATGTTGTTAATTTCAGTAAAAAAAAGTCGTTTAACATGGTTCTGTTATGCCTACCGTTGGCGTTGGCCGTTCTGAGTCTCATTTTACACAGCTCCACAATTCGCAATAAACTCTCTGATGTGGACGAATTGGTCTCTCGACAATAATGTGCGGGTCAAGTTAAAAAAACTTTTTTGTATTTTCATGTGTATTTTTATTAAAACTTTGATTTGAAATCTACATGTTTTTACGAGTACATATAATATATTTCTTATGGTACTCTTAAACCCGTGCTAAGAATTAAGGTTTTACCCTAATACATAGATTTAATCGATAGCTCTGGCAGTAACCGTTGAAATTTCAGCTCACAATTTTATTTACAAATGAAGCAATTTAAAAAGAGCTTGTTTTATAACCTAGTGTCAAGCAGGCCTTTATTTTAGATCATAAATGTGATCAAGTAATTAAACTGCCACGAAAAGCGCATTCTCACATAGCCTTTCGAAATCGAATAACAACTGTCGGTTCTTGAAATTATAGAGATTAGAGATTAGATGAATCTTTATTGGTGATTAGATTAGTAATTCATATACCTACAATTTCAAAAAAGACTTTAAAGCATGGATATAAGCCGTCTTCCGTTTTTTTTTTTTTGAAATTTTACTTTGAGAGTTTACAAAATTTAATAAAAGAAGTGATAAAATTTTTTAAATTTCTTACACTGTTTTTGTGTGTAAAGAAAACAGAATAGATAAAGAATCAATTACAAAAATATCTTAATAATTGGGTTTTTATTTTAAAACAGAGTGAGAACCATATTATAAGTACGTTACAAGAAAATATAGATATCCGAATTTATATTATTTCAGATTTAAAGATATCAAAATAAATAATACATGTAGGTTTGAATTTGCTAAATCAGTTAAGTTAACTACAACATATTTAATAGATAGTCTTTAGTTTAGTTAAAACCAAAAAGTGTTTCTAGACTACTTCAACTATGAAGAGAGGCTTTTAGTTTAGCTAAAACAAAACTTTTATTGTGTATTACTCACGGCAGATTCAAATATATATTCAACAAAACGGGATTTCCAGTTCTCAAAAAAACGCTTAGCCACAAAATCACCATAAATACCTGTCATTTGAATTTTGAAATTTGAATTTAAAAACACATGCCATTTGACAGCTCTCAAATCGCCAAAGCAAAAACTTAGGGCGAGTTGAGGGCAAACCCAGGTCAACCCTAGGGCTAAAAAAACACTGAGTTTGACATTCAGGGCGACTTTAGGTTTCTCAAAAAACGCTTTGTGGCGACCCCAGGGCTTCAACGAACAAATCTAAAGTCTACGAATTTCTTGCAATATAGCACAAACTCCGAGAAAACAAAACATTCTGGTATTAATTACACAGAGAGCAGATAGAATTTATGTCTGTTCTATACGGCCTGAAATTGAATTCTAGTTCAGTTTCAGTTCTGATTTTAAAGATAAGGCTCATATCTGAGACAGAAAGATCATTCCTAAAATAATTGTTTTCAGACTCAAATTTAAATTCCTATACCCAACCCTAGAGTTTGGCGCATTGGTCCTATTTAGAAAAATAGACGCTCGTCTACAACTGAGATACAATTATAAAAAATACTACGCCAATCATTTATATTGTTGGAACTCAAATTCAATGGAACTTGATGGGTCGAGGCTAGATTTTGCCAGTCCTTAATAGGAGTGTAGGCACATTGAAGAGAAACAAGATCCTTTTATGTAGGTTGTTATTAGACCTTTTCATAATTTTAAATAAAAAATCAGCATTTGCCTTCAGGTTTCTTACATAAATTTGCGGTAAACCGGATTCAACATAAATCGCATAGATGGGAGTGTTCGACGGTAATCTGAATATCCTTTTAAAAAATTATCTTGGAATAGTCTCACACTCTTCCGTCCAATGGTATTCGTAGACTTCGTTACCATAGCAAAAACATGGTAATTTGTAAAAAATTGGGCCCACATTTTATTTATTGCTGTTTTGGCAACAGAAAGCTTTTCTTTTATATGAACCCTGATGCTAAGATTGTGTGAAATAACAAAATCTAGGTATTTGAACTCACTCACAACTTCTATATTAGTGCTATCCAATGGCCAGTTCCTTAAGTTTCTATCAGAATGGCTTCTAAAGATCATAATCTTTGATTTCGTCGAATTGATTTTAATATCCAAAAAGTCGCAGTATAATTTAAGCTTATTTATTTGGAGCTGAAGTGTAATTGGGTTATCAGAGAAAATAACGAGGTCATCCGTATACAATAAGAGTTTTACAAAAGTGTTCCCAAAGGAAACTCTCCCTGGTAGATGGCTCTCGATATCGTTGATAAACAATGCGCGAACATTAAAAGGCTTAAAACACATCCTTGCGGGACTTCTGTTTCAGATCTAAAAAAATTGGACTGTTTGTTACCACTGCGACTGCATACTACTGCAGACATATCTAGTAAGAGCTGTTTATATACCCGAATAAAATTAGTTGATACACCCATAACTGACAGTTTGTATAACAGTGACCTTCTGTTGATAGTGTCAAATGCCGCTTTAAAGTCTATAAACAATGCAAACAAAGGCTTTTTAATCAATGCGCCTTGCTATGGTAGTTAGCGCGAATATTTGATCCACCGTCTAAATTATGTCGCTGTTCCATTTTATTTAATATATTATATATTAATATGGTTGAGTATTTAACATTAATATTCTAAAGTTTCGTGAAGGTTAGAGGGAGAGAGCTCAAAAAAAGAAGTTCCGAGTTACGCCCCCAACTTCTCGAATAGTACTATAGGTCTAGACTTAGTTTTGACAGTGAATAATTAATCAGTTGAATATTATAATTAATTAATGGCATGCATTGCCCTTAGGTGTGAATAAAAACCTGTTTTATATATCTAATTAGAAAGCAGCGTGTTTCCCCTTATACTCTTGAACTCTGTATATTACAATGACTTGTATATTTTGTAGTGATTTTTTTTAACCTTTTTATAGATTTAGCGAAATAAATACACAGTAAACATTTTCTTTAAAAAATAAACAACCATTACTATTTTTTATCGTTTCTTGTAAAAAAAAACTTTTTTAATAACAACGATGAACAAACCTCACGAGCTACAATGTCACGACTGAGGAGTCACACGAGGTGTGCAACGTGTGGTTGGTCGACCCTAAAATAATTATCTGCATAATCATTCAAACAAACTAATGGCACCGAACTTTTCTTGATTTAAAATGTGCAATTAATGAGTGGAAAAAATTGAGCAAGACTCAACAAAACCGCTGATGAAGTACCTACTGTGTACGCAGAGGTTAGTAACCGATTTCAAGTTTTTTTTTGTCCATCAACAATGCATTTCTTACGAAATGGTTAATGGAAGTGGAATTCCCAATCATCCAAAAACGCGAACTGAAATAACAAAACGAAAATTGTGTGAGCCACTTATCATCAATTTCATAAAATATCCACGTTCGATTCGATAAATAATTTAATTTTTAATGCTCCAAACTCTATTCACAAGTTATTATCACACAATACAAATGTGGCACAAAAAGCCGGCTAAACAAAATCGAAAAAATTCAAGGTCGGTCGCTTCGATCTTTGTTTCTTTCTATAACGATCGCTTTTATGTTTGTTTGCCTTCCATTTTTTTCACAATCACTCATTACATCATATTGAAGAAAAAAAAGGTTATCGCGAGCGTTGAATCGTGTGTAAAACAGAATAAGAGAAAGAGAAGAAGCCCATTTAGCCAATCACATTTCAAAGTTTTGTTTTATTTTGGGCTGGCAATCTTCGCTCAACATTCGACGTCACTCGACAAATTGAGGTCAAACTCATTAATTCATTCCTTGGTCAGTTGTATTTTTTTTTTTAATTTTCCGCTGCCGCTGGCAGCTAATTTTTGTGTGTTGGTCAACTCTTTGGTTTTGAATGGGGAGTTTCAGAAAGACATTTCAATTAGTCGGAGGGAGAGCTATCGTAAAAATTATATCATCTGACTTAAGCACATTGCGTTAAGGTGTTTCAGTAATTATTTGTATTTCTTTTTTTTCGGATTCGTAGTAAACAAATCACATTCAGTTGATATATATCGTCCACCGGCGCTGCGTCGGAATTTTGAAGCTGTCGACAACGAAAACCATTACCTTCCGCAACAGCAGCGCCAGCTAGAAGAACGATCGCAACTTTTACCAATTCAACTTAACGATACAACTAGCACTTTAAACAATTCCTTGCCACAGCCACCGACAACATCGAATTCAAAAACCGTTCAAAATGGTTGTAATGGTGTAGATAACACAGTCACAACAACCACAGCATGCAATAATCAAAGGTAAGTGTGTCGCTGCTTGTCTTGTTATCGACCTGTTTAAATATTCATTATTGTAACATTTTGTTTGAATCAGGCAAGTAAGAAGAGAGAGGCGTCCAGATAGAGCTGTATATGTTCCAAGGGCACGACGCAGTCAAACCACTCCCCCAGCCGTCACAACTCAGCAACAACCACCACAAGCTGTGGCAATCCCAGTGACTGAAACCAATAACCAGCTGACTTCATTGACAGCAACATCATTGTTAACAAACAGTGGCACAACTTCTACGACCACCACCGCTACAGCGCGTACCTGTAAAAGCCCAGCTGGAGAAAAAACTTCAGGTAGCAATAGTCGCAGACCGAATAAGGAGCGCATGAGCAGCTGTCGTAAAGAAAAATCATTATCATCATCGAAAGGATTATCAGTGGAGGAGAACGAAGGAAACAATTCTCACAAAATAAAAAATTCCAATAATAATAACAATCACAATAATTCTGAAGAGGAGACAATTGTTGTGCGTGATCGAAAACACCATCGGGTAGATAAACCGTCGCCAGTGGTCTTTGACTGTGTTAGTTTGAATTCAAATGAACTATCCACTTCTAACGTTAAGAATGCTTTACTAGTTAAAGACTGTGATATTTCAAATAATCCAAAAGAAGTTTCCCATAGTACAAATACGATGAATAAGAGCAAGAAAAGTGTTAACACCAACTCCTCCTCGTCTTCCGCGAGTGACACTAAAAGAGTGCTAAAGAAAACGAATAAAACATCTGTGCCAGTGCAGCTTCCAATAGCAATACCAGAGAATGTTGGAAATCTACGAATAGAAGATGCATTTTTGAACGGAAGGAGAAAACCAGAAAAATACGATCGAGATACTGAAGAACTGCTAAGGGCATCAAAGGTAAGTTTATTTTTTTATTTTTTAATGTGTGATATTAACTCAGTGCTAGTAGATCTCGGGAATTACTCAATTCTTTAAAAACAACTGCAAACACAAGAATACCCACAAATAATTGTTTCATTTATTCTAAAATTATTGAAAAAATAACCTGAGATGTATTTTATTTTTTTTTTTGTTCCCATGGTTTTATTTATCGTTGCTTAGAAACTGCTTGAAGAATGTTAGGATTAAATGACCTAAATCATATTTGGAATAAATATGGTACCAATATTGAAGAAAACCTTTTCTGTCAAGAATTAGTTATCTGCCATTAACATTGTAGTCAGAAAGACCCTGTGTTCGCATTTTCAAAAGCTATGGTCCTGTCTTTTTTAAAACACCCTCATTTAAGCTCAAAAACATTATTCAAATAAACTTTTGACGTTGATTATAAGCTCGGTAAATGATACGCTCTAAATAAGAAGGTAAATTTAATAAAATAGTACTCACTTTTAAAGAAACGATTTGAGTTTATGCGACCAAAAAAAAAAGGTTCGATGATGTTACTACAAGGCATCCATTCTTCGCCCATTATTATCCACAAACTAAGTTTTCTTTTGGTCGTGCTTAGATCCTTGATAGTTATTTTAGAAACCTTGTTCCAAACAGATAAGGGTAGTGGCATAATTAGTGAATGATTGTTTCGTTTTGTCTCTCATCGTTGTATGTATGGATGCTCTTGCTGCATAATTTTCAAATGGCTGTTTTATGTCTGACCCAGGATGTGCACAGGGGTTCATTTTGTCGGCATTTATAGTAGGTTTGCCACATTTTACCTTCCATATGATCTATAGTTTAATAAATTTAATGAACTCAATTTAAACTAATAGGCGATATAATCATTTGTATGACAAGCAAAGTTGATTCGTTTGTACGTGTGTGTGTGGCACGTGACACGTGAGCCAAACCGTGCTAAGATCGAAGTATATTTTTTTTATTGTTGTTAACGGAAGTGACGAAAATATTTTTTGTGTACCGAAAGTGTTCAAAAACTTATGATTTCTTGTAACCGACATAAAGCATTCATAACAAAGCGAGTTCGTGCAGTAATACGTTAAAGCTTTCCGCATTTGTTGCATTTTTTTGCATGTTTTGGTCAAATATCTTATGAACTGTATTTATTCATATGACAATTTTTTACTATGGTGTGAATTTGAATGGTCTTTTTTTTAATAATTCATTTCACTATACGTTTTTGATAAACCGTTCAAGTTTATTTGATGGGTGCAGTGTTTTCTTTTTGTTCTACACATTTAAGCTCTATAGGGTTCAATGTGATTTGATGATGATATTGTGAGACTTTAAGCTTCTGCGTGAGGAAGATCACTGATGCCGTTGGTGTGACAAATTTGATCTTCTGCCAAGGCGATCAATTTGTTTGAACGGCTTTAGTTCGTTTAGGCCTTATTTGCTAAGTAGAAGCGTATATAAAATTTTTTTAATCAAAAAGTCTTTGCCTCGGAAAATGTTGTTGTGCAGTGTGGTATAGCTACATACCTATTTATGTTCTCAAATAATCTTGGTACGCTTCTGCGTCTGCCTTGCATTTGTCTGAAGTACTTCTGTGCGAAATTCGTTAAATATATCAAGCTTTGCTGTTTGCTGATTAAATTTGCCACTGTTAAAGGCTACCCAGAGTTAGAAGAAATAATTTCAGAAGCTCGACAGCAGTCTGATTGATACACCTATCCCATGTTCTTTCTTCTTCTTATTTTTCTTTTTCTTCTTCTTCTTCTTCTTCTTCTTCTTCTTCTTCTTTTTTAGTGGCACGGAGGTATGACCATTCTGCATACGGATTGAACATCATTGACCTCTTACATAAAAAAAGCACACACAATTTACCTTTTCACCGTATATAGTCTTATTAATCTCTTTTTTGACTAGTATTTTGATAGCTTTTGCTTACCATATGGATCGCACTTCAGAAACGGCACTAAACAGTCTATTTTTTAGCATACTCTTTTTATAGCCGTACTCGTAAGAACTTTACCTACTCTTCCCCAGAGCCACATCAATTGCACATTACTCCTTGCCTACTGAAAAAGCACACACAGTATAGTATTTATATGGAGGGGACCTACAATTTATTTTCCGATTCCGAACGGCTAATCGATAAAATGCTTTTCATGGCAATTACTATTAGAGGACTTTCCGATTCCTCGCGAAAGGCGATACCCGTCGAAATTTTGTTTTGTTTTCTGTTAGGGTTCAAACCTCGTATACTCATTACGGCACGGGAAAAAGCATTTGTTATTGTTTTTTCCTGGTCTTACATACATGATCTCCTTCTCACGACTTTTGGACAATATTCAAATTCGATTACAGTGTTGTGGACTGCCTTCGAGTTCTTTTGCAACATTTAAGAATGGTGAAAATTATGGTACTATAAAATAAATATAGATACGTACATAGTATGGCGCAACAGAGCGGAGCGCCCCGGAGCCTAGCGCATTTCAAACATGCTTTGTAAGATATGGCATTCCGAACGGAAAATCGAGAAAGCGCTTTTCATTGCAATGAATTTACTATCGGAGGATTTGCCGATTCCTCACGAAAGGCTATACCCGTGAAGGCGATACCCGTATTTTCTGTGGAGAGTCGAATCTAGTAACGCCACTTAACAATCAGATATAACGCCACTGGTATCACATAAAATAAATATACAATGGCAATACTTCGTTGGGTTTGCCCAACCGGTGTTTGGAAAGTTATCCTTTGGTGATAGGAAAAATAGGCTCATTTTAAATTTGAATAGGTAACTTCCTACATTATAGTTTTTCAATTAGCCTTTTTTACACTAATACACATTTATTTTTGAATTTCAGGAAATCAATCGCAGTAACCGACGAATTATGAAACAGACTTTCAACTCAGATGTTCTTGAAATTCCGGATAAAGCTGTTTTAAAGTCGAGTGTAGCTGGTAAAAGATTTCACAAAGACGACATCAAAAATATTAGTGCAATAACAAGCGGGAGTGATGAAAATGAGGAAGATGATTGGGATTCAATGTATGACAACAGTGGAGATTGCCTAGATCCAAAAATAATCCAAGAACTTACCGCTTCTGTGGGTAAAGTCAAAATCGAACTCCCAAAAATGGACTATTCGGTAATGATTTCGTATTAAAACAGATTTTTTAAAATTTTTCGAATTTAAATTAACCAAATAATGCCTAGGCCTATCTCACAAAACAATCGATACTAAATGACGAGGAATTTCCGCATGTATTGGAAGTTTCTAATTTTCCAGTTGAATTCAAAAACCAAGACTTACTTATGGTTTTTTCGCAATACAAAGAATCAGGATTCGAGATTAAATGGGTCGATGATACTCATGCCCTGGCTGTGTTTAGCAGCTCACAAGTTGGTGAGTTTACGCAAATCAATTGTTACAAAGGAAATAATAAATTTAATTGTTTGCTTCTTCTGTTCAGCTGCTGAAGTCCTTTCAATAGGACATCCATTTGTGGTTTTGAAGCCGTTGGCGGAGGCAACGGTAGAATCTCGCCTCAAGGCTAGGAAATGTTCCGCATCATTGCAGCCATATAGGCCCCGACCAGAAACGTGTGCGGCACTTGCTCGCCGTCTTGTGACTGGTGCATTGGGCGTCCGCTTGAAAACTGCCCCCCAAGAACGAGAAAACGAAAAACGAGTACTGCGCGAAGCCAAAGGTAAATCGATTGAAAAATATTGAACTATAAAATAAATTACAATTTTTTTTTTTTAATATTTAATTTATACAAATAGAAAGGAAGCTGTTAGCCGCCAAACAACGTGACGAGGCATGGGAAAGCTAAAACTTAATCCAAAGTAAGTGAACGCAGCAGCCATTCTTCCTTTAGGGATAGATTTTAAGATTTATATTTTGCATTGAATTATGTACTATGGTTTTTAGTTGTAAGAATAATTATTAAAATATGCAATTATGTTATGCATAAATGAGACTCTAAGAGTGCAATAGTGGCATCATCCTGTAAGTTTAATGTTCTACTTATATGTAACTTGAAATGAGCATTGGAAAATGAATGAAAGAATAAATCCAAAAAACTCATAAACTTATTTAGGAAGCAAAAAGAAATGCAATATTTTATATCAATTGTGCGAATAAGATATTGATTGATCATATTATACAGAGAGAAAAAAGAACATTATATACATATACATTGAGGAATATTTTTAATAAAGTGTATTTATTTGAATAACAAAAATTGTGTTGTTTGTTCTTTAAAGTATGTACAATTCGCTACCATCATAGCGAATATCAATAAGGAAATAACTTCGACGCCCTCGTAGTGAATGTTTTGTTACTATTAGAGCCATTCAGACTATACAATTAGTTGAACAGACTTCGTTTGATGGATGTTGGATGGTCGGGTGATATATTCCTCCGCTCCATCCAACTTAAAAATTTTCAAAAATATTTGATAACCATCCAACAAGTTCGTCAAGCGGTCGTCTGAGCGTTCACATCATCAAACATTGGTCGTTCAAGCCAAAGTCCAACTAATTGTATAGTCTGAACCTGGCCCTATTGATAAAATTATTAACAAGTTCTAAATATCTGTTGTAAAATATTTATTACGAAGACATTTGAAGTGTTTTCTTTTCTCCATTCGTAGACCGAAATTTTTACGACGGGACTTGTCGTACGGATGATAAACAAAAGAGCTGATGTACAAACGTATTTTTTGGTGACCTCAAGTTTTTATTGAACTTGTTACATGGGCTCAGATTCCGAAACTTTTCAGACGATTATCGTTCAATCGTCTATCGTAGGTTGCGTCATCAAAAGATTGTTTCATATAATCTCGCTTTCAGTGGTTGGTAGAAAGCTAAAGCTAGGTATAAGCTAACTTTTTCAGGGTCTTAAACACTTTTTTTACTGTCTAAATCACTGGTCTACAAAATTTCACTTTTTTGAATGCACACAAAAGCGAACTATATTTTTTAAAGGTTTTTGGCTCGCTGAACTCAAATCTGGCCTCAGAATTGCTCTGTCACATCACATTTTCAAAATATTAAGCATTCAAGATCGGAAAAATCCAGTTTTTGCTATTTTTGAGCCTATGTTTTAACATAAAAAAAATTTTAACCCAAAAACAAACCATTGCTTTTCCGATGATTTGCTATCCGCTGAATCCAAATCTGGTCTCAAAATGGCTCTATTACGTCAAGTTACTGAGATATCTAGCATCAAAAGTCGAAATACACGGTCATGCATTATTTTGAAGATTACGTATAGTCTCGAAAGGAAATTTGAGTTAGAAATTATATTTTTTAAAAATTTTTTGGTGCTGAATTCAAATTCAGTCAGAGATCTAGGCTGCAACATCAGGTTTCCAAAAAAATAAAGCGTTGATGTCTTGACCTTACTCTGGCTATAATCTCAAGACCCTGATGTGACACAGCAATTCAGTGACTGAATTTGAATTCAGCACATCCAAAACCATCAAAAATATGCTTTCTAACTCTAATTTCCTTTCGCGACTGCAGCAGTCCTCAAAATAATGCATGACCGTTTATTGCAACTTTTGAAGCTGGATATCTCAGTTATTTGATGTAATAGAGCCTTTTTGAGACCAGATTTGGATTCAGCGGACAGCAAATCATCGGAAAAGCAATGGTTTGTTTTTGGGTTAAAATTTTTTTTATGTTAAAACATAGGCTCAAAAATAGCAAAAACTGGATTTTTCCGATCTTGAATGCTTAATATTTTGAAAATGTGATGTGACAGAGCAATTCTGAGGCCAGATTTGAGTTCAGCGAGCCAAAAACCTTTAAAAAATATAGTTCGCTTTTGGGTGCAAAATTTTTGTAGACCAGTGATATTAATATCGAATATATATTTAGACGATAGACAGACAGAATCCCCCCATGTTCAGAACAAATTAATGAATCAAAATATGTAGTTTATGTAATCTAAATAAATTGGACAAATTTAGTCAGTGATCATTAATTTTAAGGTGAATGGTTTTTGGTGGCAAAATTAAAATTCGGTGTTACTGTTTTTGTATTTGTTCTCTTTCGTTTTCTATCCGCCTGAATATCGAATTTGATAGTAAATTCAAAATTTCAATTAGCGTATGACATTCGACTTGTATTTTTTGGCGGTTGTGTTTTTAATGGGTGCGTTCGAAAAAAAATGGGTAGCATAACTAGGATACCTTTGTATCCGGGTAAGTTTTCGAACGACTAAGATTAGGTATCTGTCAAATCAGAAACAGCTGATAAATCGAAGTGAAAACAAACCAAACCAAATGTGTTTTAAAAATTGCAAACAACACGTACCACTTATTATTCGATTGCAAACTTCTTCACAATCGTTTACTTCGTAAACAACGTCGTTTAGATTAATTAGGAGCACCATATTTTAAATTTTATGTTTACAAAAAACAATTTTGCAACAAAGCACTATGACAGAAAGCAAAACAAAAATGAATCCAAGTCAGCTGTTCTCAAATTTCAAATTGGGTAGCTTGCTATACCATGATTTTTAAGGTACCTTTGGATCGCTTTCCCCTCAAAAGATGTTTTGCAGTCAGCTGCTTTTTAACATGGGATTACACTAACAACAAATGTCACGAAAGGTATCTAGTTCGTCTTAGGTAAGAATCCGAACGCAGCCATTTTTATTATAGGCGAAAGAAATTTTATTGCTTTGTGTCAGCTTATTGTATACTTTCGAATCATTCGAATAGAATTTTTGTTTCTGCCGCTTTTAAATGCCATAAGAATGAAACTAGAACTAAATTCCATATTTTTGAACTGCTTTCTACGAAAACTTTCGACTTTGGTTGAAGTCCCTCATTTACACCAACGTCCTTAGGAATCACGGACGAGAAATTCCAACAGTTTGATTGTATAGAATCGAGTTACGCAGTAAAGGCCCACTTTTCAGCTAAGAAAACTCATTGGCAGTGACCGAATAAAAATTGGTAAATTGACAAACGCAGTAGGGTAACGTGGTCATAGATGCACCACCCTCTTTTCAAATGATCATAACTTTTTTAAAATAAGTCGTTTCTGGTTGGCTTTTTGATATGCTTTTGATAGATTAGTTCTGAAAATATTTACAAAATTCAACTGTCGATATGATCTGAAAATTTTAAGTAAACATAAATTGTTCGAAAAATGGCAAATGGTGCATAGAGCACCATGGTTGGTACTAAATGCACCAGTCATATGTCCACAATGAACCAGTGTGCTTAATGCACCACAAATTGATTTAAAGCATTACTATTTTTTATTAAAACAAAAGTAAACAGAAAAACAATAAATAAAAATAAACCGAAAGACTTCATATCACACAAAAAATTAGCAAAAATAAATTATTCTCAAAAAAAAGAAACAAAACTAAATAACAAATAATAATTTCTTTCAACGAATATTTAGTGAACCCAGGGATTCGGAAAATTTATATAAGGAGTGCTGCCGTTTGGTAGGTCCCGATACAGTAGGATCATTGAGTGTGCATTGAGCACTATGCTTGTGTGGTGCATTTTGCACCACCATGGAATTTTTGATACAAATTATAGCTGTTCAAAAAGAACGTAACAAAACTACGCACTCTTCACATGAAAATAAGAACAAAAGTCCAAGCAAATCTTTTAGTACTTTCAAATGAACTAACACTGGAATTTCATGGAAATATTACAAAAATTAACTCACCCTCTTTTTTTCGTTTTTCGCTATGAAAGTAAAAAAATCTCCGCACACGTGCGACATCTAAGAGAACCACTACCAGACTGAACTCTACCGTGGTAACTGGAAGTAACGGATACATTTGAGTGAGCCATACGCCAATACAGTGGCGTATTTGGCAAATATAGCTATGGTGCATCTTGCACCACTGGTGCATTTATGACCACATCACCCTATGCATTTGAAAATAAAATGGGAGTTGAAGAGGAAGAGGCGAAGCTAATCAGTGCGCAGTCAACTGTGTGCATTATGGGTATGGCGAATGCACACAGATCAGTCCTCAAGCTGATTTAACAAACTTTATTTTCGGATCTCAAAAACAGGTGGAAATCCGAAAATAAAAAAGTGCTAGTAATTTCGCCGTCGCATCTTTATATTCAGCTGGATACTTGTATAACAAATAGATCTGGTGTTACAAAAGCAACGAGCAACGAGATAAACAAATGGAAGTTGCGGTGCAAGAGGAGTAATGCTTTTTCCTCTTGTTCTTTATTCCTCTATGGTTGAAGATTACCTTAGCCGTGTTTTATTAGGAATTTATATTCACTTCAGCAAAACATCGCTCATGGAAAAACAACAACTCTAAAGTGAATAGCGTTAGTGGACAAAAATAACTCACTTACAGAAGTGAACAACAGGGATGGCTGGTAAATGGCGTTTATGGGAAAGTGAACTTGGTAAGTTAATATAGCCAAAAAGGCGTTTTATTGAGACTCGCAAGTGAAGTGAATATAGAAATTCCCAATAAAAAACGACTAAGCTCTCTTATCCCGTGGGATTTTCCTCTTGTTAACCCTCCTCCGTGACTTGTGAATTGTGATGCACCAGTGGTGTCGATTAGGGATGTAGGCATTTTACTTCCTCAGATTACTTATTTATTTATTAAGAGATGGAAAAATCGACCCAAGAAATATTTTGTTTAGGTCGATAGGTCAACAAAATGTAAATTTTAGTCGTTCCTAAATGAATCAATAATTCTGTAACTAGGCATCATGTCGTGGTTCATCGTTCAAATACCGATAGAAAAGCAAAAAATGTTTTTTCACTGGTATCGCGTTTCGTAAGGATTTGGCAAACCCTCCGGTAGTAAATTCATGGCCATGAAAAGCCATTTCACCATTCGCCTGTTCGGAATTGGCAGACAATTTTTGGTGCCCCCCATTTCCTCACCAAAAGAACACGCTACTGTGGAGAATAACTTCGTTTCAAAATTGCAATTAGAATATGCTCACACTTTTCTTAGATCCGTACCATTATCAATGAAATTTTTCGATTTCGAACAAAATGTCAAATTACAAATAGTGCCAACACAACGAACACAAACATTCCGTGTGGCAGGCATGTTGCAGCGAAGCGAAGAAGAAGAAGTTTGGCTGTTGTCTTGTAATGTGTACATTTTTTGTGTTTGGTACTGAAGTTTTGTAATGTGTTTAATGTGATGTGATATTTTCGTCAGTTTTTATCGTTCAAGTGGAGATTTTAAACAAATATCTGCATTCAAAAGCCATCTTCTTGTGCTAAGTTTTAAAATGTGCAAATAAAAACATCAATAACACCAAGAAAGTACTCTAAAAATCTGCATAGATATTTGGGTTCTTGGAAGAAGTCTTGAATAAAATTTTGCAACAAGAAGAAATGGCTGCTACTCCAGTTGAAATTGATGAATTCCTTAACGGAGCACTTGTATCTTGGGTAAGGTTTTGGTTCTATTTTATTTATAAAGTGATGAAGAAGAAAAAAAAGCCGTGCCAATAAGAGCTAGTGTAAATTTTTTTTGTGAATCATTTTTGATTAAATTGCTTACGGCTTATAAGAATTGCGAAAATTAACATAATTCTTGCACTACGTGGGTAAAGATCGACTTTGGAACTTTTTTTTTTTTTATATATCAACAATGAATAGAGACCATTTAGAATATAAAAAGAAAGTCAAGTCAATCGCCAACACAAAGCACCTCTACGGCACATCGAATCGGAATGTTTTAGTATGCAATTTTTTTAGTTAAAAGTTTTTATTGAGCACCTCCACCTGTGGGGTCCATAAAACAATGTTAGCAGTACAACTAAATGCGTCGAGGAAATGTGCTTTCCTTTAACTTGGATATTAAAGTCTTTTTGAATGTTTTTGTCATGTTTATAAGATAACTGATTTTGTGTTTATTTTAACAATGTCAACGATTTGGACTGTAAACAGAGTTTGGGTTCTCGTTTTTTAAAACTAGATCTGCAAATACTAAAAGGAGTAACATTTCTATAAGTTCTCTTTGCATTTTTACCCTAACACAGATTTTAGCCCAGCTCTCAAAGCGGACACTGTTCTTTTGTATGAGAGTTTTTCGATTACTAGATCGGGTAGATCCTCAGCCATCTTTGCATTTACAAATATCAGCTTCTAGATTGTTGGGATCCTATACTGTTCTTTTGTCTGAGAACTTTTCGATTACTAGTTCCTGAGCCATCTTTGCATTTACAAATTTCAGTTTCTAGATTGTCATTGTTATTGGAATTCCTTTTAATAAGTTCATGAGTGTCCATTGCTATTTCTGTATCAAAGTACTTGAAACATCATACCTTCCTATGACAGAGCTGATATGTTTGGTACAGAATATGTTTTGAATAATTTGTCATTATTCGTTCTTACATCAATTATTATTTACGAATTGATAAACTTTAAATTAAATTAAAACGACGCTTCCAATTATTGGTCAAAGAAATTTACTAATTGAATTTAGATTGTTAACCACATGAACATAAAACAAATTTTTCGAATAAATTTTTTTTTTAAAAGAGCTTTAATGTTTCCGTGCGTGTGATCGTGAACGTGAACGACGGCTTGCTCTTTGTCGGCCCATACTGCGACGACGACGGCTTGATTTAGTCCTTGCCTTCAAAAAAACAAAAATCTTTTATGTAAAATAGTAGAAATAAAATAAAAATAGTAATATGTACGTACCTGAGAACTTGTTCGTCGCCGTCGTCGAATTGGAACAGTTTTTTCGGAAGGTTTTGAAGGAACCGCTGGATCTGCGTCTTCTTCTTCAGAGCTTTCATAATCTTCGGCTTCTGGTTTTTTCTTATTTACCAATGGCATTTCGAGATTTTGTTAGTTCTTAAATTTTTTACTTCTAATTTATACAAAAATAATTTCTCTACTAAAAATAGGTTTGCTTATTTTTAGAACTTGTTTTCAAAACTATTGTGATCTTAAAATTTTCGATGTAGTAATCGAAGGTGTTTATTGGAGCGAGTTTCATTCGGAAATGTTTAATTAAAAACTTCTACCGAAGGTGTTGGTTTCCTTGCTGGCATAAAAGCGTGGGTAATTATCTACTAGAATAGATAGATGCGTGGAACTGGCAAGTGCCCGGATAGTAAATTCATTGCCATAAAAAGCGCTTTCTCGATTATTCGTTCAGAATCGGCAAATTGAATGTTTTGAATGAACAGAATCCTTTTTTCTTTTTCTCTTTTAGCTTGAATCATGTTTACCGAGACCAGAACTTTTATCTGGATACGGTTCCCTTCTAGATGGCAGCATAATACACAGTGTGTGGCTTCAGATAGATCCGGAGCCACAAAATCACCCAGCTGAGCTAAATGGTTTAAACGGTGCATCGCTTTGCATAGCTAGGGCAAGGAATTTTGAATGTATTGTTCGAAACTTAAAAACACTGTTTGAAGAAGAATTCGGTCAGACTATACTAACACTTCCTGATTCCTACACAATAGGGTTCAATGCAGGTGAGTTGAAGATCTTCTTTAAGGTTATTGGTTTTAAAATGATTGATTTTTATTTTAAGAAACTCGACATGGTTTGGAACAAATGAAAATCCTGCTAACGCTCTTGCTCGGCGCGGCAGTGCAATGTCCCAACAAGGAAGTTTTCATAGGTCGTATTAAAGAACTCGACGTTGATACCCAGCATGCAATTGTGGAACTCATTAAACAGGTAAGCTACTACAGTTTCCATTCATTTGTTCTAATTCAATTCATAAATTCTGTAATTATCTTTCCAGGTGACTGACAATCATAGTTTGGTTCTTACCGAAGAGTCAGTTGATTTGCTAACACCAGCTGATATGTACACTCACATCTTGCGTTTGACAAAAGAACGTGACTCCATGTACATGAAATGGATAACGGCGGTAGCTACCGAGCCTGAGGCTAATGGGACCGATGCTTCTCAGAGCATTCCCCTTTCACCAGCATCTGGAATAACAACTTCACCTTCATCGAGTTCAGAAAGCAACCACATGGCAGTCGAACTAGCTGATCTTAAATCGAAACTGAGAAAATTGCGCCAAGAGCTGTGTGTATTTGTAGAGTATTTAAAAACAAATCAGTATAATGAAAATTTGACTTTTTAGGGAAGAGAAGTCAGAAGCGTTTCTCGAGGCAAAGGAAGAGCTCGAACACAAAATTGCTCAACACGAAAAATTAAGAACAGATGTAAGTTCTTTTAGAAGAAATTTTGATAGACCGACAATTTGATTGTTTTTGCTTTAGAGCCAAGAATGGTACTCGGAAGCCAAAAGAGCGTCTGCTTACAGAGATGAGGTGGATGTTTTACGGGAACGTGCAGAACGAGCAGATCGACTGGAGATTGAAGTGCAAAAGTTCAAAGAAAAACTGACAGATGCGGAGTTTTACAAAACCCGAGTCGAGGAATTGCGTGAAGATAATCGAATGCTTCTGGAAACAAAGTAAAAAACAGATTTAAAAAGCTTGTTACCAATAATTTCATCATACTCGTTCATAATTTTAGAGAAATGCTTGAAGACCAATTGCAACGTTCACGCAAGCGAAGTGAACATGTGATGACACTTGAGTCGGAAATAATTAAATACAAACAAAAACTTAACGACATGGCTCTGGAACGGGATGTTGATCGTACCAAGCTAGAGGAACTTCTCGAGGAGAATACACAACTGCAATTGGTGGCTAAAAATCTAAACACGAGTCAAGACATCGATAAATCATTATCGGAAAACGAAGATGATTGCAATTCTGGAGATAACAGTCTTTCTGAACAGTTAACAAACAATGCTCAAGTAAGTAAATAATAGAATCGATCTGTTTATGTATTTATTTTCAATTTCCTTATAGACCAGGGCACTTAAGCTTGAGCTGGAAAATAGACGTCTTGTGGCTGCTCTCGATCAACTCAAAGAGTCTTCATTCCATGAATCGACTAATAAAATTCTTGATTTGGAAAAAGAAAAAAAGAAATTGTCGCTAAAACTAGAGCAAATGCAAGAGAACACCAATCGGTTATCTCAACAGAACAAAGAGCTGGAAGATGTGTTTAGGAACGCTTTGGAAGAAAATAAAAAACTACAAGATACCATAGATTTGCGTCAGAAATCATACGAGCGACAAAGTCAAGAACGTGATGTTGATCGAACTAAAATAGCAGACTTGGAAAAGCACGTTGAAACATTAAACAAAGAAAAGCAGAGGTTTCAAACGTTGAACGAAAGTATACAGAGAAGAGCTGACGACATGGAACGCTTAATAGAAAGTAGATCCAAAGAACTTGATCAATTCAAGAAGAGAACTTCAGAGTTAGAGTCAACCCAAAAACAGTTGTATGAGCTGGAATCGAAAGTGGCTGCTTTGGATCGTGAAAACGGTAGTTTACTGAAAGAAGTATCTAAACTAAAAGAAAATCTTGAAGAGAAGGCAGTTCAATTGGATCAGAAACTCTTACAACAAGAAAGTCAATCGAAGGAGGTAAAGAGGCTAACAAGAGATCTCGAAGAGGCTGCCCAGGCTCAAATGAAAATATTCGAGTTAGAAAAACAGAACCAAGATCTGGTGTCACAACGCGAAATCGATATGCAGACAATAGCTACTTTGCGAAATGATCTGGTGACAGGAACGCTTGCAACTAATAAGGTGAAGCATAATCTTGAAAAACTTGGCTTGGATAATACTGAGATTGAAAATGCAGAGTTGAATGTAGAAAATGTTGTCGAGAAATTGGTGCGGAACCCGGAAACCTTTAAAACAGTGCGTGAAATAATGCTAAATGTAACCAGACAGCAGAATGCCAAGTCAGACATGTGTGTGCTCTGCCATAGAAAAGAAATATTCACCGTAGAAAAGAACATCGAAATAACTGGGGAGTTTGATGGACCTCAAAGCATCACACATTCAATAAAATTACCGCTTCCCGAAGCGAGTAAGATGCAAGAAAGCATAACTCAGCTAAATGCCTTGAATTGCTCTCTACAGTCAATAAACGATAGCCTTGAAGCTGAAAACGCTAGACTTAACGTTGATGTTGCTACATTGGGTTCTCAGATAACTTCACTAAATACCCAACATGTTGCCCTCCAATTGGCAAATTCTCAACTGGCTGCCGACAAAGATATGCTTCTTAAACAATTGGAAACACTTAAGCATGAACACAAGAACACGCTTAACGACCAAGTTACACTCCAATGTCTTCATAATCAACTAAATGCAGAATATGAATCTTTGAACAAAGATAAGGAACAATTGAAAGTGACTGTTCGGGATTTGCGTAACGAAAATCGCGAGCTCAAAGAACGCGCTCAAAGTCTAGAAAAACTATTAGATGAATCGAAGGCACAAAATGTAACACTAAAAAATACTGCCGACGATTTGGGGATACTACGCACAGAACACTCAAAATTAACCGATGATTTTCGCAGTCTTTTCGCAACAAGCGATCGGTTCAAAAATGAATACAAGAATATTCAGGTTAGTGTACAAATTAATGTGTGGAAAATACCGCTTACTAATGTTGTCTTGAATTGCAGGAACAGTACAAAATGATTCGGGCTGAAAACAGTCGCTTGAAACTACAAAATACAGAAATGACTGGCGAGGTGAATGCTAAGAACGATCAGATTAAAAGCATGGAAACAGAATATTCAAAAGCCTTGCAACGTTGTGAGGTAGAAATGATTTTTATTAAAATTGCTTTTTATGTAAAAAGTACTACGAAAACATTTACTTACTTTCTGAAAACGGTGCCACTGGAGATTCTCCCTCAGAATAATTTTTTTACTTGCAATTCCAATCTTTGTATAATTTTATTAGTTTGATTACTCATATTGATATTCTAAGAAGGTTTGGTACCATTTTTTTCCAATACACAAATATTTTATGGACGCAGAATATAAGCGTCAAAAGGTTTTCTGCAATTAACTTAAACCGTGTCTAATTTTGGTCGATTCCTTCTCAACTGTTCTGCGCCATCGCTACCTACTTTTTTCCTGGCTAGGGTTTCAGAACGCTTTTCGATGCAATATAGGTTCCAAGGTTTAACCAATCCGCTGCTACTTGCTCATTGGCATTAGTATTGATATCGATTGGCTCCTTCCTTGTTATCATGTATAGCTTTGTGTCTGATGTTTAGATTGAGAATAATCTCAAAATTTTTCGGAAATATCTATAGACAAAGCATTTAGAGCTTCCGAGTTATTGTGGTGGTGGCCTTAGAAGTGCAACACTCATATAAAAGTGCTGACCTACCCAACTTGATGTTATAGCTTTTCCAAAAGCAACCTTTGGTTTTCCAATCATGCTGCTTGCATCAAGTTCAGATATTTTTTAAACGAAAAGTTTCAACGGTCAAGGACTTTGATTTTCGATGTAATTATTTAAAGTCATACGGCTGACCCCAGCTTCTAAGCTCTGATTTTCTTAAAAATATTCCTTCTCTGCAAAGCTTTCCATGTGAACTTGCGATTATCAAAACCCTTTACAACACATGTAAAGCGGTGATTTAAACTCTCAGCATTGCTGTTTAAGGTGGTGCCAGTGGCGTAACGCTTAGCTAGTGTGCCTGTTACGTGGAATATTTGTAATTTGAATCCCAACAGAAAAACGAAAAATGGTTTTCTACAGGTATCGCCTTTCGTGAAGAATTTTCAAATCCTCCGATGTCAAATTCATTGCCATAAAAGCGCTTTCTCGATTAGCCGTTCGGAATGGGGAGAAAATTGTAGGTCTCATCCATTGCCTCTATTGCGGCTAAATCGTTCGGAATCGGGAAAAATTTGTAGGTCTCCTCTATTCATCATAAGGTATCGGGTCCTGCCGAACTCTGTTGTGCTACCCTATTTATTTATTTATATTTAGTTGATTTTCAAATAAAAAAATACTTACGAGTGTATGTAGTGTTCTCAACAAAAACTTTTTAACTAAATAATGTGGAAATTCTGCGTTTGGGGCTACTAACTTTTCAATTATGTATTATTTGAATATATATAATTTTTTTTTATCCACAAAAGATGCTGCTTCAAATGAATTCAGATCTGGATACCGATCGCAAAACATTAATGGACAATGTTTCACAGCTCTTATCACAGTATCACGAATTACTAACACATTCACTTGAAGACAAACAGCACTTCCACGAAGAAGAAAAGACTTACACGGACAAAGTCAACAATTTGAACCGACAAAAAGAAAAGCTTGAAGAAAAAATAATGGAACACTATAAAAAGTCAGAGAGTTGTGTACCAAAAAAGTATTTAAGCCAAACAAAACTATATCCTAGATGTGCTTTAACAATATTTAATTTTCAGAAAAGCATTCGGCAGTAACCTGGTGAGAAGGGTTAAAAAGGCGAGCTCTGATTTAATGAACATAGTTCCAAGTAGAGTAAGTATAAGTTTTCATTTTTTCTTTTAAAGTCTTCAAATTACTTTTGTTATCTTTGTGGGCATAGTGTAAGGCAATTTTTAAAGCACTAAACTGTTGTTTTGATTACCTTTGTTTTGGAAAACCAGCACTATTCAACCATTACCATAATGCATGTTTTATTTGTGTTTGTATTTAATATACAAAAGCGATAAGCAGAAGATTGTATGATTAATAATTATTCCCGCTTGTGATAGAGACGTTTCTAGAAGCAAAGCCTATTATACATCACATCACATACATTTTGAAAAAGGCCTTATAAACGTAGTTTAAAATAACTAAAGAGATCGAAAAGTATAACAAAGAATCCCTTTTTTTTAATTTAGAGTGTTCCTTAGCCAAAAGATCTCTGATCGTAAAATGTTTTATTCGAGTATCCACCAGTTTAATGCTTTAGACGCAAACCTTATTTCTTCAGCACAACACGCCTACTTCAAGAGATCAGTAGAAACGGCCCTACACATCCTGGTACGTACTATCGAATACCCTCTCCATCAAAAAGAACGTCAGTAACCTCACAGTTACTACGACACTGATAAATCTTAAAGTGGATAGTTCGGTAGTTGAACTCATAAATCTTATGTAAAAATGTAGGAGAATCAACTCAAATCTAAGGGGCTTCCCGAAACATAGATCTGTCAGTAGAGGAACATGCTTACGTTCTTACGAAGCTAATCCAAACCTCTCTTAACATACTAAAAAAAAAAAAATGTGCTTGAAAAGTGATTCGAAGTATCTACTCCACCGAGATCAATGTGGGAAGACGAATAATCTTTAAGAGATTCAATTCATTTCTATACAGATGGTTCAAAGATCGAAGAAGGGGTTGGTTGCGGGGTGTACTCAGACAGACTAGACGCAAGTCTCTCATTCCGCCACTGTAGCGTGCTACCAGCGGAAATTCTAGCGATCAAAGAGATTATATCGTGGCTAAAAGAATACGTGATATTCTCAGTGAAAATCCGTATCTTCTCAGACAGTCAAGCAGCCCTCAAATCACTAGGAGCTATTTCCACGAACTCTGTAATTGCCTCGATTTGTCGATTTTCTCTCACAGACATGGCTGAATAGTTGAATATAGATAACCGCAAACCCAAGGAATCCCCTGGTATACTGATCTCGATCTCGATATACCAATCTCTACATGCAAAAACAACAACAGATGGATTAACACCACTACTTGTGTGGCAACAAAACAGATATGGCCAAAAGTAGATCTGAAACGCACAAGATGCAAATTGGCTCTGTAATCGCTGTCATTACCTCATAGTCAGACACGCCATAAGATTCGGCGTTCCATCAAACGACTTCTGCAAAAGCTGCTTAGACGAAGAGGAAGATGAGACAATGCTACACCTCCTCTGTTCATGTCCTGCAGTCTCCCTCTAAAGAAAACTGCGTATAGAATACTTCCTCGACGCCCCAAGCGATATGGTGAACACAGGTTTTTTATATCAAGAGGACTAGTGAATCCTTTATTGAACTTTGCGTCACGTTTGCTCATGTCAAGAATCTCTTTCATACGTCTTTGAGAAAAGTCTATGAATAATTTTGACTGGCGGTGGCCAGTAGAGTTGTTCCAGGTGTGAATCATGTTCTACCGTTCCCAAGTAACCAGTTCGCGCTTAATGCTACTGATTGGGACCTGCAGAAGGGTTCCAGCCTCTTCGTTACCCTGTACACCTTCATGTTTATGCACCCAGGAAAGAATTATTTTATTGTGGGTGGCTAATTGAGATAGACATGTCAGGCAGTTCCAAACTAGTTTGGATTCAATTTTGGTTGAGGACAATGCCTTCAGGGCTGCCTGACTGTCAGAGCAAATTAGGATGCGTGATCTTCGGATGTTTCTTCGAATGCATTCCCTAATACAGAATTCTATAGCTATTACCTCTACTTAAAAGATAGTTGTTGTGCGAAAATCCCTGCACCTACACCGTTGTTAGTTTTTGAACCGTCAGAGTACCAAATGTATGTATATAGGAAGTTACTTGTCAGAATTAGAGGGTTCTTCCATGCTGAGCGGTTAGGAAAAATTACTTCGGAGGGATGGTGTAATATTATGCGTCTAGGCATAAAGTCCGAAGAGTGAGCTGCAGGCGATACCAGTACTGAGAGCTCCTGCAGAATGCTCATTTGTCACTGTAAGTTTTCTTCACTTAAGGGTGAAAACAAGTACCCTTCACTTCTATCGTTTCATTAAAAGCTCCCTTTACATGTTACCACAATGGACTTACTATTGGTCTAAGTGTGTCGGCTCTTTTCCTGACAGCTATTTTAATTGAACCTTGGTCTTTTTATTCATTGATTTAATTCAACCACTCCAGATTAAAGCAAAAAACAATTCTTTATTGTTATACTTTTGATTGTAGCCAACCAGATCATGGTATACATTTCTAAACTTCCCGATTACGCTTCTAACACCGATATACGACCCCATTCGCTTGTAAAAGTCGAAAATTGAACTGGTTTTAATTTTTATAAATTTCGGTGTTGTTCAAAAAAAATTTGAAGGGTACGACAGCATCTAACTGAATAGATAAGTCCACTGTAACTGTCGTATTTGGGCGAAACGCAGTGTTTAGAGTTGAGTTATCTTAATTTCCTTTTTCGTTGATTTTACTAAGATTTCGTTGTTTCAAAGACACGAATCACTTAACTTACAAAACTATTTTTCGGCAACAGCTAAGTTTGGACTGCAACAAGTAGTTTAATTTGAAAGACGCTGAAATCATTAGCTCTCTTGCACAGTTTGCACGCACATTTACTGTGTACAATATAGCAACGAATACTTCTAGTGGTTAGCGCGATCCTTTTAAATGATTTATCAGTGAGTGTCTATAAAACTAAAACAAAGCAAACGCAAATTCCATTTGTATGCGTGTTTGTAAAACTGGAAATCCGTTTTAACAATTGCAAATTCATTTGAAACAGGATGCTGTTCTAGGAAAATGTATTAATGCTCATATGCTGGTGGTTGTGTATCGGGTTATTATTATCGCAATCGTATATCATATTATTTTACTCTCAGAAACATCAAATTACTTTTGCACTATTAATTTTTGCGAGGAATGACATGAAAAACGCTTTCTCCTTTCCAATTCGCTACTAAATGCAGTTGAGAGAAATGCGGAAGGCAAGGGGCTACCCGAACTTTGCTGTACCACCCTATATTTTTTTTTTTTTTTGTATTATTTTACTGATTGATTTATATTATACTTTGTTTCTTTTAGAATCGAAGATCATGGGTTGACGACACAAGGCTTACTCAGTCGCAATTTGCGATTGGTTCAGAATCGGGTGGCAATGATTCGGACAACAGTATAGAAGAGCCTAGCTCCATTGTGTCCGATACACCAGTCCTGCAGCGGAACGTTGCAATGCGTCAGAGTTTGCAACGGTAAGTAATATAACAGTTTTGTTTGTGTTTTTGTTGAAGTTTTGTTTTATAAAAGAATTGGTTTTGGAAATGGAGAAGACACAAAATCACACATTTATTAATTGTTGTTAATTCAATTTTTTTTTATTTTGATTTTATTACATTACAAAAACAAACAATTTAGAAAACCGAGTGATTTGATGGATAGTTCAATAACCCGTGGTGGATTCCGAAGTAGTTTACAGTCGCAAAAAAGGAGCGACTTGAGTAGTTCTCGTAGAAATAGTGTGCACGGGTAATGTTAATTTCATTTTTTAACACTTTTCTTAAATCTGCACTCCATTCAGAGTTTAATTATCTTTCTTTTATTATTATTTTCTTTTTTGTGTTATGTTATGTGCTTTGTCTTAACTAATATTAGCAAAGTTAAAAAAATATTATTTAAATGGAATGGGGGTTTCATCATCCTTTTTTCATTATTATTAATTTTACAACGTTTCAAATGAAATGATTTCAACCGCTTTTATATTTTAAGGTAAATAAAGACAATAATTTTACAGAGCCGCGTCTCTCTGTCCGGTATCCTATCACATGAAAATCTTTTGGCGAGTGGTACTCTGGCGTATGAGCACTTTTTTTGTCAAATTAGTATTTCACTTCTTTTTAATTGCCAATCACCCAGCAAAATTCTTAACCGGACTCTTAAATTTCCATCTTCTATCTGATTTGAAAATGGCAAATCCCACAAGGAAAAAGCGGCATATGCTTTCCTGGCATGATATGACTCCTCAATGCAATTACTTGCAAGCTAATCTAAATATCAGACCTTGCAGGGTGCGACAAACCTTTAAGAATTAATTTGCTATATTACTACGAATTAATCTACGAGACATATGTACATAGGCTGAGTTCCAAAATGACGTGTTCTTCACGCAAAGAAAAATGCTTACAAAGTCCCGAGTTTTTTTATTTACCGGCGACAAATAGTATCACAATACTCGAGCTCGAATGGATCATTATAATCTCACTTGTCTGAACTAATGATCCGCCTGTGGGGGTCTTCGCGTTACCCTCAAATATCACCGGCAAAAGTCACGGTTATTGATTTTTCCATATCTTATAGCGTTTTTCATTGAACATTGAAATTCGACAGATTTACTCTCAAATCGAGAACTACTTCTTTCAATGAAACATGTTTTTAAGTATTTTCCAAGTATTGGAGGTTGAATTGATGTTCACATATAGGAATTCATATTTTCACATTTTGTAATTTGATTTTTTCCAGCAAACTACCAATTTCTAACTTATTTACTCGCTTGTTCATAATTTTCAACAATTTTTTGAACCTAACGCTGATACAACAAATTGAAAATAAGCAAATTATTTTCCAGGTTGACCAATTGTTGGTGTAGTGGCATTTAATCGGGTCTTTTTTTTCTGTCGGATGCTTTTAAAATACTAACTGGAGCAATAACTTTTGTTATAGCTTTGCAGATGTTCGGAGAAAAGCGAAAAGACGCTGCTATGGTAAGGAGCCTAGGTTACCAGGTCTCACCATGTCTACGCCGAGTATGTGTAACCTGATACGAGAAAATGCAAGACATTCACAGAGGAAGTGCTCCGCGGTGTCATTATCATGATCATAACACGTTTAAATGCTTTGCAAAAGAGAAGTGCACCGTGACAACGCCAACGAGCTTTCTACAATCTTTTCTGCTACGGGATGACAAAAATGTTTTGTCGGGTAGTAGTTGCACTGCATCGGGAATGCCTTTTGGCATGTTTTTCTTCTCGTGGAAGAATGTATTTTTGAATTAAAGGATTTAATGGATCTGGGTACTTTCAAAGGGCCATGCTGCTCGCGTGTGATGATCGTATTATATGTATATAATAAATTTATGATTTCAAGTGCCAAGACTCGCTTCTCCTCATACAACTGATAAATCAACGTCGCCATCAATATTGGTCATAGATCCCGAAAATTTGAAGTCTTCACTTTTTCATTGAAATCATAATATGTAAATAAATAAATAGGTTGGCGCAACAGAGCAAGTTCCGAACGACTAATTGAGAAAGCGCTTTTCATGGCAATGAATTTACTAACGGAGGACTTGCCAGTTCCTCGCGAAATGCGATACCCGTGAAAAAAACATTTTTGCCTCTGCTGGGATTCGAACCTCGAACCTCTGGGTTAGCAGGTGGACATGCTAACCATCACGCCACGGGTACCACATTGAAATCATTATGCTTGGATCAAAATACGAGTATGACGAGTTAAACTTTTTTATCTAAATTATTTTCACCCTTGTTGCAATAGGCATTTAAACAAAAAGCTTGTAAAATGATAGAGGTCCAGAAGAGACTGTTATTCAGTTGAAAGTATTTTAAGATGTTTGAATATAGACCAAAATTATGGGAGTGATGTAAACAATATTCCATTACGGGTGTAAGTTTTTTATAAAAAAGAACTTTATACAATAGAATTCAATTGTCTGGCAAAGTTATTTTGCTATTTGGGATGAGATATTTTGACAATATACTAACTTTGATGATTTTGGATTGTTTTTCCAATGATTTCTGCAGAAGCTGCATGGACGAGGAGGAGGAAGAAAGCGTTCAACACCTTCTTTGCTCATGCCCTGCACTACTTCATAGGAGGAAAACTCATCTCGGTGAATTCTTCTTCGATGATACTAGCGACCTAGCTTACATAGACCCTAAAAGTCTTTCAAAATACATTAAAAGTTCCACGTGGTTCGACTAGCAGGTGATTAACCGGCTAGTCCCGTAATGGAAGATTAATAAGTGATCAACTCGTTAATCTTACATCGGGTTTCTGAGATCAGTAGGTGATTAACTTGCTGATCTCTGTGGTATCACAATGGGCCCTTGCGGCCTAAGTGTGTCAGGCAATGTACTCATTGACTGACAGCCACTTCCACCTAACCTAACCTAACTTTGATGATGGCGATATCACTTTTTTCATTGATAGCCAAGCAGCAATAAAAGCTATTTTCGCCACTCTTGTCAAATCAAAGCTTGTTTCTTGATGTCGCGAAGAGCTAAGGGTTCTTGGCATAACGTCAAACTGTGCTTTGTTCCCGGTCACTGTGGCATTACCGGGAAACGAAAAAGCGGACGAATCAGCAAGAAAAGGCTCAACCACTTGACCCTTTTCTCATTGATCAGTCAATCAGGGTCCCACCCTGTGAAATTAAACAGATCTTTGGTAACAAAATAATACGAAAATCCAATGAAAGATGGAAATACCTAGATTCCTGTGTTTCTTCCAGGAAACTATGGCCGAAATATGATAAGAACGGATTTGAAAAGCTACTATCATTGAATAGGCCTTCATTACGATCGCTTATCAGTATCAAAACAAAGAAACAACCTACTAGGTTATCACAAAAAGAAAATGGGTGTTTGCACCGATGACCTTTGCAGAGGATGCAATGACGAAGATGAACATGAGGATACCACTCACTTCCTTTGTCAATGCCCAGCAATCTGCCACTTTAGGAAAAAATTTCTAGGAAATTACTTTTTCAATGAACTAGAAGAATTATCAGACACTCCAAGAAGTAGCCTGTTGAACTTCATTAAGACCACAAAATGGTTAAAAACGGACCAAACATAAACTCATAGGTTTCTAGGACGTTACAATACTCCAGGGTATCACAATGAATACATTGATCTAAGTGTGACGGTAATAAGATCAACCGTTAGCCCATTCTACCTAACCTAACCTAACTTTGAGAAACAAATTGTGCACATAATAGTTTTTTCTGGAGCTAGGAAGAATTCTCACGACATCGAAACCAACCCCTTAATGTAGGAACCGCTTCCCAAAACCCAGAAGGGGGTACCTTTTCTCTCTTTATTCCTCTCAACAATTCTCGGAGCTAGTTGCGCTTCTATTTCAATTAACATAATATCTTTCTTGCTGAATGTACAACTATCAGAGATTCATTCCTTTTTTATCTTCTAACAAATACTACATCCTTTCATCGACTCAATCATTTAGCAATAAGTTCAGGTTATTATTTTGTTTGATCCTACAAAGCTTCTAGTTACAGCAACTTAACTAATGAAACCTAATACTACCAAATAATTGAAAATATCTTTTGACGTACAAAAATAATTATTTCATTCAACACAGACTCGAACCACCTGATGTAACAGGGAGTAGCCTTACGCTTGGTGCAGCTGGAAGCCGAAGAACAGTTTATCTAATAGATGAGAATCAAAAAATTGCCGATTCAGCACAGTCACCAACGCCTAGCACTCCTGAAGCTCAAACCCCTACAAACAATATGAACTCCTCACATACCAACGATAGTCCGTCCACATTTCTTATGTACAATCGAATTAACACAACAATGATAGGAACAAGTGCTGATAGTGTGCCGAACGACGCCAACAGCACTGCAGGCGGTGGTTGTGGTAACAGCAGCGGAGTCGTTTCTGGAAGCAGTCAAAGTGAAAAACTTTTGCCCCGAAAACAACCCGAAGATAAAAGCAATAGCATTTGGTACGAGTACGGATGTGTATGATGAGAAATTTTCATCTGTGCTGCCAAACTGTACAGATAGTTATTTCAAACCATTTCGTTAGCCCTATAATAAGCCGCTTCCGGATATTGCCTTAAATTTTAACTAACGTAAGCTTTAACCATTTTTATTGAAGACTTTTTGAAGCATATCTTTGCTATGCCACGACGGACTTCCGATGATAAGTATTTTAAGTGTGTATTCGAATTTTCGAATCTGCCTACTCTTACACATAATAATAATTGTATGTATTTGCGTAATTTATGTTTTAATAATTTGCAGTGCTTAAAAATTGTAAGATATAGTTTATGAATATTATGTATTAATCTATGCCGAGGATATATTTTGTTCTTTGCTCCAGATACTAATTTTACTAATCGAATAATAAATCATTATAAATATACAAGCTGAAGAGGAGTGCTCTGCTTTGGCTTTGCGCCAGAGAGACTTGGAGATGCATTTATCTATGAATTTTATTTTTCCTTTTTTTTAATAAAGAATGAGCCAAATGTCCGTTTCGTAGTTTTTATTTATAGATTGTCATAAATTTTCTTTGAAAATGCGTCATGTTATAAATGGAAATATATCTTCAGTTTGATAATGCATTCAAAAAAATTTTTTGTGTTACAGTAGGGGGTGGCAAATATAGACATACTTTTAAGGATAAAGAAATGGGGCTTAAAATAGAGGGGAATCTATTTATAGCAGGTATGGTTGAGAATCAATGCTGGAAAGGTCTGCGTTAAGTTAAAGATTTTATTGCTTGCATGACCTGATATGACCACAATCAAAAAAGTGAGCCTTCAAGAAATTAATCAAACATATTTCTATCAACGTTTACTATTGATATTAAGAAAACGAAGGAACTTACCAACTTGTTACAGATAATTCTGTGTTCAGATTGGAAACATTTTTGAAACCTGTACTCGTGGGAGAAATCTTTTATGTAACTGGGAATCTCAAACTCCCCTAAGCTAAAAAGCAGAGGTTATGAAATTATTTGTTATTTTATTTTCACCATGAATAACATTTTTGAGAGCAGAAGTATTAGGTGAGTAAGCTGGGAGCTAATTGACTAGTTCTCAAAGTCACTCCTGCGGCCCTACTATGTACCTCGTTGGTGGTCATAAAAAAATAAAATTTTGTACTATGAAATTCTGAAATCTAATTCGAATGGAAGTTTTAAAATGGAAGAAATTGACTTTTGAACAAAAATTCCAAAATAGGCAGACTTTTTTTACACTCATATGTAATTGTTTGCTTAAAAAGTTCGAAAAAGCAATAGAGTAAGAGAGATCTCACCGGATATCAAAACTTTAAAGGCTTAGTTGGATTTTGAATTTACTTCCGATTTAAAAAAGAAAAAGTCGAAAACATTGAGTTCATTTTAAGCCTACAGATGCGCATGAACAGTTTTGCAATCGGTCGATTTATTAATTCTTTCGTTTTTGAAACAAAAACTAATTGTAGACAACAATCGTATTAGGCTACCGAGCCGCTCTGATAAATTTACCATACTCTTCTGCTTTGATGCTCTCGAAAGATAAAATAGGTAAATCTCGGTACAAGCATGAGCAAACAGTTCGAGGTAAACGACGATTTCGAGCTCATTTCGTGTGGGATAAAAAAAATCTCATTCCACGTAGAATCTATAATGCAAAACTTCTTGTAGTTTTTATTACTTGGTATATTTTTAAGTTTTTTACTTAATAATAGAGTTGATTTTCATCTTGATCGTTTTATAAAAGTATAGGATAACATTATACAACTACTACTACTACTACCACTATAGAAAAAAATACAAATTTTAATTCTTTAAACCTTGGCGGGTTGTTACAGTTTACGAACACATTTCATTGCTCAGGAGTTCCACGGGGAGAGTATGTTATATACAAGAACACATTTAAAAATACAATGGTAAATGCACATGTTAGTCTTTGAAATTGAAGGGTTGCCCATTCACAACAATCGATTTACCTGGCATGCAGTAAGTTGGCAATGGTGAAAGAACGAACTGAAATTAAACAAAAATTAATAATGTAATTTTCACAAATAGGTGAAAAGACATACTTTGGGGGCTTTGAAGTCAGTGCTCATATAGCCAACGCAAAACGATTTGGTGGTGTGGCTCCAGATAACTTCTCCGCAGTTTGAGCGTGGATGGTAGACCAGCGATAATGCACCACCATACAACTCCTGGTCGGTAGGCAAAAATGGTGACTCGATGAATTTTTGTTTAAATACTTTATTGAGACTGGTAACGGGGCACTCGGAAGATAAAAGATCGGTGCAAATTTCTTTGGCTAAAAGGGTTTTCATTAGATATTCTCCATTGCCGGTGGTGCATGTAGCCACAGACATATCTGGGTTATTTGTTGCCCAACATCCGGCGCCATAGGTGGCTGCCTGTCCAACTCGACCCGATACTTTCAGAATGAGCCCACCTGAACTGCATCCAGCAGCACAATCGCCATTTGCATCAACACAAATCGCTCCGACTGTGTCCAACGCGCTTATATTGTATCTATCCTCGCAGTCGGATACTTTTGTTTTGTAGTGATTGTAGCAGAGTTTTGCTTTTGATGAGATCATTTTGTCTGATTCTATCATGTTACATCCGGCTTCAGCTGCGTATTTAGTTGCTCCTTCGCCGGCCAGAACCATTGGTGGGATTCGGCACATGGAAAGCATTTTCGATTGTCTATCGCATATTAAACGAGCTAATTGTATAGGATTCTTTACCGTGGAAACATTGGTGCATGCTCCAAATTGTAGGTTTGAACCATCCATTATGGATGCTTCGCATTGCACTTTACCATCCCATGTTAGATTCGAACCAAAACCGGCATTTGTGTTTCCGCAATTTTCCAAGCGAATGATGGCTGCTTCGCAGGCGTCTAACGCTGAACCTCCATTTCTTAAGATTCCAGTAGCACGAATGCAAGCCTCTCTAATAACTCGGTGGTATTTTGTTTCATCGATATTGTTACCTGCACCTGTTTCGTAAAGTGAACATTTAAAACAAAAGAGTGTATTGATTTTTATTTTTATTCAGATTTTATTTACCAGTATGTACAGCAACTAATCCATTCATTTTGATCTTAAAGTTAATAATAAACAAAACAAATTTGTATTGAGAATCGAAGCAGATTTGATTGTCCGTGGGTTGAAAAACAAATGAAATACGAAAGTAAACAATTTTTGGGAAGGGAATTCAGGGAGACGCAGACAAAACGTCAAAGCAACTGAAATATATACAGTGGTGGCCGTTGAAACAGACAGACAAAGCCTGTTTATTTGAATCGTATTATGTCATGTCAGTTTTCATTGGGATTTACAAAAACACTTTTAAAGGGTGCCTTTTATCCTGCCCAATAGAAGTGACAACAGAAAGTGCCGTTTTATCACTGCACCTGTGGCATTTGACGATCAGTTTTCAGCCAGTGCAGTTGCGGCAGCGGCAGAAACGCTTCTGTCATAATTTTTGCAAGAAACTGTTGCCAATTTTGAGTGTTGATTGGAAAGTTGCGACCCCACTGGAAAGTTGTGACTTGTGAGGTATCAGTGACTTTGTACAGGGTCGACCTGTAAATCACTATTCGCTTTTCTCATTTGAAACTCCAAACTATGCAATGCATCAGATGTATTTATAAAGAAATTTAAGAGTACAGAAAAGCCATACGAAATTTGTCACTTGTAACCAAGTTTTGTTGTGGTACTTTTTTAGCCATTCAATCGTTAAGGTTCAGATTATATTTGAAGCTGCTCCTGAGATCAAAGTCTTTGAAGCGAAAGTAATTAAGCGCCTTTATGACTTGAAAATTCAAGGAAAATATGATTTATCCTATGAGAGAATGAGATGTGAAATTCAAAAGAAAGTAATAGTGAAAGGAAACCTAAATATTATCAGGGGATATTCAAGTTTTATCTTTGAACCTAGTCAAACGTTATTCGTTTAAGAATATAAAAAATAGATAATTGTATCCTAAAAATATACAACAAAAAAATGTAATTGCTTCTCGCAGAAGCTATTGACATCATGTCCAGACTCATGTGTATGGAAATTATAGTATCAACATCTACTGTAGCGTCTCCAGAGAGCCATCTATATTCTTCCCGCGATTCTAGTATTTACCTATAATCTTTAGTAAGGCGGCACAAATGAAGATGGCTTCCTGGCACCGCGACTGTAAGTGATAATAGATGTGTTCAATGGCTTTTTTTTTTAGATCAGAACAGCACAGCACAGCACAGAAGCAGTGAAAAACGTCAGGCAAGTTAGAACAAGCAAACTTGTCAAAAAAAGCAACAACAAAAACGAAAAAAAAAAACAACCACCAATTTTTCTTTTTCTGATATCAATTTAATTTAGAGTATTTTCGTCACGAATAAGTAATTTTATTTTCAGCACAAGGTTAGATGTTATTTTCCTGATTTTTTAAATTTTTTTTGAACTTTTCACAACAAATTAAAATTACAATGCGCTTAAAATACTACGAGCAAAAAGTCAACAGCTGCTTTTGACAGTTTTCACCAAACTTGCACTTGCTCAAGAGGAGGTGCAGAAAATGCTGTGCTAAACTGTTCTAGAACAGCTCATTGAACACAAAAAAGATCAGAAAAGATCAGAAAAGAACAGAAAATTTCTCATTGAACACCAAAAGGCTGATCTTTTCTGTCTGAAACTGTTCTAGAACAGGTCATTGAACACTCTTAATACTATTGTTTCCATATACAATGAGTCTAGAACTCTAGACACTTGTTTCACTGCTTGAAACGCACTCTCTACCGCAGCTGTTCTTGACAGTTAAAAAATTTTTCAATCGTACAAAGCTGATTATTTTAATTTCTGTTGTGCAGCATTTCTTATCAATTTCTGTGTTGTTTTATGTATTTTATTTATTATTAAGATTTGTTTTAGGTCTTGAGAGCCCTTCTTTAAAGTTCCTTAACTCACTTTGCTATGCTTGTGCAAACAATATCAAATTTTTAGTAAAATGAAAATCTATAAACTATACACGCATCAGAAATCCTTCAATAGTAAGTGGTTTTTTCTCTAATAAAAGCATCTTGATTAATTCTTTTTTTTGCCTTAAGCTGCTGATTTGGTATTAAATCCAAAAGAACATCCAGATGCAAAACTGGGAGATGTAGTTGAAATATATCATTCAGAAGATGAAGACTGCAAGTTACTACTTCAGATAACCGCATTCAATGACCTCAAAGGAAGAGATGTGATAAGCATCGAGTCAAGCATTGCAACAACATTTAACCTGAAGACGTATTCTGATGTTGTTATGCGTTTGGTGAATGCTGCTGATGTTGCCTTGGACTCAATTGAAATAACATTTAAGGACCAGTACATGGGTCGATCAGAAATGTGGCGTTTAAAAACGCATTTGGTAAGTTTAGCTAGTAGTGTGGCTTAAGCGGCTAGAATTTGAATCTTTGTGTGTTTTTGTTGCTTGAATAATTTTCAAAAGTCAGTTGTGCAGTAAGACTAATGTCGTTCTGGAGTGAACTGGAAAGTTGGGGTGACAAGTTTGTATGCAGATTTATCACTCTAATGTCACTTTCCATTGGACGAAAAGAACCGTCCAGGAGCGTAGAAGCATTCTCAACCCATTCCATTGGTGCAAAAAGATCGCTTCTCATGATTCTGAGGAGTGACAGCCACTTCTCATGTCGTTTTCCATTGGTAATCCGGAAAAACTCTCCGATCCGGGATATCAAAGTAACACTTTTATTTGCTTTGAAGTTTCGTTGCTTGTATTGTGTATCGGTGTGAAACGTCGAGCGCTATTTTTTTTCATTCACTTTTTTCATTTTTTTCATAATTCACTTAAAACGACAGGAATATGTGTTAAAATGTTTTTAGAACTCATCTCACAAAATTAGTTAATTAATAATTGTTTTCAGGTCACTTTTTTCAATTTTTAGAGGTGGCAAATCACATTTGTCAATTTTGACGTCAACAGTGTTTCAGTGTGTGAGTGCTTCTGGTTTCGCTTCCTTCTTCAAATCAAGAATCAAATTTCTCTTCTTTCGAGGAGAGGAACTGTCATTTGATGCCAAAGGAATGATTTGAGAAGCGTTCAGAAGGCTTCCGAACGACCAATGGAAAACGACATCAGTTTGAAGTGAGAATCAACTTAATGCTATGTCCGCACCTGAAGTTAACCTGGGTTTCGTTCCAGTATGGTTTGAGTTAACCAAGTAGTGTCCGCATATGCAGAAAAGTTTTGAGTTTATCTTTTTGTCTTAAGTTAAAAAGAGACAGACATACAAGTGTGAGCAGAACGTCAACGACGTATGAGAGAATTCATTCTCTCTCCACTCACTTCCATTCTGTTAAATGTCAAATTCAATGGAATATTGGAAGTAGTGCATTCAGCGCCTTTGGTTTCGAGTAGGTTATCTCGAAACCCAGTGACTAAAAAGGTTTCATTTTGTATGGCAAACCACTTGGTTATCATGTTGGTTTGGGATTGTTTTGAGTTAAACAAGTTTAACTCTCAGGTGCGGACATAGCATAAGTCTCCAATTCGCTCCAAAATGTACTTTTCTAAATAGACGAAATTGTACAAGATACTTCCTGCAGCTGCCACATAACTGACATCAATTTAATTGTAACTATTTGTGTATGTTATTTCCAGACAAACACTTGCGTTTACATAAACAAAAAGATTGACTATTTTGACAAATCAATTCGATGCCAGGTGTACGAGATGTGGTCGCAAGGCGATCGAGTTTCCTGTGGTGTTATAACCGAGGACACTAAAATAGTATTTCGTAGCAGCACTTCAATGGTGTATTTGTTCCTTCAAATGTCTTCAGAAATGTGGGACTTTGACATTCATGGTGATTTATATTTTGAAAAAGCCGTCAACGGTTTTCTTACCGAATTGTTTGCAAAATGGAACAAATTAGGCTGTAATCACGAAGTCACTATCGTACTCTTCTCAAGAACCTTTTATGCAGCTAAAAGCTTAGACGAGTTTCCGGATCATATGCGTGATTGTTTGCAAATGGACTACAAAGGACGATTCTATGAAGATTTCTATCGCGTTGCAATACAAAATGAACGCAACGATGACTGGTGTCCTATATTGATGCAGTTGCGCAAACTTTTTACATCATATCAATCGACGGTGTTGCGTTATCATGAACGAGAAAATATTCAAATACCAAAAGCAACAAATAGTACTGCCGCACAAGGAAATTTCCTCGAAGTTTTGAATATTTCATTGAACACATTTGAAAAACACTATTTGGACAGAAGCTTTGATAGAACCGGTCAGCTTTCTGTTGTGCTTACACCTGGAGTAGGTGTTTTTGAAGTTGATCGGGAATTGACCAACATAACAAAACAAAGGGTATGCCAATGGATGTTGTTATCGAACTTATTGATTGATGGATTGGTTTCTTGGTTTTTCAGATCATCGATAACGGAGTGGGAAGTGATTTAGTGTGTGTGGGTGAGCAACCGCTACATGCAGTGCCTTTGCTTAAATTCCACAACAAAGATACCTCCTTGACCTCTGCTGACGATTACTCACTGCCACATTGGATAAATTTAAGCTTCTATTCGACAAACAAAAAAGTGGCATATTCCACGTTCATACCTAGAATCAAATTGACACCGCTTGTTGCGGCAACTGTTGCTGGAAATGAGAATAATAAGGTAAGTAGGTATCCTATTTATTTAGTTGCCTTTTTTTATTTAAATTATAATTATTTAAATTACAATTAAAGAAAGGGTACATTAGTGTTGCTCCCAAAAAACAAACGCACACCTGAGTCAGAGATCAATAAACTAAAAAATGGGAATATTAAAGACCACTGGAACCGAACATTGTTCTGAACCAGAAAGTTGTAGTAATGGTAGGTAACTGATTCATCGATGATAAAAATTTACTACTAAATAGCCTACATCAGTGCTAGAGTGGCATTAAGCTCTGAATAAAAGCAAAATACCCATTATGTAATTTAAAGCGCACTGCATGAAATCTTTTGTGAATTAAAAAAATTAAAAATTTTTTGTATCTCTCATAAGAGTGTGGAAGAGAGATTTGTTCATTTGAAAGGTGCAGTATGTACTCATTTTAAAGTGAGACCCAAAGTTTTCTGTTATGTAGGTATTGCAACGGTTTTGTAGTGTGCGAGGGTATAGCAAGCGTTTACCTTAAAGGCTGTCTTTTCAAGCTGCCGTTCAATCATCTTCACGTAATGTTTAATCCGTAATCACTATAATACTGTAAACATTATAAAACTGAGGTAATGTTGAAAATTGAATCTTTAATGTTTAGACATTAATGAATTAGCATTTCAACACACGAATTTCTGAAACTGTCAGGACACTCGTGGTACAAACTTCGATCCTTCTTTTGCAAGGCTGAGATTAACTCGCCGGTGTTTTGGGTGTCAACCAAGCAAGCACTTAACACTGGGGGTACCAGTTGGCTAACTCATCGACTGAGGTTGATGCTTCATTTCATATAATAAAGTAAAAATTCAAAGTTTGAAAATGAAGTTTTTTATATATTGGCCACATCTTAGGGTTCGTATAACTTTTCTTTGATTTGATGGTGCACCGTCTGGCAGTTTAATCCCTTCGGCACTGCTGTTGCTTGGACGATGGTTCACATTAGACATTTCTTTAATTTCAATGGTAGTCTGGTCACAATCAAACAGGTAGTATATTAGGTCACATGGTGCGGCACTAGCATTTTCTTCTTTTGGCGGAGAACTGGGGCCTGTAATACGGAGCTACAAGTACTCGTAATGCAAACGAATTATGACAAGTGTAAAAAATTTCAGTAACAGATAGTTACAAGTTTGTTTGTTCTTCTGCTAGTGCAATGGACATAATCCTACAAGTAGGTCTTGACTTGTAAACTTGTAGCCTGGAAATTTTTTTGTTAGAATCGATTTACATAGTAGACCACCTGGGATGTAAAACGCTATGGCTATGTGGATCACCCTTTAAAAAGGAGGTATCAAGTTCTCGAATGCTTAAGTTATATCGAATACCAATACCAATGATAAATAATAAATCGAAAGAAAAATTTATAGGAGTAGAAGTCCAAAAATGTAATCAGAAAAGACCTTAAAATTTTTGCCTGCTAAAATTGCAATTGAAAATAAGTAAACACACATACCTACGTATCGACATTTTTCTGAAGAATAATGAAGAAAGCCAAGCCAAAACACTCCCGGTGCAAAAAAAAAATACAAATGCAACTTCATGAGTATGTGGTTGGCCTTAGACATGAAACAATCAAAAACCGGAAGGTTTTCTTCTGAGGTCAAAGCGGCGTTCCGACGGCGACGCCTAGATCACAAGTGTAGTTACACGAAGTGGCGTAAATAAGTAAAAAAAAAAAAACACAGACTGACATACTAATACTATTAAGCGACATACCTTTTACACTGATTGAAAAAATTGTAACAACAAAGGCTCAATCTACACGCATACCAATCTGTGGTAGAGTGCGATGATGGGATGAGGTAAAATTAGCGAAGAAAAATAAATGACTGTAGAAAATGGTGCTAATGCTAGGTTGCCAGGCGTGCTGTGGATTGCAGGAATTTGTGTAGTTTAGGATTTGTTTTTCGGTGCTCTTAAGTATTATTTTAAGCTTTTTTTTTTTGACGAATCCATAGCATATCCATATATCCATAGCATGCTACGAACCCTCGCGCAAATAAAAAGAATTCATTCGCGTCGAAATGCTTTAGAAAGGGTAGAAAATCTTTACAATTAGAATATGTTGCTAAATTGAATTACTGAAGTCCAGGCTTTTATGACGCATTCCCAAAATAAATGTCTCGCATAAAAGTTCAGTACTTTTGAATAAAAGTAAAATTTATTCATTAGGAAAACACAAGAACCTTTTTGAGCTGCAATCAATCGGAGTACATTCACAATTCTCTTTTTGATTACGATGCCTATGATGCGCAAATATTTCAGCTGCCACCGGCGCAAGGAACATGGTAAGTTATTATTTTTTCTTAGTTACATTCTTGAGTCTAAGTTTTTATATCCTGCAGTTCTTTACAACGTGTTATAAGAGCTAAGAAAACTTCAGTACCAAGTCTAGAAACCTATGCCAATAACAGCTGTGATTGGGAAAACCTAACACCGACTAGAGTAACAGGCATGAGACGTAAAATGTCTGACCCAGATATTCATCATGGTACATCTGGTGTACTTTCTACATTAGTAAGAATTTTATTTATAAGAATAAAAGAAGAAACCAAAATCAATGTTGCATTATTTTGTTAAATGCAATTATAGACTGGCTCTCCTAACCTTTCTGAATCTATAGCTTCGGAAAAAAATGCACGTCGTTCTATAGTATCGATTGCACCAATTGTTAGGCCAGGACGTGCATTAATCAATCCATTCGATCCCTCACATGTAACAATCAAACTAACATCGAATCGTCGTCGTTGGACACATATTTTTCCTAAGGTATGCTGTGATGCTAATCGTTACAAATCAATCATTGTTCTAAATTTAATGTTGATCCTTTTGTTTTTGTTTAAAGGGACCAACGGGAGTTCTGATACAACAGCATCATTATCAAGCTGTTCCTACAAAACAACTATCCAATAGTCATACTATTAACAACGGAAATATCAATAACATGAATAACAACACAGACAATTATTCATCTGGGTTCAATTCGTGCGACTATGATCATACTTCGAATTGCTCTTCTTCATTAAGCAGATCTTTTTCTTCGACGAATGGTGACGAAAATCCACAAGATCGTATGTTTCACTTTTTTTTTGCAGTTTGCACTACATTGTGTATAATACATTTTATTTATCACAGCTTTCAAGAAACGCAACCCACACCTTAGTCTCGGAAGTGCTACAAAAAGAGCCGCACCTGCAAAAAGTTTAACATTTTTATGGGGAGCAACTGGTGAACAAGAATGGACCCCGGCTTTGACCACAGGTAAAGCAACCAATTGTTTCGCTAACGCTTAAATTTAAATAAAATTTCATTGATTTATTATTAAATTTAAAAGTTTTAAAAAAATTGTTAACAGGTAAAAAAAAAGAAATCATTGCTAGTGACTTCAAATTTGATTTTTAAAATAGCCAAGGCTTATGTTCTGGTAACAAAATCGTTTTTATTAAAACAATAACAACACAATTGGTGGAGTACATACATACATATATTCAGCCGCTAGTAAGAAGCGGCTGCCAAGAAGCTCCGTGCCTTAACCCTGCGGCTGCACGATCAAGATATGGTAAGCCATCAGCCTACATTATGTATACAATCTGTCGAATTCCTGTTCGTGTTTCGGATGTGACGTAGGCGACCTAAGGCCCCGACGAATAGAATCCGTTGCGTCCGTTCGCTGCCGGATTCAACTGACAGCAAAATGGCACCAACAAGAAATTTGAAATTTAAAGTTTTTGACGAAGCTGTCAATTTCATGGCTACTGAAACTGCTTCTCGGGTGGCTTTCAATTTTCCATACCAGTTGGATTTCAATTTCGAAAAGTTTGGTTGTGTATGTAAAAGGTTTAAGTGTATCGCAAATGACTTACCATATCTTGATCGTGTAGCCCCGGGGTCATCGAAACATTTTGAATGATTGAATTCAAATTTATATTTGAAATAAAATGAAGAAATAGAGGCTATAATCTCTCTTTGTGAGTTTGAAAATTCAAAATATAATTTATAATAAATAACCTAAACTAACATACTTTTCGAACAGATTTGAATTTAGGTGATATTCTGGTTAAGAGGCATGAACTTTAGGTGATGTCATGTATTTTTTTTTTGACAGGGATGTGTGGTGATTTGTGGTTTAGCGTTTTTTGAGGACTGGAAAACCCAGGTATTTTTACAACTGACAGGGTTGTCAAGAAAACCTGGTTCAACCCTGGGGAAAGTTCAACGAACAAACTTAATATTGGATTTTGAAAGAGAACTCATCATTGCAAAATCTCATTTCTTTTTTTTTGCGGTGGGGTCCCAAAAAGAAGAGTTCAGAAAGTCTATCAAAAAGGTTGCCAGGTCTCATTTTCGGTCTCGAGGCCATTAGGTATTATGCGTGAAGGGTAAAACAGAGTAAGTGATATATGTATTATGTATATGGTTTTTATAAGAGTGTGAGAGAAAAAATAGGTTGTTTAGTATGAAACTATCGATTAGAGCGATAAAAAACTAGGCACAAAGAAAGGAATCGAAAAAACGATGCTTTAGCATGAGAGCTAGTGGATGATAGAAGATAAAGATATCAGTAATCCAAAGAAAGGTGACGCAAAGATTTTCAAGGCGACTTACTAAATATCAGTTGTGGGCGGCCGTGGTGCAGTGGTAGAGTGTTTAGTAGATAGGCCGGACGCGTGGGTTCGAATCCCGCTCTGGGCATCTACTTTTCTTTCAGCCTCCCAGTTTCATATGGACGCCGCCCTTGAGGTTATATATGTGAAATTACTAACAACTTATTTCCAACTACTGCAACACAAAAAAAAAGGGAAGGCTGCTACTCTGGTAGTACAATGGACTGGATATTAGGTCTGAGTTCTCCAGATTAGTATATAAGTCTCCTCTTTTTTATTTAAAAAAAAAAAAAAAAAAACTAAATATCAGTTGGAAAGAAGCTTGCACCAGCTTATCTGCATTATATGGCCGGAAGAAAGCATGCCCGATGAAAGAACCTCAATATCGTATGTCCAATTCTAAAGGAGACCCTCGCAATTGCGCTTATTATTTGAGGAATGAGACTCCTTAACGTCCAATATAAAAAAGCCCACGTCAACAATTTGACAAGTCCTTATCAATGTGGTTCTAAACCAAGAAAATCCAGAATCGAAAAAACCGAGAATATTATATCGATTTTATTTATTTATTTATTTAAGTCACAGGAAGCAATACAAATTAATTTATATCGTCCGGAATACATAGCGCCGGGGAACTTAGCCCATATGGCTGTTAAAATATCGATTTTATCTATTTCAATGCCGCGTATGACAGTATTTGCAGAGACGAGCTGTACAGAGCCATGTCTACTTTCGGTATTCCTGCAAAACTCGTACGACTATGCTATGCAAGTAAGCGTATGGTGTTATAGGTGCTTTTGCGAGCTTTGAAACAGAAGCGGAATAACTAGGTTTTATGGTTAGTGAGGATAAAACGAAGTACATATATGCAGTCTATATGCAGTAATCAAACAAGAAAAGAGAACATTTAAGAATTGGAAAAACGACATAAAAGAAAGAATTAACATCGGCGTAGTACAGAACTTCTGCTTCCTAGAGAAGAATTACTTAATTAAGAAGGAATTGAGAAATAAAGCATTCTCTAAAAAAGCTAAAGTAACCCCTTATAAGAAAAGAGTGTGGCGAAAAAGATTCAACAACGAGCTGTATGAGCTTTACCGCGATATGAGCATTGCTAAATGAATACGCATCACGAGACTACGATGGCTGGGCAATGAAGAGCGGATGGACATCAACACTCCGGGTCGAGGGGCTTTCGAAAGCACATTGCAGGGAAATCGCAAAAAAAAGACCTCGTCTTAGGTGGCGCAATTAAGTGGAAGAAGATCTCAACCGACTTAGATTGGAAAATTGGAGATTGCTCACCCGTAATCGAAATTGTTATCGAAAGATGTTGGTTGAAGCCCAGGTTCACCCTGAACTGTAATGTAATAAGTACTTACTTACTTACTTACTTACTTACTTACTTACTTAGTTAGGTGGGCATTACAGTTCGGGTGAACCTGGACCTCAACCAGCATCCTTCTATAACGACATATTTATATGTAATAAGTGAGTAAGTAGTAATAACTAATAAGTAAGGAAGTAAAGAAAGTGTAAATGAAAAATAAATATTTAATTACTGCTGTTGAATGGTGGAACAATTTAACTCGAATATTCTTAAAGGATATTAATAAGTAAAATTTTACAAAACTATTTCAAAAAACTACTTCTTAACCTGTCTCAATGGGTTAAGATACAAATGCTGAAAGTACTCTTTCTTACCATCATCATTACTAATCACAATTAAGTTTTAAGCAAATTTCGATTTGGGGTCAAACCTCAATAAAGGTGAGAAACCACAACACAAACACATGGCAAAAAATTAAATTCATAAATTTGAGCACATAACAATAAAGTACATAATACATAAACATACCTATACTAAAAATATAAAATAACTAAAGTAATTTAGTTTAATCTCATTTGAATGTATTTTTTTTACTTCCATATTTTAAATAATATTACCCTCGTCGAAAAAATTATACTAAAATTTGTGCGGAAATTAAAATGGTTGTGTAAACAACATTGGATACTTTTTGAATGCTCATGTTCTTGATGAAACCGAATTGGATGCAAAAGGAAGAGGGAGAATAATCATAGGTTTGATTTTTTGCAAAACAAAAATTCATTAGAAAGTTTTAAAAAAAAACTTGTTTCTTTATTTGAATTAAAAAAATTTATAAGCACTTTTAACTGTAGTACATATACTTCACACTATAAAAGATATTTTCATCAAAATGTTTCAATAAAAAAAAAACCTTATAAATTATATTTTACATTAATTTGGTTTGGTGACTTTGAACTTTTTTAAATTTGCAAGAACGCTTACACACAGTGCTACTTATACAATATAATTTTTTTTATTGTCAATAAGACCTTTTCTTATATTTTGATAAGTAGTTAAATCAAAGCTTTTTTTAGTTTTAAAATTAAATATTATTTTAATTTTATAAATGAGAAAATCTACCTTTCCTGTAAAACCATTTTTTAAGGAACAAGTTATGCTTTTGTAAGCACAAACTAAGTGGTCGCTATAAAAGTTATTATTGTTGCTTATGTTTTTATTGATTACAATGAACCAAGCTTCTAACCTATCCAGCTAGTCTATTGTTTCCAATTTTAAGTAAAGCATTTCAAATAATTGGGACAGGAGTTCTTACGTGCGGAAATAACCGGTCTGTTCAACGTGGAAGAATTTATGAGCTCTGGATTTGCCAAATAGTATAGGAGTTTATGGGCTCCAGCAACATCAAGTTAGAACAAATTGAAGGAAAATGTTATTTGTGAAAAGTACATATGTATGTATATTAGAGTGGGTCAAAAAAATCGATTATTTTTTTTTTTACAAATGCTACGAAAAATGGGCTGCTAGACTCCTTAAAAAAATTCTCAAAAATTATGAGCTCTTAATTTTAATATTTAGGTCCTCCGCATCGCAGATTTGTATATTTTCCTCAGTCCAAAAGAAAAAAATTCATACCTCATCATTTATCGATTAAACAGAAAAATGTTCCAAAAGAGTCTTTTAGGAAATTTAACGTTCTACAAAAAAGTTATCTTGTGTTTTTTCCGTAAACCTCACCATTTGAAAGATATTAAGGATTTAATTTTCATTATTTTAAGACAAATTTCATTTTTGTTTATGAATTTTATAACTCGACAATAAATGAATTTTACAAAATGCGCAATACAAATTTTTGTTGGAAATTTACTGTTGTATAAAAAAGGTCTTTTATGTTTTAGCGCTGAAATTAACCGTTCCAAAGTTATTCATCATCAAACTTTTATGTGTACGGATTTTAAAAGTTTTTGGTGAGATATTCAAAAAATTTCAATTTAATTTATGAATTTCATTTCTTGTCATTAATATTAGTATTATTTGAGTTCTATATTCAAAATTATCAAAATTTTTCTTTAGTTATTCTAAACATCTTATTTTTAATCATTAGAACTCACTATCCTAGGGAAAATTTCTCTCCTAGAGAATTTCTGTTTTGTATTTCATTTCATCTGTTCGAATTGTGAAAATAAAACTCAAATAATATTTATATTAATGACAAGAAATGAAATTCATATGAAATTCATAAATTAAATTGAAATTTTTCGAATATCTCACCAAAAACTTTTAAAATCCGTACACATAAAAGTTTGATGATGAATAACTTTGGAACGGTTAATTTCAGCGCTAAAACATAAAAGACCTTTTTTATACAACAGTAAATTTCCAACAAAAATTTGTATTGCGCATTTTGTAAAATTCATTTATTGTCGAGTTATAAAATTCATAAACAAAAATGAAATTTGTCTTAAAATATTGAAAATTAAATCCTTAATATCTTTCAAATGGTGAGGTTTACGGAAAAAACACAAGAAACCTTTTTTGTAGAGCGTTAAATTTCCTAAAAGATTCTTTTGGAACATTTTTCTGTTTAATCGATAAATGATGAGGTATGAATTTTTTTCTTTTGGACTGAGGAAAATATACAAAACTGCGATGCGGAGGACCTAAATATTAAAATTAAGAGCTCATAATTTTTGAGAATTTTTTTAAGGAGTCTAGCAACCCATTTTTCCGTAGCATTTGTAAAAAAAAAAAAATCGATTTTTTTGACCCACTCTAATGTATATGTTATAAATTTCATGATGATTGTTCAAACCAACAACCTTTCTTTTTTTGTTTTCTAAAAACTTCTTAAATAAATAGGAGAACAAAGACAACGTTTTGATGTGCAATGACCAACTTTCTGCTCCAAGCAAGAATGTTTGATGTTTAAGGACTCATTCTGCAACTCCCTTTAAGTAAGAGCAGATTCATAGCTGTATTTTTGTGTATATTTTGAATCAAGCAACCAACGTGAAATCGCATTTAACAGGAAATCAATTAAACTTATTTCCCATTGGATGAAAAGAAACGTCCAGGAACGTTCTGAGGTATCCTCAAACCATACTTCACTTCTCATGAATTAAGAATTCGCTCAAGAAGCACTAATCAAATGTCAAAATGAAAAATTACCCAAAGATTTACTTTTGTTGTATAAGATACCAAACATATTTTCAAGCTAGGTCACAAAATGTTGGTTATTTTTTTTCTATACAACTCACTTTCGAAACTAGCTGACGTTACTCTAAACGTTTAAACTGCCTGAAATCTTTTAGATTGTTGTTCGAGCTAATCTGATCTGTCTTTTCTTTCATTAAACAAAGCTAATATGTATCTGGCTTAAGTATTAGTATGCACTTTGCATATTAGTTTTTGTTTTTTTAATTTAAATTTTTCTAATAACTTATTTTTTATTTTTTGCGATAAAGAAACATGAAAAACTTATTTTTGTAGAATTAAATAGAAGTACATTTAGATCTTGTAGATACGTTATTTGAAATACTAAGATAAGTGGCACTGTTTTGTATTTTAGACATCTCATTACAATTTTTATTTTTATTCGGCTGTAGTAAATAATCTTTATAATTGTTTCCATTAATCGATTTGTTTTAATTTTTTTTTCAAACGTTCCTAACGCATGAGAGCTGACAAATGCTATACCCATCATTTTTACTTCTGCACAACATAAGATCTAAGCATCTTCAATGGGTTACTTTGCATCATCAGTTTATACATAACAATTTTTGTAATTGCACGAATCTTGCATTTTTCTTTTATGTATTATTATTATTTTACACTCTATAAAGCATCCCAATCTACACAAGTACAGACATTTACATTACACACAAATTCTAGTTTCTAAGAAAACAATTTTGATTTAGTTTAAACAAAACACTCAGCACTTTGGTTTATCGTCTTTTTACTTTTGGATTTTCAATGGCGATGGCTTTCTTTATACGAGTAATACAATAAAGTTTTATAGATTAAATTATAATTAAGCATTATTTTAAAACGTTTGGATGCATTTTTTAGGAGTTGACTGGAAGTCATTAACTATACCGGCATGTCTTCCAATAACAACTGACTATTTTCCGGATAAGCGTTCTCTGCACAATGATTATGTTATATCGGCTTACACATTGTTGCCTGATGATGTTAACTCTGACTATGCTAATAGTCGGGCTATATACCGTAAACCTTTGACGACGGAAGAAGTATTCAAGGAGATTGTATCACAACGCTTAGCCCAGGGATTCCAATTGATTGTATTGGAAGATACAAATCAGAGCCCACCACAAGCGCCCTGCTGTGGAGGTTTGAAACAAAAACCTCAGCAGCAAACATTATCGGTACTGAAAATGAAACCACCTTCAGAAGTAACGAAGGAATATTTGCTCTCGATTGGAAGGATATTTCACAAGATTTCGCTAAGAGACTCAGTGATAACTGTAACCGGCTACAAACCAAGGTAAGTTTTTATTTTAAAGATCTTTTGGAACAAAGTTCCTTATCGCGCGTTGTGAAAGGGGGCTAGACGGAAAAAATTCTCACGAAGAGTTATCACGACACTTTTTGCTATAGTAAGCTATTGTAGGCTGTGCGGTGTCGCATGTCTCTCTCTCTCTCTCTCTCTCTCTCTCTCTCTCTCTCTCTCTCTCTCTCTCTCTCTCTCTCTCTCTCTCTCTCTCTCTCTCTCTCTCTCTCTCTCTCTCTCTCTCTGTCTCTCTCTCTCTCTCTCTTATAGAAAGCAAGCCAGATATTTTCATTTCTATTTCGCATTGAACAGTGTGGTGTCGCGACGATTATTTTTGTTGAGTGTAAAATTAAAAATAAAATTTTATTACAATTCCTTCACTAAATAATCGAAAGGAACTTCGTTCCATCCGGGTGTCCCTTGACACCTCTCAAGTTTTTATTTTTTGTATGTGCATTCGGTTTTGTTTTTGAGTGCGTTCCTGCGGGCCCTAGTAAAAGATGTAACACAATTCTTAAAAGTGTTTAGTTAAGTTTTAAAAATATTAATGCTTAGTTATCAATTATCATTCACCGTAATTCTTTTCAGCGTGTCCCTTTCCATAGGTACGTGAAAATACACAAAACCACAAACTTTATTCACACTAACTAAATGATAATTGCCTAATTGACGTAATTGACATTCAAGGCGAGTTGAGGTTTATCAAAACGGGCCCCTAATATTGGCAATGTTCACATTGCCAAATTTTACCAAATTTTTGCAAGTCGAAAACATTATCCTATGTCCTTTGTAAAAAATATTAGGAACTCAACCACGTAATCGGTCCCATAAATGTCTTCAATGATGCTTTGCTAATTTATTAATTTAGTGGCAGGTCTCATTTTACTGCTTACTCGACACATTCATAAAATATTTTATCCCCTCCCGAGCTGGTTTGAAAAAATATATTAAATATGAACGAACAATTTGTTTTTAATATTTTTATGCTTTTTATATACTCTGTATTGATTTGTATAAATACATTGCTAGGAACAATCCTAACTAATATTATAAATGTGAAAGTAACTCTGTCTGTCCAGCTTTCTATGTTACAGTTTCCCGCCCAAACTACTAAACCGATTTGAATGAAATTTGGTACAGAGATAGTCTAGAACCTGAGGAAGGACATAGGCTATGCATTTTATCCCTATATTCTAATGAGAACCGGAACGTATACAGGAACCTAGAAACCAGCAATGATTTCAAATATTCTTCCACCGTTAGAATGCCTCACTATCCTCAAGTAAAATAAACTTTAACTAATCCCCATATTCCTAAAGGAACGGGGGTTCTTAATACTATAATAAGTACGAAAGAAGCTCTGTCTGTCCGTCTTTCTATGTTACCATCTCCCGCCCAAACCACTGAATCGATTTAAGTAAAATTTTATACAGCGATGATCTAGAACTAGAAGAAGGACATAGGACATTTCATCCAAATACTCCCACGGGAACCGGTCCTTACTAATATTATGAATGCAAAAGTAGCTGTCTGTTTGTCTTTCTATATTACCGTCTCCCGCCCAAACAACTGAACCAATTCAAATGAAATTTTGTACAGAGGTAGTCTAAGACCTGAGGAAAGACATAGACTTTATGTTTTATCCCAATATACTTACGGGAACGTAAATGAGAACGCAAAAATGTACTTAAATAATAAAATATAACAATAGGTTACTGAAAATTTAAAATGCTGGCGAAAGTCACTATTCCACGCGGACGAGGTCGCGGGCACAGCTAGTATTTTATAAAATAAAATCAATGCGCCTTGGAACTTTTGCGATTATATTTATAACGTCCTCATAGTCAACCTCAATACTCCTATAGATGTTCAGCAACATCAAACCGTTCAGTCGTTCCTCGCTGGTTCTTCCTCACAGATAAGTTTTTAATCCGTGCAGACATGAAAAAGATCGCTCGCTTGAAGCCACGGATACCGGAAGTGTCGCACCGATCTGCATAAAACAATGAACAGTGTAGGGACGAATCGCAAACATTTAAGGTGTCTATAAAGTTGTTGGGCCGTTTTTCGTTTGGCATACTCAAGCAATGTTCATGGGTATGCATATGCTTATTCATACATAAGTATACCCTTTCCTAGTTGCCGTTGTCGATCCCATTCTAATGCAGAGCCAGAGCGACTGGCTTTTAGTATGTGTGATGAAAATTTTAATTTTCGTAGATTTCGGTTGCGACTGCCGTTAGTTTTGGAGTGACCAATGCGATGTGTTTGCAAGTAAGTAGGAAAGTGAATTTTCATATATTTCTATCGCAGGTCCCGTTGTATACGACCCAATACTACTTCCACATCTACATATCAAATTTACTTACACTAGAAAAGGGTGATCATGCTAAAAACATACCAAAACCAAAAAGTCATTCCAAAACATATTATTTCATACCTGCAAATTAGCTTATCGATAGAAATGGCTTCCGCATTTGGAGGGATTTTTTCGTTGACTGAATGAAATTTTCAGATGAATTTTACTTTTCCATGTTTTATATTTTGGTTTTTGTTTTAAAAAACTAGTGGTTTTTTTTTATTTCACAAATTTTTGGGGGGGGAGGGGGGGTTCAACCCCCAAAACCCCCCATGCGTTCGCCCCTGGTCTCTTGGATTTCCTAACTCGTCCATTTTTATAATAAATAATAATAAATAATAATAAATAATATTTTTTTTTTTTATTTATATTTTGTTCTCAACAGGAGACACATCACTGCAATCATAACTCTTTAATGCCAAAACAAACCTACAAATTTTCAAGGCTAGCTCTTAGAATTAGCGATTGTCTTTCGAATAGTTGAAGGCTAGTGTTTTACTCTATTCTTCAACTATTCCAAAGCTTTCAGGCTGGGCTTGAAAAACCCCGTTAGAATTTTTATTTTTACACAACAAATTCATAGTCGGTTTTTGAATTTTTTTTCTCGCTTCGCTCTTAGCTTCTTTTTTTAAATACATATAAAAAAATTTGCTCCGAGTCCGAGCAGTATGATAGTATGAATTAAAAGAATAAAGAAGTTAAAAGTAATATTAAAAAACAAGTTTAACTGAAGAAAATAGACATACATATCTATTCTGATCTTCGACCGTATTTAAAAACGAACAATGAAATTGAATCCGCACGGATTGAAAAAGTGTCTTCTTATTTCCGAACGGTTTCACTACTGATTTTATATCATACTATCTGAAAAACTAACCAGCACGGCCGGCGGCGTAGCTACGGTGATCTAGTGTATATCATCGGCTCCACTTGCAATATTTAGATGAAATAAAACCTATGGAATATTGAAGCATTCTAATGTTGAAAGAATTATGGATATCTATTCAGCAGTTTTTAAGTTCCACTCTACGTTCTCGTTCCCGTAGGAATATGAGAATGAAATGTAATGGATGTTACCCGAGGATAATGAAGCAATCTAACGCTGAAAGAATTTTTGAAAACGGTCCAGTTTTTTTATAAGTTACCGGGTATGTACTCGTTTACATCCCGTTCCCGTGCGAAATTGGGGGTGAAATAAAGTCTATGTTACTCGGGGCTAACACCGCATTGTAATTGTAAAAATAAAAATTTAATCGGTCCAGAGGTTTTTGAATGAAGTTTCCGTGTGAATATGGGATCAAATATAGTGTATGTTACTCGGGGATAATGAAGCACCTTTGCGGTGAAAGAATTGTTGAAGTCGTTCCCGTCGATTTCCCGTATGAATATGGGGATGAAATATAGTCTATATCATTTCTCAGGCTCTGATTTGACAAATAGAATACAAACTGTAAATTCTCGTTTACGTTCCCGTTTGCCGTTTTTGAAGGAATATGTGGATGAAATAAGGTCTATGTTACTTGCAAGGCTCTAGTCTAGACCATCTACGTTCCAAATTTCATTCAAATGGCTTCACGGCTTAGTAGATTTTGAGCCTATTAAATACAAACAAACAAATCTTTCCTCTTTATAATAGTGATTCTATTTAATATGAGAAAATTAGCTTAGGGGTCATTCCATTGTGACGGTGGGACATTTATACTAATTTTTTGCCTACACTTTGCTTCATTTTTGCCAAACGGCAACGATTTAGGTACTGAATATGACATTATCACATACTTGAATAGTCATTGCATACTGTAGCATCCATACTGTAAGTATGAAAACATCATTATTATTTTGAGAAATTGATGGTATAAAAAGTGTGACGGACGGGATACAAAATACCTCTCTTTTTCGAGTTGATTTACACCATTCGCAATTGGTAAGAAACTAGCAAACTTTTGTTAAACAACCTAATTTTATTTAGTTCCTGATATTGCACAGATTAGGTTTTAGTATAATTTACGCAAATAACTCTTAAAAAAAACATAATATGCTTCTCGCTTCTCAATGCTTGTGACGGGTGAGACAGTACTTTTGTGACAGGTTGGGACGAGTAATATTTGGCCATACAAATGTATGAAAAATATAAACACAGTTATTTTCTCTTTACTTCTTAAGAAATGAATTAATTAATGAATTATTTAATGTTACTTAAGCAATCATTTCATTTCATAAGAATGTACAATGTTCTATTCTCCAGATATGGATTTAATTATAAATAAAGTTATTTATTTTTCATGTGTATGGTGTCAGTTTCGCTGGAATGACCCTTAGGTCCATTTTATGTAAAAATAAATTAAAAGAGAAAAGCTAAGTTAAAAAACAAGTTTAACTCAAAAAATAGACTTAATTCCCATAAAAAAGTAGACTGAAGTTTCATTTTCTAAGTCTCCTTTAGGCATATGAATGTCTAAAGGAGTCTAACGCATTATGCTAGTATCTTTCTATGAAGGAAAATTTATGTCCATTTGAACTTTTCTTCCGATACATGTTTTCCGTTATCCGGCATGGCAAACCTTATCGCACTTGGAAAATTATATAGTTATATCACACTAAATAAATAAATTATGAGTTTGTGGTCCACTTCGTGCACTTCGTGGGGAAATAAGCCGAGTGTTTGTCCAGTTTTAGAATTGAGTCCTTAAGCCATTTATTACAGCCATAATTTAAAGTGTTTTCTTCCATTTAGGCTTTTTTCTTTTTCTTAAAAGTAAACCTAATTCTTCTACAACCACATCAGATTTCATTCAAATGAGTTTTTAAATCTGTTGGGAGTTTGGGACGCTTTAAAAGATTAACATATATACATAAACCCGTTAAGAAACTTTATAATGCAAGTGACATATCTCTATCATTTGTTTCAAGACCTAAACATATACATTTAAATTTGCAAATTGAACATTACTGATTTTCAATCTTTACTAAATTTACCAGACATCCATATCCACCTATCAATGTTGACTACCGCTATCGCTTCCATGCACCACAACATGACACATATGAAATTTCTGGTGTTAATTTTACAACAGAAAAATTAGAACACTTCAACTGGAATTATATGGACCATTATATTTGCACTCGTGGTGACACCGATTATCTTCTGCTCGACGTAAGTTAATTAAATTTTTTGTAATTTTTTTTAATTAATAGCATACATATATATTCCCCCTTTGAATAGAGTTTGAAATATTGGCGTTATCGAATGTACTTGTTACCCAAAGACATTGTTGCAATGAATAAAATCCTTGAGCACGGATGTTCCAAATGTGATATATACAGTGAACCTAGTGCTAGTGCAGCCAAGCAACAAATCGATGATTTTCTTCGTCTCATGGAAGTCCATATGAACAAAATTAAACGTCTTCAAAACCGCAAGGCAAGGGTAAGGCAATAAAACGTTAACTGTTTGAGAATTAACCGAACGAACTTAAAAAAAATTGTATCTCTACAACTCTGACTTCTCTAAAACATGTTTGATTTTTTCAGCTTTATCTCTATGACACTCATTCGTTTAAACAGCGAACTTTTGAACTTTTTTTTAACGTTCATTAATATTGTAGCTTTCATTTGTATCATCAAAACATGTACCCAACCGTCTTTGGAAATTGTGTTACTTATGTGTGTAGAATAAGAAAGTTCTACAAATCTTTTGAGCTTATCATTTGATTTATTTAACAGTGTTTTATTTTTTATTTTTCTTTATTTAATTTTGCATTTTGAAAAAAAAAAAAACAACTATCGAATGCTTTCCGCTTTATGTTTGAAGTTAATCATTTTCAGGATAGTCCAACTGCGCCAAGTCATCTTACTCGACGACGACATAGCACGAGCATTATTTCGAGAGCTCCACCCAATCAGGTTTCTGAAGTTTATTACATTTTCTATCATTTTTTTTTAAACAATTAGTCCATTTTGTTGCCTGATTTAAATTTCAATTTTACTTTGGTTTGCCTTTGTATGTTTGAAAAAATTTTTTTTTTTTTATTTTGATTGGTTAACACATTAATTTGCATTAACTGAAGAATGCTTTTGATTTTGATCAATTGAAAATAATAATAATAATACGTACTTTAAAAAGATTTGAACAAAAAATGTGACTAATTGAAAACTATTGTATTGTATATATACCAATTTAGGGATTGGGAAATTCTCCATTTCGAGAGCGTGTTGGCAGCAATCGTTTACCAGATAAAAGACCCAGGTTGTTATTGAAAGCAAACTCTTTCTAATCTAGTTTAAAAATGTGTGCAATGATTACTTTTAAGTTTGTGTATTTTCTTATTTTATTTACAATTTTTGCTTTTTATTTATATTTTCATTATTTCTTTGCCTTGCTTTTTGACTAGCTTTTGGTTTGAATGTAATTGATATCCATTAGGTGTTGGTTTTGTGAGTGATTATACCTAATTTGTTTGCCATTGAATGTAGAAACATTTTTGATTTTTATTTTTGTTCGCACAGAATGTTAAATTAACAGACAAGTATTAAATCACTGACCAATGTCTGTATTACCATGTTTTTTGTTATGTATAGAAGAGAGAGAAAAAATCATATCTGCTGGTTAGGACGACGTCTTAAAGTATTCTTTCACCACTTTTGGAACAATATGGAAATGATCAATTTAAGTTATTAAAAGTTATCCTAAAAACGAACTTAAAAATGAATGTACAAGGGCTTGGCTTCCGATTGGTTACGATGGTAATTTTTCAAGAACTTCACTCATATAGACTCGACATTTGAAAACACAGCCACTGCTTGATGTTGGTGATGTAAGCATAGTCTTTTTATCTGATGATCTAAAACAGTTTTGACGTTACCGCATCGAGTGTTTACAAGAAGCAGTGTGCATTCAAATAAAAAAAACTCTGAAATCTTTTGGCATTTAGTGGAGGGAATGTGTTGGAAAGGTCTAGGTTCTAAATAGATTTATTTTCCAACTCTGCTGACTTCGCCTTCCGAATTCTTCCTAATGGCAATTCTGTGTTATGCACTTCATTTTTAAGTACAAATCTACTTCGTTTTTTTTCCTGAAGTGGTAACCCTGCTTTGAATCCAATAGGTTAGGTTAGGCTAAATGTGGCTGTCAGTATACGGAGACCGACACACTTAGACCATAGAGGGTCCATTTTGATACCACTGTGACCAGAAAGTTGATCGCCTTCTAGTCCGTATCTTTGGGATTAAAGAGTTGCAACATCCTCTAATCTAAGCTGGACTAACGAGTTGATCACCATAGTTCGTCAAACCATTGAAAACTTCGTACGAAAAGGGAAAGACAGAAATAAAGAGTCTTTGTTACCTAAATCGCTGGTGTCGTCGAAAAAGTAATCACCTAGGTTAGTTCTCAGTGTTTTAACTAGAGCAGGGCATGAACAAAGGAGATGTTGGGTTGTCTCCTCTTCTTCTTCGTCCATGCAGCTTCTACAAAAGTCTTTATTTACGCCAAGTCTATCGGCGACAGTGTCCTTTGAAGACACCTATAGTGGAGCTAATATGCAGACGATTTAGATTCAATAAGCTTTTTGAATGTTTCGAGTCCACACATGAACAGATTTGTTTACTCTTCGTCCATCTAGTGCTCATCTTCTTAGAAGCGTCCTGCTTTAGCAAAAGTTTACATGTAGCGATTGGTATACCTATGTTGTTTCTTCAGGTCGAAGAGGAGAAGTCGTTCCGTTTTTGGGGAGTTCGTCTGCCATGCAGTTGCCTGGTATGTCCCTGTTACCCGGCACCCATGAAAAGTGAATGTTGAACTGTTCTAGACATCTCCTTTAGAGACGAGCGACAGTTTTGGACCGTAGTAGATTTTGTAGAGACACAGGGAAGAGCTTTGAGAGCAGCATGACTGTCCGAGTAGATATGAATATCCGTGGAGGATACAACGTTTTCTCTGAGCCAGGAGACTTCTTTTATCGCTAGAATTTCCGCTTGGGACACACTACAGTAGTCACGTAAGCGGAAGAAAAAGCTTAAATTCAGCCCTTTCGAGAAAATTCCACTTCCTACACCATCACAGGTTTTGGATCCGTCAGTGTAGAAGTGTGAGGCTTCATTATCCAAGAACCAAGACAGTGCCGTTCTCCCAAGCTTCTCAGGGCATGGTTATTTGGAAATTGTTATCAAACACCAATTTAGGAGTGGTGTAGTGTAATCGATCCGGGATGAATCTTAAGTTGTTTAAAAAATTAGTGTGACCAATTTGATTGTTGGCTTTTATTGATTTTTTTTTGAAAAATAATTTAATCTTGTTTGCATTTAATTTATACTAATTTCACTGAGATGTTAGCCTTGCTTCCGAGATGATCAGTAAAATATATTTAATAAAGAAAATTTGTTTATCTCGACTATAAAATTCAACATTTTATTTGGCTGTTGTCACATTTTTTCTTAGTTTTATTTGGTAACTTTAGAAAACTTCTTTGTTTCTTCTTCTTTCAAAATCACTTTATTAGCTCCTGTAATTTGAATCATCCGCATTTAAAACGTTTACTTGTGTTTCTTTGGTACTACTTCCCTTCAGTACAACACTCAAATTGTTTTAATTTTTTGTTTCGCTATACTATATCTTTAAAAATTTAGAATCACCGAAGAAGAGTGTAACAAATGCTTTTTCCTTTAGTTTTGTTCGATTTTAAAACCATACATTTTTCTATTTTGTCAATTCAGGTATTTAATTCAGTTTTTATATATGTGCCTATATGGTTTTAATTTCTGCCAGCAACTGTTTCCTCACTAAAAATATCATATATTGTTTTTTTTTCATAAGACAAAATTTTTTGAGTGTGTGTTGTGCTGTCCTGATGTAAAGTCGAACGCTTTCTTTTGTTTCATAAAACAAGTCGCAAAGTACCTAACCGCCCCATTTCCAAGCGCAAGTCAGAAGTATCAAATTATCTGCACGTAAACGGAGTCCAACCAAACAACAGAATTATTTATCCTTGGCCTACTCTGCCAACAAACTACCCTTGATTTTTCTGTTTTGTTTTCTAAACGCTAAAACATGAAAACTAAACAATGTAGTCACTTTTCGCTAAATTGTATCTCGCTTTTGATTCGGCTTGGCAAAAGATTGCATTTATTTCTTCTAACTTAGGTAGGGTATTAAAGTTCGGGGTGACCCTGAACCTCAAACAGCATATTTCGCCAACAATTTCGATTACGGGCTAGCTTTTGCACTCTAAGTTGGTTGAGGTCTTCTTCCACTTGATTGCGCCATCTAGGACGAAGTCATCCCTTTCCGCAATTTCTCTGCGAGCCGGAGCTTTGATGTCCATCCATTCTACATGGCCCAGCCATCGTAGACTCGCGATGCGTACTCTTCTAGGCCCTTATTGCGAGTGTCGTCTAACAGTCGATGTGACAAGGGTCGAAAGTTTCGATAAATTTTTCTTTTGGTATTGCGTATCTCTATCGACAAGGATTTCTGTTACTGTGAACAATGAAAATAGTCATTGTGAATAAATGCTATAATTTGACATTTGAATAAATTTCAGTGATAGTCGAACGCAAAAATACAGACGATAACGACCGAATTCAAAATTGAAAGTATCGAACAAAAAGAATACGCAATACCAAATTTCATTTTCGATGTTCCACTTTCGACAACCGTCGTGTATCGACAGCCAAACGACACTCGCAATAAGGGCCCTAGCCACGTTGTTGTATCTTCTTCCCCACACATTGTTTTTGCATACGGGATAGAAGTTCATTCGGAGTACATACTTTTCTTTCAAAACGACCAAGAGTTTCCTCACCAGCTTTCGATAAGGTCCACGCATCCGCGCCTTAGTTTTTCTAGAGAGTGTTTTGTTTCTCAATTGCCTTCATAACCCAAAGAAGCAACGGTTGGCAAGAGTTATCCTGTTGTTTTCCGTGTCTATAACGGATCCTAGGTAGACGAAGTCCTTTACTACTTCGAAGTTATGTGTGTCCATTGTGACGTTTTGTCCAAAATTTGCATTTATTACTTTATTATTTGGCAGCGAACAAAGAACTACCAACTTTAAAAAATCAAAAGCTTAGTTGTGTTTTATTTCGTTGTATAGGAATCAGGCATTATTTAAAATTTACTATATTTATTTCTGTTTTCCATTTATGTGAGAAGTTCAGTCCTTCTTTCCTTCGCAATATACAAAGAGATTTCCACACGACTACACGTGCAAGGGGAGTAAGTTAGGGTAAGGGCGTAATACTGCTATTACCTCCGAAGTGTTCGTCTGCAGTCTGCAGGTTATTTTTTTTTTTTTTTTTTTTTTTTTTATAATTAACGCGCACATCAAGGGGTTATGAATACCCTTATAATGATGTTAAACACAGTGCGAGCATTTAGGAAAATAGGAGAGGATTTGAAAGGAGACACCGATGCACGTTGCTCTTGAATCTTTGTGAATCGTAATGAAGGGGAAATACAGAGCCAGGTAAAGCATTCCACATTCGGGTGGTGCGACTGAAATACGAATCTCTATACTTGACTGTACGCCCGAAGTTGGGCTCAAGGTAGAACTGATGAACATTCCTAGCGAGGCGGGTGTTGCGGCTAAATTGTTTCAGGGGAGGAATGCAACTGGCTACTTCACTAGAGCACTGTTTGTGAAAAAAGCGATAAAAGAGAGTGAGACAGGCAACGTTTCGACGATGTTCAAGAGAATCAATTGATTCTACGATTGAACTATAACCTATCAATTTTAACGCTCTATTTTGTACCCTATCAAGGAGGTGCAAAGATGTTTGAGAAGCACCTGACCAGATATGGGAGTTATACTCCAGTTTTGGGCGGATGAAGGCCTTATAAATTGTAGCCAGATCAGAAGGGGTGAAGAATTTCCTGCATCGTCTCAAGAAGCCTAAGCATTTAGCAGCGTTTTTGGCGACTTCAAATATGTGGTCATTCCAACGAAGATCATCGTTTACACACATACCAAGTACTGACAGCTTTTCGGTTTCTTCGATGCAGGTACCATTCATGGATAATGGCGATGGGGGAATGTTAAGCTTCATCGACAAGAGACAGCATTGAGTTTTCGAAGCATTGAATTCTACTCGGTTCATAATACCCCATGCAACAATGCTGTCAAGGTCAGAATTCAATGAGCTTATCATACGCAACCGTTCCAGTTCCACATCCAAAGAGCAGGGACGTGAATTTGGAAACGAATATGAAAAGCTGAGGGTCGAGTCGTCAGCAAAACAGTTAAGTGGATTAGAAGTTTCAGACAAGAGATCATTAATGAAAATGAGGAAGAGAGTCGGAGACAAAACGGAGCCCTGGGGCACACCAGCATTTATGATGTGGGTATCAGACTTGAAGCCATCCAATACAACTTGTATTGAACGGTCGGAAAGGTAATTTCTAATCCAACGAAGAAGAGACTCATCGATACCAAAAGCACGCAGTAGTGAATGATATGCTTACGGACGGTGAATTTTAACCACATGAAATTAAAGTTCGTATTAGAACATAGGCCGTATTGTGGTAGAAGCTGGTAAGCAATATCATCTCGAACATAAACGGCGAGGCCATGGGAGGAAAAGAATAATGGCACTAAGCTATAGCCAGGCAAGTTGAATTCTGAGGGATCAGAACCAACACCCACCTGTGTTTCACTTAGTGCCAAAACAGCTGGCCTGCATTTTGCAGTGTGAGCGTACACAGAAAAAAAATTCGATCGCAACCCCCTAATGTTGCTAAAATCGACTCTAAACTTACCCGACATTACGATCCACAAAAACACACAAAACAAAGTATCAAACGCAGACGCTTAATCTTAATTTTTAGTAAACTCTACACAGCGGAAAATTCTTCTAAAGGCCAAATTCTATCCATCGCCAGAAATTTCATATGATAGCTACTCTTGGTAGTCTAATCTAACGTTATGAACATAGTATAAGGTATTACTGATTTTCTCTTCACTTCTATAGCATTCTCAAAACAAACAAAAAAATATGTAAAAAAAAAGTTATGTGTCTTATGGCCAAGTGAAAAGTTTTTTTTGTGGCAAAAAGTAAATACATAAACTCGTACATTTATACCTACATATATTAATTTATTCCATATTTTCTTATTTTTTCTTCAAAGATTTCTATATTTTCTTATTTATGTGCGTATGTGCATTGGGGTGGTTCAAATTAGCTTCAAATTAAAAAATTGACAAATTTTTTTTTTCGATTGTTTGTTACTCGTTCTGTTTGCTAAAAGACTTGAGTTTTATAAATCTTAAACATACATACATAGGGTGTCGCACAGAGCGGTTAGCCCCGGGGCCTATAGCCCTCTCACAACCATGCTTTGTGGGGGAGAAGGGGGCCTGAAATTTTTTACCGGATCGGAATGGCTAATCAAGAAAGCGCTTTTCATGGCAATGAGTTTACTATAGGAGAGCTTGCCAATTCGCGAAAGGTGTGTTTCGCCTTTGGTTTCTGTTGGGACTCGAACCATGAATACCATCTTGGGAAAAATAGATCACGATCGGCTCAGTTGGTATTGCCATGTTTAAAGGAGAGATTTAGAGAACCCCGTCGAAAAGGTAATATCATGCAACGTTCAGACACAATTGCGAAGGAAAAACAGAAAGGCAGACCAAAAGACTAGTAGTACCGACAAATGTAACGAAACCTGCATTTGGCTGGCCTCAGACATGGGGCAATCCAAAATCGGGAGGTTTGATGATGTGAAGCAGTTAAGTGGGAGTGCTGTGATCCCTTCGAGATCTTGATACTCGTAACGCCAAAAAAAAGAAGAAAAAGATAGTCAGACCATCTATAAACAACGTGCGCGATTTTCTCACTAAACAGGGAAATAAGAGAAATAGCTAAAAAAAAAGAACTTATTTTTATTATTTATTTAAAGCTAATCAAGGTTGCCGCAGAGTTAGTTTTCCAAAAAAAAAAAAACAAAGAAGCACCACCCTAGTGTACACACATACAAAAAGCGCATTCTTGTATTTTTAGCTTCTTATACAAAACATTGACATTTTCTTTAGTTCTTTTAAAAAAAAAACTTGATCACTGATTTCCTTTATTAACCTACAAACATTTTTTTCTTTTTCCATATCACAAAAATAATAACAATAAACACATTTTCAGTTAGAGCACTCTGACATACTTAGGCATTACATTTGTTCTGTTTTTTTGGTTTTGGCTTTCAGCATGCAACGAATAGAATAATTGAAAAGCAATATATTAATGCAGCAAGGTTAGTTTTTATTTGATTTCTTTATAAACAAAAATAAATTTAATATAAATGCACATAACGCACGTATTAACGACCATGTTACTAATCGAATGCAATACTGCTTGAAAAAACCTCATTACAGCTTCATTTCTAGAGCTGGAACAAAACCGCTCGAACGTGGACGAATTTCACCAGCTGCTGATGCTGCCGTGATTGCATTAAGTTCAGAAACGAACGTCATCGAGGATCGAGATGATGCGTAATTTTATTTTGAATAATAAAAAACAATGTTTTCAAAGGTTTCTCACACTATTTATAATTTTGTAGGTTCTTAGGTGAAATAAAGCTACGCCCAAATGCAACTCTTACTGAAATTTTCGAAGCAATGAAACATCCTGTAACTGGAGTAGGATTTTTTGCACCGACACAGGGGCTTCCTTCATGTACATTTGTTTGTTTCGATGCTCTCATGTGGTTGAAGAATCGTTTAGATGGTACAAAAAATCCGCTTGAAATTCTAGAATCTATGCGCAGGTATGTAACTTAAACTCACAAATATTTTCCTATAATTAAAGTTTTTTGAACTGCAATAGTCCCGATGCACCCCGAGCTTTTTTTGTTTTACCCTGTTTATTTATTTTATTTTCTTGTATAGCGCTTTATTATGGGGTGATAGTAGAATAATTTCAAGCTTTTGAAGTTATTAAAAAAAAAGTGATGAGCTGCTTGGGTTCATTTGAGAGTACTTTAGACTTTTACTTTGTGCCTGTCCAGATGGGTTATATGGTTATATTTTCAACGGGGTGAGGAACAAAGTGACTTGATGCTCACGACGAAAACTGAATTTTTGCCTGAGCAATACACTTTGCGTGTCCAGACGGGTTATGCTCATAACGTTATCCTTTTTTTCAATACAATTTCCAACACAAAATGGAGAATTTGCGTGAAGAATAATAACAACGTCTGGACACTAGGTGTTAACAGCATAACGTTACAAGCATAACCCATCTGGACAGACACTTTAGTAGTTGGAGAGTAGGTAGCGTGAAAGAATTGATTTAAATTCCTTAAATTGCCGTGCGACTTTCTTTCAAATTCAAGACGGACATCTCAAATCTTGAGAGGTGTTTTTCTCTCAGGTCATTTTTGATAAATGCATACTCGTAGAAACGTATCATTTTTTTATTTTACTTGAATTTTTTTTAATCCTATTCTCCTAACGCTCACACTGTTTTTCATAACATTAGGTCTGTTCGTTGAACTTTCCCCAGGGTTGACCCAGGTTTTCTTGACAACCCCATGAGTTGTCAAAAAAACCTGGGTTTTCCAGTCCTCAAAAAACGCTAAACCACAAATCGCCACACATCCCTGTCATTTAAATAAAAACACATGCCATTTGACAGCCCTCAAATCGCCACAGCAAAAAGGTAGGGCGAGTTTGGGGAAAACCTATGGCAAACCTATGGCTCAAAAAACACACAATTTGACATTCAGGGCGAATTTAGGTTTCTCAAAAAACGCTTTGTGGCGACCCTAGTGCAACCCCAGGGCTTCAACGAACAAACCTATTATAAAGCTACTTGCAGACGGCATATAACACGCTGCTTAAGAGAGTTGAAAATTCTACGCAAACGATAGACGTAAATTAGTGTACGCAAACTCGCATATAAGGGTGTTCGCAGGATATGTGCAGAATCTGTCCCAAAAGATCCCGAACATCAGTGCCGAATGCCGATCTAGCATCAAACGTACATACACGCGCCGCGCTTAGTGCCAGTATAATTTTTTTATTCCGTGCCATTTTTCTTTTGCCAACCAACAGAAAATGCGTGCTTTTGGTATCGATGACCGTTCAATACAAGTTGTATTGGAAGGCTTCAAGTCTGATACCCACTTCATAAATGCTGTTGTGCCCCAGGGCTCCGTTTTGACTCCGACTCTCTTCCGCATTTTCATCAATGATCTCTTGCCTGAAAGTTCTAGTCCGCCTAACTGTTTTGCTGACGACTTGACCCTCAGCTTTTCTCATATTCGTTTCCAAATTCACGTCCCTGCTGTTCGGAAGTGGAACTGGAACGGTTGCGTTTATCATACGCTCATAAAATTCTGACCTTGACAGCATTGTTACATGGGGTCATAAAAACCGAGTAGAATTCAATGCTTCGAAAACTCAATGCTGTCTCTTGTCGTTGAAGCTAAACATTCCCCCACTACCATTATCCATGAATAGTTAGGTTAGGTTAGGTTTAAATGGCTGTCAGGAAAACAAACTAACACACTTAGACCAATATTAGGTCCATTGTGATACCATAGATATTATGAGAGGGAGTACCTCACTTAACAAAACCATTTGGAGCTTTTAATAAAGCGAAGGATATGCAGGGAATCTGTGTTCGCCAGATCGCTTGGATCATCAAGAAAATATTTTCCTAGATGCCGTTTTCTTTTAAAAGAGAGTGCAGGACATGAGCAGAAGAGGTGTGGGATTGTCTCCTCCTCCGCCTCATCTAAGCAACTTCTGCAGAAGTCATTAGAGGAAACGCCAAGTCTTATGGCGTGTCTTCCTATCAGACAATGTCCGGTGATGACATTGATTACGGAGCTATGTAACTTGCAATCTGGTAATGGATAACAAATGTCTTGTGCGTTTTGGATCTAGTCCTATGAATAGTACCTGCATCGAAGAAACCGAAAAGCTGTCAGTACTTGGTATGTGTGTAAACGATGATCTTCGTTGGAATGACCACATATCTGAAGTCGCCAAAAACGCTGCTAAATGCCTAGGCTTCTTGAGAAGATGCAGGAAGTTCTTATGTGGAATGCTTTACCTGGCTCTGTATTTCCCCTGCATTACGATTCACAAAAGTTAAAAAGCAATGTGCATCGGTGTCTCCTATTAAGTCCCCTCCTATTTTCCTAAATGCTCGCACTGTGTTCTATAACATTATAAGTTATGTAATTATAAAAAAAAAAGTGCCCGCAAATAAGTAGGTACGCAAATTTTGCGGTCATTTTGCGAGGTGTTGACATGTTATGCGAAAAAACTAGCACATCACCCGTTTGTGATCATATGCAGGTTTGCGATAGTTCAATAAATTGTTTCAAATTTGTATTTTACGCATGGTTTGTGATTGTTGACGAAACTCAAACAGTACATGAAGTTAAATATTTGAAAATTTCGAAAAGAAAGTAGGCTACTATTACTGTTTTGGCCTTGGATATGATTTATCTATGTAGTTTTAAAAATTAAAATCCGGACTAGTGAATTGGAGAGTTGGAGTGACAAATTTGATAAAGACTCCAACTCACCACGAAACGTTTTCCAAAAATCGACTTGGAGTGAATTTTGGGAGTGATTTCTTCACTCCCATTTCTGTTAGGTGCAAAGGACTTTTAGCTGACTGCTGTCAAAGCAAACTTCTATTTAATTTTTGTCAGCTCCAAAAGCCCGCGATAGTTAATAAATTTTCTTTAGAAGACCATTAAATAATTTTTAAAATTCAAGTGAACGATTTTTAGTCTTGTTTTTAGCTTTAAAATGAAAGAAGAAATCTTGCAAGTTTACCACTACAAACGCAATCACTCCAAATCTATCAATTTTGCTTTTAAAAAGAATTCCAAAAGTCGACAAAAAAGGAGTGAAGAGTGAAAATAGTTTTGGCAAATGACATTACAATCAATTTTGTTTAATGCTTCAATTTTTAATTAATAGGAAAAAGTTTAAAAATTATAAAATAAAAAATCAAAATATTCAGGTAAAAAAAAACAAAAACACCCAAAACATCTAATATTTCTCTTCTGCATACAGGAACCTATAAAAAGTCTTCAGCCAAACACCTAGCTTCGCTTATTTTACAACTTTTTTTTAAATTCAATACCAATCACAAAACTATAGCTCAGAACCACAACTGATTTGCGTAAAATATTCACATTTGCGTTGTTATGTTTTCGTGCCACTGCACATGATTGGGACGATCGCACATGCACGCAGACTGTTTCAAAAATGTGCAGTTTTGCCTTTGCACATCGTCCTCAAACCATTTGTGTGTTTATACGGTCTGTCGCAAAAAGGAGTTCATACGACAGAACAACGTATGCGGTTTTTAGATGCCGTAAGGATATTGATAAATGACAACCCCTTGATGTGCGAGTAAGTTATAAAAAAAAAACAATAAAAGAAAGACGCTCATATGAACTTGGTCCTGTGTGATGGGTACAATTTTTAAAACTATAATGTGACTACAAAGTTTTTTTTGTAGGAGTACAAGTCAACTGTTTGCGACTTATGAAAATAGGGAATAGTTTAATAAATTTTTTTTAAGCTTTAAACTTTCATATGGTGTAGCTCAAGAAAATTTTTTTTGTGGAAATCGTTTGTTCAGTTTCTTTTTAAATCAATATTTAATTTTCGAGTTTTAAAAAAATATGTATACACCTACTTTTTTTAAAAAGGGTAATTCACTTTTAAAGAAATTTTGGATTTCTTTAAAATTTACTGTTCCGTTAGAATATCACTCCTTAATTGTTCTGGTTTTCTGTGTGAAAATTAGAAATAACGCAGTTTGGTATATAATCGATTTACTTGAAAGACGAAGTTTACATTAATTTGTTGATAATCCGGTTGACAGTAGAATAATCTAGTTTGACCTTTGGTAAATCGTAGTGCCAAGGTTAAAATATATAAATAAATAGGGTGGCGCAACAGAGCGAGAAGCCCCAGGGCCTACCGCATTTCACACAATCATGCCTTATGAGGGAATGGAGGGGACCTACAACTTTCTGCCGGTTCCGAAATGCTAATCGAGAAGGCGCTTTTCATGGCAATGAGGACTTGCAAAACCTTTTTTCCTCTGTTCGGATTCGAACCACGAACCTCTGGGTTAACAGGCAGACCTGCTAGCCATCACACCACGGGTACCACCAAGGTTAGATTTCATTAAAAATTACAGAACCCATTGTGCAGTATTTTAATACTGCAGGTTTCGAAGAATTGATATACTGTTTTCATACCTCAATTATAATGAGTTATTAGACTTTTTTTCTCTCATTTGACTGGGAAAATTAAAAAAAGTCCTGTTAAAGCACTCCTTAAAATGTTCGCGTACAAGAACCTATCAGACAGGCTACAGAGTTGAACCATAGAGTCAACTTCGTCAATGTAGCGCCATTTCGCCCACAAGCTAAATTAAACCGGGCGTCGCAATTTTTTGTCGGTTGGTTTGAAATCGATTAAAAAAGTGAACGAAAGTGAAAGTTTTCGATATTTTTTGGTTTGTAACAGTGCAGCATGTTAAAAGCTTTATTCAAAACTGTCTCCTCTTAATAAACATTTGTTCTCTTGTGTTTTCCTTTTTTTTTAAATTTTTCAAAAGAAATGGGAAAAATCATCAACATTTGATGATGCAGTTTCTAAACGGTTTGACATATAAAGATGAATTAGATGTTTTCGGAATCGATATTTAGTTGGTTTAAAATCGACAAAGCTAGTAATATCGCAAGTTAACTCTTACCCCCTTTGAAATCAAAGATAATAAAAGTATATAAAGGTGTTTACGAATTAACGGTGTAAGAAGTTATTTAGTTTTTCGGCATTGTTTTTATTGTATGCATGGTTTTGATTTTTTTCGTTGTTTACATGCTTAATTTATAACTAATGCATACAACAATTGTAGGGAAAGAATGATCTGCCACGCGTCAGGAGATTGGGACAAACCAGTCATCGCTGGATTTTATTTATACTATATAGGTATCCAAGACAAAAAAGGTACTAATATAAAAGGGTTAAGAACTTTTTTTGTAAAACAAATTACTATCCAACTCATTTTAGATTTTATACCGCCGCTGAGTGATTTGTGTGCATTTGAAAACGAATGGATGGAGGTCGAAATTCAAGGTTATCAACCACTGTCATCAAATGAATCAGCTGCCCAAGAATCACAGCATAAAATTCCAAACTTTCTCAGAAGTACCCCGCCTCCACAGACATGGTGCAACATTCAACGACAAAGTAAAAATATTTTTTTTTTTTGAAAATCATTACTAATTTTTTGATTTAAATGATTTCTCTGTTTGTTATAATTTGCAGGAAACATCTATAAACATTCGCATTTAGAAATCGATGTGAATAACAAAAGCGATCGCATGGAATGGGGACATGTTAAATATCATAGTGTAATGCAACCTGGACATGCGTTTGAAATTGTCATCGAATGGGTAACAGCTTCAGGACCTATTGTCTATGATCTGGTAAGGAAATAAATAAATAAATAAATGGAAATACAGTACGTTCTCGACTAACGCAATTCTCGATTCATACACCACCTTGACTTCCGTAACAGCAAACAGCTGAATTTACATCTTTGCTGGCGCGATAAAAGCAGTTCTACATATTGCAACAACCCTTATTTTGATTAGTTGCGGATAATAGAGTATGCGTTATAAGGGTACAAACATTTTATTTTAAAATGCAACTACTAGACTGTTTCTTCTGTCTTGATTTATTACAACCCTTTTTATACAAGATGGCAGTGTTGCGGTAGATGGGTATTAAAGTGTGTAAGCACTGACGATCGGCAGTACAGTGCCGAGATTTAGCTTTCTGACTTGCAATTGTGCAATTGACCTTTAATTAGTCTGACTTTTTGAGCTCAGTATCCAACCTCTTTTTAGAAAAAAAAACTGCTTTCGAGTTCCTCAAAACTCCAGTGCGAATTGTGCCAGAGATCACATCTCCTAAAAAGAAAGTACCCTCATGATGTAGGTATCAAGGAGAGAAAGATTTAGCAGTGCTACGAGAGCGGGACCGGAATGCTGGTAAAGGCCGAGTACAGCCAAGACATATTATTTTTTGAAATTTGGCGAACGAGGCAAACGTATTTAGATGAAAGCTTGTTCCACCAAACCAACTGACGCATAGGAGATGATTGGTCTTATCATAGTCACATAGATCCAAAGAACCCTTTTCGGTGACAGACCCCATGACTTGCCAAAGGCTCCCTCATATTGCCAGAAGGCTGACAGTGACTTAGCCGATTTCGATTCAACATGCTTACCAAAGATGATTGTTATCTAGCATTACTCCAAATTGTTTGACTTCGTTTGAAATGAAAAAACCAGCCAATTTTCTTGGTTTAGTGAAGAGAAAAGCCTCGGTTTTAAAAGAGGATTGACTGATTAAAGTTACTGTGTACTAAAATGGAAAAGTTAAAAAAGTCAAACGTTAAGTCACCCTAATTTTCTTACTTATAAAAGGGTTGAAAGTAAATTCTAGTAATGCAAATGCTAACTCCCTATCCTGTACACCTTCATTTCAAGTGGGCTACACCATATTTAATAACTTCTCGTTCGTTTATTTCTAGATTTATGGGTGGCAACGTAAAGCACAACAATGTGGTTTTCAGCTTATGCCTGTGCCTGCTGATCCCATGGCTGAACCTTTTACTGAAAAATCCGATCCACTAAGAGGACCTATTTTTATCCCACTGAGTACTGGTTTTTTAGGAAAAGATGAATCACTATTTGAAGGTTTATATTCTAATAAATTCTTTTTTGAAAGTAATGATCAATATTTTTTTTTCGTTTTTCAGAGTTGGAGGAGGAAACTAGAGGTGATCGCATGCTTTTGTTTCAGGAAGCTATACTAACGCGATACGGATTTATGCCCTGTGTGGTGAAAAACAATGTCTCTTTAAACAAAGATGTAAGTCTACACAACAATATATGATTTTTTTTTTTTGTTTCTTAATTCAAAATTTTTTCTCTAGCTGCCAAAAGAATATCAATATGTTCACTGTTCTGGAAACATGTTTGTTTTAATAAGGTACGCACCGTGTTGTTGTGGGTTGCAGAAGAAAATTACTAATAATTTGGTCTGTTTAGGTGCTCCAAAGGAAATCAACAAATCGAATCTCCTAGTCGATTAGAAGGAAACGTAACACGATTAGTTTATGGTCATACAAGCCATACAAATGTTCCAAAAAAAGTAAATTGCTTCTGAAACAAGGCATGTTTTTGTTTTAGTTCTAAATTTGTTTTTTTCTTTTATAAACGTTTAGGTTGGTTTTCTTTGGTCTTGGAATCACATGATTGCAAATAAAAAATGGAAGTCACTTATCATTAACTGCTCGCCAGATGGAGAACTCTTTCAGCTTAAAATGCTTAAGGATTTCAAAGAATTTTGTTCAAATCAAGATCAACGATTGAAAAAATTTTGGGATGCTTGTTATGAGCTAAAAAACATGAATCCGGAAAACGGTACAAAAATAAAACAATAAGGACGCAGATAACAAGGATGCACTATCGAAAACATTCTTTATTTATTTCCATAGATAGAAAATTAATATTAATCTAAATATTTTCTTATACTTTTTAAACGAGATTTTAAATAAATTGCAGTAGTATGTAACGGACGTTGTTGAATTCAGGATCTTTGCTGGCATGCGTGTGCCCCTTTTATTTAGCTCGCCGGTGGGGTGGTTCTTTTTATCCTGTAATCCGTTTACAAAATTATAACTTACCATGCCAGACTTTGACTATTAAGATGTTTTAGCCTTCGAGAAATTTTTGTCTACACCCTCCCTTCCTGACTATCTTACTCGACTGGATAGTCCCTTAAATATGGCATCTTCCTTCCCTTCACTTCATCCTACCATTCTTCCCTCCTCATCCTTCGTCTTTCTTTATTAACAACTCATGTTATGTCTTTTGATTTGTTAATTTAAATTTTTAATTTCAATCCATTCATGTTTCTTTACTATTCAATTTTCTTTTTACATAATGTGTGTATTATCTTTAAGTTAATAAATTCTTCGTTAATCATAAAAAAAAGAAAAAAATCTTCTTCTATTTCTATATAATTCTTTACATATACACTCTAAGTTGGGGATTACCACCCTCTTTTTATTTACTATTACTTATACTTTATATGTCTTCAAAACTTCCCCTTTAAAACCCTTACCCCGAAATTTAAGTATAGACAGATGATTTTTACAAAAAAAAAAAAAATGATAGGTATCAATAATCACTCACCGAATTTAAGCAGCAACGTGTTGTTGTGGCCACAGCATCCAATTGCTCCACCGATGGTACCCAATCAGTATCTACTACCTTAGTACAAAACTTTTTAAAAAATCACTGTTCTATAGTTTTTTTAAATTTCGTTCACTTAAAGTACTATTGTGCACTTTTAATTTATATGTGCCATAAAACAAGATTTTTTTTTTTTTAATTACTCTAGGATTATTGAAATTCTTTTTTTTTTTTTTTTTAATTACAGGATTTGCAACTGTTTTATAGACACTATTAACTGATTTCTTTTCTTCTTCTCCTGACCGCAAGGTACTGAACCGTTCTTAGCTGGTTGTAGCAGAGCCTCTAACGGTTCGAATGAAATTACGTTCCGTAGAATGAAATTACCCTTATTTTTGGCACTATTTACTAGTTTTCCTTTTTTGAAAGATGATTCGAATTTTGCTGATTAGGAACGTTTTACAGCTTTTCCTCTTTTCCGGTTTTTGGCTTAGCCTAAACAGCAACCAGCTACTGCTATAACTTCCACACCTAACCCATAAAAAAAAATATACTTTCTGCTATAGATTAGGGCTTATATACAAAAATTTACCTCGGTTCACAATAAAGATTTACCAATTCTTGTTCTTGGTTTATTAAAACTTTCTTTTTCTTCCGCTTTTATCTCCTTTTTGACTTTCCTTTAACTTTTGGTTTGCAGTTAGCCGCAATCCCTATTGAAATTTATATATATATATATACGTGAGACTAAAACCGCGGACACAAAAACTTTACCTTTAATCGTTAGCTATTATTATACTACGTCTACACAGCTGAAAGTCTACTGAAACTTTGTCCCGATGTTTCAGGAAAAGTTTCTTCTAACCATTTGTTTCCCTAGGTCTCTCTCTCTTACGGGCATTTTACTTCGCAACATTTTCCAGTTACCGAGAAAGATTTTCAGTTCACCCTGTTTCTGCTCTCATTTTACTTCTATACGACTTTACTACCGTGAATACCTGAATCCCTAAATTTCCCAGTATAAAAAAATTATTCTTTTGACATTTGTCATTTAGGCATTCGACTGACAGTTTGCTAATCATTTTTTATTGTTTTGGTTTCGGTCGCGTATTTTAAAACGCGAGTTCCTTTCTTTTGGATTTTATGTTTATAGTTTTAGTTAAGCTTATCCGTTTCTTTATTTCATTGTTTAGTTTACCCGGGCCGGTTCTATGTAACTAGTTTCGTAACAAGTACTTTTTAGAAAATATGTACAGTACCTCACACTCAAAGTGGGACACCTAAGAAATAAAATATTCAATAAACTTCTTTACGAAAAAAAATGCAGAGTTGCTCACTTTTTTAAATAATTTTTATTTTTATTGCTTAATATTGACCTCAAATTATTATAAAATAAAAAAAAAAATTCAAAAAACAACCCCGATTTGTTTAAAAAAAAAGATGAAAATGATCTGTCTAGTATTTTTTTTTTAATGCAGGTCACACTCAAAGTGGGACACCTGCTGTTTTCTAAGAAAACTAACTGTAATTGCCACGTTATCTATATTATTTAGTTGCAGTTTTTGTAGAGCTTTCATTGTGATAGTATTAAAAAAAAAATCGAAATGTCAAGGCAAACAACCTTTGAAGAAAGGCAAATTGTGATTTTCAATTAGCAAAAAGGAAAATCCGTTCGCAAAATAAGTAAAGTTGTTAAAAAAGTAAATCTATGGTGTTTAGTGTAATAAAACGGTTTCGGGAAGGTCGAATAGAAAATAAACCAAAAAGTGTTGAAAGCAAAACAAAAATTTGCGATAGAAATGTGCGGTTTCTTTTAAGAAAAATAAGAAGTTATTCTTTGCTGTCCGCAATTGGCCTTTAAAAAATGTTAAAGGACACTTAAAATGTTGACTTAAGGGCAGAAAGAGTTCGCCGGTTTGTTAGGAGAAACGAATTGAGCGGCTGAGTTGCGTCCAAAAAACCGTTAGTATAAGAAAAGAATCGTCGTTTAAGAATGCAATTGACCAAAGAAATATCAGAAAAGAATAGTCGTTTAAGAATGCAATTCGCCGAAGAAAATGTGACAAAGCATATGAATTTCTGGTCAAAGGTAAGTCGCATTTTGTTCTCCAACTTCAATCATAATTCGGTCAATTCATTAAAAGTCCATTTTACGGACGAAACCAAAACTAATCTTTTTGATTCTGATGTCACATGCTCTTTGGCGAATTGCATTCTTAAACGACTATTCTTTTCTGATATTAACGGCTTTCTGTGCGCAACTCAGCCACTCAATTCGTTTCTCCTAACAAACCGGCGAACTCTTTCTGCCCTTAAGTCAACATTTTAAGTGTACTTTAAAATTTTTTAAAGGCCAATTGCGGACAGCAAAGAATAACTTCTTATTTTTCTTAAAAGAAACCGCACATTTCTATCGCAAATTTTTGTTTTGCTTTCAACACTTTTTGGTTTATTTTCTATTCGACCTTCCCGAAACCGTTTTATTACACTAAACACCATAGATTTACTTTTTTAACAACTTTACTTATTTTGCGAACGGATTTTCCTTTTTGCTAATTGAAAATCACAATTTGCCTTTCTTCAAAGGTTGTTTGCCTTGACATTTCGATTTTTTTTTTTAATGCTATCACAATGAAAGCTCTACAAAAACTGCAACTAAATAATATAGATAACGTGGCAATTACAGTTAGTTTTCTTAGAAAACAGCAGGTGTCCCACTTTGAGTGTGACCTGCATTAAAAAAAAAATACTAGACAGATCATTTTCATCTTTTTTTTTAAACAAATCGGGGTTGTTTTTTGAATTTTTTTTTTTTATTTTATAATAATTTGAGGTCAATATTAAGCAATAAAAATAAAAATTATTTAAAAAAGTGAGCAACTCTGCATTTTTTTTCGTAAAGAAGTTTATTGAATATTTTATTTCTTAGGTGTCCCACTTTGAGTGTGAGGTACTGTATGTAGTTTTTTAAAAGATTTCAATGAAATACAAATACGTCGATACGGCTGTTGATCCTGGCAGTTTACAGTTTCTTGTGCCATGAGGGTGTTGTATAGCAAGCGACAAATTACATTTACCCTCTAAATAGTCACCTTATTCATCTCGATGACCCTCCTCGATGGCATCCTCCCCTACTTCCTACCATCCTTTTCTTTACAGAATTGTCATTTCATCGCAACTAAATCTAGTTGAAAGCTATGATTATGTAATCTAGGGTACTATTACTTCGGCCTTGATAGCGCCATCGCAAGACGGTCAATCACGCTTCTAAAATAGCTTAAGAGTAGAAAAGAAACAAGAGAAATCATTTCTCTTGTAATTTGAATTGGAAGGAGTAGTAGGTAGAAATACTTAATAAGACATGGTGTGTGTGCTTTTGGTGTAGGTCATGAATTCGTGATCAATTACCTTTATGTGAAAAAAAGTATATTGCTTTTGGCAGTTGCAACTTTTGGCTGGTACATAACGATTCTGCCCTATAATCGTAAGGTACGATCATTATTAAATGTGATTTGAATTGGAAAAGTAATCAAAAATCAGAAATTTTTCAAGTTTTGGCAAAATAAATAAAAACGAAACATAAATAGAACAAAAAACAGTGTGAAGAAAGAAGTTTATTCACAATAAATATTTAAAAACAAAAGTTAGACGTTCAAAAAGTGTTATTTTGTGTTCAGAACAATAGGTTTCAACAAGAAACCGCAGTTCCCAGAAATGCATACGGATTCTCGTGCAATAATAGTCGTTTAGTTGTTTTATCGCGACTTGAATGAATTGACAGTGAAAAAGTGATCAGTTAAATATAAACTAGTGATATTTTTTCTAGTTTAGTGGAAATTTCCTTTTTATTTGTGATATTATTTGTGTAATTTTATTATTCAATTACATAACTACTTCATATTTCAAAGTGCGTATAGAAAGGCTGTGATCAGCTTAAGGCCTATCCGAGCCGTAATTTTTTTTTCTCTTTACCAAAGGATTGCAGGAAATGTTTCCACCATCAAGCTATTGCCAAAAACTGCTAGCATGCATGTACTCAACGCACTTTTATGAAAATCTACTTCGGAAATTATTTCAAACATTTGATTTTTTCATTCACTTTTGATTTATAAGTAAGGATATCGACTATGAATTAATCGAGTGTAGGTAGGTGCGTTGTTTTTTGCACGCGAATATATGCTTGTTCAAATTATTACGTTTAGGTCCCTATTATGAGTAGCGAATCTAACGTTCGACTGGAAGCGAATGTTTTAGAGAAACTTATTTACTGGATTATTATCATTAAACTTCGTCCATTCTCTTATCTGACATACCTTAAACGTCGAAAAAAAAAGTTTTCTATAACCTATAATATCGCTTATAAAAGAAGCTCGCAAAAACATTCGCTTCCAATCGAACGTTCGATTCGCTACTCATAATAGGGACCTTAAACAACAACGAAATAAACGGATAGCGTGGATAAACATCCCTGCTTATTTCTTAAGCGGATATAAATTGTTTCCAATGGGTGCGTTCGAAAAAAAATGGGTAGCATAACTAGGATACCTTTGTATCCGGGTAAGTTTTCGAACGATTAAGATTAGGTATCTGTCAAATCAGAAACAGCTGATAAATCGAAGTGAAAACAAACCAAACCAAATGTGTTTTAAAAATTGCAAACAACACGTACCACTTATTATTCGATTGCAAACTTCTTCACAATCGTTTACTTCGTAAACAACGTCGTTTAGATTAATTAGGAGCACCATATTTTAAATTTTATGTTTACAAAAAACAATTTTGCAGCAAAGCACTATGACAGAAAGCAAAACAAAAATGAATCCAAGTCAGCTGTTCTCAAATTTCAAATTGGGTAGCTTGCTATACCATGATTTTTAAGGTACCTTTGGATCGCTTTCCCCTCAAAAGATGTTTTGCAGTCAGCTGCTTTTTAACATGGGATTACACTAACAACAAATGTCACGAAAGGAATCTAGTTCGTCTTAGGTAAAAATCCGAACGCAGCCAATGAAAAAATAGTTATTTTATTTTAAAAATGGCAGAGAAAGAACAAGGGTTAAGGCCTCAGCCCATAGAATCAGTTGCGTCCGTTCGCTGCCGGATTCACCTGACAGCTATGAGTTTTACCGTACACAACGGATTGGGGTGACCCATAGAATCCGTTGCGGTGTCTCAACTCAACAAGACCACTTCATGTTAGCAGAAGAGAAAATTTCAAATTGGTTCTTACTGCGCATGTCATCAGAGAGAAAATTTCAAATTGGTTCTTACTGCGCATGTCTCTCTTTTGCCGGACGCAAAAAGTTAAAAGTTGGGCTACTTTTTGCGTTGCGTCCGTTGCATCCGATGCTTATGGGTCACCTCTCATAAGATCGTGTGTATTTAATCGAGCTGTCAGTTGAATCCGAGAGCGAACGGACGCAACGGACTCTATGGGCTGAGGCCTTTAGATTTTTGATACCTAAGGGTTTTTTTTGGGGGCTTAACTTATATCCGCGTTCAAAAATACATACTGCTTATATGAATTTTGTACTTTCATAGGCGCAAACCAGATAACTTCGTAACCACAATTGTTTAATGAGAAGTTAAATGAGAATAGTTTTTTTTCATGTGTGCTGCTTATATTATGATTGCTGAGAAAAAAACACACCTGTTATTAAAATTAAGTTGCAGTGTAGCAAAGTTAATAGCCGTGTTTAATGAAAAAAAGAGTAGAGCAGCGTAGCTCAGAGCAGAGCAAGAAAGTGTGGAAATGTCAGGCAATTTAGAGCAGAACAGCTGGTGTCAAAAGTCAGCTGATAAGAAAGCAACAAACAATTTTATGACCTTAGCTAGTTTGCAAAATTATGTTTGGTATCCTATTATAATAAAAATCTATATTCGGAAACATTGGAATCAAAACTAAACTAACATGCGATGCTAATTCAATTGATTTTAAGTTAAATTCGATTTCAAATAGATTGCAAAACGCAAAATATAAACAAAAATATTTGAATCAAATGTCAACAGCTGATTTTGACACTTCCACTCCCATCTGCTCTTACTCAAAAGCAAGTGCAGAAAATGCTGCTCTAAAAGCTCTAAGAGCTGCTCTAAAAGCTCTAGGGCAGGTCATTAAACACAAAAAGATCTTGCTCGGAGTAGAAAAATTTGTCATTCTTCTTCTTCTTTCCATTTCTGGCGTTACGAGTAGTGATCTTGAAGCGATCACAACTCTCCCACTTTTCTGCTTCACACTAGTGATCCGCCTGTGGGGTACGCCGCGTAGAAAAATTTGTCATTAAACACCAAAAAGCTGCTTTTTCTGCTCTAGATCGATCTAGAGCAGGTCATTAAACACACTTAAGGTGTGTTTAATGAAAAAAGAGCAGAGCAGCTCAGCTCAGAGCAGAGCAAGAAACATGAAAAATGTCAGGCAACTTAGAGCAGAGTCAGCTGGTGGCAAAAGTCAGCTGTAAAGAAAGCAACATACATTTTGTGACCTTTGCTAGTTTGCAAAATTATGTTTGGTATCCTATTATAATAAAAATATATATTCGGAAACATTGGAATCAAAACTAAACTAACATGCGATGTTAATTCAATTGATTTTAAGTTAAATTCGATTCCAAATAGATTGCAAAACGCAAAATATAAACAAAAATATTTGAATCAAATGTCAACAGCTGATTTTGACACTTTGCTCCACTCTACTCTTACTCAAAAGTAAGTGCAGAAAATGCTGCTCTAAAAGCTCTAGAGCAGGTCATTAAACACAAAAAGTTCTTGCTCGGAGTAGAAAAATTGTCATTAAACACCAAAAAGCTGCTTTTTTCTGCTCTAGATCGATCTAGAGCAGGTCATTAAACACACTTTTAATGTCGATTTCCTAAACTAAAATTCGGAGTGAATTCGAGAGTTGGAGTACAGATTTGACAGTAGTAGTATAGTTTATCTGTCAAAAAAATCACTCCAACTCTCCAATTCACTCCGAATTTTAGTTTAGGAAGTCGAAGTGCAGTGAACGTTATCCCGAAAAATCAATCCACTGAATGCTGTCACTATACCAAACAACCAAACTAGAACCAACTTCATTACGATCCGCCATCTCGTTCTTTACCGCAAAATTGCTGTCGCCAAGTACCAAGAAGTTTGACATCCTGACGATTACCCTCATTTACAGTGGGTACATGTGTCACTTTTTTCTTCAATTAAGAAAACGAATTTTAATAAAGTCTACCTGCATTTTGCTTTATTAAAGTCAATTTAAATTGAGCTCTATAAATATTACAACTAATTACACAAAATATGGTTCTATCCGAAGTTGAAAAAGTGAGTAAAACTTTTAATTAGGAATAGACACGACCACGGGATAATATCAAAGTAGCCAAAGAGTCAGGTTGCAGCAACAGACGAAGGCACATTGTGTGTTCATTAAAAAGAATATTGCATTTTAAAAGTTTCACTAATAATTTAATCGCGGCTCACGTTATTAACAGAACAAATATAAAAGACCGGAGCATTGCACTTCATAATTTTAATTAATTCGACTAGCATACACATCTCCAGTGAAAGTGACTTTTTTTTGTTCGTTTTGTAATCGTCTGCATTTTTGTTTGTGACGTCACATAATATAAAACCATGGTAAGCGAGCCAAAAAATAAAAAAAAAACAACAACCCACTACTTTTACCTCTACCTTCCTTTACACCTTGGTAAAATATAATTCTTTTGTATTTATAGAAGTGCTGCCAATTTTGTTTGGTACTAACTTCTTTGGTTGCTTAATCAAAGTAAGAGTTTCGTTTCTTTTTTCAAACTTAATAGCTTAGTCTTTTTATTAAAGACAAAGTTTCTCATATATACTGCCAATTAATGTGTACAATCTCCGCGTTCTTCCTGACTTCTGTGTATTTTCACGGCTGAAGATGTCTACCTTCTAGAACGATTGACCGTGGATTCAGTTCTTTCTGGGGTTTCCAAAGATACTCAAAACTTTCCATTTACATAGTCGGGTGGCAAAACTATTCTTGTGGTGGAAAACTGTCGAGGCAAAGTGTTGTATGGTTAACATTCAGCTAAAATTCATTTTTCTCAAATATTCCTGTAAGTTTTTTCTGAGATCTCAAAAAATGGACAGAAACCACTATTTTTTCTTTTCTATTTACAAGAAGCGTTGTTGGCACATTGGAAAAAGCAATACCTATCCAAGAAAGAAAACTTGAATTTAATATTGTATGCAATTCTTGACCTTGTGGGCTAGACTTTGTAACTACTTTTAAACCAATAAAAATGATGGCAAATCAAATTTAAATTCTTCCAACTGCTTTCGACCAAAACTCGAGTCTCTTCCAAGTGTGCCTTTTACTCCTACGTCCTTAAAAGCTATGAAGAAAGAATTTTAGGTTTTCGAACACTTTTATTTTGGATTCGAGTTACTTAGTAGACCTCTGTTCATTAATTTAGATTTTTCTTACACCATAAGTGGTGCCGTGGCGTAATGGTTAGCAGTCTTCCTCTTAAGCGGAAGGTTCTTGGTCGGAATCCGAACAGAAACCAACAAATATTTTTCCACGGGTATAACCTTTTCCAAGTCCTCCGTTACTAAATTCATTGCCATGAAAGGCGCTTTCTCGACTAGCCGTTAGGAACCGGCAGAAAATTGTAGGTCTCCTCCATTCGCTCACATGGCATGGTTGAGTCCTGGGGCTCTCCGTTCTGTTGTGCCACCCTATTTATTTTACTTATATTCATACCCAGAAGATTAAGTGCCCCTTAGTAGAATATACGGTAACTGTAAACAAAAGTCCATTTTTTTTACTACTTTAGTGCTTTAAAAACGCAGTCTTGTTTAGTTGATTTGTTTATTAAGCGGGACTCTGCTATTGAAATTCAATTTTTAGATTAAATTAGATTAAGTTTATTTAGTTTGCTATTTTAATATTTGATAATTATGTAAATGAAGTTGTAAAATAGCAAACTTAAGCTAAATAAACATAATCTTATCTAATTTTACAATTTTAAACTTAAAATAAGTATATACATTTTTTCAAATATTGATTTAATTACTTAATCCAATTTAGCAAGATCTACACATACTTTTATTTCTTCCTTCCTTTTTCCGGTCTTGGTTTTTGGTCTTCTGTGCACTTTCACTTGCACTAACGTATCGTAAATTAACTTGGAGTTTAACATAAAAATGTGAATTATTTAATTGAAATGATGGTTCGTTTCTTTCATTTGCACACAAATTCACAATCTGTCATATTATCAGGAATGGGGATATAATTTTCTCAGAAAGTGACATACTACGCATAAAGTAAAAAAAACGACTTAAGCAAGAGTTCACAGCAACACTTGAAAAACGTTTGCTTAACAGTTGTATTTTATGACTATGATCTCTGTTCTGATTCTCGTTCGGATACCATATCCTCCCGTTTTATAATTTTTGCGGTTCTCAATTCTAACGTTTTCAATTCGCTTATTATTTTGTTAGGGGAATTGAATCCGGTTGAGGAATTCTGTAGAACGTTTGGCCCTATCGAGGTAACCGTCGGAGCCGAGTTTTCTCCGCAAGGTATCCTTTTTCGGAGACTCAATTTTGTTTCGAAGTATGTCATCGTAAAAAATTTTTCCCAAGTGCGGCAACGCATGCATTCCCAAAACTAAAACTTTCCGCAGCAAATACTTATCGGAGGACGTCGGATCGGCCGATCGGAGAACTACCACGAAGCAAAATGTCTCCGAATCGTAGGAAATCGGAGATAATTCCGCTCCGACGGTTATCTCGATAGGGCCGATTATTTACATGGCTGTTTTGATATTTGACCGGATTAAAAACAAAAACCGAAATTGAATCCTTACTGTTCTTATTTCCGAACGGATTCCCTCCTGGGGCCCTATTCTGTAATTCGTTTCGAAAGAAAAAATTTCCGAAAACGAATATTAATTAATATTATTAAAGCGGAATCGAATCTACTACTTTCGGAAAGTCAAATCCGAAAACGATTTGGTTTATTTTATTTATTTCAACCCGAACCACAACTCGAAACATTATTAACAAAATAAGAGATCTGCTTATTGCAAAACAAAACTACTTTAAGCTTATGTGGGTTCCTAGTCATTCTGGGATACAAGGAAACGAATTTGCCGACCAAGAAGCAAAACTTGCAAGCAAATCCCCCGTCAAGCTAATTAACGCCTACTCCAAAGCAGACCTGCAAAAGCTTATTGACGCCTTAATCAAAAAAAAGCGACTGGATGAATGGAATAACAGCACAGGCCATTACTTCTCAATCAATCCAAGCCGCATCCCCCGATCTACCCTTCAACAACGTCAAGAACAATCAACACCACCTTTACTCGCCTAAGATTAGGACACACGACAACCACCCACCAGCACATCCTAAGGAGAGAAAATCCACAGATGTGCCCGACCTGTGGAAGCACCCTTAACCTGCCTCACCTGCTTGGCCAATCTACATGCATTATCTCACAATAATTCAACAATTTAATTCCCAGCAACCAGACAGCATATACAATACTCAACGTTTTCAATTACAACAATGTTTCACAGATTTTCAATTTTTTTAATAACAGAAATCTCCCTATATAAGCTATGTTCTTTTTCCTATTCTAAATCACCTTTCTTTTTTAACTTTCTCTTCTTATTTTAGAGCTGAAAGCCTTAGCAGCTAGGCTCATATATATAAACCATATTTACTTCATAATTTTAATTATAAGTAAATAAATAATAATAATAATAATAATAATAATATTTATTTCTTAACTTGTTTGCAATTTGCTTTGATATTATTTTTTGCTTGTTTTGACAGATCTCTTGAAAAATAATTTGAGACTCGGTAAAATCTATTCCGTAAATGAAAATATTACCAAGTACTTTTTTCCCGATTCGAAAACTTTACAGAGAACGAATTCATAAACGGATCGAAAACCACTTTCGACTAGACTTGCCTTTTCGAAACGAAATACAGAGTAGGGCTGGTTTTATATACATAATTAAAACGGTTAAAAATTAAATTTTTATGTTCATTGGATCTGTTTACTATTTCAGTACATGAAAATGTTAATTTAGTTCACCATTTGTGATTCGTAGGTATAAATAGTGTTTTTCATAATTAATCAAACCGAAATTAACTCCGCTAACAAAGCGATAAGCGAATTGAAATCGTACGAATCCGGAATTAAGAACTGCAAAAATTGTAAAACGGGAGGATATGGTATCCGAACGAAAATTAGAACATGAGCCTTAGAGCTGAAAATGAAAAATAATAAACTGTATTAGCATTAACGTGAACTAAAGTAGTAAACAGTTCCAATAAACACAAAAACTTAATTTCCAAAACGTTTTTGTGACATAAAATCAGTTTGAAATGAGAGCTAAATCTGTACGGATTCAATTTCGGTTTCCGTTTTGAATCCGTTCGAAAATTAAAACATCCATGTATGTGTACCATATTTATCCACAGAAATTTTTGGTGGCAGAAGTTTACAGAGTGGGAGACATTTTTTCACCTAAGGAGGAGTCTCTTCTGGGCACAGCTATGAAAGATCGGTGTTTTGGATTTGATTGATTTTGTCGTGAATTTCGACGCATTTTGTTATAACTCACAGTATACGAACATAGTTCATATTAGCAGTTTTAAGCAAGAGGTTTTGTATTTAGTTGGTGCTATGCAACGGAATAATTTTTGTTTTGTTTTGTAAAAGAACAACGAACAGTCGTCAAATGGCACACATGCAATGACAAAAAAGTACTTTTTCTTTTGTCCTAATGGAAATTGACAAAAGGTATAATTTTCAGTACAAGCAAAGTGGCAACACTTGCCTCCACATGCACAGCACTGTTAAATTACTGTTTTTTGATTATGCTTCTTTTTTTTTTTTGATAATGAAGAAAGTGCAGTTAGCGGTAGCCGCACTTGAGTTGAGTGTTGAGTCCGCCTTCAGACGTGTGTAGGCGTACCGAAGAACGAAAAACATTATCAAACTCAGCATAGAACATAGTACAGTTGTTGTTAAAGAAGCAAAGCAACCTTATCATAAACTCTCGGTTATGAATTTGCTGTCAAAAAAAAAATAAATTTATAAATCTTTCGAAAGCTGGACGAATTTGTTGTGTTGTTGAGAAAAATTTAAGGAAACTCATTGGAATCCGATAAAAAAATAAAAATCAAAATAAAAGAAAACTCGTATTTACCTTCCTACCATATTCCAAGAAACAACACTCGCAGTAAAAAAAGAAAACATTAATTTACCCGTCGCCGATATACTTTCTCTCTGTTGGCTCTTTTCATAAACATTTAATTCAATTTAAAATCGGCTTATCCAGAACGCAGTGTGTACATATAATAAAAATTGGCGGTTTCCAATAGTTGTTTCTTAATGTTGTGTCTTTCGTTTTAAATTCAATAAACTTGCAAGAACTGGAGAAAATATTTCTGTTACCTTATTTGTTTCCTAATTAACTGTAAAGACGTGTTTGTCTGACTGTGTTTTGTTACTACTTTTGGTCTTGTAAGAAACAAACACAAATATAAAATTAAAATGATGGAGCCTGTGTTTACGAGTGATTTTCAAAGGAAAAAACACTTCGGTCCAGGCGGTTCCTTTAACGTAATTTTTTTTCTTATATACATAACATGTACCATTCCATACTCATTAAAAAAAAACATAAAATCTAATTTTCTTATCCCTTGCAGAGTAATGCTGAAAAGATTGCAGCAGCGGCAGCAGCACCTGCTCGTGATATTGCTGCAACTAAAGATGAGGTCAAAGATAGTGAAATCGTTGAGATGCGACCGGAGCATTTATTCAAACATCCATTGCAAAACAAATGGACTTTATGGTATTTAGAGAGCGATCGATCTAAAGCATGGGAGGACTTACAAAATGAGATTACCAGCTTTGATACAGTAGAAGATTTCTGGAGGTGAGTAATTTATGATTTTGTTCTCTTCATGTGGGTGATTATAAAAAGTTTTATTCTTCTTTAATTTGAATATAAAGTCTGTATAATCACATCAAGCCCCCATCTGAGATTAAAATTGGTAGCGATTACTCTCTGTTCAAAAAAGGAATTAGGTAAGAGAATTGTTTTTGCTTGTGTTGAAAAGGTCAATATACATTTATACTGATTTGATTATTTTGTTTATCTATTTAGACCCATGTGGGAAGATAGCGCTAACAATCAAGGTGGACGGTGGATTATTTCGTTGAACAGGAACCACAAACCATCTGAGATGGATAATCTATGGTTGGATGTTGTAAGTAACAAGTTAATAATTACCTACCTACATAGTTTTAAATTAAAAATAAATTGGGGCTCAAAATCGAATTCAGAACAGAAATACTGTCCGAGCATACGGTATGTTTCCCATGTTCTTTTTTTAGCGTTTTCATAGCTTGGAAGATGGCAAAAGCGGCTTCTTCCGTAAATACGGATGGAAAGTTCGGTAGATGACCGATGCAGATGAGGTTTCCGTCTTCAAGTACTGCTGCAAATAATCTGCCCTAGCGAGGTATCCGTTCGGAGAGGAAAATTCTCCGATTTGTACGATTCGGAGGTTTTTGCTTTAAGTATTCTTTCGTACAGCTTTTTAGAATTTTTCTCCAATATTATTTCAACACACAGGGCGAACTGCATTGAAGTGCAATCAATTGCTTTATTTGTGAAGTTTCCGACAGCTTATTGCAATAGTTTTTCCGATTTCGTCCGACGTTTCGGACAATTTTCGGCTCCGAACGGATACCTCGCTAGGGCCGAATGTGTTATCAGAGGTTTTTGAACCATCTGTGAATATCATAATCCAGCCATTTGATTTTAAATCTGTTGAGAGACTTCGGGAGAGTTTTCAGAATACTTCGCTGCTGGTGTTCGGTTTCTTATAGTTTGCAAGATTTAATATTATTCGGCCCTATCGTGGTAACCGTCGGAGCGGAGTTTTCTCCGCAACGCATCTTTCTTCGGAGATTCAATTTTATTTCGAAGTAGTAGACATTTTTCACAAATGCGATAATGCATTGCATTCCCAAAACTAAAATCTCCGCAACAAAAACTTATCGGAGAACGTCGGATCGTCCGATCGGAGAACTACCACGAAGCAAAATGTCTCCGATCGGAGAGAATTCCGCTCCGACGGTTACCACGATAGGGCCGATTGATTCTGGCTCAATATACCATGGAGGATATCGAATTATTGAGTTGTTCATATCTTTTTTACCGACATTGAGTGTCGTCGCTTTTTGCAGTATATTGGTTATGGCTGATGGGACTTTTCTTTGCAACTTGTGTTGGGCTGTCTTTTTCACGTCATTATCGATAACTGAGTTTTTTGAAAAGGTAAGTTTTGCGAAAAGTTCAAGGGTAACTGCATCTCTTCGTTCTTCAATGCTTGGTAGTTCAGCTTCCTTAATTACTTACTAAGGTGGGCATTACAGTTCGACGTGAACCTGGGCCTTAACCAATAGCCTTCTATAACGACTTTGATTTCGGATGAGCTCTCTTTAGTTTTGCACTCTAAGTCGGTTGGGTTCTTCTTCCACTTGATTGCGCCATCCGTTTGATCTCCGCACTAATGTAATTTTCCGTGTCTATAGCGGATCCAAGGTAGATGAAGTCCTGTACTATCTCGAAGTAATGTATCTATTTTGACGCTTTATCCAATTCGTCAATGTTCTCTGCCCTTGTTAGATGACAGCATTATACTTCGTTTTGTCCTCATCAAAACCATTTTTGACCCTTCTTCTTCAATGCTCGCAATGGCACCTATGTATTTTATATTTCAACATCATGCTTGCTTCTTCTCACTATGCCAACATCGTCCGCGTAAGCCATCATTTGAAAGATCGTGTCTCTAGTGAGTTGTTGAAAATCATCCTGCAGATTCTTGAGCGTTTTGCAGGGGTGCCAAATCTTGATATGGTTCTGTACAACTTTTCTCTGTCAATACTGTCATACGCGGCCTTGACATCAACTAAAAGATGGTTTATATTTTTTCAAGTTCTGCAGTAGGTAATATGTAAACTCGATTGTGTACTTTTTTGGTCTGGTAAATCTTTTTGAAAATACGATGTTCTTTCCATTTGTCCCCTTGACGATCTTCGTGTAGTCTTCTATTGTGGTTGTAGCTTTCCGACGCCATATCGTTTTACAGCTTTCATTTCACCCACCCCGGTCATGAACAGGATATCCCCATTCGTTCCTTGGCTACAGCATGGTAATAGTATCATATTCCATATCAGGGTTATGTTGGCGAATTTAGCCCAAATGCAGATTATCACAATACATTTTAATGTTAACCGGAATATGGCAGTTTTTCATTTTTTTTTTTTTTTTTGTTTGGTTTATTCCATCGCGTTCCTTGGAAGGCATTCATATTTCTTTGCTGCAGTCTAGGACTTTTTCTCCGGTGGCATTCGAGGTGGAAAAACTATGTACGTCAGCTTTTCCGCCATAAAACAATTCTCAAAAATTTATTTGAACTTTTCGTAAATAAGACATCTCTGTTGGGATTTGCGGTAACTGACTTCGTTAATGACATCAATACATGTGTGAATATGGGAACAATGCCGTGGTTATAAAAGCTTCGTAGTGAATGGAGTAGTGGTTTGCCTGTTATGCGTTGGATTTCTAGGTTTGATTCTCACAAACATTCAATTGCTTCTCCACGAATATCACATTTCACGAGTTAAGGGCAAGCCCTCATCCAAGAGCTATACAATGTCATGAAAAGAGATTTCTTCAGACTTTGAGTCCCTTCCATTCCTTTCCTGAACCTGTATATTAGAGAGATATGAGCCAGGCCATGGGGTTGACCGAACTCTGTTGTGCCATTTTTTTAGTTACAACAATGTACTAAGCGGCAAGTCGACAAAGCCAACAAATTGAATTAAATTAAACAAAAATGAAAACTGAGCGACGTCGCTCTGTTTGAAAAAAAAAATTTGTCTACTTGATAGTGAAAGCCAATTGAAAATTATTACATAAATTAAATTTACAGCTTCTCTGTTTGATTGGTGAAGCATTCGATCATTCGGACCAAATCTGTGGGGCTGTCATCAATATCCGTGGAAAGGGACATAAAATTTGTAAGTGCTACCCGAACACAATCAATATTAACAATAGTTTTCAATTACTTTTATTTTTATTTTAAGCAATTTGGACAGCTGATGGCAACAACGAGGAAGCAACCCTCGAAATCGGTCATAAATTAAAAGATTCATTGCGTCTATCGAAATCAACATTACAGTATCAACTGCATAAGGATACAATGGTGAAACAGGGAAATAGTGTCAAGCCCAAATACACTCTCTAAGAAGTGGGTCCAAGTACACTTTCTATTCAAAATAGCCCGATAACCTCTCTTGAACAGAAGTCATCACCTATTTTATTTTAATTTAGTTCTCCTTTTTTTTAAACTACATACTTCGAACAGAATTCATTCATGAACAAAAACGAAAATAAACCCAGGAACAGTGGTGTTTATTTAGAATTCATGGGATCTATTCAGTTGAAGAAGAATAGCAATAGAACTCATGAATAAATAATACTTCGAAAGAAAAGGGCAGGTCTTATATAAAAAAAAATTTAGTAAAAAACGAAAACAATTTCCATTGTATCCCTCTTAATAATGTAAATTGAAAAAAAAAATGCAAAATCGTTCGTAGTTATTGCATCGTAACCAATATCTATATGTTATTGTAAAAAATCTGAATTATTTTAATAACTTAAATAAAACAGTAACACAACAATCAAAAAATCTTATTATTTACAGGCTTTTTTATTTTTAACGGCATCACGAGTATCGTGATCTCGAAGAGATCACAACCGCTTTATTTGATATAAGGGGGTTCGGGTTTCAGCGTAAAGAAACACTTTTATGTAAATTTTTCAATTCATTGAGCATACTTTTAAATATGTTGTATAATTCTATCGTGCAGAAATATTCTGCCTTGGGAAAAAAACATTTTAATGTTGTTCAATGCATTCAAGTTAAATTATTATCAAATCTTCCCCCAACGTACTCCAATGATTTTTCCTTTTAAAAACTTTTAATGGCCATCTAAAGTGCAAACTGTTATTTTTCTCCATTTTGCCATTTTGTGGGTAGGAAACACAATTAATGTAAAAAACAATTTCTAACTTAGGAGCCAATTTTAGCGATCACGAAATGTTGAAACAAATGGGAACATTAATTTTTTCCTGATGAGCGTTTATAGAATACAGGAAAAATATGTCAGTTGCCAGGCTCTAAAACTTTTTTCTGATTCGTTTTCCTGATCTCCCTTAAACGTAGAAAGAAAATGTATGGAAAGTTTGAATTAAATCGATCTAGTAGTTTTTAAACAACAGTGAAAAACGCGTTTAAAGTTCAACGCTCGCAGCTGTGTGAATATAGGAATGAAATATATTTAAATGAATTTCGTTTTTAAATTAATGAGGGATAATGTAGCCTCCTAGTTTTGGAAGAATTTTAGAAATCTGTCCAGAAGCATTTAAGTTCTCGTTCCCATGGGAATGCAATGATTTTAATAGTTACTCTGAGTGTTTAAAACCTTTGAAAAGTTACCAAAAATTGTTCACCGATCGTAAAATAGGTTTCCATCAACCACTGAAAGCGAATTTACATTTAACAATATTTTGACGTTACAATCGACGATAGACGAATGAACCATAATCGTTTAAAAAGTTATGTAATCTGGACCCTGCTGTTGAACAAATCAAAAACTATGTAAATCGTTCCAGCCATTCTCGAGTACAAACAAACCCGATCACGTTTTATTTTAATAAAAACAGAACCCTTCTCTTTAATCTTCATTATATGAATCTTTATTTCGAAAGTTATTTTACTGAAACGCCAATTGTAACAACCTTCAGCGTTGTGATTTTACTGGCGCTTTACTAAAACGCATATTGTAATAAAATAAATAAAAGTGAATGCTAGGCTACATCACATCTATTCAGTGAAATACCAATATGGTTGGATTTCAGAATTTACCTTATTGTGAGCGATCAACATCAGTAACATAACTTCGCCTTGTTTACAGGTACTTGGACAGTTTTGCGATTGCTTCAAAACTTATGAGCTCGAACTACGAATTACAAAACGCGAGGGACAAAAAACAAACCAACAAACCTTTTTCCATTTACAATCAAAAAGCACATGAGGCTTTTTCATTATTTATTATAAAAAATTATGCTTTCCACAGGTTATATCTTTCGCTTTTTCCGATTTGAGAAGCTGGTACGTTAAATGGAGAATATAGACGGCAATGACGTCGATAGCAAGAATTTTTACCCTCTGTGGTTCTACTACGATATTTATTTATTTAATTTATTTGTTTTTATTAAACAGTAAATACATTAAATATTCTATAATGACTAGAATTAGCTGCCAGGGCTATCTATTAGAATGGTAAAATAATAAAGTTATATCTAGCAGTATCGTTTTTTTTTTTTTTTTAGATGAGATTCTCAAGTTTTAAATTCGTTATTATAAGGAGATAGGCTATTGTTAAAGTGGATATGGATAACTTGACAAAGGTGGCACATAGGGGGAAGCTCCTTATTGAAGAGATGTTTGTGTTTTATGTAGGTGTGACCAAGTCTGAGTCGTATTCATCATATTAGTTTTTTTTAGAGATGTATTATTGGGGTATATTGCTCTATCTCCGTTGGGGTTAGCGTTTTTATAGGAGTGGTTGTATCTTGTCCGTGTGTTTTTTTTTTTATACTTCCAGTTATCCCGGAGATAGTTCGAAATATCTTTATATGTTGGATAAATACTTTTAGAGGTTCTTTTATAGCTGATTTGGCTTCTGCGTCTGCTGCTTCGTTGCCGCTAATAGCGACATGACCGAGATTCCAGACGATTTTTAAAGTTTCACTTTTCAAAATTAGATGGTTGCGTATAGTTTCTATTATTTCAGTAGAGTTTGATGTGTTTGCTATGGTTTTAGTGTAGAAAGGCTGTCAGAAAATATAACCGTTTTACTTTTTTGCTATAGTGTTATTGCTTTTTAAATAGCAAACGCTTCGGCAGTGAAGGTTGATGTATAAGTTGGTAAGAGTCCTTTTGAAACAACGGAACCGTTTTCGTTGACTACAGCAAAGGAGGTGTATGTGTCAGATTTGGATGCGTCTGTGAATATTAGTTTTTATTCCAGCGATTTGTTCTTGAAAATTTCGAACACCCGAGTTTTATAAATATTGTCAGTGGTTGAGTTCTTTGGATATGTGCAAAGATCTGTGTTTATGGTGTTGCTAGGTAGTTTCCAGGCTGGTTGGCTGATTCTTGTGTGGATTCGAAGGGAGATTGGTATATCTAAATTTTTTGCGAACGTAATTGCTGTGCACAGTGTTGATTGTTTTTTATGCTGTTTTTTTTTCCAATTTATAAGCTTTTTTTACTTCTGGATGGATGGATGTTTTATGCATAGAATTGATTTTTGTAATGATTTTTGAGGTAAGAAAATCAATTCTATCGGTTAAATTGGGAAGTCCAGTTTCGGTAAGTATATTCATAATTTGTGTTGTACGTATGGTTCTCAAACAACTTCTGGTGGCAGTAAGGTATGGTGTTGTGACAAGTCTCAAAGATGATTTGGAGCATTTATCATAAATTGGTAGACCATAGTCGTATTTGGATAACACAATGGATTTTGTAAGATTTATGAGAGTGTTAATGTTTGCATGACTGTTTTTGGAGCTTAGGTATTTAATTATGTTAACCCTGGTAGTCAAACTTTTTCTTAAATGAATGCAGTGATTTTTAAAGTTTAATTTTGAATCAAATATTATACCGAGGAGCTTCAAAGAATAAACGTTTTTATTGGGCTACGATATTAAATTTGATCTGTAGCTTTATAAAATTTAATTTTTTCATCATTGATCTTTGGTTTTAAAAAGATGAAGAATGAAAAGAAAAGAATTAGTGATATGTGATCTGATAACATACTGATGTCACTTTCCATTGTCTGAAAAGAAACGCCCAGGAGCGTTCCTCCAAAGCATTCTCAAACCGTTCCATTAATGTAAAAAGATAGCTTCTCACGATTCTTAGAAGTGACAGTCACTTCTCGATTTAAAGCGAAAATCCACTTAAGAAGTGCTAACTTCCTGGCCACTAAGAGCTGGAAGCAAATTTTTTGGAGTGGAGTGAACTCATTCATGTACGCACCATCATATCAAATTCAACGGTCTGTCAGGTTTTCAGTCGGTGCGGGGTGGGCCGTGGGCGCTCAAAAATGGTAATTTCACAGACTTCTAATAATGGCCGGAGATAAAATAAAGTCGATTCTTGGAATCTTTTCATCAGAAATGGTTTTACCAATGCAGTTAGAAACTCGATCGTAATAAAAATCTTCGCTTTTTGATTTTGTGACAGTTCTTTTTTTAATTAAAAAACGGGATACTCCGTAGGCGTGTATCATTAGTGCCAAGGAGATCTGTGAGAAAGTAGTGAACATTTCGATATAACGATGGTCGTAACGCCGCAAAGGAAGAATTTTAGATACTGAAAATTTTGCAAATATGTATTTCTGGGTAAATAAAAAAAGTGAGATTAACATCTTAGAAAAAAAATTAACATTTATTTGCCCTTCAAATATACAGATTTTTTTTAAAGAAAGAAGTATTCACATAACAAAAAAGAAGAAATCAGTAAGTCATAACTTTCTGAACAAGGCGACGGATGTCCTTCCTCTTACAATTGTTCAAAGCCTCGCATATGATATTGTAATGGTCCCTTGGATTGTTGCTGGGATCGTTTTCAAAGATTTCAAAAACTTCGTACACTTTTGAGTGCAGGTCGTTTGGGTGCTTGGAATCAATTTTGTCTAAATCTCCTGCTCGTAGAGACAATTCCCGTCCAAAGAAACGCCAATCTCTGCCAATATCCCGAGCAACAAGTTTATAAATGTCGTCACGCTTTTTTTGTGTAAATTCAATTACAACAACTGGCTTGTATTCTGTGAGGACAGGTTTCTTAAACTCAACTTTAACATTTATCCTTTCCTGCAACCTTTCTAATGCATAGAGGTTCTCGAGTTCTTCAGGTACTTCTGGTGGTACATACTTCTCTAGAGCCATGTCAATTTCATCGTCAGCAAAATATTCTGCTAGACTGCGGAAAGGTTCGATATTTTGTTCGGAAAGTTTGTCACGACTTTCTAGACAATCTAACAAGTCATCAAGCGATTTAATGCAGGCATACCTTCTATTTGATTGAATTTCGTTTTTAAACATGATCTTAAATTCTTCCAGTTGGGTTGCTTGGACATGTTTCTGGTCGAATATTGATCTAAGGTAATCGTAGGTATAATATTGAGTTGCTGGCATCTTGAAGAATGTAAGGGTTGTTTTAGGCACTTGGTGTATTATTAAACGCTTTTAAAGTAAATGATTTTGGTTCTTTCTTATCGTATTTTTTTTTTTTTTCAAGACATCAAAAATTAATATAAAAATAAAAAAAATACATCCCCTTGTGACAATTCAAAGCATTCAAATTTATTCAACTTGATACAAACGTCAGTGTGGCTGAAAAGCAATTTTAGTGCTTTGATTACATCAATTTTTTCAGATTATACAAAATAATGTTGGTAAAAAACTGGTCGACAAGTTGTACTGATTGAAAAATAGAGTAAATACAGAGAAAATAGTTTACACACATGGATCTGGTTCAGGGCACAGATAATAACAAATAAATAAAGCATACCTAATAGTAAATAAATATCCCAGTTTATTTTCCTAAGCGGATATTTACTGCAAGTTTTACAATGTTGATAAATTTTTGGAAATGTCATAATTAATCAAATAATGATCAGCTTGACAAAACAATCATTAAACCACTACCTTTCAAGTACAACGAAAAAATAGTTATTGCATTCTAAAAAATTACAGACAAGCGTTTTTAGTACTTAGCTTATATCCGCGTGCAAAAAGAAAAAAAACACGGCTAATGTATCCACCATAAGGAATAAGATTAAAAACTGCCACTTATCCTGCCCTGCAACTTCCATTTGTTTTATTGTTCCTTTTGTAACCCGAGATCTATTTGTGATACACGCATTTAGCTGAAAAATGTCAGCGAAATTACTAATGCCACTTTTTTGGATTTCAAACTGGTTTTGAAATCCAAAAATAAAGTGGTGTTTTTAAAATCAGTTTGAGGTCGGATGCCGTTGAGTGTGTGAGGTATATCCCTTCGTCATATCTAACAATACTAATAATGTGCTATACACTGAAACTAGCACAATTTGAATTGTGACTCGATCCTTAGTGGAAACGGGGCATAATGTTCAATCACTTCACAGATCAACATTGAATGCAGCCATTCAGAACACTTAAAAGCAACTTGCTGAATAACTCGTTTTTACAACTCGTTACATTTTTTTCTTGTTGATTTTGTCTGCTCTTTCGTTTAATATCCGTCGATTTCGATTCGTTTTGCCTCCACTTCTATTCTATCTTCTTCATTTGCGAACGTAGTCGTAAGTGGACGAACGCGATTTACGTTTTCTGCGACGAAACAAAAAAAAAAAAAAAAAAAATGAATTCAATTCGGTTGCGCTCTGTTTAAAGTTGTGAAAATCCAGCGAATTCTAAAAATAACTCAACAAAATAGGCCAAATCTGAACCTCAACCTTTGTCTAGCGGTACCACAAAAAAGGAGACCTCTCTGTGCCGTGTTTCTACAAAAACTTTTTTCTACTTACATAATTCAAACAAAAAAAAGGAGGAAAAAATAAATAAATCAGAAGAATCACTTCTATCCTCAGAGTAAATCTACACTAAAAAGAAAACGAAATTGTTTTGTTTAAATAAATACAAGTGCAATACTTAATGAGCCACAAAGTGAATAAACAAAACAAAATAGAATGGAAAATGTTTCGAAAATAAAATTTCTTTTGTGAAGACGTTTTCTTTGTTGTAAATTTCATATATCTCCAAACTCTGCCTGTGTGCTGCTCCTTGTTATACGCCTTGTTTCAATTTCGCATTTTTTTTTACTTTATTCTTCATACATAAGTTTGCTTCTGTTGTTCTATATTTGCTTTTTGTTTTGATTTGTGTGTTGATCCACCCTTGCGAATAGGGAGTTGTTATTTTCATGAGGAACCAGTGCGAGTGAAAAAATCAGAGTGCTTTTAGTTTAGTAAACGTCCATTTTCGCCACAAATAAAAAAGTGAACGAATAAAGTGTATTAATTGAAAATAAGAAAAAAGTATATTTATACAAAAAAATATAAAAATTATTCAAGAAAATGCCCTGTGATATCGGCAAATCATCGGATATCGAGAATGTAGACTGGAGTACCGGCACCGGATCGGGACCGCACTACACCAACGTTGTTAGGTGAGTTCAATGAGCTTGTTTTGCAGATTAGACTTGGAGTCTCTATGCTAGCGAGACGGGAATTAGCATAACGAAGCACAGAGTTGCCAGTTAAACTGGTTGCTGTGCTGGTTGCATTGAATCTAGTTTTGTGTTTATCTTTGTATCGACTCAGTTCTTTGAGCCTTATTGATGGGAACCTGCACTTCGTTTTTATATTCATTTTGTGAGCAATGAAATAGCATTTGGGTAAATACCTACAAACTTCCAATTTCTTTCCTGGAGAAGTCGTTTTAAGTTGCAATCGACGAGCATCTAAAAAATCTACTAAAAACATCTGTACTTGAACACGGAATCACGAATTGAATTTGGAATTTGTGATGGCAACTGTATTTTCAGGTTGCAAGCTTTGCTTTTATCAACTTTATCATTTTAAGGTCAAGAAGATTCTTACGGGGCTGATATTTTTGGATACGACCATAAGGTTCACTGGAAAAGAAATCTTTTCTCTAAGGAACTGAAGTTACTTTGAAATTTGTCAGGCTATGGTCTGTACTGGCAGTACCTATAGCTTTTGACTCATCTTAAAGGGTGTGCCAAGAAACTGGCTAACATTGACATTCAACTTCTCCCCCGTCCAGGGCGGTTTGAGACTAGATTCTGAAACAAGAGAAGAGAACATAATGGCAGCAAAGAGGTTCGCTATCTTAAAAGCTAGAAGGTACGTAGGTAGCATAGAAAATTAGCTAGAGTAGGATTTAATAAACTTCGCAAAACTACATATTCTGAAAATGATAGAACTCTACTACTGTTGGATTTGCTATTTGATCATTCCCCACATTTTCCCGTTTTTTGATGCCGAAATAAGAATGTTCTTTGTCGCCCATTTTTTTAAAGGCTTCTACGAACCGTATCGCAGGTGACATGCCTCGATAAGATGCAAGCAGACATTTTTCGAGTTACGATCATCGTGGTCCCGAAATGATCACCGTGCTTTCCCTTAACTGCTTCACACTAGTGGTTCGCTTGTACTCCGCCCCATTACATCAGAATGCTTCACCGTAGCTCCCGATTTTGGATTGTTTTATGTCTGAGGCAAACAGAAACCACTGTGGTGTAGCTCAGGGCTAGAACCGGTCAGGAAGGAATGCAGAAAACTTTTCAGCCGAGCTAAACAATCCAAAATCACAACAGTCCGATAAGTACTTAGCCTCTCCGCCCAATAGCGCCACTATCGCAGGAGAAACTTACTATAGTGTAGTACATTTTTTTAGAAGACTACTGTCGAAATTTCTGCCAAATTGGACTCGTCGTTTTGTTTTGACCGCGTGTTGAAGCAAACGTGTCAGCGGATTTTAGAAAAATGGAAAAAGAGCAATATCGGTCAGTGATTCGATTCTTGTTTTTGGAAGGGAAATCACGCAGCGAAATCAAAGAGCGGTTGGATGCTGTGTACGGTGACTCTTCTCCTTCGATGGCGACCGTCAAAAATTGGTTCAACGAGTTTCAACGTGGTCGCACGTCGGTTTTTGATGAGCAACGCCCAGGTGCCCCGAAAACGGCTACCGCAGAGGACAATGTGACAAAAATCCACGATCTCGTATTGGCAGACCGCCGATTGAAGGTGCGCGAGATAGCTGAGATAGTAGGCATCTTGAAAGACCGCATGGGTCATATCCTGCATGAAATTTTGGGCATGAGAAAGCTGTCGGCGCGATGGATACCGCGTTTGCTCACTCCAGACAACAAACGCAACTGTGTGACCACTTCAGAGCCGCGGCTAAATTGGTCTAGTTGGGCTATGAACTATTGCGCCATCCACCGTATTCTCCAGATTTGGCCCCGTGCGACTTCTTTTTATTTCTAAGGTCATCACCGCCACGGAGGCCTACTTTGCAGAACGTATTTTTCAGATATGTTAAAGAAGTTGGACCATCGCTGGGTTAAGTGTATCGAACTAAAAGAAGATTATATTGAAAAATAAATCAACACATTTCCAAAATTTTGGTTTTTCTTTTGTAGGCTAAGTACTTATCGGACTGCCCTCGTAAATATCAACTGACGAAAAACAAAAGAACTTCTGACGGCTGGACAAAATCCTGCGAAGGAACGCTCTATTTGCTTCTGGATACTCACTTTCCAGGCGGCTCTAAGAACTTAACTGAAACTAAAGAATCAAATAGCATAATAACAAACAATCCCAATCTGATTACAAGGGAAAAACTGTTTTGGACCTCTAACAGCTTTGTTCCATACAAATCCGCTGGACCAGATGGTATAATTTCAGTCGAACTTTAAAAGCCCGCGGATATTATTATGCCTGTCCTTGAAGTGATTCTTATCGGCTGTACCACCTTGAACTATATCCCCACTCAGTAGAGAGAGGTCAAGGTTGTGTTTATACCTAAGGCAGGCAAATCATCCCACTTAAAGATCCCTGCTCTTCGGACGTGGAAATGGAACGGTTGCGTATGATTAGCTCATTGAATTCTGACCTTGACAGCATTGTTACATGGGGTAGAAAAAACCGAGTAAAGTTCAATGCTTCGAAAACTCAATGCTGTCTCTTTTTGTTGAAGCTTAACATTCCCCCATTGTCACTATCCATGAATGGTACCTGCATCCAAAAAACCGATAAGCTGTAAGTACTTGGTATGTGTGTAAATGATGATCTTTGTTGGAATGACCACATATTGGAAGTCGCCAAAAACGCTGCTAAATGCTTAGGTTTCTTGAGAGGATGCAGGAAATTCTTCACCCCTTCTGATCTGGCTACAATCTATAAGGCCTACATCCGCCCAAAACTGGAGTATAACTCGCATATCTTGTCAGGTGTTTCTCAAAAATCTTTGCGCCTACTTGATAGGATACAAAACAGAGCGTTGAGATTGATAGGTGGTAGTTCAATTGTAGAATCGATTGATTCTCTTGAACATCGTCGAAATGTTACTTGCCTCACTCTTTCTTATCGCTTCTTTTACAAACAGTGCTCTAGTGAAATAGCCAGTTGTAATCTTCCCCTAAAACAATTTAGACGCAAAACACGCCTCGCTAGGAATGCCCATCAGTTTTACAGTGAGCCCAACTTAGGGCGTACTGTCAAGTATAGAGATTCATATTCTAGTCGCATCACCCGAATGTGGAATGCTCTAAATGACCCTGTTTTTCCCCTAAATTGCGATTCATAAAAATTCAAAAGCAACGTGCATCGGTGTCTCCTTTCAAATCCTCTTCTATTTTCGTATATGCTCGCACTGTGCTTTACAACATTTAATAATAAAAAAAATGGATGAAGTAGCGGGAAAACACCGTCATCTTTTCTGACAAAAAATGCCCCTTTAATTTAAAGGGTTCACAGTGTTGAACATCATACCAAAAATTTGAGAGTAAGTTGACACCAGCTTTAAGATTTCCCGGTTGACAGTGGGAGTAACAAAACCTTGGTTGGCCTCAGTAATGGAACAATCCAAAACCGGTGAGTTGCTGACACTTTCTGAAGTCAGAGTGGTGTACTCTACAGATGGATTACTTGAGTGAAGCAGGTAAGTATGAGATGTGTAATCCCTTCTAGATGGCGATGGTCGTACCGCCAAAAATGGAAAACAAGAAAGAGAAGAAAGACTGAAGTCCCTGCAACGTTCTGAGCTGCAGAGCGAAAGAAGGTAAAGGCCTATTGTATTCCCTTTCCAATTACCACCCAATTGATTAACCTTCATCTTATAAAATATCTTGAGAAATACAACCGACGCGTCGACGATAGTCAAATTGTCGGTAATTTAGACAATTTGACTATCTTTTTGTCTATGTGACGGACTTTGTAAAATGCTAAAGTTCTTTTTTGTCTTGTTTTTATCCAATGAATAAATGCATTTTACTATTAGCCCTGTTCACACTGTACAATTAGTTGGACAGACTTGGGCTTGAACGACCAATGCTTGATAGTGTGAACCCTTCAGACGACCGCTTGTCCAACTTGTTGGATGATTTTCAAAAATTTTTGACAATCTAGAAGTTACACGGAGTGGAAGGGTATGTGACATAAAGTTGGACGACAAGCTTGATAAGTGTGAACGCAAACTACATCAGACCATCCAACTTCCATCAAACGAAGTCTGTCCTACTAATTGTACAGTGTGAACACGGCTATTCAAAAGCACTTCTCCGAAAATAATCGAATATAATTTGGTGATTTCAAATAATGGAAAATAGCGAAAATAGACCTACGAAGTGCAAAATTTTGCGATCTGGTTTTAGAGGTTTAGTTTTTTAATTGGCAACACAGTTTTTTGTGATTGTCAACTTGACAAATTCAGTAACTTTTGCCATATGACATTAGGTTTGCTCAGTTAAAGAGAGCTGTCAAAAAGCATATATTTTTCTTCAAATGACAGGGATGTTTGGTGATTTCGTAGGTCTGCAAATTTTTGAAAATCACAATCCCATCTTTTTTTACAACTTTAAGGTTTGTCAAGCAAGCTTGAATCAACCCTGGGTAAATTTCAATGAACGAACCCATGAATGAAAGAATAATAAGATTACAACACGTGCATGTGTTACTTTTTTGACACTTAGCTGTGACGTATGAAGAGAAAAAAAAGCGTTAATTCAAAAGGAAGATCCGTGCAATATTCTTAATTCAAAAGTCATGAGAAGCGATGTTTTGGCACTATGGAGAGGTTTGAGAATGCTCCTGGACGCTCCTGGACGGTTCTTTTCGTCCGATGGAAAGTGACATAACGACCGGCACTCATTGTCCCACCGCAACGCAGCGCCTAAGCGTTTTGAAACTTTTAAACAGATCCTACTTGTTCGAAGAAAAAAACAAACACAATTACTAAAACTTAGTAGTCCCACTTCGGATCTCTTCAGTTTCTTCAAATTTACAAACTTCTATTTTGTTATATGAATTCAATTTATTGCAAAATGCAATTTCTAACGTTTTTGTTCTTTTGTTCAAAGAAACAATTGAGGAAGCTTCACCCTCTGTTGGAAAATGCTCCTGTGGAAAATCGAACACCACAGTACTTCCATTGTATCTGGTTGAATAGTTTTAGCAGTATGTTCAGATATAATTTTTCGTGATTTCTCCAGTACCTGGATGAAAGATGAGTCTTACATTGCTTCTTTGATGTACGGTTTAATTTTGGCTCAGAGCTTTTCAGTAAATCTTTCCACACACATGATTCTTGGACAAAGAAACATTTAATGGCATAGGTATTAAGAGGTTCTTCTAAAGACTTGGTGAGGTAGTATGATGACGCATCCAAATCGGAAGAGTGGACGACTAGCATAGCCGAAGGTTCACTTTCACTTGATGGGGTTATCTTCTATGACCAGAATAGAAATAAAAGAAGATAAGTAATGAGAACGAATAGGTTTTTCAACATATGTACCTTGAAGTCTTTTCTTTTTGAATTAGTAGATTCATTTGCACAGAGTTAAATCACACAATCTCTTGTGACGTATATGTGCGCAGTAAAATGAAAAATGAAACTGCAGCTGTCGTAATTTTGTCTTCTTTTATTCATGAAACGAACCTATTGAATAGTTTCAAAATCATAGTTCAGTTTGCCAAACCTCCTTATTACGCTTCTAACAAGTGGTTTTTTTAGAGGTTTGGTATTTAAATTGCAATTCGGTTTCTAGAGACATAACCAATTTTACAACTGGCGGTATATTTGCCATTAGTACGTTTTTCCATTTTACAATAAATAGACTTATTTCAGAACAGCGCTTGCAAATTTTTCTTGCTGATGTATGTATGGCCGCAGTTGCTGGAAAAAGTAGTTGAAAATTGGGCTTGCCCATAACGCTAATGCCTAATGGCAAAAAATATCTTTAATTTAAAATCAATACCGTGGTGTAAAGGTTAGCAAGTCTGCCTGTTACGCGAGAGGTTCGTGGTTCGAGTCCCAACAGAAAGCAAAAATGTTTTTCGATCTATATATCACCCTTCGCAAGGAATTGGCGAGTCATCCGATGGTAAATTCATTGTCGTAAAAAGATCTTTCTCAATTACCCGTTCGGAATCGGGAGAAAATTGTAGGTCCCCTTCCATTCCCTTACAAGGAATGGTTGTGAGAAATGCTGTAGGCCCGGGGCTCACCGCTCTATTTCGAATAGAGCTGAGAAATATGCCATGATCATAAAACTAATTTTTTCGTGTTTTATTTCATTTTTAAAAAACATCCTCTTTCGTTTCTGTAAGTCAATATGACCCCACTAATTTTTTATTAAAAAAAAAAAACAAAAATATCCCCAACGAATAATGGGCCATACAAACTCTTACATAAACAGAAACACCTACTTGCATATAAAATTTGAATTGTTTGTTATCTTCGTAAAAACACCAAGTAAATTAAGTGTGTAGTCATAGTTCCCGCGGCAGCCAACAAAAGAAATGCAAGCTTACATCAAAATAGAAAACAAAAGAACTTTATCTTCAAGCAAATGTGTACTCAACACGATTTCTTAAATGTTAACTTCTTACTGATTTTAAATTTTATTCAGGAATTGCTTAGCTATTTCAACTTATTAGCAAAATTATCTTGAAATTATTGAACAAAATTCCCAGAAAATGTTAACTCACTAATTACAAATACAAAAAACAATACAATCGCTTTTTTTTGTATATTGATGTTGATATTTGTGTGTACTCGTATGTATTAACGTATGTACAATAACAACTCTGTTGGGGCAAGATAATAAATTTCATACTCGATGACTGTTTATTTACTTATTTCATTTCTACTCGTTGATTGTACAAATATTGTGCGAACAAACAAAAGATTAAAAGGCTTAGGTACTGCAATTCATTTATTTTATAAAAAAAAAGAAGGGGGGTGCGATACTTTTGTTTAGTGTTAAAAAAGAATGAAATTTTTATCGGCGGCCTAATGTAAATTTTACAATTCATTCGGAAATGAGTCCAACTGTCTGAAGAATTTTCGTCCGTCTTAAGAGAGTATATTTTTAGTTTGGATTGTTTATTAGCGTTCAAACAAAATTTGTATTATCTAAAAAGAAAGTCAGTTTTTATTGGTTATAATATGGTTATTTGTGTACCATATAATCAAGCGCCCACCGGCCTCACAAATCTTTTTATCAAAGAGATAAGAGCTTCACTTATGCTCAATGATCGCATGGAGAGTGAAGGAGGTTTTTTGGAAAAATAAATAAAATGAGTAACAAGAAACGAAATGAATTGGAAGTAAGAACAATTCAGTATAAAATATGTACCAGCAGTTGGAAAGGAAATTCAAGTTCTAAAAAAAGCGGCTCATATTTTATGAGTCGAGGAGAAGATTTGAAAATGAAATCCCTTTTCATATCTTTTGACTCACGTCTAATGCCGTCTGACACGATAATCGCAAGGCTCAAACTGCATCAAAAATACTCAGTCAACTTTCCTTCGGTTCAGGACCGGTCCAGTCCAGAATCCGAGCCTGGAAAGAACTGTTACCGAATCTTCACAGGTGGCTCCAAAACCGACAAGGGATCTGGTGCTGGTGCCTTTGTGGAGAACGACGACATACGACTGCACGCCTCTTTAGGATCATGCGCATCCGTTTTCCAAGCGCAGGCGTATGCTATTCAAATGGCTTTAAGCCACGTTAGAAACAATGGCTGGAGAAGTATCTGTGTTCACATCGACAGCTGTGCTTAAGATCTTTCTCAACCCTTTAACTACTTCGGAAGTGATCCAGGAATGCAAGAGCTCTCTAAATGGTGTCGGAGGACTAAATTCCTTAAGTCTCATTTGGGTTCCAGGCCATCACGGCATAACTGGAAATGAGATCGCTGATGAACTTGCTAGGCAAGGATTTTAAGGACCTGAACCGTCGATAGGTCTACCAGCGTCCTCAGTGAGGGCTTCAATCAACGATTGGATCTGTCAAGAGCACAACCCGTAGGTGACATGCCTCCATTGGATGCAGACATACCAAACGTATGCTCCCCAACCTTCATAAGAAGACTGTAACATTTTTGCTATGAAAAATCGCTTTTGTTTTCCAAAGACTTCTTGTCATATTTTTAGCTAAAGACATCAAAAACTATTGAATAATGTTAAGTATATGGTGCCCGCTTATTAACTTAGGTGGACATTACAGTTTAGGACGAAGCTGGGATTCAACCAACATCTTTCGCGTACAATTTGAATTCAGTTTCACTTTTCCTTGCAACACTTCAGATGAGGTTTCCGTTCTGCGACTTTCATGGAATGTTCTTTCCAAAAAACGTCGAACCGGAGCGTTGATATGTCCATTTGCCCTTCTAGTTATGCCGAATAGCCGATGTTGCGGTATAGCTCATACAGTTTGTTGTTGAGTCTTCTTATCAGAACATCATCCTCACTCATTACATAAATTGAACCAAAGATCTTGGAGCAATTCATGCTTCATGTATAAGGTTTTTTTCTGAACCTCTCATCTTAAACCAAAGTAGTACCGATTACCAAGTGAGATTCCACCCTTTGATCTCCACACTGATGTTGTTTTCTGGGTCTATACCGAAACTTAGGTAGACGAAGTCCTGCACTACCAAAATTTTTTTTTTGGGGGAAAAAATGTTGAAGGAATAAATAAAAGTATTGGAATGAAGGTGCAGATGAACATTATTTTAAAACTGAGTTCGGTAAAGCATTCCACATTCGGGTTGAGCTACTAAGACTTGAATCTCTGTGCTTGTCTATTGTGACATTTTGTCCAATTTGTTGATGAACTCTGTCATATTAGAACATACATACTGTGTAATGCTTATATACATAAAGTGAAGTTTCTGCATTACCAAAAAGTAAAAGTAATGGTGGTGGTGCCTGATGCGTACCGGTTAGTTTGTCTGCTTGCTACGTGGGAGGTTGTAGGCTCGAATCCCAGAATAATCAAAAAAAAAAAAATGTTTTGCCTTTCGTGAGGAATTGGCAATTCCTCTGATAGTAATTTCATGCCATGAAAAACGCTTTCTCGATAAGTCGTTCAGAATCAACAAAGAAACTGTAGAATGTAGATCCCTTCACTCCCTCAGATGGTAGGGTTAAGAGAATGTGCTAGGCCCACGAGCTTCTCTTTTGTGCCACCCTATTCATTTATTTATTTGTGAAGCAAGTCAATAACTTCTGTTTCGTTCAAAAGGAAGCAAAAAAGTGTTGGTCTTTTGTTACGAACATTAAAAGTCTCTCCACGTCCACGGTCCCAATGCTCCGCTTCAATGGCTCTCCGTCTATGTATGTCAACTCAATTGATAGAGCCAAATTTCTGGTTGGTCAATTGGCTGCGAACTTCCAATTAGTATATTGGCGCACTTGGGATTGAGTCTGTAAGTTCTGCGGCGAAGAAGATATTTTTTCGGCACTGACTTGGTAACGATAATTCTTTAAGATCTCAACATAAATAAAAACTCTGTGCTAGATGCTATCTCTGCTGTTATTATGAAGAGGTGTTCTTGTACGCTAGAAAAAGCACTGCGTAAGCTTTCCTATCTACCCCACTCTTTTGGATTCTTTCCGAGCAGAGGGAAAACTGCATTTGTTCAGCATGTCCCTAAAAATGACGTTCCATTCCAATAACCGTCCAAATACACTAACTTCCCTTCTTTCCAATATCATGGAAACGTTGATTAACCAACAATTCATAAAATATCTTGAAGAACGAAAGCTTCTCAGTAACCGTCACCACGACTTTCGTAGCAAATGGTCCAGTAGTGATTCGATGACATATCTGACCGAAAAGTGGAACCATTCCTTACACTGTTCTGGAGAAAGTATGATTATTGCATTTTATATTTCTAAAGCATTTGATAGAGCTAGGTATCAGGCAGTCTTATCGAAAATGCGTGATTTTGTTATCGATGAGTTTCTTCTTCATTGGATTAGAAACTACTTTCCCGACCGTTCAATGCAAGTTATGTTGAATGGTTTCAAGTCTGATTTTCACTTCATAAATTCTGGAGGACCCCAGGGCACCGCTTTGTCTCCAACTCTCTTCTTTAGTTTTCAAAAAATTATCTTTTGTCTGAAACTTCTAATCCTCTTAACTGTTTTGCTGACGATTTAACCCTCAGATTGTCATATTCGTTTCCAACTTCATGTCCTTGCTCTTCGGACATGGAAAAGGAAAGGTTGCGTATGATTAGCTCATACCGAGGAGAGTTTAATGCCTCAAAATCATAATGCTGTTTTTCGTCGCCTTAGTTCGACATTTAGTTCCCACTGCCATTGTCCATAAACTGTACCTACCTCAATCAAACTGAAAAGCTGTCAGACGTTGGTATGTGGGTAAACGATAATCTTCGCTGTAACGATCACATATGTAGTGGAAGTTTCTAAAAATGCTACAAAGTGAGTGCTTAGGTTTCCTTAAACGATACCCCTACCTTTTACCCCTTCTGATCCATATCAGAATTTAAAGGCATAACTCCCATGTATGTTGAGGTGCTTCTCAAACATCATTGCACCTACTTGAATGGGTTCCAACCAGAGCTTTAACTTCAATTGTAAGATCGATTGATTCTTTTAAACATTTATCGTAATATCATCTGTCTCAACTCTCTTTTATCGTATCTTTTTACGACCTACTCTAAACTCTAGCGAAACAGTGAGTTGGATTTCTCCTTTGGAATAGTTTAGCCGCCACACCCGCCTCGCAAGGAACACCTATCAGTTTTACTTTGAACCCAACTTCGGACGTACCGCCAAGTAAAGGGGTTAATGTTTATGCCGCTCAACACGAATGTGGAATACTTTACCCAACTCTGTTTTTTCCTCGGAATTGCAGTCTACAAGGATTCAGAATAAATGTCCATCGATTTTAATTACTCAATCCTCTCCTTTTTTTACAACGCTCGCACTCTGTGTCATAACATCACAGGTATATTCAAACCCCCTTGATGTGCGTGCACGATAATTATACAAAAAAAAAAACCAAGTGCTTTCAAGTGCTTTTCATCGTTTGTAGCAGTTGAATCGCCAGCGAAAGAAAATGATTATGCAATGAGCAATCTTTAGATAGTGAAAATGTTTTTCTTTATTATAAACATTCTTGTCAATAAATAACTTAAATGCTACTTCTGGGTAGCCATTATTTATAATAAGCACCGACTCTTACCACCTAAACATATTTGATTGATTAGTGTTTTATGCAAATAACTCACAATCTTCTTCCATTAACTAGGTTACCACGCCTGAGTATACAAGATTACCTACTGAAAACACCTATAAGATTATTTAAATAATTGAAGCTAATTGAATGAAAGATTAACTTGTTGAATTTTTCAACCTCAACGATGCAGATTGAGGAGCCTGACTGTGTTCCGCAAAATTAGCAAATTTCATGAGCCAAATTCTCTTTACAGTACAGGTACATATATGTGTTCCTATATGTATCTGTTTCAATAAATAATTTCACAACAAAGTCCGCAAAAAAAAAAACATCTTGTTTCCAATGTGTAGTAGGTTAACGCTTCTCGAATCCATAGCTTTAGCAGACACAAGTACGTATCTTTAGTGACGCAGAAGTAGAGTGATAAACTCGTTTGACCTCATGTTGTGTATGCTGTGTTTACGATCTCCATCAGTCTTCACTGCAAAATAGATGCAATTAATTAGCTTCTATAATAATAATTCATTCCTTGTAGCTGGGTTACACACGTATTCAGGGAACTTAAGATTACATTTTAATATAGCCCAACACTATTGAGTTGAATTTTGTTTGAAAACATGTATGTATATATGTATATTGTATATACCTGTGGTATGGAAATCCTTAATCATTCCTCATGCGAAAGCATGTGTTGGAATATTGTTTGAACATGGACACGTAACTTTTCATTTTGTTTTAAATTCTTTTGACTTTTGTAAATATGAGGTGTGGGATTGTTGTTTAGAGAGTAGATTTAAATATTTAAAGTCAAACGTCAGAAAAACTCTTAGCATTTAATGAGTGATGTGAGAGTAAAGGTTACGAAAACGGAGAAATCGATTGAACCGAAACAGGTGATCGACCGGAAGTGTGGTGGGGGTGCTCAAAAGTAGTGTAGTAGTGTAGTGTAGTTGAATGTGGTTTTATACGATTTGGAATGATGATCGTAGATGATTACGAAGTTCATAACTTTTATTTAAACTGTATCATTACATAACCTCAAAAATATTGTCAAAAATAATTTTTATTTATGTTCTATAAAAATTAATAGATTTCGATAAAAATCGTTGAAAATGTGTCATATCATGTTTGAGAGTAACTGTATTTCATGGCTCTATTGAGATCTCCACTGACTAACTTTTTGGCTGACATCATTTTTAAGCCCAGTACACTGCTGATGCGAAGCGAAATTTTTCGTTGGCCTCCACATCCACGACAAAATCTCAAACGAACAATCAGCGAAAAATATCTGTGTAGTATATTATCAGCTGTTTAAAAAAAAGTGGCAATCAAAACAAGTAAAATTCCCACCCGAAGTAATTAAGAAGTCAATTTATAGGAACAAAATGAATAACAATAATTTGTTTTTCTTGGTTTATTTTTTATTTATTTTGTTTTGGGTCTACTTTGAGTTCTTTTTCCAAAAACTTACTTCCATTTGGCGAAAGTTGTTATTGTTGTGGCACAAAATAAAAAATGTGTAATAGAACTGTCGAAATTGCGCAACTATTTACTGTACTGGGAGATAAATGATGGACGGGAAAGTGTGGAGAATTGTAAAAATTGTAGTAAAAAATCTACTACAACTATCCACCCATAGAACCCATTTCGCAAAGCAGCAGCGTACTGCACAACGAAAAGGACAGCGAAATTTTCCATTTACAATTCCGTTTTGTCATTTTTGTATGGGATTTTTCTTTTCGTTTCAGCAGCGTACTAGGCTTTATTCATTGTGGCACCTTTACTTGTCTTTGATTGTCTAAACATTTCAAAATATTCCGCTGCGAAAAGTGCACGATCCCGTTGTGGTTGTGAAGATCAAAGAAAAATTCTCTTTCGCTTCAGCAGCGTCTAAGTCTAGTAGTGTAAAGATTGCAAAAATTGTAGTAAAAATCTACTAACAATTCGCAGAGCTAGAGCGTAGTGCACAATCTGAAGGAGATCGAAATTTTCCGTTTACGATTCCGTCTTGTAATTTTTATGTGGGATTCTTTTTTCCGTTTCAGTGTTTTCACGGTTTTCAGTTTACTAGGCGTGTATAGGTGGATAATTGTAGTAGATTTTCAACTACTATTTTTACAACTCCCCACTTTTTTCGTTTTATCTACCTGGTGCATTTATTGGTTGCGAAATTTTGGCAAGTCTAATTAATGGCGTGTTTAGTTGTTTTTTTTTTAAGCGAGGAGCGACACAGTTTTTGTTTTTACAACAAATTTGCGACAGATTAGTGACAATTAATTCAAACAAGACATTTTGATGGACATTTTATAGCTTTTCATGGGCCCCTCTTTTTCTTAATAAGTGACACTAGTATTGATTTGTATAAATACATTGCTAGGAACAATCCTAACTAATATTATAAATGTGAAAGTAACTCTGTCTGTCCAGCTTTCTATGTTATCGTCTCCCGCCCAAATTACTGAACCGATTTGAATGAAATTTGGTACAGAGATAGTCTAGAATCTGAGGAAGGACACAGGCTATGCATTTTATCCCTATATTCTAATGAGAACGGGAACGTATACAGGAACCTAGAAACTACAGCACCGATTTTAAAAATTCTTCCACCGTTAGAATGCCTCACTATCTTCTAGTAACATAAACTTTAACTTATCCCCATATTCCTATGGGAACGGGAGTCCTTACTACTACAATAAGTACGAAAGAAGCTGTCTGTCCGTCTTTCTATGTTACCATCTCCCGTCCAAACCACTGAATCGATTTAAGTAAAATTTTATACAGAGATGATCTAGAACCTGAAGAAGGACATAGGCTTCATTTCATCCGAATACTCTCACGGGAGCCGGTCCTTACTAATATTATAAATGCAAAAGTAGCTCTGTCTGTTCGTCTTTCTATAATACCGTCTCCCGCCCAAACAACTGAACCAATTCAAATGAAATTTTGTACAGAGGTAGTCTAAGAACTGAGGAAGGGCATTTACTTTATGTTTTATCCCAATTCTTACGGGAACGGGAACGTAAACGAGAACTTAGAAACTACTGCACCGATTTCAAAAATTCTTCCACCGTTGGAATGCTTTTTTTTTTTTTTTTTGTTGGAGGTTTTTAAAATACCAGCTGGAGCACTCAGACCTAAATACCGGTCCATTGTACTACCAGATAGCAACCTTCTATTTGTTATAGCTTTCCAGATGTTCGGAGAAAAGCCAAAAGACGCTGCCATGGTAAGGAGCCTAAGTTACCAGCTCTCACCATGTCTGCGCCGAGTATCTGTAACCTCATGCGAGAAAAAGCAGGACATTCACAGAGGAAGTGCTCTGCGGTGTCCTCATCTTCTCCACAAGATTCACAGAGTGTGGTATCACTTAAACCTAACACGTTTAAATGCTTGGCAAAAGAGAAGTGCCCGCTGGCAACGCCAATAAGCTTCCTACAGTCTTTTCTGCTACGAGCTAGCAAAAATGTTGCAGTCTTCTTACTAACGTTGGGGAGCATACGCTTGGTTTGTCTGCATCCAATGGAGGCATGCCATCTACGGTTGTGTTCTTCACAGATCCAATCGTTGATTGAAGCCCTCACTGAGGACGCTGGCAGACCTAGCGACGGTTCAGGTCCTGAGAAAGCTGTCTGAGATCCCTGCCTAGCGAGTTCATCGGCGATCTCATTTCCAGTTATGCCGTGATGGCCTGGAACCCAAATGAGACTCAAGGAATTTAATCTTCCGATCGCATTCAGAAAGCTCTTGCATTCCTGGATCACTTTCGAAGTGGTTAGAGGGTTGAGAAGGGCCTTAAGCACAGCTTGGCTATCGCTGCAAACAAAGATACTTCTCCCCGTCCATCCATTATTCGTTACGTGGCTCAAGGCCATTAGGATAGCATAAGCCTCCGCTTGGAAAACGGATGCGTATGATCCCAAAGATGAGTGCAGTCGTATGTCGTCGTTCTCAACAAAGGCACCAGCACCAGAACCCTCGTCGGTTTTGGAGCCATCTGTGAAGATACGATAACAGTTCTTTCCAGGCTCAGATTCTGGAGCGAACCAGTCCTGAACCGAAGGAAAGCTGACTGAGTAATTTTGACGCAGTTTGAGCCTTGGGATCATCGTGTCAGACGGCATATCCATTAGACGTGGGTCAAAGGATATGCTGCTTGCGAGTTCCTCAAAGCTCCAGTGCGAATTGTGCCAGAGACCACATCGTTTTAAACGAGAAATGGTCTTGAGAGTACACCCCATGATGAAGGTATCAAGGGGAGGAAGGTTCAACAGTGCGTCGAGAGCAGCACCCGGTGTGCTGGGGAAGGCCCCCGTAACACCCAGACAAATTGTTCTTTGAAGTTTGGCAAACGAGGCAATAACGTATTTACGCGAGAGCTTATTCCACCAAACAACTGACGCATAGGAGATGATTGGTCTTATCATAGCCGTATAGATCCAAAGGACCCTTTTCGGTGAAAGACCCCATGTCTTGCCAAAAGCTCCTTTACATTGCCAGAAAACTGACAGTGCTTTAGTAGTTTTAGACTCGACATGTTTCGACCAAAGAAGTTTGTTATCCAGGATTACTCCAAGATGCTTGACTTCATTTGAAAAGGGAATGTTGACGCCTTTAAGCGTAAGATGGGTCAGACCAGTCAATTTTCTACGTCTCGTGAAGAGGACAACCTCGGTTTTAAGAGGATTGACGGAGAGACCGTTTCTAACACACCAGGTGTCAATCATACAAAGCGCAGCCTGTGCTCGGGAGCAGACAGCTTGGAGGCTGGAGCCAACCGAGAGCACGGCGACGTCATCTGCATATGCTTGGGCATGAACGTTAGAACCATTGAGCATTACAAGTAGAGAGTCGATCAACATGCACCACAGAAGAGGAGATAAAACGCCACCTTGTGGGCAGCCCTTATTTACTCCCGTTGCAACATATTGTCCACAGTCCGCCTCAGCGATTACGGTTCTCTTCATTAGCATTGCTTTAATCCACAACACTAATGATTCGTTCACACCGTATTCTCTGGCAGCATTACACATACCATCGAAGCTAGCATTGTCAAAAGCACCTTGAATGTCGATGAAAATGCCTACCGCAAATTCTTTCCTGTCAAGTGCGCATTCAATCCTGCTAACAAGATTTTGAAGTGCGGTCTCGCAAGATTTTCCTCTTTGGTAAGCATGTTGCATCTGAGACAGAGGGTGTAATTGGAGTGAGGTTTTACGAATGTAAATCTCAACCATTCTTTCCAGCGTCTTAAGCAGAAAGGAGGTAAGACTGATGGGTCTAAAGTTCTTGGCGAGTGAGTAGTCTTGTTTACCAATTTTTGGTATGAAGGCGACTCTAACACTCTGCCATGAAGTTGGTATATACGCTAGGGCTAAACTACCAGTGAAAATATTTTTCAAAGTAGGAAGCAAAAGGTTTATACTTTCCTGCAACATAGCTGGGTAAACACCGTCAGTGCCAGGTGACTTGAAACTGTCAAAAGATGCCACGGCATATTTGATGGCTTCGTCGGTAACAACTAACGATGACGTGTACCAGCTAAGTCGAGTGGATTTATCGGATTCACCTGATCTAAGGGAAATAGATTGCTGCGGTCCGATTGATATCTGGTTTCCTGGAAAATGAGTTTCCAGCATAAGACTGAGTGTCTCTGCTTTGGACTCGGTATAGGAACCGTCTGATTTCCTGAGCGTTTCTAGTTTGTTTACCTTGCTCCTTTTAAGGGCTTTAGTAAGTCGACTAGTTTCACTGAGTGTTTCTATACTTTCACAGAATTCTTTGTAAGAGGCATTCTTTGATCTTCGAATTAACCTTTTAAAGTCCTTCTGTTTAGATCGATACAGGTTCCAGTCGACATCTGATTTGGTCTTGAGGGACCTATTCAGAATACTTCTGGTTTCCCTGCGAAGTTTCTGTAGTTCATTGTTCCACCACGGAACCATAGATCTACTAGGTAATTGTCTAGCTGGACATGCCAGCTCGAAGCTACTTGTAAGGGCACAATTCACTTCTAGAACTGCATCTTCCACTTTTTGTGATGTTGAGAGCTTAGGTAGAGTTTTGACGAGATTACCGAGCTCATCGTTGAAAAGTGTCCAGTTAGTTTTTCTGGGATTTCTTGTAACTAAAGGAGTGGGAATCACATTTGCTACATGGAATTGAATGTATCTGTGGTCTGAGAGTGACACGTCCAGCAACACTTTCCAGTTGGTAATCTCCTTGGCATATCTGTTAGATAGTGTCAAGTCAATTACGTCCTGTCGTATAGCCGTAACAAAAGTTGGCGTATTACCAACATTGTTAATGTTCAAGTCAGAAGACAGAATGAAGTTAAGAAGATGGTTGCCTCTCATGTTGCACTTGACGCTGCCCCAAACTATGTTTTGAGCGTTAGCATCACAGCACATGATAAGCCCCAACTTCCGGTTTTCACAAAACTCCACTAAATCCACAACCTGTCTTGAGGGAGGGGGTAGAATGGAGTTCCAGGGAAAGTAAACTGACGCAACGACGAAAGTTTTCCACTCACCGTTCGTTTCGTAGTTTATGATAGCCGCAACCAGGTCTTGACCACAGAAGTGATCAAGTTTAGTTGCTGCAAAAGAGCTCGGTATGATGAGACAGGTCCGGGGTAAGTCAGACCGTTCGTCATAGAGAATATTGAACCCTCGTAGCCCTCCAAGACCAAGAACTCGGCCCTTCCAGGCCCATGGCTCTTGGATTGCTACGAGATGAGTTTTTGTATTCAACACGGAAAGCCTGCTACATAGGAGTGCAGTAGCAGCCTTAAGGCCTCAGCCCATAGAATCAGTTGCGTCCGTTCGCTGCCGGATTCACCTGACAGCTATGAGTTTTACCGTACACAACGGATTGGGGTGACCCATAGAATCCGTTGCGGTGTCTCAACTCAACAAGACCACTCATGTTAGCAGAAGAGAAAATTTTCAAATTGGTTCTTACTGCGCATGTCATCAGAGAGAAAATTTCAAATTGGTTCTTACTGCGCATGTCTCTCTTTTGCCGGACGCAAAAAGTTAAAAGTTGGGCTACTTTTTGCGTTGCGTCCGTTGCATGCGATGCTTATGGGTCACCTCTCATAAGATCGTGTGTATTTAATCGAGCTGTCAGTTGAATCCGAGAGCGAACGGACGCAACGGATTCTATGGGCTGAGGCCTTTAGAATGTTGAAGGTTAATTTGATTTATTATCATTGCTCCTTTCGAGGCTTTATCCCGTCCGGTCAGTGTCCGTGGACCAGACTGACTAGCAGTCACGGTTTCATTCACCAACGTTTCGGTTGGACCTCCAGGAGTTTTAACCATGCCGGCTTCGTCCCTTCCAGCCAGTGTCCGTGGACCGAATTCGCAAGCCTTGCGACCTGTTCCTTCAGTTTCATTCACCGACTTTCCAGTTAGACCAACAGGACAATTTGCAGAGCTTCCGGAAACCTTCTTCCTTATGACCCTGTTCGCGTTTGCAGAAGTTGGGGTGACTTCGGTTACAGGAGACCGTCCTGAATGGGTGGGTGAGACCTCTTCCGACCTGTCCCTTTTCGCCGCCGTCACCAAAGGTTTGCAACTTAATTCAGTGCCTTCGGCCACCCTGGTGTCCTCTTTGCACTGAGCCTTTGCCGCTCGCCTTCTCTCCAGCTTCTGTTGGCGCTTGGAAAGCTGTTCTCCAGAGGATGCCATCGTTGGAGTGGGATCCACTTGTTCAGCTTCACTTAGTCCGGTGATAGCACCGCTCTGACCAACAGCTAAGCCCTGATGAGGATTTAGCTTTGGAGGTAAGACCTCCGAGCTGCCTTCTTCATCTTTCCAGCTCAAACCACGAAGAGCTTCATGGAGAGAACTGCAGGAGTCATCGGTTACGGTACCTTCGACTCGCGTGTATCCACCAGTAAAGGTGTGCGTTTGTATGTCAGATGTTGGAATGCTACACTATCCCCGAGCGAGTAACCTAAACTTTAACTCATTCTCATGAGAGAACGGTCACCATATTCCCACGGGAACGGGAGTCGTTACTAATATTCCAAAAATTTCAAAATTAAATCTGTCTATTTTTTTCTTTGTTCCATTATTTCCATGGGAACGGAAGTACTTACGGCAAACAATGTTATTTTGAAAAATATGAAAAAAGTAAGAACATCGTGTGCAAAAATGTACTTAAGTAAAATTATATAACAATAGGTTACTGGAAAATTAAAAATTCTGCCAGAAGTCATTATTCCACGCTGTTGAAGTCGTAGCTAGTATTATATAAAATAAAAACAATGCGCCTTGGAACTTTTTTTTTAAATTTTTAACGTCCTCATAGTCAACCTCAATACTCCTATAGATGTTCAGCAACATCAAACCGTTCAGTCGCTCCTTGCTGGTTCTTCCTCGCAGATAAGCTTTTAATCTGCGTATACATGAAAAAGTGAAGTGTCGCACCGATCTGCTTAAAACAATGAACTGTTTTATATATGGACAAATCGCAAACATTTAAGGTGTCTATAAAGTTGTTGGGCTGTTTTTCGTTTGGCATACTCAAACAATGTTCAAGGGTGTGCATATGCTTATTCGTTCATAAGTATACCTTTTCCTAGTTGCCCTTGTCGATCCCATTCTTTGGGTTGGGTTTCAACCCCCGAAACCCCCCTGCGTTCGCCCCTGGCATTAATTATCGTTTCAATTTTTTTTTCAAACCATTTTGTGCGTTTTGTTGGCCTAATGAAGCTCATGTCAATTAATTGGAAACAGTTGATGAGCTATGAAAAGCGCTTTCTCAATTAGCCGTTTGGAATTAGCAAAAAAAATGTTAACTCCCCAATATTCCTTTCGTGGTGTGTGATTGTGAGAAATGCGCTATGCCCCGGGACTACATGCTCTGTTTCACCACCCTATTTGTTTATTTACTGTTCTGTTCTGATTTCATAACGCTTTACTGTCATAATATACCATCTGTACTGTCTTCCTCAGATACCATAATCTATTTGACGAAGTCATTGGTTAATAAAATAAATAAATAGGGTGGCGTAACAGACCGAGGAGCCCCTGGGCCTAGCGCATTTCTCACAACCATGCCTGGTGAGGAAATGGAGGGGACCAACAATTTTCTGCCGGTTCCGAACGGCTAATTGAGAAAGCGCTTTTCATGGCAAAGATTTTACTAACGGAGGACTTGCCAATTCCTCGCGAGAAGTCATTGGTTAGCCCTTCAGAAAATAAGAGATCTAGAATATAATGTAGGTTCAGTGGCTTGCGTGTTTTTCGTCGATCGCAGTAAACTTGTGGTCAGTATAATTGAAGTAAAGCGTTTTTCATTTCTTGTCTAGGAAACTGTTCATGTGTGAGCTCTTCTGTGTGTGAATACAGGCTTATGTCCAAATGGTGGCAAATTTTGCATTAACGTAAGTTGTTTTGAGCAGAAACGCTGTTGATAGGATTTTTGTCATCTCAACAATAAATGTATGAAAATGCGGCGATAATGTTGTTCCTTTCACTAAGGTGTAAGCACTTTCATATACCGCTTTGTAAAAATAATTTGACTACTTAATTTGTAGCTGCCGCACCTGCAAATCGCTTCGGTTTGGGTGAGCTTTTTTATGTGCTCCCAAACCGCGATGTTTGTTTGCATTTGCGTAAGCTGCAGAAACGCTGTTGTCATCATTTTTGTCATCGCAAGAATACAAATGTATGAAAACGCTGTGTTTTTTTGTCGTGTCCGTGTGGCATTTCTATATGTCGCTGTATAACGTATAACTTAATTTTGACAACTGGAATTGCCACTGCCGCATCTGCAAACACGCTTTGGTTTGGGAGGTCTCTTAAGTATGCCAGTTTTTCAACATCTGTGATAGTACCGGTTCAAAAAATTGCTAATTCAAATAAGTGTAAGATGTGTGTGTTTCAGACCAATAAATATGCTACCTTTACATGAAAAAATACTAGAAAAAGTGGTACAAATTCAGTTTGAAAAATACTTGGAAGACAATAACTTTATAATGGAAGAACAATCTGGTTTTCGTTGAAAACATTCGTGTGAATCTGCATTAAACTTGGTAATTGCTGATTGGAAGGAGAAGATACATGAGAAAGAGAAAATAACTGCAGTGTTTCTTGATCTCAAGCGTGCATTTGAGACTGTTGACAGGGATTATATTGTTAAAAAAGCTACACACCTATGGGGTAAGAGGAATAGAATATCTATGGTTTAAATCATACTTAACAAATAGGAAACAAGTAGTAAGATTTAATGATGAATTATCAAACAATAATTCTGTTGAACTAGGTGTGCCACAAGGGTCAATGTTGGGCCCATTATTATTATATATATTGTATATCAATGACTTTAAAAAGATTATACGTAATTCCCAAATAGCTTTTTTTGCCGATGATGGCCTTATATATGTAAATGATGTTGATATTAATGTTGCGTTAACAAAATTAAAAGAAGATATAGAAAATGTAAAAAGGTATTTAAATATGAATAAATTGAAACTGAATAATGATAAAACAAAGGTAATGATACTACCATTAATTAGAGAAATTGATTGTGTTGAAGAATTTGAGTGTGTTCAAGAAGTTAAATATTTAGGAGTTACAGTTGATAGTAATTTAACCTTTGAAAGGCATTTTGAAAATATTGGTAAAAAGATAGCTCAAAAAATCGGTTTCTTTCGAAGAATAAGAAGGAAATTATGTATTTCAATGGCTATTAAAATATACAATACTATTATAAAACCACATTTTGAGTATTGTCCAACGATACTATTATTGGGGTCTGATGGTATGATTCGAAAACTTCAGATATTACAAAATAAAGCTATGCGGTCGATCTTAAATTGCAACAGATATACACCAATAACTATAATGTTAAATAAGCTAAATTGGTTAAGTATTAAACAAAGAATAATATTTTGCACATTGTTGTTTATATTCAAAATCATAAATAATTTAATGCCAAATTATCTGCAAAGAAGATTAACAAGAAGAGTTGATGTTCAAACATATAATTTAAGAAACAGTAACAACCTAAATGTACAATTTTTCACAAATAATAGAACTCAAAATATGCTCTTTTACAAGGGAGTTCAAATATTTAATAGTCTTCCAAATGATGTACAAATCGAAAATAATATAATAATGTTTAAAAACAAAATAACTAACTTTGTAAGAAATAATTATTAAATTATATTAATTTTAAAGTGAATTTATATATTAAAATTGTAAAATAGCTTTACTAATGCTAAATAAACATATATCAATCAATCAATCACCTAATTTTTTGGATGAATGTAGTGTCTGCGTTTTAATAGTCTATAGGGCTTCCACTCCTTCTTCGGCTGCACGCAGTCTGTTGATAACATTTCACATACAGATACAAGGGTCTTTGTTCTTATTTCGTTGCAAGTGTTTTCAACTTTGATATCATTATTGTTTTCCAAAGCTGTTGGTTGTTCAGAAACCATTAGCTTTCTACGTGTTCGGTAGTTAAAGCCTATAATACAACGTCCAACCTTGGTCTACAGAGCCCTTTTTGGACATAAGAAGCCGGATAATCCGATGTTAGTGCCCTGCCATTGTAGCTTGAAAGCTGTCGTTGGATTCTTCATTCATTCTTCTATTTTAAACACCCAGTTATTTCATCATCCTGTAAAAATCGAGTTCGTTGGAGAACAAAATCCCTTGAACAAGATAAATTCAAAGGATTTTGTTCTTTTATTGATTTGTTGCTTGTGGAAGTCGTTTGCATCCGCTATGAAACCCTTCAAAGGCTTTGATAGTTCTGATTATACTGGCTGAGAATTATCGTCTTGCTATGTTTTCTTGGTTTGTTGACCACTACTTATATAAATTTGCAAAGTCACTTTCGGCAGGAAGAAACTATTACCCAGCGATAACGAAAAGGAAATAGTAGAAGGAGCACAATTTGCGTTTATAATTTTTGTTCCCTTCCGATATCTGATTCAAAATGTCCTAGACAGCACTGTATCTCTTTCGTGGTCCAAAATTTGAGAGGATGGAAACAGAGCAAACGGTGTACAAATGTCACTTTGAGAATATTATTTTCTGTAATACCTACCTCGATTGATTTAGCATCAAATTTGATTATTCAGTTGCCGCTGTAACAATGGTTAAAAGTTGCTGTGTTTTTATTTGCCCAACTGATTATTTGCCTAAAGATATATATCTCTCCCCAAAGATAAACTCTATTTGGCGCCTGTTCAATCCTAACCTCACCCTTGTCATTCCAAATCACCATCTCCTGGTTTCCGTTACAAGTACATATTTTATTAAGTATTGATCAAGCACAAAGATGATGGGCCAAACCCACCTATTTTCAGACAGCAGACAGCAAGAACAGCTTCATCCCATTAAAAGCATCAGCTTTCCCCTGGGCATGCTAACTTGTTTACGCACTCTTATCCTTATTTAAAAAACATTTTCTTTAAAATCTGACAAAATGTTTACTTAGAAAAAACAACAATGTCGAAAGGAAATAACAAACTCATCGCATTACTTATTCAAACATTGAAGTACCGACTGTTAGTGTCTTTATGGGTCACATGGCTCACGTAATTCACGTGGTACGTTTCACGTCATGTTTTTGAGGTTGGGAAAACATTTCTAAAGATTAATCTGAATGCAAAATTAATCACGGTATTAAAGCAAAACGTGATTCGGCCGTGATTTGCAATCAAATTCCAACAAACACTGCAGTGTGGCTATAAAAAAACAAAAAACAAAAATTATAAATAAAAAATTACTATTAATATTTGGGAGCATGTCGTGTGAGCACGTCCAGATGTGATAATTAATTCCGGCGATTACCTTTTGAGATAAAAGCACAGAATAAAGAAACAATACAATTTTCTTTTTGAATATAAAGTTCAAGTTGCGTTCAAAGTTGTTCAAATGAATATTTTGTTTCCTTTTCGTATCTGATGTATACATTTACAAGAGTGGAATTTAAATTAAGCAAAAGACAGCTAATAGCAGAGGTTAACCGCCGCCGCGCTGGGCACAAAAATACAAATACAAAAATTTTATTGCCTTCACATTTGTGGTGTCCAAAACAGGATTGGGCCGATCGGCAAAGCGGGTTAAACAAATTTTGAAATTGAGGACAACGCTCGCCATAAACGCGGCGCGCGCCTAATGACAAAAATAAAATTAAAGTGTCCGATAAACGACGACGTTGGTTATAAAGTGGTGGTTACACCTTTGCAATTGTTGTGCTACTTTTCTTTTGAACCTTTAAAGTATAGTTGAAGGAATGAGAAACACATTAGGGAAATGTTGACTAGTTGGAGGTAGAAGCAGTGTGTCACAACTCACTTAAGGTACTACTTATTATTTATATGGAAAAATAAACCCCTATCCGCATTCTCTAACGCATTTCAGTCCTTTTTAGTAGACACCTACATAGCTATAGCTATAGATTTTCTATCGTCATAGAAAACCATCGATTCTCCGAATCAAATTATTATTTTTTTATTGAGGCGATGACACATCCTTTTCTTCCGTTTTCTGGTCGTTGATATAAGATTATAAGGAAATTATTAAACCAAACTTGTTTCTGGTGATATTTTTGTTCTGGAAAATTGGTCTTTTGTGGTGGATGGATATGATACTTTTGCTGTGGAAAAAAGAACAGCAAATCCTTTTGTAGTTCAAAGTAAATATTGCGAATATTGTTGAGATGTTGCATCGCATATAAGCGACTACTCGAAAAGAGACACTACTCGTTCGTCCAAGTGGCCAGAACTAACTTGCATAAGATGCATTTCTTGAGTGGTGGTTTCAAGAGTTAGAAAGACTGAAACTAATGAAAGGGTTAGATTTTTTTACTCACTTAACCCACCTCACCATGAAACATACTAAAAGTTTTAAATTTTTAAAGGAACAGATTTTGTTTACCGACCTTAAAAGGTAACCCGATTACAGAAAAAATCCATAAAGTTTAGTTCTTGATAGAAGCTTCCCACAGTTAGAACAAGGCGGAAAAGTTCGATTTTCCGAAAGTTCTATTTAAAATTTTTTTTTTTTTCTGTTGGAGGTTTTCAAAATACCAGCTGGAGCACTCAGACCTAAATACCGGTTTATTGTACAACCAGATAGGAACCTTCTTCCAAAAGACGCTGCCATGATAAGAAGCCTAAGTTACCAGCTCTCACCATGCCTGTGCCGATTATCTGTAACCTCATGCGAGAAAAAGTGGGACATTCACAGAGGAAGTGCTCTGCGGTGTCCTCATCTTCTCCACAAAATTCACAGAGCGTTATTTTCACAGTAAATAAGCCAGAGATAACAATTTGGATTAAGTCTCAACACCTAAATAGACGGCCAAAGTCAAAATATGTACTTAAAATTGTATGTGAATTTGATGTACCTAGGAATGTAGACAAATAAATAAAAAGGGTAGCACAACAAAGCGGGGAGTCCTGCGGCCTAACGCATTTCTCACAACCATGTCTTGTGAGGGAATGGAGCGGACCTACAATTTCGAATCCCGATTCCGAATGGCTAATCGAGAGAAAGCGCTTTTCATGGCAATGAAATTTCTTAACCAAAGGCGGTGCCTGTAGAAAACATGTTCTTTTGTTTTCTGTTGGGATTTGAACTTCAAACGTCCCGGGTAACAGGCCAGATCTTTTTCCGAAAGGTATATGGTGCCTCGTGGTACCCGTGGTGTGATGGATAGCATGTCCGCCTGTTAATCCAGAGGTTCGAGTTCGAATCCCAACAGAGGCAAAAATGTTCTTTCCACGGGTATCGCCTTTCGCGAGGAATTGGCAAGTCCTCCGTTAGTATTCATTGCCATGAAAAGCGCTTTCTCGATTAGCCGTTCGGAACCGGCAGAAAATTGTAGGTCCCTTCCATTCCCCCACAAGGCTTGGTTGTGAGAAATGCGCTAGGCCCAGGGGCTCCTTGCTCTGTAGCGCCACCCTATTTATTTATTTATATGGTGCCTCGTATGGCCAAACGGCCAAACACTTTTGCCTTTTTTGAAATTCTTTTTTGCTGCACTGGTGCCCGTGGCGTAATGGTAAATGTGTCTGCCTAAGACAGTTGATGTCAAAGTTGAGAAACGGACTTTACTGTAGAACAATTTTTTTCTTAGAATGTGACCAAGGATCACATCCCAAGGTATGTAACACGAAATGCGGGACACCCTGTCTAATTGAAATATTATATTAAAATTTTATAAAGATCCGATCAGTCTATAAGTACTTTTGGGTGACGTATACTTTGTTACCTTAGCCTCTTATATGACGATATTTTGTTAAAGAAAACTTTTAACGCGTTTTTCTCGGAATTTTATTTTTGGGCGGCTTGTTGATGAAATCTCCGAAACTATTCAACCGAACCTTATCAAAATTCAACACTTATTCCTTAGGACTATCACTATAGCTATGTATTAAGTGTAATTATTTTTGTAACAAAAAACGATAAAAAATGCGTTTTTTTTGTAGTTTTTGGAAAAATGGCACATTATTAACAAAAAGAAATCGTATTTTATACGCTTTAGCTTTAGCTCGTATAATCCTAAAGAACATGTGATTTAATTTTGGTAAGGTTATCATAAATTGATAATAAGAATTAAAAAAAATTTCTGATTTGAAGTGTCGTATGTTGTTTACTCATGACCTTATTTATTTATTTTTATCTTTTAGTAGTAAATCACGCGACTGCGAAAAGTCCTTTTTTTCAAAAGGAAAAAACCCAAAAATAGCAAAAACACGTTCACTTTTTCAAATTGATTTCAAAGCAAATGCCAAACAAAAATGTCGACCAGCGTTCCTGGTCGTTAGTTCGGGGTGCAAAATGGCACTATCTTTCCGCTGTTAAATCTCTGGTTCTACTCTGTGGTCAATCATGTGCCTTGGCATGTATGTGTTATGTGATCTTTTAATATTTTTATTCTCTCATTCTCTCATTCATGTTGTGGAATTGATCTTGTTTGGATGTAAAAAGGGTTAATTTTTTGATTTTAGTTTATTTGCGCTCAGGCAGTTTAAAATTCTTTTAATAATTTTTACCTATATGTAGATTTTATAGAAATATATTTTTTGGATGCCACCAAAAAAGAGAACTTTGACTTTAAAGGGAAAGGTAGACGTAATCAGCTTTAGTCAAAAATATAAAAAAAAAATCATACGAGAAAAAGCAACAGAATTTAAAATAAGAAAAACCCAAGTTGCTGATCTACTGAAAAAAAAGAATGAGCTTTGAGTGAATGGCAGTCAAACTACAATGCAACTCATCTTAAAAGATGATTAATTTCGTCAAACTGCCTTGATAAAAATGTTTTCGAGTGGTTCAATGCATCTCGAAACAAAGGGTTTAAGATATCTGGAAGAGCAATTCGACATCAGGCAACAGAAGTTGCAACGCGCTTAGGAATCACAGATTTCAAAGCATCAGCAAATTATATTTAAAATTTTGTGCTTTACGTTGACTTCCCTCAAACGGACAACTCCCTTAGGCGGACAAAAACTTCTGCACCATGGCTGTCCGCCCAAGGGAGATTTCACTGTATTAAAGACTAAATTTTCTTCCCATATTCTTTCGGGAACGGAAACGGGAATGGCGAAAAAACCAGCAAACTGGAAAGTACTGAACCGATTTCAAAAATTCTTTCACTGTTAAAATGCTTCATTGTCCCTGAGCAATCTAAACTTATTTCGTCACCATTTTCCCACAGGAACGGGAACAGGAACTAAAAAAAAAAAAAAACACTGTACCGATTTCAATGCGTATTTCCCTTTACAGTACTGGGCCGATTCCAAAAACTATGTCATCGTTAGAGTGCTTAACTGTTCCTGAGTAATATAAACTATATTTCATCCCCATTCTCCCACTAGAGTGGAAACTTGGAAACTACTTAACTACTATAACTCAATTCGATTATCGTAGGGCCTGAGCTACGCCGGGCGGGTCAGCTAGTTCTCTATTATATTCTCACGATTTCTTATGCAAGAATGCAACTCACTCTATTTCCAGTCCCTCGATGTTGGAAACAAGAGATGTTTCCAATTACTAATGCTGACTAGATTACCAGACGCAGAGTCATAAAATTTTGTATATAAATTCAAGTAAAATAAATGTTTTTTGAGTTCGAGAATGACTGAACACCAGTAAACACTGATCTTTTATTTTTGATTTTATTTTGTGCTATTACTATCCCCCCACCTATGATAGGGTGGTATTAGTACAAGGTTAAACATACAACAAATCACGAAATTCTTTGACGCTTTCAGAGGTCTCAACAATACTATTTCTTAATGATCGATTTGTTTGGGACATTTCGCTTCGAAAAAAGGGGAAGTGGATTATTTATGATGACGTCCAAAATAAATGGATTCCTATGAAATCTTCTTATTAAATGCTACCGGAACTGATCCTTATTTTAAACACAAATGGTGATTCATGAAAAAACTAAAATATATCATATCGTCATAAGAGTGGTTCACACTACAATTTGTCGGACGGACTTGGTCTGAAGAATGTTGAACGGTCGTATGTAGCTTGCGTTAAGATTTATTTGACTCATCTTCAAACCTAAGTTGGACAATTGGTCGGTAGGGGATTCTAATTATCCTACTAATAGTGCAGTCAATGAAGCGAAAAATAGGGCCCAACCTCCGAATTTTTTTACTGTGAACCGATTTACATGAAATTTTGGAATTAGGCTCATCTTACCCTTAAATTCAAAAGTGAAAATGATTTGCACACCGCCACCACCCTGGGGGAGGTTGCCACCCCTTCTCGGGGTGAATTTTTTTTTTTAAATAACCTCGGATATCGATAGAAGGCCTAATTTTAAGCAAAAAAACAAATATAAAGTTTTTTGTTAAGTCCAATACTTTTCGAGTTATGGGCAATTGAAAATTCGCAATTTGTTCACGTTTTTCATCTATTTATTGCAAATATCTCCAAAACTATACGTTTTATCGAACATTTTATGAAGGACAAAATTGTAGCAGGTAAAACAATGAACAATTTAATTTTTAATAAAGTATTCTAAGAATAATATTAAGCTAGATATAAAAGATCAAACCATTTTTTATTTTGTCTGAAATTTAATCGTTGTGGTCAATGCCATTAACGGCGAGCAGATGCATTTTATGCATTCTGATACAAGAGGATGTTTTGTAGTGCTTTAAATAAGCTTTAAAATGAGCACTATTAAAAGTCTTTTGCACGTAAAATAAGTGAGCTGTAGTGCAAATAAGGAGAGCATCTAATGTTTTTTTCTTTTAAATCAATGAGTTTTTGGACCATAACTCCTTCAATTTTTATGCTATCACAATTTGTAAGAAACCATTGTAAAGGTAATTAAGAGAGCTAAAACATCCTTGATTGCAATATATAGTAAACAATTTTTTGCTTAAACGGTGAAGGGTTAAAGGACTTAAGAGAGGCTGTGATTGCGCTGCCACGCGCTCTTTAAACAATCATATCTCCGTCAATTTTTGTTTGACAGAAAAAACTAAAAGACCAAACTGTTTGTCAAAAAAATACCAAAATTTTTTATTCTTACACTATTATACGTATCTGTCGTCATTTTTGAGATATTATGAAAAAAAGTGGGGTTTTTAAAAATTTGAAAATCTGTTGTTTTTTTTTAATCATGACTTTTTTGAAAAATATGTGCCCAAAAGCAGCCAAACTGATACTATCTATCAAACTCTTCATAAAAAAACTTAATTTTAGGCGGAATACAATTAAATTTAATTTTGGTGGAAATGGCACTTATGAAAGACATTGATTTAAAAGAAAAAAACATTAGATCTTCCCCTTATTTGCACTACAGCTCACTTATTTTACGTGCAAAAGACTTTTAATAGTGCTCATTTTAAAGCTTATTTAAAGCACTACAAAACATCCTCTTGTATCAGAATGCATAAAATGCATCTGCTCGCCGTTAATGGCATTGACCACAACGATTAAATTTCAGACAAAATAAAAAATGGTTTGATCTTTTATATCTAGCTTAATATTATTCTTAGAATACTTTATTAAAAATTAAATTGTTCATTGTTTTACCTGCTACAATTTTGTCCTTCATAAAATGTTCGATAAAACGTATAGTTTTGGAGATATTTGCAATAAATAGATGAAAAACGTGAACAAATTGCGAATTTTCAATTGCCAATAACTCGAAAAGTATTGGACTTAACAAAAAACTTTATATTTGTTTTTTTGCTTAAAATTAGGCCTTCTATCGATATCCGAGGTTATTTCAAAAAAAATTCACCCCCGAGAAGGGTGGCAACCACCCCCAGGGTGGTGGCGGTGTGCAAATCATTTTCACTTTTGAATTTAAGGGTAAGATGAGCCTAATTCCAAAATTTCATGCAAATCGGTTCACAGTAAAAAAATTCGGACCTAAAATGCTTCATTGACTGCACTATAACTAATTGTACACTGTGAGCTGTAAACTGTAATATTAACAGTATATTTTTGTTTTCAGTAGGTGTAGTGATAGTGGTTTGGTTGTTTATTGAGTAAAGTGAACATAAAAATACGTTTTTGTTTCATTTTTATTGAAAAGAATAAATTTTCAGAAACAATGAACCTACTACACGGAGTGGTAAAGAGTGCAACTCATATTTGGCTAGGTATTTCAGTTCGCAATTTGTCTATTGACCTTCTTCTCATTTTATCAAGTTCAATTTATAAAACAGTCATACTTATAACAAACTCTCAAACTTTGTTCAAGTTTGTTGCATTACTCTACCATCCCTCGGAATCGTATAGCTATAATAAATATGTAAATAAAGTGGCGCAACAGAGGAGGGATCCCAGGTGCCTACCGCATTTCTCACAATCAAACCTTATGAGAAATGAAGAGGACCTTAAATTTTTGCCGATTCAACGGCTAATCGAGAGAGCGCTTTTCATGGTAATGAAATTGCTATCGGAGGACTTGACAATTTCTCGCGATACCCGTGGAAAAATATTTTTTGTTTTGTGTTGGACGAACCTAGAAACTCCCACCTAACAAGCCGACATGCTAACCATTACGGCACAGGCACCACTCGTATAGCTAACGCGAGCAGTTTTGTTCGGCTCCTGTTAATCAATGTGTAACAAACAGTAGCAGGGCATGGAGAGGTGGTGCCATCTTTACGAGTTCTTTCTCAAATTTTTTAAATTTTTTTTCTTGCAACATTCAGACACAAATATCGGGAAATAAAAATTATTATTGCCGTCTTGAATGTTGTATATACTTAAGTATATTTACATACTTGCCTTAAAGTTTTTGCTTTTGATATCTCCCTTCGACCTTTAGTGCCATTGAGTCCTTTTTGTCGCAACGCACACAAACTATCGAATCTTTGTATTGGTTTCTAATCCGTTTCGAAACATCTAACGTATTGTAGTCTTACCACACTCAAGGGACTTATCTCAAAAGCCAGCTAATGTTCATTGAACCAAAACTAAAGACCAGAATTTCATATACTACATGTAACCAAGCCACAGCACTTTGAATTTACATTAAAATTTTATCATTGATAACATTTAGCAACCCGATACTTTAGAACCCAACGTAAGGTGACATGCAAACTCTCTTGTATATAATTTTACTTCCCCTGGTGCTCTGACCAATGAATTCAAAAAGTTAAACCACAATTCAAATTCAGTTGCATGGGATGTTTGGGCTCTGGGCAGGCCAATGTTGAGTATAGAAATGTTCCATTCCATGAACAACCACAAAAGTTGTTTCAACACACACACACACTAAACACATCACCTCGACAGATATTGTTTTAAATAATATCTAATTTGACAGCTCTGAATAGTTTTCATTCACTTGCACGCAAACACCACTCTCCACACTCCACACACAAAACACAAAATTGACAAATAATTAGTCTGGTCAAGATTTATCAATGTAGTATGCAATGTATACTCCTGTCAGATAGGGTCACGTCACAAAGGCACCTTGTTTTCAGTCTTTAATGAAAGGGAAATGTCAAAAGCATTATTTAATTTGTCTATTGAAGCATAACTGAAGTAAAGAGCTTACGTCATTTAACTCCTTTGAATTTATTCATTGGGGTTATTGATCTCATCATCAGGGGCTTCTTTTCATCAACTTCTATAGACACACACACAAGACACAATGCTGGTTCGAATGTGCAAAGTGAAAGACTACCACACCTCCTGCTGCTGTTTCTGTCACTGCTGCGACACTCAGATTATATATATGTATATGTATAAGTATCAATGGACACAAATTGAATTGACATTCTTCCCAGCATGGTGCCCGGCACGGCCGTGGTTGCTTCAGTGCCATTTTCTATAAATTTTCCATTTCCAAACTGAGAAATGTTCAAGTATGGAGTTTATTTCTACGTACGTACTTACATTTTGCTTGTTGCGTTTAGTACTGTTTCCAATTTTGTGTTCATATTCATAGCATTTCCAACTTTGGGGCGCACAAGTCTGACAACATTACTTTGCCATAATTTTTGTTCACTTTGAAGGAAGCCCATATCATCATTCTTATCGTAGGACAGGTGAGTATTTTCCTGTTGCTGCTATACTAAGATAGAGGAGACGATGCGCTTTGCGCTGCTTTAGTAGTTGTTCCGTCGATCGATCGTTTAATGTTTAATGGATTTGCAGTCCATTTGGTCATTTGCAATGCCATTCACGATTAAAGTAGGTACGTGTTTACTATGGATGTACATATTTCATTACTATTTTATTTGTAGAAGATACTCAGGCAGCATGGTTTTTTTTTTTAAACAAGCGACAACCGCAGATATAATGTGTACTTGAAAGTGGTTTTGCGTTAACGTTAAAAAGGTGTGCAACTATGCAATGAACTGCGGTTCCTGCCAAGAACCTTAGATTTATGAGATTGTATTTGCTTTAAGGGTTTTTGAATGTTTTTGAATATTTCGCTTCAGATTTTTTAAGAAAATTCATGTAGATTCACTTTGTAAGTAACATTAATTGAAAATCAAATATCACTTCATATGAATGTGAATCAAAAAGTAATTGAGGAAGCTTCATATGAGTAGCTCCGAGCTGCGACCTCAAATGAGCATTAAGTTCTCTATTTTCATCTCATCCATGATACTTTATTTTCCTGTCAGATATTTAGGCTACCCTTTTCGTTGGCCATATCGTGAGATGTGATTCTTGGTCATATTCTAAGTAAAAAATTGTTCTACCGTCCACTTTTTAACTTTGAAATCACTTTTTGACGATTTCAAAAAAGACCATAACTTTGGTGTACCCTGAGCCTTGTTACGTTCGATTTCTTTGTCAGTACCCATCAGTACTGAGAGACCTCATTTTGGATTTTATTTTAAATAGAAATACTGATCTTTAAAACTGTGCTCAAATTGGTCTGTTACGGTTTTAGTGTTGCCAGATTTTAAATTTTAGATGGTTTCGAAGTTTTCTTCCCCGAGCGAAGCTTTGTCTTGCCCAAATATTGACACAAAATCTGCTAAAATGAATTTAATTATTACGAATCAACATTACAACACTGGCTACAAATACCGTCGGCTGATACACCCACAAGAGAACAATTATTAATAAGTGACAACAGCACGCGGTTGTGCGTACAGAAAGAAGGTCACCCATCTGAACTCTTACAGCGCTAGACTAGACTTAATTGCGGTGTTCTAAAAAGAACCGATGCTTCCGAGTGATATGGCCGTTGTCATGTGCTGTGTTGAAACGATCTTTGAGGTCTTGAATGTCGATTGCTTTAAGGCCATGTATGGAGAGTATGGAATTTCTTAAAACCATCTCTTGTGAATTGAGATTCGTCTGTCCAAAGATTTCTGTTTATAAACTGGTGGTCATGCAAGCTTCTCTCTAGCACCCAGCTACTCTTCCAGGCTCATTTCAAAAGCATTCGAAGCAGTTCTTACACAGGCATATGGTTGATGCGGGTATGGTACGTTTCGTCATTTTTATTTCGTTTATTGTTGTTACGCCCAAGTTGTTTCGCATTTTGTTGTTGCGCATTTTGTTGTTAAATTTTTCGTTTGCTTAGTTTATTTATATTTCGATATTTCTCGCTTCGCTTTGCATTCGTTTCGTTTAAAGATCATTTGGCCTTTGATTACTTTATATTTGGCTGGTTTCGCTTTCTATTGTTTCGTTTTTCGATTAGTTCGCTTTTGTTTATATAGATTTTGATTATTTCGCCATCGTTTGATTGGTATTTTGCTTTTTGTGGATGAAAAAAGAGGCTAGAGGTGTAAAAATTCGCGCGAATTTTTACACCTCTAGCCTCTTTTTTCATCCACAAAAAGCAAAATACCAATCAAACGATGGCGAAATAATCAAAAATTTAACTGTATACCGGTTATTTTTGTATTTTAACAGTTTGTTTAGCTTCTCATCAAACTTTATTGAAAATTGATTAGAACCATCAAAGATATATCATATTTTAGAAGCATTTTCAGAAGCAATTAGTCAGAAATAATATCAAATTTCGAAATATTTATTAAATTTCTGAAAAACCGAACAGCTCGATTTCACAAGCAATAATAATCTGATAATGAGCGAAGTAATTGAATGCCAAAACAATAAATTATCGTAGAGACAAAATGCGAAAAAAATGTTATCGAGATAAATAAAGTCTAAATAATCATTTGGAAGTTCAATGGAAATGCGAAAAAAATGGTAAGCAAGATAAGAAATGCAAAGTAAGTGTGCAGCGAAATGATTGAAAATCCAAGTAACAGAAAAACAAAACAGGCAATGCGAAGTAAACAAAAATAATTGTGTCAAAAACAAAATAATAGAATGCGTAATAAAATGTGCGAATCAATAGGCACCCGGTTGATGCATATTTTTGCCATGAAATTCTTTGTTTGGAAACATTAAACTGTTGATCCAAGCACCTTATGCTGATGGAAGTATCGATTTTAAAAAGCTGCCAGTATTCTTTCATCGCCCGAAACTCTACTTGTCGTTGTAGCTCCCGCGCGAGGTCTTGCAGTTAATACTGATCCTGTTTCTCGAAACCTTCGAAAGGTATTTCCAAATCCATTTCGAGAAGGAAGTCGTTTGTTATTATAAAGTTGCTGGTTTCTTCGTTGTTGCTTTTCTTGGATTTCATTACACAACCCAAATGAATAAAACAAAATGGCTGCGTATTTTTTCTTTCGTAAATGAAGGATTTTGATACCAAGTTAAATTGGCATAAGTACACTTTTAGCCCTTTTTCCGTCAGTGTAAAGTCATAAAAATTACCTTAAACTATTAATTCTTGGAAAAATACTCCAATTGCCAAGTTTTGCAATAAAATACGATTAGCAAGATTAGATTTTTACCAGTTTAAGGTTTTTCCAAATATCTTAAAATGTATGGGTTTTTGAGTGCACTTATTGATGAGTTTTTTTAAATATAGAAAAAAATAAGAAAAAACTTTATGTTTATTAAACATTTTTTTGAAAATGAAGTCAGTCAAAATTCGGCTCAAGGAAGAAAATTTGAACACCATTTAAAATTAGAAGTTCTGAAACCATACCAGACCAATTAAAACAAAGTTTAAAAGATAAATATTTCTACTAAAAATAAAATCCAAACTGTGGTCTCCACCGTTAGTACTGACAGAGAAATCGAACGTAACATGGGTCAGTGTAGACCAAAGTTAGCCTTTTTTTTAAATCGTCAAAAAGTGATGTAAAATTTGAAAAGCGAACTTTACTGTAGAACAATTTTTTCCTAAAAGTGTGACCAAGAATGACATCAAAAAGTATGGCACACGAATTACGGGACACCCTGTATAGGGTGTTTTGTATAAGATACAACAAAAACCCAGAACGCATAGATTGTTTCTTATTTACTTACTTAGGTGGGCATTACAGTTCGGGGTGAACCTGGGCCTCAACCAACATCCTTCTGTAACGACTTCGATTTCGGGCGAGCTCCCTCCAGTTTTGAACTCTAAGTCAGTTAAGGGGTTCATCCACTTGATTGCGCCACCTAAGACGAGGTCTTCCCCTTCCGCGATTTCCCTGCAATGTGCTTTTGAAAACCCCACGAGCCGGAGCGTTTGGGTCCATTCGCTCTACATTGCCCAACCATCGTAGCCTCGCGATGCGTACTCTTCTGGCTATGCCCATGTCGCGGTACAGCTCATACAGCTCGTTGTTGTATCCTCTTCTCCACACATTGTCTTCGCATACGGGACCAAAGATCATTCGGAGAATTTTTCTTTCGAAACGACCAAGAGTTTCCTCATCCGCTTTCGATAAGGTCCATACTTCCGCGCCGTAAAGCAGGACTGGTATGATCAAGGTCTTTTTCTAGAGAGGGTTTTGTTTCTCCGCCTTCTTAACCCAAAGAAGCAACGGTTGGCAAGAGTTATTCTCCGTTTGATCTCCGCACTGATGTTGTTGTCCGTGTCTACAGCGGATCCTAGGTAGACGAAGTCCTGTACTACCTCGAAGTTATGTCTGTCTATTGTGACTTTTTGTTTCGTCGATGTTCTGTGTCCTTGTTTTATGACAACATATACTTCGTTTTGCCCTCATTAACCATCAAACCCATTTTTGCCGCTTCTGTTTCAATACTCGCAAAAGCTCCTATGACATCACGTCAATCTGCGTAGGCGAGTAATTGTACAGACTTTTGAAAGATTGTTCCTCTGGTGTTGACGTTTGAGTTTCTTACAATCTTTTCAAGTATGATGTTGAAGAAATCGCATGACAGTTTGTCGCCTTGCCTAAAACCTTTTTCGACATAAAAGGTCTCGGTGAGTACTTTACCGACCTTGACGGAGCAACGTGAATTTTCCAAAGTCATCCTGATAGATTGATTCAAGACAAGAAAAAAGCTTTTCAGAAAAAAGGTACATTTTTAAAGAAAATCCTTTTTGGATTTTATTATTTTTTGGATTTTATATTTTTTATTATTCTCTTTATATTTTTTAATTTCTTTATATTTTTAAAATAAAAAAAGTTAAAAATTAAAAAAAAATTAGCACCTGATGAAGTGTGGAGTTTTGAGACTCCCCACTTCATCAGGTGCTAATTTTTTTTTAACTTTTAACATTTTTTACCAATGTGTCCAATAGACATTGGACCAATTGCACACACCCACAATTCCATGCAGATCAGAATGCTCATTTCCAACTAATATCCAGCTGCATTGAAAAGCTCGGCGTCAAGGCCGTATGCAAATCCAATTTTATCTGATTTGAGTTTGTATATGGCAAACTTAGCTTAGATCGTGAGGATGCCATTCTTTATCTATATGGCGTCGTCCAAGTGGAATGGAACATTCTGCTTAGTAGCGAAATTTGTGTATTCATCTCCATCAGTAACTATTGCAACTCTATTACTATGTTTCTCTGCTGGTCTTTACAGGCTTGAGGCTTGCCACTCTGCCACATCTTTGTTGAACTTTGAAATCTTATTCCTAAACTCTTTTCGCCTAAACGTCTTAATTTATGTACGCAAAGTCCTTTTTAGGTAAGTAAAAATCATAAAATGTTGGAAACATTGCTCTGACTTTATTTTTTTAATGAGTGATTTTTTAAAAGGTTTCGAATAAAAACACATAAAATTCAGAAAAATGCATAAAACCTTTAGTTTGAATCGATAGTACAATAGTTTGAAGATAATTACATGCAAATTTTGGCCGCGGGTGCTCCTCGAAAGGTCCATCCGCTTAGTCTATATTTGAAATACTCTTTCTAACATTTCGGCCGGGAACTCACGAATAAGTGCTTTAATGTTGGCTTCGAGTGTATCAGTCAGCGGGATTGTCGCTATTGACAGGAGTCTTAACACAGCCCCACAAAAAGTAGTCTAGAGGCTATAAATAGTACGATCTAGTTAGCCGATTGACCGGCCCTGAAATAAGCTGTTCACCTCTCAATTGGTACATTCTTAAGCGTGTTGTGTGGCATCTGGCATGTAGCACCGTCTTGTTGAAACCACATGTAACTTTACGTTAGAGCGTGTTGTTGTTTCAATTGCCAACAATGTAAATTTGGTGGGAAATTTAGTCACAATAAGCCCCGAATAGCCGCGTCAATAAGTCGATTAAGTTTACCATAAAATGGAAGAAACGCGCGATGAACTTTTATCGTAATACCAAATCGCAATACCGTAAGCAAGAAATGGCTTATAGGTAATTTTTCGTAAGTTAGGCACTTATTTACCCAGCTGTTAGTAAAATACGCCATGGATTGAATTGGATGACCCTTTCAACAGCAATACACTGTCTGCCTTTATTATTAGCCGCTGCTAAAAGCACGAGCTATTGTTTTCCCAAGAAATGGTGGGCTTACTAAATTGAAACTTTACTCATATTGTTTGTTGATTAAAGAGATACTCCTATTTACGTGCTGCCATACACGTAAGAACTTTGTTTTTTGAAACGCAGTTTTCTGATTAGTCGTAAAAGTCATTAAACCTAGACACATTAGTTCACATAGAAAATTGTCATAGCTGTGCACAATTTTCTTTCTATTCGGTTATAACTTTGATCCCGAGTATTTTTCAAACTTACCTGACAATAATTGGTAGAGACATGGTTGTGTTCCTCGTTCGTTGGTTCGTTCGATTGCAATTATTATTTATATTTTCCTAAATGAAAATAATTAATTCATTTTAAAGATTAAAATCACTAATCTGTGCTTTGAACAACAATTCGCTGTTGAAGTTCATGAATAAATCGACGAGAGGGTTACCTTAATAGAATAGAATGGAATGGAATACGAAATATTGTTTAACATACTCGTTCTCACCATTCCACCCGAGTTAATTATTCGATCATTGCGATGAAGTAATCGTCTCAGCGCACATTAGTTATATCACTAATAACAGGTGAGAAGCGCCTTGTTGTAATGTTAACATTCCCTCCCAATAGAGACTTGATTTAACCAGAACTGGCTTATTTTGGTTTTGAAAACTGTCATCCTGGTAAGGATGAGTCAATGATAATTGTTATTTCATGCAACAATCGATTGAAAGGCATTCGTATTTCAAAGTGCGCATTTGTTTTGATTGATTTATTTTGTTATCGTTAGATAATTTAAGCTTAAAGGTGGATACACATTTTTGTCGAATAAAGAATCGAGTGTTTATTTTGAAAAAATATTTTTCTTATCACTTTAGTGACAATAAACAATTTTTATCTTTGATAATTTTTTGTTGTAATTTGTTCAGGAGCCTGTTGTCATCGAAGCAAATAAGTACTTATATAAAAAGTAGGTTGTAAATATTGCTTTTTTTTCTACAAAAACTACGCTTCTCATTGTTAGATCGACGAAAACAAATAGAGGTTAGGGATTCCACATGCCTTCGATGCAATTGCCATCATCAAGCCTCCTTAGGTGGCCTACGTTGTCTGCCAGGCGGGTAATCGGAAAAGCGATGAGGAGGTGCTTCGTTCTTCACATAAAATATGTTCAGACATCTCAGGTGCAGAGACTGTTTTTAAATATTTTTCTCAACACAAAACAGCCGAATATTAACGGAAAACTTTTTTCTCAAAGCAGACTGATGCCGATCCAGTTGTGAGATGTTTCATGCTGTTGTCAGTAAAACCAGGAACGGATCTTTACTAATAATATTCATTCTTAATTTAAAAAAACAGTGATTTGCAAGTGTGATCCTTCGATTGTTCTTTCCACTGATGTCGTCAGAATAATAGTGGAGGCCTGTTAAACAGACTTTTTGACTTTATTGTATCGGGTGTTTTTTTTAGAGGATGGTTTTTCGAATAGTGATAAAACCGACATCTTGTGGTCAAATCAGCCAACTCTAATGTGATTTATGTTCAGTTTGCTTTGCCATTTCATCATGAACAGGTCGACAAAAGAACAACGCTTGCGAATTGTGCAAATTTATTTCGAAACTAATTGTTCCGTTCGCGGAGTTTACCGCAAGCTCCGTTCATTTTACGGTTGACATAATCGTCCATCAGAGACATTAATTCGGTTAACCATGGATCGTTTTCGCACTACGTTTACTTTATGTGATAATACGCATCCGCAGAGACGTCGCGTCGAACAGTGCGCACCGAAGAAATAATTGCCGCTGTATAGAGCAAAGTGTTGAAGAGAACCCAAATGAATCGATTAGCCACAGATTAGCAATTGGAGATTTGTCCATCAACTTGATAGAAGATTTTGCGCAAAGATCTTGGCTTACAAATGACGACTACCAAGATCCAGCTTGTGCAAAAATTAAAGCCGCGAGACCATGCAATGCGTCGTGATTTCGGTGTATGGGCCGAAAATGAGATTGATTTCGATGCTGATTTTCATCGCAATATTTTGTTCAGTGATGAGGCTCATTATTGGTTGAATGGTTACGTCAACAAGCAAAATTGCCGCATTTCTAGTGAACAGAATCCACATGAGTACCTTGAGACGCCATTACATCCACTGTTTGGTTGTGCTGTGCTCTATGGGCTGGTGGAAGGTGGAGTCATTGGGTCATACTTCTTCCGAAATGATGCTGGCGAGCCAGTTACCGGTATGGAGCCATGATAACCGACTATTTTGTTCCCGAATTGGATGGAATGAATGTGGATGAGATGTGGTTCCAACAAGACGGCGCTACATGCCTTGTCACACGTCGCACGTCGCACAATCGATTTATCGCTAATTTCGCGGAATGGACCTGTGAATTGGACTATTTTCTTTGGGGATATGTGAAGTCGCTCGTCTACGTCAACAAACCAGAAACGTTAGGGGGCTTGAAAGCCTACATTTGTGGCGTTATTGCCGACATACGGCCTCAAATGCTTGAAAAAGTGGTTGGACCTCTAGACTTGGCTATATTCGAGTCAGCCGCGGTGGCCACATGCACGAAATCATATTTTAATTTATTAATGGCATAAAATTATCCTTCCAATAAAGTTAAATTGATGGACATTAAAACGATCTTATTGTGTTTTATTTCAATTCGAAGTTTTATACCTCTTAAAAAATACCTAATCACCGATATTCTTTAATAATGATTTGTATAAATAAATGTAGAAATAACTGTTTATTTCTTAAAGTTTCAACGAACACTGTAGAAAATTAGCAGGATGGGTTTTTCGACGGTATATTTAAGGGGGTTACCTCATTTGAAGCCTTTCTTTCAACAGAAAAAAATGAGGTGCTCCCCTTAAATGGCACAAAAAATAAAATTACGGTCGAACCCGAAATCCGACTAATTCTTAACCACATACATATTTTAAAACTGATCATAGAATTTCACCTTTATTTTTCAAATTTGTATCTACTTTACTATTTTAATGTCAAAATCGTTTTCTCAGAGAAAGGAAAATACTAACTTTCGGGGGTGTCTTCCGACTTACGCCCACTAATCATTTTCATCAATGGATAGTGTTTTTTTAGAACTCAGTTTTGACTGACTGTCTAGGTCTAGGGTATTCTAATACAAAACAAAACAAAAAAATAAAAGCAAAAGTTATTCTAATTACGAGTATGTATGTATCTTTTGTGTACAGAAAACACGAAAAATACTTTTGTGATAGCATTGAATGACTTCTAATGGAAATTCTTTAATAGAAATTACCGCCAGCCAACAATATCGTTAAGAGTGTCTTTGTGTTCATTGTATGTATTTGGCTTTTGTCATTCTCATTATATTTTCCTTAATATCTTTTCGAAAATATATCTTTTATTTCTGTTGTTAGAAACGTTAAAAAAATATGTACATTGTACAGCCATCATTGTCTAAAACGGTTAATAAGTTTAGCGCTATGTACATTTCCGAATTTAAAACTCCTGAACGTAGATACTTTTATGTTTCTTTAGGATGTTTTGAACAAGCAATCACTGTTACATGCATGATGTCGAGCCCCAACGCTCTGCCTTTCTTGAAATTCTTGTCTCAATAAAACAGATTTAAGCATGGCCCCCCTTCAAAAGGATACAAAAGTCCCAGAGAGAAAATATTGAAGTAAAAGTATTACCTACCCCCGCGAATTCACTGCGACACAGTACAACACAACTCAATTCGTTTAAATGATTTTGCAGATTTTATTTTTTCTTTGTCGCAAATAAACAACTGAAAATGCTGCAATACAACATACTCTCAGGGGAGCGACGGACGAGTTGCTAATAAAATCCAACCAAAGGCAAGTCATTGCACTGCGTGTCTCTTGGAAGACCATAGAAAACTCGTCACACTTTTGGCAAAATTGAATCCATCTGCGACGCATTTTGAGGCAAACAGTACACACAACATGCAAACATATACGAGCAAAGTATACACAAAGTATGCCTTATTTGTCGAAGAGTTGTTAGTATAGTCAATGAACATTTACTTGTTTTTGCCGTCGGTCGATCGGTGGGTTGGATTATTTTTAATACTTTCAATTCATATTCTTTGTGTTTTATTTTGCTAATGACAAACAAAACGTATAGTGAACAGAGAACGGGAATGCCGACTGCAGACAATTGAGGTCAACCTTGAGCGATTCCCATGATGATAAAAGAATATTTCATTGTTACCCGTGAATGGTTTGTGACCAATATAATAGCCTTAACTGTTATCTCGATAATTATTTATAAACAACCTATTCGATGTTAGCTGTTTTTGGTTTAGTGTTGTGATTTCAAATTACCTGTTTGTGTACGCACTTGATGCAGTCAGCTGTTTCCACATTGAACAAGTTAGCAATACAAAATACACAACATTGTAAGCTGGGACCCGAGACTAAACTCAACATTGGTAATACTAGGTGTACGAATGTTTCAGTGAAGGGCTATAACCCTTCCAAAGATCTGAAAAGATTGGTCCTGGAGCTACACGCTTGTGCCTTTGTGGTTTAACACCGTTGCAAAGAGTTCTTTCCATCTTCTGAGCTGATAAGTAGTCCACATTATGCTGTTTAGAGCAGAGGGTCCTCTTAAAGTTCTTGATAAGATCAGAGATTCGCTTAGGTATTTGCTTTAGTCGGCCTTAGTGAGGTATCCGTTCGGAGAAGAAAATTCTCCGGTTTCGAGGTATTCTTCCGTACAGCTGTTCGGAATTCTTCCCCGACATTATTTTAACACACCCGGTGAACTATGTTGAAGTGCAATCAAGTGCTTTATTTGTGAAATTTCTAACAATTTCTGATTTATGTACTTCCGATTTCGTCCGACGTTCCGGACACTTCTCTGCACCGAACGGATAGCTCACTAGAAGCGAGCATTTTTATTAAAAACTTCGGTGGTCAATCTGAAGTTCAATCTGATGCTAAAGAAAGTTTGTCGTGTCCAGTTCCATTCCGTTCTTTTCTGTTTTCCTCTGGCTTGCGTTTTATGTATACTTTCCAATCCAACCATGTCTAGTGAAGAGATTAAATAAAACAAAACTATTTAATCGCCCTAATCTTCCTTTATAAATGCTTCTTTGTATGTTCAGTTCTGTTTTTAACTGTTTCCAGAAAAGGTTTATTTCCCTTTTTTTTGATTTTGGGTAGCCATTTGATATATCAGGTTCTTGGCTTACAAGTTCAAAAGTCGTTATTATTTATTGTTGTTTCCGACATCTTTTCTATAGAATCAGAATCAAAAAACTTGTTTTTTAAGGGCACTGTCACACCTGGAACGTCGATTTTTCGTGAGTTTTTTGTAAAGAAAGTATGAAATGGATTTAAACGATATTTAGTACCGTATTAATACAGGTTTGAACAATATTTTGTAATTTTTTCACAGCAAAATATTCATTACAACTGAACTTAGGTAAAAGCATGTAAAAAAAATATTGTTTTGCGGTGACCAAGATTCCATAAGACATAAGTCCCCGGGACATAAGTCCCCGGGACATAAGTCCCAACTTTTATTTCTGGGACTTATGTCCCACTCAAGTGAGACAAAAGTCCCAACTTCGGTTTGGGAGTTATGTCCCACGCCATCGGGACATTAGTGCCAACTTTTTTCCGTTGAAGATTGGGACATAAGTCCCAACTTTTCAGGAATAGAGCTTAGTAAATCGTTGTACATTTCTACTAAGCAACCAAACAATTTTTGCTTGCCATAAAGAAATTTTTTTTACTAAATTCTTAAAAGTAAAATAACATCCCCAATTTCCGGAAAACCATATCTCTACTTTCTAATGCGTAGTAAGTTTGCTTTTTGGAAAAAGAAGCTTTAAGAATTTGAGAAAAACTCGGATAATTTTCCAGAAGGGCTGCTTACGATCAGTATAACGAGATTTACAAGGGGAAAAGAAGGAAGGAACACCGAATTCTCAAAAAAAAAAAAAAAAGAAGCAGCATGAGCGCTCGTTTGAAGAAATTGAGAGGTGCCATGACAAAAAACGAGATTCGGAAGTTTTACCAAAAGGTAAAAAGATCCTGCCAGGGTGGCAAACCCCGAACTCAACCCTTCAAAGACCAGCAGGGAAACATAGTTGTAGAGTCACAGTCGCTACTGAGGATCTGGAAAGATCACTTCTGCAGACTGCTTACCGGCGATAAAGACACAAATTCCGCTGTCAGGCAGATTGCACCATTCAGCTTGGACGATGATCAAGAATGCCGTCCTCCCGACCTAGAAGAAGTTTAGCTTGTCATATGCAAACTTAAACCAAATAAGACTGCAGGTGCAGATGGCCTTGATGCCATCTAAGACGGATTTGGATTTGGATTTGGGACTTTTGTCTCACTTGAGTGGGACATAAGTCCAAAAAAAAAAGGTAACATCTTTTTCTGGTACTTAATACATAGTTGGGATTTCAAAAATTTTGATTTTGGAATTTTTCGGGACTTTGAAAAAAACAGTTTCGATTTTCACCAAAAACTTGGAATTTTAATCGGCTGTAAAATCGGTTCTACCCGTGGTGCGATGGTTAGCATGTCCACCTGCTAACCCAGTGGTTCGAGGTTCGAATCCCAGCAGAGGCGCAAAAAATGTTTTTTCCCGGGTATCGCCTTTCGCGAGGAATTGGCAAGTCCTCCGTTAGTAAATTCATGCCATGAAAAGCGTTTTCTCAATTAGCCGTTCGGATCCGGCATAAAATTGTAGGTCCCCTCCATTCCCTCACAAGGCATGGTTGTGAGAAATGCGCTAGGCCCAGGGGCTCCTCGCTCTGTAGCGCCACCCTATTTATTTTTTTTAAAATCGGTTCTATGGAGAAAAAATAAAAACCCACAATTAAGTACCTCGTTTTTATATTAACAATGAGTGTGAAAAATTTGAAGATGATCCGTTTTTGAGTTAACTAATAAACTAACTAACGACTTCAAAAAAAGTGGTTTTGAGAAATCCGCGTTAAAAGTTTCAAGTTGATGTAAAACATAATATAACACGGTGTAAATACGACTATGTAAATGTACTACCGTTAACCGTCGCCACTATAATGTATACAGTATGCTACCCACAGCTGCTTGCTAAAAGTTGTCGGTAAATTCGTAAGTAAGCATTGTAGTACTGTGTTCGCTCACCAAGTGGCACTGACTCGAACGAAAGGCGCCAACTTTGAACGGCCGGAGACTATTCATCAGATCGACCTGAAAATTTCAGGAGATATTCTTCAGATGTTGTACTTTAATACATATATATTTTTTTAAATCGATTTTCGACACTACAGGTGCGACGACAGTGCCCTTAAATGAACTACAAACGTTTTGCACTTGGTTACGAATAATAAACGGTCGTAGAAAAGAACGTCATATTTCCGTTTCATTCTGAATTTGTTATATTTTTCTATTCTAGAAGATTTTGTACTTCGAAATCAGTATAAAAATTGTACCTAATAGATTTTTTCGTATTTCGTAGCAAATGTTCTATTACGACGGGATTTCTAATAATGCTTATTGGCCAGGTTCACAACAACTTCGAAAGTTCGAAAATATTATCTTAAGAATCTGTCAGTTTATGAACTACTATATTAACTTTGTTTCAGTCTTAAATTGGTACTTTGATTCACCTTTCGATTCTACATTATGTAGTTAGTAGTAAAATTAATTGCAAAACATACATATTTTTTCATATTGAAATTTAGCAATTTGACTTCGAAGTATTTGTGTAAAGCAGTTTTTAAATCATATTCATTTTACTTAATTTTGATAAAAGAAAATTAAAATCGTATGATTTCTAAAATATATTTTCGATGTTGATAAACTCATATTTAATATTAATTTTCAAGACAGAATATCCAAACACCAATAGTTATCAATTTCAATTCAACAAATAAGTAAAAACTTGAAACACAAAAACACAAATAACGGGTCCGGCATGTAATGTTTTTTTCAACTAGTGCTTATTTCGTGAATGGTAACACTTAGCTCATGTCTGATTTGACAGATAATTAGTTTTATCCTTCCGCTGAAGGAATATGTTGTATTTCGATGAGATCGACTTAGAGAAGATGCCGATTTTGCCAAAAAAAATCATCTTTTCAGATGAAGCCCATTTTGATCTTGGCGGGTATGTAAACAAGCCAAATTGTCGCATTTGGGGCAGTGGCGTAGATAGCTTTTGGCTATGGAGGGGGGGGGGGGATAGTTCGCTCATTTTTTTAAAGCTTTAATAATTAAAAAAAAAAACAAATAATAAGACCTTATTGAATTCATTTGAATGTGAACTAGAATAAATATTGATGTTATAGGAAACCTACTCCACACATAAATCTGTGAAGTAGGGGGGTTGCAGCCGGGCGACAAAGACCATTTGGCTGATACACCACAAGACTAACTACACAAATACTACATAGAACAAATAACACATGACAACAGCACGCAGTAGTACAGGACGGTCCCCCATCTTGTCACTAACAGCGCTCATTCCGATTTAATTACGGTGTTCTAATGGGAACCGACTCTTTTCGGTTGACAAGGCCGTTGTCGTGAAATAATATTAATTTAAAAAATTTATCATAGAATAAAATCCTTTTTATTTCGGTCCTTTTTAGATAAAACACTTATAACCTCGCCTGCTGCTACTGCTATAAGTATTTCGCGATGATTAGCTAAAGCAGCCAAACCATTCAAACAATCCTGCAAATAAGTAAACATCCATAGCTTACCACACTGTTATTAAAAAAGACATATTTTTAAGAATCTCACTTCGTTGGTCATTCTTCTTTGTGTGGTTTTTACACTCTTTAAATAGGAGAAAGCTTTTTCGGGAGTTGGCGTTGAAACAGGCAATGTAGCTAATATCCTGTTAGGAAATATATATGTTAGGAAAGTTTTCTTTGGGGCAGCTATCGCTTCCAATGAATTCTTAGAGGAAGTATAGGTATTATTCTTTCGGATCAAATATCTCTTCCAAGTTTTTAATTCTTCAAGACCAGAAGATGGCTCGGCAGCCAAATTTGTTTGGTAAAACTCAACAGTTTCATTAAATTTTTCAGCTGCTTTGTATATTTCAGACGAAGAATCCTTGAAAAGAACCGAAATCCTTCTAGTATGTTTTCATGGTTTGTAAATTTTTCTCCAAGGTTCATTACATAGAAATCGAGAAAAGGATTGAAAACAATAACACGAAAATATTCTTCTGTACTTGGAACCGAAGGGTTCGAACTATTTTTTTGTCGGTTCACTATTCTCTTATGTTTAACGTCAATATCAAGGACTTCAGATATTTTATTTCACATTGTGTTTCTTTAACATTTTTGGTTCATGACTGGTTATGTTGAACAATTATCGATCCCAATGGGGGGATATATCCCCCTGATCCCCCCTATCTACGCCACTGATTTGGTGCACAGAAAACCCGTGCGCATACATTAAAAAGCCGATACACCCAAAACGAGTCACTGTTTGGTGCGGACTTTGGTCCAGAGGAATAATTGAACCATTTTTCGAAAATGAGCAAGGAGTGGCCGTCACAGTCAATGGCGATCGTTATCGGTCCATGTTGAACGAATTTTTGTTCACAAAAATTGAAGAGTAGGATATTGGCAACATTTGGTTTCAACAGGACGGTGCTACGTGCAACGTGCCACACAACCGAAGCTACAATCGATGTTTTGCGCCCATTTTCAAAAAAAAAAAAAAAGATATTTGGCGGACCCTTTATTTTGATTTCCTTGACTTGACAAGTAAAATCTTAAATTAAGATTTTCAGACAGTTTGAAAATCTCAGTTCGAAAAAAAACTTAAAACCTAACTTTCATCTGAGTTGTCATCTGAAAATCTTGTACTTTTGACCAATCAGAATCAAGAAAAGTGACAGAATCTTAAGATAAGTTTTTCGAAGTAACCGTATTTCCACTGTTTTGAAAGCCCTCATTATTTCAAAAGAATTTTACATACACGAGTTCATAACTCTATTTCGAAACGGGTCTAGCTAAAATCTACACATACACTCTCAAGCTGCATGCAGACTACATCCTAAGGGTGCTTGCGCATCCAGAAAATCGGCTAACAAAACAAATGGCATTGTACGAACTAAGAAACGCGGACTGGTGGATGGCGAAGTGGAAAGACTTAGGAAATTATTATGGAGAAACCTTGGAAGTGGATTATAGTAATTTGTTGCACTTTAAAGAACGGCTCTACAAAATAATCCAAACTCAGGAAGACATAGTAAGGATTGAATTCATTAAAGAAGCTCAAAAGTCACAAAGAATCCTTTATTCTCAATTGAAACTGAACTTAATGGAAGCAAGTTATTTTAACGATGCGTACACTTATAAGGAAATATCTCTGATTTTCAAGACAAGATGTGAAGTCCTTGGACTTAATGGAACACCATATAACAACAGCTTCCATCAATTTTGTTCATTGTGTAATCTGAAAGCTAAAGAAGACTGCTTCCATCTCATTAGTGTATGTCCCATATTTGCACAACATCGACTTTCATATTTCGGAAAAAAATCACTTACATTACAAGAAACAATAACATTGTTAAACTATAGTGCTTGGAAAAAACTCTACCTCTTTTTGAAAGACATATTAAAATATAGAAAGTTACTTATAACAGAATTTGAATAGATAACTCTCCTTTTATTATTTTTTTTTCTATTATAAATATTAAATCCTTTTTTATTAATCTGCCAACCGAGCTGACGGCAAAGCCAAGGCTTTAAATTCATTAAAAAGATTTGTAAATGATGTATTAATATACCAATAAAATGAATGCTTTACTTACTTACTTACTTACTTACATAACTCTATTTCCATGTGTAGTTCGTATCACAGAGGAGATATATAACAAGATGTAGAGGATATTAAAACAAGTTTGAAATCCGAAAATAAAGTGGTGTTAGCAATTTCACTGACACAACTCCATATTCAGCTGAGTGCGTGTATCCCGATAGATCTTGTGTTACAAAAGCAACAATGTAAAGAAATTGAAGTTGCGGGACAAGCGAAGTAACAGCTTTCTCCTCTATTCCCTCTTGTTCTTTATTTTTCTATGGTTCGTATAAACGAAAATGAAAATTTAATGAAACAAAATTTGTGTCCTACATAGTGCAGAAAGCAATAATTAGTTAAACAAACAATCGTTTGAAAGTTGTTTTACTTCTGTTATGTTTTCTAAACAAAAACATGTTCAATGTCACTCTGAATTTGTTGTTTTTTTTTTAACTATGCCAAGGTCAAGTCGTTTTGGTTTTATCAAATTTGTTATAAAACAGATTTTCTTTTTTGATTCTATTTTGTCTTTAAGCGGAAATTCTGTAAAACATAATGAAACCATACCTATGTATGTAACCACGTATTTTTGTCTCTTTTCAGAGGTGGAGGATAATAAAACAATTCACATCACAAAAGCAACTGCATTGCTATAGCTCATGAAAATGGATCTCCCAATACCTTGGGTTGTTTGCTTTTGCAGAATTTTCATGGTTTTCCTTATTCTTTTTTTTTTCTTTTTAAAATATTAAACGCTTTTGGCTAATTGCCAAAATATAGAATTGGTCATGAACTTGAAATTTATAATACTAAAGTCATGGTCGAATTTCAGCCCACTCAAACTGCGTGTTCACAACTAAAATGAAGTACAAGCTTGGTTTTTTGCTCTTTTTTTATTTGTGACATTAAATTATCACTTTCGAAAGCTATTTGAAGTGAAACGTTCTATCATTAGTCGGGAAATGACTGTTGAAAAGTTTTGGTGTTCTTTGTTGCCAACGGCTATTTAAAGCAAATTTAACAACCCCATTCTGGATCATTGGTATGTGAATGGCGTAAACTATACCTTTGTGTGTATGAGTGTGAGTGCTTTTTTTTAATGAAAGCACATTAACCACAAACTTCCTGGCAATTTTATCGACCGAACGGGTCAACCATTTCAGGGACAGACATTATCTAAATATCTTTTATTTGGTGAACATTGTTGGTTTTCATAGTCATGTATCATGTTGTGCTTTAAAAGAGTAGGTCTAGGTAGAGTTGTCGTCCAGTGATAGACGACTAACTTAACACATCAAGAGCAGGGAGGTGGTATAATTAAAGGACTTTGTCAATAAACAGCCAGAACACCAAGTCCTCCTTTTTCCTATTCATTATTGGAGGAACACAGCAAAAACTTAGAGAAGTAGAGTCTGAATTAGAAGTAATAGGCAAATTCGAGAAGCGGAGAAACAGAGAATAAATTATCCGGTAGACACGAAGAAACTATAGTGACATATCTAATTAAATCCGGTATATTGAAAAATTCTGGACTTAAACGTTCTTTTTACATCGGTGGGTATTTATGCTTTTTAATTAGCTTGAAAAAACCCCCGGAAGATATTTTTTGAATTATGAAATGGGGTAATTTGTTAATTTTGCTGTTCGTTTATGAGATAATCGACACGAAAAAACTCATGCGTATACAATGTCATCTTACGAAGAGTTGAGCTATGTCAAAATTCTCAATTCGTAAAACTGTCAAATCACAAAAACTACCTGAATGCAAAATGAAAAGTTAACAACGAAAATGTTATCGAAAAAGGATTAGGGTACGTTCATTGATATCCATTGTGTTGTATGAGAAGAGAGGTTTCATCTGACGATAAAGAGCTCTCTCATTCCTCGTAGTTTCATTCAGAATCTGCGAAACCGGGCGTAGTTTAAAGAAGAACTTAAAAAACATTTCCACTTTTGAAGTAATTTTTTTTTTTGAAAATTATTTTAAACACTAAAATTCTTGGTAGTAACCCCAACATTACACTCTGGTAGTCTAATAAAGCAACTAAAAAGCGAACATATTCGCCGACAGTTGAAATTTTTTGTTGTGCAAAAAAGGCGTTCACAAAAAACTTCCAAAAGGACTGGGATCTCTCGCATTTCTATAAAACAGTGACCTTGTAGTGTAGGCACACATTCGTCCGCGATCGTACTCGGAAACGTACGCTATTTTAAGCTATGTTACGAAAAATGGCCGGATGAGAAGTGCTTTTGTCAAGTTGTAGCTCAAGCTCTATTCAACTCTCTAACTAGTGGTGCCCGTGGCGTAAAGGTAAGCATGCGGGAGGCTCATGGTTCGAATTCGAACAGAATTTAAAATGGGTATCGCCATTCGCGAGGAATTGGCAAGTCCTCCGAAAGCAAATTCATTCCCATTTAAAAAGATTTTTCGATTAGCTGTTACGAATCAACGGACGACAAGGCATGGTTTTGAGAAATGTGTTAGGGCCCGGGGCTCCCCATCTCTTTTGTGCCACCTTTTTTATTTATTTTATTTAAAATATCACTTTGAGAGTGATCCAGGAATGTAAGATTCTGAATGGGGTCGGAAGACTAGATTCTTTGAGTCTTTATCGGATTCCAGACCATTCCGCCATAATGGGAAACAAGTTCATCAAGGAATTTGCTAAGCGAGGGTTTCAGACAGCTTTCTCAAAGTCTGAACCAGTGCTTAGTGTACCGAAATTGTGCGGGCTTCCATGCATGAGGGTTGGATGCAGAAAGATTAAACGTATGCTCCCAACTTTAATAAGAAAACTGAAACTTTTTTGCTTTACTTTAACAGAAAAGTGTGTAAAAAGTTTGGGTTTCGACGGGGCACTTTTCTTTCGTCAAGTATTTCCTAGGCTTGGGTGATATCACATTCTGGAAATGATGAGAATGATGACAGGACCTATTTCTCTATGACTGCCCTGCACAGTTACAGACACCCGGCACAGAAGTGATGAGAGCTGCTAATCCAGGCTTCTTATCATGGCAGCTTCTTCTGGCTTTTCTTAGAACATCTGGATAAACTAAACAAAAAATAGTTACTATTCGGTAGTAAAATGGACCGGTATTGATTGGAATGTGTCTATATGCACCCAACACGAACTTACAGGAGTCATTTGAGGGACAAAGAAGGAAGATGTAGTTCGTGATCCTTTTTAAGTAATTGAAAATTAAGAAACACAGTGCTGCTTATGTCGGTTCGTTTAACCAATTAGATTGAACAATAGGAAACCTTTTTTAATCCGAAATGACTGAGTGATTTCGTTTTGAACGAACCAACACAAACCACACAATGTGTTGTTTTTTCCTCAAACGACTGGATTGAGTTCGAATTTCACACCTAACATTTGATTGCTCTAAGGTGTTTTAGAAACCTTCGGCAGAAACGAAAAAATAACATGTAAGGGAAAGGAGGAGACCTATAGCTGTATGTGGCTATGTCCTTTTTCATCGCTAAAAAACTCTGGATGTTTTTTACTTTTTTTTTTAATTTAGTTTTTAAAATTTAATCAGGGAGCATCTTGTTCGCATCCACCGGCATCATGCACTATGTGAAAAAAAAAACTTTTCTAGAATGGGTTTTCTCATAAGAAAGATCGAGCGCGAAACATGTTCGACGTTTGTTGTATTTTTTTTTTTTGGGAAAAAAGGAATTTCAAGGCTGAATTTAAACTTTAAACTAAGTGAAGAGTTAACCACAAAATAATTAAATATAAAATATTTACTGCAGGATATGAAAATTTTCTCTTATGTAAATCGTACAATATTTTCATAAAGTTTATTACGCGACTTTCCTCGCATTGTCGACACTAATGCTGCAGTATTCATTTCTCAAGCTGTAACAGCTTCAGCCCTCTATTCAATTCAAGTTCTTACTTGGTACTGTTGGCGATGAGATTCGTTACTATTCATCTAGTCTTCGTCTCTACACAATGTTATGCTTCTCTGTCTGTCTGTCTGTTTGTCTGGCATATTAAGAACAGATATACAACAAAACTGTTTCTTTATCCACTGGTTGTAATTTTACATTCTTCTCAGTCAACACTCAATTTAAACACTTTGCTTATCAAAATCGCAAATTGACCAAGGCGTGCTTTCATTTCTAAAAATAGATGCTTGTTTTCACAGCCTTGTTTGTGCTTGCTTCACGATAACGTCTTACCTCCTTATCAACAGATAAATAAATAAATTTTATATATCTATGTAGCTGCGAAAAGCCTTCTATAGAATCTAAACCAACTTAAAAAAAAGAGCATAACTGACAAGCGGTTTAATCGCCCTCGACCTTCATGGTTTTTTTTTCTTCTATATCTCTTGTGAAAAATAAAACACATCACCCTAATAATTGCGTTATCTAAAATATGTATACCGTGACAATGATTATTCCAATTCTCTTAAAACAAATTGTATGCCATTAACCTCAATTCATTACTTATTTATAATTTTGTTTTGCTATTCTAGATTTGGTTCCAGCAGCAGTCAAGCATCACAAAGCAGCGGTGATATATGTCGAATATGTCACTGCGAAAGCGACCCACAAAACCCACTTCTCACACCATGCTATTGTTCGGGTAGCCTCAAGTACGTCCATCAAACCTGCCTGCAGCAATGGCTGACCGCTTCTGAAACAAACTCCTGCGAATTATGCAAATTCCCCTTTATAATGCACACAAAAATAAAGCCCTTTAATGAAGTAAGTACAAAACACAGACAAGACAAGACAATGGCCCAAATAGGTAGTAGGCTATTTAAAAATTCTGCAATTATAATAAATACATAATTTGATTGGTATAATTTTGAAATTTTAGTGGCGTAGCCTTGATATTTCGGGTGTGGAACGAAGAAGACTTTGTTGTTCGGTGCTGTTTCATTGTGCTGCAGCGTTATGTGTCATTTGGTCGCTATGCGTGCTTATTGAAAGAGCTGCCGAAGATGTCAAACGTGGAATTATTGGTAAGTGGCTGTTTTTAAAAGCTTTAGATATTTGAAAATTAACAATGCTTAAAATTTTGCAGATTGGCCATTTTGGACGAAATTGGCTGTAGTCACTGTTGGTCTTACTGGCGGTGTTGTATTCATGTACATTCAATGCAAAGCATATTTACATCTTTGCCATAGATGGAGAGCAAGAAACCGGTAAGAAAATGACTCTCAAAAGTGTTCTGGCAGTAGAGAAGAAATATTAGATAATGTATTAGCCTAAACTCAGACTGCTTTTGTAGAAATGGTCGGTCAATATGTCCGCAAGTTTAATATACTGACGGCAGATTTCTGTAGCTTATAATGAGCATTTATGTCCCAAATGTTAGGTTAGGTTAGGTAGAATGGGCTGGCGGTTGATCTTATTTCCGCCACACTTATATCTATGTAGATCCATTTTGGTACCCTGGAGTATTGTAACGTCCTAAAAAGCTATGAGTTTATGGTTGGTCAAATGTAATCATTTTGTGGCCTTAATGAAACTTAAAAGGCTGTTTCTTTGAGTGTCTGGTAATTCTTCTAGTTCGTTGTAGTAACTGCTGGCCAGCGACAAAGGAAGTGAGTGGTATCCTCATGTTCGTTTTCATCATTGCATGCCCTACATCGGGCAAAGACTTATTTTCTTTTTGTGGTAGCCCATTAGGTTGTGTCCTGTTATAATACTGAGCGATTGTAATGAAGGCCGCCTATTCAGGGATAGTAGCCTTTTAGATCAGTTCTTATCGTATTTTGGCCATAGTTTCCTGGAAGTAACACAGGAATCTAGGTATTTCCATCTTTCATTGGATTTTCATATTATTTAGTTATGTACCAAAGATCTGTTTAATTTCACAGGGTGGGACCCTGATTGACTGATGAGAAAAGGGTCAAGTGGTTGAGTCTTTTCTTGCTAATTCGTCCTCTTTTTCGTTTCCCGGTAATGCCACAGTGATCGGGAACAAAGCACAGTCGAACGTTATACCAAGAACCCTTAGCTCTTCGCGACAGCAAGAAACAAGCTTTGATTTGACAAGAGTGGCGAAAATAGCTTTTATTGCTGCTTGGCAATCAATGAAAAAAGTTTGTAACTGCCAAGATCTCGGCTTGGAAGATACTGCTGTGATTTGGAAGTTTGAAGGAACTGGCTAGTTTGAGGTTTTATGAAAAGAAACCATTTTTTATCATTTAGAATTAAAAATCACATCACGCTTTTATATTTCTAACACATTTACGAAGCAAAGCTCCCCTAGCAAAAAACAATAATATATTATGTGTTGGCAGGGTTCTATATGATTAACTTTTTCCAATTGAGAAGGTAGTAGGTTAAAGGGAGACTGAAAGTGACGATACCATTGATTTCCCCTCCGTGATGTTACTATGTTACTATAGTTTAAATATACAAAGACCTGCACCTGTTCCAAATTCCATTTTCGAGCCGTTCGTCGGTATAAATTGATATAGACGTTTCGTTCATATGAAGTGTTTCATTCTCCCAATCCTGTCTATTGGGAAAGCTGGTTAAGAAGGATTTTTAAAGTCCAGGTATGGAGCTATGTAATCCGTGCAGATATTATTGTCTGCGTATCGTGATAAAATCTGTGCATGTCCTAAAGTTTAGTGACATGGTTGCTCTTAATGAGATAAATCGAAAAATTCTATGAAGCAAAAATGGACATTTTTTGAAACAGGGTGAAGTTGTTACTATCACAAATGTTTTGACATAGGGTCAGTTCTGCATTAATACTTGTTGGTGCGCCTTCATCAATGTGAAATAAAAATAAAATTAGGCTTTAACATACACTTGTGGCCATACAATCAAGTCATTGCATTTTTAGAAGATTTAAAACATTTTTTTGTCTTACATTTGCATCAACAAATGTTGTGTGAGGTGAAGGTCAACATTTATAAAAATTATGGCAAACCGTATGCTAGACGTCCCTGAAATGCTGAGCTGAACCCAAAGTACACCAAAAAGACCTCAAAGCATGGCGGCGATTCTATAATGGTTTGGGCGTGTTTCACAAGCCATGGTGTGTCGGTCCGCTGTGTCAAATAAACGGTTAAATGACAGGTGTTGACTACCGGGATATACTGGACACAAATCTTCTCGACGCCTACCAGAACCAATTACCCCAAGGATGGATCTTTCAGCACGACAATGACCCCAAACACACGTAAAGAGTTGTGAAATCTTTCCTTGAAGAGCGTAGAGTGATTAGTTTGGGGTGGCCAGCGAAGTCACCGGACTTAAAACCCATAGAGAATTTGGGGACATTCTCAAAAAAAAAAGTTGCTGGAAAAAAACCAACCAGCACGACTGAAGAGTGTAAAAATATGAGCAGAGAGCAATGCAAAGGTTCGGTGGAGTCCATGCCAAGGAGAATATCCGCCGTATCAAAACAGAAAGGCTATCCTACGATACATTATATACACTTATATTTTTAGAAATACAACATATATTTTAATAGGAATATCTTCTAAATAGTGAGAGTAAACGTTTAACTACAAGAGACTTTTTTTTAGAGCGTATAATTAATTCTCTACAAAAGTATGTCAAAAAAATTTGCGCTTGAGAGACTTCAAGCAAACAATAAAAGTCAGAATGTGCAATAAAGTTCCCATGATATTCTTATGGAAAATAGACATTTGCGATTTATCAATTTAATTGTTTTTTTTTTTATTAGTATTCATTTAGCGTTTCGTTTTCTTTAAAGGGCCTTTATTCATTGTTTATCAACATCTATAAAATTTTGTATGTATTTAACAAATTATCTATACTCTATACATATAATAAAAACGTAACAGTTTGTTTGTTTGTGCACGCTAATCTCAGAAACGGCCTATCCTATCTAGATAAGGTTTTCAGTAATATATTGTGGTAAGCTTCACTTAACATGTAGTTTTTATTTCATGTCAATCGGTTGATAAATAAAATAATAAAGTTATGCCAATTCTTGCGGACGAAGTCGCTGGCTCACCTAGTATTTTAATAAATTCAATCTAATTTAGAAAAATTATTTATAAATTGTTTTGAAGAAGAGAGTTTTTTCCAGTTGAATTATTTAAGCTCTGAGATTGTTTCTAGCAGCGTTATGTTTTCATTTTAAAGATTGTAGTTCTGTTAGGTGGAATTAATTAGGTGGAATTAATTTTCTTTTGCTCTCAAATTACATAAGCTGCAAAAATGATAAAAAATGTCGTTATGTAGTGATCCGTTTTATTATTGTCTGTAGGTAAGTGAATAGTTGAAATAGTTTGATTCCACAAGAATGCTTCAGTTGCCCGCGAAAATGCGGGCCTCTTCTATTAGTGCATCGCATTTTCGCATTCAAAACTTTCCTGAGTTTGTATTGTTTTGTTGAGTTGTTCTTTAAAATGACTCAGATTTAATGAATACAGTGATACTATTACTCCAGAGCGAATCATATCGGTCCTCATTTCTTAGCTCATAGAGTGCATTTCGTTTTGTCAGTCTGTAATAGTTATGAGATAAAACCTTTACGATAAAGTCTGCTTGAGATTTTTTATGTTCATGTTTGTTTATTTCATCAGAAAGATATATAAAATATACAAGCTATTTAGTTACAGACTAAAGATTTAAATTAAATAAATAAATAGGGTGTTGCAACAGATGGAGGAGCCTCAGGGCCTAGTGCATTTCTCACAACCATACCTTGTAAGGGAATAGAGGGGACCTACAACTTTATGCCGGTTCCGAACGGTTAATCGAGAAAGCGCTTTTCAGGGCAATGAATTTATCAACAGAGGACTTGCCAATTCCTCGCGAAAGGCGATACCCGGGGAATATCATTTTTACCTCTGTTCGGATTCGAACCACGAATTTCTGGGTTAACAGGCGGGCATGCATCACGCCACGGGTACTATTAAAGATTCTAGTAAATAAAAATAAGAAAGAATAATAAAGTTAATAAAAAGTACATATTTGCAACTAGTGAAGCTTAAAAGCTAAAACCTAAACCACCAATTTAAGACTTTGGTGAGAAAAAAATCAACATAGATACAAATTTTGTTAGTCTGTCTGCTACACCGTGTTTGGGGTTCATTGTCGCCATAATTAGTACGATGGTGAGGTTCGTTAAAAAGAAATCTTGACACTTACCAAGAACAATAGCAAAGGACAATTAATATGGCATGATACAATATCACGTAAGAACATTACCGACAAATATTTACGACGGCAAAGAAGTTGACATCTAGTGTTATAGCTTGGAAGAGCGATATTCCAGTTCGGGAAAATAGTCCAAAGCAAAGCTGCCCTAACAAAAAACAATAATATATGACGTATTGACAGCATGTTGGCAGGGTTCTACGATTAACTTGTTCCGATTGAGAAGGTAGGTACGTTTAATAGTGACGAAAAGGGGCGATACCAGCGCTTTCCCCGCCATGGTGCTACTATAGATTCCTTATACTATGACTTGTACTCGTTACCTATTAGTTAGTTGCTTCCATTAAAGTGCCAGGCATATCAAGGTTAGCTCCGAGAAGATTCGGAGAACAGAATTTTTAATCCGTTTGCATTTAAGACAAACCCCACTTGTGGCAATAATCTGTTAGGTGATTTATCATCAGCTGAATATTGTCTGGTGACTTCGAATGTAATACCAAGTCATCCGCATATAAATGAACATTTATGATCAATTTAGCAATCCGGCGACCTCGAGGAACGTGCATCATTAATAATAACCGCAAAAAGAAGAGCACTTAAGAGACATCCTTCTTTAGAACCAGAACTCCATTCCGAGAATGTTCCATCGCAGACAGCTGCAGCTGAATTTGATTCTACAAACATTTACTTTGCTATATGGATAAACTTCTTAGATGTGCCTAGTTAACAAATTTTGTAGGAAGGTTCATTTCTATTTATCAGGCGTAAACTTTCTTGTTTCTCGCTTGGACCGCCTTAAAACAAAAATACGGTCAAAATTTTTTTCCAAAACCTGATTGGAACTCTGAGTATATTTTTGGTTGCAAACCATGTCTCAATGCTGTTAACATAAACACCACAGAACACTAAAGTTATAAGTTTCCTGTTTCGTAAAAAATATCAAAAACACTACCTCGATTGAATTAATTTTTCTGAAGAAAATTCGATATAGTGACTAAGGCTAGGAAGAAAAGAAATATTCCAAGACCGATATTCAATTTATTTTTCTTTCCGTAACAAAAAAAAGTAACCTTTTGATTAAATTTTTCGTTTCAGTATTCTTCTAATACAAAATGCTCCAGAAAAAGTACATCCCCTTTCACCACCATCGCCAGTATTGCATAGCCGCAGTATTCCCCACAACAGCAATGCACTAGTTTCGCATGCAAACACAACGAACAACTACAATTACAATTCCTTCAATTACCCAACTTCAGCGTCTGCTGCTGCTGCTGCAGCAGCCGGAGCAGCAGGCGTTCGAATAACAGCCGATCAACATGATGTTGTTGACAATCAGCCAACAATAGGGGGTAGTTTAACCAATCAGTCAGCATCAAATGTTGTTGGTCAATATCCACATACAGGTCAGCATGGTCAAATTGTGGCCAACATTGAAAGTAGTTCACATAACTACGACCGTGATTGGACATTAGATGATGTCAGTCAAATATCTTCATTTCGTCCCTGTCCACAGGGTTCGGGTAGCATGACACCTTTTCATGATTCCATTCACAATGTGTTGGAGCATTCCCATAGTGGCAGTAATTCTGTTAATGGATCACGTCAAGATCTCAGTACATCAATTGCATCGGGAGCGGCCATAGCACATCCATTACAACCGCACAACACTGCCAGCGCCAGCAGCAACAGTGAGACAGCAAGTCGAACCACCAATTCATATGTCTTCAAGCCGACCGCGACAACTTCGTCCGGTTCAATTTTCACACCAACCAATCCACACTATCATCACCATCATCGGTATTCTAATTCCTCGGTGTTTCTTGAGAATCGAGACATTCTCAACGATTCCGGCTTCCCAAAGATTAACTATAGGCATTCGAGTGTACTTACATCGCCTGACATCAGCGATAACTTAGATAAATTCCTAGGTAAGGACTTGCGGCGTTATTCGGACACAAAACTCCTAGCGAGTGACACAGATATCGTCAATCCGAAATTTACTCATGCTCCAACCGAAAGTGCGACAGGCAAAAATGTCTCAGCTGATGTACCAGAGTCTTCTGAAATATTAGAAAATGCCATCCAAAAGGAACAGCGACGTATGCTGTTTCGTCCAGGTGGCGATTCGACTAATGCCCGAAACAAATTGCGGCTCTCTTTAGACACCATCGAGGATGGGTGCGGGCCAATCAGTCTGAGCACAACAACAACAACGACGGCTGGAGGCGGTGGCGCAACGAGTACAAGTGAATGTGCCAAGAGCGAAGAACAGCTGATCGACAGAAATCGCCTTTTCTTCAAGTCATTGCCAAATTTAAGCAGCAGTTGTGAAAGCCTTATTAAGAAGTAAAATTATTGTTTTGTTATTTTGTTTTTTGTTTTAGGAGTTAAACGCTGTCATGTCCATTTTAATTGTGTGTGCATGGCACTTACAAAATATCCTTATGAATAGGATGACTGAAAACAATTTCTTAAAAAAAAAACTGTGTGAGAAGTACACCATTTTTAGGTTGGTGTGCTGGCCAAAAAAAACCTTCTGGTTGTGCTACTAAAGTGGTTACTAACTGAATATAATGTTTTTTTTTTTTCAATTTCAAAAGGCTAATTGATTTTATTAGAATATTAAATAGATAGTTTATCATAGTTTCGTTTTAATGTTATACCCGATGAATTTTCTTTTAAAACATTTTGGAAACTCCTCAAGTGATTTGTATTTATATGTTTTTAAACTTGAAGTCGAAATTTCTGCTTTAATGTTTTTGTGTTTTATTTTTTATGTGAAATCATGGGGAAGAACTGGGTCTCAGAGATCATTCTGCTTTTTATTCAACATCTCTTACGAGTTTTTCACAAATTGCAATTAGATCGGGTACCTATAGCTCTTTTAATTTCATGGTACTTTTTCGGCGAGTTTACTTACTGTTTCGCTTTGACTTGAAATACGAAATCTTAGGGGAATTTATAAGAAAGCGAAATAGCAATTTTGTATTCAGCTCTTTTAATAAAGATGGTTCTCTCCTGATTTATCATTTAATCAGTCTACAAGTTAAGAGCCACATGTAGGATAGTGTCCATTACAATTGTAGAAGAGCAAGCAAACTCGCAGCTTTGTGTTCGAGAAATTTTTTGCACTTGTCACAATCCACTGGCAATACAAGTACTTTCAGGTTTGTATTGGAGGCTCTAGGTAGGTCGTGCGATGTAAATTTAACCACAAGTAGTGCAAGTCAATACGTAAATACACTTTCGCCACGCTCGAAGTTTGCCCATGATGTTTAGCTTCCTGAAACTTCTTAACACGCGCCTAACAATTAAATAGACTCAAGAGCGTTTTACATTATTTATAACTCTGTTTTCATAATAAAGTTCCCCTGGTGAAGGCAACAACCCTTGCCGAAACGTCAGGAAAAAGCTAAAGAATAATTTTGTTTCTTTGATAAATTTAAAGTAACCAAAACAACAGACGGAAAATATTTTCCAGCAACATATCTACAGCGCATTTTGTCGACTCACGACAATAGGCTCATCAGTTAGCTCAATTGGTATTTTTTTCCCTCATTTCATCCTTTATCTACCTTACGCTTAAGGGATGAGTTGTCAACAACACAAGTCTCTTCATAGATTCTAGATAAATATATGTTAACTTTTTTTATTTGGAAAGTACTTTTTCATTCAAATAAATATTTGAAATTAGCACGTCTGGATCGGTAAACGGGCACCAAACTTCATTTCTAATCAGTGATTAGTTTTAGCAGTCCGGATTGGATGTAGAGCCCCTATTTTTGTATTTTAACATCTTCCCCAGGTATTAAAGACATTCAGCTCCGTAAAATCCAACGATTTCCCTTCTATATATATGGAGATGGACAACGCTAACAATTTTAATACCCCCATCAAATAAAAAAAAAACTAAATAGGGTGGCGCAACAAAGCTTTGAAAATCTCGGGCCGTAACGCATTGCAATTGCCAACATATTTTACGCTGATTCCGAACGGCTAAGTGACAACGCGCTTTTCATGGGGGCATATATTTGTTTGTAAATCAAGTTATTTGTATCGCGAAGAATTGGCAAGTGCTCCGAGGGTCATGAAAAGTGCTATTTTATTTGAGCGTTCGGATCAAGCAGAAAATTGTAAGTCTCTCCATTCCTAACTGGAATGGTTGAAGATAATGGACTGGGCCATCCCAAGCTTGTTGTACTGAAGTTGTTTGTGCGTGTGTAGTTAAATACCAGAAAGCATTTCTCATTATTGCGTCTTAACAAAACGTATGTTGTTGAAGCGTCTGATTCATCTTCGGCTTCTATGGTTTTCAAACACATACTTTGACAACACATATACACTTCAACCTGATGACACATAATTACGGCCCTGGGTCTAGCTTATTTCTCACAACCATCAAAATTTTTGCCTATTTCGAACGGTTAATCGAGAATGCGTTTTTAATGGCAATGGCAACAATAGGGGTAACCACTTGCTGGTGAGGCTTGAATTCTCCATGTCAAAGGAAGCAGATTGTAAATCTTCCTCGCGAAATCTGATACCAATGGAAAAACATTTCTTTTGTTTCCTGTTGGGATCGAACCTCGAACCCCCGGTTAACAGACCAACATGCTAACCCTGAAAAATTATAAGTAAGAGAAAAACTGACGATTTGAGCACTTATGTATAGTAGCAAGACAAACAATGGTGACTGCTTTGTTTATGTAGACTGTCAGGAACACTTTTTTAAAAGTCAAAACGGTCCTCGATCTTTTAATATGATCACCAGAAACGAATTCAGAAACGTGCATTCTTCCCATGCACTAATTTTACACAAAGTTTCTTTCTATATATTTGTATATCAAATTTCAAAAGTAGAGCCGAGAAAGTAAGGAAGTAAGAAAGAAGGAAAGCAGGGAAGTCGCCTAAGGTGGGCACTTTTTCTTTAAGCAAGAAACAAAAACAAATAGCCTCTCACACGTAAAGATAGAATCATGAAAAAAAGAAAAATGATTATGATATAAATTTGCCATAAACAAAAAGTATATTTGTTCATAACTTAAACATTTTGAAAAATAAAACTTCATAAGACTGCTGAAGACTCCATTACATAACCATATGAGTGGCAACACCATGGCGACCGCACGTAACTGTTGCATTTTAACTTTGATTCATCGAAAAAAAATAAAAAAAAAATAAAAAAAACTTAATCTTACGTTCGTTGTCTTTTAGCAAAAACAAATATTTTTTATATTTAAACTTATTTTATTTTATAATTTAACTTTTAAGGCTTTGAATATTATAATGTCGAGTGTCTGAACTTATTAGTTTTACCTTTTCATTATTACATTATATGTAGTTGAAGCTAAATGCATTTTCATTTGAATTGTGGCTTTGTATAATATCAATGTTTGTAAATAGATAAAGTGATAAAAAAAAAACAGAAAAAAAAAATATAAAGAGCATGAACAGCTAAGACAGAGAGTAATAAATAAAGAGAGAAATATAAAGAATATTTTAGTATGGACATTTTTAATACAAAAAAAAAAGAAAAACTAAATTAATAACAATAATTATAACAAAAATATGTAAATGTTAGACGAACAAATATGAGTGAAGTGTAATTTTAAACTAAAGTTTGGTTGAACAATAATTATTATTTCGGCAAACCAAGATTATAAGCAAATAATATAAAACAATAACTAAAATAGTAACTTGCAACCATCTTTTTTTCTTCATAATAATTATTGTTATCTGTGATTATTGTCTACTTATATATTGCTTTTCTTCTTGACAACTCTTTCTTTGTTTTGAAAATGGAAAATTAATTATAAAGGAAAAGAGAAGTAAAAAACAAACTATAAATCTGTGTAAACAATTACACTTTCATCATTTATTATGTATTTATGTGAACAAAAAAGGTAAACAAACAATAAACAAAAAAGGATAACTTAATTACACTGAACCTTTACTTATATCTTGTTATAACTTAAAAGCATTGCAAAATTAAGGTCTAAATAACAATGAAATTAATTCAAATTGATTGCAATATAAAAACAAACAAAGAAAAAAAAAAAAAAAAAAAACTATACATAAATGATAACTTAATTTCAGTTGTATTGTGAATTTGAAGTGAACAACATGCGATGAATAATAAAACAAAGAAACTTAATGAACTCTTTTTTAGTTTTTTTTGTTCTTTGATTGATTTGCGATGTTTCAAATAGGTCTCACAGAGTGTTCCAATTTCCAAATGCTACTTAATTAGGTTCGGCGTGAACCTGGGCCTCAACCAGTTGAGGGTCTTCTTCCACTTAATTGCGTCGCCTAAGACGTTTTCAAAAACCGGAGTGTGGAATTCCATCCGTTTTACTTTTTCCAGCTATCTAAGTTCACGAGCTCTTCTAGCTATTCCCATGTCGCGGGTCGCGGTACAGCTCATACAGTTAGTTGTCGAATCTTCTTCACTCATTGTGTTCATTCGGGGTATTTTTGTTTCGAAACGACCAAGGGCTTTTTCATACGATTAAGATGCACCAAGGTTCCAGAAAACGAGTGAAATCGAAATTGAATTTAAAAATGTGTGAATTTGTTTTTAGTGTTTCACATCAGGGAACTGCAGTGAAAGTCTCGTTTTGTGAATGCATTCACTTATTCAAAGCAATACACACACTGCACTCTCTTTTAGTCAACAAGACAGGTTCTCACTCTCATTCCCTTAACTGAAACAATGGCAGGCAATGACAATATGTGTATGCGTATGAACTTGTGCGAATAGTGTCGAAGGCAACGAATCATCTACACTGCAACGAATACTTCATAAGGCAACGAATACTTCACAGTGCAATACTGTGATGAAGAACCCAACAACAAACACAAAAAAAAAAAAAATAACGCCCAAGTCAGGTCACAAAATGTGTATTCACACCTATCTATGAACATGAAAAAATATTCGTTGTCATCCCTCATCATTCGTGAACATTCGCTTTTTTTCGAATACAAGCGAATGGTGTATCTGTTTGAGTTTGAATGGTCCATTTATTCATCATTCATGAACACAAGAAATGCGAAGGCTCGTATTCACGAGTGTTGTGTACTTTTTCTACAAGCATCACACTTGTTTCATCATTGAGAGTGTGATTGCACTCATACCTACAGTTCTCTGTTTCACATTTCGGTCGGTTTTATAAGTTCGAAAGCTTTTTGAAATCACTTCAAGTGAAATTAAAAACAGATGACATAATTATGACATGCCTCATGCAAGACAATTCTCACTGTTATATATTTCAATAGTTCTTCAAATAGTCTGTTCGTTTTGATTAAAATAGAATGAGTGTTGTTTTGATTACTTCATTTTTTGTTGGGTCATGAAATCATTCAAAGAAGCATTCACTGACGCTTGTATCTTCCTTTTGCTTAGAGCTCAGCCCCAGACACTTACACCTGGCAATTTGGAATCCCTTCAACTACGGTGTATATTCCGCAGAATTTGGCACCAGAGTCCTTTGTAGTAGTTACCACATATTTATTGAAAGGTCCACTGCCAGTTGATATGTCTTGTTGTGAGAAAGTATTTTACTTCTTATTTGACAGCCCTCAAATCGCCACAGCAAACGTTTTGTTTGTTCTCCGTGTTTGTATGAAGACAGCATATATAACTTTGGTTTTGCCTCGGTAAACATTTAACCCATTTTCGCCGCTTCAAGGCTCGCAAAAGCAACAATGACGTCATGATTCCTTTTTCCCATTATATTAAATTCATCTGGGTGAGTAAGTAGGTAATCGAGCCACAAGGCTCGTCATAACAATTTTAGGTTCAAAAGCGAGGCTGTCGCAAAAAGATAAAAACGGAGGGAAATAGACTCCCTCTTCCCATAAGATTTTTTTCTTGTTTTGCCCCAATACCAATATATCCGTCCTGAGCTTTTGTAGCATCTTAAGCAAAACACCCTAGCCTTTTAATAAAACGCCTATCATAATCGGCCCTATCGAGTTAACCGTCGGAGCAGAATTCACTCCGATTTTCTACGATTCGGAGACATTTTGCTTCGTGGTAGTTCCCGATCGGCCGATTCGACGTCCTTCGAGCTTTGTGAAAATTTTCTTACGATGACAAACTACTTCGAAGCGAAAATCTCCGAAAAAGGATGCGTTGCGGAGAAAAATCCGCTCCGACGATTACCTCGATAAGGCCGAATAAAGGCGATGTACCGGAATCTTACTTTTCCGAAAAGTCTTAGAATGAGTAATTTAATTGGGCTCTGATGCGGCGGCGACTCTAGATATCGTCGAGCTATCGACAAATGCCTTTTCGAAAAAATAAACAAAAAAAAAAACACTGGCTTTTGCAGGCCAATAACCCACTAAACTCAAGACTTGTTATAAACCATCGAGAATAAATAACCTTAGAACCGAATAAGAGAACGATATACATACCACCTTCACCATCAATTCATCAATATAAAACCCATACATTCTTCAACAACATACTTTTGCTGTTATTCAAAATGAGGAACGACAAAAAATTACATTTTAGGTATAAAAGTTTTATTTAATTTTACAGTAACATAAATTAAGGCTACACAGTAGCTTTACAAAAGAGACGAAATACGAGATCTTTTCAAAAAAAAAAAAACTGAAACTTCATATTTGTTCGCACGTTGTAGGTACTCTCAACAATGGAACAAACAAGTAAAGGTTTAAGATCACTCTTTAGCTGCCATCTGCTTATTTACGGATACAGGATTATGTTCCCCGTTCTTTGTCGATCCATCTGCTTCGTTGTCTTTTACACTCAAATGTGCCGGACCGGTTTGTTGAATTTGCACAATTCTTTCATTGTTCTTTAAGGCTTTTGGTGGTGGTGGTGCTTTCACTGTTAGGACACCATCTGTTGAGACCGTTGAAATGACGTTATTCGAGTCGTACCCTTTCGGCAGCTGATATTTTCGCACAAACTGACGACTTATGTACCCATGGTCATCTTCACGTTCTTCGTGTTTGCCTTCAACTACAACTGTGTTTCCAACAGTTTTCACTGTCAATTCATTTGGCTGAAATTGGCTCACATCCATGCAAACCTGGAATCCATCCTTTCCCACTGCGACGTTTTCTTTAAAATTGTGTTTGCCGTTCTTGCCCCGCATCATCTGTAGAGATCTCTCGTACGGTGAAAAGCGACGAAGTGGACTTAGCTGCAAGGATGTTACTCTTGGTCGATAAATATCGCACGGATATATTCCGAACCCGAAACCATCGTCCCAGTCAAGGTGTGGGCGTCTAACACGGAGATCGTCGATTTCACTAGCGATGTTTGCCAACAATGGAATTAACGACATTTTCTTGAATTTAATATACAAATTTCAACTTTGATTGAGCGTTAACGATTTATGATTCTCACAACAGTAAAAACAGTCGGTTTCTCGACTCACTTTTTTAATTTGACAGATATTATTTGTGCAGAGGTTTAACGACTTAGCAATACTGAAGAGACCATCGCGCTCTTCGGTGAATTTATACGATTTTCGTTAGTTCAATGGAAAGAGCGAGAATATTCGGGAAACACAAGAGGAGAAACGTATACAAAAACTACTCCTCAAATTCGAAATAATTCGAACTCGAAAAGTATCGTGTTTGTGTTTTGTGTATACTGATACTCTTTTATTCTCCATAGTTTACATTTTCGAAGAAAATGTTTTTATTCGAAAATTTAGTATTTTTTAAGGAGAAAATGAAAGAGATTTTTGTTTTTAAGAGAAACTGATTAATTCGAATTCGCAGATTCGCACAGAAGTGAGCAACTAATCTAAGGAGAAAAATCGAAAAGTTTTTGTATATATTATTATAAGATTATATATATTATATACATATAGACAATGGAATATGGAAGTTTCTAGTCGCTCTTACAATCTCACATTTGCTTTGCTATAAAACAGCGAGCATCGGCGAATTTTCTTCAGTATTATTTGAAATTGAAACAAATTCGCATCACTAAAGTCGTTGAAGTTCTTCTTTGTCACAATCAAAAATAAAAATCAAAGTCCTTTTGCTTCATTAATTTGATAAAAAAAAAATAATAATAACAATGTCTTTGCAATTACTTTTGGATTTGGCTGAAAACTTGGACAGCATGTCTTCACCATACTATGGAAGCGATTTCGGCTACGGCTTGAGCCCATATACAATTCATCGTAGCCAACGTCCAAGCATGGTCCGTTTACCGCTGGCCGTAGCGAACCGCATGGATGATTGCCCAATGATGACTCGTCGCACTAAAGGCAACAACAACACAGCTGTTTCCAATGTTGGCAAGGATGGATTCCAAGTTTGCATGGATGTGCAGCAATTCAAACCCAGTGAACTAAGTGTGAAAGTGGTTGATAACGCAGTTGTAGTGGAGGGCAACCATGAGGAACGCGAAGATGAACACGGATACATCTCTCGGCACTTCGTTCGCCGTTATGCACTGCCCAAAAATTACGACTCTGATAAAGTCGTTTCAACTCTATCATCAGATGGTGTTTTAACCGTAAGCATTCCAAAGCCGGCCATCGAGCAAAAACCAAACGAGAAGGTCATTCAAATTCAACAAACCGGACCAGCTCATCTGAATGTGAAAGAGAACCAGCAGGAGGACCAAGCAAAGATTGCCGAAAAGACGCAAAATGGCAGCAAGTCGTAATTGTCCACCTAATTGTGTTCCAAAGAATACTCTTATTTTAGACTGAAATACCATTAATTTGTTTTGTTTTTGTGTTAACTGTTAAATAAAAAAAAGTTTTCGTAAAAAGTTGTTTTCATTTGCGTTCTATGGACTAAATACGAATTTTCAGCCTTCTATCGTTGTAATATCCATTGCTATCAAGCTCGAGGTACTTGAAAGAAAGGACTAAAAACATTTTCCTAATGAATGTTTGCAACAGTTTTATTTAGAACTTGTTAAATTATATTATGAATAGTAAAAATGTGAGGTAAAACATTCACTCGGGGTTTTCTGATGCTTCTTTTTAGGCGTTCTTAGTGTGAAATTGTCACTGCAACATGTCTTGTGATAGGGGGTCTATTGTTTACGATTGAGTTGGATTGGCTAGTAACAAGGATCAAAGCTAGCTCTATCAATTTCCCTAATATGTGATAATCCTAAAAGTTTAGCAGAATTGGCATGATTAGGGCCACTGTCACATAAGACGTGGCCTTGAACTCGATAAAAGGAGGTGTGTGTCTATCATATTGCATATCGTTACGATTCTACACTTTAATAGTCTGAAATCGCATTGATAAGGAACTAGATATCGAATTGTTGACGTGGGGTTTCAGACGTTCAGATATTAGCAGCTAAGATCTTTCATACGATTTTAAGAAGAAGATTTAAGCTTCTTCTGTGATTGGTGCAGTTCTGAGGGTTTGAATTTTTTCAGCCCCGGATCTAGGGGGGTGGGCAGACCGGGGCACATGCCCCGGGCGGCAAGTTTAGGGGGCGGCAAAAACAAGTTCGAAATTTGCTGCCGCTCGCCCACAGGAATCACAGAACGCTGCAGCACTTGTGTCTGCTACAATAAATCATTGCTCCCTAAAACAAAAATCACACAAGAAGAGCATCAAAACCATTTCACACTACATATTCATTACCAGACCCAGCATATCTTGTGCAGGTAACGAGGGTTGCAAGCGCAAAAAAAAATTAGCTACTTTTCGGTTCCAAAACAGCAACGCTAGTTGCGATAGAGAAGTACACAATTTTTCTACCTTTCGGTTTCAAAGCAGCATCGGTTGCTACGACCGAGAAGTGGACAACTTTTCTTTCAGATTTTTAAAGTGAATGTTAAGTGTACTCAAAAAAGTGTATGTTTCAATAATCTGACAATTTGAGTGGGGCCATAAGTCATGGCTGATTTTTAAAAATGTAAAAAAACACGTGACCTTGAAATACACGAGCTCGTCAGATTTTTATACAGAGTTATCAACTTGATGTCTTCGTTCTCCAGGATAATAATCTGACAATTATATGGGGGCGTACTCTTAGTCTGACGATTTGAAAGTAACAATTATTTGTTGTTTCTATTTTTTATTACTGAATGCTATAAAAAAATATGTACCTCCACATATTATGTATTTACAAATTTTGATTTGAAATTTTGTTGAAAATACTAAAAAAAATAAGCCCTGAAACTTTGAGCCCTTAATATTAATTTTAAGTGCTCGATCAAGAGGTATGAAGATTTCCCATTGAAAATACATACACGGAAACTCTGATTTCTTATTTTTAAATTTCTATAGCTCAGCGGCATTTCATGGGATCGCTTCAACCAAAGATGGTTTTTTCTCAAAATTGAACGCTCTACAAAAATGTTCTTTTTGGCAAAGTCGTTACTCTTACCGGCCAAGTGGTACGGGCCACTAAACCGGATTTTTCCATAAAATTCACGTTTTCTCGCCGTTATTCTTGCCCGTTCCGTCGCACTAATGGATAGTCTGCTCAAAACTTTACAAAAAATGAGACAAAATCCAATGGATTATTGGATAAATGAGGCTAGAGAAGTGGCTGAAAAAAGTGGTGTTGACCCTATCTTAACAAAGGAATTCCGAAACATAAAAAACATTTCGATGAGATATGTGAAGAACACTCAAACCTGTTCAACTGAAAGGAAATAATGATGGTATTTGATCGAATCATATCAGAATTAATGAAAAGATTAGTAAAGTTTTTAACAGTTAAAACACTTATTTTATTTCCTCAGATGTACATTTCAGAAGCAATGCTTCCATCGTCAGTGAGATTTATAAAAATAAAATAAGTGTTTTAACTGTTAAAAACTTTACTAATCTTTTCATTAATTAGATTAAAAAACACGTGGAATATCTCAACTAAAAAACTCATCATATCAGAAATTAAAAAAAGATTTGATTGTGTCACCATGCTGAATATGAACTTCGCTTTTCTTAGTGGCTCTAATATTTTGAAAATGTCAATTGAAGAACTGCAAAAGTATAAAGCGGATCTGGTTAAAAAAAATTAGCGAGATGTGAGCACCGTTGAATTCTGTCAGGAACTCTACATTTTTAAAGAGCAAGCTCCGCTTTTATTTGGTGACATTGAAAAAGCTAACGGTTTCTATCTCTTGCAACAGATCTATGCGCATGATTTGCAGGATGCTTTTCCAAATATTTGTGTTGCCTTGCGAATTTACTCTCCGCTTCCCATTCCCACTACATCAGCAAGCTGAGAGCGAAGTTTTAGCAAACTAAAACTAATTAAGAATTATTTGCGATCATCTATGAGCCAGGAACGCTTATCCAGTCTAGCAATCTTAGCGATAGAAAATCGAATCGCACACGAATTAAATTATGATAAGGTCATAGATTTATTTGTTGAGCAAAAAGCTCGAAGAGTAAAATTGTAATTGCGAATGATAAATACATTAGTAAATTTGATTTTGTCTTTATTATAAACATTTTTATTTTAAGTCCTATCATATCTGTAAATAAATAGGATTAAAACAGAAAAAACAGCGATTTAAGTATTTTTTCTGAAAGGCTTGTGTCCAGTTGTCAGTCAATTAGTGAAGATACAATAGCTGAAATAATAAAGATTATAAAGGTAAAAGCAAATATAAATTGGTGGGGGCGGCATTTTTCAGTATTTGCCCCGCCTTTAAAAAATTGAAGATCCGGGGCTGAATTTTTTAGCCCTGACGAGGATTACCATGAGCTGCCCGTTTACTGTCGTATGATGGATAACTTTTCGGCTTTGAACGATCAATCAGCATTGAAAAATGCGAAGTTTCTACAGTAGTTCATCATCATTCGCGACATTTTTTGGCGGGTCACTTAATGAGGTACCCCGGAAGGCCTATTCTCACTACTACAACATGCTTATTTTCAATAGTAAAAAACTAAAATAGATTACACTGCGCACAAAAGGTAAAAGCTCTTAAGTCGACTTAAGTGTTTTTAGGTATTTTTCATTTTCTCAAATACTGTTATCAAAACCTATGTTTTTCGGCCCTATCGTGGTAACCGTCGGAGCGGAATTCTCTCCGATCGGAGATATTTTGCTTCGTGGTAGTTCTCCGATCGGACGATCCGACGTTATCCGACAAGTTTTTGTTGCGGAGATTTTAGTTTTGGGAATGCAATGCATTGCCGCATTTGTGAAAAATTCCTTACGAAGACAACTACTTCGAAGCAAAATTGAATCTCCGAAAAAAGATGCATTGCGGAGAAAACTCCGCTCCGACGGTTACTACGATAGGGCCGTTTATCTTACTCATAATGACTTACCTTTACAAACAAGAAAGTTATGGCCATATTTAAAATAACCTAAGCTAAGTTTTTAAATAGAGATTGAAAGTTAAGAATTCGTTTTCTGAAAATGGACTTAAGAGCTTTTGCCTTTTTAACACGTATACAATGAACGTACCCGCAACAAGTTGTAAATGCAAAAAGTAATTACATTACATTCGAGTTGATTTTGATAAATAGATTTTTTAAAGGAAAAATATAGAAATCTATAGGCTAAAAAATAATAAAATATAGATACAATGATGCAACTTTTACAACTACAAAAAATGTGTATTTTTTTCCGCATCACCCAGGAGGTAAAATACAAGATGCGTTTTTTTAAATGAGGTACCCCAGAAGGCCTGCCTCACTAACTAGTTTGCATGCTTGATTTGCTTGATTTGTCATTGATATCATCAATATACAAAACGTAAAACAATATCACAAAATAACATAAAACGAATTCAAATAACTAAAGATAAAAAATCAACAAAAAAGCATAATATAACAAAATGACTAGCTAAGGAATTGAATATTGCACATTCAAAAAAAAGTTTTTAAGAAATGAAAAAGCGAAAGAAAAGGATAAAAATAATTGCACTTCATTTTGCATATAAAAAAAAGGAAAAAAAGTGAAAGAAAAGCAGAAAGAATACTCAACTAAGAAAATTTAAGGATAAAGAAGAAGAAAAGGTAAAATAAATAAGAATTTACAAAAAATATATGCAAAACAACAAAAATCAATATAAAAAATAACAACTAAGAAAATAAAATGACTAGACAGTTCAGTTCCAGGTTAAATTTTTAAGGTACCTGAAGAAAAAAAGGTTAAATTATTCATTTAAACAAAAATTAATAGCTTTTTTATATACATTTTTAATTTACATTGTTTACATTACACTTAAAAAATAACCTTAGAATACTTAAACATACTTTTTTTATATTTTTTAGTCCCGCAAAAGTTCCTTGTTTATCTTTTTTATAGAGAACAACATCATTCCTTGCAAAAGGAATCTGACTATTGTCTCTTTATGTTCGGTAGGTATTAGGGCAGGGTATTTCCAGGTCTGCATCTCTGGAATCCCGTACAGTCTCCATCCATTTTTCCATAAGGTCTTCTATGTGCTGCTTTCTTCTGAAGTTTTCCTCAAAAACCATCTGTACTTTCTCAGCTAATTTTTGCAGCTGGATTGAGGGAACAGCTAGCGATCCGAATTCTGATGTAGCAACGGTGCTGACATAGGCCCTTAGTTCTATCAGTTGTAGTTGATCTCTCCTTTTAACCGAGCTGCTGATCATGAACAGGCTTCACACTTCAGTTTAGACTTGAGCTTGCCAGCTGCGAAGCCTGCGTAGTATATAAAATTGCTGCCATCTTTTGCATCTGCTCACTGGGTTCCCGTTCAACCTGTGGTGAGTCTTCTTAATGATCCACTTTGTGCAGTCCTCACAATGGCAGTCGTTGTCATCATCATCATCGATATCTTCAACAACGATGGGATCCCCTGGCGCTAGTAAAAAGTCCTCTATTGTTTCTACGACTTTTGACTTCTCTCTTTGTCTTTTGTCGTTTTATCGAATTTTCGCTCTTCGGCCAAGTCAGCTGTGTTAATTAGAGGCTCTGCTCCAGCATTCGTACCCCGAAGCCCGAATGCTCTGGTGCGCTATAGTGCTGAAACATGACCTTCAGATTTCTTATGAACCTCCATACCGATGGTTCCTTATCATAGGATCCTCTGTTTGATCGCACCATTGAAAACAGGTTTTCCGCGACATCGGTGTTCAAATGTGCCAATAGGAAATAATTCTGCTCCTTATAACTTTTCAGAAAGTGCCACATCTGAGTTATCCCTATTAGCGTTTGCTTTAATCGCTTAAAGCAAGGTGGAATTGTATGAGTGCTGCTGCTTCTCCAACTTGAAATCCACTCAATACAGCTTTCTAGGTATTCCAAAGTGTCGGTGTCATCCGATAGCACTATCTTATTCGGATTTTTGGAGTATTTTTGGCCGGTACTCAGTACGTCAAACAGCACATTCTTTCGCTGAATAAATGCAGCTGTTGACTCCCCCACTTTCTTTAACTGCTCTGTATTGTAAACATTGATAGGTTTTTAATGATATATATTAGTTTCAGATATAGTTTTAATAGTTTTATTAGAGACACATTAAAGCATCTTGTATTGAACAGACTGGGGCGCACTCTAGCAGTGCCGCCATGAAGTATAATTATTCAAATTTAATCACAACATTCCCCCTTAAATTTGTAATATTTCAAAAAATGAATTTAATTTATGAATTTAATTAATTTCTAAAAATTAATTTTAAATGAACAAAGTGATTATTATTTTAAATTTCTTTAGCATATAAAAATTCTTTTCTTAAATTTTCAAAAGTAAATGGTGTCAGAGATTTTGTGAATAAGTCAGCTAATTGATTTTCTGATTTACAATACATGAGATTTATCTGATCGGTATTAACTCTTTCCAAAATAAATTTATATTTTATATCTATATGTTTAGCCCGTTTTTGCTGACATCCATTTTTAATCATTTGTATGGTACTTTGATTGTCGATGTGTAAATTAACATTTAAATTTTCGCCTGTAACTTCTTTGAACAATGATTTTAAAAATATCACTTCTTTGATACATTCACTTGCACTTATGAACTCGGCTTCAGCTGTTGATGTTGCGACTATTGGTTGTCGTTTGGTGAGCCATGCGATTGCACCACCGCAATACATTATGATGAATCCACTTGTGCAGCGTCGAGTCTCGGTATCATTCGCATAATCAGAATCACAGTATGCGTTTAATTTTCGGTAGTCTTCATTTTTATTATATTTTAATGCAATATCTTTGGTACCTTGTAAGTATCGGAGTATTCGTTTTAGTTTCATTGTGTCTGATTCGGTAGGATTCTCGACTTTTCTTGATGCAGCGTTTGTCGAAAAAGCGATGTCTGGTCTGGTTCGATTCGAAAGATAGAGGAGTCTTCCGACTGCTTCTCTATAAGGAAATTTGGTTTCTTTTCTTGTGTTTTCGTCTTCTAAACCTGGAACTGATGGTGTTCTCACTGATTTTGACGAGTCCATGTTCAGAGTTTTAAGAGTATTATTAGTATAGTCGGACTGGTATAAATATAAACTGTTTGCATTTTCTTCTATTTTCATTCCCAAATAAACCTTCGGGTTTGTCTCGTAGGTGATGTCGAATTCTTCTTTGAGCTTGGGTAGAAATTTCATGATGATTTTTTTATCGGTTCCTATGATTAAACCATCATCTACATGTAAAGCAATGAATAAATTGTCTTTGTCTTTGAATACTGATTTATCGGTTTTTATTTGTTGAAGTCCTAAACTTTTTAAGAAATCAACAAAGCGTTTGTTCCAATTTACAGGTGCTTGTTTTAGACCATAAAGCGATTTTTTTAGTTGAATCGTCCTTCTTCATCGAAGCTGGCAGTTTCATGTATATTTCTTCGTCTAAATGTCCATGTAGAAAAGCACTTGCAACGTCAAACGTCATTATGATTTTATTTCTCGCTTTGGCATAGGCTAACAAAAAACGTAAAGTGTTGATATTTACCACTGGACTGTAGGTCTCGTAGTAGTCTCCTTCGCGTTGTTCGCAGCCTCTAGCGACCAATCTTGCCTTGAACTGTCCGTTGTCTTTCTTCCTAAGAACCCATCTGCTGCTCATTAGTTTTTTGATCTGTATTTCATTCATCTGGCAAAATTTAAATACTTCATTTTTCTTAAGCGACAGTTTTTCTTTCTCGATACTCGATTGCTTTTTTCCAGTTTTCTGATTCCGGTCCATTTACAGCTTCTTTGTATGTAATCAAGACATAGTCTTGAAGATATTTCGGTATCCCTTTTTTTCGTTTTGGCCTTGTATTTTCATGATTGTCGGAATCGTCATCTTGTGAATCTTCGTCCGAGACGTTTTCTGAGTCCTCGTCGTATACGATGTCATCTGCTTCGTTGGCTGCGACATCTTCTTGTGCGATTTCTTCATCGTCGAATTCTTGTATGGTGTCTTCGGCTTCGGTTTCATGTACGGTGTCATCTTCGAATAAGTTCAAAATATCTGTTTTATACGTTGATGTTTTCTTATCGAGAATATTTTTCGCATTCGTATCATCTTCAAAAATCACATCTCGAGCGATAATTATTTTTCTTCTTTCTTTATCCCATAAACGATAGCCATTCGGTGCGTATCCGACGAAAGTATATTTTTTACTTCTACTATCTAGTTTCTTGAGTCGATTAAGTATTTTCGCATGTGCATCACAACCAAAAATGTGCATTCTTTTGTATTCTGGTTGTCTTTTAAACCATTTTTTATATGGCGTTTTCAGATTTTTAAGAGCTTTTGTTGGACATCGATTCAATATATAGCAGGCAACACGAGCTGCTTCGACCCACATTTCAGCAGGTAGTTCTGAGTCGAAAAGCAATGCTCGAGTCTTGTCCATTATCGATCTGTTTAGTCGCTCTGCTTTTGCGTTGAGTTGTGGTGTATGTGGAATCGTGAAGTTCATCACAATACCTTTCGATTTTGTCCAGCTCATCAGATCTTCGTTTGTATATTCTCCTCCTTTATCACATCTGATTTTGTGAACGGGTAAATTCCATTTCGCCTCGACCTTTTTTATGTATTGCTTAATTATTTCGGCTGTTTCAGATTTCTTCGCAAGCATATATACTTGCTTGAAACAGGTGTAATCATCTAAGCATGTCAGCATATATTTGCGTCCATCCCATGTTGGAACTTCGATTTGACAAATATCTGTATGGATGATTTCTAAGGGTCGAGTCGCTCTAGTTCTCTCGGTAGAAAAAGGGAGACGCGTTTGTTTCGATTTTATGCAGATTTCGCATATATTTTTCGCTTTTTCGTAATCGGCGTCAGTAATGTTTAGAAATTTGATATTTTTAATATTTTCATAGCTTAAATGTCCGAGTATTCTGTGCCAATATTTGGGATCTCTCTTAACGTTTTTTACTTGAAAGCACTGTTTGTCGTTAAATTCTGTGGTAAGTTTTAATGCGAATAGCCCATTAGGTTGTTTTTCCCCCTCGATAATATCATTATTTTTTCTTATAGTCACCTTTTTCCTGTGAAGAGTACTTCGCCACCCTTCTCCGTAATCACTCCGACTGAAATAAGATTGCTGTCGAGTCCTGAGGCATGCACTACGTCTGTTAATAGGTCTGTTCGTTGAACTTTCCCCAGGGTTGACCCAGGTTTTCTTGACAACCCCATGAGTTGTCAAAAAAACCTGGGTTTTCCAGTCCTCAAAAAACGCTAAACCACAAATCGCCACACATTCCTGCCATTGAAATAAAAGCACATGCCATTTGACAGCCCTCAAATCGCCACAGCAAAAAGGTAGGGCGAGTTTGGGGAAAACCTATGGCAAACCTATGGCTCAAAAAACACACAATTTGACATTCAGGGCGAATTTAGGTTTCTCAAAAAACGCTTTGTGGCGACCCTAGTGCTACCCCAGGGCTTCAACGAACAAACCTAATATACATTCTTGCATTACCAGTTTTCCTGTTCCAGATGTTTTGAGCGATTGATCTTTCTTGGCGATTTTAACTTCATCTTCTTCGTATTTGAAGTCGGCAAGCATGTCTTGTCTGTTTGTCATGTGAAATGACGAGCCGCTGTCGATGTAGAAATGCATTTTTTCAATTTTGTCGTCATCGAGGTTTTTTCTTGTCATATACGATGTTTTCTCTTTTCCGTTCGAGTTGTTTTGATGTTCTTGTTTATAGCGACAGTTTTCAGATTTGTGGTTCGTCTTTTTGCAATACTTGCATTTTTCATGTTGTTCTTTAAAATAGCAGTCTTCTGAGCGATGATTTTGTTTTTTGCAATATTTACAATTTGAATTTTCTGTCTTCTTTCTTGAGCAGGTGTTCGCGAGATGTCCAAGTTGTCCGCAGTCCGCACTTGAAACACGTTCGATTTTCTTTTTGATATGATTTGTTTGCCCTCGTTGATGCTTTGAAAGCGACAATCGGGTTTCTCGTATTTTGTCCACTTCTGGTCTCTTCAGCCAACAGTCTAATCATAAGGTTGTCGACGGTTCGTTCATCTTTGGACGACGATGACCAAGCTGTGCTGAAGTGTTTATATTCGCTAGGGAGTATAGCTAGTATTTTCGAGATAATTATCTCATCTGTTATTTTCTGATCGATGCTGTTGAGTCGAAAAGCCAAGTTTTGTAGGTTGCTGATGTTCGTGGCCATGTCTTTTGTTTTTTCATATGAATATCCGAAAAATGTCTGAAGTAGTTCATTTGATTGATCATCATTCTTCTTGTCGTATATCTTTGAGATCTTTTGAAACATCTCATGCGCGGTTTTGTAGTGAAGCACATGATTCAAGATGTTTTTGTTTATCGTGGCTAAAATTGCCTTCTTTGCTTTAGCATCCTTTCTGATAAACTCTTTTTTATCCTTTTCTTCTATGCATTGTTCTAGTTTTGATGTACCATCTACGATACTATCTAAACACGAGGATTGAAAATGAACTTCTAAAAATAATTTCCATTCATAAAAGTTTTCGAGATATTTCAATTTGTCTACATGTGAAAAGTTTTCCTCGGGTGTAGTCATTTTGATGTTTAAAAATGAAAAGGCTTACGTTTTTATATTTTAAAGTCGATTTCGGAGTCTTGTGGTCGGCGTGAAGTCGGCGTGAACACGTGTTCCCGGTTTTGCTGTTTTAGTTTTTCTTCGTTCGTTTTTCGTTTTTTAGAGTTTCCGCAGCAATCTGGCTACTGGGCCCATAACCTGATAGGTTTTTAATGATATATATTAGTTTCAGATATAGTTTTAATAGTTTTATTAGAGACACATTAAAGTTTTACACACAGTAAGCCATCTTGTATTGAACAGACTGGGGCGCACTCTAGCAGTGCCGCCATGAAGTATAATTATTCAAATTTAATCACAACAAACATTGCATTTGATGGCACGCAGATCCCTGTGTACACGTTGAAGCTGAAGATTTGAGTGGCCAGCTTCACGGAGAACTTCTCAAATGGTTTCGGACTGATATGGGAAGCTTTAAGTTATAAAGTTCTTTGATGGGTTTCCACGACACAACATCGTCATTGATTTTTATGTCGTGTTTTACTAAAATATTTCGGATGCTCTTGAATAGATGGCAGTAATCATAAAGTAGAAACACTCTATGATCGTCTACTTTTATGTAGGGCCTATCTATTGCATCCCAGTCCACTCCGAGTTTCTTGTATGCGAGAACGTTGCTCGATCCCTGATCGCAGCTTGTCGCAACAACGTTTAGCCCACATTCCAGTACTTTTTTCAAGGTCTCTTTTATTATCCTTGCTAGCATGTCTCCTTTCGGTGATCCGACATAGTAGGAAATGGATTGTTTTCAATTTCTGTTCAGCCCTCGCAAAGTAAATACCATTACTTTGGATGCTATCAGATTCGTCCGTCCATGTTCTCCGAAATCAGATCCTTATTTCAAAGATTCATTTATTGCAAGTTAACATTACATTTACAAAAGTTTTTATGAATTTTTTTTTTAAGCATTGGCTTAGCCGTCAGCTCGACTGGTAACTTTAAAAATTTAATATAATTGAACAAGTTAGTGTACATTATGATAAAAGAAGTAGATACAACTATCTTTGCATATTATTTATTTGAAGGATAATGAGTTTTGAGTTAAGAATATTCCGTTATTAGAAGCATTCGGTAGCGGTAGCTATTTCGGGCAAATTTGACAAGTTTGATCCAATCTGATCCATTTAAAATTTCAATTGTTTCGCGGACTGAAAGGGTAGGTTTACCAAAGTATGTCCTTCTTTGTTCTTTGAAAATGGGACATACACTAATGAAATGAAAACAATCTTCTTTGGATCTTAAATTGCACAAACTGCAAAATTGGTCAAAGCTTCCGTTGTATGGTGTTCCATTTAAATAGAGAAGTTCGCATCTTATTTTAAAGATCATTGAAATATCTTTGTAGCTATGAGAATCTTGAAAATAGTTCTTGCCACACAAGTTATAATCAAGCTGGCTATAAAGTATTCTGCTCTCCGATTGACATGCGTTTTCTATCATCTGATTTCGAGTAAAGTCTTCAAGTTTTTGGATGATTTCGTAAAATTTAACTTTCATCGCATCAATGTTGTTGGGGATCATCTGCACATTTTCACCGCAGAAAGCAGCAATATTTTCCCATGTCCTCAGCCACCAGTCCTTATTTCGAATTTCGTAACGCATCATTATTTTGCATAGGCGAGTTTCCTGGAGACCAAACACTTTAATTAAATAGTCGGCTTGTAACTTGAGAGTGAAAGTAAAAAGTTTTGGCAGTCCTGTTTCCAAGTATATTGAATAGTTTGGTGCGTTTAAGGGGATATTAAACATTTTCTTTAAGAAATTTCTTTGTAGCTTTTCAACTTCCTCGTATTCTTCCATTCCCCATACTTGTGCAGCATAACAAAGAGAAGATTTTACAATCGCATTAAAAATTTTATATTTTGTTGAAAGATTGATATGTTCGTTTGAAAAAATCTTCTTCCAAGTCAGATTAGTCAAGCTTTGTGAAGTTTTAGCTTTTTCTGCAAGGTGTTTTCTAAAATCCAGTGTTGGGTTGAGCAAAACTCCCAAATACTTGTATTCTTTCGATACATCTAAACGGCATCCATTAAGCATCCAGTTGTTTCTCACTTCACCTCGAGAGGAACGCGAGAAGACCATTACTTTTGATTTTTCATTGTTGATTACTAAACCCCATTTATGACAGTAGTCAGTTAAACGATTTATCATCAATTGAAGGGTCTCTGGTGATTCGGATAGTAAGAGGAGATCATCGGCATAGAGCAATATATTTATTGTGATACCCGCAATTCGGACACCCCCTGGAATGTGCGCAGCTGTATCATTTATAAAGAGAGCAAACAAGAGAGCACTGAGCAAGCATCCCTGTTTTACCCCCGTAAGTGACTTAAATGGATTTGAGTACGTTTTGCCATCCCAAACTGCTGCTTCGGTATCTGTGTACAAACACCTGATTATTTGTATAAATCTTGTTGATACTCCAAGTTGAGAAAGCTTATAAAATAAAGCATTTCGATTCACCAAATCAAATGCAGCTTTAAAATCGACGAACAACGTGTATATTTTTTTATTTCTGGCTTGAAATGCTTTTATTATTGATGTTAAAGTAAATATGTGATCAACCGTCGAATAGTTTTTTCTAAAGCCTGCTTGTAGTTCCGTAAGAATATTGTTTGTATCAACCCAATCTTCAAGCCTGTTAACGAGAACACCACAAAATATCTTCGCAATAACATTCATGAAGGATATGCCTCGGTAGTTTTCGACTGCATTTAAATCACCTTTTTTATGGATGGGAAAAATCACAGATTTCTTGAATGAGGACGGAACATCACCATTTTCGAAGATCTTGTTAAAGAGTGTGAGTAGATGGTTGTAAAAAGTAGGAGAAGCATTTTTAAAAAACTCGTAGGATATCCCGTCTTCGCCTGGGGCCTTTCCGTCTCCGGCTCTTTGAAGGACGATTTGTATTTCATTTATTGATATAACTGAATCTAATATTTCATCACAAATGAGTGGCTCTGCGTACAAGAAAGTAGTAGATAAGTTGTTTTGAAGAAGGTTTTTGAAGTAATCAGAGAGATCATCTGCAGAAACACTTAATCCAATGGAGTTATGTGAACCGTTTATTTCTTTTGCTATTTTCCAAAACTGCTTTGTATTTTTGATTTGACTGAGGGATTGGGCTTGCATAGACTCAAAATTGATTTTCTTATTGAGACACATTTTCTTATAATTGGAATTAGCTTGAATGTACCATTTTCGAATTTCATCACATGAGTATTTACGAAATGCTTTCAGTAGAGCAAATGATTTTTTTCTTGCATTTAGACATTCTACATCAAACCATTTTTGAGTGAAAGAATTCCTCAGGTGATGATTTGGGCTGATTGAAGTATTTCTTATGCATTCTGTTAATTGGTTGGAGAGCGCGTCAGTTGATTGGTTAGGTGGAGGGGTGTGCAATAGGTAATTATCCAAGCGATGATGGTAGGTATTTAAATTTGTAGTTTTCCATTTTAGTCGGGGCATCAAGCTAAGAGATCTCTGTTGTGGTTCGAAGTGAGATTCCCATTCAACTACCAACGGCATATGATCAGAAAAATGTTTGCTCAAAATTTCAAATTTTCTTATAAGGTTGATCCAATCGCTATTTACCGTGCAGTAATCGATCACTGATTTGCCTTGCCCACCAACAAAAGTAAAGTGACCTTCCGCGTCTCCTTCTGTGCATCCATTTAAAATAATACTGTCGTATATCTGTAGCATTTCTAATAATCTCATTCCATTTTGGTTGTAGATATTATCCTTTGATGTTCCATTATTTATATTTAAAATTGATGAGTTTGGTATAACCGTTTGAGTTGTAACTTGGTTAACACCTATTCTGGCATTAAAATCACCGACCAACATTACGTTTTTGCTTGAAAAATCAGACATTAAATTGCATAGTCTGTTAAAGTCTTCGGTCCAATTATTGCAATTTATATAGAAAGGAATAATAAACATATTAGGTTTCTCTAAAAGCTTTACGACGATGTTATTTTCGATTTCCACAAAATCATAGAGTTTCAGTTTTGCTGTTTGTATTCCATAAAGGCACCCACCGCTAGCACGTCCTCTTAAATATGTTTTAGTTGCAGGAATCCAAAAAAGTTTATATCCGTTAAAATATTTAGTAAATTTACTTGAATTTTCAATTGTAATGTGAGTTTCAAAAATAAAGAATATTTCGAACGATTTAATAAAATTAAAAAAGTCTATAAACATGATCTTATTGTTAAGCCCTGATACATTATATGACAATATTTTACAAACATTAATACAAAATGAGCTGACGGCGGCTACATCTCAGTTTCTCATACTACAACTACTACTACACACAGAAAAATAATCCTTTACCACAAGCGGAAAAACGCTAACCACAAGAAGAAAAAGGACCAATACCGCAAATAGCTTATGGTAAACTATTTTAGACTTCTGTGGCAGTAGCTTTATATTTTAGCGGCAATATACATAAATGCTTATTCTAAAAAGAAATGTTGTTTAAGACAAACGAAGATCTCTATTCTGATAATCACGTTATGTAATACATAGAGCCTTATCTTAAGCTCTTTTGTTGATACTACACAACGATATTAACGATTAATTCTAACTCTAAAGTATCTTGAGGTAAATTCGAAAAACGTTTGTGGCAAACTCTAAAGAAGATTGAATCCAATACCAATATCGTTTATGACTACTGATAAAGCGTTGATTGCAAACGCTTTGTAGATGAGAGTCAAAGTTAATAGTGCTTACTTCATTCATTCCATTCACTCAAATAGAAAGATTTCAATGGCCATAATTTGTTTTTTTTTTTACAAAGCGTTAACCACAAACGATTTTATAGTTGAGGTTCAAAGTTAATATACTTGACCACTACAGTGATTCCCGTTCGTCATCAAAGGTAAAGCTGTTGCTCGGAAGCAGATTTGTTATTAGAGGGAAATACTACTTCTTTCACCACAAACTCTTAAGAAAGTCCACCTTAATGGCAATATCGTTAACCACAAACGATTTTATAGTTGAGGTTCAAAGTTAATATACTTGATCACTACAGTGATTCCCGTTCGTCATCAAAGGTAAAGTTGTTGCTCGGAAGCAGATTTGTTATTAGAGGGAAATACTACTTCTTTCACCACAAACTCTTAAGAAAGTCCACCTTAATGGCAATATCGTTAACCACAAACGATTTTATAGTTGAGGTTCAAAGTTAATATACTTGATCACTACAGTGATTCCCGTTCGTCATCAAAGGTAAAGTTGTTGCTCGGAAGCAGATTTGTTATTAGAGGGAAATACTACTTCTTTCACCACAAACTCTTAAGAAAGTCCACCTTAATGGCAATATCGTTAACCACAAACGATTTTATAGTTGAGGTTCAAAGTTAATATACTTGATCACTACAGTGATTCCCGTTCGTCATCAAAGGTAAAGTTGTTGCTCGGAAGCAGATTTGTTATTAGAGGGAAATACTACTTCTTTCACCACAAACTCTTAAGAAAGTTCACCTTAATGGCAATATCGTTATCCACAAACGATTTTATAGTTGAGGTTCAAAGTTAAAGTTGTTGCTCAGAAGCAGATTTGGTATTAAGGGGAAATACTTACTTCTATCAGCACAAACTCTAAAGAAAGTCCACCTTAATGGCAATATCGTTATCCACAAACGATTTTATAGTTGAGGTTCAAAGTTAATATACTTGATCACTACAGTGATTCCCGTTCGTCATCAAAGGTAAAGTTGTTGCTCGGAAGCAGATTTGTTATTAGAGTTAAATACTACTTCTTTCACCACAAACTCTTAAGAAAGTTCACCTTAATGGCAATATCGTTATCCACAAACGATTTTATAGTTGAGGTTCAAAGTTAATATACTTGACCACTACAGTGATTCCTGTTCGTCATCAAAGGTAAAGTTGTTGCTCGGAAGCAGATTTGTTATTGAGGGGAAATACTTACTTCTATCAGCACAAACTCTAAAGAAAGTCCACCTGAATGACAATATCGTTATCCACAAACGATTTTATAGTTGAGGTTCAAAGTTAATATACTTGACCACTACAGTGATTCCCGTTCGTCATCAAAGGTAAAGTTGTTGCTCGGAAGCAGATTTGTTATTAAGGGGAAATACTTACTTCTATCAGCACAAACTCTAAAGAAAGTCCACCTTAATGGCAATATCGTTAACCACAAACGATTTTATAGTTAAGGTTCAATGTTAATATACTTGATCACTACAGTGATTCCCGTTCGTCATCAAAGGTAAAGTTGTTGCTCGGAAGCAGATTTGTTATTAAGGGGAAATACTTACTTCTATCAGCACAAACTCTAAAGAAAGTCCACCTTAATGGCAATATCGTTAACCACAAACGATTTTATAGTTGAGGTTCAATGTTAATATACTTGATCACTACAGTGATTCCCGTTCGTCATCAAAGGTAAAGTTGTTGCTCGGAAGCAGATTTGTTATTAAGGGGAAATACTTACTTCTATCAGCACAAACTCTAAAGAAAGTCCACCTAAATGGCAATATCGTTATCCACAAACGATTTTATAGTTGAGGTTCAAAGTTAAAGTTGTTGCTCAGAAGCAGATTTGGTATTAAGGGGAAATACTTACTTCTATCAGCACAAACTCTAAAGAAAGTCCACCTTAATGGCAATATCGTTATCCACAAACGATTTTATAGTTGAGGTTCAAAGTTAATATACTTGATCACTACAGTGATTCCCGTTCGTCATCAAAGCTAAAGTTGTTGCTCGGAAGCAGATTTGTTATTAAAGGGAAATACTTACTTCTATCAGCACAAACTCCAAAGAAAGCCTTTTCAATGACACCATCGTTTATCAGTTTATCACCCTTGATAAAGCGTTTACTTCAAACTATTTGCCATTAAAGAGAACTTTCTTTGGAGTTTGTGTTGATTGAAGGAAGTATTTTTCTTTAATAATAAATCTGCTTCAGAGTAACATCTATGCCTTTGGTGACAAAAGGGAATCACTGTAGTGATCAATTAGTGTAACTTTGAATCTCAGCAGTAGAGATTCACATAGAATGTTTCGCAATGGAGTAGAATACTGAAATATATGCTTTTTCCTGTTTCAAGCGATGACGCTTAGTAAAAAAATATTTCATTACATTAACATTTTTTGATATATTTATATAAATAATAGCAATAATATGAACAAAAAACAAAAATATTTAGATTCATAAGAGATAAAAATAAATAATTTTAAAATTTCACATTTTTGGTTATTTATCTAATATAACTTTTTTTATATTTTTTACACATTAAAAACGAAAAGAACATAATGCTTTCTATATATATATATCTTTTTTATGATGAAAATGTGTTAAACACATTGAATACAATTTATTTTATAACCAAACGAATCATTATACATGTATGAAAATATTATATGTAGACATTTAATAACTAACAGTCAATATAAAAGTCCTAAAATCAATTAATTATTTTTAATATTTTTTTTTATGTAATAACAAAATAATAGAATGTTTTTTTCAGCATCTATTTTAAAGTGCCATGAATAAAAATATATTTTAGAATAAAGTGTATTCATTACAAATACAAAATTTAAGAAAGATTTTCAATCTGTTTTTTGTTTTTCTGAGCATGAATATTATTATTAACCTGTCTTTATAATTAAGTTAAGAAGTTAAGTTAAGTGTAGGAAGGAAGTAATCTGAATTTATCAATGATAAGTGAAAGTGTTAAAAATCAAATATAAACTATATAGCTTAAATCAATTTAAAAAAGCGTTTGAAAACAACTATTCCCCTACATTTAAAAACATTATTTTCACTATCAGAACTTTTTCGCATTAGCTTAACACAAGCTAGTTTCTACGACCAACAAAGCTCATCATTTTTTGCATTCAAAACAACGGACTGGAAAAGCTGTCACTTCTGAAGTTTTGAGTGAAGCAATCGAAATCATTTTCTAAAACGTTTTCATTTTGTGTGTAAGATTGATGAGGAGTAGAGAACAGTGGTAAGAAATTAGCTGCTCCAACTGCTTTCGTTGGACGTTTCGATGTGGTCGAACCTTTCTTAGCCTTTTAAGCTTTGACGGGGAAAAAATATTGAGTATAGACACATAGAAGTTAAGAAGTTAAGTGAAGTGTAGGAAGGAAGTAATGTGAATTTATCAATGATAAATAAACATGTTTGCATGTGCATGTGCAAATATGAAAAAACTAACCAACAATAAACGCAAAAAGTATGCATTCATTGAAAACCAAAATGGTTGAATTTAAATGTACCTACACAAATTCCAAAAAAATTGATTTTAATCGGGTCTGGACACTGTATCCTCCCAAATTATACACTCACGAAATATGATTTGTGTGAAATAATAAAAATAATGTAAAATATGAACAAACTAGGCTTCAAAACACGAAAAATATATTTATTTAATGAAAATCAAAAGGGTAGATACTCATATAGATGGGTATTGGCTTTGCCGATTTGGTCTGAGCACCTACACCAACACTAGACCCTAACCTGTCTTTATAATTAAGTTAAGAAGTTAAGTTAAGTGTAGGAAGGAAGTAATGTGAATTTATCAATGATAAGTGAAAGTGTAAATAATCAAAGACACATAGAAGTTAAGAAGTTAATTGAAGTGTAGGAAGGAAGTAATGTGAATTTATCAATGATAAGTGAAAGTGTAAAAAATCAAATATAAACTATATAGCTTTAATCAATTTAAAAAAGCGTTTGAAAACAACTATTCCCCTACATTTACAAAACATTATTTTCACTATCAGAACTTTTTCGCATTAGCTTAACACAAGCAAGTTTCTACGACCAAGAAAGCTCATCATCTAGTGTCTTGTTATATAAATGCAGAAAAGAATACAGTTTATAATTGTTATCTCCACTTCTCAATGATATCTAAGATAATAAGGACATTGAAAAAGGACCTACACCAACACTAGACCCTAACCTGTCTTTATAATTATTGAGTATGGACGCATAGAAGTCAAGAAATTAAATGAAGTATAGGAAGGAAGTAATCTGAATTAAATAATTGTAATGTCCCCCTCTAAAAACATGTAGCGATTATAATATGCCCTGACTCCACTACGACAGCAACAGGATGCCACAAATTGAAAAACTCTTCATCTTCAATAAACATAGCTTTAAAAAAGAATCCCAAAGGAAATAACGACACCGAAAACTTTTTTCTGAAAACTAATATTTACAACAAGTCAAGACCTACACCAAACACTAGACCCTAACCTGTCTTTATAATTAAGTTAAGAAGTTAAGTTAAGTGTAGGAAGGAAGTAATCTGAATTTATCAATGATAAGTGAAAGTGTAAATAATCAAAGACACATAGAAGTTAAGAAGTTAATTGAAGTGTAGGAAGGAAGTAATGTGAATTTATCAATGATAAGTGAAAGTGTAAAAAATCAAATATAAACTATATAGCTTTAATCAATTTAAAAAAGCGTTTGAAAACAACTATTCCCCTACATTTACAAAACATTATTTTCACTATCAGAACTTTTTCGCATTAGCTTAACACAAGCAAGTTTCTACGACCAAGAAAGCTCATCATCTAGTGTCTTGTTATATAAATGCAGAAAAGAATACAGTTTATAATTGTTATCTCCACTTCTCAATGATATCTAAGATAATAAGGACATTGAAAAAGGACCTACACCAACACTAGACCCTAACCTGTCTTTATAATTATTGAGTATGGACGCATAGAAGTCAAGAAATTAAATGAAGTATAGGAAGGAAGTAATCTGAACTAAATAATTGTAATGTCCCCCTCTAAAAACATGTAGCGATTATAATATGCCCTGACTCCACTACGACAGCAACAGGATGCCACAAATTGAAAAACTCTTCATCTTCAATAAACATAGCTTTAAAAAAGAATCCCAAAGGAAATAACGACACCGAAAACTTTTTTCTGAAAACTAATATTTACAACAAGTCAAGACCTACACCAAACACTAGACCCTAACCTGTCTTTATAATTAAGTTAAGAAGTTAAGTTAAGTGTAGGAAGGAAGTAATCTGAATTTATCAATGATAAGTGAAAGTGTAAATAATCAAAGACACATAGAAGTTAAGAAGTTAATTGAAGTGTAGGAAGGAAGTAATGTGAATTTATCAATGATAAGTGAAAGTGTAAATAATCAAAGACACATAGAAGTTAAGAAGTTAAGTGAAGTGTAGGAAGGAAGTAATGTGAATTTATCAATGATAAGTGAAAGTGTAAAAAATCAAATATAAACTATATAGCTTTAATCAATTTAAAAAAGCGTTTGAAAACAACTATTCCCCTACATTTACAAAACATTATTTTCACTATCAGAACTTTTTCGCATTAGCTTAACACAAGCAAGTTTCTACGACCAAGAAAGCTCATCATCTAGTGTCTTGTTATATAAATGCAGAAAAGAATACAGTTTATAATTGTTATCTCCACTTCTCAATGATATCTAAGATAATAAGGACATTGAAAAAGGACCTACACCAACACTAGACCCTAACCTGTCTTTATAATTATTGAGTATGGACGCATAGAAGTCAAGAAATTAAATGAAGTATAGGAAGGAAGTAATCTGAATTAAATAATTGTAATGTCCCCCTCTAAAAACATGTAGCGATTATAATATGCCCTGACTCCACTACGACAGCAACAGGATGCCACAAATTGAAAAACTCTTCATCTTCAATAAACATAGCTTTAAAAAAGAATCCCAAAGGAAATAACGACACCGAAAACTTTTTTCTGAAAACTAATATTTACAACAAGTCAAGACCTACACCAAACACTAGACCCTAACCTGTCTTTATAATTAAGTTAAGAAGTTAAGTTAAGTGTAGGAAAGAAGTAATCTGAATTTATCAATGATAAGTGAAAGTGTAAATAATCAAAGACACATAGAAGTTAAGAAGTTAAGTGAAGTGTAGGAAGGAAGTAATGTGAATTTATCAATGATAAGTGAAAGTGTAAAAAATCAAATATAAACTATATAGCTTAAATCAATTTAATAAAGCGTTTGAAAACAACTATTCCCCTACATTTAAAAACATTATTTTCACTATCAGAACTTTTTCGCATTAGCTTAACACAAGCTAGTTTCTACGACCAACAAAGCTCATCATTTTTCGTATTCAAAACAACGGACTGGAAAAGCTGTCACTTCTGAAGTTTTGAGTGAAGCAATCGAAATCATTTTCTAAAAAGTTATCAGTTTCAGGGTTTTTATTTTTCCATTCATTTAAAATTTCTTTTCTTAGTGAAATATTTCTTGAAACCTCACCCTTTCTATCTTGTGTAAGATAGAGTTGAAACGCGGTCTGTTGTATTAAAATCCAAAAATTACTAGAAGCATTAGGATATTCTACATCTAATAGAAGTTAAGTAGTTAAGTTAAGTGTAGGAAGGAAGTAATGTGAATTTATCAATGATAAGTGAAAGTGTAAAAAATCAAATATAAACTATATAGCTTTAATCAATTTAAAAAAGCGTTTGAAAACAACTATTCCCCTACATTTACAAAACATTATTTTCACTATCAGAACTTTTTCGCATTAGCTTAACACAAGCAAGTTTCTACGACCAAGAAAGCTCATCATCTAGTGCCTTGTTATATAAATGCAGAAAAGAATACAGTTTATAATTTTTATCTCCACTTCTCAATGATATCTAAGATAATAAGGACATTGAAAAAGGACCTACACCAACACTAGACCCTAACCTGTCTTTATAATTATTGAGTATGGACGCATAGAAGTCAAGAAATTAAATGAAGTATAGGAAGGAAGTAATCTGAATTGTAATGTCCCCCTCTAAAAACTTGTAGCGATTAAAATATGCCCTGATTCCACTGTCGCAAACAAATTTTCTACGACAGCAACAGGGTGCCACAAATCGAAAAACTCTTCATCTTCAATAAACATAGCTTTAAAAAAGAATCCCAAAGGAAATAACGACACCGAAAACTTTTTTCTGAAAACTAATGTTTACAACAAGTCAGGACCTACACCAACACTAGACCCTAACCTGTCTTTATAATTAAGTTAAGAAGTTAATTAAAGTTAATAAAATTTCCGCTAAAATATCAAGGCGTTTTGATATTAAACTTATATTTAGATCAACTTTTGTTTGGTTTTTTCTCTCTTGAGAAAAAATAAGTTTCTGTGTCTGAAAGAAGCTAAAAATAAATAAAGTTAAATAAGCGAGATACAAAGGTATACTTTTCGTTTTTATTTTTCAAAATTACTCAACAAAAAATTAAAAAATACCAATTGAATTGTAATGCCCCCCTCTCAGCTTTTTCGGCAGATAAGTGTAGGAAGGAAGTAATCTGAATTTATCAATGATAAGTGAAAGTGTAAATAATCAAAGACACATAGAAGTTAAGAAGTTAATTGAAGTGTAGGAAGGAAGTAATGTGAATTTATCAATGATAAGTGAAAGTGTAAAAAATCAAATATAAACTATATAGCTTAAATCAACTTAAAAAAGCGTTTGAAAACAGCTATTCCCCTACATTTAAAAACATTATTTTCACTATCAGAACTTTTTCGCATTAGCTTAACACAAGCAAGTTTCTACGACCAAGAAAGCTCATCATCTAGTGCCTTGTTATATAAATGCAGAAAAGAATACAGTTTATAATTTTTATCTCCACTTCTCAATGATATCTAAGATAATAAGGACATTGAAAAAGGACCTACACCAACACTAGACCCTAACCTGTCTTTATAATTATTGAGTATGGACGCATAGAAGTCAAGAAATTAAATGAAGTATAGGAAGGAAGTAATCTGAATTGTAATGTCCCCCTCTAAAAACTTGTAGCGATTAAAATATGCCCTGATTCCACTGTCGCAAACAAATTTTCTACGACAGCAACAGGGTGCCACAAATCGAAAAACTCTTCATCTTCAATAAACATAGCTTTAAAAAAGAATCCCAAAGGAAATAACGACACCGAAAACTTTTTTCTGAAAACTAATGTTTACAACAAGTCAGGACCTACACCAACACTAGACCCTAACCTGTCTTTATAATTAAGTTAAGAAGTTAATTAAAGTTAATAAAATTTCCGCTAAAATATCAAGGCGTTTTGATATTAAACTTATATTTAGATCAACTTTTGTTTGGTTTTTTCTCTCTTGAGAAAAAATAAGTTTCTGTGTCTGAAAGAAGCTAAAAATAAATAAAGTTAAATAAGCGAGATACAAAGGTATACTTTTCGTTTTTATTTTTCAAAATTACTCAACAAAAAATTAAAAAATACCAATTGAATTGTAATGCCCCCCTCTCAGCTTTTTCGGCAGATAAGTGTAGGAAGGAAGTAATCTGAATTTATCAATGATAAGTGAAAGTGTAAATAATCAAAGACACATAGAAGTTAAGAAGTTAATTGAAGTGTAGGAAGGAAGTAATGTGAATTTATCAATGATAAGTGAAAGTGTAAAAAATCAAATATAAGCTATATAGCTTTAATGAATTTAAAAAAGCGTTTGAAAACAACTATTCCCCTACATTTACAAAACATTATTTTCACTATCAGAACTTTTTCGCATTAGCTTAACACAAGCTAGTTTCTACGATCAAGAAAGCTCATCATCTAGTGCCTTGTTATGTAAATGTAGAAAAGAATATATTTTAAATGTTTTGGGCCCATAGAAGTCAGGTTCTTAGACCGAATAAGTTGTTTGATTGTATATATGCATACATATGCATATGCATCGAACATGTCAAAAGTTTAAGAATTTCCAGTTGACAAATAAGTCACCATTAGAAATTTTTGTTAATTTGGATGTAAATTCTAGAGATATTTCATTAAAATTGAATATATGAAACACATCTAAAATTTTAACTTTAAACGCTTGATAATGTTGAACGAAACAACATGTTTCAAGCAATTGGCACACAAAATAAAATTCTTCTAAATCTGTGCAAAATATAGTTTTTATAACTGCAAATTGAATTATATCCTCATTATTACAGGATGTTATTTCTATTACGTGATTATCTTCCAAAATAGTTTCATTGGATTTTAAGGACCTGATTTTATACATTTTTTCCATTTCTTTTTTAAAAGATATTCCAAATTTTTTATGCAAGTGAAACTTGGTTATTTCATCTAACTTTTCATATTTCAACCCATTGTAATCATAACTTTGCATTAAAGAATGTGCTGTCTTGAGTTGAACCTTGATGGAGATGGTTTTAATCAAATTTTTACGATTTTTTGAGGATCTTGATATATTTTTTAGGGTTTGATGTTTTGATTCAAATCTCATTGCCCACTTATTTTTAAGGGGTCCAATGTTTGACATAATTGTCGGATAATGAAGTAAAATATGGGCCTTAAACTTTAAAATCTCTCCAAACAATCTTATAAATAATTTGTGATGGTCGGTTATTAAGCTTTTAAATAAAATTGGAGTGTAATATACGTATTGTTGCTCTAGAACAAGACTTAAAATTTTTTTTAATAGTATTATTTGTTGCCACTCTTGCGAATTTGAGGGTATAATATCACCAATAATCAGAGGTAGATTAAGAACAAAATTGAGCATTTCTGCTGCTGTAAACTTTATTTTTTTACATTCTAACATTGTTTCTGTGATAACGTCTGGTCTATTGTTAGTACCGAAGTCAAATTTCTTTATTCTAATATTAAGGGTTTCTAAAGAAAATACTTTTTTTTTAATTAGGGTTTCAAATACTTTGCATAGATCTTCATGTGCAACACCTTCCAAAATATCATGCATTATATCAACGCAAATATTTTCTGTTACATGAAAATATTGAAGACGATTCCAAACGCATATTCCTTTAATGCCAGTTTTGGACAAATCATTGATATTTAAATCTTCTTCGTAATTTTTCCTGTCTCTCATAGGAAATCTATTATCTATACAGTATTTAAGCGAGTTTTTATCAATTTTACAAATTCGGCATGGAAAGTTACAAATAAAGCATTCAGAAAAACCTGTAACTGCGTGTATCCCCAAGTTATCACCTAGCAAACTTACGAATACAAATTTAACTCTTTTATATTTCTCATGTTGTATTTCAATGCCTTCATTTTGAAGGTAATTCAGTTCTTCGATTACAAATTGGAACATAGTTTCGTTACCATATTTAGTACGGTCACTAGAGAATAATAGTGAACCGACAAAAATGAAATCTAGTTTAGATTGCAGACATGGAGGCAAACAATCAATTTTAACGTAAAAACCTCCTATTTTATAAGCTCCAGCATGTGCACCTAATGCATTCATTGGTTCAAAGTCATCAAAATATCCATCTATTGGAAGATACAAAACCGAAGGATTTTTCGGAAAAGTTTTTAACTTCTTTTCCCAATATTCAGAACTCATAACGTTTACAATCACACCTTGAGACTTTAACTCTTTTATTTCGTTCATGTATTTAAGTACTGTATCCAAAAAACCAGTATCACTAAACAAAGCTTTAAAAATTTTTCGCAAAGGAAATAACATAACTGAAAACTTCATTAACTTAGTTTGAAGTAACTCATTTTTGCTTTTAACATCTAACCGCTTTTCAATAGTCTTTTCTTCTGGGGGAAAGTAAAGATCAAAATCTTCTAAAAGCTTTAGAAATTTGTATTCACTACAAGTAAAGATTTTAGAATTTAAGTTTTTTATTTTCTCTAAATTTTCAAAAAAAATTGATTATCTTCCCTGGGGACAGTGGTTCCGAGATAGTTAAAAATTAGTTTATTTTGGTTATTAATTTGAAACAGTAACTCTTTAGATTTTTTTCTAGATATAATCTCGTCAGAATATATAGTAAGAATGAACTTAAAAAGATTGTCGCGATACTGGCATAAAAATGTATTCGCATCTAAAACATTATCTTTAAGATCACTGCATATTGCATTTCTATTCATTTCATTTGAAACTTCTACGTTTTGAATATCTGAAACAGATTCTTTTTTAAAACAATCTTGTCTACATGATTTAAAATGTGTTTTGATGTGCTTTATTAAGCCTTTGGATGTGGAAAAAAATGTGGGACATAAAACACATTTAAAAATTTTAAGATATGTATGAGTACTTAAGTGTTTTCTGTAGAGAAATAGGTTTTCAATTTTTTTTTCGCATTCAAAACAACGGAGTGGAAGTGCTGTCATTTCTGAAGATTTGAGTGAAGCAATCGAAATCATTTTCTAAAACGTTATCAGTTTCAGGGTTTTTATTTTTCCATTCATTTAAAATTTCTTTTCTTAGTGAAATATTTCTTGAAACCTCACCCTTTCTATCTTGTGTAAGATAGAGTTGAAACGCGGTCTGTTGTATTAAAATCCAAAAATTACTAGAAGCATTAGGATATTCTACATCTAATGCAAAAAAACTTGCAAAACAGAATTGAAAAGCTTTCTTAAAACTAATGAAAACGAATCGCTTATCCTCAATATTTACAACTGTTATTAAATTAGTCACCTCTTTTTCTTGTCCAATCAGATGAATTCGTGGCGTCTCGATTTCATTTTGTGTATAAAATTGATGAGCCTCTTGCTCAGTAGAGAACAGTGGTAAGAAATTAGCTGCTCCAACTGCTTTCGTTGAACGCTTCGATGTGGTAGAACCTTTCTTAGCCTTTAAGGCTTTAACGGGGAAAAAATATGGCAGTGACCGGAGCCCAAATATAGTACACAATTCTGATATATACAATTAAAAATAATTTATAATGTATTATTCTAAAAGTGTACTATATAATCTTACCTTTATTTCCCTTGTTCTCTTCAGAATAAAGCCACCACTTTTTCAATTCCGTATTTTTGCTCTTTGACGCAAATTCTAATAAAATTTCCGCTAAAATATCAAGGCGTTTTGATATTAAACTTATATTTAGATCAACTTTTGTTCGGTTTTTGCTCTCTTGTGAAAAATAAGTTTCTGCGTCTGAAAGAAGCTAAAAATAAATAAAGTTAAATAAGCGAGATACAAAGGTATACTTTTCGTTTTTATTTTTCAAAATTACTCAACAAAAAATTAAAAAATACCAATTGAATTGTAATGTCCCCCTCTAAAAACTTGTAGCGATTAAAATATGCGCTGACTCCATTGTCGCAAACAAATTTTCTACGACAGCAATAGGATGCAGTCCACAAATTGAAAAACTCTTTGTCTTCCACTGAGCTAAGACGTAAACTCTTCTCAGCTTCTTCGGCAGATATATTATTCAAAATATCTAAGGATGTACAAAAAACATTTCATAGTAATAGTGAATATTTCATTTTATCGATTTGGTTTGAATAACAGAGAAAGAAGAAAATGCGAACGCACTTGGGGGTTTATTGCTTATAGTTGTTGTTCCTGCAATCGGTCTCCGGTCTATCAATCCACATGCCTTAAGCGATGTTCTTGTGTTCGTTAAAGCTGACAAAAGTTTTCCCCCCGCTTTTACTTTTCCAACAGCGGGCGAATAAAAAGTCTCCTTTTCCTCTGTAGGAAATATTTGACACAGTAAAGTAGAAAGATGAATATATTCGTGTTTTTGTAGCCTAATTGTCAAAAATTTGGAATATAATATTGTTATTTAAAAAAATTTTGAGACTATTTACAGTCTGTCGAATTTATCCAATAAAAGAGTGTTGATAATCACTTTTGCTATTTTCGATCTATCTGATTCGTCCAACGTTTTTTTTGTTTCGTACTTTTTTAAAATTATTAGGGTTTCCAAATTGAGTTCTAAGCAGTCACTCAAAAGGATCTAAACAAAATTAAATTTAAAAAAACTTTAAGATGCAGAAAATTCATATAGTGTTTACTAATGCAAATACATTAAAAGTCGAGGTATTTTGCAGCAGATTCATATTTTACAAAGCTAATCCAAGTTTTTTATTGTATTTTATTTTAGGAATTCTAGGTTTTTTTTTTCTATTTAATAACATTTGTGTGAGATTTAAAATTTATGGAATATATACATTAGACTGTTTTAATTTTTTTTTTTTTTTAATTTTCTCCCAAACAGGTTTAAAAGTTTCGTTTAAGTATATAAAGACTCCAGTTAAAATTTAAGATTTTAATAAAAATATTTAGGGGTTTTTTTTTTGTAGAGCTTTCAATTTCCTACAAGAATATGTATTTTCATTTTCGTTACGATGCTTCGTTCGCTAGTTATAAAAATCAGAAGCAGAAAAAACAATGTTTCCTATGTAAATCTTATGGGAAAACGAAATGTGCGATGCGCCACCCCTAAATATTTTTATTAAAATCTTAAATTTTAACTGAAGTCTTTATATACTTAAACGAAACTTTTAAACCTGTTTGGGAAATAAAAATTTTAAACAGTCTAATATACATATATAATTTTGACTTTAAAACTATGAAAATATGCAGCCGAACACCTTTTTAAAATTATTTTAAAACCTTATGAATACCGCACTTACATGCTTTAAAAGTCAAATACTGCAAACCACTATAGCGCAAGGGAAAACCCCTAGCAATTAAAACAAAAATATTAATTAGTGGCTTTTACTATGTATACTAAAATCAAACGTAAACTGATTTTAAAAACAGTAACAACAGAAGTAAGAATGCCAAGCATAAAGCTCTGAGTTTAAAAACAGTCATTTACGGTAATATTAAACAAAAATCTACAGACAAGTAAGGTACACATAAACAAGGAAATAAAATATTTAGAATACATTTATGAATACACAATAAAAACTAACAAACCTCTTTCGTAAAATAAAATTTGGTTTCAGCCGACAAACTAAACGACAAAAAATTTGAGTCGACAGATATGGAACCTGAAGACGCCATTATTAAATTTACGTCTAAAAAAACAGCAAAAAACATTAAGGTTATTAATTTAATATTGAAAAACAATTTTAATGAATAAGTGCTCAATTGGTTAATATTTGGTTATTAAAACTGCAATGTTGTTTTTTTTTTTATTTAAACTGAAACAGAAATGTCCCCCAAATAAAACAACCAATTCGGTTTTTTTAAATGTTTTCTAGAGCGATTTTCCGCTCAATCCGGTAACATTTGGAACGAAATATCCGTCTAGCGACCTAGATTCGTACCTTATCTCTCTGTTTAGCCATTAACATTCAAATTTCATCAGCGGATGACAGAGAGATTGACGGATTAAAAAACCTACTTTTTTCCGTTTTTTAAGTGTCTTCTAGATCTATTTTCAGGGCATGTCGCCATCTGGCAAACGCCGAGTATACACGTGTGCAAAGAGTGCGACCTTATAATTTATTTTGAACTGTTAAATTTTCCGCAACACGCGGTTTTCGATTTACTAACTTAATTTTCATTTTTCAAACTCGAACTAATACTTTTAAAAGGAAAAGAAAAACATTAATAATCATGCCTGGGCATTCCCCCTTCTTCGATAGTATCTTGATAGTTGCTGTGGCAACCTAGCCTAACCTATGCCCTCAAAACTGACCCCAACACGACGAATTCATAGATTTTGTTTTTATTATTTGGAATTTCAAATGGGCTGTATCTCCTAAATTATAAACCCACGAAATATAATGTGCATGTGCATGTGCAAATATGAAAAAACTAACCAACAAAAAACGCAAAAAGTATGCATTCATTGAAAACCAAAATGGTTGAATCTCAATATACCTACACAAATTCCAAAAAAATTGATTTTATTCGGGTCTGGACACTGTATCCTCCCAAATTATACCCTCACGAAATATGATTTGTGTGAAATAATAAAAATAATGTAACTTTCCGTTTGTTTTTCGTTCTCTTCCAATTTTTAGTCCTTTTTAATTTATTATTTTAGCTTTCAACTTAAAATTTTTCTTTACTTTATTAATTTTTTAATTTCAAATGGGCTGTATATCCGAATTTCAAATGGGCTGGGGCCCTACTCTGTAATTCGTTTCGAAAGCAAAAATTTCCGAAAACGAATATTTTGTACTCTTTATTTCTAAAGCGGATTCGAATCTGCCACTTTCGGAACGGCAAATCCGAAAACGATTTTTTTATTTCATTTATTTATATTTTTACTTGTTTGTAATTTGCTTTGATATTATTTTTTTGCTTGATTTGACAGATATCTTGAGAAATGTTACAAGACTTCGCAAATCTATTCCTTTAATGAAAATACTAACAAGTACTTTTTTCGATTCCAAAACGAAATACAGAGTACGAATTCATAATCGGATCGAAAATCACTTTCGAATAGACTTACGTTTCGAAACGAAATACAGAGTAGGGCCCCTGTATCTCCTAAATTATAAACCCACGAAATATAATGTGCATGTGCATGTGCAAATATGAAAAAACTAACCAACAAAAAACGCAAAAAGTATGCATTCATTGAAAACCAAAATGGTTGAATCTCAATATACCTACACAAATTCCAAAAAAAATGATTTTATTCGGGTCTGGACGATGTATCCTCCCAAATTATACCCTCACGACATATGATTTGTGTGAAATAATAAAAATGTGCAAATATGAAAAAACTAACCAACAAAAAACGCAAAAAGTATGCATTCATTGAAAACCAAAATGGTTGAATCTCAATATACCTACACAAATTCCAAAAAAATTGATTTTATTCGGGTCTGGACACTGTATCCTCCCAAATTATACCCTCACAAAATATGATTTGTGTGAAATAATAAAAATAATGTAAAATATGAACAAACTAAGCTACAAAACACGAAATGTTAATGAAAATCAAAATGGTACATTCTCACATAGGGTATTGGCTTTGCCGATCTTGACTTTAGATTTTTTCTTTTTTAATATATTCACTTTCCGTTTCTTTTAAAAGTTCCTCCCTTCTTCGATAGTATCTAGATAGTGGCTGTGGCAACCTAGCCTAACCTATGCCCTCAAAACTGACCCCTACACGACGAATTCATAGATTTTGTTTTTATTATTTGGAATTTCAAATGGGCTGTATCTCCTAAATTATAAACCCACGAAATATAATGTGCATGTGCATGTGCAAATATGAAAAAACTAACCAACAAAAAACGCAAAAAGTATGCATTCATTGAAAACCAAAATGGTTGAATCTCAATATACCTACACAAATTCCAAAAAAAATTGATTTTATTCGGGTCTGGACACTGTATCCTCCCAAATTATACCCTCACGAAATATGATTTGTGTGAAATAATAAAAATAATGTAACTTTCCGTTTGTTTTTCGTTCTCTTCCAATTTTTAGTCCTTTTTAATTTATTATTTTAGCTTTCAACTTAAAATTTTTCTTTACTTTATTAATTTTTTAATTTCAAATGGGCTGTATATCCGAATTTCAAATGGGCTGGGGCCCTACTCTGTAATTCGTTTCGAAAGCAAAAATTTCCGAAAACGAATATTTTGTACTCTTTATTTCTAAAGCGGATTCGAATCTGCCACTTTCGGAACGGCAAATCCGAAAACGATTTTTTTATTTCATTTATTTATATTTTTACTTGTTTGTAATTTGCTTTGATATTATTTTTTTGCTTGATTTGACAGATATCTTGAGAAATGTTACAAGACTTCGCAAATCTATTCCTTTAATGAAAATACTAACAAGTACTTTTTTTCGATTCCAAAACGAAATACAGAGTACGAATTCATAATCGGATCGAAAATCACTTTCGAATAGACTTACGTTTCGAAACGAAATACAGAGTAGGGCCCCTGTATCTCCTAAATTATAAACCCACGAAATATAATGTGCATGTGCATGTGCAAATATGAAAAAACTAACCAACAAAAAACGCAAAAAGTATGCATTCATTGAAAACCAAAATGGTTGAATCTCAATATACCTACACAAATTCCAAAAAAAAATGATTTTATTCGGGTCTGGACACTGTATCCTCCCAAATTATACCCTCACGACATATGATTTGTGTGAAATAATAAAAATGTGCAAATATGAAAAAACTAACCAACAAAAAACGCAAAAAGTATGCATTCATTGAAAACCAAAATGGTTGAATCTCAATATACCTACACAAATTCCAAAAAAATTGATTTTATTCGGGTGTGGACACTGTATCCTCCCAAATTATACCCTCACAAAATATGATTTGTGTGAAATAATAAAAATAATGTAAAATATGAACAAACTAAGCTACAAAACACGAAATGTTAATGAAAATCAAAATGGTAAATTCTCACATAGGGTATTGGCTTTGCCGATCTTGACTTTAGATTTTTTCTTTTTTAATATATTCACTTTCCGTTTCTTTTAAAAGTTCCTCCCTTCTTCGATAGTATCTAGATAGTGGCTGTGGCAACCTAGCCTAACCTATGCCCTCAAAACTGACCCCTACACGACGAATTCATAGATTTTGTTTTTATTATTTGGAATTTCAAATGGGCTGTATCTCCTAAATTATAAACCCACGAAATATAATGTGCATGTGCATGTGCAAATATGAAAAAACTAACCAACAAAAAACGCAAAAAGTATGCATTCATTGAAAACCAAAATGGTTGAATCTCAATATACCTACACAAATTCCAAAAAAAATTGATTTTATTCGGGTCTGGACACTGTATCCTCCCAAATTATACCCTCACGAAATATGATTTGTGTGAAATAATAAAAATAATGTAACTTTCCGTTTGTTTTTCGTTCTCTTCCAATTTTTAGTCCTTTTTAATTTATTATTTTAGCTTTCAACTTAAAATTTTTCTTTACTTTATTAATTTTTTAATTTCAAATGGGCTGTATATCCGAATTTCAAATGGGCTGGGGCCCTACTCTGTAATTCGTTTCGAAAGCAAAAATTTCCGAAAACGAATATTTTGTACTCTTTATTTCTAAAGCGGATTCGAATCTGCCACTTTCGGAACGGCAAATCCGAAAACGATTTTTTTATTTCATTTATTTATATTTTTACTTGTTTGTAATTTGCTTTGATATTATTTTTTTGCTTGATTTGACAGATATCTTGAGAAATGTTACAAGACTTCGCAAATCTATTCCTTTAATGAAAATACTAACAAGTACTTTTTTCGATTCCAAAACGAAATACAGAGTACGAATTCATAATCGGATCGAAAATCACTTTCGAATAGACTTACGTTTCGAAACGAAATACAGAGTAGGGCCCCTGTATCTCCTAAATTATAAACCCACGAAATATAATGTGCATGTGCATGTGCAAATATGAAAAAACTAACCAACAAAAAACGCAAAAAGTATGCATTCATTGAAAACCAAAATGGTTGAATCTCAATATACCTACACAAATTCCAAAAAAATTGATTTTATTCGGGTCTGGACACTGTATCCTCCCAAATTATACCCTCACGAAATATGATTTGTGTGAAATAATAAAAATGTGCAAATATGAAAAAACTAACCAACAAAAAACGCAAAAAGTATGAATTCATTGAAAACCAAAATGGTTGAATCTCAATATACCTACACAAATTCCAAAAAAATTGATTTTATTCGGGTCTGGACACTGTATCCTCCCAAATTATACCCTCACGAAATATGATTTGTGTGAAATAATAAAAATGTGCAAATATGAAAAAACTAACCAACAAAAAACGCAAAAAGTATGAATTCATTGAAAACCAAAATGGTTGAATCTCAATATACCTACACAAATTCCAAAAAAATTGATTTTATTCGGGTCTGGACACTGTATCCTCCCAAATTATACCCTCACGAAATATGATTTGTGTGAAATAATAAAAATGTGCAAATATGAAAAAACTAACCAACAAAAAACGCAAAAAGTATGCATTCATTGAAAACCAAAATGGTTGAATCTCAATATACCTACACAAATTCCAAAAAAATTGATTTTATTCGGGTCTGGACACTGTATCCTCCCAAATTATACCCTCACGAAATATGATTTGTGTGAAATAATAAAAATTTGCAAATATGAAAAAACTAACCAACAAAAAACGCAAAAAGTATGAATTCATTGAAAACCAAAATGGTTGAATCTCAATATACCTACACAAATTCCAAAAAAATTGATTTTATTCGGGTCTGGACACTGTATCCTCCCAAATTATACCCTCACGAAATATGATTTGTGTGAAATAATAAAAATGTGCAAATATGAAAAAACTAACCAACAAAAAACCCAAAAAGTATGAATTCATTGAAAACCAAAATGGTTGAATCTCAATATACCTACACAAATTCCAAAAAAATTGATTTTATTCGGGTCTGGACACTGTATCCTCCCAAATTATACCCTCACGAAATATGATTTGTGTGAAATAATAAAAATGTGCAAATATGAAAAAACTAACCAACAAAAAACGCAAAAAGTATGCATTCATTGAAAACCAAAATGGTTGAATCTCAATATACCTACACAAATTCCAAAAAAATTGATTTTATTCGGGTCTGGACACTGTATCCTCCCAAATTATACCCTCACGAAATATGATTTGTGTGAAATAATAAAAATTTGCAAATATGAAAAAACTAACCAACAAAAAACGCAAAAAGTGTGCATTCATTGAAAACCAAAATGGTTGAATTTCAATAAACCTACACAAATTCCAAAAAAATTGATTTTAATCGGGTCTGGACACTGTATCCTCCCAAAATATACACTCACGAAATATGATTTAGATGAAATAATAGAAATAAATTAAAATATGAACAAACTAAGCTACAAAACACGAAAAATATATTTATTTCAAAAAAAAAAATCAAAATGGTAGATACTCACATAATGGGTATTGGCTTTGCCGATTTGGCTTTAAATTTTTTCTTTTTTAATTAACTTTCCGTTTGTTTTTCGTTCTCTTGCAATTTTTAGTCCTTTTAAATTTATTATTTTAGCTTTCAAATTAAAATTTTTCTTTACTTTATTAATTTCTAATTTTCAACGAAAAAAAAGCGCGACACAAAACCTTTCACCTTTCAAAATGTAATTATCAATGGCATGACATCATCTTTTGTAGCTGCAGACGCGCCAAAGTGGAACGACGTGAACTGAGACATTTGATTCATTAAGGTGGAACGACGTGAACTGAGATATTTGATTCCTTAAGGTGATTACACTACAATGTGCATTAAGGCTGGCACACATTGTTATTGAACATGAAATTGTATCGTTTCAGACTTGTTTTTCGACAAATAGTAATCCGTGATTTAAGACAAGTGATAAAGGGAGAAATTATTTATAGAAGAGATTTATGAGGGAAATTTTTTTTTGCAGGTGCATTGGTTTTCAAATGGAAAACTGGAAAATTTCAAAATGGGTTTTCGAATGGAAAATTGAAAGTTCTTGATAAAAATCTCAAAAAACTCATTGGTTTTCAAAGGGAAAATTGCATATTATTGCAGCTGCATTGGTTTGCAAATGGAAACAGGAAAATTTCAAAGTGGGTTTTCGAAGGGAAAATAGAAAGTTCTTGATGAAAAACTAGGACATTTTATTGGTTTTCCAAGGGAAAATTGTTATTGGAGCTAGTAATTAATAAAAGCGTATGAAACAAATGTTTTTTGAGGTATTTATTAGTTCTCAAAAAATATTCAACCCATCCGCATATTTTTTCCAAATATAATTGCTATAATCTCTTGTAGCAAGCTATATCTGCTTAGCATAATAGTTTGTACCACTTGAAATGAGATACATTCACTCTTACCACAAAAGATATAATGTCTTTTCTCATGATTACTTTTATCGTTTGTGGTTAATGGTATTGCCGTTTGGAAGCAGAATCTTTGTCTTTTGTGTGAATAGTTCGGTTTATTCTACTACGGAACTGTTGGAAAAGGAATATAAATAATACTTTAAGGCTAGCACACACTGTTATTGAACATGAAATTGTATCGTTTCAGACTTGTTTTTCGCCGAATAGTAATCCGTGATTTAAGCAAGTGATTAAGAGGGATAATCTATATCTATATCTTTATATTATGTATATAAAAATGAAATCCTGTTCGTGTATGATCGAATAACTCATAAACGGCTGGACGGATTTGGCAAATTTTTTCTTTATTTTGTTCGTGTTAGTCTGTAGATGGTTCTTGGGGAAATTTTTTTTAAATTATTGCAGGTGCATTGATTTTCAAATGGAAAACTGGAAAATTTCAAAATGAGTTTTCGAATGGAAAATAGAAAGTTCTTGATGAAAATCTCGGAAAACTCATTGGTTTTCAAAGGTAAAATTGCATATTACTGCAGCTGCATTGGTTTGCAAATGGAAAACAGGAAAATTTCAAAGTGGGTTTTCGAAGGGAAAATAGAAAGTTCTTGATGAAAAACTCGGACATTTTATTGGTTTTCCAAGGGAAAATTGTTATTGGAGCTAGTAATTAATAAAAACGTATAAAACAAATGTTTTTTGAGGTATTTATTATTTCTAGAAAAATATTCAACCCATCCGCATATTTTTTCCAAATATAATTGCTATAATCTCTTGTAGCAAGCTATATCTGCTTAGCATAATAGTTTGTACCACTTGAAATGAAATACATTCACTCTTACCACAAAAGACATAATGTCTTTCCTCATGATTACTTTTATCGTTTGTAGTTAATGGTATTGCCGTTTGGAAGCAGAATCTTTGTCTTTTGTGTGAATAGTTCGGTTTATTCTACTACGGAACTGTTGGAAAAGGAATATAAATAATGCTTTAAGGCTAGCACACACTGTTATTGAACATGAAATTGTATCGTTTCAGACTTGTTTTTCGCCGAATAGTAATCCGTGATTTAAGCAAGTGATTAAGAGGGATAATCTATATCTATATCTTTATATTATGTATATAAAAATGAAATCCTGTTCGTGTATGATCGAATAACTCATAAACGGCTGGACGGATTTGGCAAATTTTTTCTTTATTTTGTTCGTGTTAGTCTGTAGATGGTTCTTGGGGAAATTTTTTTTAAATTATTGCAGGTGCATTGATTTTCAAATGGAAAACTGGAAAATTTCAAAATGAGTTTTCGAATGGAAAATAGAAAGTTCTTGATGAAAATCTCGGAAAACTCATTGGTTTTCAAAGGTAAAATTGCATATTACTGCAGCTGCATTGGTTTGCAAATGGAAAACAGGAAAATTTCAAAGTGGGTTTTCGAAGGGAAAATAGAAAGTTCTTGATGAAAAACTCGGACATTTTATTGGTTTTCCAAGGGAAAATTGTTATTGGAGCTAGTAATTAATAAAAACGTATAAAACAAATGTTTTTTGAGGTATTTATTATTTCTAGAAAAATATTCAACCCATCCGCATATTTTTTCCAAATATAATTGCTATAATCTCTTGTAGCAAGCTATATCTGCTTAGCATAATAGTTTGTACCACTTGAAATGAAATACATTCACTCTTACCACAAAAGACATAATGTCTTTCCTCATGATTACTTTTATCGTTTGTAGTTAATGGTATTGCCGTTTGGAAGCAGAATCTTTGTCTTTTGTGTGAATAGTTCGGTTTATTCTACTACGGAACTGTTGGAAAAGGAATATAAATAATGCTTTAAGGCTAGCACACACTGTTATTGAACATGAAATTGTATCGTTTCAGACTTGTTTTTCGCCGAATAGTAATCCGTGATTTAAGCAAGTGATTAAGAGGGATAATCTATATCTATATCTTTATATTATGTATATAAAAATGAAATCCTGTTCGTGTATGATCGAATAACTCATAAACGGCTGGACGGATTTGGCAAATTTTTTCTTTATTTTGTTCGTGTTAGTCTGTAGATGGTTCTTGGGGAATTTTTTTTTAAATTATTGCAGGTGCATTGGTTTTCAAATGGAAAACTGGAAAATTTCAAAATGAGTTTTCGAATGGAAAATAGAAAGTTCTTGATGAAAATCTCGGAAAACTCATTGGTTTTCAAAGGTAAAATTGCATATTACTGCAGCTGCATTGGTTTGCAAATGGAAAACAGGAAAATTTCAAAGTGGGTTTTCGAAGGGAAAATAGAAAGTTCTTGATGAAAAACTCGGACATTTTATTGGTTTTCCAAGGGAAAATTGTTATTGGAGCTAGTAATTAATAAAAACGTATAAAACAAATGTTTTTTGAGGTATTTATTAGTTCTAGAAAAATATTCAACCCATCCGCATTTTTTTTTTAAATATAATTGCTATAATCTCTTGTAGCAAGCTATATCTGCTTAGCATAATAGTTTGTACCACTTGAAATGAAATACATTCACTCTTACCACAAAAGACATAATGTCTTTCCTCATGATTACTTTTATCGTTTGTAGTTAATGGTATTGCCGTTTGGAAGCAGAATCTTTGTCTTTAGTGTGAATAGTTCGGTTTATTCTACTACGGAACTGTTGGAAAAGGAATATAAATAATGCTTTAAGGCTAGCACACACTGTTATTGAACATGAAATTGTATCGTTTCAGACTTGTTTTTCGCCGAATAGTAATCCGTGGTCTAAGCAAGTGATTAAGAGGGATAATCTATATCTATATCTTTATATTATGTATATAAAAATGAAATCCTGTTCGTGTATGATCGAATAACTCATAAACGGCTCATATTGGAGCTAGTAATTAATAAAAGCGTATGAAACAAATGTTTTTTGAGGTATTTATTAGTTCTAGAAAAATATTCAACCCATCCGCATTTTTTTTCCAAATATAATTGCTATAATCTCTTGTAGCAAGCTATATCTGCTTAGCATAATAGTTTGTACCACTTGAAATGAAATACATTCACTCTTACCACAAAAGATATAATGTCTTTTCTCATGATTACTTTTATCGTTTGTGGTTAATGGGTATTGCCGTTTGGAAGCAGAATCTTTTTCTTTTGTGTGAAAAAACAATCGCATTTATTCGCACGAAGCTTCAACAAATCGACCAATGTGAACTTCGTCAATCAACACGAACTGGTGAAACTTCGTGCGAATAAAGCGAATGTTTTCTTTCTCTGTCACACACATTGGTCGGTATTGACATCATTCCCATATTGTTTCATGAAAGTCAAACCATTTTTTTTTCTTTTTCCTGCCAAACAGTCATTTGTGTCGTGCATTTGTCAGTTTTGAGGTGTTTGGAGATTTTCTTTTAAAGTTAAATTGCCTGCAGAGGTCCCGAGAAAATTGGTTGGTTGAAGTTGTGCGTTCGGTCTACGATCTTGATAACATAAATTTGGTTTAAATTGAAGGTTCAGTACACAGCGAGTTTGAATTGGAATACCTACTATTGGAAGGCCACTGCTTTGATTCAATGACGGGTGCACCACCGAGAGGCCTGCAAATAACTCTTGAAACAAACGATAATCCTACCGTGGTGGATACTATTGTGATGGCCAACTTGGGCTACTAATAATTAAAAGCGAATCCTGGTATATGGGAACTGCGTTTGCGCGATGGAAGGAGTTCTGAGATCTACGAAATATCGAAGTAAGAACGTAAAATTTTAGAAATTTTGATATAAGAATAACTTTAAAGGTTTTTAGTGCTGAAGGACCAAACACAATTCATGTCAATAATGTGACGAGAGTGATGATAAGTTCATTACGATCGCAGGTTATCAAACTACGTGTCAACAAGAAACTTGGAATGACTAATGCCGATTTACTTGGAGACGATGAAGATAACAATAAAGGAATTTGGAACTCAATGTTACCCTTTAAAGTTTCCTGTAAAGTTTTGGTTTTTGAAGAACTACCTATCGCCTCAATTTACCAACTTCCTGCCATATATATGGCTAAGGAATATAAGTGGATCCGCTGGTTGCATCAACAAACTGAAACGCAAAGAACTATCTGGGGATACAAAATTCTGTTTCTTGACGTACTTCGTACTCTTTCCCTTAAATATTCGGAAAATAATATCTGTCGATGCTGATGCGGTAAGTTTTTATTCATTATGAAAACTATCAATATGAAATCACAAATATTTTCACAGATTGTTCGCGCAGATATGAAGGAATTAACACTACACTCCCTTCTGTGATTCTCGAACAGAGATGGAATGTTTCCGTTTTTGGAAACAAGGCTATTGGCGAAGTTATCTAATGGAAGACGTTACCATATATCTGCCTTGTATGTAGTCGATTTAAAGCGTTTCCGTAAAATAACAGCTGGTGACCGACTCAGAGGACAGTATCAGGCTTTAAGCCAAGACCCTAATAGTGTGTCTAATCTTGATCAGGATCTTCCCAATAAAACATGATTCATCAAGTTAACTTTAGCAATTGCAATTAGCAACTAGCAATTGCTATCAAATCCCTACCAGACGAATGGCTTTGGTGTCAAACATGGTGCAGTGACAGTAATTTCAAGAACACAAAGGTAATTGATCTCTGCAACAACCCACAAACAAAAGAAGCAAAATTAACAGCTGCCCAACGCATTGTCCCTGAATGGAAAAACTATGATCTCGAAATAGAAAAACTAATGGTTGAAGACCACGAAAATAGCGAACATGATGAACACTTATGTTAGTGACGAACAGGAAGAATCATCACATCTAACCAAACATAAACTTCAATTTTCCAAAAATAAAAAGAGAAAACCTTTCTTTTGAATTTAGATCATAAAAAATCTTTATTTTTTTTTGTTTAACACGTTTTTTTTTTCGTTTAATTTATGTTTGTAACAGGTTACTATTTAACATTGTCGTGATTGAGAGCCAAACCCTAGTCCGACACCTCGCATTGTATGTGTGACCTGCCACGCAACCTCATACTGCTGCTCCATGCTGGAAAACATTGCTTGTCTTGACTTAACGTCAGGACCGTTTTCTACTGCCGGGGAGTCCGTTGCAGTATTTGATTCTTCTTTATGCTCAAACTTTTGGTGTTAGAGGGAGTTATTTTACTGTATGACGGGTGCTCTTTTGATGCAGAACGAGACCTTGAACGATTTCGATTACGAGTACTGGATGTACTGTGGTCTTTACTGTTTTGTATTGGCGATTCAGATGCAATATTTAATTTAATAGCAATAATTAGATTTCTAAGTGGTTGTATAATAAACATTTGCAGCTCTTAAAAATATATGCCAAATATTCTTATGTTGATTGTGTTTTTATTAGAATGAATGTATTGTCTTTACTAATGTCCTTAAGCCACGTTACGAACAATGGATGGACGGGGAGAAGTATCTGTGTTTGCAGCGACAGCCAAGCTGTGATTAAGGCCCTTCTCAACCCTCTAACAACTTCGAAAGTGATCCAGGAACGCAAGAGCACTCTCTGAATGCCGTCGGAAGATTAAATTCTTTGAGTCTCATTTGGGTTCCAGGCCATTACACCGTCGATAGGTGTACCAGCGTCCTCAATGAGGGCTTCAATAAACGATTGGATCTGCGAAGAGCACAACCGTAGATGGCAGGCCTCCATTGGATGCAGATAGACCGAACATATGCTCCCCAACGTAAATAAGAATTTTGCAACATTTTTGCTATCTTGTAGCAGATAAAAGACTATAGAAAGCTTATTGGCGTTGCCAGCGGGCACTTCTCTTTTGCCAAGCATTCAAACGTGTTAGACTTAAGTGAATCTAGGCGCAGACATGGTGAGAGCAGGTAACTTAGGCTCCTTATCATGGCAGCATCTTTTGTATTTTCTCCGTTCCAAAGAGCTTTGTTTAGCTATTTGTGAATAACATTATATCAACACAAATGATTTCTTTTTTCTTCAAAAACAATCGTTATAATCGTTTGCAGCTAACGACTTTTCGCTTATGACAGACGCTTTGGTCTCTTGACGCAAAATACTTTTCACGCTTCCCTGAAAATACTAATTCTAGAATAATAATCGATTAAATAGTTTGTGATAAGGGGTTTTAAAGTTAGTCTCGAATTATGCATATCAATGGCCTTGAGTTCTTTTTTCTTTAACAATAATCGTTTTTATCTTTTGTGGCTAGCGACTTTTCACTTATGAGAGACGCTTTGGCCTCTTGAAGCAAAATATCTTCCACGCTTACCTGAAATTTCCAAATATTGAACCACCATCGATTTTGTAGCTTGTGGTAAGAGGTTTAAAAGTTAGTCTCAAATTATGCATATCAATGCGAATGATTTGTTTTTTCTTTAACAATAATCGTTTTTATCTTTTGTGGCTAACGACTTTTCACTTGTGAGAGACGCTTTGGCCTCTTGACGCAAAATACTTTTCACGCTTCCCTGAAAATACTAATTCTAGAATAATAATCGATTAAATAGTTTGTGATATGGGGTTTTAAAGTTAGTCTCGAATTATGCATATCAATGGCCTTGATTTCTTTTTTCTTTAACAATAATCGTTTTTATCTTTTGTGGCTAACGACTTTTCACTTGTGAGAGACGCTTTGGCCTCTTGAAGCGAAATATCTTCCACGCTTACCTGAAATTTCCAAATATTGAACCACCATCGATTTTGTAGCTTGTGGTAAGAGGTTTAAAAGTTAGTCTCAAATTATGCATATCAATGCGAATGATTTGTTTTTTCTTTAACAATAATCGTTTTTATCTTTTGTGGCTAACGACTTTTCACTTGTGAGAGACGCTTTGGCCTCTTGACGCAAAATACTTTTCACGCTTCCCTGAAAATACTAATTCTAGAATAATAATCGATTAAATAGTTTGTGATAAGGGGTTTTAAAGTTAGTCTCGAATTATGCATATCAATGGCATTGATTTCTTTTTACTTGCGATTATAGGTACTATAAGGCAAGTCTTGCAATCGTGCAGAAAAAAAATTTTGAGATGACAATTAAATATGACCTTACGATGATAGAGAATACGAAAAAAGTGGGTCCTGCAGTTCTGTTTGTCTGTCTGTCTGTCTGTCTGTCTGCTTGTGTGTCTGTCTGTCTGTATATTGATCTACAGCCTGAACTAACAGACCGATTTTCTTTAAAATTTGCAGTTAGGGTCTGTAGAGCAGCCTACAGAGGGGTTTTTCGAATTGAGTCTCTAGGTCTTGAAATAATGGTACCTGCCATACAACCGATATGATAATACTTATTTTTCTCGAAAACGGCTCTAACGATTTCCATAAAATTTTGTGTGAGGGATAAGTTTTGGATTGTCTTTTTAATGATGTAAAAAAAATTTTGGATAAAGGCTAAAAACGGTACCTCCCATAGTACCGTTTCTTTCAAAACCGACTTTCTCGTTAATGGCTAACACGATCTTGGCGAAATTTTGGATTTAGGAAGTTGTAAACTGTGAAAGAAAGACTGCATATCAATATTTGAAAAAATTTAATTTTGGAAATTTTTATAAATTTTTTAAAAAAATTTTGATTTTCTTAAATAACTTCGAAAGTATAGCTTTAATTTTTTTCAATTTTTTTTTTCAAAATAACTGTTATTAAGATCTCGATCTTTGCATACTCGACTTTCAAAAAACAATTTAAAAAAAAAAGTAAAAAATAAAAAACCGTTTTTTGGGAAAACTGCTCCAACGATTTTAATTAAATTTTCATCATTTATATGTATTAGCGATTGAAAAAGAATGGCGTTTTTAGATTTTTGGTTGAAACCTTTGGAATATTTAATTTAATTTTTTCATTGTTTTGCGTGATTTAATTCAATTTTCATAATTAATGGGTAGTTGGCAACCCTGTACCACAAAATATATTATGAAGAGCTAATACCAAAACCTTTAACTCAGCTTTTTGATTTCGATATCGTGTCTAGAACACAATCGCAAGTTCGTGCGACCCAGTCGTGCCCATTTTTACTTGCGATTATAGGTACTATAAGGCAAGTTTTGCAATCGTGCAGAAAAAAAATTTTGAAATAACAATTAAACATGACATTACGATGATAGAGAATACGAAAAAAGTGGGTCCTACAATTCTGTCTGTCTGTCTGTGTGTCTGTGTGTCTGTCTGTCTGTATGTCCGTCTGTGTGTATATGGATCTACAGCCTGAACCGCTTGACCGATTTTCTTCAAAATTTGCAATTATAGTCTCTGGGGTAGCCTACAGAGGGGTTTTTGGAATTGGATCTCTAGGTCTTGAAATAACGGTACCTGCCATACAACCTATATGATAATACTTAGTTTTCTCGAAAACGGCTCTAACGATTTTGATAAAATTTTTTTTGAAGGATTATTTTTCAATTGTCTTTCTTATGATGCAAAAATTTTTTTTGGGAAAAGTCTAAAAACGGTACCCCCCATAGTACCGTTTTTTTCAAAACCAACTTCCTCGTTAATGGCTCACACGTTTTTAATGAAATTTCATATTTAAGAAGTCGTAGATAACATTAAAAATATTGCATATTAACATTTGGAAAATTCTAAATTTTGAAATTTTTATTAATTTTTTTAAAATAATTTTGTTTTTTTGAATATTTTCAAAACGGTATTGCTGATTTATTTCAATTTTCTTGTCAAAACATCTTCTGGCAAAATCTTAAGACTTGCATACCTAGATCTTAAAAAACTTTTTTTATTAAAAAATGAAAAATAAAAAACCGATTTTTTAAAAAACTGCGCTAACGATTTTGGTTAAATATTCAACGTTTATAAGTACTAGCAATTGCAAAAGAATGGCGTTTTTGGATTTTCGATTGAAACTTTTGGAATATTTAATTTTAATTTTTTTCAATATTTTGCGTGATTTAATTCAATTTTCATTATTAAAATGTAGTTGGCAACCCTGAGCCCACCAAAAATATTTAGAGCGAATACTAAAACCTTTTACTCAGCCTTAATTTTTTGGTATTGGTATTGTGCACACAATCGCAAGTTCGTGCGACCCAGTCGTGCCCATTTTTTCTTTAAAACTAATCGTTATAATCGTTTGCAGCTAACGACTTTTTGCTTGTGAAAGAGGCTTTGGCCTCTTGAAGCAAAATATCTTCCACGCTTACCTGAAATTTCCAAATATTGAACCACCATCGATTTTGTAGCTTGTGGTAAGAGGTTTAAAAGTTAGTCTCAAATTATGCATATCAATGCGAATGATTTGTTTTTTCTTTAGTCTCGAATTATGCATATCAATGGCCTTGATTTCTTTTTTCTTTAACAATAATCGTTTTTATCTTTTGTGGCTAACGACTTTTTACTTGTGAGAGACGCTTTGGCCTCTTGACGCAAAATACTTTTCACGCTTCCCTGAAAATACTAATTCTAGAATAATAATCGATTAAATAAATTGTGATAAGGGGTTTTAAAGTTAGTCTCGAATTATGCATATCGATGGCCTTGATTTCTTTTTTCTTTAAAACTAATCGTTATAATCGTTTGCAGCTAACGACTTTTTGCTTGTGAAAGAGGCTTTGGCCTCTTGAAGCGAAATATCTTCCACGCTTACCTGAAATTTCCAAATATTGAACCACCATCGATTTTGTAGCTTGTGGTAAGAGGTTTAAAAGTTAGTCTCAAATTATGTATATCAATGGCCTTGATTTCTTTTTTCTTTAACAATAATCGTTTTTATCTTTTGTGGCTAACGACTTTTCACTTGTGAGAGACGCTTTGGCCTCTTGAGGCGAAATATCTTCCACGCTTACCTGAAATTTCCAAATATTGAACCACCATCGATTTTGTAGCTTGTGGTAAGAGGTTTAAAAGTTTGTCTCAAATTATGCATATCAATGGCCTTGATTTCTTTTTTCTTTAACAATAATCGTTTTTATCTTTTGTGGCTAACGACTTTTCACTTGTGAGAGACGCTTTGGCCTCTTGAAGCGAAATATCTTCCACGCTTACCTGAAATTTCCAACTATTGAACCACCATCGATTTTGTAGCTTGTGGTAAGAGGTTTAAAAGTTAGTCTCAAATTATGCATATCAATGACCTTGATTTCTTTTTTCTTTAACAATAATCGTTTTTATCTTTTGTGGCTAACGACTTTTCACTTGTGAGAGACGCTTTGGCCTCTTGAAGCAAAATATCTTCCACGCTTACCTGAAATTTCCAAATATTGAACCACCATCGATTTTGTAGCTTGTGGTAAGAGGTTTAAAAGTTTGTCTCAAATTATGCATATCAATGGCCTTGATTTCTTTTTTCTTTAACAATAATCGTTTTTATCTTTTGTGGCTAACGACTTTTCACTTGTGAGAGACGCTTTGGCCTCTTGAAGCAAAATATCTTCCACGCTTACCTGAAATTTCCAAATATTGAACCACCATCGATTTTGTAGCTTGTGGTAAGAGGTTTAAAAGTTAGTCTCAAATTATGCATATCAATGACCTTGATTTCTTTTTTCTTTAACAATAATCGTTTTTATCTTTTGTGGCTAACGACTTTTCACTTGTGAGAGACGCTTTGGCCTCTTGAAGCAAAATATCTTCCACGCTTACCTGAAATTTCCAAATATTGAACCACCATCGATTTTGTAGCTTGTGGTAAGAGGTTTAAAAGTTTGTCTCAAATTATGCATATCAATGGCCTTGATTTCTTTTTTCTTTAACAATAATCGTTTTTATCTTTTGTGGCTAACGACTTTTCACTTGTGAGAGACGCTTTGGCCTCTTGAAGCAAAATATCTTCCACGCTTACTTGAAATTTCCAAATATTGAACCACCATCGATTTTGTAGCTTGTGGTAAGAGGTTTAAAAGTTAGTCTCAAATTATGTATATCAATGGCCTTGATTTCTTTTTTCTTTAACAATAATCGTTTTCATCTTTTGTGGCTAACGACTTTTCACTTGTGAGAGACGCTTTGGCCTCTTGAAGCAAAATATCTTCCACGCTTACTTGAAATTTCCAAATATTGAACCACCATCGATTTTGTAGCTTGTAGTAAGAGGTTTAAAAGTTAGTCTCAAATTATGTATATCAATGGCCTTGATTTCTTTTTTCTTTAACAATAATCGTTTTTATCTTTTGTGGCTAACGACTTTTCACTTGTGAGAGACGCTTTGGCCTCTTGAGGCGAAATATCTTCCACGCTTACCTGAAATTTCCAAATATTGAACCACCATCGATTTTGTAGCTTGTGGTAAGAGGTTTAAAAGTTAGTCTCAAATTATGCATATCAATGGCCTTGATTTCTTTTTTCTTTAACAATAATCGTTTTTATCTTTTGTGGCTAACGACTTTTCACTTGTGAGAGACGCTTTGGCCTCTTGAAGCAAAATATCTTCCACGCTTACCTGAAATTTCCAAATATTGAACCACCATCGATTTTGTAGCTTGTGGTAAGAGGTTTAAAAGTTTGTCTCAAATTATGCATATCAATGGCCTTGATTTCTTTTTTCTTTAACAATAATCGTTTTTATCTTTTGTGGCTAACGACTTTTCACTTGTGAGAGACGCTTTGGCCTCTTGAAGCGAAATATCTTCCACGCTTACCTGAAATTTCCAACTATTGAACCACCATCGATTTTGTAGCTTGTGGTAAGAGGTTTAAAAGTTTGTCTCAAATTATGTATATCAATGGCCTTGATTTCTTTTTTCTTTAACAATAATCGTTTTTATCTTTTGTGGCTAACGACTTTTCACTTGTGAGAGACGCTTTGGCCTCTTGAAGCAAAATATCTTCCACGCTTACCTGAAATTTCCAAATATTGAACCACCATCGATTTTGTAGCTTGTGGTAAGAGGTTTAAAAGTTAGTCTCAAATTATGCATATCAATGGCCTTGATTTCTTTTTTCTTTAACAATAATCGTTTTTATCTTTTGTGGCTAACGACTTTTCACTTGTGAGAGACGCTTTGGCCTCTTGAAGCGAAATATCTTCCACGCTTACCTGAAATTTCCAACTATTGAACCACCATCGATTTTGTAGCTTGTGGTAAGAGGTTTAAAAGTTAGTCTCAAATTATGCATATCAATGACCTTGATTTCTTTTTTCTTTAACAATAATCGTTTTTATCTTTTGTGGCTAACGACTTTTCACTTGTGAGAGACGCTTTGGCCTCTTGAAGCAAAATATCTTCCACGCTTACCTGAAATTTCCAAATATTGAACCACCATCGATTTTGTAGCTTGTGGTAAGAGGTTTAAAAGTTTGTCTCAAATTATGCATATCAATGGCCTTGATTTGTTTTTTCTTTAACAATAATCGTTTTTATCTTTTGTGGCTAACGACTTTTCACTTGTGAGAGACGCTTTGGCCTCTTGAAGCAAAATATCTTCCACGCTTACTTGAAATTTCCAAATATTGAACCACCATCGATTTTGTAGCTTGTGGTAAGAGGTTTAAAAGTTAGTCTCAAATTATGTATATCAATGGCCTTGATTTCTTTTTTCTTTAACAATAATTGTTTTTATCTTTTGTGGCTAACGACTTTTCACTTGTGAGAGACGCTTTGGCCTCTTGAAGCGAAATATCTTCCACGCTTACCTGAAATTTCCAACTATTGAACCACCATCGATTTTGTAGCTTGTGGTAAGAGGTTTAAAAGTTAGTCTCAAATTATGCATATCAATGACCTTGATTTCTTTTTTCTTTAACAATAATCGTTTTTATCTTTTGTGGCTAACGACTTTTCACTTGTGAGAGACGCTTTGGCCTCTTGAAGCAAAATATCTTCCACGCTTACCTGAAATTTCCAAATATTGAACCACCATCGATTTTGTAGCTTGTGGTAAGAGGTTTAAAAGTTTGTCTCAAATTATGCATATCAATGGCCTTGATTTCTTTTTTCTTTAACAATAATCGTTTTTATCTTTTGTGGCTAACGACTTTTCACTTGTGAGAGACGCTTTGGCCTCTTGAAGCAAAATATCTTCCACGCTTACTTGAAATTTCCAAATATTGAACCACCATCGATTTTGTAGCTTGTGGTAAGAGGTTTAAAAGTTAGTCTCAAATTATGTATATCAATGGCCTTGATTTCTTTTTTCTTTAACAATAATCGTTTTCATCTTTTGTGGCTAACGACTTTTCACTTGTGAGAGACGCTTTGGCCTCTTGAAGCAAAATATCTTCCACGCTTACTTGAAATTTCCAAATATTGAACCACCATCGATTTTGTAGCTTGTGGTAAGAGGTTTAAAAGTTAGTCTCAAATTATGTATATCAATGGCCTTGATTTCTTTTTTCTTTAACAATAATCGTTTTCATCTTTTGTGGCTAACGACTTTTCACTTGTGAGAGACGCTTTGGCCTCTTGAAGCAAAATATCTTCCACGCTTACTTGAAATTTCCAAATATTGAACCACCATCGATTTTGTAGCTTGTGGTAAGAGGTTTAAAAGTTAGTCTCAAATTATGTATATCAATGGCCTTGATTTCTTTTTTCTTTAACAATAATCGTTTTTATCTTTTGTGGCTAACGACTTTTCACTTGTGAGAGACGCTTTGGCCTCTTGAGGCGAAATATCTTCCACGCTTACCTGAAATTTCCAAATATTGAACCACCATCGATTTTGTAGCTTGTGGTAAGAGGTTTAAAAGTTAGTCTCAAATTATGCATATCAATGGCCTTGATTTCTTTTTTCTTTAACAATAATCGTTTTTATCTTTTGTGGCTAACGACTTTTCACTTGTGAGAGACGCTTTGGCCTCTTGAAGCAAAATATCTTCCACGCTTACCTGAAATTTCCAAATATTGAACCACCATCGATTTTGTAGCTTGTGGTAAGAGGTTTAAAAGTTTGTCTCAAATTATGCATATCAATGGCCTTGATTTCTTTTTTCTTTAACAATAATCGTTTTTATCTTTTGTGGCTAACGACTTTTCACTTGTGAGAGACGCTTTGGCCTCTTGAAGCGAAATATCTTCCACCCTTACCTGAAATTCCTAAATCTTGAACCACCATCGATTATGTAGTTTGTGGTTAATGCTATAAGAGTTAATCGTGAATTACAAAGAGTCTTTCGCACTGATTTGTATTTCCTTTTAAAATAAGGGATTTTACCCTTTGTAGCAAACACTTATATCTTCTGAGAATCGCTTTGAGCGTTTGCTATCAAGTACATTGTAACCCTTATCATTAAGAGCCAAATCTATACACATGATGGGTTATACCGCTTACAGTAAATGGTTTAAGATTTAATCACAAATTTCTGAAGGATGTTTGCAGTGAATGATTTTATCTATGAAGACAAGTGTTTTTTGCATTGTTAGCAATCAGTTTTCTCGGTTGAGATTGTTGATATTTGGTTTTGTAACAAATGGTAATGTAGTTATCGGGTAATAGATTATTCTCTTATAATCATCGGTGGACGCTTGTGCCTATGGGTTTTAGTAATAATTGTAAGCGATATTTTCATGAATTTCAGGTAAGACGATAAAGCGTTAACAATAAAAGCTATTCGTTTACGGCAAGCGATAACTGTTTAAAATAAGCGATATTCGTTTACCATAAGAGTTCCTTATAGCATACTGCTTGCAGTTAAAGCTTTTTTTTTTGAGTGTACTACTATTTTGTAAAAGTGGCAGCTTTGGATGACGATCAGTTGTTGTCGATCTAGTACTTTCAGTTGACAGGTTGATTTTTTTGACAGCATCAAAGTTAATGTCACCTAACAATTGTTGTAGCTCGTGTTCTCCATCGGTTTCAGTGCCATTAATGTTATAAATTAGATTATTATTATGATTTAAATAAAATGATTTATTTTCAACTATAATTGCGTTATTTTTAATTCGAACTATAATATTTGGTTTAAGGTTTCTTATTATTTTTCTGTAGTGAAGGAGTATTCGTTGCTTTGATTGCATTTTCTTTGAAAGATCACGTTGTAGAAACACACCTGTGTCTTTAAGTTTGTATGCATTTTTAAGCATTCTTAAAGTAATTTCGCTTGAGCCGGTGTTTACTTTCATTTTGGTTGCGGAGATATTTTCGCTTATTTTTACGGTGTCAGAAAACTGTTGTTCGAACTCATTACCAAGTAAAAGCCGAGTGACCGTTCGAATTCTTTCTTGTGGATCTGTATGAGAATCCTCCTTAGGAATTGAAATGATTATGTTTTTGCTTCTTAATTCTCGACTTTGAGCTTCAAGTTCTTCTTCCAATGAGTTACATCTCACTTCAAATTGCTTTATTTTATTAGCCAATTCATCATTTTGCTTTCGCAAGAAGTTGATTTCATTGTTCAGCTTACTCAAGTCTTGCTTGGTGGCTAGGTTTGCAATTGCCAAAGCAAGCTCAGTTTGAAGAGAAGAATCAACAATTATTTTAATTTTTTGCAAATCGGAGTCAGACATGGACATGGTGGCGCGTTTTAAGATTTTATAACAATTTTGTGTATTTTCCTGATAACAATTTTCTTCTGGGGAAGTTTCGCCGATTTTTCGTTTTTCAGTCATGTGACGTCTGATTATAAGATAAATACTTATTTCATGCAGAAAATTTGCTTGTTTTACCTTGATTTTGGCCGATTTATACAATAGACTTTATTTTAAATCAATTTAAGCACTTTTTCAATATGGAAACTGTAAATTTGAATATATTTTTAAATAATTTTGAAGATCGATATCTAAGATCAACTTTACACTTTCACAGCAGAGTTGCCAGTCCTTATTATTATATTACTTTTCCTAATCAACAACCATTTCGTCGAACATGAGTACGCATTTCCGGTACATTTCCGTCATGTCTTCCGCTTTCTGTCTGAGCATGTGCATCAACTCTCAGTCAGGCCTGCCTTAAGGCGTACTTCTGAGTGCCATCGATATATGGTACTCACAGCTGGTAACTTAAATCTTGCACTAATCAAAAATGAATAACACGATGGAGACTTAAAGCCTTGCGCAAACCAACGCGGTGAGTGCGTGCGATGCGATTGCGTTAAGTCAAATCTCTATGTAATCTTATGGACGTTTGACTTAAAGCATAGAGATTTGACTTAACGCAATCACATCGCACGCACTCACCGCGTTGGTTTGCGCAAGGCTTAAAGAAGATTTTTATAGATTTTTTCTTTTCGTGTAAAAGCTGTGCCAAAACGAAAGTAAGAACTTCTTCTTTCGAGTCTTCCAGCTTTTCTTCAACCGCTTTTCTTAAAATATACCTCTTGCTCTTTCTAATATGGCGAGGGGTGTAAATGGTTACCCCACAAGGTTTTTTGGGGGTTGTTCATTTCTGGGGGGATGGGAACTTTGCAAAACGTCTGTAAATGGGAGACGGAAGTTGTGAGGGTGAAGGCGGAGTATCCTCCGGAAGATATTGAAAGTTATAGTCCCAGCTAAAAGTCCAAGTAGATGTAGATGCCAAATTCTGAAGAGGAACATTTGGACTTACTGGAATGTTTTCAAATTGAATAGAATAGATAGAATCGATGTTTACTGTCCAAAAAAGCACTTCCGATATCTTCGCCAGCTATTTTCTGTTGCTCGGATGTTGCCGTTGATCAGTCATGTCAACGAATTATGGATGCTGAAGCTCTTAAAGCACAAAGTATCAAAGCCTCAATTTCTGAGCAAAAATCGGCAACCATTTCTAAAATCGAACCTTCTGCACAAAAATCGTCTAAGAGTTCTGCCGATACAAGTGCAGGAATGTTACTTTCGAAACCCCTCTCACCAGTTCAGGCCCGTCTACTTCTTTTATTTCAAATGAGGCCTTAGATACAATTTTGAAGAATTTTTCTGATTCTCTTTTTAAAACACCCCAAGCCCCAAGAACGTGTTTGAATACACAATTTGAAAACATTCCAGTAAGTCCAAATGTTCCTCTTCAGAATTTGGCATCTACATCTACTAAGACTTTTAGCTGGGACTATAACTTTCAATATCTTCCGGAGGATACTCCGCTTTCACCCTCACAACTTCCGTCTCCCATTTACAGACGTTTTGCAAAGTTCCCATCCCCCCAGAAATGAACAACCCCCAAAAAACCTTGTGGGGTAACCATTTACACCCCTCGCCATATTAGAAAGAGCAAGAGGTATATTTTAAGAAAAGCGGTTGAAGAAAAGCTGGAAGACTCGAAAGAAGAAGTTCTTACTTTCGTTTTTACTTTCGCTTTACTTTCGTTCTTACTTTCGCTTTTACACGAAAAGAAAACACATTGGACTCTTAAAGAAAAAGATTTTTTCTTAAAAATCTTCTTTAAGTCTCCATCGTGTTATTCATTTTTGATTAGTGCGGGATTTAAGTTACCAGCTGTGAGTACCATATTTCGATGGCACTCAGAAATACGCCTTAAGGCAGGCCTGACTGAGACTGTGATGCACATGCTCAGACAGAAAGCGGAAGACATGACGGAATTGTACCGGAAATGCGTACTCATGTTCGACGAAATGGTTGTTGATTAGGAAAAGTAATATAATAATAAGGATCTGATTTCGGAGAACATGGACGGACGAATCTGATAGCATCCAAAGTAATGGTATTTACTTTGCGAGGGCTGAACAGAAATTGAAAACAATCCATTTCCTACTATGTCGGATCACCGAAAGGAGACATGCTAGCAAGGATAATTAAAGAGACATTGAAAAAAGTACTGGAATGTGGGGTGAACGTTGTTGCGACAAGCTGCGATCAGGGATCGAGCAACGTTCTCGCATACAAGAAACTCGGAGTGGACTGGGATGCAATAGATAGGCCCTACATAAAAGTAGACGATCATAGAGTGTTTCTACTTTATGATTACTGCTATCTATTCAAGAGCATCTGAAATATTTTAGTAAAACACGACATAAAAATCAATGACGATGTTGTGTCGTGGAAACCCATCAAAGAACTTTATAACTTAAAGCTTCCCATATCAGTCCGAAACCATTTGAGAAGTTCTCCGTGAAGCTGGCCACTCAAATCTTCAGCTTCAACGTGTACACAGGGATCTGCGTGCCATCAAATGCAATGTTTACAATACAGAGCAGTTAAAGAAAGTGGCCGAGTCAACAGCTGCATTTATTCAGCGAATGAATGTGCTGTTTGACATACTGAATACCGGCCAAAAATACTCCAAAAATCCGAATAAGAAAGTGCTATCGGATGACACCGACACTTTGGAATACCTAGAAAGCTGTATTGAGTGGATTTCAAGTTGGAGAAGCAGCAGCACTCATACAATTCCACCTTGCTTTAAGCGATTAAAGCAAACGCTAATAGGGATAACTCAGATGTGGCACTTTCTGAAAAGTAAGGAGCAGAATTATTTCCTATTGGCACATTTGAACACCGATGTCGCGGAAAACCTGTTTTCAATGGTGCTATCAAACAGAGGATCCTATGATAAGGAACCATCGGTATGGAGGTTCATAAGAAATCTGAAGGTCATGTTTCAGCACTATAGCGCACCAGAGCATTCGGGCTTCGGGGTACGAATGCTGGAGCAGAGCCTCTAATTAACACAGCTGACTTGGCCGAAGAGCGAAAATTCGATAAAACGACAAAAGACAAAGAGAGAAGTCAAAAGTCGTAGAAACAATAGAGGACTTTTTACTAGCGCCAGGGGATCCCATCGTTGTTGAAGATATCGATGATGATGATGACAACGACTGCCATTGTGAGGACTGCACAAAGTGGATCATTAAGAAGACTCACCACAGGTTGAACGGGAACCCAGTGAGCAGATGCAAAAGATGGCAGCAATTTTATATACTACGCAGGCTTCGCAGCTGGCAAGCTCAAGTCTAAACTGAAGTGTGAAGCCTGTTCATGATCAGCAGCTCGGTTAAAAGGAGAGATCAACTACAACTGATAGAACTAAGGGCCTATGTCAGCACCGTTGCTACATCAGAATTCGGATCGCTAGCTGTTCCCTCAATCCAGCTGCAAAAATTAGCTGAGAAAGTACAGATGGTTTTTGAGGAAAACTTCAGAAGAAAGCAGCACATAGAAGACCTTATGGAAAAATGGATGGAGACTGTACGGGATTCCAGAGATGCAGACCTGGAAATACCCTGCCCTAATACCTACCGAACATAAAGAGACAATAGTCAGATTCCTTTTGCAAGGAATGATGTTGTTCTCTATAAAAAAGATAAACAAGGAACTTTTGCGGGACTAAAAAATATAAAAAAAGTATGTTTAAGTATTCTAAGGTTATTTTTTAAGTGTAATGTAAACAATGTAAATTAAAAATGTATATAAAAAAGCTATTAATTTTTGTTTAAATGAATAATTTAACCTTTTTTTCTTCAGGTACCTTAAAAATTGAACCTGGAACTGAACTGTCTAGTCATTTTATTTTCTTAGTTGTTATTTTTTATATTGATTTTTGTTGTTTTGCATATATTTTTTGTAAATTCTTATTTATTTTACCTTTTCTTCTTCTTTATCCTTAAATTTTCTTAGTTGAGTATTCTTTCTGCTTTTCTTTCACTTTTTTTCCTTTTTTTTATATGCAAAATGAAGTGCAATTATTTTTATCCTTTTCTTTCGCTTTTTCATTTCTTAAAAACTTTTTTTTGAATGTGCAATATTCAATTCCTTAGCTAGTCATTTTGTTATATTATGCTTTTTTGTTGATTTTTTATCTTTAGTTATTTGAATTCGTTTTATGTTATTTTGTGATATTGTTTTACGTTTTGTATATTGATGATATCAATGACAAATCAAGCAAATCAAGCATGCAAACTAGTTAGTGAGGCAGGCCTTCTGGGGTACCTCATTTAAAAAAACGCATCTTGTATTTTACCTCCTGGGTGATGCGGAAAAAAATACACATTTTTTGTAGTTGTAAAAGTTGCATCATTGTATCTATATTTTATTATTTTTTAGCCTATAGATTTCTATATTTTTCCTTTAAAAAATCTATTTATCAAAATCAACTCGAATGTAATGTAATTACTTTTTGCATTTACAACTTGTTGCGGGTACGTTCATTGTATACGTGTTAAAAAGGCAAAAGCTCTTAAGTCCATTTTCAGAAAACGAATTCTTAACTTTCAATCTCTATTTAAAAACTTAGCTTAGGTTATTTTAAATATGGCCATAACTTTCTTGTTTGTAAAGGTAAGTCATTATGAGTAAGATAAACGGCCCTATCGTAGTAACCGTCGGAGCGGAGTTTTCTCCGCAATGCATCTTTTTTCGGAGATTCAATTTTGCTTCGAAGTAGTTGTCTTCGTAAGGAATTTTTCACAAATGCGGCAATGCATTGCATTCCCAAAACTAAAATCTCCGCAACAAAAACTTGTCGGATAACGTCGGATCGTCCGATCGGAGAACTACCACGAAGCAAAATATCTCCGATCGGAGAGAATTCCGCTCCGACGGTTACCACGATAGGGCCGAAAAACATAGGTTTTGATAACAGTATTTGAGAAAATGAAAAATACCTAAAAACACTTAAGTCGACTTAAGAGCTTTTACCTTTTGTGCGCAGTGTAATCTATTTTAGTTTTTTACTATTGAAAATAAGCATGTTGTAGTAGTGAGAATAGGCCTTCCGGGGTACCTCATTAAGTGACCCGCCAAAAAATGTCGCGAATGATGATGAACTACTGTAGAAACTTCGCATTTTTCAATGCTGATTGATCGTTCAAAGCCGAAAAGTTATCCATCATACGACAGTAAACGGGCAGCTCATGGTAATCCTCGTCAGGGCTAAAAAATTCAGCCCCGGATCTTCAATTTTTTAAAGGCGGGGCAAATACTGAAAAATGCCGCCCCCACCAATTTATATTTGCTTTTACCTTTATAATCTTTATTATTTCAGCTATTGTATCTTCACTAATTGACTGACAACTGGACACAAGCCTTTCAGAAAAAATACTTAAATCGCTGTTTTTTCTGTTTTAATCCTATTTATTTACAGATATGATAGGACTTAAAATAAAAATGTTTATAATAAAGACAAAATCAAATTTACTAATGTATTTATCATTCGCAATTACAATTTTACTCTTCGAGCTTTTTGCTCAGCAAATAAATCTACGACCTTATCATAATTTAATTCGTGTGCGATTCGATTTTCTATCGCTAAGATTGCTAGACTGGATAAGCGTTCCTGGCTCATAGATGATCGCAAATAATTCTTAATTAGTTTTAGTTTGCTAAAACTTCGCTCTCAGCTTGCTGATGTAGTGGGAATGGGAAGCGGAGAGTAAATTCGCAAGGCAACACAAATATTTGGAAAAGCATCCTGCAAATCATGCGCATAGATCTGTTGCAAGAGATAGAAACCGTTAGCTTTTTCAATGTCACCAAATAAAAGCGGAGCTTGCTCTTTAAAAATGTAGAGTTCCTGACAGAATTCAACGGTGCTCACATCTCGCTAATTTTTTTTAACCAGATCCGCTTTATACTTTTGCAGTTCTTCAATTGACATTTTCAAAATATTAGAGCCACTAAGAAAAGCGAAGTTCATATTCAGCATGGTGACACAATCAAATCTTTTTTTAATTTCTGATATGATGAGTTTTTTAGTTGAGATATTCCACGTGTTTTTTAATCTAATTAATGAAAAGATTAGTAAAGTTTTTAACAGTTAAAACACTTATTTTATTTTTATAAATCTCACTGACGATGGAAGCATTGCTTCTGAAATGTACATCTGAGGAAATAAAATAAGTGTTTTAACTGTTAAAAACTTTACTAATCTTTTCATTAATTCTGATATGATTCGATCAAATACCATCATTATTTCCTTTCAGTTGAACAGGTTTGAGTGTTCTTCACATATCTCATCGAAATGTTTTTTATGTTTCGGAATTCCTTTGTTAAGATAGGGTCAACACCACTTTTTTCAGCCACTTCTCTAGCCTCATTTATCCAATAATCCATTGGATTTTGTCTCATTTTTTGTAAAGTTTTGAGCAGACTATCCATTAGTGCGACGGAACGGGCAAGAATAACGGCGAGAAAACGTGAATTTTATGGAAAAATCCGGTTTAGTGGCCCGTACCACTTGGCCGGTAAGAGTAACGACTTTGCCAAAAAGAACATTTTTGTAGAGCGTTCAATTTTGAGAAAAAACCATCTTTGGTTGAAGCGATCCCATGAAATGCCGCTGAGCTATAGAAATTTAAAAATAAGAAATCAGAGTTTCCGTGTATGTATTTTCAATGGGAAATCTTCATACCTCTTGATCGAGCACTTAAAATTAATATTAAGGGCTCAAAGTTTCAGGGCTTATTTTTTTTAGTATTTTCAACAAAATTTCAAATCAAAATTTGTAAATACATAATATGTGGAGGTACATATTTTTTTATAGCATTCAGTAATAAAAAATAGAAACAACAAATAATTGTTACTTTCAAATCGTCAGACTAAGAGTACGCCCCCATATAATTGTCAGATTATTATCCTGGAGAACGAAGACATCAAGTTGATAACTCTGTATAAAAATCTGACGAGCTCGTGTATTTCAAGGTCACGTGTTTTTTTACATTTTTAAAAATCAGCCATGACTTATGGCCCCACTCAAATTGTCAGATTATTGAAACATACACTTTTTTGAGTACACTTAACATTCACTTTAAAAATCTGAAAGAAAAGTTGTCCACTTCTCGGTCGTAGCAACCGATGCTGCTTTGAAACCGAAAGGTAGAAAAATTGTGTACTTCTCTATCGCAACTAGCGTTGCTGTTTTGGAACCGAAAAGTAGCTAATTTTTTTTTGCGCTTGCAACCCTCGTTACCTGCACAAGATATGCTGGGTCTGGTAATGAATATGTAGTGTGAAATGGTTTTGATGCTCTTCTTGTGTGATTTTTGTTTTAGGGAGCAATGATTTATTGTAGCAGACACAAGTGCTGCAGCGTTCTGTGATTCCTGTGGGCGAGCGGCAGCAAATTTCGAACTTGTTTTTGCCGCCCCCTAAACTTGCCGCCCGGGGCATGTGCCCCGGTCTGCCCACCCCCCTAGATCCGGGGCTGAAAAAATTCAAACCCTCAGAACTGCACCAATCACAGAAGAAGCTTAAATCTTCTTCTTAAAATCGTATGAAAGATCTTAGCTGCTAATATCTGAACGTCTGAAACCCCACGTCAACAATTCGATATCTAGTTCCTTATCAATGCGATTTCAGACTATTAAAGTGTAGAATCGTAACGATATGCAATATGATAGACACACACCTCCTTTTATCGAGTTCAAGGCCACGTCTTATGTGACAGTGGCCCTAATCATGCCAATTCTGCTAAACTTTTAGGATTATCACATATTAGGGAAATTGATAGAGCTAGCTTTGATCCTTGTTACTAGCCAATCCAACTCAATCGTAAACAATAGACCCCCTATCACAAGACATGTTGCAGTGACAATTTCACACTAAGAACGCCTAAAAAGAAGCATCAGAAAACCCCGAGTGAATGTTTTACCTCACATTTTTACTATTCATAATATAATTTAACAAGTTCTAAATAAAACTGTTGCAAACATTCATTAGGAAAATGTTTTTAGTCCTTTCTTTCAAGTACCTCGAGCTTGATAGCAATGGATATTACAACGATAGAAGGCTGAAAATTCGTATTTAGTCCATAGAACGCAAATGAAAACAACTTTTTACGAAAACTTTTTTTTATTTAACAGTTAACACAAAAACAAAACAAATTAATGGTATTTCAGTCTAAAATAAGAGTATTCTTTGGAACACAATTAGGTGGACAATTACGACTTGCTGCCATTTTGCGTCTTTTCGGCAATCTTTGCTTGGTCCTCCTGCTGGTTCTCTTTCACATTCAGATGAGCTGGTCCGGTTTGTTGAATTTGAATGACCTTCTCGTTTGGTTTTTGCTCGATGGCCGGCTTTGGAATGCTTACGGTTAAAACACCATCTGATGATAGAGTTGAAACGACTTTATCAGAGTCGTAATTTTTGGGCAGTGCATAACGGCGAACGAAGTGCCGAGAGATGTATCCGTGTTCATCTTCGCGTTCCTCATGGTTGCCCTCCACTACAACTGCGTTATCAACCACTTTCACACTTAGTTCACTGGGTTTGAATTGCTGCACATCCATGCAAACTTGGAATCCATCCTTGCCAACATTGGAAACAGCTGTGTTGTTGTTGCCTTTAGTGCGACGAGTCATCATTGGGCAATCATCCATGCGGTTCGCTACGGCCAGCGGTAAACAGAACATGCTTGGACGTTGGCTACGATGAATTGTATATGGGCTCAAGCCGTAGCCGAAATCGCTTCCATAGTATGGTGAAGACATGCTGTCTAAGTTTTCAGCCAAATCCAAAAGTAATTGCAGAGACATTGTTATTATTATTTTTTTTTATCAAATTAATGAAGCAAAAGGACTTTGATTTTTATTTTTGATTGTGACAAAGAAGAACTTCAACGACCTAAGTGATGCGAATTTGTTTCAATCTTTCAATTTCAAATAAAAATAATACTGAAGAAAATTCGCCGATGCTCGCTCTTTTATAGCAAAGCAAAAGCAAATGTGAGATTGTGAGAGCGACTAGAAACTTCCAATTCCAATGTATATATATATATATATAATCTTATAATAATATATATAATTGAACTTCTCGATTTTTCTCGTCAGATTTAGTTGCTCACTTCTGTGCGAATCTGCGAATTCGAATTAATCAGTTTCTCTTAAAAACAAAAATCTCTTTCATTTTCTCCTTAAAAAATACTAAATTTTCGAATAAAAACATTTTCTTCGAAAATGTAAACTATGGAGAATAAAAGAGTATCAGTATACACAAAACACAAACACGATACTTTTCGAGTTCGAATTATTTCGAATTTGAGGAGTAGTTTTTGTACACGTTTCTCCTCTTGTGTTTCCCGAATATTCTCGCTCTTTCCATTGAACTAACGAAAATCGTATAAATTCACCGAAGAGCGCGATGGTCTCTTCAGTATTGCTTAAACCTCTGCACAAATAATATCTGTCAAATTAAAAAAGTGAGTCGAGAAACCGACTGTTTTTACTGTTGTGAGAATCATAAATCGTTAACGCTCAATCAAAGTTGAAAATTTGTATATTAAATTCAAGAAAATGTCGTTAATTCCATTGTTGGCAAACATCGCTAGTGAAATCGACGATCTCCGTGTTAGACGCCCACACCTTGACTGGGACGATGGTTTCGGGTTCGGAATATATCCGTGCGATATTTATCGACCAAGAGTAACATCCTTGCAGCTAAGTCCACTTCGTCGCTTTTCACCGTACGAGAGATCTCTACAGATGATGCGGGGCAAGAACGGCAAACACAATTCTAAAGAAAACGTCGCAGTGGGAAAGGATGGATTCCAGGTTTGCATGGATGTGAGCCAATTTCAGCCAAATGAATTAACAGTGAAAACTGTTGGAAACACAGTTGTAGTTGAAGGCAAACACGAAGAACGTGAAGATGACCATGGGTACATAAGTCGTCAGTTTGTGCGAAAATATCAGCTGCCGAAAGGGTACGACTCGAATAACGTCATTTCAACGGTCTCAACAGATGGTGTCCTAACAGTGAAAGCACCACCACCACCAAAAGCCTTAAAGAACAATGAAAGAATTGTGCAAATTCAACAAACCGGTCCGGCACATTTGAGTGTAAAAGACAACGAAGAAGAGAAGACAACAAACCATTTGCAACAGAATGACTCTGCCGTTAAGAATAAGAAGAAGACTGTAGCCATGGAGCAATCTTAAATTTCTCTATGCCCATTCCGTTTCATGAAAGTACAAAAACTAAATCTTTTATTTTATTCTTTGCTTTTTGTTATTGTTACCTACCATCTCATTTTGTAATATGTAATATGTAAGCACTAGTAATTTCTAAGAAAAATAAATATTTTCTAATTTATTAAAAATTATTGCTTTTTATGTTAAGATACTTACACGGTAGGCAGGAAGCGTCGATAGGTTTCACAAAAATGTCGACAAAAACTGTAAATGGGGTTGTATTTGGTGATGATTATAGGTTCAAAATCCGTTTGAATTGAAATCCTAACTGCTCCTTCTCCAAAGATATTCACATTTTTATATTTTTTATCGGAACAATTTCAAAATATTTATTCTAAATAAATATTTAAAGGTTTTTTTATACTAAATACATGGTATATTATATGTTTACCACATATATATTATATAGCTATATTATATATATGTATGTATAATGTATATAGTCTTTATATAAGTTTAAACAATTAATGGAAGCCAATCTATTTATATTTTCTAGTTTTACAAATCTCACTAGTATACATATCCAAAGAGTAAGTAGTAATACAATGAATAGTCGGATAAATGGTCAGCATCCGCTTTATAAATGCGATCATGAAGAAAGTCGCACAAAAGTATGCGCTCTTTATGGGAAAAAATTATTTTTAAAAATAAACCTTCCCATAATTTCTTGATATCTGAAAAGCATATTGAAGTTATAAGAAAGCATATCAATAATGAATTTAATATTTTGAATAGTAATTTCCCAAAAAGTTTATGTAGCTCTTGCCGACTAACTATAAATGAATAAGGAAATGACATTTTCAAAAAACTTCGTCCAACGATGCCCGATTACAAGGATCTTAAATTATCAAAAGAAACAAGAACGATGGCTAGTAATTGTTACATTTGTCTAACAGCACGAGTTATGAGTCATAAAAAAGAAAAAAGGTAGAGGTCAAATTAGGGATAATGTCTACAAATATTGACGTAAAAAATTGTTTTGACGATACTTCGCAACAAAAAGATTTACTCTCTAAAAATGAACCAAAGTTAACCAAACCGAGGACTTCTACTGAATTATGTAACAGTTGTTTTCAGCAAATAGGTAAAGGTATATCACATTCTTCCAGAGGTCCTTCTACTTCTAATGCCCGTGAAAACATTTTGAGTATAGAATGAAAAATCTAATATGCTAAAACACATTTATAAAGAAGGTTTCTACGAATTCCCACAAAAAGCGCATACTTTTGTGCGATTTTCTTCATGATCGCATTTATAAAGCGGATGCTGACCATTTATCCGACTATTCATTGTATTACTACTTACTCTTTGGATATGTATACTAGTGAGATTTGTAAAACTAGAAAATATAAATAGATTGGCTTCCATTAATTGTTTAAACTTATATAAAGACTATATACATTATACATACATATATATAATATAGCTATATAATATATATGTGGTAAACATATAATATACCATGTATTTAGTATAAAAAAACCTTTAAATATTTATTTAGAATAAATATTTTGAAATTGTTCCGATAAAAAATATAAAAATGTGAATATCTTTGGAGAAGGAGCAGTTAGGATTTCAATTCTAACGGATTTTGAACCTACAATCATCACCAAATACAACCCCATTTACAGTTTTTGTCGACATTTTTGTGAAACCTATCGATGCTTCCTGCCTACCGTGCTTATGAATAAGTTTTGTGGATACGTTTATCTACGTTGAGAAAATTCACTGTTCGTTTTTATTTAGGTGTGCAGCTTTCTACTGAAAGATACGATTGCGTAAGATGGTCCATTGCAATAAGTATACTTCCATAACATTTTGTAGCGCTATAAAATGCTATGGAAGTATATTTTAGATAAATTAATTTTACATTATAATTCGTTAGAAAATTAGTCGAACCCGAAAGAATTGCATTTTGAGGCTTATCTATTCGAAAGTTAGGTTAGGTTTAGGTCCCTATTATGAGTAGCGAATCGAACGTTCGACTGGAAGCGAATGTTTTAGAGAAACTCATTTATTCTCTTATCTGACAAACCTTAACTGTCGAAAAAAAAGTTTTCTACAAAGTTTTTGTTTTTACAACCTATAATACCGCTATAAAAGAAGCTCGCAAAAACATTCGCTTCCAATCGAACGTTCGATTCGCTAGGGACCTTAATGTACCTACCTACTACTATTAATCACCTTTACTATAATGGGAACTTTCACCTATCGGTCATAACAATTTCGGAGTACGAATAGAAAAAGGCACCCTCGTGGTGAATGATTTGCTACAGAATTTTTCACTGTTGATAAAATCATTAAAAAATTCTAAATACCTATCGGTTGCAAAACATTCATTACGAAGATTTGAAATATACATTCTCTTTGGTATCCGTAGTCCGCAATTGTTACGACGCGACGGGCCTTTTCATAGTTGAATAGGTGTTTCACTTAAATGCCTGACAAATGAGCTTCAGGTGCCACGATTCGTGTTTAAATACAAATTCAAGTTCACCAATTGTGGCACCTAAAATAAATAAGTAAATAGGGTGGCGTAACAGGATTAAGCGCATTTCTCACAACCATGCCTTGAGAGGTAATCGAGATACTTACACTTTTCATGGCAATGAATTCACTATCAAAGGAATTGCCAAATTCTCGAGAAAGGCAGTACTCGTAGAAAAGCATATTTTGTTTTCTGTTGGGATTCGAAATCGAAACTCCCTCATAACAGGCAGACAGTCATGCTAACCATTACGACAAGAACACAACATCTCTGGTCTCGTCTGCTGTAATATGTGAATCTTTAAAATCTTGTTTTGTTACATATTTGAAACTGGTACTGGTACAATTATTCACTTACACCGCTTACGCCGACGATATCTATCTATCTATCTGTATGTATAAAATAGGATGTATGTATGTATGTATGTCCGGGGTAAACTCCTAAACCACCCAACGGACTTTTATGAAATTTTCAGGGTAGACATAGTTTAGTCCAGAGATGGTTCCTGTCAAGGTTTGATCCCCATATTCCCACAGGAACGGTGTTGGGAACGGAAAATTAGAAACTACTCAGTACAGATTTCAAAAATTCTTTCAGCACTAGGGGTGCTACATTATCTCCCTTCATCAGTAACTTAAACTATATTTCATCCCTATAATCCCTCTGGAACAGAAACGGGAACGAGAACGGGAACCATAAAGTTACTTGACCGATTTCAAAAATTCTTTCAACTCTAGGATGTTACATTATCCCTCAGTGAGATAGACTTACATTCACATATTTCCATGGGAACGGAAGATTCCCACAGGAACGGGGTTGGGAACTGAAACTTAGGAACTACTGGACAAATTTCAAAGATTCTTTTCAGCATTAGGATGCCACATAGTCCCACAGTAAGAATGATTATATTTCATCCCCAAATTCCCACGGAACAGGAAAAACGAGAATGGGAACCTTAAAACTACAGACCCGAGCAAAGCCGGGCGGTCCAGCTAGTTGATTATATATACAATGGTCAAACCCAATACTAAAAAATCACTCAATTTAGCATTCAACAGCCGTAGGGCACTTCTTACATAATACGATAAGAAAACTGCTACACCAGCTGACCCGCTCGACGTTGCTCAGGTCTAACTTATTCAAAAGTGTTGTTCACACAAGATTGCCAAAAAACCAAAAATTGTCAGGAACACCTGTTGGGCTAAGCTGAAGGTTGTGTTTTAAGTTTCCCGTTCCAATTACCGAGAGAATAGGTATAAGGATGAGAATAACGTAGCATTCTAACGGTGAAAGAATTTTGAAGTCTTTGGAACATGAAGGTACATATGTATTTAATTTAGTTTTTTTATTATTTCAGATGATTTTATTCAATTTTCTTAATTAATGTGCAGTTGCACATCATAACAATAATAATAATGTTTCTAGTTGAAGAACTTCATTTTTCATTCCTCAATTTGTTATCCTTTCTGTATCTCATGCAACTATGGTAATATAAATAAATAGAATGGTTTCGGTTTGGTATACTGTATACACGAATACACGTACTTATGTATGTGCATATGTACCATACCAAATACCATCCCTCTTAGAAACGCTTGATTAAACCAGAAAAAAAGCAAAAAAAAAATGTAAAAAATTTAATGTGACGTATGTATGTAGCAAACTAAATGAGGTTGGGTATTTTAATGTATTTTTTTGGTATCGTATTTTCAGGAAGACATTCTTTATACGTTATGCACATACATATGTACATATGTATACCAAATATTAAATATATTTACAACGGCATACCGATACCGATACCATTTCTAAAAAGATTTAGATTGAATTTTCTCGAAATTACAAGAAGCTACCACGAATTCGAATAACAAAGAGCACTGAGTGAAGAGAGCTGCCGTTGGAAGAATTTCCAATGAAAATGTTCTCTTTGAATTCTCTCTAAATAAATAAAACCAACACAAACACACATCATGGTAGGAGAAAATTATCTTTATTCTCTTCGCCTGCGCCCATTCGAATTCGAACATAACATGGAATTTTCTGGCAACCTCCTCATTCTATATAAATATGCGACAAAGCCGGCAAAATGTTATCAGTTTGATTCAAAACATCGTTAAAGAATTAAAACCTCTGTGTTCTACGAAAAGAAACATTGAAAGTCGCTTCCATAAAAAAAATTACACAAGTATTTCAATTCAATTCAATTAATTAGAGCCAGTTTGTAAAGATTTAAAGAATAACACAAAGAAAGTAGATATTCAAAGTCGCTTTAACAAAGCTAAAGTATTTCACAATTAATCAGCCAGTTTGTCAAGACCTAAAGAAAAATCAAAGAAAGTAAAAATGTCATTGCAATTGCTATTGGACTTGGCCGAAAACTTGGACAACTTGTCCTCACCATACTACGACAATGATTTTGGCTATGGTTTGAGACCATGTCAAATTCATCAGAGCGAAGGTCCAAGAGTTTTGCGGATGCCATTGTCTTTGGCACACCGTTTAGAGGGACGTAAATTGGATCGTCGTTCAAAGGGCGATAGGACTGTTTCAAACATTGGAAAAGATGGATTCCAGGTGTGCATGGATGTGCAGCAATTCAAACCAAGTGAACTTTCTGTGAAGGTTATCGACAATGCCGTGGTGGTGGAAGGCAAACATGAGGAACGTGAAGATGACCATGGATTCATTTCAAGACAATTTGTTCGCCGCTATGCTCTACCAAAAGATTATGATTCTGACAAAGTAGTCTCGACACTTTCATCAGATGGGGTTCTAACTGTGAGCATTCCAAAACCAGCTATCGAAGAAAAACCAAATGAGAAAGTTATTCAAATCCAACAAACGGGACCAGCTCACTTGAATGTCAAAGAGAACAAAGATGAAAAAGACTCGACGAAGACTGAAAACCAAAAAGGAAGTGAAAGTAAAAGTTAAAAATAAGTTCCTCCTGTGTAATAAGGCTTTAAATTTAGTTTGTGTACCTTTAAGTTATTTATGCCAATAAACAAAATCAGAATAAAATGCGTGCATTTCTTTGTTTTGTTTTTTTGTATGGGAAGTAAATTAATCCAGTTACTGATGTCGCAAAATATTCAGCTGCAACTGGGACTGCAGCTGCACGATCTTTGAAGTACCTATGTGCAGTTTGTGTCTATTATTTTTGTTTTCTTCACTTATTCAAATACAATTTCGATTCAACTCCATAAAAGTATGAGCAAAAACCGAGATGGATGTAAAACGAAGTACTTGCAAGATATGTCATTGGAAACCAGATTGTAAGTACTACTAAGTAATCACCCGGTATAATAGGTGTTTCACTTAAACGCCTGAGAAATGGGCTCCACAAGCGACGATTTGAAGTAATGGCTGCTACCACAGGCCCGTCGTAGCAATTTTGGACTACGAATACCAAAATGGAAGCATCACAGACGCCCTTGTAGTGAATGTTACTATTACTATTAATAAAGTTATTAACAAGTTATAAAAATCTGTTGCCAAGCGTTCATTACGAAGATGTTTTTAGTAATTTTTATTTTACATTCGTAGTCCGAAATTGCTACCACGCCGACGGGCCCTATGATAGGGGTGAGTGGCAAGAGCCATTTCGGCAATGAATCTGCCAAGAAATTTTGTAAAAAATTTCACACGATCGTGAACCTCCTTTTCAGTCATTTCAACAAAAATACACACCTACCATTTGACAGCCCTGGGGGCCTACCATGTAACTCGATTCTAGGGCCCCTGCTTATTACCTTAACTCGCCCTAGCAAAATCATAGGGCTACTTCAGAGCTCAAAAGACACTCAGTTTCCCATTCAGGGCGAGTTTAGGTCTTCCAAAAATGCTTTGTGGCGACCACAGGGCGACCCCTAGGATTCAACGAACAAACCTAACTATAATGTTCTTGCACTTACAAAGCTGTTTTTACTTATACAGGACACCTTACAAAAGTGAATGTGAAGCAAGTCAAGTAAAGCAACAGATTTTTTTTACACAAGCTATGACTTTGGCCATCAAATGGCGTTTTCGAAAAGGGCAGAAATTGTAACTGAAAATGGAGATGAAATAGCAGAAAATACAAACAATTCAATGAGCGTGCTAAAAAACCTGTCCCATAGGCTCTCGGATACCCATATCTTAGATATTTTTTTAACGATTCAAATATCTTTCGTAAAGGTGTTCATAATATAATTCGTTTTAAGACATTTACTAGGAGGGTGTCTATGATGCTTCCTTTGTGGTATTCGTAGTCCGAAATTGTTACGACGGGTTTTGTGATAGGGGCGATGGGCGAATATCATTGCAAAACAATTGTAATCTATATTTTTCCGATTTTCCTTGCAATTTAAATTATCCTAACTCCTGATACTTAAATAAACGCAAACTAATCTAATCAATTTTACAAAGGGATCAAAATATTCAAAATATTTTCTGTTCTAGAAAATTTAACATTCATTATTTTGCCTCTGACTTTAAAGACGAAGCTCACATTGTTCGTTTTGCTGCTTCAACAAGCAACAAAAAGATTATATATGTTATACAATGGGTCTACCCATCTGCCCAAGCATTTGTATTGCTTAATAGGTTTGTTCGTTGAAGCCCTGGATGTCAAACTGTGTATTTTCGAGCCTGGGTTTACCCTCAACTCGCCCTAAAGTAGCACCAGATTTTTGCTGGGACGAGTCCAGGTTTTAAACAGGGCTGTAAAATGGCATGTGCATGCATGTGGCAGTGGTTCCCGTGGTTTGATGGATAGCATGTCCGCCTGTTAATCCAGAGGTTCGAATTCGAATCCCAACAGAGGCAAAAATGTTTTTTCCACGGGTATCGCCTTTCGCGAGGAATTGGCAAGTCCTCCGTCAGTATTCATTGCCATGAAAAGCTCTTTCTCAATTAGCCGTTCGGAACCGGCAGAAAATAGTCTGTCCCCTCCATTCCCTCACAAGGCATGGTTGTGAGAAATGCGCTAGGCCCAGGGGCTCCTCGCTCTGTTGCGCCACCCTATTTATTTATTTTTTTAAATGGCATGTACTTTCTTTAAATGACAGGGATGTGTGCTGATTTTGTGGCTTACCGTTTTTTGAGAACTAAAAACTAAGGTTTTTTGATATCTCATCTTAGGGTTGTTAAGCAGACCCGGTGTCAACCCTAGGTTACGGTTCAACGAACGAACCTAATGATTTATTTCCAAATGTTTCAAAAAAAACGACAAATATCAATGCTGAAAATATTTAGAATTTTAAGATGATACTGAAGACTATTCATCAAAGTTCTAAAAAACTTTTTTTCTTCCACTCTTCGTCCCTAGACAAAACTTTCCTGCACTGTTTATCGGAAACGAACTAATTGAGTATGTCGATAAGGCTATGAACTTAGGCATTCTTGGAGTTGAATCCACTCTTACTTGGGATGACCATATTCAAATGATCGTTTCAAAAATTTATGGATGCTTACGTAGTCTATCTTTATCGAAGCACTTTACCCCTTATCACATAAGACTAAGACTAGCAAAGTCTATAATCCTCCCTTTAATAACTTATGGGTGTCAAATAATTGCATGTCATAATTCAGAAACGAAAAGAAATCTTACTGTTGCGTTCACCAACGTTACTCGGTACGTTTATGGTCTCAAACGGTACGACCATATTTCTAACTATTCAAGTAATATTTTGGGCTGTGATCTATACACATATTTGCAATATTTTTCCCTTAAAACACTTACAGCCTTATTCATAATAAAAAGATAATACACTGATGATCGGCTGACTAGATACACACTGATTATCTTTTTAATCAGCTTCCTATTCATAATAATATGTCGTTGATTATCTTTATTTGCCATATTATCAGGCTGATTATCTATTATGAATAAGAATTTCTGTTTTATCATCTGATTATCTTTAAAATGCGATTATGAATAAGGCTGTTAATAAAATAATCATGAGCAAACAGCCATCATATCTTTTTGAAAGAATACATTTTACGGTGCAGTGCAATAAGGCCCACGGCAATAAGACCCGCGGGTCTTATTTCCTCTTTGTTTTGGAAGTAAGGCCCACGGGGGTTATTTCCATGATGAAATGGCAGTAACAACCGCGGGCCTTAGTTCCCCTTTCTACGAACTTAAATACCATTTCGTAATCGAAAGAAGTCTCACCGTTTGCACTTAAACTTATTTTCAATGTGAATAAACTTGCACAGGGACGTAACTCCACTTGACATAAGTCCATGCTCTGATTGTGGGTTATGACATACCAAAGAGGAACACACGTACATAATAAATATCTATGGAACTATGAATCATACTATGTGTTTACTGCGGTCAATTCGCGCGTATTTCTTAAGTTCAACCGCAGGCACGTATTACACTACACGTAGGCAAATTTTGTTCGCTTTGCTTTTTACTCACGGATAGAATAATGAAGCTTTATGCGAAGCGGAAAAAATTTTCTCAAGCGAATATGGATGTGTGGTTTAAAAATAAAAATTCGCGCGAATTTTTATTTTTACACCACACATCCATATTCCCTTGAGAAAATTTTTTCCGCTTCGCTTTTAGCTTCGTTATTCTATCCGTGAGTAAAAAGCAAAGCGAAGCTAACGAAATTTCCCTTCAAGTAGTACGGGCTTGGGGTTGAACATAAAAAATTCACACGAAAAGAACAGGAGAATGTAGCTAAAAGCACAACAAACATTAATAAAGTAGATTTACTTATTATGTGCGCAAAAGAAAGTGGACTGAGCTTCCATCCTATGTCCTATGTCAGTGGGAGACAACCAGCCTTATCACAGATTCCATCGTAATCGAAAAAAGTCTAAGTTTCCCGATGTAAATATCACATAATCCATTCGGAGTGGAACGAATTTCGAAATTCGTAGATTCAGCATCACCAAATCCAAGTGGAATGTAAAATCGTCGTCCTTATATACGAAAAAAGTTGTGTTTTGCAGAAAAATGTGAATGATCTTGCACATTTGGTGTAAAACAGCTGATTTCGATAACCAGCATGGCGGTATTTAGTGTGGCAACTGGAAATGCTTTCTTCGATTCCATTCGTATTTTGTGATCACAAATTTTCGTAGATCGTAACTTAGCTTTCCGTGTGGAAGTTTTCTACGATGGAATCTGTGATAGGGCTGAACGTGAGCTATGAATTCATGTCCATGGAAAGCTGAAATAAGTTTCGAAATTTTGGAGCTTTGTTTTTCGGTACCTCAAAATGTTGTTTCCTTCAAATAAAAAGAATATATGCATTTAGCGCATCCACTATGTTCTTCACCCTTTCTAAGAAGGAAAACTAATTTAAGATCCCATGTTCATCAGACTCATATAAATGCTGCTTCAAAATGGCAACAAAAGACATGGGCCTTAATTCTTTTCTTTGGTGGGTCTTATTGCCTCTTCAATGTGGAAACAAAGCCCGTGGGTGTTATTTCCATTTCCTTGGGCAATAAGACCCACGGGTCTTATTGCCGCGGGTCTTATTGCATTGCACCACATTTTACAAGTTCAACCCGGTCCTTTATGTTGCTGCAACCAAGATTTTCGTGCAGAAATTCTGAGCGTCAGTTTCTTATTTACGTCGTAAGGCATTGGAACAGATTACCCATCGTCATTAGAAGACTTCGCGGCACCACACAGTTTGAGACAGTTTTATTCAGACACTTGTTATTGAATTAAACCAATATGAATATATGTAGGTATTTGTATTTGTTATACTATTTATTTAAATTGAATTTGTGAACAAACAAGTAGAATTTCTATATAATTTACAAAACAATGTAACTATTAACTTTTACAGTTTAAAGTAGGTTTTTTAGCCCAATGTAAAAGATACTTCAAATAAATGAATTAATTAAATTAATTAATAAACTATATTCCCTGAAAATTTTATAGGAATCCGTTGGGCGGTTTAGGAGAGGTCATAAATGACACAACAACTACCTTCCTAATAATGTTCAAAATACTATGCACAAAATTATGTTTGTTTACACATACCAACAGTACCTACGTACAGTACTTATGTATAATAAAAACTTTAAAAATAAGAACATTTTTTCAACTCATTTCTCATTGAATTATCTCGAAATATCGAGAAAGCAGGAATCAACTAGCCTCTCTCTTATTCTACTCCGACTCCCTATCCCTATCCCTATCCCTAGTTCCCTAGTCACTTTCATTACTCTGCACTCTTTCTCTCCCCCTAAACCCAACCCACAATAGCTACCACTCCACTTCTCCAGCACACCTAACAAAGAGCACTGAAAGAAGACAGCTGCAATTCCCTATCCCTAGTTCCCTAGTCACTTTCATTACTCTGCACTCTCCCTCTCCCCCTAAACCCAACCCGCAATAGCTACCACTCCACTTCTCCAGCACACCTAACAAAGAGCACTGAAAGAAGACAGCTGCATTTGTTTCGAATTCGATGTTCTCTTTGAAGTCTCTCAAAAACAAAAACAGATAAAACCAACACAAACATAAATCATGGTAGGAGAAATTTATCTTTATTCTCTTCGTTCCCGTCTAAGAACAAGAACTTAATTCGAATTCGAACATAACATGGAATTTTCTGGCAACCCCGTGATTCTGTATAAATATGCGGCAAAGCCGGCAAAATGTTATCAATTCAATTCAAAACATCATTAAAGTAAGAAAACCACTCCGTGTTCTACGAAAAGAATTATTTAAAGTTGCTTTGTATAAAGCTAAAGTATTTCATCAATAATCAGCCAGTTTGTAAAGATTTAAAGAAAAACCAAAGAAAGTAAAAATGTCATTGCAATTGCTATTGGATTTGGCCGAAAACTTGGACAACTTGTCCTCACCATACTACGGAAATGACTTTGGCTATGGTTTGAGACCATGTCAAATTCATCAGAGCGAAGGTCCAAGAGTTTTACGACTGCCACTGTCTTTGGCACACTGTTTAGAGGGGCGTAAATTGGATCGCCGTTCAAAAAGCGATAGGACTGTTTCAAACATTGGAAAAGATGGATTCCAGGTGTGCATGGATGTGCAGCAATTCAAACCAAGTGAACTTTCTGTGAAGGTTATCGACAATGCCGTGGTGGTGGAAGGCAAACATGAGGAACGTGAAGATGACCATGGATTCATTTCAAGACAATTTGTTCGCCGCTATGCTCTACCAAAAGACTATGATTCTGACAAAGTAGTCTCGACACTTTCATCAGATGGGGTTCTAACTGTGAGCATTCCAAAACCAGCTATCGAAGAAAAACCAAGTGAGAAAGTTATTCAAATCCAACAAACGGGACCAGCTCACTTGAATGTCAAAGAGAACAAAGATGAAAAGGACTCAACGAAGACTGAAATCCAAAAAAGAAGTGAAAGTAAAAGTTAAAAATACTGTAAGGTTCCTCCTATGTAATAAGGCTTTACATTTAGTTTGTGTACCTTTAAGTTACTTGTATTAATGCCAATAAACAAAATCTGAAATTCATTTTTGTGTTCTTATTTGGTTTTGTATGGAAACTGGAAAGTAAACTAATTTAATTACTCAGCTAAAACCGAGGTGATGTAAAACTATAGGTATTTGCAAGATTTTGTCGTTCCGCTCAGTTAAGTCTCACTCTTCAAGGTCACATACATTCACCCCCATCACAGGGCCCGTCGCGTCGCCGTCGTAGCAATTTCGGACTACGAATGTCAAATGAAATGACTAAAAACATCTTCGTAATGAGCGCTTGGCAACAGATATTTATACCTTGTTAATAACTTTATCAATAGTAACACATTTTGTGGCAAAACATTCACTACAAGGGCGTCTGTGATGCTTCCATTTTGGTGTTCGTAGTCCGAAACCGTTACGACGGCGACGGGCCTTTTGATAGGAGCCATTATTGTTAATAAGAAATCAAACTTAGGTCCGTATTATGAGTAGCGAATCGAACGTTCGACTGGAAGCGAATGTTTTATAGCGTTTTTCATTGAAATTCGAAAAATTTACTCTCAAATCGAGAACTACTCCTTTCAATGAAACATACTTTTAAGTTTTTTCCTGATATTGGAGATCAAACTGAAATTCACAAATAGGAATTCATATTTTCATGTTTTGTAATTTATTTTATCCTGCAAATTACTGAATTCTAACTTATTTACTCGTTTCCTCATAATTTATAGCAATTTTTTCAACCTAATGTTGGCACAACAAGTTTAAAATAATTAAATTATTTTCCATTTAACGTTTGACAGAACAAATATTTTTCATTTCATCCATTTCTGCAGATGCAGACTGCTTAACGGCGATGAGGACACAAATTCCGCTGTCAGGCACATTGCCCCATTCAGCTTGGACGATGACCAAGAATGCCGTCCTCCCGACCTAGAGGAAGCTAAGCTTGCCATATGCAAACTTAAATCAAATAAGACTGCAGGTGCAGATGGCCTTGATGCCGAACTCTTCAAGGCAGCTGAAGACCAGTTGGAAAGGAGCATGCACCAGCTGATCTGCATGATATGGTCGGAAGAAAGCATGCCCGATGAATGGAACCTCAGTATCGTATGCCCGATCCTAAAGAAGGGAGACCCTCACAATTGCGCCAATTACAGAGGGATAAGCCTCCTTAACGTCGCTTATAAGATCTTGTCTGCTGTAATATGTGAACGTCTGAAACCCCACGTCAACAACTTGATAGGTCCTTATCTATGTGGTTTTACACCAGAGGAGTCACCAATAGACCAAATTTTCACATTACGGCAGATCTTGGAAAAAACCCGAGAACGTAATATCGATATTCACCATCTTTTTATCGATTTCAAGGCCGCGTATGACAGTATTTACAGAGACGAGCTGTACAGAGCCATGTCTAGTTTCGGCATCCCTGCAAAACTCGTACGACTATGCAGGATGACTTTGGAGAATTCACGCTGCTCCGTCAAGGTCGGTAAAGAACTCACCGAGACCTTTGATGTCGAAAAAGGCTTTAGGCAAGGCCACAAGCTGTCATGCGATTTCTTCAACATCATACTTGAACAGATTGTAAGAAACTCAAACGTCAACACCAGAGGAACAATCTTTCAAAAGTCTGTACAATTACTCGCCTACGCAGACGATATTGACGTAATGGGAAGAAAAAAGCGTGATGTCATAGGTGCTTTAGCGAGCATTGAAACAGAAGCGGCAAAAATGGGTTTGATGGTTAATGAGGGCAAAACGAAGTATATGCTGTCATCAAACAGGGACACAGAACATCGACGAATTGGACAAATCGTCACAATAGACAGACATAACTTCGAGGTAGTACAGGACTGCGTCTACCTAGGATCCGCTGTAGACACGGACAACAACATCAGTGCGGAGATCAAACGGAGAATAACTCTTGCCAACCGTTGCTTCTTTGGGTTAAGAAGGTAATTGAGAAACAAAACCCTCTCTAGAAAAACCAAGGTGACCTTGTATAAGACCTTGATCATCTCAGTCCTGCTTTACGGCGCGGAAGCATGGACTTTATCGAAAGCGGATGAGGAAACCCTTGGTCGTTTCGAAAGAAAAATTCTCCGAATGATCTTTGGTCCCGTATGCGAAGACAATGTGTGGAGAAGAAGATACAACAACGAGCTGTATGAGCTGTACCGCGACATGGGCACAGCCAGAAGAGTACGCATCGCGAGGCTACGATGGTTGGGCCATGTAGAGCGGATGGACCCAAACGCTCCGGCTCGTCGGGTTTTCGAAAACACATTGCAGGGAAATCGCGGAAGGGGAAGACCTCGTCTTAGGTGGCGCAATCAAGTGGATGAAGAAATCAACCGACTTGGAGTGCGAAACTGGAGAGAGCTCGCCCGAAATCGAAGTCGTTATAGAAGGATGTTGGTTGAGGCCCAGGTTCACCCCGAACTGTAATGCCCACCTAAGTAAGTAAGTAAGAACAAATATTTTTGCATGTGTGCGTGAATTCAGAGTAGATCTCCCAACCAAATGGTAGTAGTACTTTGGTGTTCAGAGAAACTCCGGATCTACTCTCTTTTTCAATGAAACATAGAAAATGGAAAAGGAGTAAATCTTTTCACAAAAGGAGTAACTCTTTTCGTCGATGAAAAACAATATTAGAGAAACTCATTTATCGGATTACTATCATTAAACTTCTTCCATTCTCTTATCTGACATACCTTAAACGTCGAAAAAAAAAGTTTTCTACAAAGTTTTTGTTTCTACAACCTATAATACCGCTATAAAAGAAGCTCGCAAAAACATTCGCTTCCAATCGAACGTTCGATTCGCTAGGGACCTTAATGTACCTACCTACTACTATTAATCACCTTTACTATAATGGGAACTTTCCCGATCGCTAAATCGGTCATAACAATTTCGGAGTACGAATAGAAAAAGGCACCCTCGTGGTGAATGATTTGCTACAGAATTTTTCACTGTTGATAAAATCATTAAAAAATTCTAAATACCTATCGGTTGCAAAACATTCATTACGAAGATTTGAAATATACATTCTCTTTGGTATCCGTAGTCCGCAATTGTTACGACGCGACGGGCCTTTTCATAGTTGAATAGGTGTTTCACTTAAATGCCTGACAAATGAGCTTCAGGTGCCACGATTCGTGTTTAAATACAAATTCAAGTTCACCAATTGTGGCACCTAAAATAAATAAGTAAATAGGGTGGCGTAACAGGATTTAGCGCATTTCTCACAACCATGCCTTGAGAGGTAATCGAGATACTTACACTTTTCATGGCAATGAATTCACTATCAAAGGAATTGCTAAATTCTCGAGAAAGGCAGTACCCGTAGAAAAGCATATTTTGTTTTCTGTTGGGATTCGAAATCGAAACTCCCTCATAACAGGCAGACAGTCATGCTAACCATTACGACAAGAACACAACATCTATGGGCTCGTCTGCTGTAATATGTGAATCTTTAAAATCTTGTTTTGTTATTTGAAACTGGTACTGGTACAATTATTCACTTATGTACACCGCTTACGCCGACGATATCTATCTATCTATCTGTATATATAAAATAGGATGTATGTATGTATGTATGTCCGGGGTAAACTCCTAAACCACCCAACGGATTTTTATGAAATTTTCAGGGTAGACATAGTTTAGTCCAGAGATGGTTCCTGTCAAGGTTTGATCCCCATATTCCCACAGGAACGGTGTTGGGAACGGAAAATTAGAAACTACTCAGTACAGATTTCAAAAATTCTTTCAGCACTAGGGGTGCTACATTATCTCCCTTCATCAGTAACTTAAACTATATTTCATCCCTATAATCCCACTGGAACAGAAACGGGAACGAGAACGGGAACCATAAAGTTACTTGACCGATTTCAAATATTCTTTCAACTCTAGGATGTTACATTATCCCTCAGTGAAATAGACTTACATTCACATATTTCCATGGGAACGGAAGATTCCCACAGGAACGGGGTTGGGAACTGAAACTTAGGAACTACTGGACAAATTTCAAAAATTCTTTTCAGCATTAGGATGCCACATAGTCCCACAGTAAGAAAGATTATATTTCATCCCCAAATTCCCACGGAACAGGAAAAACGAGAATGGGAACCTTAAAACTACAGACCCGAGCAAAGCCGGGCGGCTCAGCTAGTTGATTTATATACAATGGTCAAACCCAATACTAAAAAATCACTCAATTTAGCATTCAACAGCCGTAGGGCACTTCTTACATAATACGATAAGAAAACTGCTACACCAGCTGACCCGCTCGACGTTGCTCAGGTTTAACTTATTCAAAAGTGTTGTTCACACAAGATTGCCAAAAAACCAAAAATTGTCAGGAACACCTGCTGGGCTAAGCTGAAGGTTGTGTTTTAAGTTTCCCGTTCCAATTACCGAGAGAATAGGTATAAGGATGAGAATAACGTAGCATTCTAACGGTGAAAGGATTTTGAAGTCTTTGGAACATGTACATATGTATTTAATTTAGTTTTTTTATTATTTCAGATGATTTTATTCAATTTTCTTAATTAATGTGCAGTTGCACATCATAACAATAATAATAACGTTTCTAGTTGAAGAACTTCATTTTTCATTCCTCAATGTTATCCTTTCTGTATCTCATGCAACTATGGTAATAGAAATAAATAGAATGGTTTCGGTTTGGTATACTGTATACACGAATACACGTACTTATGTATGTGCATATGTACCATACCAAATACCATCCCTCTTAGAAACGCTTGATTAAACCAGAAAAAAAGCAAAAAAAAAATGTAAAAAATTTAATGTGACGTATGTACATAAATGTAGCAAACTAAATGAGGTTGGGTATTTTAATGTATTTTTTTGGTATCGTATTTTCAGGAAGACATTCTTTATACGTTATGCACATACATATGTACATATGTATACCAAATATTAAATATATATACAACGGCATACCGATACCGATACCATTTCTAAAAAGATTTAGATTGAATTTTCTCGAAATTACAAGAAGCTACCACGAATTCGAATAACAAAGAGCACTGAGTGAAGAGAGCTGCCGTTGGAAGAATTTCCAATGAAAATGTTCTCTTTGAATTCTCTCTAAATAAATAAAACCAACACAAACACACATCATGGTAGGAGAAAATTATCTTTATTCTCTTCGCCTGCGCCCATTCGAATTCGAACATAACATGGAATTTTCTGGCAACCTCCTCATTCTATATAAATATGCGACAAAGCCGGCAAAATGTTATCAGTTTGATTCAAAACATCGTTAAAGAATTAAAACCTCTGTGTTCTACGAAAAGAAACATTGAAAGTCGCTTCCATAAAAAAAATTACACAAGTATTTCAATTCAATTCAATTAATTAGAGCCAGTTTGTAAAGATTTAAAGAATAACACAAAGAAAGTAGATATTCAAAGTCGCTTTAACAAAGCTAAAGTATTTCACAATTAATCAGCCAGTTTGTCGAGACCTAAAGAAAAATCAAAGAAAGTAAAAATGTCATTGCAATTGCTATTGGACTTGGCCGAAAACTTGGACAACTTGTCCTCACCATACTACGACAATGATTTTGGCTATGGTTTGAGACCATGTCAAATTCATCAGAGCGAAGGTCCAAGAGTTTTGCGGATGCCATTGTCTTTGGCACACCGTTTAGAGGGACGTAAATTGGATCGTCGTTCAAAGGGCGATAGGACTGTTTCAAACATTGGAAAAGATGGATTCCAGGTGTGCATGGATGTGCAGCAATTCAAACCAAGTGAACTTTCTGTGAAGGTTATCGACAATGCCGTGGTGGTGGAAGGCAAACATGAGGAACGTGAAGATGACCATGGATTCATTTCAAGACAATTTGTTCGCCGCTATGCTCTACCAAAAGATTATGATTCTGACAAAGTAGTCTCGACACTTTCATCAGATGGGGTTCTAACTGTGAGCATTCCAAAACCAGCTATCGAAGAAAAACCAAATGAGAAAGTTATTCAAATCCAACAAACGGGACCAGCTCACTTGAATGTCAAAGAGAACAAAGATGAAAAAGACTCGACGAAGACTGAAAACCAAAAAGGAAGTGAAAGTAAAAGTTAAAAATAAGTTCCTCCTGTGTAATAAGGCTTTAAATTTAGTTTGTGTACCTTTAAGTTATTTATGCCAATAAACAAAATCAGAATAAAATGCGTGCATTTCTTTGTTTTGTTTTTTTGTATGGGAAGTAAATTAATCCAGTTACTGATGTCGCAAAATATTCAGCTGCAACTGGGACTGCAGCTGCACGATCTTTGAAGTACCTATGTGCAGTTTGTGTCTATTATTTTTGTTTTCTTCACTTATTCAAATACATTTTCGATTCAACTCCATAAAAGTATGAGCAAAAACCGAGATGGATGTAAAACGAAGTACTTGCAAGATATGTCATTGGAAACCAGATTGTAAGTACTACTAAGTAATCACCCGGTATAATAGGTGTTTCACTTAAACGCCTGAGAAATGGGCTCCACAAGCGACGATTTGAAGTAATGGCTGCTACCACAGGCCCGTCGTAGCAATTTTGGACTACGAATACCAAAATGGAAGCATCACAGACGCCCTTGTAGTGAATGTTACTATTACTATTAATAAAGTTATTAACAAGTTATAAATATCTGTTGCCAAGCGTTCATTACGAAGATGTTTTTAGTAATTTTTATTTGACATTCGTAGTCCGAAATTGCTACCACGCTGACGGGCCCTATGATAGGGGTGAGTGGCAAGAGCCATTTCGGCAATGAATCTGCCAAGAAATTTTGTAAAAAATTTCACACGATCGTGAACCTCCTTTTCAGTCATTTCAACAAAAATACACACCTACCATTTGACAGCCCTGGGGGCCTACCATGTAACTCGATTCTACAATAAAAACGTTCGAACGCCCTTTATAATATAATAACTTTCGAATGATTCGAAAGTAGAATCGAGTTACATAGTAGGGCCCCTGCTTATTACCTTAACTCGCCCTAGCAAAATCATAGGGCTACTTCAGAGCTCAAAAGACACTCAGTTTCCCATTCAGGGCGAGTTTAGGTCTTCCAAAAATGCTTTGTGGCGACCACAGGGCGACCCCTAGGATTCAACGAACAAACCTAACTATAATGTTCTTGCACTTACAAAGCTGTTTTTACTTATACAGACCACCTTACAAAAGTGAATGTGAAGCAAGTCAAGTAAAGCAACAGATTTTTTTTACACAAGCTATGACTTTGGCCATCAAATGGCGTTTTCGAAAAGGGCAGAAATTGTAACTGAAAATGGATATGAAATAGCAGAAAATACAAACAATTCAATGAGCGTGCTAAAAAACCTGTCCCATAGGCTCTCGGATACCCATATCTTAGATATTTTTTTAAAGATTCAAATATCTTTCGTATAGGTGTTCATAATATAATTCGTTTTAAGACATTTACTAGGAGGGTGTCTATGATGCTTCCTTTGTGGTATTCGTAGTCCGAAATTGTTACGACGGGTTTTGTGATAGGGGTGATGGGCGAATATCATTGCAAAACGATTGTAATCTATATTTTTCCGATTTTCCTTGCAATTTAAATTATCCTAACTCCTGATACTTAAATAAACGCAAACTAATCTAATCAATTTTACAAAGGGATCAAAATATTCAAAATATTTTCTGTTCTAGAAAATTTAACATTCATTATTTTGCCTCTGACTTTAAAGACGAAGCTCACATTGTTCGTTTTGCTGCTTCAACAAGCAACAAAAAGATTATATATGTTATACAATGGGTCTACCCATCTGCCCAAGCATTTGTATTGCTTAATAGGTTTGTTCGTTGAAGCCCTGGATGTCAAACTGTGTATTTTCGAGCCTGGGTTTACCTTCAACTCGCCCTAAAGTAGCACCAGATTTTTGCTGGGACGAGTCCAGGTTTTAAACAGGGCTGTAAAATGGCATGTGCATGCATGTGGCAGTGGTTCCCGTGGTGTGATGGATAGCATGTCCGCCTGTTAATCCAGAGGTTCGAATTCGAATCCCAACAGAGGAAAAAATGTTTTTTCCACGGGTATCGCCTTTCGCGAGGAATTGGCAAGTCCTCCGTCAGTATTCATTGCCATGAAAAGCTCTTTCTCAATTAGCCGTTCGGAACCGGCAGAAAATAGTCGGTCCCCTCCATTCCCTCACAAGGCATGGTTGTGAGAAATGCGCTAGGCCCAGGGGCTCCTCGCTCTGTTGCGCCACCCTATTTATTTATTTTTTTAAATGGCATGTACTTTCTTTAAATGACAGGGATGTGTGCTGATTTTGTGGCTTACCGTTTTTTGAGAACTAAAAACTAAGGTTTTTTGATATCTCATCATAGGGTTGTTAAGCAGACCCGGTGTCAACCCTAGGTTACGGTTCAACGAATAGCGAACCTAATGATTTATTTCCAAATGTTTCAAAAAAACGACAAGTATCAATGCTGAAAATATTTAGAATTTTAAGATGATACTGAAGACTATTCATCAAAGTTCTACAAAACTTTTTTTCTTCCACTCTTCGTCCCTAGACAAAACTTTCCTGCACTGTTTATCGGAAACGAACTAATTGAGTATGTCGATAAGGCTATGAACTTAGGCATTCTTGGAGTTGAATCCACTCTTACTTGGGATGACCATATTCAAATGATCGTTTCAAAAATTTATGGATGCTTACGTAGTCTATCTTTATCGAAGCACTTTACCCCTTATCACATAAGACTAAGACTAGCAAAGTCTATAATCCTCCCTTTAATAACTTATGGGTGTCAAATAATTGCATGTCATAATTCAGAAACGAAAAGAAATCTTACTGTTGCGTTCACCAACGTTACTCGGTACGTTTATGGTCTCAAACGGTACGACCATATTTCTAACTATTCAAGTAATATTTTGGGCTGTGATCTATACACATATTTGCAATATTTTTCCCTTAAAACACTTAATAAAATAATCATGAGCAAACAGCCATCATATCTTTTTGAAAGAATACATTTTACAAGTTCAACCCGGTCCTTTATGTTGCTGCAACCAAGATTTTCGTGCAGAAATTCTGAGCGTCAGTTTCTTATTTACGTCGTAAGGCATTGGAACAGATTACCCATCGTCATTAGAAGACTTCGCGGCACCACACAGTTTGAGACAGTTTTATTCAGACACTTGTTATTGAATTAAACCAATATGAAGATATGTAGGTATTTGTATTTGTTATAAGTAGGATATGGGTTACTTGGGCATGGGAATTCTGAGCGAGACAGAGAGAGGAATAGTCTAGAGTGAGACAGAGTATGTTGTGAGCGTTGTAAAACGTGTGTGTCGGTTGGTTTTAGTTTTTTTGAAAATTTGAATAGCTGACTCCGTCTCGCTTGCTCGTAATTTGTAGTGTCAGTTTGAATAATTAAATTTTTTTGGTTGTTTTGAATAAAATTTTTTTTTACTTACGATGGCGTGAGAGTAAAGAAAAAATGAAAAGTAATGTTGTGTGTAGTGCGAACAATAGACACGATCTGTTGATAGATCTTAGAACGGGGGTGAGAGACTTTGGTAGTTTGTTGATATGTACTTACTTTGAGATATAGTTAATAGGTAGGACTGAGATTGGGATATAAGAAAAGAAAAAAAAGACAATAAAGGCAAAGGTGGTTTCTATTGAGTATTTGTTATGGTTTTTTTTGTTTTAGATTTGCTGGCGCTTGGAAGTGGTTGATTTTTTTTATAAGTTTGGAATTTGTGCGACGGACGGTAGGTGATCGTAGTGAGAATGTTTTTTGTTTTTGGCTGTACGATAGAGGATTTTGGTCACGTCCGATATTTGACTGCGCATAGATAGTGCATCAGCAAGTCTTTTACAGCTAATCATGAAAGGTCGTTGGTATATGTCGCTGTTTTACTCTATACCGAAGAGTAAGGATGTGAGACGTCACCCATGTTCGCATAGCAATAAAATCCATGATCAATGTTGAAATCGAGTATCTGAGTAGCACAGAAAGGTAAAATAAACCAATACTCATTATAAGGGAAGATGATGATGCCAATATAAAGGCAAAGGCATATTGTGTTGTGAAAATCGATGGAAATTATTATAAGGGTAGGTACCATCGGTCTGAACAAAGGGAAATAATAGGGTTTGGCGGCACATGGACAATTGGTAGGTTGAAGATACTAACGATGGCATGAGAGTAAAGAAAAAATGAAAAGTAATGTTGTGTGTAGTGCGTACAATAGACACGATCTGTTGATAGATCTAAGAACGGGGGTGTGAGACTTTGGTAGTTTGTTGATATGTTTCTACTTTGAGATAAAGGAATAGGTAGGACTGAGATTGGGATATGAGAAAAGAAAAAAAGACAATAAAGGCAAAGGTGGTTTCTATTCAGTATTTTTTATGGTTTTTTGTTTTAGATTTCGCTGGCACTCGGAAGTGGTTGATTTTTTTATAAGTTTGGAATCTGTGCGCCGGTAGGTGAGGGTAGTAGGAATGTTTTTTTTTTGGTTTTGGCTGTACGCTAGAGAATTTGGTCACGTCCGATATTTGGTTGGGCATAGATAGTCCATGAGCATGTTGTTTTACACTTTTACAGCTAAGCATGAAAGGTCGTTGGTGCATGTGGTTGTTTTACTCTATACCGTAGGGTAAGGATGTGAGTTGTGAGATGTGACCCATGTTCGAATAGCGATCGCTTTGCGACAAGATCCATGATCAATGTTGAAATCGAGTATCTGTGTAGCATAGAAAGGTAAAATAAACCAATACTCATTGTAAGGAAAGATGATGATGCTAATACAAAGGCAAAGGTATATTTTGTTGTGAATATCGTCGGATTGATATGACAGGCAGAAACGAGGTGAAACAAACGAATAGGTTTTTTGTATTCGATTTCACTGGCGGTTGGTGATGGCTGGATTTTTTTGTTGCAATTTGGTCTCATTCGATATTTTTGTGTGTACATTTTACACCTTAGCATGGTAGGTCTTTGGTCTCTATGCCAAAGAGTATGGATGGTTTTTTATTGAAAGGAATTAATATAAGGTTATCGGCGTTGAACAAAGGATAATAAAAGCGTCTAGAGGCACGTGGACAATTGGTAAAGAAAAAATTGAAACTGTGTATATTTTGAACAATACATACGATCCGTTGATAGATCTTAGAACGAGGATGAGAGATTTTGGTAATTTGTTAATACTTGACGATAGAGAATTTTATCACGTTCGATATTTGTTTGGGCATAGATTGGGCATGAGCATGAAATTTTACAGATTAGTATGAAAGGTCATTGGCATGTTTTATTATATGCTATAGAGTAAGGATGGTGATTTCTTGAAAGGAATTATTATAAGGTTGTCAGGGGTTGAACAATCCCCGTCCCCCGCCCCCCCGAAAAAAGTGGATGTTTGTAAAGTTAACTTGAGGACGGATTCAATTTTGTGTGTGAGGTTTGTCCTCTTGTTCTTTTATTCGTTTATGAATAGATATAACATTTGCAGTCCTACCGAATGAACATTGCTTACGTAAAACAAGCTGCAATTGCATAGTAATAAGAATCTATTTATGATGTGGATGACATAAAAAAATTACTTAAACTAAAAGCTGAAAATTTTGTATTCATTTTCTTACTTTCCTTCGTAATTAATTTCAAATAATAAATGTCGCGAACGACTTTGAAACCAAAATAAAGTGGTTCAATTTAAAAGGAAGTAAAATTGACTTTCTTATTAAAAGTGTTCCATTGCAAGCAGAACCAACACAGTGCAAGAGGTCTGAATGAAAAATTAGATTACGTTTTGATTAAAAAGGTTTTGCATATGAACAAGGTAGTGGGGTAGATCAATTTTTTAAAACCTGTCCAAAGTTAGGGTTTGAAAATGTTTCGGATATGGTTACCACAATATTTCATAGTAACTCGGAAGGAATAAGGTAATTTTTGATTAAAAGCTACTACGCAGTATTAGAGCTGTTTAAAGCAAGTGAATTTGTGTCATTCAATTTAAAGCAAAGTAAAGGTGTTTCATTTATGATCACTTAGATTAATGGGAGCGATTTGACGATACCTTTTTGCCATAAAAAAATTTCAATAAATTAAGTAATAAAATATGTTTAGAAGACTTATAATCATGCTCTTTAGGTATGGATCCACTTTAACTGTAATGATGTTCAAAGATTATATGGTTCTCTGCCTTAAGAACGCAAGAAGTTATTATAAGGGTGTCGGTCTGAACAAATGGAAATAATAGCGCTTAGAGGCACATTTACAGTTGGCAGGTTGAAGATACTTACGATGGCATGAGAGTAAAGAAAAAATGAAAAGTAATGTTGTGTGTAGTGCGAACAATACACAGGATCTGTTGATAGATCTTAGAACGGGGGTGTGAGACTTTGGTAGTTTGTTGATATGTACTTACTTTAAGATATAGGAATAGGTAGGACTGAGGTTGGGATATGAGAAAAGAAAATAGAGACAATAATCGGATTTAATATTCTCAAATTTTAATCCGTTCTTATGTTGTAATAAACTCATCATAACATTTGTTTTGCCCCAATTAGAGGGGCCCGTTATTAATCCTCTAATACTTTTTGGCAACCTAAACTATAAAAGAGTTTAACTACAGTCACGATCAACAGTCGTACTGCATCTGTTCGAAGGTATACAGTGCTTAAACTGATACAGTTAAAAGCAGTTCATCACAGTTTATAACTATTTACATTCTATAATTCAACATCTACACTATGATGCAAATAAATGAAGATTTAACAAAAGATCCCTCGTAATAATGGTCGTTATAGAAACGCTTTGTCTGTTTCCTAAAACTATAAAAGAGATTAACTACAGTCACGATCAACAGTCGTACTGCATCTGTTCGAAGGTATACAGTGCTCAAACTGATACAGTTAAAAGCAGATCATCACAGTTTATAACTATTTACATTCTATAATTCAACATCTACACTATGATGCAAATAAATGAAGATTTATCAAAAGAGCTTATCAAGACTACTGATGCTCTACGAAAAAATATAAAGCTCATTTTGTTTAGTTTTGTGTCAAAAGCTTAAGCAAGGAGATACTTTTTGTGTATGCGAGGAAAGGAGAGAGGAGTACATTGGGGAGTGCGCAGACCATCGCGCATATTATTTAAGCTTTAAATATCCGAGCTATTGAGCTTGGATTCAAAGACGACATACCACAAATACCACAGGAAGCTCACATATTACCCCATTAAAAACTTTTTGAAATAAAAAACTTAACACAAATTTTCTTTAGCCTTTTTAATTATTCGGTTTCAGCTATTGTCATAACAGTATAGTTTCTTTTTAGTTTTCTACCATATTTGTTGCCTCATTTCTCTTGACTAGGGTGATATTAGTGGCATGATCAGTGCTTCTAATGACAAGTTTAATTCGTCAAGTACTCGAAAATGATTAACCTGGACACGTCGTCGCTCTTCTTCGACAGCATCAGTATTAACTGGACCTATTAGATTGTGTGATAAGACTTTGCGAGTTTTTTGTTCATCGACTTCTTCGTAATGATTTTCAGTGGGGCCATATCTGGTGATGTATTCATTTCGATCTTCAGATGAATCAACTGTATAAAGTGTTTTCGAATGGAAGCTCTTTGCTGACCGTGGTGGAAAGGAATTCCTCGGTACACTCTTTGATGGACCAGGAACTGGCAGTATTGGCAAAAGCCTGTCCTTGTAGTAAGGAATGTTTGTATGAAATTTGACATCACCTACCTCGTAGTATGCATATGAGTAGGCATGGTCGATGTTCACTCGCTGAGGTTGTTGTTGCTGCAGAGTTGGAATGGAATTCCTCCATACACTCTCTGATGAAGAAGGAGTTGACAGTATTGGTAAAAGCCTGTCCTTGTTAGGAATGTTTGTATGAAATTTGACATCACCTGGCTCGTAGTATGCATATGAGTAGGCATGATCGAAGGTCACTAGTTGAGGTTGATGTTGTTGTATTTGTGGTATGTCTTTCATTGGTTGATGAAGTGGAATTACAGAAGACGTTGATGGAGTCTATGTCACGGGTATATTTGTATCCACATCACCAGCAGCAAAATAATAATCCAAAAGGTTTGTTCAAAGGTTCAAAACAATCCATCCTCATAGCCGGCGCTAATTTTTTGTGATCATTTGACCTTTAACAAGAAAAGTTGTTAGAATTCAGAAATTTCTGCCAGTTACCGAATTAAATGTCTATGTAAACTTGGAAAATGTATGTATTACTGTGAGAAGATATTGATAATTCTCATTTTCAGATGCACAGATACCTACCCATCATGTCAAATAATGACTAAATTAATGGTCAAGAGAGAAGCGCTTGGGCAGTTGTATTTTGACGGCAAGCTGGATTTGAAATAATACATTTCAAAGATTCTTTCATTTTTAATCTATTTATTTTAATCATTCGTACAACAACATTAACTTCTTTACTTTGAGCATTCTATTTTCAATCAAATAACATGCACAAGTATCAGGGCCGTCTTGGCATAAATTCTTTGACCAAGGGCAGTTAACAAATGACATCCATGTTTCGATGTGGTAGAGGATACGTTTCTATACATCTTCAAGAAGGATAAGCATCCTGTCAGATTTTCATGATGTTCCTCCAGCAGCTCATGTTGATGTGTTTTCATAAAAACCAGGATCTCATCGAAAATGAACTTGATATTTATGTTGGACATTATTGTTGGATTTGCTCGAAGATTTATATCGGATTCGTCTCTAGTAATAATTTCAGTTTTTAGCTGTCAATGGCCTTTACAAAAAAAAAAAAAGTATTTCTATAATTTCTCCACTTCAAATTGAATACAATGTGTATGTAGTTCGTATGATTCGTCAAGATAATTCTTTATAGAAACATCTCATACATCTTCATGCACCTTCCGAGCTGTGAGCTGGGTTTTTGAGAGGTGATCCCCCTATCAGTTTCAAGTCCTCGTCCTCATCATCAGACAGGTTCTGAGGGATTATTTACCTCAATAATGAATAACTACCTCAAAATAAAGCAAGAAGCTTCAGGGTGGCCAAGTATATGTTTATCTGAAGAGGATAAAAACAAAAATATTGCGGATTTTCTAGAGAAGGAAAATATCAAGCTGAAATTTTCTGAAATCTCCGAATTCCGAAGAATCTCCAGACAGTTGATGGAAAAGAATTTCTTAATAAGCATTTTGAAAATCTTACGAAGCAGCATCAAATAAATCATTACTCAACATTTAGCGTTCTTAAATAACTGACGATGGCTTGGACGTTTTAGGGGTTGATTCATTCATGAGTGAAGTACTAGTGTTCTTAATATTGGGTGTTCTAAATTCATCATTAACATCCTCATCGTCATAGTCATCGTCATCATCATCTTCATCATCACCATTTTCATTTTCATAATTCAGTTTTATTTTCTTGTGCGGAGACTCAAAATGATGCTGTTGTTGGGTTTTTTCGAATGTTTTCCTTTTGTGTGTTCTATTATATCTTTAAGAGGTTTCGTAACAGGTTTGAAAGTTTCTTCAAGTTGAAGTTCGAGCGCTTCTTTCCCCTCTCTCAGAGCTTTATACTTTTTTCGTAGAGCATCAGTAGTCTTAATAAGCTCTTTTGATAAATCTTCATTTATTTGCATCATAGTGTAGATGTTGAATTATAGAATGTAAATAGTTATAAACTGTGATGATCTGCTTTTAACTGTATCAGTTTGAGCACTGTATACCTTCGAACAGATGCAGTACGACTGTTGATCGTGACTGTAGTTAATCTCTTTTATAGTTTTAGGAAACAGACAAAGCGTTTCTATAACGACCATTATTATGAGGGATCTTTTGTTAAATCTTCATTTATTTGCATCATAGTGTAGTAGTTGAATTATAGAATGTAAATAGTTATAAACTGTGATGATCTGCTTTTAACTGTATCAGTTTGAGCACTGTATACCTTCGAACAGATGCAGTACGACTGTTGATCGTGACTGTAGTTAATCTCTTTTATAGTTTTAGGAAACAGACAAAGCGTTTCTATAACGACCATTATTACGAGGGATCTTTTGTTAAATCTTCATTTATTTGCATCATAGTGTAGTAGTTGAATTATAGAATGTAAATAGTTATAAGCTGTATTGAACTGCTTTTAACTGTATCAGTTTAAGCACTGTATACCTTCGAACAGATGCAGTACGACTGTTGATCGTGACTGTAGTTAAACTCTTTTATAGTTTAGGTTGCCAAAAAGTATTAGAGGATTAATAACGGGCCCCTCTAATTGGGGCAAAACAAATGTTATGATGAGTTTATTACAACATAAGAACGGATTAAAATTTGAGAATATTAAATCCGATTATTGTCTCTATTTTCTTTTCTCATATCCCAACCTCAGTCCTACCTATTCCTATATCTTAAAGTAAGTACATATCAACAAACTACCAAAGTCTCACACCCCCGTTCTAAGATCTATCAACAGATCCTGTGTATTGTTCGCACTACACACAACATTACTTTTCATTTTTTCTTTACTCTCATGCCATCGTAAGTATCTTCAACCTGCCAACTGTAAATGTGCCTCTAAGCGCTATTATTTCCATTTGTTCAGACCGACACCCTTATAATAACTTCTTGCGTTCTTAAGGCAGAGAACCATATAATCTTTGAACATCATTACAGTTAAAGTGGATCCATACCTAAAGAGCATGATTATAAGTCTTCTAAACATATTTTATTACTTAATTTATTGAAATTTTTTTATGGCAAAAAGGTATCGTCAAATCGCTCCCATTAATCTAAGTGATCATAAATGAAACACCTTTACTTTGCTTTAAATTGAATGACACAAATTCACTTGCTTTAAACAGCTCTAATACTGCGTAGTAGCTTTTAATCAAAAATTACCTTATTCCTTCCGAGTTACTATGAAATATTGTGGTAACCATATCCGAAACATTTTCAAACCCTAACTTTGGACAGGTTTTAAAAAATTGATCTACCCCACTACCTTGTTCATATGCAAAACCTTTTTAATCAAAACGTAATCTAATTTTTCATTCAGACCTCTTGCACTGTGTTGGTTCTGCTTGCAATGGAACACTTTTAATAAGAAAGTCAATTTTACTTCCTTTTAAATTGAACCACTTTATTTTGGTTTCAAAGTCGTTCGCGACATTTATTATTTGAAATTAATTACGAAGGAAAGTAAGAAAATGAATACAAAATTTTCAGCTTTTAGTTTAAGTAATTTTTTTATGTCATCCACATCATAAATAGATTCTTATTACTATGCAATTGCAGCTTGTTTTACGTAAGCAATGTTCATTCGGTAGGACTGCAAATGTTATATCTATTCATAAACGAATAAAAGAACAAGAGGACAAACCTCACACACAAAATTGAATCCGTCCTCAAGTTAACTTTACAAACATCCACTTTTTTCGGGGGGGGCGGGGGACGGGGATTGTTCAACCCCTGACAACCTTATAATAATTCCTTTCAAGAAATCACCATCCTTACTCTATAGCATATAATAAAACATGCCAATGACCTTTCATACTAATCTGTAAAATTTCATGCTCATGCCCAATCTATGCCCAAACAAATATCGAACGTGATAAAATTCTCTATCGTCAAGTATTAACAAATTACCAAAATCTCTCATCCTCGTTCTAAGATCTATCAACGGATCGTATGTATTGTTCAAAATACACACAGTTTCAATTTTTTCTTTACCAATTGTCCACGTGCCTCTAGACGCTTTTATTATCCTTTGTTCAACGCCGATAACCTTATATTAATTCCTTTCAATAAAAAACCATCCATACTCTTTGGCATAGAGACCAAAGACCTACCATGCTAAGGTGTAAAATGTACACACAAAAATATCGAATGAGACCAAATTGCAACAAAAAAATCCAGCCATCACCAACCGCCAGTGAAATCGAATACAAAAAACCTATTCGTTTGTTTCACCTCGTTTCTGCCTGTCATATCAATCCGACGATATTCACAACAAAATATACCTTTGCCTTTGTATTAGCATCATCATCTTTCCTTACAATGAGTATTGGTTTATTTTACCTTTCTATGCTACACAGATACTCGATTTCAACATTGATCATGGATCTTGTCGCAAAGCGATCGCTATTCGAACATGGGTCACATCTCACAACTCACATCCTTACCCTACGGTATAGAGTAAAACAACCACATGCACCAACGACCTTTCATGCTTAGCTGTAAAAGTGTAAAACAACATGCTCATGGACTATCTATGCCCAACCAAATATCGGACGTGACCAAATTCTCTAGCGTACAGCCAAAACCAAAAAAAAAACATTCCTACTACCCTCACCTACCGGCGCACAGATTCCAAACTTATAAAAAAATCAACCACTTCCGAGTGCCAGCGAAATCTAAAACAAAAAACCATAAAAAATACTGAATAGAAACCACCTTTGCCTTTATTGTCTTTTTTTCTTTTCTCATATCCCAATCTCAGTCCTACCTATTCCTTTATCTCAAAGTAGAAACATATCAACAAACTACCAAAGTCTCACACCCCCGTTCTTAGATCTATCAACAGATCGTGTCTATTGTACGCACTACACACAACATTACTTTTCATTTTTTCTTTACTCTCATGCCATCGTTAGTATCTTCAACCTACCAATTGTCCATGTGCCGCCAAACCCTATTATTTCCCTTTGTTCAGACCGATGGTACCTACCCTTATAATAATTTCCATCGATTTTCACAACACAATATGCCTTTGCCTTTATATTGGCATCATCATCTTCCCTTATAATGAGTATTGGTTTATTTTACCTTTCTGTGCTACTCAGATACTCGATTTCAACATTGATCATGGATTTTATTGCTATGCGAACATGGGTGACGTCTCACATCCTTACTCTTCGGTATAGAGTAAAACAGCGACATATACCAACGACCTTTCATGATTAGCTGTAAAAGACTTGCTGATGCACTATCTATGCGCAGTCAAATATCGGACGTGACCAAAATCCTCTATCGTACAGCCAAAAACAAAAAACATTCTCACTACGATCACCTACCGTCCGTCGCACAAATTCCAAACTTATAAAAAAAATCAACCACTTCCAAGCGCCAGCAAATCTAAAACAAAAAAAACCATAACAAATACTCAATAGAAACCACCTTTGCCTTTATTGTCTTTTTTTTCTTTTCTTATATCCCAATCTCAGTCCTACCTATTAACTATATCTCAAAGTAAGTACATATCAACAAACTACCAAAGTCTCTCACCCCCGTTCTAAGATCTATCAACAGATCGTGTCTATTGTTCGCACTACACACAACATTACTTTTCATTTTTTCTTTACTCTCACGCCATCGTAAGTAAAAAAAAATTTTATTCAAAACAACCAAAAAAATTTAATTATTCAAACTGACACTACAAATTACGAGCAAGCGAGACGGAGTCAGCTATTCAAATTTTCAAAAAAACTAAAACCAACCGACACACACGTTTTACAACGCTCACAACATACTCTGTCTCACTCTAGACTATTCCTCTCTCTGTCTCGCTCAGAATTCCCATGCCCAAGTAACCCATATCCTACTGTTATACTATTTATTTAAATTGAATTTGTGAACAAACAAGTAGAATTTCTATATAATTTACAAAACAATGTAACTATTAACTTTTACAGTTTAAAGTAGGTTTTTTAGCCCAATGTAAAAGATACTTCAAATAAATGAATTAATTAAATTAATTAATAAACTATATTCCCTGAAAATTTTATAGGAATCCGTTGGGCGGTTTAGGAGAGGTCATAAATGACACAACAACTACCTTCCTAATAATGTTCAAAATACTATGCACAAAATTATGTTTGTTTACACATACCAACAGTACCTACGTACAGTACTTATGTATAATAAAAACTTTAAAAATAAGAACATTTTTTCAACTCATTTCTCATTGAATTATCTCGAAATATCGAGAAAGCAGGAATCAACTAGCCTCTCTCTTATTCTACTCCGACTCCCTATCCCTATCCCTATCCCTAGTTCCCTAGTCACTTTCATTACTCTGCACTCTTTCTCTCCCCCTAAACCCAACCCACAATAGCTACCACTCCACTTCTCCAGCACACCTAACAAAGAGCACTGAAAGAAGACAGCTGCAATTCCCTATCCCTAGTTCCCTAGTCACTTTCATTACTCTGCACTCTCCCTCTCCCCCTAAACCCAACCCGCAATAGCTACCACTCCACTTCTCCAGCACACCTAACAAAGAGCACTGAAAGAAGACAGCTGCATTTGTTTCGAATTCGATGTTCTCTTTGAAGTCTCTCAAAAACAAAAACAGATAAAACCAACACAAACATAAATCATGGTAGGAGAAATTTATCTTTATTCTCTTCGTTCCCGTCTAAGAACAAGAACTTAATTCGAATTCGAACATAACATGGAATTTTCTGGCAACCCCGTGATTCTGTATAAATATGCGGCAAAGCCGGCAAAATGTTATCAATTCAATTCAAAACATCATTAAAGTAAGAAAACCACTCCGTGTTCTACGAAAAGAATTATTTAAAGTTGCTTTGTATAAAGCTAAAGTATTTCATCAATAATCAGCCAGTTTGTAAAGATTTAAAGAAAAACCAAAGAAAGTAAAAATGTCATTGCAATTGCTATTGGATTTGGCCGAAAACTTGGACAACTTGTCCTCACCATACTACGGAAATGACTTTGGCTATGGTTTGAGACCATGTCAAATTCATCAGAGCGAAGGTCCAAGAGTTTTACGACTGCCACTGTCTTTGGCACACTGTTTAGAGGGGCGTAAATTGGATCGCCGTTCAAAAAGCGATAGGACTGTTTCAAACATTGGAAAAGATGGATTCCAGGTGTGCATGGATGTGCAGCAATTCAAACCAAGTGAACTTTCTGTGAAGGTTATCGACAATGCCGTGGTGGTGGAAGGCAAACATGAGGAACGTGAAGATGACCATGGATTCATTTCAAGACAATTTGTTCGTCGCTATGCTCTACCAAAAGACTATGATTCTGACAAAGTAGTCTCGACACTTTCATCAGATGGGGTTCTAACTGTGAGCATTCCAAAACCAGCTATCGAAGAAAAACCAAGTGAGAAAGTTATTCAAATCCAACAAACGGGACCAGCTCACTTGAATGTCAAAGAGAACAAAGATGAAAAGGACTCAACGAAGACTGAAATCCAAAAAAGAAGTGAAAGTAAAAGTTAAAAATACTGTAAGGTTCCTCCTATGTAATAAGGCTTTACATTTAGTTTGTGTACCTTTAAGTTACTTGTATTAATGCCAATAAACAAAATCTGAAATTCATTTTTGTGTTCTTATTTGGTTTTGTATGGAAACTGGAAAGTAAACTAATTTAATTACTCAGCTAAAACCGAGGTGATGTAAAACTATAGGTATTTGCAAGATTTTGTCGTTCCGCTCAGTTAAGTCTCACTCTTCAAGGTCACATACATTCACCCCCATCACAGGGCCCGTCGCACAGTGGGCCGGCTCATATGAAGGTGTCGGAATAAATTCAAAAAAAAAGTTGTAAGCTATGAAAATGAAAACTGGTTTTTCCGTTAGAACACATTCTAATGCATCATTTGCAAAAACAGTTATATTTTAAAGTTGCTTGTTTACTCCATACGATCGAATTGAAAGTCACATTTCGGTCCCTATTATGAGTAGCGAATCGAACGTTCGATTGGAAGCGAATGTTTTTGCGAGTTTCTTTTATAGCGGTATTATAGGTTGTAGAAACAAAAACTTTGTAGAAAACTTTTTTTTTCGACGTTTAAGGTATGTCAGATAAGAGAATGGACGAAGTTTAATGATAATAATCCAATAAATGAGTTTCTCCAAAACATTCGCTTCCAGTCGAACGTTCGATTCACTACTCATAATAGGGACCTTCATTTACTCTTAAGACTATTGATAAGTAAGTAGTGGTTTAGTACGGCGTTGATAATATAAAATTTGATAACGTGAAAATTTTAAACCAATATGAATTTATAAGTTTTAAATACGTACTTTTTTTCAAAAAAAAATTTAAGGCTCTACGTTTTTTCGTTTACATATAAATGGCGTTTAAATAATAATTTTAATAAATTAAGGTATGTTTTATATATAGTTAGAGTAAAAGTAGATTTCTAAACGTTTCTAAACGGTTATTTTTATTTGTAAAAATAGTTGAACATCTTGTGTTATATGCGAAAAAAACAGAAAGTGCTCAAACGTGCTCCAAATTTTTTTATTGAAATTTTCCGAATAGACTACCTTAAAAGTTAATTCGCAAAATAAAACGTACATATTGATGATTTTTTTCTGACGATAAAAATCAATGTTGTTTTCAAAAATGATATATTAAAAATGTTGTGTAAAAATTTCATAAGGAATTATCAAAAACTACGGCAATGGCAGCAGTTATAGTAAAGCGTCTCGAAAAAGGGGAAAGTTGCTGTGCCCTTCATAACTCAGTACTGAATCGTCCAAAATCAAAACTCTGAAATGATTTCGTTAAGACAATTGCTTTCCTCAGGTAACACTGGAAAGTTTTTTTTGAAATTTTAATTTTTCACTTTTTGGGAACACTTTAAAGTGAAAAATTTTTTTGGAAAAAATCGGAGCATTTGTAGTTGTAAAAAAAAAATATATCAACAGATTTAAAAAAAAAAAACTTTCCACGTTACCTTGCAAATCATATACAAAAGTAGTGTTCAAAATTTCAAAAGGATTGATGCAGGAGTTTTGAAGTTAAGAGGGACACCGACTTTGAAACGTGACTTGTGGAAAAAACACTTTAAGGCTTCCAGGTAACAATAGCGCTATTGGGCCGAGCAGGTGAGGAAGCACTTTCAGTTGTGGTAGAGGCCAAGCTAACTCGACACCAATACAATATTATAAGAGCCGAGGACCTTGAACGGTTTCTTTCTAACAAAGTAGTTAAAAATGAGAAAAAATTTGCTATCCGAAAAATGAAGAGATGCATGTGACGAATAATTCATCTGAGGTTAAAGTGCAGTTTTTAATGGATCATAGTGTAGATTGCAAAATCCGAGATCTTCATCAAATCGAATACAAGAAGGAATTTGCACAAGTTTTGGAAGCTGAGAAGCACCGAGTCGATGCTCAAATTCAGTTTTTATATGCCATTCATAAGTTTCGCATAAACTTGTTTTTTACATTAGTTGACCTTAAAGCTTAGAGGAATAAAGAACAAGAGGGAAGGCCATTACTTCTTTTGCCCCGCAACTTCCATTTCTTTACATTGTTGCTTTTGTAACACGAGATCTATCTGTGATTCACGTATTCAGTTGAATTTAAACTGTGTCAGTGAAATTACTAACACCACTTTATTTAACACCACGGATTTTAAACTGGTTTTGAAATCTGAAAATAAAGTGATGTTTGCAAAATCAGTTTAAGGACAGATGCCGTTATTAAGGGGCTATACCAGTACCTATGACAATTTCAAAATTTTTCGGTTTCGATAGTTTATATCTTCAAAAAAACTCTGTGCCGCGGTTTTTCGTTTTTCTCGAAACGATAATTTTCAAAATTTCTTTCATCATAACTCAAAGAAAAATTGGTCGATCGACTTAAAATTCAAAGTTAGTATTTTTGATATATTTACTACTATGCAATGCCTTACAATCATTTTGATTAGCTCAAAATTTCAAAAATGTTTACCCTATAAATAACCTTTTTTTTAAAAACTACGCCATTTTGTTAGTTTTTGATATTTTTCAAAAATCATAGGTCATTGTATAGGAAATACCTTCAACTTTAATACGCCTTTTGAATTTTTGAATTTTAGCTACTCGTTTGGCAGGGATCACGTCAGCATTTGAGGTTCTTTTAATTTGGCATCTTCGAAAACAGCAGATTACTCCGTTACTTTTCAATATTCTCATAAAAACAAAATCATAAAATATAGCTGAAAATATACCTTGTTATGTCCAAAAAATTTCAAAACATTCTATCCAGCACTTTCCTTTGATAAAATTCGCAAAAATCGCCTAATTTTTCATGGGTTATACTGGTATAGGCCCTTAAAGAAGCGTTAAAACATGTTTTAAGAGCACAACTATGGTTTTTCTATTCACGTTTATGGTACTTCTACTTAAAAAAACTTAGCGAAATAAAGTAGGTGTATCCCCCGAATTGATTCCGATTATTAGGGTATCTTGCCCCACTGTGCGTCGCCGTCGTAGCAATTTCGGACTACGAATGTCAAATGAAATGACTAAAAACATCTTCGTAATGAGCGCTTGGCAACAGATATTTATACCTTGTTAATAACTTTATCAATAGTAACACATTTTGTGGCAAAACATTCACTACAAGGGCGTCTGTGATGCTTCCATTTTGGTATTCGTAGTCCGAAATCGTTACGACGGCGACGGGCCTTGTGATAGGGGCCATTATGGTTAGTATAAGAAATCAAACTTACAGCTAGGTTCCACATTTCACTTTCACGTGAAATGAAATCGAAATCGATCGAAATTAAGATTGGGTGTTCTGCATTTCACTTTTATCGATATCGATTTCATATTTTTCGAAATCAAGTGAAACGAAATCGTTGTGTTCCAAAACTCGATTTCGTCGGTTTCCAAGTGATTTGAAATCACCCTAATTTATCTGTGTGGAATGGTAGCAGAAAGCAGACGCGTTTAAAAATGTAAGTTAAAAACTTCGTTGCAACCACACAAAATTTGTTTATTTTACTAGAAATTTGTTTTGAACAAGGGAAAGCTTAAAAATACTGCACGGGAGGAAATATTCACGAACTTTATGAGCCAACATAAAGATTTGCCCAAGGATTCATGAAAGGAGATCGTGTCATCGCAGATTCTTTGTGGGAAAGACAGAAAGACACAACTGGATGGAAAAAAAGTCAGTAATAATAAAAAGAGTCATTTGAACAAATTTAACAATGAAAACATGAAAACGCTTCAATTTTACTTGCCACATATCAATACACACGTTGCATTTGCAATTTCTAATGGATTATAAATGTCTCTCAATCTACGTCTTTTTATTTTCTCTGTCGCATATCTTTTCTTTTTGATTTCCAAAACCGAAGCAATAAGAACAGCACTCATATTTATGGCACTTTCCATTGGTTTCCCTCGGGGAAGCACTCATTTTAAAAACCAATGGAACACCCAAAATAATTTCTGTTCAGTTTAACGTAATTGCCTTTGTGTGAGTGAAACACCTATGGCTCTTAAAAAATATTCCTTGAAGAAAATTTTCTTTTTGACATTTGAGTAACATGTGTTAGTGCTTCTTGAGTCGATTCTCATTTCAAGTCGAGAAGCGGCTGTCACTCCTCAGAATCATGAGAAGCGACCTTTTTGCACCAATGGAACGGTTTGAGAATGCTTCTGGACGCTCCTAGACGGTTCTTTTCGTCCAATGCGAAGTGCCATTAATTCTCTGACCAGGAAACTCAAGAAACTATTGGCCGCGTTCCTGGCACCTATCTTCGAAAATCTTAATTTAAGATTCTGTCACTTTTTCTTGTAAAAAGTTTCAGATTTTCAGATGACAATTCAGATGACATTTAGATTTTCAGATTTTCGAACATAGATTTTCAGATGGAAAAACTTGGTTGAAAATCTGAACTTCAGATTTTACTTGTCAAAACAAGGAAAACAACATACATGACAATCGAACTTTACTCGGTATTCTTGGGTTATTTTTATGTTCTACAAGTTTTCGCTTATTTGTTGAATTGAAATTGATAATTATTGGTGTTTGGATATTCTGTTTTGTAAATTAATTTTAATAGTGAATTTATCAACAAAGAAAATACATTTTTGAAGGCACACGATTTTCATTTTTTTTTTAAATTAAGTAAAAAGAATGTAATTTTAAAACTGCTCAACTTGGAAACACTTGGAAGTCAAATTGTTGAATTTCAAACTGAAAAAATCTGTGTTTTACAATTAATTTTAATACTAAGGCCGGCCACTGACTACACAATATAACTGCGCAAATTGGAGTTTGCGCAGTTCGTTTGTGTTGTGAATGGGGTTGTTTGTGCAGTTAACTGTGTAAAAATCAAAACGATTTGATTTTTGCTCAAGTCAGTTTGCGCAGTTATATTGTGTAGTCAGTGGCCGGCCTAACCTGTAGAATCGAGAGGTGAATCACACTACCACTTTAAGACAAAAAAAAGTTAAGATAGTCGTTCATGGACTGACAGATCTCTTCGAGCTTTCTAAATTTGCCTTGAACCCGCCCAATTTCACTTGTAGTGATTTCGAAAAGTTTTCCAACTGATGAAATCGATCGAAATGCAGAACACCGAAAATAAATTCACTCGACTTGCAATTTCGGTTTCGGTTTCATTTCACTCGATTTCTGGAACCTAGCTGTTAGGTCCGTATTATGAGTAGCGAATCGAACGTTCGACTGGAAGCGAATGTTTTAGAGAAACTCATTTATCGGATTACTATCATTAAACTTCGTCCATTCTCTTATCTGACATACCTTAAACGTCGAAAAAAAAAGTTTTCTACAAAGTTTTTGTTTCTACAACCTATAATACCGCTATAAAAGAAGCTCGCAAAAACATTCGCTTCCAATCGAACGTTCGATTCGCTAGGGACCTTAATGTACCTACCTACTACTATTAATCACCTTTACTATAATGGGAACTTTCCCGATCGCTAAATCGGTCATAACAATTTCGGAGTACGAATAGAAAAAGGCACCCTCGTGGTGAATGATTTGCTACAGAATTTTTCACTGTTGATAAAATCATTAAAAAATTCTAAATACCTATCGGTTGCAAAACATTCATTACGAAGATTTGAAATATACATTCTCTTTGGTATCCGTAGTCCGCAATTGTTACGACGCGACGGGCCTTTTCATAGTTGAATAGGTGTTTCACTTAAATGCCTGACAAATGAGCTTCAGGTGCCACGATTCGTGTTTAAATACAAATTCAAGTTCACCAATTGTGGCACCTAAAATAAATAAGTAAATAGGGTGGCGTAACAGGATTTAGCGCATTTCTCACAACCATGCCTTGGGAGGTAATCGAGATACTTACACTTTTCATGGCAATGAATTCACTATCAAAGGAATTGCTAAATTCTCGAGAAAGGCATATTTTGTTTTCTGTTGGGATTCGAAATCGAAACTCCCTCATAACAGGCAGACAGTCATGCTAACCATTACGACAAGAACACAACATCTCTGGTCTCGTCTGCTGTAATATGTGAATCTTTAAAATCTTGTTTTGTTATTTGAAACTGGTACTGGTACAATTATTCACTTATGTACACCGCTTACGCCGACGATATCTATCTATCTATCTGTATATATAAAATAGGATGTATGTATGTATGTATGTCCGGGGTAAACTCCTAAACCACCCAACGGATTTTTATGGAATTTTCAGGGTAGACATAGTTTAGTCCAGAGATGGTTCCTGTCAAGGTTTGATCCCCATATTCCCACAGGAACGGTGTTGGGAACGGAAAATTAGAAACTACTCAGTACAGATTTCAAAAATTCTTTCAGCACTAGGGGTGCTACATTATCTCCCTTCATCAGTAACTTAAACTATATTTCATCCCTATAATCCCACGGGAACGAGAACGGGAACCATAAAGTTACTTGACCGATTTCAAATATTCTTTCAACTCTAGGATGTTACATTATCCCTCAGTGAGATAGACTTACATTCACATATTTCCATGGGAACGGAAGATTCCCACAGGAACGGGGTTGGGAACTGAAACTTAGGAACTACTGGACAAATTTCAAAGATTCTTTTCAGCATTAGGATGCCACATAGTCCCACAGTAAGAAAGATTATATTTCATCCCCAAATTCCCACGGAACAGGAAAAACGAGAACGGGAACCTTAAAACTACAGACCCGAGCAAAGCCGGGCGGTCCAGCTAGTTGATTATATATACAATGGTCAAACCCAATACTAAAAAATCACTCAATTTAGCATTCAACAGCCGCAGGGCACTTGTTACATAATACGATAAGAAAACTGCTACACCAGCTGACCCGCTCGACGTTGCTCAGGTCTAACTTATTCAAAAGTGTTGTTCACACAAGATTGCCAAAAAACCAAAAATTGTCAGGAACACCTGTTGGGCTAAGCTGAAGGTTGTGTTTTAAGTTTCCCGTTCCAATTACCGAGAGGATAGGTATAAGGATGAGAATAACGTAGCATTCTAACGGTGAAAGAATTTTTAAGTCTTTGGAACATGAAGGTACATATGTATTTAATTTAGTTTTTTTATTATTTCAGATGATTTTATTCAATTTTCTTAATTAATGTGCAGTTGCACATCATAACAATAATAATAATGTTTCTAGTTGAAGAACTTCATTTTTCATTCCTCAATTTGTTATCCTTTCTGTATCTCATGCAACTATGGTAATAGAAATAAATAGAATGGTTTCGGTTTGGTATACTGTATACACGAATACACGTACTTATGTATGTGCATATGTACCATATTAAATACCATCCCTCTTAGAAACGCTTGATTAAACCAGAAAAAAAGCAAAAAAAAAATGAAAAAAATTTAATGTGACGTATGTATGTAGCAAACTAAATGAGGTTGGGTATTTTAATGTATTTTTTTGGTATCGTATTTTCAGGAAGACATTCTTTATACGTTATGCACATACATATGTACATATGTATACCAAATATTAAATATATTTACAACGGCATACCGATACCGATACCATTTCTAAAAAGATTTAGATTGAATTTTCTCGAAATTACAAGAAGCTACCACGAATTCGAATAACAAAGAGCACTGAGTGAAGAGAGCTGCCGTTGGAAGAATTTCCAATGAAAATGTTCTCTTTGAATTCTCTCTAAATAAATAAAACCAACACAAACACACATCATGGTAGGAGAAAATTATCTTTATTCTCTTCGCCTGCGCCCATTCGAATTCGAACATAACATGGAATTTTCTGGCAACCTCCTCATTCTATATAAATATGCGACAAAGCCGGCAAAATGTTATCAGTTTGATTCAAAACATCGTTAAAGAATTAAAACCTCTGTGTTCTACGAAAAGAAACATTGAAAGTCGCTTCCATAAAAAAAATTACACAAGTATTTCAATTCAATTCAATTAATTAGAGCCAGTTTGTAAAGATTTAAAGAATAACACAAAGAAAGTAGATATTCAAAGTCGCTTTAACAAAGCTAAAGTATTTCACAATTAATCAGCCAGTTTGTCGAGACCTAAAGAAAAATCAAAGAAAGTAAAAATGTCATTGCAATTGCTATTGGACTTGGCCGAAAACTTGGACAACTTGTCCTCACCATACTACGACAATGATTTTGGCTATGGTTTGAGACCATGTCAAATTCATCAGAGCGAAGGTCCAAGAGTTTTGCGGATGCCATTGTCTTTGGCACACCGTTTAGAGGGACGTAAATTGGATCGTCGTTCAAAGGGCGATAGGACTGTTTCAAACATTGGAAAAGATGGATTCCAGGTGTGCATGGATGTGCAGCAATTCAAACCAAGTGAACTTTCTGTGAAGGTTATCGACAATGCCGTGGTGGTGGAAGGCAAACATGAGGAACGTGAAGATGACCATGGATTCATTTCAAGACAATTTGTTCGCCGCTATGCTCTACCAAAAGATTATGATTCTGACAAAGTAGTCTCGACACTTTCATCAGATGGGGTTCTAACTGTGAGCATTCCAAAACCAGCTATCGAAGAAAAACCAAATGAGAAAGTTATTCAAATCCAACAAACGGGACCAGCTCACTTGAATGTCAAAGAGAACAAAGATGAAAAAGACTCGACGAAGACTGAAAACCAAAAAGGAAGTGAAAGTAAAAGTTAAAAATAAGTTCCTCCTGTGTAATAAGGCTTTAAATTTAGTTTGTGTACCTTTAAGTTATTTATGCCAATAAACAAAATCAGAATAAAATGCGTGCATTTCTTTGTTTTGTTTTTTTGTATGGGAAGTAAATTAATCCAGTTACTGATGTCGCAAAATATTCAGCTGCAACTGGGACTGCAGCTGCACGATCTTTGAAGTACCTATGTGCAGTTTGTGTCTATTATTTTTGTTTTCTTCACTTATTCAAATACATTTTCGATTCAACTCCATAAAAGTATGAGCAAAAACCGAGATGGATGTAAAACGAAGTACTTGCAAGATATGTCATTGGAAACCAGATTGTAAGTACTACTAAGTAATCACCCGGTATAATAGGTGTTTCACTTAAACGCCTGAGAAATGGGCTCCACAAGCGACGATTTGAAGTAATGGCTGCTACCACAGGCCCGTCGTAGCAATTTTGGACTACGAATACCAAAATGGAAGCATCACAGACGCCCTTGTAGTGAATGTTACTATTACTATTAATAAAGTTATTAACAAGTTATAAATATCTGTTGCCAAGCGTTCATTACGAAGATGTTTTTAGTAATTTTTATTTGACATTCGTAGTCCGAAATTGCTACCACGCTGACGGGCCCTATGATAGGGGTGAGTGGCAAGAGCCATTTCGGCAATGAATCTGCCAAGAAATTTTGTAAAAAATTTCACACGATCGTGAACCTCCTTTTCAGTCATTTCAACAAAAATACACACCTACCATTTGACAGCCCTGGGGGCCTACCATGTAACTCGATTCTACAATAAAAACGTTCGAACGCCCTTTATAATATAATAACTTTCGAATGATTCGAAAGTAGAATCGAGTTACATAGTAGGGCCCCTGCTTATTACCTTAACTCGCCCTAGCAAAATCATAGGGCTACTTCAGAGCTCAAAAGACACTCAGTTTCCCATTCAGGGCGAGTTTAGGTCTTCCAAAAATGCTTTGTGGCGACCACAGGGCGACCCCTAGGATTCAACGAACAAACCTAACTATAATGTTCTTGCACTTACAAAGCTGTTTTTACTTATACAGACCACCTTACAAAAGTGAATGTGAAGCAAGTCAAGTAAAGCAACAGATTTTTTTTACACAAGCTATGACTTTGGCCATCAAATGGCGTTTTCGAAAAGGGCAGAAATTGTAACTGAAAATGGATATGAAATAGCAGAAAATACAAACAATTCAATGAGCGTGCTAAAAAACCTGTCCCATAGGCTCTCGGATACCCATATCTTAGATATTTTTTTAAAGATTCAAATATCTTTCGTATAGGTGTTCATAATATAATTCGTTTTAAGACATTTACTAGGAGGGTGTCTATGATGCTTCCTTTGTGGTATTCGTAGTCCGAAATTGTTACGACGGGTTTTGTGATAGGGGTGATGGGCGAATATCATTGCAAAACGATTGTAATCTATATTTTTCCGATTTTCCTTGCAATTTAAATTATCCTAACTCCTGATACTTAAATAAACGCAAACTAATCTAATCAATTTTACAAAGGGATCAAAATATTCAAAATATTTTCTGTTCTAGAAAATTTAACATTCATTATTTTGCCTCTGACTTTAAAGACGAAGCTCACATTGTTCGTTTTGCTGCTTCAACAAGCAACAAAAAGATTATATATGTTATACAATGGGTCTACCCATCTGCCCAAGCATTTGTATTGCTTAATAGGTTTGTTCGTTGAAGCCCTGGATGTCAAACTGTGTATTTTCGAGCCTGGGTTTACCTTCAACTCGCCCTAAAGTAGCACCAGATTTTTGCTGGGACGAGTCCAGGTTTTAAACAGGGCTGTAAAATGGCATGTGCATGCATGTGGCAGTGGTTCCCGTGGTGTGATGGATAGCATGTCCGCCTGTTAATCCAGAGGTTCGAATTCGAATCCCAACAGAGGCAAAAATGTTTTTTCCACGGGTATCGCCTTTCGCGAGGAATTGGCAAGTCCTCCGTCAGTATTCATTGCCATGAAAAGCTCTTTCTCAATTAGCCGTTCGGAACCGGCAGAAAATAGTCGGTCCCCTCCATTCCCTCACAAGGCATGGTTGTGAGAAATGCGCTAGGCCCAGGGGCTCCTCGCTCTGTTGCGCCACCCTATTTATTTATTTTTTTAAATGGCATGTACTTTCTTTAAATGACAGGGATGTGTGCTGATTTTGTGGCTTACCGTTTTTTGAGAACTAAAAACTAAGGTTTTTTGATATCTCATCATAGGGTTGTTAAGCAGACCCGGTGTCAACCCTAGGTTACGGTTCAACGAATAGCGAACCTAATGATTTATTTCCAAATGTTTCAAAAAAACGACAAGTATCAATGCTGAAAATATTTAGAATTTTAAGATGATACTGAAGACTATTCATCAAAGTTCTACAAAACTTTTTTTCTTCCACTCTTCGTCCCTAGACAAAACTTTCCTGCACTGTTTATCGGAAACGAACTAATTGAGTATGTCGATAAGGCTATGAACTTAGGCATTCTTGGAGTTGAATCCACTCTTACTTGGGATGACCATATTCAAATGATCGTTTCAAAAATTTATGGATGCTTACGTAGTCTATCTTTATCGAAGCACTTTACCCCTTATCACATAAGACTAAGACTAGCAAAGTCTATAATCCTCCCTTTAATAACTTATGGGTGTCAAATAATTGCATGTCATAATTCAGAAACGAAAAGAAATCTTACTGTTGCGTTCACCAACGTTACTCGGTACGTTTATGGTCTCAAACGGTACGACCATATTTCTAACTATTCAAGTAATATTTTGGGCTGTGATCTATACACATATTTGCAATATTTTTCCCTTAAAACACTTAATAAAATAATCATGAGCAAACAGCCATCATATCTTTTTGAAAGAATACATTTTACAAGTTCAACCCGGTCCTTTATGTTGCTGCAACCAAGATTTTCGTGCAGAAATTCTGAGCGTCAGTTTCTTATTTACGTCGTAAGGCATTGGAACAGATTACCCATCGTCATTAGAAGACTTCGCGGCACCACACAGTTTGAGACAGTTTTATTCAGACACTTGTTATTGAATTAAACCAATATGAAGATATGTAGGTATTTGTATTTGTTATACTATTTATTTAAATTGAATTTTGTGAACAAACAAGTAGAATTTCTATATAATTTACAAAACAATGTAACTATTAACTTTTACAGTTTAAAGTAGGTTTTTTAGCCCAATGTAAAAGATACTTCAAATAAATGAATTAATTAAATTAATTAATAAACTATATTCCCTGAAAATTTTATAGGAATCCGTTGGGCGGTTTAGGAGAGGTCATAAATGACACAACAACTACCTTCCTAATAATGTTCAAAATACTATGCACAAAATTATGTTTGTTTACACATACCAACAGTACCTACGTACAGTACTTATGTATAATAAAAACTTTAAAAATAAGAACATTTTTTCAACTCATTTCTCATTGAATTATCTCGAAATATCGAGAAAGCAGGAATCAACTAGCCTCTCTCTTATTCTACTCCGACTCCCTATCCCTATCCCTATCCCTAGTTCCCTAGTCACTTTCATTACTCTGCACTCTTTCTCTCCCCCTAAACCCAACCCACAATAGCTACCACTCCACTTCTCCAGCACACCTAACAAAGAGCACTGAAAGAAGACAGCTGCCCCTATCCCTAGTTCCCTAGTCACTTTCATTACTCTGCACTCTCCCTCTCCCCCTAAACCCAACCCGCAATAGCTACCACTCCACTTCTCCAGCACACCTAACAAAGAGCACTGAAAGAAGACAGCTGCATTTGTTTCGAATTCGATGTTCTCTTTGAAGTCTCTCAAAAACAAAAACAGATAAAACCAACACAAACATAAATCATGGTAGGAGAAATTTATCTTTATTCTCTTCGTTCCCGTCTAAGAACAAGAACTTAATTCGAATTCGAACATAACATGGAATTTTCTGGCAACCCCGTGATTCTGTATAAATATGCGGCAAAGCCGGCAAAATGTTATCAATTCAATTCAAAACATCATTAAAGTAAGAAAACCACTCCGTGTTCTACGAAAAGAATTATTTAAAGTTGCTATGTATAAAGCTAAAGTATTTCATCAATAATCAGCCAGTTTGTAAAGATTTAAAGAAAAACCAAAGAAAGTAAAAATGTCATTGCAATTGCTATTGGATTTGGCCGAAAACTTGGACAACTTGTCCTCACCATACTACGGAAATGACTTTGGCTATGGTTTGAGACCATGTCAAATTCATCAGAGCGAAGGTCCAAGAGTTTTACGACTGCCACTGTCTTTGGCACACTGTTTAGAGGGGCGTAAATTGGATCGCCGTTCAAAAAGCGATAGGACTGTTTCAAACATTGGAAAAGATGGATTCCAGGTGTGCATGGATGTGCAGCAATTCAAACCAAGTGAACTTTCTGTGAAGGTTATCGACAATGCCGTGGTGGTGGAAGGCAAACATGAGGAACGTGAAGATGACCATGGATTCATTTCAAGACAATTTGTTCGCCGCTATGCTCTACCAAAAGACTATGATTCTGACAAAGTAGTCTCGACACTTTCATCAGATGGGGTTCTAACTGTGAGCATTCCAAAACCAGCTATCGAAGAAAAACCAAGTGAGAAAGTTATTCAAATCCAACAAACGGGACCAGCTCACTTGAATGTCAAAGAGAACAAAGATGAAAAGGACTCAACGAAGACTGAAATCCAAAAAAGAAGTGAAAGTAAAAGTTAAAAATACTGTAAGGTTCCTCCTATGTAATAAGGCTTTACATTTAGTTTGTGTACCTTTAAGTTACTTGTATTAATGCCAATAAACAAAATCTGAAATTCATTTTTGTGTTCTTATTTGGTTTTGTATGGAAACTGGAAAGTAAACTAATTTAATTACTCAGCTAAAACCGAGGTGATGTAAAACTATAGGTATTTGTAAGATTTTGTCGTTCCGCTCAGTTAAATCTCACTCTTCAAGGTCACATACATTCACCCCCATCACAGGGCCCGTCGGCGTCGCCGTCGTAGCAATTTCGGACTACGAATGTCAAATGAAATGACTTAAAACATCTTCGTAATGAGCGCTTGGCAACAGATATTTATACCTTGTTAATAACTTTATCAATAGTAACACATTTTGTGGCAAAACATTCACTACAAGGGCGTCTGTGATGCTTCCATTTTGGTATTCGTAGTCCGAAATCGTTACGACGGCGACGGGCCTTGTGATAGGGGCCATTATGGTTAGTATAAGAAATCAAACTTACAGCTAGGTTCCACATTTCACTTTCACGTGAAATGAAATCGAAATCGATCGAAATTAAGATTGGGTGTTCTGCATTTCACTTTTATCGATATCGATTTCATATTTTTCGAAATCAAGTGAAACGAAATCGTTGTGTTCCAAAACTCGATTTCGTCGGTTTCCAAGTGATTTGAAATCACCCTAATTTATCTGTGTGGAATGGTAGCAGAAAGCAGACGCGTTTAAAAATGTAAGTTAAAAACTTCGTTGCAACCACACAAAATTTGTTTATTTTACTAGAAATTTGTTTTGAACAAGGGAAAGCTTAAAAATACTGCACGGGAGGAAATATTCACGAACTTTATGAGCCAACATAAAGATTTGCCCAAGGATTCATGAAAGGAGATCGTGTCATCGCAGATTCTTTGTGGGAAAGACAGAAAGACACAACTGGATGGAAAAAAAGTCAGTAATAATAAAAAGAGTCATTTGAACAAATTTAACAATGAAAACATGAAAACGCTTCAATTTTACTTGCCACATATCAATACACACGTTGCATTTGCAATTTCTAATGGATTATAAATGTCTCTCAATCTACGTCTTTTTATTTTCTCTGTCGCATATCTTTTCTTTTTGATTTCCAAAACCGAAGCAATAAGAACAGCACTCATATTTATGGCACTTTCCATTGGTTTCCCTCGGGGAAGCACTCATTTTAAAAACCAATGGAACACCCAAAATAATTTCTGTTCAGTTTAACGTAATTGCCTTTGTGTGAGTGAAACACCTATGGCTCTTAAAAAATATTCCTTGAAGAAAATTTTCTTTTTGACATTTGAGTAACATGTGTTAGTGCTTCTTGAGTCGATTCTCATTTCAAGTCGAGAAGCGGCTGTCACTCCTCAGAATCATGAGAAGCGACCTTTTTGCACCAATGGAACGGTTTGAGAATGCTTCTGGACGCTCCTAGACGGTTCTTTTCGTCCAATGCAAAGTGCCATTAATTCTCTGACCAGGAAACTCAAGAAACTATTGGCCGCGTTCCTGGCACCTATCTTCGAAAATCTTAATTTAAGATTCTGTCACTTTTTCTTGTAAAAAGTTTCAGATTTTCAGATGACAATTCAGATGACATTTAGATTTTCAGATTTTCGAACATAGATTTTCAGATGGAAAAACTTGGTTGAAAATCTGAACTTCAGATTTTACTTGTCAAAACAAGGAAAACAACATACATGACAATCGAACTTTACTCGGTATTCTTGGGTTATTTTTATGTTCTACAAGTTTTCGCTTATTTGTTGAATTGAAATTGATAATTATTGGTGTTTGGATATTCTGTTTTGTAAATTAATTTTAATAGTGAATTTATCAACAAAGAAAATACATTTTTGAAGGCACACGATTTTCATTTTTTTTTTTAATTAAGTAAAAAGAATGTAATTTTAAAACTGCTCAACTTGGAAACACTTGGAAGTCAAATTGTTGAATTTCAAACTGAAAAAATCTGTGTTTTACAATTAATTTTAATACTAAGGCCGGCCACTGACTACACAATATAACTGCGCAAATTGGAGTTTGCGCAGTTCGTTTGTGTTGTGAATGGGGTTGTTTGTGCAGTTAACTGTGTAAAAATCAAAACGATTTGATTTTTGCTCAAGTCAGTTTGCGCAGTTATATTGTGTAGTCAGTGGCCGGCCTAACCTGTAGAATCGAGAGGTGAATCACACTACCACTTTAAGACAAAAAAAAGTTAAGATAGTCGTTCATGGACTGACAGATCTCTTCGAGCTTTCTAAATTTGCCTTGAACCCGCCCAATTTCACTTGTAGTGATTTCGAAAAGTTTTCCAACTGATGAAATCGATCGAAATGCAGAACACCGAAAATAAATTCACTCGACTTGCAATTTCGGTTTCGGTTTCATTTCACTCGATTTCTGGAACCTAGCTGTTAGGTCCGTATTATGAGTAGCGAATCGAACGTTCGACTGGAAGCGAATGTTTTAGAGAAACTCATTTATCGGATTACTATCATTAAACTTCGTCCATTCTCTTATCTGACATACCTTAAACGTCGAAAAAAAAAGTTTTCTACAAAGTTTTTGTTTCTACAACCTATAATACCGCTATAAAAGAAGCTCGCAAAAACATTCGCTTCCAATCGAACGTTCGATTCGCTAGGGACCTTAATGTACCTACCTACTACTATTAATCACCTTTACTATAATGGGAACTTTCCCGATCGCTAAATCGGTCATAACAATTTCGGAGTACGAATAGAAAAAGGCACCCTCGTGGTGAATGATTTGCTACAGAATTTTTCACTGTTGATAAAATCATTAAAAAATTCTAAATACCTATCGGTTGCAAAACATTCATTACGAAGATTTGAAATATACATTCTCTTTGGTATCCGTAGTCCGCAATTGTTACGACGCGACGGGCCTTTTCATAGTTGAATAGGTGTTTCACTTAAATGCCTGACAAATGAGCTTCAGGTGCCACGATTCGTGTTTAAATACAAATTCAAGTTCACCAATTGTGGCACCTAAAATAAATAAGTAAATAGGGTGGCGTAACAGGATTTAGCGCATTTCTCACAACCATGCCTTGGGAGGTAATCGAGATACTTACACTTTTCATGGCAATGAATTCACTATCAAAGGAATTGCTAAATTCTCGAGAAAGGCATATTTTGTTTTCTGTTGGGATTCGAAATCGAAACTCCCTCATAACAGGCAGACAGTCATGCTAACCATTACGACAAGAACACAACATCTCTGGTCTCGTCTGCTGTAATATGTGAATCTTTAAAATCTTGTTTTGTTATTTGAAACTGGTACTGGTACAATTATTCACTTATGTACACCGCTTACGCCGACGATATCTATCTATCTATCTGTATATATAAAATAGGATGTATGTATGTATGTATGTCCGGGGTAAACTCCTAAACCACCCAACGGATTTTTATGGAATTTTCAGGGTAGACATAGTTTAGTCCAGAGATGGTTCCTGTCAAGGTTTGATCCCCATATTCCCACAGGAACGGTGTTGGGAACGGAAAATTAGAAACTACTCAGTACAGATTTCAAAAATTCTTTCAGCACTAGGGGTGCTACATTATCTCCCTTCATCAGTAACTTAAACTATATTTCATCCCTATAATCCCACGGGAACGAGAACGGGAACCATAAAGTTACTTGACCGATTTCAAATATTCTTTCAACTCTAGGATGTTACATTATCCCTCAGTGAGATAGACTTACATTCACATATTTCCATGGGAACGGAAGATTCCCACAGGAACGGGGTTGGGAACTGAAACTTAGGAACTACTGGACAAATTTCAAAGATTCTTTTCAGCATTAGGATGCCACATAGTCCCACAGTAAGAAAGATTATATTTCATCCCCAAATTCCCACGGAACAGGAAAAACGAGAACGGGAACCTTAAAACTACAGACCCGAGCAAAGCCGGGCGGTCCAGCTAGTTGATTATATATACAATGGTCAAACCCAATACTAAAAAATCACTCAATTTAGCATTCAACAGCCGCAGGGCACTTGTTACATAATACGATAAGAAAACTGCTACACCAGCTGACCCGCTCGACGTTGCTCAGGTCTAACTTATTCAAAAGTGTTGTTCACACAAGATTGCCAAAAAACCAAAAATTGTCAGGAACACCTGTTGGGCTAAGCTGAAGGTTGTGTTTTAAGTTTCCCGTTCCAATTACCGAGAGGATAGGTATAAGGATGAGAATAACGTAGCATTCTAACGGTGAAAGAATTTTTAAGTCTTTGGAACATGAAGGTACATATGTATTTAATTTAGTTTTTTTATTATTTCAGATGATTTTATTCAATTTTCTTAATTAATGTGCAGTTGCACATCATAACAATAATAATAATGTTTCTAGTTGAAGAACTTCATTTTTCATTCCTCAATTTGTTATCCTTTCTGTATCTCATGCAACTATGGTAATAGAAATAAATAGAATGGTTTCGGTTTGGTATACTGTATACACGAATACACGTACTTATGTATGTGCATATGTACCATATTAAATACCATCCCTCTTAGAAACGCTTGATTAAACCAGAAAAAAAGCAAAAAAAAAATGAAAAAAATTTAATGTGACGTATGTATGTAGCAAACTAAATGAGGTTGGGTATTTTAATGTATTTTTTTGGTATCGTATTTTCAGGAAGACATTCTTTATACGTTATGCACATACATATGTACATATGTATACCAAATATTAAATATATTTACAACGGCATACCGATACCGATACCATTTCTAAAAAGATTTAGATTGAATTTTCTCGAAATTACAAGAAGCTACCACGAATTCGAATAACAAAGAGCACTGAGTGAAGAGAGCTGCCGTTGGAAGAATTTCCAATGAAAATGTTCTCTTTGAATTCTCTCTAAATAAATAAAACCAACACAAACACACATCATGGTAGGAGAAAATTATCTTTATTCTCTTCGCCTGCGCCCATTCGAATTCGAACATAACATGGAATTTTCTGGCAACCTCCTCATTCTATATAAATATGCGACAAAGCCGGCAAAATGTTATCAGTTTGATTCAAAACATCGTTAAAGAATTAAAACCTCTGTGTTCTACGAAAAGAAACATTGAAAGTCGCTTCCATAAAAAAAATTACACAAGTATTTCAATTCAATTCAATTAATTAGAGCCAGTTTGTAAAGATTTAAAGAATAACACAAAGAAAGTAGATATTCAAAGTCGCTTTAACAAAGCTAAAGTATTTCACAATTAATCAGCCAGTTTGTCGAGACCTAAAGAAAAATCAAAGAAAGTAAAAATGTCATTGCAATTGCTATTGGACTTGGCCGAAAACTTGGACAACTTGTCCTCACCATACTACGACAATGATTTTGGCTATGGTTTGAGACCATGTCAAATTCATCAGAGCGAAGGTCCAAGAGTTTTGCGGATGCCATTGTCTTTGGCACACCGTTTAGAGGGACGTAAATTGGATCGTCGTTCAAAGGGCGATAGGACTGTTTCAAACATTGGAAAAGATGGATTCCAGGTGTGCATGGATGTGCAGCAATTCAAACCAAGTGAACTTTCTGTGAAGGTTATCGACAATGCCGTGGTGGTGGAAGGCAAACATGAGGAACGTGAAGATGACCATGGATTCATTTCAAGACAATTTGTTCGCCGCTATGCTCTACCAAAAGATTATGATTCTGACAAAGTAGTCTCGACACTTTCATCAGATGGGGTTCTAACTGTGAGCATTCCAAAACCAGCTATCGAAGAAAAACCAAATGAGAAAGTTATTCAAATCCAACAAACGGGACCAGCTCACTTGAATGTCAAAGAGAACAAAGATGAAAAAGACTCGACGAAGACTGAAAACCAAAAAGGAAGTGAAAGTAAAAGTTAAAAATAAGTTCCTCCTGTGTAATAAGGCTTTAAATTTAGTTTGTGTACCTTTAAGTTATTTATGCCAATAAACAAAATCAGAATAAAATGCGTGCATTTCTTTGTTTTGTTTTTTTGTATGGGAAGTAAATTAATCCAGTTACTGATGTCGCAAAATATTCAGCTGCAACTGGGACTGCAGCTGCACGATCTTTGAAGTACCTATGTGCAGTTTGTGTCTATTATTTTTGTTTTCTTCACTTATTCAAATACATTTTCGATTCAACTCCATAAAAGTATGAGCAAAAACCGAGATGGATGTAAAACGAAGTACTTGCAAGATATGTCATTGGAAACCAGATTGTAAGTACTACTAAGTAATCACCCGGTATAATAGGTGTTTCACTTAAACGCCTGAGAAATGGGCTCCACAAGCGACGATTTGAAGTAATGGCTGCTACCACAGGCCCGTCGTAGCAATTTTGGACTACGAATACCAAAATGGAAGCATCACAGACGCCCTTGTAGTGAATGTTACTATTACTATTAATAAAGTTATTAACAAGTTATAAATATCTGTTGCCAAGCGTTCATTACGAAGATGTTTTTAGTAATTTTTATTTGACATTCGTAGTCCGAAATTGCTACCACGCTGACGGGCCCTATGATAGGGGTGAGTGGCAAGAGCCATTTCGGCAATGAATCTGCCAAGAAATTTTGTAAAAAATTTCACACGATCGTGAACCTCCTTTTCAGTCATTTCAACAAAAATACACACCTACCATTTGACAGCCCTGGGGGCCTACCATGTAACTCGATTCTACAATAAAAACGTTCGAACGCCCTTTATAATATAATAACTTTCGAATGATTCGAAAGTAGAATCGAGTTACATAGTAGGGCCCCTGCTTATTACCTTAACTCGCCCTAGCAAAATCATAGGGCTACTTCAGAGCTCAAAAGACACTCAGTTTCCCATTCAGGGCGAGTTTAGGTCTTCCAAAAATGCTTTGTGGCGACCACAGGGCGACCCCTAGGATTCAACGAACAAACCTAACTATAATGTTCTTGCACTTACAAAGCTGTTTTTACTTATACAGACCACCTTACAAAAGTGAATGTGAAGCAAGTCAAGTAAAGCAACAGATTTTTTTTACACAAGCTATGACTTTGGCCATCAAATGGCGTTTTCGAAAAGGGCAGAAATTGTAACTGAAAATGGATATGAAATAGCAGAAAATACAAACAATTCAATGAGCGTGCTAAAAAACCTGTCCCATAGGCTCTCGGATACCCATATCTTAGATATTTTTTTAAAGATTCAAATATCTTTCGTATAGGTGTTCATAATATAATTCGTTTTAAGACATTTACTAGGAGGGTGTCTATGATGCTTCCTTTGTGGTATTCGTAGTCCGAAATTGTTACGACGGGTTTTGTGATAGGGGTGATGGGCGAATATCATTGCAAAACGATTGTAATCTATATTTTTCCGATTTTCCTTGCAATTTAAATTATCCTAACTCCTGATACTTAAATAAACGCAAACTAATCTAATCAATTTTACAAAGGGATCAAAATATTCAAAATATTTTCTGTTCTAGAAAATTTAACATTCCTTATTTTGCCTCTGACTTTAAAGACGAAGCTCACATTGTTCGTTTTGCTGCTTCAACAAGCAACAAAAAGATTATATATGTTATACAATGGGTCTACCCATCTGCCCAAGCATTTGTATTGCTTAATAGGTTTGTTCGTTGAAGCCCTGGATGTCAAACTGTGTATTTTCGAGCCTGGGTTTACCTTCAACTCGCCCTAAAGTAGCACCAGATTTTTGCTGGGACGAGTCCAGGTTTTAAACAGGGCTGTAAAATGGCATGTGCATGCATGTGGCAGTGGTTCCCGTGGTGTGATGGATAGCATGTCCGCCTGTTAATCCAGAGGTTCGAATTCGAATCCCAACAGAGGCAAAAATGTTTTTTCCACGGGTATCGCCTTTCGCGAGGAATTGGCAAGTCCTCCGTCAGTATTCATTGCCATGAAAAGCTCTTTCTCAATTAGCCGTTCGGAACCGGCAGAAAATAGTCGATCCCCTCCATTCCCTCACAAGGCATGGTTGTGAGAAATGCGCTAGGCCCAGGGGCTCCTCGCTCTGTTGCGCCACCCTATTTATTTATTTTTTTAAATGGCATGTACTTTCTTTAAATGACAGGGATGTGTGCTGATTTTGTGGCTTACCGTTTTTTGAGAACTAAAAACTAAGGTTTTTTGATATCTCATCATAGGGTTGTTAAGCAGACCCGGTGTCAACCCTAGGTTACGGTTCAACGAATAGCGAACCTAATGATTTATTTCCAAATGTTTCAAAAAAACGACAAGTATCAATGCTGAAAATATTTAGAATTTTAAGATGATACTGAAGACTATTCATCAAAGTTCTACAAAACTTTTTTTCTTCCACTCTTCGTCCCTAGACAAAACTTTCCTGCACTGTTTATCGGAAACGAACTAATTGAGTATGTCGATAAGGCTATGAACTTAGGCATTCTTGGAGTTGAATCCACTCTTACTTGGGATGACCATATTCAAATGATCGTTTCAAAAATTTATGGATGCTTACGTAGTCTATCTTTATCGAAGCACTTTACCCCTTATCACATAAGACTAAGACTAGCAAAGTCTATAATCCTCCCTTTAATAACTTATGGGTGTCAAATAATTGCATGTCATAATTCAGAAACGAAAAGAAATCTTACTGTTGCGTTCACCAACGTTACTCGGTACGTTTATGGTCTCAAACGGTACGACCATATTTCTAACTATTCAAGTAATATTTTGGGCTGTGATCTATACACATATTTGCAATATTTTTCCCTTAAAACACTTAATAAAATAATCATGAGCAAACAGCCATCATATCTTTTTGAAAGAATACATTTTACAAGTTCAACCCGGTCCTTTATGTTGCTGCAACCAAGATTTTCGTGCAGAAATTCTGAGCGTCAGTTTCTTATTTACGTCGTAAGGCATTGGAACAGATTACCCATCGTCATTAGAAGACTTCGCGGCACCACACAGTTTGAGACAGTTTTATTCAGACACTTGTTATTGAATTAAACCAATATGAAGATATGTAGGTATTTGTATTTGTTATACTATTTATTTAAATTGAATTTGTGAACAAACAAGTAGAATTTCTATATAATTTACAAAACAATGTAACTATTAACTTTTACAGTTTAAAGTAGGTTTTTTAGCCCAATGTAAAAGATACTTCAAATAAATGAATTAATTAAATTAATTAATAAACTATATTCCCTGAAAATTTTATAGGAATCCGTTGGGCGGTTTAGGAGAGGTCATAAATGACACAACAACTACCTTCCTAATAATGTTCAAAATACTATGCACAAAATTATGTTTGTTTACACATACCAACAGTACCTACGTACAGTACTTATGTATAATAAAAACTTTAAAAATAAGAACATTTTTTCAACTCATTTCTCATTGAATTATCTCGAAATATCGAGAAAGCAGGAATCAACTAGCCTCTCTCTTATTCTACTCCGACTCCCTATCCCTATCCCTATCCCTAGTTCCCTAGTCACTTTCATTACTCTGCACTCTTTCTCTCCCCCTAAACCCAACCCACAATAGCTACCACTCCACTTCTCCAGCACACCTAACAAAGAGCACTGAAAGAAGACAGCTGCAATTCCCTATCCCTAGTTCCCTAGTCACTTTCATTACTCTGCACTCTCCCTCTCCCCCTAAACCCAACCCGCAATAGCTACCACTCCACTTCTCCAGCACACCTAACAAAGAGCACTGAAAGAAGACAGCTGCATTTGTTTCGAATTCGATGTTCTCTTTGAAGTCTCTCAAAAACAAAAACAGATAAAACCAACACAAACATAAATCATGGTAGGAGAAATTTATCTTTATTCTCTTCGTTCCCGTCTAAGAACAAGAACTTAATTCGAATTCGAACATAACATGGAATTTTCTGGCAACCCCGTGATTCTGTATAAATATGCGGCAAAGCCGGCAAAATGTTATCAATTCAATTCAAAACATCATTAAAGTAAGAAAACCACTCCGTGTTCTACGAAAAGAATTATTTAAAGTTGCTTTGTATAAAGCTAAAGTATTTCATCAATAATCAGCCAGTTTGTAAAGATTTAAAGAAAAACCAAAGAAAGTAAAAATGTCATTGCAATTGCTATTGGATTTGGCCGAAAACTTGGACAACTTGTCCTCACCATACTACGGAAATGACTTTGGCTATGGTTTGAGACCATGTCAAATTCATCAGAGCGAAGGTCCAAGAGTTTTACGACTGCCATTGTCTTTGGCACACTGTTTAGAGGGGCGTAAATTGGATCGCCGTTCAAAAAGCGATAGGACTGTTTCAAACATTGGAAAAGATGGATTCCAGGTGTGCATGGATGTGCAGCAATTCAAACCAAGTGAACTTTCTGTGAAGGTTATCGACAATGCAGTGGTGGTGGAAGGCAAACATGAGGAACGTGAAGATGACCATGGATTCATTTCAAGACAATTTGTTCGCCGCTATGCTCTACCAAAAGACTATGATTCTGACAAAGTAGTCTCGACACTTTCATCAGATGGGGTTCTAACTGTGAGCATTCCAAAACCAGCTATCGAAGAAAAACCAAGTGAGAAAGTTATTCAAATCCAACAAACGGGACCAGCTCACTTGAATGTCAAAGAGAACAAAGATGAAAAGGACTCAACGAAGACTGAAAACCAAAAAGGAAGTGAAAGTAAAAGTTAAAAATAAGTTCCTCCTGTGTAATAAGGCTTTAAATTTAGTTTGTGTACATTAACCTTTAAGTTATTTATGCCAATAAACAAAATCAGAACAAAATGCGTGTATTTCTTTGTTTTGTTTTTTTTTGTATGTAAAATATTCAGCTGCAACTGGAACTGCAGCTGCGAGATCTTTGAAGTATGTGCAGTTTGTGTCTATTAATTTTGTTTTCTTCACTTATTCAAATGCATTCTTGATTCAACTCCATAAAAGTATGCGCAAAAACCGAGATGGATGTATAACAAAATATTTGTAAGATTTGTCATTGGTTTTCGGTTTAAATCTGGGTAATATTGGAGAATCTTTAAAAGACAATCAAGCGTCGCGTCGTTTCGACGTCACGTGGACCTCATTCCTCATGTTACATGAGAAATGCTCAAGGCGCCCTACTGTTATTCATTCGTATAAACCTGTGCTAAATTAAGAAAATACATACATACATATATCGATTGAAATATCGAACGACCATCGTCGTTATCAGTAACTTTCTATTGCAAAAATCGATTTTTAAATAGTTCCTCTTTTGTATTAAGTACAATGAAAAATAAACCGATTGCCAATTTGTTAATTACTTCTGATAAAGAGATGAATGAGGAGCTTAGTGAAATGTGTAATATAATCAATTGAGCTTAGTACAATCTGCGCAGTTGCATTTCCATACTGCGTTATCGTATGCAACCTAGTTTTTGATAACATTTGCTGTTTAAAATGTAATAGTGTTTCGAATTTTCAACATTCTGAAGCGGATTTCTATCACCTTTACAGGATATTCATTCAGATTCATTCCAATTGATTACATTTTTGACTTTTCACTTACAGAAATGAAATATTCATGCAACAACATTTCATTGAATAATTATTCACCAAATCCTATAACACATATTTTTTGGGGACGATTGAAACAATATGTTTACATTTTTTGTTTGTTTTGTAGATGCCCCGAGTCATAGGCGGATCCACGGGGGGGGGGGGGGGGGGGGGGATTCGGGTCCGGACCCCCCCCCCCCCCCCCCAATCGGGAAAATAAAAGATGTTATTTGTAACATTTATCGGCTCCTAATGTTCAAATTTCGTTACGGGACGGAAAAATATAGCATCATGAGCAAGACAAAAAGGTAAAGGAGAAGTACCTAATATTATTATTTTAAAAATTCAAGAACTTTACTGATTATATAAATATAATCGACATTCTTGAACGACTTGCTATTGATAACCTGAAAAATATCGTCAGATTGATGTTTGCACACAGGCGTTCCACAGGGATCGATAATGGGGTCATTCCTCTTCAATATTTTTTTGCAAGATTTTCCTCTCTCTGACCCAATGACTAATGAACTAGGTTCAATTCATTACGCAGATGATACTATCATATTAGCTAGTAATACCCGACCAACTGTAGCTCTAAGCAAAATAAAGCAAGGGCTTCCTCTCGTCGAAAATTATTTCAAAAAGTGGAGATTGAAAATTAATACAAGAAAATGTGGACTAACTTGTTTTAGAAATGCGAGTGGCAAAGGACATTACCTTGCGGTAAAAGAAAGCAAGGGTTTATCTTTAAAAGTGAATGATATTCAAATTCCATTACGAACCGAAACAAAATACCTGGGAATAAACTTCCATAACCGATTCTTGTTCAACAAACATGCTAGGACTGTGCTTAATAAGGCAAAGATGGTTGTAGGATCGCTTAAACTTCTACTTAATTCAAAGAGCTTGTCAGAGAAAACAAAAATTCTTATGTACAAGACGCTTATAAGACCGATTTTGACGTATTTGTTTTGTACGTGGCTTACGATATCACCTAGTGTCGCAAAAGAAATGGAGTTGTTTGAGATACAAATTTTGAGATTTTGTTGCGGTCTGTTTAGAAGAGCAGATAAGAAGTGGTATTCCAACTAAATTTTATATGAAGCAACTCAGGTTACTCCCATAATGAAATATCAAATAGAACTCTTGATAAAAAAGATGGAGCGTATAAGATTTCATGAAAACCCACTCAAGATAATTGTTGGGCTCTAATATTAATAACTGCCTATTTGATAACTATTATTTATCTCCATTCAATTTTCTCAATGAGGGGTCTCTTTCTCTTTTAGGACAAGATACAAATGAAACTACGAAAGTGCCGTTCTTTGAAAAGGCATCTCCCTTTAACTATAGGGGATGATAATTGATAACTGTTATGCTAATAAAAAATAAAAAAAAATTTAAAAAAATAAAACATTTTAGACATGTTTTGGTAGACGTTGCTAGCATAAGCCATTGTTCAATGCAGATTGTTGAGCTTTCCTTGTAATTTTGTTTTTTAAATTAATAGGGATTTCTTGATATCTGCACTATTTTATCATACCTGATATAAATTAAGATATCCTCCTCAAAACTGTGGATTTTTAGTTTTTAAGTTTTAGTTTTAGTCCTAGTCATTAAGTTAAGAATGCCATAAAAGAGCATAGCAGAGTATTGATCACCGGGAGCAAGTAATCAAATCAATATGTTAATTATCGACTAGATTTTTTTATTTTTATTATATTTTTGAAATATTTTGAATTTATGTTACAGTCAGACATATCATGAAGTCGACCAAAGATAAAATGCATACCTAGTCTTTTTTGAAATATAAATGTACAGATCTTATATGCCTCAATAAAGTTAACTTGTAACTTGTCTCCACATCTTGATTTCTCAGAAAAATTTTTTTCGACCAATCCGATATATCTTCGTAAAATGTGTAGTGGTCAGCGCATTTAAATTCTTGTTTAAGAAACAGTTGCGTGAAACTTTGGAAAATGGATTTGTGTTCCGAGAACTGACCTTTGAGTTGAGAAATGAACGTATCAAGAAACGGAATGTAGAAAATTCTGTACTGTTCAATACTTTGTGCTTGAACGTTGCAACGATTTTTTTGTTGATTGCAACTGCGGTGGCGGCGCGGCGGCCGGCGTGGCAATTTCATTGTGATTTCGTAGTCAGAACAAATTCTAGCAACATGCTCATAAATAACGTAGAAAGTAGAATCTGCGCTCTTGCGTTTGTAGTTTGTACGAAAACTCATTCAAGGCGTCATCTGCCAGCTTAGTAGCCTCACCCAGATCATGGTTTTTAGATTGCAATTCCCGACTCAAAGGCAAAACAATCGAATTAACTGATTCCATAATGTGACAGGCGATTTGGAATTCAACCGTCGAAATCGATGTCAAAAGATGCAATGCCTTTTGCGAAGTATCTCGATCTTTCCACGTTTCGATTTCTTCCAAAGATTCAATAACAGCCGGTTGCAATTCAACGTACGTTTCAACTGCTTCATGAGACTGAGCCCACCTGTTGAGACAAACAGACTTCAACTTTTGTTTTTTTTTCACTGTTTGTCATTTTTGAAATTTCTTGGTGTAGAACGTCTTGTCATTTAGGCCAATGAAAAATGCTTCAATCGCTCCGATAGATCCTAACGCATTTTTGATTCCTGAATCCTGACACTTCGCATGCTGCATTGACTACCAAACTAAAGCTATGTGCAGCGCAATGTACATAAATTGCCAAGGGGAAATACGATCTCAGATGAGCCTGTGCACCAATAAATTGGACACTCATTGCCGGAGCTCCGTCGAATCCTTGGCCATACATATATGAGCAATGGACGCCAACATCATGTAAATAATTTCTGATTGAATCTGCTAAACATCGTATATATAAATAAAATTTTGAGTAATGGACCCCCCCCCATGCCCAAATCCTGGATCCGCCACTGCTCGAGGAAATGTGGAATTAGCAACATATAAAGCGGCTCATGACGATGTGAAGGCAGGCAGTTCATTACGCAATGCATCAGAGAAGCATGGAATAAACTACAGCTCTCTTTCAAGACACATTCGAAAGCAAGATACGACTGTTTAGACCGTTTAGTTAATATGCTAGTATATATATTTAATAATGAACTTTGAATAAAAATATATTCTCAAACTGTGGAATTTTCTGACATAAAAAATTAATAAAATACGTTACAAGGTAATATTTTTACTATTTCAACGTGTTTCAATTGACCCCATTCATTGTTTCAACCGCCCCTGGCATGGGGACAGTTGAAACAAATTGACTTTTCTCATTAAAATTAATGTATATTGCTTAAATGTGAACTATGCACTCAAAAAACACTGTTCATTAATAGAAAGAATCATGATCTTGAATCGCACCTAATTCCTACATAGCTAATCTTATTGATGTCAATGCTATGGACAAAAGAAGAAAAATTGTGTCAACCGTACCCAGTCTCCCCTATATGTATAATAATAAAGAAATGCAGCTCGATAATTTCCAATCCAAATCTTTTTTAGAAAAAGTATGCCAACACAATGTCTTCCCTAACATACGATCTTGAAAAGTTTATTCAAACCTGACTGCATATATGTATTATATACATACAATAATGTTTTAAAATACTCAACCTCAAACTGAGTTTGTTACATTGAGTTTTTTCTTTTGTTTGTTTTTTTTTTAATTGAAAAATATTGTTCAAAGGAAGGGTACGTATATATATGTATACAGGGTGTTCCGTAATTCGTGTTACATACTTTGGGATGTGATTCTTGGTCATATTCTAAGAAAAAAATTGTTATACAGTAAAGTCCGTTTCTCAACTTTGACATCACTTTTTGACAATTTAAAAAAGGCTAACTTTGGTGTACCCTGACCTGTGTTAAGCGGGGAATACACGGCGGCGGCGATGCAATCGTCGTATACGACTTGGATCGCATACGATCGAATTTGGTTTTCAGTTCAAGGCATTCGACATTGCGATGTCGAAGCAATCGAAATTTTTTGCATACACACTATACAATCATACCATGTGATGTACGATTATCGGTACGATAATTGCATTATGTATTCCCCGCTTTAAATTTGATTTTTTTGTCAATACTGATGGCAGAGACCTAATTTTAGACTTAATTTTTTGTAGAAATAATAATATTTAAAACTGTATTTTGCAAAGTTCAAATTTTCTTTCCCAAGCAAAGTTTTGTCTTTGAGGTAATTTTTTTCAGCCTATTAAACATAAAGTTTTTTATTTTTTACAGATGAACAAAACAATGATGCACTCAAAAAACCATACATTTTATAATATTTGAAAAAATCTAAAACAGGTAAAAAATAAAATTTTGGGTTTTTTACTGTCTTTTATTGCAACAGCTTGCAATGGGAGTAGTTTTCTAAGAATTGATTGTTTTAAGGTAATTTTTATGACTGTGCACTGATGAAAATGGTAAAAAGTGTATTTGACCTGCTACCAAAATCCTAATTGACTTACCTCTTCTCAGGGAGATTTGAGTTTGGGGTATGAATGTTAAATGGGTAAATAAGTCGTATAAAAGAATAAGAAATCAAATTTGTTTATCAATTTATCAAAATAAGTCACGATTGCAGTTTGATCAGAGAGCTTTTTGAAGTGCCTTCATTTACGAAAGAAGAATACAGAGATATTTTATTCGTGTATGGGCTTTGCAATGGAAATTCAAGAAGACCACAACGAATATACCAACCTTAACTGAATTAGAACAATGTATTTCCGAAGGATCACTACTAGTTAGACAAGAGCTATCGAGAGCAAACATTCACAATGAAATCCAAAAACCGGCGCTCGCATGCATTCAAAACGAAGGAGGGCACTTTGAGCACTTGTTATAATTGTATTTGTATAAAACACATAAAAAACTACTAAAAGTACCCATATTATTGTTTTATTCAAACAAACCTCAATGCTAGAAATCTTTCTTTTTTTCAATTCTTACCCATTTTGTATTTTTACAGGTATCATAAAATTTATGGGTTTTTGAGTGCACTTGTTTACGAGTTTTTTCTTTTTATTATATTGTTTTGTTCATCTGTAAAAAATAAAAAAACTCTATGTTGAACAACCATTTTCTGAAAAAAATGACCTCAAAGTCTTTCTCTAAAAACTTAGCTTGGGAAAAAAAATTTGAACACCATTTAAAATTTAAAATCTGGCAACGCTAAGCTTATAGAAGCCGAACTTAAATACAGTTTTAAATATTATTATTTCCACAAAAAATTAAGTCTAAAATTAGGTCTCTACCATTATTATTGACAGAGAAATCGAATTTAACACAGGTCATCAGAGAACACCAATGTTAGCCTTTTTTTAAATTGTCAAAAAGTGATGCCGAAGTTGAGAAACGAACTTTACTGTATGGCAATTTTTTTCTCAGAATACGACCAAGAATCACATCCCAAAGTACCTATGTAACTTGAATAACGGAACACCCTGTATATAAACAATTCTATTTTTATTTTTATTACCATCAGTGTCTCAGTCAAGATAATCAAATATCAAACCTACCCCACTATAAAACGGAATTGTTTTTGGTTGAGATAAGAGAATATTTGAAAGATAAAGATACAGAAAACAGAAGCAGAAATAGAACACAAGACAGCAGTCGACAGAGCATTATGTCTATGACAATAACAGCAATCTAGAGAGAACATGAATGAGAATGATTCATAATAATTATTCTAGTCTGGCTTTTGACTTGTGACTTCTGATTCAACAAAACGAAAACCATTCATTCCCTGCAAAATACTACTTGGCGTTTGCAGCATTATAAAAGCCGTTGCAACTTTAAGACAGCCAGAAATTTTTAGAATATTGCAGTATCCGAAGGAAATTAGTGTAAATTATTGTAATTATAAAAAGTCTCGTAAAATTAAGAATCAGAAAAATGTCTTTTGTGCCAGTGTCCTATGACTTTGCCCGTGAAATGGAAAGCCTTACCAATAAAACTTTCTTTGATAACTTCGAGTTGGCCCTGTATCCGCATCGAACGGATTTTTTCAAAGCAACCCAGTTGCCCTTCATTCATTTGTTTCATCCTATTTTTCTGGATTATCCTCTCAATGATTTATGTGAGATAAGAACACTTCCGGATGATAAGGCAAAATTTACAATCGACAAGGATGGATTTCAAGTTTCAGTCTATGTAAGACAATATAAAACAAACGAATTAACCGTTAAAACAGCTAACAACTATGTGGTGGTAGAAGGAAAACACGAAGAACGACATAATGATAACGGTTACATTCAGAAACACTTCGTACGTAAATATTTATTACCTAAAGGCTATAGGTCTGAGGATGTGATTTCAACAATTTCATCGGATGGAGTTTTGATTGTTAAAGTGCCTCCACCACAGAAGACCATAGATAACCACGAACGAGTGATCAAAGTACAAGAAACAGGTTTACCATACTCAGCACTAAAATAATCAAAAAAAAAAAAAATTTTCCATGTCCTGAACTTATTTGACACATCTGTTCCTAACTTAGCACATGTGATACATTTACCTCCTACCAATTGCTTATGAAATAAAATTAGAAATGTAATTACCAAATGCGAAGTATGTATGTAAATAGGTTTGTAAATATGTTAAAGATCACTGGGAACCTTGCCAGAAATGAGTAATGACTGAATAAAATTTGTTCTTATCTCTCAGAAATGACGCTACTATCAGACATAGCACGGCCTGTGTATAAACTTTTAACAAAAAATAAATTGTTTTATTTTAGATGTGTTCATTGTTAAATATTTTCTTTGTTTTGATGAATTTCGAAAAGTTGTTAAACTCGTTTGAGAGACGGAAGACCTTCTAAGCAAGAAAGTTAATGAGAAAATAAGACGCATGAAAAAAATAAATTTCAGTATAAGGAGGGTCCTATGTAGGCCTATTCTTCAATAATAGTGTTCGAATGCCTATATTGACGTATGTAGGAGTGAATGGGAGACTTGAAAGCAATCCAGAATTTTTTTCGAAAGCAATTCGAAGTGTTCAAATCTGAATCGCTTTTTATTCTCAATGGAGTTCAAAAATAGTTTCAACTTCCGAATGATTCGAATGCAGAATAGTTTTACATAGTTGGGCCAAGGGAAAAAACCTATAAAATCAAGTTTATAAAAATTGCGGAACGAATTGATTCAAATATAAAAGCTCGTTTATCACATGTATAACAGATGAAATCTTCGATCATAGCATCATTCAAGGGCAGGGCCAATGAAGACGAAGCAAGGGCCCGTTGTGATACCACAGAGATCAGCAAGTTAATAACCTACTGATCTTAGAAACCCGATGTAAGATTAACGAGTTCATCACCCATTAATAGGTTTGTTCGTTGAAGCCCTGGGGTTGCCCTATGGTCGCCACAAAGCGTTTTTTGAGAAACCTAAATTTGCCCTGAATGTCAAATTGTGTGTTTTTTGAGCCATAGGTTTGCCATAGGTTTTCCCCAAACTCGCCCTAGCTTTTTGCTGTGGCGATTTGAGGGCTGTCAAATGGCATGTATTTTTTTTTTTAATGACAGGGATGTGTGGTGATTTGTGGTGTAGTGTTTTTTGAGGACTGGAAAACCCAGGTTTTTTTGACAACTCATAGGGTTGTCAAGAAAACCTGGGTCAACCCTGGGTAAAGTTCAACGAACAGACCTAATCTTCCATTATGGGACTAGCCGGTTAATAACCCGCTAGTAGAACCACGTACAACTCTTAATGTATTTTGAAAGGTTTCTAGGGTCTATGTAAGCTAAGTCGCTAGTATCATCGAAGAAGAATTCACCGAGATGAGTTTTCCTCCTATGAAGTAGTGCAGGGCATGAGCAAAGAAGGTGTTGAACGGTTTCTTCGTCTTCTTCGTCCATGCAGCTTCTGCAGAAATCATTGAAAAAAACACCAAGTCTTTTGGCGTGTCTTCCTATTAGACCATGTCCCGTAAGAACACCTATGGTAGAACCTAGATACAGGCGGTTCAAGGCTAACAAACTCTTCGAGCGTTTTGAGTCTACACACGGCCAAACTTTTTTGGTTGCAAGGCAGTTGTTACTCTTAGTCCATCTAGTGTTTGTTATCCGTGAAGCGTCTTGTCTAGTAGGAGTTTACATGTAGCAATAGGTATACCTATATTGTTCCATTCTGAGTGAAGGGAAGTGGTCGTGCCCTTTTTGGCTAGTTCATCTGCCGATTTCGCTTATGCGCTTGAAATAAGCTAGATAAATAAATAAATAAATAAATAAATAAATAAATAAATAAATACATACAGTTGCCTGGTATGTCCCTGTGACCCGGCACCCATGATTTGACTGACAGAGGCAAGAGATTTAAGGGCAGCTTGGCTGTCCGAGAAGATTCGAATATCCGTGGAGGCTATGACGTTTTCTTTGAGCCAAGACAGCAACTACTTAATCGCCAGAATTTCCGCTTGGAACACACTACAATGATCGGTAGGCGACTGAGATTCAGTTTTTCTGAGTAGATTCCACTTCCTACACCTCCGCTGGTTTTTGAACCATCGGTGTAAAAGTGTATTGCTTCATTTTCCAAGAGAGTGCCATTTTCCCAAGCTTCTCTTGAAGGTATGGTTACTTGGAAATTATTATCAAACACCAACTTGGGGGTGGTGTAGGTAGTCGGATCGATTCGGTAGGAATCTAAAGTTATCTAGAATGGTAGTATGGCCAATTTGATTATTCGTCCACTGTGATGTAGCTCTGAGTCGAGAAGATGAGCTAGCTACGACTTGTTTGCTGAAGATTTCTAGGGGTGTGAGATCTAGTAGATAGTAGTACATTGAGGGCGTCCGATGGGGTTGTCTTCAGTGCGCCACACCGAAAGAAAAAACCTTGGTTGATTCAAACATGTTTCATTGTTAATCAGCAATTCATCTAAAGTTGTGAAATTAACCACGTTTCGTGATGAATACAAATAAATAAGAACGCATTTTCAAATCAAATATGCTGCCGTGATCAATTTTTTTTCAGGTAAGTATCATAAAAATGTTTAAATTAAGTATGTTCGTAGTTGATTTGAATATTTTCTAATTTTTAACCAACAACGTGATTGTTGATTTCATACTTGATCAACAACAAACATATTTAACTAACAATTAAGGCTGAAATTACAAAAACTATCACGTTTGTGATTGAAATACCGAATACACTGGTGAACTATCACCAATATGTTTGATCAACAATGTTCATACTTCTTTAATCAATAAAGAATAGTTAAAATATCAGTAACATTTTGAATTCCAATATTTTTCATACTTAAGCCCACAGAAAACGTGAAGTCACATAACGGAACTTCAATTCATTATGATAAGTTTCGTGACCATTTTATCTAAAGGGATAATTAATTATTCTTTATTGTTGATCAAGTATGTTCGTGAGAATTCAGCCACGTTTTTATTTGCTCAACAGTTTTAATGTAAAATTTCTATGATAAATGCTTGAATTGAAGTTTGACCTATCAAATGTATAGGTCAAACTTCAATTCAGGCATTTATCATAGAAATTTTACATTAAAACTGTTGAGCAATTAAAAACGTGGCTGAATTCTCACGAACATACTTGATCAACAATGTTCATATTTTACCAACAATTCAGAATTGTTGACGAAACACAAACGTTGTTAAAGTATCATGGACATGTATGTTTCTAGTATCACAACCGTTGTTGGTTAACAATGAAATTGAAAATGACGTTGTTGATTTGAGCAATGAAGATTATAGCATTTAAATAAATAAAATGAAAATGCCAGCTTGTTCAATTTAAGTATGTTCGTGCTTGACGCAAAAACAAACAAGCTTCATGTTTGATTTTACCAAGGTTTTTCTTTCGGTGCACTAATACACAGACAAGCCGTTCTTCACTATGGAACCTCAAAACAATTTCAATTATGTACTGGTTTAGCTGGACAACACATTCATACTACTCACACTCAGGGCCAACGGAGTGCAGTAATACGGTGAAAGACTTTTCCAAACTGGTCCAGTATTTTCACAGCTCCCGGTTACGTTCCCATTCACGTCCAGTTCCTGTGGGAATATGTGGATGAAATATAGTCTGTTTTACTCGGAGATAATATAGCATTGTGATTGGCGAAAAAAATTTTGGAAGCGATAAAATGGTTTTTGAATTCTCGTTTCGATCCCACTTAAGAACGTAAAATATAATCTATGTTAGCCGGGGATGCAGCTCTATAATGGTGAAAGAATTTTTAAAATCGGTTCTGCGTTTTCTAAGTTCCCGATTATATTTCCATTTCTAAGGGAATTTCATGGTCGACTCAGTAGTTTTAGAGCCTATTCAATGCAAACAATAAGTTTGTGCTTCCCACTTCCGTTCCCGAAGGAATATGGGGATGAAATTGAGCCTATATTATTTCATAGGCTCTAAAGTCTAGAGTCTAGACCATATCTGTTTCAAATTTCATTCAAAATACAAACAAAAAGTGTTTTCATCTTTATAATAGTTCAAAGATTTAGTTGTCGATTTTTTTACCGTTGTGTAGAACGCAACAAAAGCCCAAATTCAATATCCAAAACAATATGTAGCGAGTCCCTCCTCCCTCCCAAACCAAAGTCAAATTTCGAAATATTTTACCAAAGATTTGTCAATCTAAGGACTTCTGAAGTAGTATCAAACGGACAGATAACACCAACCTTCCACAGCGCACTGAATTCCAAACTATATGCACTTTATTTACTTGATGTTGCTTTCAAAGGCGTGAAAGGCAACCTTTAATTGAAATAAGATTATTGTGAAGTCGCATTATTTGTTTATAATAGGTACTGCCCTGATGTATCTGGTATAGCCAGCTGTTGTAGTAGGTCACTGTCTACATAGAAAACCTTCATACATTAAAGAGCCGGTAGACAATTGTTTGAAAATAATAATGTGTGTCTACATAACTCAGCCAACAACGAATAAAAATAGAGGATACATATTTTTTGCAGGTCTACTGTAAAGGGAAAATATAATCTATCTACTCATAGTGTTTCCCTTGGTTACATTTTACATAGAACTAGAAGGTAGGTGCTGTTAGTTAATTCCATATTATCTGTTTATATAGTTAATCTTCATAATGGGAGATCCTTTTCCAATCAAATCAACAAAAAACGTCATATTATCTTCTTACACTTTTTAAAGACATTTCATATCGCTTGCAGACCAAAAGACAGCAAAAAAAAAAAACCAACATTCGTTACGATTGGAATGGAAGTGCTTTATTAGTTAATTGTGTCTTATCATCTTCATTCTCTTTTACATATATGTATTTCAAAATTAAAAACAAACAAAAAATATTATTTATAATAATTAGTCTTTTTTTCATTATTGAAAAGTAGGAATTTTGGCGCACACGCGGACGCGTATGGGTGTCTATGGAATTTAATTAGAAATCTCTTCTGTGGTCGATTTGTCACCATTCTCGCATTGCGGCTGAGTTGGCTTAACGGCTTCTGATGAGACGGCATCTTTGGAATTCTCTTTAACAGACAAATGGGCTGGACCCGTTTGCTGAATTTGAACGATTCTTTCACTACCTTCGCCTGATTTTAATGGTGGTGGTGCCTTAACGGTGAGTATACCATCAGATGAGAGGGTGGATGCCACCTCTTTTGGGTCATAGCCCTTTGGTAGAGTGTACTTACGAACGAAGTGCCGTGCAATCATACCATGACCATCCTCTTTTTCCTCGTGCTTTCCCTCGACTACGATGCAATTATCGATTGTCTTTACCGTGAGTTCATTGGGCTTGAATTGTTTCACATTCATGCTAACTTGGAATCCATTCTTGCCGACTGGTGAAAATTCCTTCTCTTCATTATTGGCCTCTTTGTCTTCCTGGTTTTTTACCATTTTACTACGGATATTCGCATAGGGATGCTGACGATGCTTAGGTAACCATAGCTGGGACACTGTCTTTGATGGTCGATGGAAATCATTGGAATAGATGCCGAATCCGAAGTCGTCGTCTACTCCGCGATGAAATTCACTGATTTCATCAGCCAGGTCAAGAAGAAATGGTATAAGTGACATTTTTTTTTTTTTTTTTTAATGTTAAGCCGTGACTACAATTAATGAATTTATGAATGGGTGGACTTTTTTTCAAATTGTATTATGTAGATTTTTTTTTTTTAGATAGCCTAACTGACGAAAACGCACCCGACACACTCGATTGTAGTCTTTCTTGTGCAGATAGATTGCTGAATGTTGCCCTTTTAAAGGATTTCCGAGCTGAATTGTAATATTTTATAAATTTCTCTTAATAAATTGTCTAGCCAGCAACATTATAAAATCGATAGACCGGCTACAGTGTGTCAATTAGTTTATTGTAGGAAAATAAAGACAGTAATTGTATTTTTCTAAGTTCCTCGATTGATAAACTAGAACATTATTCCTCGATTAATTTTATTTAGTGAAGCTGATTGGTTGAGTGGGTCCCGGGGGTGTATACGTAATATTTTTTCTCTTTTTTTTTTGTAGCAGAACTCTTTTTTTTTAATTGAGCATATCAATATTGTCGATCTTTTGACTAAGGTTTAATATTGAAACCACTGATAGGCAACGCAGAGAGCCATTGGGTACGTTCAAGAATCTCTTGGATATTCTACTCACGATACCCGTATCTTAGATACCATCTTGAACGATTCAGATATCCTTTTAAAGGATAGCTGCCCACAACAGCTGTGAAATATAAAAATTCAACTTTTGAAAACAGAAAAACATTCAAGATATTGTTGCTAAGCGGTTGGAATAGGTTTTTTCGCATTCCCATGCAACTTAAGAGTCTTTTATTCTATAAGCAACGCGCACCAAAAGAAAAAAGGAAACATGAAAAGAAACAAAAAAAATTGTCTATCAGCTGATCCCTTGAATAGAAAGGTATGCCGAAAATTCTCGGATACCTTTAGAAATCTTTTTGGTAGAAATGGGTGTGTGCCTCTGCTAAATGTTAACACGTAAACAAAATCAAAAAGCTATCGGGATACGATTGTTGAACGCCCCCAATCTCAGGGCGTCAACTGCAATCGTGGCCAGTAAAACAACCAGTCGGATTAAAATTTTTTCAAGTTGCAATTAAAGTCTATATATTTTTTGATTCCTACAGTGGAGAAAGGAGATAATTTCACTTAAGTTGCTTCTCATAGAGAGATGAAATCAAGAAGCTAAATTGTATCCTGGTGCGGAGGCTCTATTAGTATACTTGTTACTTAAGACTTACAAATTTTGATTTATTCAGTTTGCAGGCATTTCTCCTTTACATTATAGATGTTGAAGTCCAACCTAATCCAACTTTTGATGTTGGTTCACCTGGTTCATTGTTAAATTCGATTTCAAATTATACAAAATATACGCAACTGCCAACAGCTGATTTGACAATTTGCTCGAACCTGTTCCTACTCGAAAGGAGGTGCAGAAAATGCCACTGATCTAAAGAACAAAATTGCCATTAAAAAACCAAACAGTTTCTTCTTTTGCTCTAGACCGGTCTATATCAGGTCATTAAACACAACTAATGTGGCACAATGAAAATTGACACAAAGGATCTCTGAAACCGAAGTGTTCTTCTTCGTTCGTTTGTTTAAATCTACCCAGGATTGACCCAGCATTTCTTGGCAACCCTATGAGCTGTCAAAAAAGCCTGGGTTTTTTCAGTTCACAAAAAACACTAAACCACAAAATCAAAGCACATCCCTATCATTTGAACAAAAATAAATTCCATTTGACAGCCGTGCTCATTACCTTAACTCGCCCCAGAAAAAATTAAGGCGTGCTGAAAGCCAGCCCAGGGCAAACCCAGGGCTCAAAAATACTTAATTTCGCATTCAGGGCGAGTTTAGATTTTTCAAAAAACGACCGCAGAGCTTCAAAGAACGAACCTATTGTAACCATATTTGGATTTTTTAGTCTACAATTTGTGTGATATAATATATATAAAAACTATAAAATTATTTTGAATTTAAAAAAACAATTAAAATTTTTTTGATTTCTTATTTCTAATTTTTTTAACTTTGAGAATTTTAGAAAACTCATAAAGTTTTGTATGATATTTGTTCAAAAAGCGTCTAGAAAATTTTCTGAAGGCGGTCGACTTTGTCCATAATTTTAACAACGCCATATCATTTAAGATACTCCTTTTTAAGTCCAAAAAGTTTTGTGTGATTTTATAAGTTGCAGAGATCTTTTATGGTGTTGCTTCAACCAAATTATGAAAAACTAAAAGCAAGCCTTCTTGAATCAAAATCGTCATATCTTAATTTCGAACTGACTGTAGAAATGCTCGCAATTTCTCTTAGTTGCTTAGTTAGTTTTGTTTGAGGCATAGTGGGAAATGGGGAATTGGGGATACTCGTACTTGGATGTGTTGTGTTTTGTGTACACACATTTGGCTGAATGGGAGATACATTGTAAGATACAAAATGAAAAAGCCGGTTATCTTCTCACCGGTACCGGCTACCGGCACCGGTCGTTGTACCTTGTGAAGGTAGGTACATCACTTGGTAGGTTATATGTATTTGGAATTTGTTTCTATGTACATAATGCAAAGGTTGTGTATTGCATGCAACCGAATACATATTTTTGGAAAGTTGCAATTGACTGATACGAAGATCAGGGTAATACATAAGAACACAAAGTAGCAAAAAAAAAAAAAGAATACACTCTGCGCTTCGAGGCCATATAATTCTGACAACTACTGCTGTAAGCCTTTGCGAAAATAGCGGCAAAACAGCTGTAGGCTTTTTAGAAAAGTAAATAAAAGAGAAGATTTCGCAAAGAGAATGTTTTTGCTTTTTGTGCACTGAATATGCGCATTCTGCAAAAGAATCATTAGATTAGAAGAGATGTCACATGAGCGAGCCTTAAACATTGAGGGTTGATAACACAATTACTAATACCATGCTTACATAATTGGGGATATTCTAGAACCATCTGTGATGTTCCTTTTTGCAGTTTGTAATGCCATCCATTTCCCTATAAATATTAAAAGTCCACCCTCACTGGAATTAGTATTGTACTGTTCACAGACGCGGTTGAATCGCGAGTTCCTTCTAGCTATAACGGTTGAGAATATTCAAAGAAAAAGTTAATAAAAAAAGGCAAAATGTCTCTACCATTGCTATTGTACGCACTCCGTGATTTGGAAAACGAGGAAAATACTTCATTCTATGGAGGTGATTTGGGACTTGGTTTGCAACCCCGTCACATACACCGTTCCCAGCCTCAAGCCTCTATTCGGGTGCCTCTTGCTTTAGCTCTTGCTGCGGGAAGACTTGGAGCAGATCGACGTGCTGACGGCAAAGGTGAAAGTGCAGTGTCAAACATCGGCAAAGACGGCTTCCAAGTTTGTATGGATGTACAGCATTTCAAGCCCAGCGAATTATCTGTAAGAGTTGTAGATAATTCCATTGTAATTGAGGGAAAACACGAAGAACGTGAAGATGACCATGGATACATTTCTAGACACTTCGTTCGGCGTTATCCTTTGCCAAAAGACTACGAAGCAGATAAAGTGGTTTCGGCATTGTCTTCGGATGGAGTTTTGAGTGTTAGCATTCCAAAACCAAAAACTGAGGACAAGTGCAATGAAAGAGTCGTGCACATTCAGCAAACTGGCCCAGCTCATTTGAATGTAAAGGAAAACGGAGAAGACAAGGCTGACAAGGAATGTGCCACTAATGGTGAAGAATAAATTCTCCCTTTCGAGTAGCGAGTAAGAGCTTAAGAACTATGACAAAGTTGCTAAAAATATTTTTACTATTTAAATAAAAATGTTTGAAGTAAACAAAAAACCTACCACCTCATTAATGTTGTTTGTATTAACGTTTCTAGTATCGATTTTATTTCAATGAAAAGATAAGCAGATTTTTTTGGTTTTTTATTTGTTTGCCATTTTAAGAAAAAGTGGGCGATGGTTTTAAGTGCGGTGGTTTGCGTAGTCTCTCAATTATAGTCCCCAAGCCCCAACATGGACACACACATTTATTGTGTTTACAAAATTTATGAGACGATACTATACTTTTGCTTTTTTATGAGATTAAATATTTCTATAGCTGGATGTCGTTTTCCATACGACGAAAAGAAGTGTCTATGAGCGTTCGGGCCATAGAGGTTGTGTGTTATATAATAAATTGAGATGTATTATTTGTATACTTTTTGAATGAATTTATTTATATTGAAAATAATGTTCTTGATATATATTGATGTTTACTCATGAAAGTTCTAGATGAGAATAATAAATAATACAGTATACAATATCTGTCACAAAACAAACAAACATAGAATTGATTGCTAGATTATTCAAATTGTTCATTTAACATTATATGCAATCACATCGGAATAATTCACTCGATTTTAACGGCAAAAAAAATTAGGTGAAATATTACTTAAAATTTTACTGCTGAATGTTTCAAATCTGTTATTTGGCTCCTCAATTGCTGAAAACGCTCTTCAAATTTTTTTTTAAATACTACCCTTTTGGCCCAGAGATATGGCGGGTAACTGATGAACTCGCCAGAGAAGGAACCGTTCTACCGTCCATAACCAGATTGCACGTTAGCTTCGTAATCAATGTCATCACCGGACATTGTCTGATAGGAAAGACACGACATAAGCCTCGGCGTTTCCTCTAATGAATTCTGCAGAAGTTGCTTAGATGAGGAGGAGGAGGAGGAGACAATCTCACACCTCCTCTGCTCATGTCCTACACTCTCCTTTAAAAGAAAACGGCATCTAGGAAAATATTTTCTTGATGATCCAAGCGATCTGGCGAACACAGATCCCCTGCATCTCCTTCGCTTTATTAAAAGATTAAAAGCTCCAAATGGTTTTGTTAAGTGAGGTACTCCCTCGCATAATTTTTATGGTATCACAATGACCCTAATATTGGTCTAAGTGTGTTAGTTGTTTTCCTGACACTGACAGCCATTTAAACCTAACCTAACCCTTTTGCCATTGCAAAACAACAGCATTGGTACTAAACTCAATAAACAGAGAGGCAGTATACAGGCTTCTTCCTCTAACCTGACTAAACACTGCGTAGAAACAAATGTCCTGAATCTTAAATTCATAAATCAATAAAATAAATAATTAAATAGGGTGGCGCAACTAAGGAAACCTCGGGCCTAACGCATTTTAAGGACCTATAGTTCTATGCCGATTCCATGATATGACTGATACTGACCGGAAAAGACTCCACAACGCACGAGCCTTTTTAGACAGGGAGAACTTGGGAAAAGACGGGCCTACTGCTAGTCTAGCACCAAGCCCCCTGCAAGGTAAAACCGACAAAACTGACAAGACTGACAAGAACAAACCACACGACACACGAGCCTTTTTGGATGGGGAGAGCTTGGGAAAGGATGGGCCAACTGCTAATCCAGCACCGAACCCTCTCGCCCTTCTAGGTAAGAGTGCTAAGACTTTGATGGGTAAAATTCAGCCGAAGAAAAGGCCAACCCCATCGATGGCTGGTGCAGAGACTACAACGAATACAGGACATAACACGAAGGACAAACTAACCCAGAAATGGGAAACGAAGTCTTTGCTGAGGGGAAGGAAGAACGGATGCGTGAAAATAGTGTAAAAGGCCTTAGCCCTCCGCAAGACCTGAACGTGACTGAGGAATCCAACCCCGAAAATCCGGCACTAAACAAAACAACGGACAGTCTGGCAACGGTCATCGACAGAAATGCCGGACAACGACGAGCTAGGGTCCTCAGCAATAACGAACTACTACTGAGACAAAGACGCAACGCGGAAAGGACCGTCAGACGCCTGTCGAAAAAGAACCCCGAATCCTTAACGGTAAAGGCCAAAAGGTCTCTGGTCAGGTCCGAACAAAGACTACGGACAGTGACACCAACAGACATAACAAAACGAACTGGACAAGACCCAACAGACAAAAAACAAGCTGGCTGCGGAGCAAGTACCGGAACTGGCGAGGTGGCCACTCTGCCCCTTGCCGACACCGGTGTGCCGAGCTGCTCAAAAAGAGCAAGAAATGCCAGCTCCTCCCCAAATAACTCCTCACTCAACAGGATACCTAAGAGGATGAAGACCTCCTCAGTCCCTGCTGCAAAGGGCCACCCAGTCGCTATCGCCGACTTTGGGAAACCCGACCGCAAACTGAGTGAAGACGAATGGCAGTTACTTGAGCTAAGAATCCTGGAAGAGGTAAATGAGGCGATCGTTAAGAGTAGGCAACCGCCACTCTTCGGGGTCCTCACTACCGTCCATGGTTTCAAGATGATGAACTGCGAGAATAAATGGACCCTTCAATGGCTCCAGGAGTTCGTGAAGAAGACGGCAGCTCCCTGGCAGAATGCCGATTTACGGCTTGTGACTGCCAGTGAGATTAAAGATCTAAACCGACCAATAGGAAAACTGTTGGTCAGAGGCCCCGCTATTCCCCGCGATCAGCTGGAAAGGTACATCCTTTCATTAAATGCCAAACTTCTGAGCGACCAATGGAAGATCATGAAGGTGGAGAAAACGGAGACAGGCACTGAAGTGATTGTGAAATTGAACCACAACTCCATACCACTTCTAAGACGAGTCAGCTTTAAAGTTCGCGTTGGCATTACCCGATGCAAGCTCAGGCTGATAGCTAGAATCAAAAAACAGGTTAGTAAGGCGTTGTATAAAAAACAAAATATGTCATGGAATTGAAGTTAATACAAATAAATCTCCAACATAGTAAAGCCGCCTCCGCCAACCTGGTCTACCTCATGGAGAGTAGACAAATTGATGTAGCCCTTATACAAGAACCTTGGGTCGCAAGAGGAAAAAATAAGGGCCTACACTCCAAAGAACTTACGCTGTACAAATCCAACTTTGTCAGCCCAGACAGTAACCTCAGAACATGCATAGTAGCTAGAAAACAGTTAAATCTTTTTCTTCTAACTACTTTTTAGCACAATAGACCAGACCGCAGTAAAGATGGAATGCGAAGGACTCCCATCTCTAATTTTGGCTTCCATCTACATGCCACATGATGGAATTGAAGGACCACCAGCGAATATCACTTACCAACTGGTAGAATACACAAGTAAGAGTAGACTAGATATTATTATGGGCTGTGACGCCAACGCACACCATGTGCAATGGGGAAGCACCGACACAAATTCTAGGGGGGAACTCTTATTTGAATTTATTTTAAGAAACAACCTTTGTGTTATCAATAGGGGTAACACACCTACCTTTGTTACAAAAAACCGTAAAGAAGTACTTGACATTACCCTCACAAACAACTCGGACACTTATCCAGTAGAGCAGTGGAAAGTACTAGAAGAAATTTCTTTCTCAGACCATCGTCTGATAAATTTTATCATTCCCACTACAGATCGCCCAATCAAACCATTTCGTAATAATAGACGAACAGATTGGGCTACCTTTAGTAGGGAGGTAGACGATAATATAGATTCCCTCAGTACAAATAGGAACCTTGAACCGCAAAGCCTTGATAAGTTGACTGCACAACTCACAGGGATTCTGAGAAATGCCCTGGATAAAAGCTGTCCTCTGATCACAACGGTAAAAAAGAACAAAAAACCAATTTGGTGGAATAACGAGCTGAGCAGCATTAGGAAAGAAACTAGAAGACTTTTCAATGCTGCCAAACGGACCGGCTCCGAAAATGACTGGGAACATTACAAATCCAGCCAAAGGAAATTCAAAAATGAAACTCAACTAGCAAAACGCTGCTCATGGAGAAATTTTTGCAGTGAAATTGAGTGTACGAACAAATCGGCCAGACTACGGAAAATCCTCTCTAAGGAGACCATACCTCTTGGTTCTCTGAAGAGACCGGATAACCACTGGACTGAATCCCCGGTAGAGAGTCTGGAACATTTGTTCGATTCGCACTTCCCTGGATGCAGCCCTATAGAGAACAGTGAAGTAGAAACCACTAATTACTCTCATGAAATCCCGACAGATATCGTAACAGAAGAGAAGTTGGAATGGGCTATCAACTCCTTCGCCCCTTTTAAATCTCCGTGTCACGATGGCATTTTCCCTATGATGCTTCAAAAAAGCAGAGAAAAAGTCATCCCACATTTCAAGAACATTTTTGAAAATAGCCTCATATGGGGTTACATTCCCAAAATATGGCGGGAAGTTAAAGTCGTTTTCATACCGAAAGCCGGCAAACCCAGCCATACAGAAGCAAAAGACTTCAGACCTATTAGTCTGACCTCCTTTATACTGAAAACTTTTGAAAGGTTACTTGATTTACATATCCGTAGCTTTATGAAACCGGAAGTAATATCCACCTTTCAACATGCTTACACAAAAGGAAGAAGTGTGGAAACAGCACTTCACTGTGTAGTAAGAACCATAGAAAAAACGCTGCAAGATAAGGAATACACTCTGGCAGCCTTCCTGGACATTGAAGGAGCTTTCAACAATGTACAGTACAGTGCAATTAAGAAGGCCCTAAATGATCTAGAAGTTGAAGAAACAATCACAAATTGGATCATGAATATGCTAACAAAACGTCAGATCCACAGTGAACTGGGAGGTACAAACTTGAAAAAGTGTGTGTCAAGGGGAACCCCACAAGGAGGTATCCTCTCACCCCTGCTCTGGATCCTGGTCATGAATGAGATCCTCGTAGCTCTCAAACATGTTGGCGTAAAAGTGGTCGCCTATGCCGATGATCTAGCTCTTCTGGCAACGGGGAAATTCCATGCCACTATTAGCGCACAATTGAATTATACACTAACCAAGGTAAGCGCTTGGACAAAAAGATGCGGCCTTGCAGTTAACCCCCTCAAAACAGAGCTGGTACTCTTTACAAATAGAAGAAAAATACCTACTTTTGAGTTACCAAGACTAAATAAGACCCCTCTTAAGATCTCTGATCAAGCCAGATACCTGGGAGTGATCTTAGACAAAAAACTAAATTGGGGTCCTAATATACAAGAAAGATACAAAAAATCTATGATAGCACTGTATTCGTGTAACAGGATTTTTGGCAAAAACTGAGGACCAAATCCCAAAATCATCCTGTGGATGTATACTGCCATTGTAAGACCTATCCTATCTTATGGCAATTTGGTCTGGTGGAAGGCGCTGGAAAAATCCACGCATTTAAAAACCCTAACCAAAGTACAAAGATCAGCCTGTATTTGCGTAACTGGTGCAATGAGAACTATACCAACCGCGAGCTTGGAAGTAATCCTCAACCTCACACCTCTTGATCTCTATGTTCAAGAAGCGGCAGCAAACAGTGCACTTAGACTAAACCAGTGTAATGTCTGGAAAAACAGCCAAACAGGACACACACAGATCTTATCGCGATACGCAGAAAACAACATCTGCACGGATTACATAACTCCATACCTTGACTTTAAAAAATCCTTCACAACCAGCTTCCCCAATAGACAGGATTGGGAGAATGAAACACCTTACCTGAACGAGACGTCTATATCAATCTATACCGACGGTTCAAAAATGGAAGTTGGAACAGGGGCAGGTTTCTTTTCAGAAAGCCTAAAACTTGCCAGTTCATTCAGACTTCCAAATCACAGCAGCGTCTTCCAAGCCGAGATCTTGGCAGTTACAAACGCTGCAAAACAGGTGTCCATGATGGCGCTATCACATGCTGATATCACTTTTTTCATTAATAGCCAAGCAGCAATAAAAGCGATTTCTGTCACTCTTGTCAAATCAAAGCTTGTTTCTTGCTGTCGAGAAGAGCTAAGGGTTCTTGGCACGCAGCATAACGTTAGACTCTGCTATGGGTTCCCGGTCATAGTGGTATACCGGGAAACGAAAAAGCGGACGAACTAGCGAGGAAAGGATCAGCACTTGATAAATCAATCAGGATTCCACCCTGTGAAATGAAACAGATCATTGGTAACAAAATAATGCGAAAATCCAATGAAAGATGGGAATGCCTAGATTTCTGTGTTACTTCCAGGAAACTATGGCCGAAATATGAAAAGAAAGAATCTGAAAAGCTGCTATCATTGAATAGACCTTCATTGCGAATGCTTATCAGTATCATAACTGGACATAACCTACTAGGTTATCACAAAAAGAAAATGGGTCATTGCACCGATGACCTATGCAGAGGATGCAATGACGAAGATGAACATGAGGACACAAGTCACTTCCTTTGTCAATGCCCAGCACTCTGCCATACTAGGAAAAAATTTCTAGGCAATTACTTTTAAATGAACTAGAAGAATTATCAGACGCTCCAAAAAGCAGCCTGTTAAACTTCACTAAGGCCACAAAATGGTTAAATACTGAACAGACATAAAATCATAGGTTTCTAGGACGTTACAATACGCCAGGGTATCACAATGGATCTACATTGATCTAAGTGTGACGGATATAAGATCAACCGTCAGCCCATTTTACCTAACCTAACCATGCCGATTCCAAATGGCTTAGTTAGATAGCGCTTTTCGTGACAGTTATTTTCACTCTCGGAGGACTAGAGTGGAAAGGTGACATCCCCGGGAAAGGCGACATCCGTGACGTTTCGACAAACCTCCTACGTACGCTACCAGCGCCAAGTTTTGCTTATCAGCTTCCCAAAAAGCCGTGAAATTCGTTCACGAGAAAATCGAATCCATCGTGATGAATAAAAAAAAGGAGTATTAGAGAAATTATTTACTTTGTAAATAAATTATTTACTGTAAAATCAGCTACTCCAAAAATATTCGTCAAGTTGAAATTTATATTTGAAATAAATTATTATTATTATTATTTTCGACGAAGTTTACATTACAAATAAACCGATATGGTAAATATTGTTCAACGATTCGACCAGAACGCCGTATACCTAATAAATTATAGTAACAGAGATAGGAAACAGTCGTTTTATTTGAATTAATGTCGTTTTCCATTGGTTTCACTCGGGGAAGCACTAATTTTTAAAACCAATGGAACACCTAAAATTATTTCTATTCAGTTTAACGTAATTTCCTTTGTGTGTGTGAAACACCTATGGCTCTTAAAAAATATTCCTTGAAGAAAATTTTCTTTTTGACATTTGAGTAACATGTGTTAGTGCTTCTGAGTCGATTCTCACTTCAAATCGAGAAACGGCTGTCACTCCTCAGAATCATGAGAAGCGATCTTTTTGCAGTGTGAACTATGGAACGGTTTCAGAATGCTTCTGGACGCTCCTGAACGGTTCTTTTCGTAAAATGGAAAGTGACATAAGTTTCAACACTGTGTTTTTAGGAAACAGTTCTTCAACTGTCAACTGCCCTCCATTATCTTTTTGCCCGCAAACCGTTCAACAAATCCACCAGTAAAAACATCATGCTCAATAGCTCCATACCTACATATGTATGTATAAGTCTTTAAGTACATATACTTATACATGTACACATATGTGTATAATATTCATATGCATGTACAATTATTATATTTACATATATTTATTTTTAAATTATTTAAAGTTTGATTTATTATCGACTTTCATTGATAAATCAATATTTTTGAATGATCAAAATATCAACGTTTGCGTTAACGATAGCAAAATTGCAAACGAATTACTGGCTGAAATGGGTGTTCATATAGACTGCTATTATACGGTGCAATTTGTTGCACGAAACTGTTCGAACACCATAAGTGCAAAAGAGAACGAAAGTTCGAAAAACAGATATGGACAATGTGCTACCGTGTGTCGCATGGGTTATGGTTTCGTGAAACAGCTTTGACGTTTCTCTTTGGGTGGGTTCGAGAACCTATCGGATAGCCTATTTCGGAAAGCCAGATTGCTGCAGACAACAGCTGTGAAATATTAAAATTCGACTTTTGAAAATAGAAAAACATTTAAAATATCATTGCTAGATGACTATAACTTATTTTTTTTCAATTTCCCATTCGTTGTAAAAGACTCTTATGCTGAAATAAATGCACACCAAAACAAAAAATCAACATTAAAAGAAATAAAAATAAATTTTCTACCAGCTGATCACTTGATTAGAAAGGTATACCAAAAATACTCGGATACCTTTAGATAGCTTTTTCGTTGAAATGGGTGTGTGACTCTGTTAAAAGTTTAACACGAAAACAACAACAGCTATCCGGATACGATTCTCGAACGCCCCCTTTGTCTTTGTTCGTGTTTCTGTTTATTCTGTTTCATTTGGTTCAACAATAAGTAATAATACTAATAATAATGACTTTTTTGTTTTTCAATTGCCAATAAAAGAGGTTTTGAAGCAACCAGGCACTACTAGATAACTATTTTTCCCCAAAAATAAAAACACCGAATGAAAGATAAAAGAGAAATGTGAAACTAGTTTCATGAAGCTGGATTTCATCATGTAATAACACTTGCGACACGGGATGACAGAACAAAGAAGAATTCGAAGTAGTTTCGTGCAACAAAGTGCACCGTATAATAGCAGTCATACATATTTCATTCATTAATTATGAGAGGAAGAGAGCAAGAAAATGTGTGTTCGCACCTTAAAAAAATTTGTAAAAAAAGGACTGGTAGGTTAGAGCCCTAAATTTCGCCGTGTTCACCTGTTCAAATTTCACCAGATTATTTTTCCTTCGCATAGGTTTGTCTCTTTTTAAAACTGTCAACTTTTGACATGTGTCAACTGTCAAGTCGGTGCGGAGTGCTCAAAAAACATACGTAAATACACCGAATGCGGCAACTGCTGAAACTTTTCCCGAATTTGATAAACTATCGGTCACGTACTATGAATTTATTCACACAAATCCTGAACCCTATCACTGGTCTTTCCGAGTGGGAATCTAAAGGTGATGACTACGACTACCATCAAGAGGTTGCCAGAGCAGCATTTGCTGACATGCTGCACGATACCGAACGAAATCAAAAGTATTATGCTGCTTTGAAGAAAACTATCCGGCAACTGCACGAATTGGGTAAAGAGGCACATGTACTCGATATTGGCACTGGAACAGGCATCCTCTCAATGATGGCTGTCAAATCTGGAGCTGACACTGTAACTGCATGTGAAGCTTTTATGCCAATGGCTCATTGTGCTGAAAAAATTATGTTTGCGAATGGGATGGGCGACAAAATAAAATTAATCAAGAAACGGTCCACGGACATCCAAGTGGGATCAGATAAGGAAATGTCTCGAAGGGCAAACGTCCTGGTCACAGAAATTCTCGACACCGAATTGATTGGCGAGGGTGCAATTGGAATATACAACCACGCTCATAAGCACTTGCTAACAGAAGATTGCATCCTAATTCCTTCAACCGCTACGGTTTATGCACAAGTGGTGCAAAGTCCGTTGGCTGGTGCTTGGAACCGAACTAAAATTATAGCAAACCTAGATGGGAAAATATTGTTAGATACTCCGAAGTCCATAGAAAACTGCAAAGGCGAGGCTGGAGTTCATGATATGCAACTGAGTCAACTGCCTATGAATCAATTCTGTCCTATTACAAAACCCTCACCGATATTTGAGTTCAACTTCAGCGATCCAAAGGGAATGGCAACTGATCGGTTCATAAACCTTAAAATGCAATCAGAATGCAATGGCTCTGCCGACATGGTCCTATTCTGGTGGTCCATTAATATGGACAATGAAGGTGAAATAGTTCTTAGTTGTGCGCCCTATTGGGCACATCCTGATCTAATAGAGCTTTCCAAGAAAAAAGACTCCAAAACTCCAGTTCAAAATGTGGTACCTTGGAGGGATCATTGGATGCAAGCTGTGTATTACATTCCCAAACCGTTCAATTTACAGTTTCATGAGGACTTTGTTCTTAGCGCTAATCATGATGAGTATTCGTTTTGGTTTGATGCATGGCCAGCAGTAGAAAAAGAACGAAGAGTAAAGAGGCACTCATGTACCTGTAGCTTACACATGACATACTCGCGTAGCAGAATAGGGCAAATGAATCACAGTGTTCGAAACAAAAAATATATTAAATTCCTCGAGGAAAATATTGACAAATCGTCAGTTGTACTTTCGATATCTGATGGGTCATTATTAGGTCTTTCCTCAGCAAAATTAGGAGTCAACTCTGTAACGTGTGTTGAGCCACACCGTTTTTCTAAAAACTTAATAGATTCCTACATAAAGGAAAACCAACTCGACAATGTGAAAATTGTAGGGAAACTGGACGAAATCGAAAATATCGATCAAATCACTCATCTATTTGCAGAACCATATTTCATAACTTCAATTCTACCTTGGGATGGATTTTACTTTGGAACATTGATATCAAAAATCAAGGATCAGCTGAGAAAAGATGTCAAGATCTGCCCACATTCTGCAAAAATTTATGCAATTCCAGTCGAATTCATCGACCTTCAAAAAATCCGCGCCCCTCTTGGCATCTGTGAAGGTTTTGATTTAGGAATATTCGATCAATTGGTAGATGTAAGTATAAACTTTAGTGTTTTGAATTATATTTCCCATGTTTTGTCATTGTAGACCTCTTCCCTCCTCGCAGATGCAATAGTTGAAGCCCAACCTCTGTGGGAATACCCATGCAGAGCCCTTGCAAAGCAAACTGAATTGCTTAGTGTTTCGTTTGTAAATTTTAACGAGGATAAAACATGCAACGGAACAATAGCCATAGAAGAGTGAGTTTCCTCTCATTGTCAAAAATTAATGCTTGAGGAACATTTTGAATTTTCAGAAGCGGATCGTGTAATGGTGTTGCTCTTTGGGTTGACTGGAGTATTGACGGTAGTGAAAGCCCTAGATCGATTGTCACAACAGGTCCTTCCCAACCAATTACTGTAGGAGATTATGTGCAATGGGATATGTTTGTCAGACAGGGAGTCCACCTTATGCCTGAAGGAAAAGTTGTCGAAAAGGAAAATAGTCGAGTTGAATGGCATGTTACTTTCCGACCGTTGTCGGGAGAGATTAAATTTAATTTTAAGCTTTCATAGAAATGGACAACAATATGCTAAATATATAACACGAATGCTAATGTAGATGTCTGTCTTGTTTGTGAAACTTTGCTAACTAACATCACTTGTCATTTTCAAATAGTAACTTATTAGGTATGTTTTAGATATGATAGAGAGGTTTTGGGTGGCGGTGTTGCCTTCTCAACATAGAAATCAATTATAGCTTACTAGCTAAAACTAATGCTAATGCTATTGGGGCAATTGGTGTCGAATTGGTTTTACAAAACTCCAATATGCTCAAAATTTATTCAATCTATTTCTCCGGCGGGAGATCAAATAAAACGAGCATTAAAAACAATACTTTAAATACGAACGAAGATAAGTAATGACTAATTTATAATATGCAGTTACTTTAATTGCATACACCAACAAGGGGTTCTTTCAGGTCAAGCCGAATGCAACAATTTGCTTGATTTCACGATGAGATATCCTATTACACACATATGTTAAGTATCCAAATAGTCCAAAGTTTATCTCTGCCAGAAGAAGATCTTCACAGATTCTTTTTCGTTCAAATATTCCACCCTGTTTTACGACCCCTACTACTGATTATCTCCCTGTTCACTGTGATACAACACTTAGTCCAAATTTATAAAATTGGATCTAGACTTTAAGAACTTAAATTGGAGCTCATATCGGTTTTACTTTAATTAGAGAATTCGTCATACTCTATGTTAGATAAAACCGTTACATGTTGTGAATACAACTGAGGAGTATACCAGAAGGAGACAGTGTGTAATCAGAAGAAATGCGCTAGGCCCCGGGGATCCGCCCGCTCTGTTGCGCCACCCTATGTATATATGTATGTTTCGAATTTAATATTACTACTCCTCTCCTGAAACTTTTCAAATACAGCACATTCTCATTTAATTAAATTAGTAATTAACATGCAATAGACCGAAAAATTGGTAATTTCTATTCACAGAGATACAAACTATTTTCTCTGTTTGTATCTACCTTGTTTCTATGGCCTCTACTTGTTTGTTTGTTAGATTTACAAGGAAACGCGATTTATCATTTATCACAAACTGATTCTCAATAACTTTGTTTAATCAATATACACTTATGCCGTCACTTTCAATTTTCTCTGTTTCACATAGTTAGTCTTGCTTTTTATATTGTAAAACTTTGGTTTTGAATTTATTAAATTTAAGCGAAAACAAATGGAATCGCAGTCGTTCGTTCAAAAAGAGAAACAGCACCTTGGTCTGGCTGATTGGCATTCTCGGGTAAACCAATTGAGAAATGTCGCAAATGCACGTCGAAACGATGCTTTTGATTTGCGACACTCGTGTCGAACACTTCGTAATGAAACTAGAATCGAGTCCCATTGGAGTAATTATGAAACTAACGAAGCTCTGGAGGGAAGGTGGGATCTCAAACATTTAAAAGCTATAAACCCTTTTTACATATGTGGTCAATTTTTTTTTTTTAGAATTGCTGAGCTCAATCGTTGGCGCACAACAATTCAAAAGACATATGAACGAATAATCCAAGAATGCAATTTACTTAAAGAGGAAACCGCTTCAACGGAACGTGAACTAGAGTCGATGATAACACCGCTTAATGTCGTTACCGAATGTTTGAACATGCGTGACAGCCGACTTGGTTCCGAGTTGACATACGACGATGCTGATACTGAGCTTAAAAAAGAACTCGCGGTAATTGAAAGCAACCAAAGATTATTGAGAGAACAATGCCAATCTGCATGGGAAAAATTGAATCGTCTAAAGGAGGTCGAAGAAGAAATAGTCACACACTTAGAGCATAAAATAAAGGCTGAAGATCTTGATGTTACCCAACTGGAAATGGACAAACTTTCATCAGATATCGAATTCAAGCACAACCCAACAAGACATCCAATTGAGTATATACAAACAGATACCATTCATCTTAAGTTCCTTTACATTGAATTACTTTGTTTGTAGATCTTTCACCTATCAAGGTTGGCTGGAAGCCACAAAGAATCTCAAGCAAATGGCTGAAAATGAATTATCTGACACCTATTGTGTAAGGGAGTCTCTGTTTGTATGCCGTGAAAAGTCTAGAAACATTTTACACTCTCAGCAAGATAGGACGGAACATTCTATTCGAAAGAGAATTTTCGAAACTCAGCGTGCTCGTAACGAGCTCGAGTGGCAGAAGCTTAAGGTATTTTTTCACATCTCCAATATATTTTCAATTCACAATTTCGCTATGAAATTACTTAGATGAAAGAAGAAATGGAAAAGTCGCTTTTTGAGGTAAAAAACCTAGAGCAAGCTTTGGAGGATAAGACCAATGCACTGAAACTGGCTGAAACTCGACTTGAGAATCGTACTGAACGCATTGGAATTGAAAAATGCCTCGATGACCCATATGATAAACTTTGCGTTGAGGTATCCAAAATACAGTCGATACGTAGAAGTCTTCAAAATAAGATCGATGATGCGCAGACGAATTATAGCTTGTTGGTAGGACATGAAAGAAAGATCGACATTGACTTGGAGAACAAGCAACATTCACTTATGACTGATATTCGAGCCATAGACTTGAGGACTCCCTTGAGGAACGGCGAATTTGGTCAGGTTTCAATAGTGCAATCTGCACAAACTGAGCGCAACATAAAATTGACAAAAATGGAAGATGAAATTCCGAAATATTAAACACTATTGTATTTGAAAGAATAAATAATAACTTGTTTATCAAAAAGAATTTGAATTATTTTGAGATACTTACATTGTAGGTTACGTAACTTTCCTTGTCACAAATTAGATATCACTTTTGAAATAAATAAAACTTTATTATCATATTCACGGTTTTTATTTAAAAACAAATATGTCTTCTTCTGCAATGGTTTCCAACCACATCCGGATGTCAGACTACGAAAAATCAATTGCATTCAACTTCACGCATATGCGAAGAATTTGCAAACAAATGCGGCGAATTCACACATATTTCTTTCCAATTGCGAAAATTCGAAACCAGTTGAAAAAACACACACATCCACACTGCACCAACTACAACTAGTCAGTTGCTCAGTCAGTGCTGTTTTGCCGTTTAGATTTTTTCGTTGAAAGCGTAAAAATTACGCCACTTCAAAGTAAAATACTTGCATTTATCTAAGTATAAATTCATATTCAATAAAAACTTTATCTTGTTTCTGCAACGCCAAATCTTTTAGTTGCGGTTGAAATTTAATTGGTCAAACTAAATTTCATTTATAGAAAATCGAAGGTGTACACGGCGAATACGAAAAGAACATTTTTTTTTTATTTGAAGGGCCACCACCACTGGCGTAGTCTGTATGCTAGAAAGAGACCCGTCACATCGACGAGCGGAACAAAAATAGCAAAACCACAATGGCGAACCAACCTAGCACCGGTGTTGGTAAGAAATTAAATTAATTTTCTTGTTGTATTTCAAGCACTTAAATGGAAAATTTTAGACAAAACATTAGCTCCAAAATGTTTGGAATTAAATTTTGTTTTGTAAAGATAGTGAAAGGAGGCAATTGCCACAGAAAAGTCGTTTCGAAAATCTACTTGTGTCGTCATGAAGTCGAACAAAACCCTGCCTCAAAGTGCAAATGTCAATTTTTCGTTTCGGAATGATGATCATATTTTTTTTTTCTCCAATAATTTTTCTGATTTGGATTTGCATTAATTTTTCGAATGTTTTTTTGTTAGATGATTGTCTCAAAACAACATTGGAAGTGTGTTTGTTGAAATATTGCTGCTGCAACTTGAACCGATGTGTTTTAATGGTCAAGTGAAGTCTTTTTTTTTTTTTCTTAATGACCACAATAATTGATGCATAGGTATATACTTTTTTTTAATTAGATTAGCATCACAAATTGGAAACCAATTTTATGATAGATAATATGAGGGATTCAAAATTGGAATCACAGTGTTGAAGCATCCTTTTATTTTTTGAATTTCGAGCTATTGTAAGTTTGTTGATGTGGAATGTTTCGTGACCTGAGGATGAGACTACGCTTATGTCACACTGAAAACCTACTTCAGGAATGTGACAAGGGCAGTACTAATAGTTATAATAGTTATTATTATTCCAAGTTCCATTAAAGAGTCGTTCGGTGTTGTAAACTTATTCATTTAATCAGACAGTATAGATAAATAAATAGGGTGGCGTAACAGAGCGAGGAGCCCCAGGGTCTAGCGCGTTTCTCACACTTGTCACTTGTAAGGGAATGGAGGGGACCTACAATCTTCTGCCGGTTCCGAACGGCTAATCGAGAAAGCGCTTTTTATGGTAATGAATTTACTAACATAGGACTTGGCAATTCCTCGCGAAAGGCGATACTACCCGTGTTAAAACATTTTTGTCTCTGTTGGGATTCGAACCACGAACCTCTGGTTGAACAGCAGTCATGATAACCATCACGCCACGGGTACCACAGCACAGTATGGTTATCAAAACTTGTAAACGTTGCCTTGAATAACTTTTGAAGGAGTGAATTTGTCGAAAAATGATTAGAAATCTTTTTTGTAGAGCAACTAATTTTCTATGAAAATATGTATCGCTCATCCCGGCACTTTGCTTCTACACCGAAATATAAAATTCCAAAGTTTATAAGTTTTTTAAACAATTTGTATGGGAAATGGAGGTCTGCGATGAGAGACCTCTAAATATTAATATTAAGAGCTCTCCTTTTAACAGGCATCTTTCTACACCTCCTCGAAGGTATAAATGGAATTTTTTCCTTGTTGAAAAAAAAAGTAGTCACTTTTTTTGAACCAGGTTAATATAATTATATGCACAACACAATGTAAAGGGTTTTTCTAACTCTATTCAAATTTGGTCTTCCTTTAATCATTTGTTATGTTCGATTTGTTTATTTAGTATGAGTTGCCCTCTGCATAAGAATTTAATAAATATGTAAAGACTTCCTCTATTTATTAAAATATATTGTGGAATTTGAGATTAATACCTACACCATTTTTCCGACTTAGCTACGATACGTTAAACTGAATTTACGTACTAATTGACTAGCTATTTAAGGCGGTGTTCTTCTACTTCTTTTGAGTTGGAAGTTTTAGTTATTTAGTAGCTGATAATGTGCCTCCATTAACTGCACCAATATGCTGTTTATAGTAATGGTTTCTCTTGAGACAAGTCAGCTTTTAGAAGAGCTAGTAACACCAGAGACAATAATTACCTGCAAAGCCCTGCAAATGTTTGTTTGACTTGCACTGCCCCTAGAAATGCTATGTAACTCAAATAAGCCGTGTTCGTTTACTGCAAATTATCACGAAATAGAAATGTGAATTTCACAGAAAATCAGTCAAATCAGTAGTGAGAGTTGTGCAGAGAAGATAGTGAAAAATTTTCGCCACCAAGATTTCTGTGGACATAAATCGTGCAAACAATAAACAAATACATACAACAATTGTCAACTAAATGTTTTTCAAGCGTTGCGTTGCTGTGATTGTTTTGCATAAGTCGTTTTTTTTTTTAGTTTTTGCGCAAAATGTCTCTTTTTGAGAAAATTTTTGCCACACTCCTTAAAATAAGACTGTTTCTGTGCACAAAATAAAGACACAGGCCTATCATCTATCAATACACAGTGTTCATTTACTTACTTAGGTGGGCTTTACAGTTCGGGGTGAACCTGGGCCTCTACCAATATCCTTCCGACTTTGATTTCGGTCGAGCTCTCTCCAGTTTTGCACTCTAAGTCGGTTGAGGTTTTTTTCCACTTGATTGCGCTACGTAAGATGAGGTCTTTCCCTTCCGCGATTTCCCTGCAATGTGCTTTCGAAAATCCGACGAGCCAAAGCGTTTGGCCCAAGCGGTCGTAGTCCTGCGATGCGTACTCTTTTGGCTATATGCCCATGTCGCGGTACAGCTCGTTGTTGTAAAACGACCAAGGGTTTCCTCATCCGCTTTCGATTAGGTCCATGCTTCCACATCGTAAAGCAGGGCTGGGATGATCAACGTCTTATACAGTGTTACCTTGGTTTTTCTGGAGAGGGTTTTGTTTCTCAATTGCCTTCTGAACCCAAAGAAGCAACGGTTGGCAAGAGTTATTCTCCGTTTGAACTCCGCACTGATGTTGTTTTCCGTGTCTATCGGATCCTAGGTAGACGAAGTTATGTCGGTCTTTTGTGACGTTTTGTCCAATTCGTCGATGTTCTGTGTCCTTGTTTGATGACACCATATATACTTCGTTTTGCCCTTATTAATTATTATCAAACCCATTAACACAGTCTTCAACACAGGTAGAAAAGGTAATTGTTTTGGTGTTCAATAAGAAATTTTCTGATCTTTATGTTCTTTTTTTGTGTTGAATGAGCTCCTCTAGAACAGTTTGAACAGCATTTCCTCGACATCTCTTTCAGCAAGGCCCAAGCAACGTGGGGCAGATCGTTGGTAAGCTTACCAGGCAATCTTCAGCTTTCCTCCCTGACAATTTTTTGTTTTTTTTGGAAATATTCTGTGAATGTCGGTTTGATTAAGTTTGACACGACCCCCGAGCAACTCCATGGAGGCCATCTAGTTTTTTATACAATGCATCAACATTGAACAAACCGCATTGGCTCCTTTGTTAGGAATGTGTTCGTGATGCAACGTAAAAAGTTGATTTGCTCTTTTTAATTCCCTGATACCAAACTAATGCATTTTTTTAAATCCATTGGTGCATCAAGGTATTCAATGTTTTTTCTACGTAAAGTTGTTGCGGATACCTGAAAGGGTACCTGAAAGAATTAACAAAAAACAAATAAACACAAAACGTAAATGAAAGATGTATGACTTTATGTTTACCGAAGAAAGAAAACAAACTCCTGCGATGGAGATGGAAGGGGTGATATAATTTTGGAGGTTGGTGCACTTAGGAACTTAGGTAGAGTCCTAGCCTGAAATAAAGAGGAAAAGAAGTAAATTTAATGAAAAATAAAGGGGTTAATCATAGAAAATAAATTAGAAACTTAAATTGAAAACTCATGTGGGTTGCAAGATGATGACAGCCATATGCCATATGAAATATTTTTTTTGCTAGTGGGACGTCAGAACATAGAATTAGACGTCACAACATCGCATTCTGCTTGACGTAAGAGGTACCATCTAGGGGGAAATAAAGAAATAAAAACAAAAATAATACCAAAGAGGAAAGGGAAACAAAAACAAATATTCAAAAAAATTTTCAAATACCAATGAGTGGACGGATTAGGGATCGCCTGTTCCGAAAGATGTGGGAGGAAGAATGGGATGATGGTGTGATTCCTGATCATGCCCATGACCGTAAGCTCAAGATATCACACAACAGTTTGAGCTAGTTGTGTCTTAGATCTGAGGGAGTAATGATCAAATACTCTACTCCGCGTAAACTACAGCCCGAGCATTAAGTCGTGTAGTATTTAGTACAGTACCTATAAGATACAATGTGACAGTATTATACTTAAGTAAAATTGAAGACTTATTTTTTTTTTTTGTTTAAAAGTTGAATGATAAATCATATATAGATATATATACCATAATAGATTAAAGGTAATTTGAAAAATAATTAGATGGTTTACTTGGTGAAATTCTAAAGTTGTAGTGTGTCATAGATTTGTATAGTACGGGAAAAATCTAATTCGTGCAAGGTGGACTTTTAATGTCCGAAAGAAAGAGTTTAGCTGCAGCAGCACAACATAGTGGTGAGTGTATAGTGTAGTAAGAAACATATGAGAAAATAAAGTGAAAATTATAAATTAGAGTCAAGTAATGAAAAGTCTGAATTCTATACTAGGATATCCAGACCTCACCAGGATCGGGTGTACTGACACCTTAAGGAACCTCACGGCCAAACAGGGCAACAGTTCACTGGGGCAGACCATTCGAACCCGGTCAACTGAGGGATGTTCAGAACTGGCATAACTCGCTCCAGAGCCCAAGAAATAACTTACCATAACAACACAAAAAAATAAGGTCGCAGTGAGTCTGGGTATCCCCAAAAAAAAATAAAAAAAGAAAATTTTTTTTTGTATGTTGTACGTATTATTAAAATCCGTGCTAGTGCATACGTATAAGCTAAGCAATCGAAATCGCTACTTACCTATATACATATATACTTCCCCTAAGTTCTCGGAAGAGAGAACGCAGCTGGAGGAGGAAAAATTCGTCAATTTTTTTTATTTATCTACCCTTTGATAGTACAGATGCTATCAAGGTTGAGATACGTGAGGCTGAATAGACCAGAACATGTTTTTTTTTATCTAAAAGGGCTACATTTCGTTCAATTAATTATTAATTTAAATAACTTCCTTTATTGTATTTGTAAGTGATAGTTGATTTTTTTTTCTTTTTTTTTGTTCCGCGTTAAGTGTTGAGTGGGGCTGGTACATGTTAAGCCTCCATTAACCAGGAACGTACCTATAACTTAGAGCTCTGGTTAGGTAGGATCCTTGAGTTTTTTTTTTGCGCAAATAGGGGTATAAAACAAGATACCCGACTAGAAAAAAAAGGAAGAAAAATTTGCATGTCGCAAATTTTTGATTTTGAAATTTCATTTTGGTTTTTTTTTTGTTTGTTCAATGATAGTTTCCTAGTTATAGTCACTTAATTTTGTAGAGTTAAAGTACTTAGATGTAGCCTTAATTTTTTTTTGAAGCACAAAAAAAAAAACACGATAACGACCAGAAACAAGTCAATAAATGTTCATCAATTCATTAAATGAATAAATCGGCTTTTTCCTGGCACATGATTGATACCATGTACTACAGATAAATTTCGATATTTCAGGGGTGTAGAAGGTGAGTAGGTGGCTTTGGTGAAAATGGTGTGACAGATGGATGAAATCCATCATCGAAGGGAAGTTTTATCGAGGCCATAAAATTTCAGGTTGGGTGGGTATGGGCCTAGCTGCGTTCCATCTGCAGCTCTCTTGGTGTGGTGAACGTCCGTCCGCTATTCCTTATGTGTTTTTCCATTTGGCCTGAATTTTTTTGTTGCTGGTGAGGTCGTTTCTTGGGGGCAAGATCCCCCCCATTCCGACGAGTTAAGCCGCGCTTAGCAAGCAGGCCAGTCCTCAAGAGCGATACATTCCCCTACCTTTCAATCTCCAATCCGTTTCCTTACCTAATTTTCCTTTTCCGGTCACCTCCTTATCCCCTCCACTCCCACTAGCTGGCAACAAAATGGCGCCCAACGTATTTAGTCCTTGTCTTTCGTCCTTTTTCAAACAAATTTTCACCCGGTGCTTGCTTTAAATTTTTTTGTTACGTATGTCTTCACTTAGAAGGTCTTTACGTACTAAGTTGAATTGCGACGTAGACTAAGAAAGTTGAAAGCGACCACCGAAAATTTAGTTTGAAACCCCTATCCTATATATATATATATCCTATCCTATCCTTTTAAATAACTTCATTTTGCTTCCCTTTCAAAAAAAAAAAAAAAAAAAAATTTGTTTTAAAAATTTTTTTTTCCAAGTTTTTCTTCAAGTCTTTTTGTAGCGTTTTAAAACAGTGGCCATGTTTGACGAATAGTCAAATATCGATGCACTGTTTCAAAACCATAGTTTAATGGTAACTCATTAATCACTCTAAAGTCACGTTTATCTCCCCGTTTCACGTCTTATAGCTAAGTCCTATAGACAGGCTTTAACTGCGGGAACGGGAGATAAACAGTGCAATTTATTTTTTTTCCTAAACTATTTCACCATACCAAGAGATTTTTATGATCGTCCGTCTGCAGTCTTTTTAATATCAAATATTCGAAATAAGTCACACCAAGTAACTTTCACCGAAGACTACTCCCGGAAACACCCCGATACACTACGCATACAACCAACACAAAAATTTAAACTTTTTTTGATTATTCAAAAAAAAAAAAAAAAAAAAACCCACATATATAAATAGACATAACCACCGCTTAATCTATTCATTTTCAAATCACTAATTGACGTTTGAACTATTCGCATATAAATCTAATAATTTATGTTCTTAGTTCAAGCACTACCTAATACTATTGTTGTTTTCGTTTGTTATTTTCATATTTATTTTATAAACATTTTTTTTCAGTCACCATATATATGCTATCATTAGTAGCATTTAAACTATAAACTGAGAAAAAAAAAAAAACCTGATTTTGATTTTTTTTGTTTATTTATTCTTCATTTTCATTACCTAAAATTACTTTTTTTGCTATTACATTTACTTTTTCTATATTTTTTTTTCTTATTATTATTGAAAGTCTTCAGTCTAGCAAGACTTCTTTCGTTTTTTTTTGTTGTTTAGTATTTGTTAATCATGTTGGTCTAATACCTACACTCTTACTACTTATTAATCATATTTATTAATCATATTTTTCTAAACTACACCTACACTCTTACTACTTCCTTAACAAGAAAAAATATATATAGCTATACAAAGAATAAAAATCAACACGAATTCCCCTTACACAGATCAAAAACAAAATACAGAATTTAAAAAGATACCTTAAGTTAAATACCTTAACTCCGTTCCAATTGCGCGATCCAGGTAGTGTTAGTAATATCCTTCGAAGTCGTAACCGCCAAGATGAATTCTGAAAATGAAGAAAGCATTAGAAGGCAAATAAGAGATGCGGACATAGAAGGAAGTAAACGAGTCACCCGGTCGACTAATAAAGAAATGCCAACTAAGGGTAAGGTAGTACACTCTCCTCGCACTTCTGACGTGAATTATAGATCCTTATCCGAACACACGGGGGTACCTATAGATAGCTCAGGTAGGCCAGCCGATTCAAGGTTGAGCAATATGTCCAGTGAGTCCATAAGCGCACCGTCTTACAGTAGTTTAAGTGAAATGGGTGCAGCTGGTTTAGATCCCAAAGGCAGCGGAGGTTCTTTAGACCAAACCGTAAGACCTGCTGCAGCTCGACGTGATAGTTTGAGGCAGTCCCTAGAAAACTCAGGTAGTTTAAATAACCTTAGAAATATTTTTGAAGGCAGAACGAGCTTACCGGCGATGGGAAGTAGGGAACGCTTGTTAATACCCGAAGATCTCAAAGCTTACATAAATTTGTCGATTACGCAGGGGTTGTCGTCACATCAAACCTCCCTGCGCAAAGAGTTAACATCGTCATTGGGTGAAATGAAAGCGCAGCTGAATGACTTTATGCAAGAGCTGACTCGTTCAGTTCGTGTAACAGCTGACACTAGCCCGCCAGGGGTGGACAGGTCACAAGGTCCACCAGCTGCAACTCTGTCAACAGCACACCATCTTCTTCAAAATGGTTCTCACGGTAGGAATTGGTCGCAGCCCGGCCAGCAAAATAGGAGATTCAATCCTGAAAATTCAAGAAGAGGGTTAGATAGGGGGCCACAGCAGGCACAATATTCGGAAGTACCTTTTTATCCGCAGGGTATGTATTCAATGCCACAACACCAAGGTAGACATCCTCACGGTCCTCCAGATGGGAACTTTAGTGTTCGAGGGCCTATTAAGATAGACAAGTGGGGTCTTAAATTTGAAGGTCAGCCGGAAAGTCTCACTGTGGAAGACTTTATCTTTCGGATAGAGACGCTGCAAAGGCAGTATGAGTATCCTTGGGCTGAGATCTTAAGGGATTTTCATTTGCTTCTCTCAGGACCTGCTCACGAGTGGTACTGGCAATTTCAGCGACACAGCTACAGACCGGACTGGTCGATCCTAAAGGACGCGCTGATGCGTCAGTTTAAAAATGCTCGCTCGGACTTTGAGCTAATGCGAGACATTATGGATCGCAGGCAGGCTTCCTGGGAGAGCTCTGATGATTTCTTTGCGGCCATAAACCGTATAAGATCTCAGCTCAGTATCCCAATCCCGGAAATAGAGTTGGTACGGATTCTGAAAAGGAATTTGAATGAGAAAGTGGGGAAGTTAGTGTATCCAATGTCGATATTTACCATTGACCAGCTGAGGAACTCCTGTAAAGACGCCGAGACAGCATTTCCAAGAAGAGAAAGGGAAATGCCAAAGCCATACAAACCACTGCACAAGTTTGTGACGAACGAACTTCAATACGAAGAAAGTTCACATCAACCGACAGAAGACCAGCTCGCGGCACTTCAGTTTTCGGGGCAGCGCCCAAAGAACCACTTCCAAAAAGGCTCGGAGGTAACTAATCTTGTCTGTTGGAACTGCAAAGTCCCCGGACATACGTACTTTGAGTGTGAAGCGGACTTTTTAAAAATATTCTGTTTTAAGTGCGGACAGGAAGGTGTGAAGACTCCTCACTGTCAAAAGTGTAGGCCGGAAAACCGGAGGGGGAACGCGGGTTTTCAGGGGGAGCCGCGTTCGAATCCGCCGTTCAACCCCCAACAATAATAAACACCATTAATGAAGCCCTAGAGGCATATAAAGACGGTAGGATTAAGGTTCAGGGTAATGTAAAGGTGACGATACTGGAGCGACCAACCCCACTCCCTACCGATACTAGTAACGAGCCTCCAAAGAAACACAATATAAAGTCGTTACACACGCGAGTACGGGAATATCAACTAGCCCGTAAAAGAATTTACAACGAGGGTAACGCCCCGATATCGAGGAAGGTGCTTAAAGCTAGGGAACGGTACAGGAATCGAAGGGAAACAAGAGAGAGGATCGCGGCCACAAGGGTGGATACATCATCCGACCCCAGACCTTATGCTAAAATTAAAATAGGAGAAAAAATATTGTTAGGATTGTTAGACAGTGGTGCCAGTGTGTCCATTCTAGGTAAAAACTGCATGCAATTGATAGAGGAACTTAATATCGACATCATAACCTTTCAGTCTGGTGTCAAAACAGCTGATGGGAAAACCCAGTCAATTGTAGGCAAGGTAATCGTGTCTGTTGAATACAAAGATGTTATTAGTGACGTAACGTTCTACCTGGTACCAAGTCTAGACCAAGAGGTATACTTAGGGGTAGACTTTTGGAAAATTTTCAATATAGCACCAAACATCATCAGTTCCATTGAGGTGAATCAGGATCAAGAGGTAGAGGTGATGAGCGCTCACTTGTTAACTTCAGAACAACAGAAGCGACTGGAAGAAGTTAAGCAAAAATTCTTGAATTTTGACCGAGATGGGTTGGGAAAGACGAGGCTCATGGAGCATGTTATAGATACCGGGGAGGCAGAGCCAGTAAAACAGCGGCACTATCCTGTTTCTCCAGCGGTACAGACGATCCTTTACGAAGAACTAGATCGAATGCTAGACTTAGGGGTAATTGAGGAGAGCGAAAGCCCGTGGTGTTCTCCAGTAGTCCTTTTGCGAAAGCCAGGCAAAAATCGACTCTGCCTCGATTCTCGCAAAGTGAATGCACTGACGAAGAAAAATGCGAATCCGCTACCGCACATAGAGGGACTACTGAGTAGGCTCCCCGATACCGTATACATGAGCAGCATTGATCTCAAGGAAGCGTTCTGGCAAATACCGCTGGAAAAACAGAGCAGGGAGAAAACCGCTTTTGCCGTACCTGGTAGGCCTCTGTACCAATTTACAGTGATGCCGTTCGGTCTCTGTAACGCTGCACAAAGATTGAGTCAGTTGATGGATAAGGTCATCCCATCAAAACTTAGGGAACAAGTGTTTGTCTACTTGGATGATCTACTTATAATGGCCCCCGATTTTGATTCCCACTTAGCCCTAGTAGAGGAAGTAGGAGAGTGCTTGAGAAAAGCAAACCTCACCATCAACATGACCAAATCCAAATTTTGTTTCAAGGAATTGAAATATTTGGGGTTCATTGTTGGTGGTGGGAAATTAAGAACGGATCCTGCTAAAGTGGAGGCCATTGTAGATTTTCCGGTTCCAAAGAATCCTAGACAAGTTCGTCGGTTGCTGGGCTTAGCGGGATGGTACCGAAAATTTATCAAAGACTTTTCAAGTCTAACGGCACCACTGACTGATCTGCTGAAGAAAAATAATGAAAAGTTCAAGATGACCGAGGCTGCCTTAGAGGCATTTGAAAAACTAAAAATTTCTTTGACCACCGCACCCGTGCTTTCCCATCCCGATTTTAAGAAGAGGTTCTACATTCAATGTGATGCATCAGACTCTGGTATTGGAGCGGTACTATACCAACGAAACCATGAAGATGCAGAAGTACCTATTGCATTTTTCTCCCAAAAATTGAACAGGTGTCAGAGGAATTACAGTGTAACTGAGAGAGAGTGTTTGGCTGCGGTGAAGGCAGTGCAAAAATTTAGACCCTATGTTGAAGGAATGGAATTCACTGTCATTACAGATCATTCCAGCCTTCGATGGCTAATGAACATGAAGGATCTCAGTGGTAAATTAGCTAGATGGAGTCTCTTGTTGCAGTCCTATTCCTTTGACATCGAACACCGAAAGGGAGCTCTGAATGTGGTACCAGATACTCTCTCGCGGTTATACGTAGAAGCAATAGATGTGGTAGATGTGGCTCCTCTCATTGACTTGGAGTCGGAAGAATTTCAGTCCGATGAGTACAAAAGCCTAATAGAGACAATCAAAGACAAAGCAGAAGAATTACCAGACCTCAAGGTAGAAGACGACTTTGTGTACAAACGAGCTCTGCAATACCAAAGAGACGAAGCCATGTTAGAACATGCTTGGGTAATGTGGATCCCTTCTGGACTCACCGAGTCCGTAATTAGTAAGGCTCATGATCCCCCACAGGCCGCTCACGGAGGCATGGAAAAAACCATAAAAAGAATCCGGCAGTATTTCTACTGGCCGAATATGACTGTGCAAGTTCGAGAATATGTTTCTAATTGTAACCTGTGTAAGCAAAGTAAAGCGTCTAACCAAATTTCTCGTCCCCCCATAGTAACTTCGTTTTGTACTGATCGTCCTTTTGAAAAAATTTATATAGACTTTTTGGGTCCATACCCCAGGTCCAAGTCTGGAAATACTCATGTTTTTGTTGTTTTAGATCATCTGTCCAAATTTGTGTTCCTTAAACCAATGTCTAAAGCATGCTCTTCAAAAGTCATTAAATTCCTACACGAAGACATTTTCAATGTATTCGGTGTGCCGAAAATTATACATTCCGATAATGGCAAACAATTTCTTTCCAAAGACTTTCAAAGTTTCATGCTTAAATATGGAATTAAACATTTCAAAACGGCCAATTACTCTCCGCAGTCAAACGCCTCAGAGAGAGTTAACCGTTCCTTAGTAGCAGCAATCCGCTGTTACCTAGATACTGACCAACGAAACTGGGACATTTACCTAAGTGACATTGCGTGTGCCTTAAGAACTTCAGTTCATAGTTCTACCGGTGTTACACCGTATTACGCATTGTTCGGAACGAACATGATCACGCACGGTAGCAGTTATGAACTGACACGAAGATTAGGAGGCGTCAATGATTCAGAAATCTTGACCATCCCTCGAAAAGACAGGTTGCAGTGCATACGCACGCAAATTAAAGAACAAATCCTAAAAGCAAACGAAAAATCTGCAAAAACCTACAACATCCGAACGCGTAAGATTAAGTACCTGCCCGGACAGGAAGTTTACCGCCGAAACTTTATCTTAAGCGACTCGTCTAAAATTTTGTCTGCCAAACTCTGTCCGAAATATGTCAAATGTCGAGTTCTTAAACAAGTAGGCAATCAATTATATGAATTAGAAAATCTTGGCGGAAAGAAAATAGGAATCTATCACGCCAAAGATTTGAAACAATAACATTCCTGAAAAGAAGAACCGGTCTCAACCAACAAGAGGCATATAAACCCTTTCTTCTTATTTCGTTACCAACTGGTACACTCACCCCGCCATTCCCAGGTATCAGATGAGTAAGTACGATTTAAATTAAAGTACAAACTCACTCCTGTGTCATACTGAATGTTTTTCTGTTTTCCTAATCAGACATGGTTAAAGCTTTATTAAGTGTCACCCCCTTTTTGTATAACGCTAGTTCAATTCGTACAAATTAACCTAGCATTCAAAACCTTACAACGAGGTGAAAGAAAACAATCAACATGGGTTGGTTCTAAGCATCAACAAATATTTATTAATCACATACAAGGTTAGGTACCATCAAACTACACTCAATAGTAAACAGGCATAATGCTTTTGCATTTACATTTGCGCCTATATACAGCCTTGGTGGGCAGTCACAAGGAATAACACTTATAGTATAGTTATTTATAAGTATGTGAGTATACCTACTCAACAAAAAGTACCTGAACTATTCTATTTAGTTAACCTACTGTGATACCATCAAACCTACTGTGATACGATCAAACCTAATGTGATACAACTATACCTACTGTGATGCAAGTATGCCTAACTCAATACAACTAGGTATACTGGAACCGACTGTGATTTTAAAACCCAACTGTGATACTTAGTTTAGTTTACATACCTACGTCTATGTCCTATTTATTTATTTATATGTTAATTTATTAAACTAGTCTATTCTAGCGATAAGGAAACACAATAAAAAAAAAAAAAAAAAAAAAAAAAAAAATAAAGAAAGCCTATTTATTCAGGCAGATACAAACACTTACTAATGTGAAATCCTTGATAGCCAAAAACTCCGCTGTTTCTGCTTATCCTAGTAGTTCATAGGCCCGTGCTTTGGTGTTGGTTCTTAATCCATATCCTGCCGGTAGGTCCAGTGTAGTAGTCCTGGATAGTTGCTTTACTAGAAAAAAAAAAGGGAAAACAAATGATCAACCCAACTGGCAGTCCGAAATATTGTGTACATACATACCTGCTTTCGTCTTTATCAAAACATATGGGATGCCAATGACCCCAGGGTACTAGGGCCATATGTTCTAAAAAGGTAGATGGATTGCAACACCCTTACTGCAAGTCAATCGACACTGCTGGCTATTGTTGAGAATAAGTAAAGAAAAAGAAATTATCAACCAAAACTGTTTCTGAGGGATATAAGTAGGTACTTACTTTCCGAAGCAAACATATGTTTGAGGTCAATGACCTCAGGAGGTTATGGTCGCTAGGTATATAAGTATGTACCGGCGATACGCAAATTTCGCTGCGAGGAATGTAGACGCTGAGTAGCAACAATCATCTGAAAAAAAAGGAATAGATAGTTTAGATATAAGACAAAACAAATATGAATAGGATATCTACCAGATAGGAAAAACCTTACCTGTAAAGCGAAAATTGAACACATGCCCGGCTAAGTATCGTGAGTTCTCCCCACGTTAGGATTCAGGACTAAGCATTCAGGTAGCCTCTTCCGTCTTTGTGGTGATGTAAATCCTCCAACGACGGAATTTTGTTGCGGATACCTGAAAGGGTACCTGAAAGAATTAACAAAAAACAAATAAACACAAAACGTAAATGAAAGATGTATGACTTTATGTTTACCGAAGAAAGAAAACAAACTCCTGCGATGGAGATGGAAGGGGTGATATAATTTTGGAGGTTGGTGCACTTAGGAACTTAGGTAGAGTCCTAGCCTGAAATAAAGAGGAAAAGAAGTAAATTTAATGAAAAATAAAGGGGTTAATCATAGAAAATAAATTAGAAACTTAAATTGAAAACTCATGTGGGTTGCAAGATGATGACAGCCATATGCCATATGAAATATTTTTTTTGCTAGTGGGACGTCAGAACATAGAATTAGACGTCACAACATCGCATTCTGCTTGACGTAAGAGGTACCATCTAGGGGGAAATAAAGAAATAAAAACAAAAATAATACCAAAGAGGAAAGGGAAACAAAAACAAATATTCAAAAAAATTTTCAAATACCAATGAGTGGACGGATTAGGGATCGCCTGTTCCGAAAGATGTGGGAGGAAGAATGGGATGATGGTGTGATTCCTGATCATGCCCATGACCGTAAGCTCAAGATATCACACAACAGTTTGAGCTAGTTGTGTCTTAGATCTGAGGGAGTAATGATCAAATACTCTACTCCGCGTAAACTACAGCCCGAGCATTAAGTCGTGTAGTATTTAGTACAGTACCTATAAGATACAATGTGACAGTATTATACTTAAGTAAAATTGAAGACTTATTTTTTTTTTTTGTTTAAAAGTTGAATGATAAATCATATATAGATATATATACCATAATAGATTAAAGGTAATTTGAAAAATAATTAGATGGTTTACTTGGTGAAATTCTAAAGTTGTAGTGTGTCATAGATTTGTATAGTACGGGAAAAATCTAATTCGTGCAAGGTGGACTTTTAATGTCCGAAAGAAAGAGTTTAGCTGCAGCAGCACAACATAGTGGTGAGTGTATAGTGTAGTAAGAAACATATGAGAAAATAAAGTGAAAATTATAAATTAGAGTCAAGTAATGAAAAGTCTGAATTCTATACTAGGATATCCAGACCTCACCAGGATCGGGTGTACTGACACCTTAAGGAACCTCACGGCCAAACAGGGCAACAGTTCACTGGGGCAGACCATTCGAACCCGGTCAACTGAGGGATGTTCAGAACTGGCATAACTCGCTCCAGAGCCCAAGAAATAACTTACCATAACAACACAAAAAAATAAGGTCGCAGTGAGTCTGGGTATCCCCAAAAAAAAATAAAAAAAGAAAATTTTTTTTTGTATGTTGTACGTATTATTAAAATCCGTGCTAGTGCATACGTATAAGCTAAGCAATCGAAATCGCTACTTACCTATATACATATATACTTCCCCTAAGTTCTCGGAAGAGAGAACGCAGCTGGAGGAGGAAAAATTCGTCAATTTTTTTTATTTATCTACCCTTTGATAGTACAGATGCTATCAAGGTTGAGATACGTGAGGCTGAATAGACCAGAACATGTTTTTTTTTATCTAAAAGGGCTACATTTCGTTCAATTAATTATTAATTTAAATAACTTCCTTTATTGTATTTGTAAGTGATAGTTGATTTTTTTTTCTTTTTTTTTGTTCCGCGTTAAGTGTTGAGTGGGGCTGGTACATGTTAAGCCTCCATTAACCAGGAACGTACCTATAACTTAGAGCTCTGGTTAGGTAGGATCCTTGAGTTTTTTTTTTGCGCAAATAGGGGTATAAAACAAGATACCCGACTAGAAAAAAAAGGAAGAAAAATTTGCATGTCGCAAATTTTTGATTTTGAAATTTCATTTTGGTTTTTTTTTTGTTTGTTCAATGATAGTTTCCTAGTTATAGTCACTTAATTTTGTAGAGTTAAAGTACTTAGATGTAGCCTTAATTTTTTTTTGAAGCACAAAAAAAAAAACACGATAACGACCAGAAACAAGTCAATAAATGTTCATCAATTCATTAAATGAATAAATCGGCTTTTTCCTGGCACATGATTGATACCATGTACTACAGATAAATTTCGATATTTCAGGGGTGTAGAAGGTGAGTAGGTGGCTTTGGTGAAAATGGTGTGACAGATGGATGAAATCCATCATCGAAGGGAAGTTTTATCGAGGCCATAAAATTTCAGGTTGGGTGGGTATGGGCCTAGCTGCGTTCCATCTGCAGCTCTCTTGGTGTGGTGAACGTCCGTCCGCTATTCCTTATGTGTTTTTCCATTTGGCCTGAATTTTTTTGTTGCTGGTGAGGTCGTTTCTTGGGGGCAAGATCCCCCCCATTCCGACGAGTTAAGCCGCGCTTAGCAAGCAGGCCAGTCCTCAAGAGCGATACATTCCCCTACCTTTCAATCTCCAATCCGTTTCCTTACCTAATTTTCCTTTTCCGGTCACCTCCTTATCCCCTCCACTCCCACTAGCTGGCAACAAAGTGTCCTTTCTTTATGAAGGCAGAGGATGTGTTTGTATACTTTTTGGCATGTTTTAGAAGGCACTGTATTTGTTTTTCGGTGACATCCTCTCTTATCTTTAGGGCTCTTCCCTTAACTAAGCAGATTACAAAGACTGTGAAATTTGGCTTCAGTAACTCCATATAGGCTGATAAATGTTCAATTGTAGACTTTTATCAGTTTGTTTTAAAACATGGAACCAAAAAGCATTTCACCTCTGTAAAGCATTTTCTTTTAAATGCCTGTGTTTTTATATGCAGCTTTTCAATAAATGATTGAAAATACTCTGCTCCTTTTTTGTTGAAAAGGAGTTATTTTTAAAATTCAAAAGTCTATGTCATTTTGATTGATTTTAGCATTTGGTTTATACAGGTTGTTTTGCATACGAAGCGATAAGAGCTCAGGACAGATAGGTTGGGCCAAGACAAGAAAAAATGGGGAGGGGGTCTATCTTCCTTCGTCTAGGTGACAAAGATTTTTTGTGTTTTGTAGCATAAAAGTATTCATAACCCCTGTGCGCATTAATTATAGGCTTACGACCTTACAAGATCCAGCTTGTGCAATAATTAAAACCGCGAGACCATGCAATGCGTCGTGATTTTGGGTTATTGGCCGAAACTGAGATTGTATCGATGCTGATTTTCATCGCAAAATTTTGTTCAGTGATGAGGTTCATTTTTAATTGAATGGTTGAGACGCCATTACATCCACAAAAACTGACCGTTTGGTGTGCTCTATGGGCTGATGGAGTCATAGGGCTATACTCTTCCGAAATGATGCTGGCGAGCCAGTTACCGTTAATAAAGACCGGTATAGGGCCATGATAACCGACTATTTTGTTCCCGAATTGGATGGCATAAATGTACATAGATGAGATGTGGTTCCAACAAGACGGCGCTACATGTCACACAGCGCACGTCACAATCGATTTATTACAGGAAACATTTGATGAGCGCATAATTTCGCGGAATGAACCTGTCAATTGGCCACCAAGATCGTGTGATTTGACACTATTGGATTATTTTCTTTGGGGATATGTGAAGTCGCTCGTCTACGTCAACAAACTAGAAACGTAGGGGGGATTAGAAGCCAACATTTGTGGCGTTATTGCCGACATACGGCCTCAGAAGCTCAAAAAAGTGGTTGAAAATTGGACCTCTAGACTTATTAAAGCCACCCGCGGCGGCTACATGCCCGAAATCATATTTAAACATTAATGGCATAAAATTATTCTTCCAATAAAGCCAACGATTTTCTTGTGTTTTATTTCAATTCGAAGTTAGTCAAACTCGGCCTACCGCTGCATATTAGCTATTAACGTCATGTATTGGCTCAAGGAAACTGTACCGCATTGTAATCACTTAGACTTTTCTTTTTTACTTTTAACATGATCATTCTCAGTTGCGGTGCCTGGTACTCATTGTTTTGAATACCATGGTGATAGGCGTTGTCCACTTCTACTCTTTTTAAATTAAGAATTTGATTTGTTTTTCTCTCTATATTTCAAAAGCATATATTAAAATATTTTTTTATTGTTGTTGCATTTATTAGTGGTTCCAAGAAATTTTCGCTTACTGGAAGAATTAGAACAAGGGCAGAAAGGTGTAGGAGATGGAACAATTTCCTGGGGTCTCGAAAACGACGATGATATGACATTAACACACTGGACAGGCATGATCATTGGGCCCCCCAGAGTAAGTCAATCCCCAATTGAAACAATAAATGTATATGTACTAAAGAAAAAAATTATCCTACACAGACACCTTACGAAAACCGAATATATTCATTGAAAATTGAGTGCGGTGAACGCTACCCAGATGATCCTCCATCTCTTAGATTTTTATCCAAAATTAATATTAATTGTATTAATCAAAGTAACGGTGTGGTAAGTACACAATTTCCTTGCCACCATTTGAATCTTCATTGATTTTTCTATCGCAACATTGCATTGTTACAGGTCGACCACAGATTAGTTCCAATGCTAGCCAGATGGAATCGCGAGTACACTATAAAATCAATGCTTCAGGAAATTCGTAGGATTATGACTTGCAAAGAAAATTTAAAATTGGCGCAACCACCAGAAGGCAGCTGTTTTTAGTTGAACGTATTTTCTCTTAAATAATAAACAAACAAACAAAATAAAAAAAAAACTTATCCCCCAACAACAACAAAAAAGTCTAAAAAAAACTAAATCTAAACAAAAAGAAAAACTGTTTAAAAGAGTAAAAAATCAACAACAAGAAAAATGAAACTAATGAATATTATGTAAAAACAAAACTGAAGTAGGAGGAACAGTTAGTCGTTTGTTACAGAGCGTAACAGAAAAGCAAACAGTAAAATACCATTTAAAGTAAATAAAAGAAATCATTAATTTCAATCAAAACAGAAAAACCAACCTACATACTATTCTCTTCTTCTTCTTTGTCTTTTTTAATAAGAACCAACAACAAAAACAGCAACCAGTAAGCAACGCAAAACCATTTAAACTGGCCACAATTATGCAAAGTAAAAAAGTAAAAAAAATAAAAAATAATGAACGCAAGTAACAACATTAAAAAGAAAAAAAAAACAAGGATAGCAGCCGATTTTATTTCATTATTATTATTATTACTATTATAATTATTATATATTGAATTCTCCAATTAATAAGCAAAACAACAACAACAAACAAAAACAGCGGTTTAGAAGCATTAAACTTATGAAATATATTTATTGAAATAAAAGAAAAAGGAAAGCAAATGCGTAAGAGAAAGGAAAATAATAAACATAAATGAATAGCATTACATCATTTCAAATGATTAAAAACAAATAATTATACATTTATTTAACAGTAAACTATTATAAACTAAACAAAAAGAAAAAAAGAAACAAAAAACAAACAAAAAGAAAAGAAATTGTATAAATTGTTTTTGTGTATTTTTTATAGTTTTTATTTTTTTTTTAAGCATCTTTTTTTTAATTTGTTTAATATATACACGACAAGGTGCACAGTATATTCACCTTGTTGTTATATTTATTTGAACACCGTCGTAATTACTTTCTTGTCTCCTTAAAAAACAAAATGCATTTCTTTCTCTTTTATAGTTCTATCGTTGACTATGAATGTCTTAAATTTATTTTTATTTGTTTGTTTTTTTTTTTCATTCTTTTTCTAAATGATGATGAGATTAAAGAATATAAAATTAAAAGTGATAAAACGCTTGAAAACGAAAAATAAAATCCAAATTTAACCTAAAAAATTTGTATACTGGGTTCACTTGTGTGGTTGTTTTGAAAGAGTGTTGACTATTTGGATGTGACAAGCGGCTTTTTAAGAAATTAGTGAAATAGGTAGTTCATAACGCCTTGTTGTGTAGGAGTTCATAGATCTTATTTCAAACAGACCAAGGTAAGCTAAGCGCATGTATTGGAGATGGTTTAAGTAAAATGATAATTAACTCAAGTGGAAGATCCTTCGGTCTGCTTCTGAAGATCAAATTATTTTTAGTAAGCTAACACAAGAGAATAGTCTTTTTTGAGCGCGCTGCGCCGTATTCAATACTTGGCATAACTTCTATTTCATTGGAAATGTAAATGTGTTCCTGGGCGATAATTCTGTTATCCTTTTCTTCGTACTATATCATTCGAAAGCTATTTGTGACTTGACTTTCAAATGCAGTAAAGTATGAAAGTAGAATCGAATTTAGTCCCTCACTTTTAAGAACTACAGGAACTACAAATAATATTGATTGTTTGTGAAATGCTTCGGCTTAAATGAAAAACTAAACGATAATGTATTCGATTATGCAGAAAATAAAGATGTCTAAGAACCCTGACAGTTGCGATGACAAAGAGTCAAATATACTTGACTCTTAATAATAAAGTCGATTTCCTCGTGCACAAAGTGCTTTTCTATCGGGCTTTGGCCACAAGATAACTTTTTTTTGGCTCTAAAAAAGCATTTTTGTGAGGAGGCAAAAGTTACTCTCCCTTACACACACACCAACTCAAATGTCTGAAGTGCACCAAGTTTTCAATGAGAAAAGTGAATAGTGGACTGTTCAATTGAATGGATATTTGCATGTTTTAATCAAGAGGAATTGTATTCAATGTGGAATACCTCTTCGTTTAGCGTAAATTATCTCCGCGATCCAAAGACTGGTTTCTAATTTCGATAACCCAAACCAAATACTAGTCTTGAGTGAAAAAATCAAACGTGGAATGGCCTTTTCAAAGTGGTGATCCCGAGTTGATGTATAGGTGGCATCAAAACGCTATTCGTGTTTGCAAAGCCAGCCATCAACGACAAGAAATGCTCAAGTTTCAAGTATTAACGCTTGGATTGAAAGGATAATTGAATTGCAATAAAAGTTTAATAAAAAGACGAAGAAAACAGCTCTACGGAAAAAAACAAAGTTAGGAGTTTTTACTTCTATTGTTTCCCTCTGGATCTTGCGATTGCTTTTTGGGGATTCGTATCCAGCCTTATTATAAGTTTCACGTGAACAGCTTTTCGCCAGGAACATTTTTGTTTGCCTGGAAGCTGGAATTTTAAATGCTATTATGAGTTTCCCCTGTACAAAATTCCACTATACATTTTTTCCACTTTTGTTGTTCACTTGTTCGTCTCACAAAAATAAGTGAAATAAATTGCTCTCAACGTTTTCACATTACACGGTAAAAAATAGCTCTTTAAAGGAATTTTTTGAAACTCACAATAAGGGAAAAGTGAAATTGGATATTTTTCGAGGGGAATGAGCGTGTTTTTTAGGTCAAGAACTTCTGCGAAGCGATCTTTTGATAGACATGAGTATACCAATGCACAGACAAATCTACAAAAGCAACCAAGAACTGAAAGCAATTTTTTGGAGTGGAGTGACAAAATTCATACACATTTATGTGTACATTTCCGGAGTAACGCACAATTATATCAAATTAAATTGAAGATTAATAACACTTTTTTTAACGGTTAAAAAACGTGTTAATCTTTAATTTATTAGACAAGATTGTAAAAAGATTTACTCCTTTTCTAGTTTTCATTGATAAAAAGAGTAAATCCGGAGCACAGATGAGAAATTAGTTAAATTAACTCCTCCTCTGTGATCCGAAGTAACTCTAAACGCCAAAGACCTACTCCCATTTAGTTGGGATAAGAGATCTACACAGAATTCACGCACACATGCAAAAACACTTGTTCTGTAAAACTTTAAATCGAAAATAATTTGATTTTTTTAAATTTGTTGTGCCAGTGCTAGGTTGTAAAAATTGATAGATTTCAATAATTTGGAGAAGAAAACAAACTACAAAATGTGAAAATATGAATTCATACATCTGAACGTCTCAATTTAACCTCCTATACTAGGAAAAAATCTGAAAACATGTTTCATTGAAAATTATAGTTTTCGATTTGAAAGTAAATCTTAACTTTAAAAAGCTGAAAAAAGAGCTACCAGACGATTGAATTTAATATAATGGTGCGTGTAAATGTGTAAGAATTTTCGTTATTACTACACTCTTAAAAGTAGACTAAAACACGGAAACGGAAATTGCGGGGTAAGAGTGGTAAAAGGTTTGCCTCTTATTATTATTTATGGTATACACGAACACTAATTCGACTTCGATTATCAGGAAAACGCGGTTAAAGTAAAAATGACAAAAGGGACGTCTCGGATACCATATCCTCCCGTTTTAGAATTTTTGCAGTTCTCAATTCCGCTTGATGAATTCTGTAGAACATTACTTATTGCTAAAAATGAAAAATAATAAACTATATTAGCATTAACATGTACTAAAGTAGTAAACAACTCAAATGAACACAAAAATTTAATTTCCAAAACATTTTTGTGACATAAAATAAGTAGTGAACCCGTTCGGAAATAAGAACACACTTTTTAAATCCGTACGGATTTGATTTGGGTTACCGTTTTAAATCCGATCGAAAATCAGAACAGCCCTTGTATATCCGGTTACAGGTAAGTTTCATTATTTACTATATTTTTTATTGTGTTTTTCACTTTCAAGGGGGCGGGGCACCTCAGTAAGAAGGCTTATTTGAAGTCTTTTTTTGGGATTTTATTTTTCAAACAGAAAAAAAATTATGTAAAAGTAGTTTTGACATCTCTTTATTCATATTTTGAAGAAGAATTTTTTCAAGTGCTTTTGTTCGTAAATAAACGAGTTACGCCTATTCAAGCACAGGGCATTACGACCGAAGGATTCTATTGGCGTGCATTCCTCAGGTCGCAATTTATGTCCTAAAGCATATAAATATATACAACATATAAATTTTTTTTCGCGTTTTTAAATATTTTATCATTAAGTGAATATCAAAAATTTTAGTTTTTAAACGAGTTTGAAGTAAAAATACCGTACACAATTATTTTTACTCTTTTTCTTAAAAAAATGTTTTTTATCATAATATTAATTAACGGTTTCAAAGAAAGATTAACGCTCTCAAAGACCGTGAGTAAATTTGAAAGATAGTGTACACGTCTTCTGTCTAAAAAAAACTCAAATTCACACTTGCGGAATCCAAATTATAAAGTGTACGCAATTTTTCCTGTACCCAATATCCTGTACTCTTGCGGAATCTAGCCCTGGTTAATTATGTGAAGAAGTACTATGCAGAATCTTAAAGCGATTGGTCAAGTAGATTTTGAGTTATCGTGCACACCTCAAACCAACTTTTTTTCGAAGCTCCTCTGGAGTTTAATTTTCACTCGCTCAGTTTTGAATATTTTGTAATGAAAATTTAGGAGAATGTTGTTCAAATATAATTTATATACTTTAATTTATGTAAATTTTTCAATAAACATAAACAAGCACTACCCGTTACGCAAAGAAAAATCTTAAAAATATGCCTTTTTTCGACAGCCTACATATGGGTTCTTAGAATTGAGTTCCTAGGTCTTGAAATAAAGGTACCTGCCATACGATTTATATGATAATCACCCCTATCACAAGGTCCGTCTGTCGGACTACGAAGTCCAAAATGAAAATTTTCGAACATATGTACATATTGTATTTAGAAATTGTCAATAATTTTAACTACAGTAACTAGATTCCTGGCAAAACATTCCATACGAGGGCGTCTACGATGCTTCCTTTTTAGCGTTCCTAGTCCAATATTTTTACGACAGGAATTGTGATAAGGGCCAATACTCTTTGTACTCGTAAACGGCTCCAACGATTTGGATTAAGTTTTAAGATTAAGAAATGGAAAACCCGGCGATGAGAAGTAGCTGTCACTTTTGAGAACTATGCGAAGCTTGAGGTAGAAAAACGAAACTTAAAACAACGATAGTCACCACAGAGACTGGTTATGAATTACGAGAATAGCTCCATGAAGTCAAGACCCGTATGACAAAAAACCCTGCACCTTATCGTAACGTTGAGACATTTTGGCACGGACAAAAGAAGAGCACTTATTCGGCCATATCGAGGTAACCGTCGCGTCGCAGCGGAGTTTTCTCTGCAACACATCCTTTTTCGGAGATTCAACTTTGCTTCGAAGTAGTTGGCATCGTAAGAAATTTTTTACAAATGCGATAACGAATTGCATTCCCAAAACTAAAACTTTCCGCAGCAGAAACTTATTGGAGGACGTCGGCGTCTGATCGACCGATCGGAGAACTACCACGAACCAAAATGTCTCCGAATCGTAAAAAAATTGGAGAGAATTCCGCTCCGATGGTTACCTCGATAGGGCCGATTACGAATTACGAAAAGCGAAGCAAAAAACCAAAACTCAAAGCAACCATAGCCCATGAAAAGCAGTCGTAAATGACAGCGAGTATCGTTAAACGTGTAACTCAACGATAAGCAGATGTTTTTTGCCGCCATCGTTATTTGTAAAATGGGCCAAGAACCAAGAATGCAATTATTCAGTTGATTGAAAAAGAAGTGAATCAACGGAGATATTTCGTCGGCTGAGTTCTATCTTGTTCAATAGGCCATTTTTCACGAAATTGAGTTAGGTATGCAGTCTTCATAATTTGGGGGTGCTCTTTCGTTTGGCGCAAACCATTTTGTTCTATCTCTTTTCGTTTTCAAGTTATGGAAACTTGCTTGTTCAATAGGACACATTTCGAACTGTTTTGGGTGTTATTTTTGTTCAATAAACCACTTTTGATTCGTTCTGTATTACGTTGAACAATACAAATTCCATATAAAAAACGACTTCCTTATTGATTTTAATTTATAACTTTTTTAAAAGAAAATAAAAACATCTAGTGTGACTTGTTTTAAAACTAAAATTGTCTACGCTTGCTGAAAAAATCTACTTCCAAACAGTAATCTTCAAATATAATAAAAAAAATTTCGACATGAACCTTAAAAATCGATTTCCCAACATTTTGAAAATTGGACATTGAACAAGATAGAACTCAGCCGACGATTTGGTAAACATTCACAATTGTTTCAGGGTGATGTAAACCTTGCAAAAGATAAGGTGGTTCAATGTTAACTAAAATAGACAGCAGAAGACCGAGTGAGGAAAATTGCCCACAGTTTGTTTCTCTTGTACTCAGTGTGTAAAACTTATGGTTCTAATCAAGATGGGGATGTAGGAAAATTTTTTAGTGTAAAAAGAAGAACATAAAGAGATATAGAACTAAAGAGCTCTTTATAAAATAAAGTATTGGCGATAAGATTTTTAAAATTAAAGGAAGCATTGCGATAATTTCCATATACAATCGTCCTGCTGCACTTCTTCTATCAAAAAACAACAATTTCATCACGGAATTGAATTTATTTAGTTTATTGCGATCGAGGTTCTATTTAACTCGTTTTGTTTTTTTTTTTTATCGCACCATTACTTCAATACTTAATATGTTTAATATATATGTTTAAGTTTATTTAAAAATTGTTTAATTGATTTAAATTTACATCGTCATAGCGCTAAAGAGGCTTAGGTATTTCCTACTTCTTTATTCTAGCTCGCTTCTTTCGATCAACCATTTGTTTAAATTAAAATTTTACTAATGTTCCTTAAGGGATCGTTAATGTAAAGTTTTTGTGTGTGTGTGGCAAAGTATTGGAGAAAATACATAGAGGGTTTGGTGGAGGCAGGCATTTAAAATGTTCGCAAACGAGAGTAAGTTTCTTTTTCTTTTTTTTTGATTCTTGCATTGAAACAAAACTCAATACTGTTCGAAGTGGTTTTCGTATCGAACTACTAAACAGTTACTAAGCGATTTTTGTTTTTTTTTTTTAGACGAAGATAACTTTTATTGATATCTAAGTTTCATTTGGTTGCACGTTTTGTTTAACTGTAACAAAGTTGTTTTTATAATTGGATTTTAAGTGTGGTAGTTTGTTGTTGTTGCTGCTGCTGCTGTTCTTAATTAGCTGGCGGTAGTTTGTTGTTGCTGTTGATTTAACTAATGCTTCTCTTACTTCTTCTTTGGAACAAACGCTATCTTTCTAGATTTGATCGATGCCCATTGATGTCTCTTGGCGTAGTAAGAAATAGCAAGTATGAAGGAGAAAATACCAAAAGCCTTAATCAACATTTGCTTTCGCTGGTCATGCTCTGGCTCGGATGTCCATTTCAAGAATGTAGCAACATCCTTAGCCAATTGACTGGCAGTTGCTGGTGTTCCGTCTTCGTATTCAATGACCTACATTTCAAAGAAGAAAAAAAAAAGTTTCATAAAATGGGCTAAAAGCAAACAAACTTTTTCCTTACCTCATTGTATAAGACTTGACCCATACCAATAGCACCGCCTGCGAAGTAGGGGTTAAAGTATTGTCCCTCACGGAGAACTACTCCAGCTGGTGCCTCATGGTAGCCAGTGAGCAACGAGAAGACATAATCTTCTCCACCATGGCGAGCCGATACAATGTAACTCAAATCTGGTGGATAGGCTCCATTATTGGCAGCACGAGCAGCCTCTTCGTTGGGATATGGGCTAGGGATGTAATCTGACAATTTACCAGGTCTTTCAAAGTAATTGCCATTATCATCCGGGCCATCTTTCACCTAAAACATTTAAAAGAATGAAGAAAAAAGTTAACTGAAAATACAATGCCAATAGGGACGTTTTCGAAAACATCTACATCAAACTTGAGGTTGCAAACTATGTATTTTCTTTAAACCTGGTTTGGTTTTCTTACCATAACTCCTTCAGCTTCAGCCTTAGCCTCAGCTTCAGTGTGGGTAACACCAATAAGATTACGGTACGCGATGTAGCGCAACGAATGACACGCTGCGCACACTTGTTTGTATACTTCATAGCCTCGGCGAACACTAAAAAGAAAAAAAAAAAAAACAAATACCGTCATTTACGTTTTTTTGATTTTTTTTTTTTCGTTTTCTTGCAAAAGGGTTAACCTCAAAATTGAATAGAAAAATTCAAAACGACGACCCGACAATAGTCGGGTTTGACAACCTTGGAAAAGCAAAACATCTTTCTTGTCTTGACAAACAAACAAACTATAGAGCCTCACTGCATCTTTCTCCCTTATATAGCATAGGTATTTCCTACTTAATACTATCTCATCCTTTTTTCCATCCAAAAAGTTAGCACTGTGTTTTATAGAAAAATAAAGTTGGATACTTTTTCTAAACTCTCGCATAAAGAAGACTGCGACATCTACTATGGCGACTGCAACAGACGATAGAAGCAACGCGGTGCGGATTTTCCGTTAGAGTTAGACTTAGGGATAAGGTTAGGTTAGGTTTAGCGTAATATGACAATCCACATTATGACTTGATTTGCCAACGCCTGATGTACGTACACGCTCGCACAGAAGAGAAAGACGATAATTCTTAAAACTGTTTCTACAAGCTTTTCGAAAAGAAATTCACTTATTTATGTGGGCATTATAGTTCTAGGTGGACCTGGGCCTCAACCAACATCTTTCTCCAACAATTTATAAATCTCAGTCAGTTCAGGTCTTCTTCCACTTCACTGCGCCACCATAGACAAGGTCTTCCCCTTCCGCGATTTCCATGGTTTCGAAAATTCATCTTCTGGCGTTATAGGATTCAAGGATAATTGAAGGGACACTCGATTGGAAAAGCCATTGGCAATCTCATGCGCTTGTAGCTTTTTGACGTCATATCGGAAACAAACGAAACATTACATACTACAGCACTGGTTTTAACGACCGTCGGTTGATAACCCCCAAGACACAACAGAACAATACACAAATGACAACAGCACGCGGTTGTGCGAACAGACGGTCCCCCATCTAACCACTAACAGCCCTCAACTCGACTTAATTACGGTTCTCTAAAGGGAACAGATGCTTTCGAGTGACAAGGCCGTTGTCCTTATCGTCATAACGTTTCACTGCGTTTTTTTTCGCGGGATTTGTTAATAGGATATCCTTATTTTTACCTTGGTTACAACAAGGTAGTGATTCGAGGTAAAGTTGGCCCCTCGGAAAGTACGGACATCTATCACACTGGAAGAGTGCCGTCCGTCGATCGCAACATTGTCAATTTAACGGTTGATTGATCTGGGAACTTCCATGTCATCAGTCATTGGATATAAATTTAACGAGCTATCTTTAAAATTTTCTTTTGTCACACAGAAATTTCAAGCAAAAAAAATTTCACGGGTCATTCATTCTGTATAAAATAGATTAACATAAGCGCAAATACTTTCTTCGTTAAAAATTGTACTTTGCCAAAATTCATGTTTATAAATATATATCTATATTTTTTTAAGGGAGAATCCACAAACGTAACGCCATCTGCATTGTAAGCAATCCTTCGAATAAACAATAAACCAAAGCAGTGCACCAGCTCATGGAGCTGGAAGTGCCCCATGAACTTAATTAAATGCACAGCAAGTACCTACCAAATTGTGGATACAAAAACCACTTGTTATATGAAAATAAAAACATTTGGCTGGTATTAGTACAACGACTAACTGCAAATTTACCTTAAAATTATCTAAAAAAAAAAAAAATTCAAAATCCGGGTTCGTAGATTTTCTAGGGAGTCTCCATACAACTGAATCAGTATAATGTCATAGGATTTCTTTCCAACGGCAAAACCATAATCAAAACCCACTTACAAGAGTCATATTTTCCATTGTATAAAGGTTCAGGTTTATTTCAACAGAAACAGTTGAATAACATGCGCAAAGGGGTAACGTCTTTTGCTGGTTCACACCACCTTCAAAGAGTAACAACTGACTGCAGTGTGCTCTTCATGTGCGTTCAGTGTTTAGGATGACAATGTTTTATCGAGAGAAGAAATCAAAACCTTAACTAGCTTCTATTCAAATACAATTTCATTGTTTGAGGCAAAAAGCTCATCTCATAAGAAACTATAGGCTTATAGTAATTTGTTTAAAATTTTTGGGTATACCTGGAATGATCCAGCGACGCAATAACACCCTTGTGACTCCATGGCATGGATGGTGGATGCACCTCAGTACCGGAAGCCTGCACCGATTGTTCAAGAGCAAAAATAAGGGCTCCAACACCACCAGTTACAATTCCTGCCGATGCAAGTAGCTGTAGAAATAGTAAATAAAAAAAAAAGAATCAGTCATCATAATCATAACCTTTGTATAGAGAGAATTTTATTTTTAGGTTAAGGCAACTCCGTCAGGCATTACACAAGATGACGTATATTATGTTACCTTCTTTTGTCCGCTGGTCCATGGTTTGCTAGTGGCAAAGTTATTCACCTGAAATAGTAAAATTATTTATTTTCGATTTTTTGATATAAAAAATTTAGATTTGAATGTAACAGGGTGAAATATTTGAATCCTCTCCAGTATTTTGATGTTCGAAAGAATAGACGAAGAGAAAAAAAATTCTCAATGGCTAGGTAATGGGTTACATAATAAAACATTTAATCGAATTTTTGAACTTAGATTGTACAATGAAAATTTAAGTAATCGCATCAAAGAAACACATTGGCATATTGACTTGTTTATAGCAAATGAATTTGTTGAATAAATTTTATATTTTGTTAATGTATTTGATGGAATATTGTAATTTTAATCGGATATAAAGCAATTTTCGAAGATGTTATGCACTCATGGGAAGAACAGTGTGTTGTCGGAAATTCGTCAGTTGGTCTTTGGGAGATGATGGAAAATTGTTTATTTGGTAAATACCTGCTGCCGGGTTATACAGGAATTAGTTTTTAATAAATTAGAGCCACAAATTCTGCCTATTGTTGCCGCCATGGTGGCTGTAGAAGGTACACGACTTTTTGAAGGATGAAGAAAATTCGAAACTGAGTTGGTGCAGTTTTTTTGACTTTTCGAAGATTTCTAATTTTTTTTGAAGGGGGTGGGAAATTTTGCAACCAACTGTCATTTTAGATGTCAATTTTTAACTTGACATGTGGAAGAAACGAATTCAGAAAAGCAATGGCTGCGTTCGGATTCTTACCTAAGACGAACTAGATACCATTCGTGACATTTGTTGTTAGTGTAATCCCATGTTAAAAAGCAGCTGACTGCAAAACATCTTTTGAGGGGAAAGCGATCCAAAGGTACCTTAAAAATCATGGTATAGCAAGCTACCCAATTTGAAATTTGAAAACAGCTGACTTGGATTCATTTTTGTTTTGCTTTCTGTCATAGTGCTTTGTTGCAAAATTGTTTTTTGTAAACATAAAATTTAAAATATGGTGCTCCTAATTAATCTAAACGACGTTGTTTACGAAGTAAACGATTGTGAAGAAGTTTGCAATCGAATAATAAGTGGTACGTGTTGTTTGCAATTTTTAAAACACATTTGGTTTGGTTTGTTTTCACTTCGATTTATCAGCTGTTTCTGATTTGACAGATACCTAATCTTAGTCGTTCGAAAACTTACCCGGATACAAAGGTATCCTAGTTATGCTACCCATTTTTTTTCGAACGCACCCAATGAGTGAGTTCTGGAAACTAGCAGCTAGATCATAGAACTCATACTCATACAGAGAGTAGGTAATACAGATACCCGTACTTTCTAGACCATCCTATTTGCGATGCAAAAGCAATAGCCGTGTTTTATTAGGAATTTCTATATTCACTTCACTTGCGAGTCTCAATACGCTTTTTTGGCTATATTCACTTACCAAGTTCACTTTCCCATAACCACCATTTACCAACCATCCCTGTTGTTACTTCGGCAATTGAGTTATTTTTGCCCACTTACGCTATTCACTTTTGTTTTTCCATGAGCGATGTTTCGCGATGTTTTGCTGAAGTGAATATAAATTCCTAATAAAATACGGCTAATAGTAGCCGTTCTTTATTGGGGATCTATACCCACTTTTGCAAAACATCGCACATGGGAAAACAACAACGATTATGCTGGGTTTACATGCATCTGCAACTGCGGAAGTGCAGAAAAGTAAAGCGAGACGGACGATGAAGATTACAAAGCACAAAAGTTAAAAAGAGAGAAGAATAGGATTATGGTTGCAGATGAAAAATTATGGTTGCAGATGAACATGTTCATCTGCACCCATAATTTTTCATCTGCAACCATAACTAGGAAGTTCGTTCCCTCTCTATCAGACAAGTGTATGAATTTTACATCTTCAGCCTTATTTATAAACCAATAATAGGGAGTGAATAGCGCTATGTTCCTCTTATAATCACCCCTATTATGGAATCCGGCGAATGCTATTTAGCGTGAGTTTCAACCATTCGCGAAAATTTTGCTATTATGGAATTCGACGAAAGGAGTTGAATGAATGTCGGTAACATAACTTGCACTACCGACTTTTCTGTTCAACTTATTTGGTATTAGTGAATTCGCAAACCATTCGCACTCCATATAATTTTATCCATTTCACATTCGCGACATTTTTGTAGCGAATCGAAATTCGTAAAGACAAAAACATGGAAAGTGCAAATATGTTAGTTAAAATTTATGATAAGGAATGTTCAAATAATTATTTTATTTCTTTTTGAGAAAGCGGACCACAAATAGGGAACAATTTCGTAAAATAGTTGAGCTGATGAAAACTGAGCCCGATGTTGCAAAATACTTAACAAAAGAGTATACGGAGCAGCAACAATTTTGGGAAAGGCTGCAAACATCACTTAATAGCATTGGTCCACCATTTATGCAGATTTCCAAATGGAAAAAAGTATGTAAAAAAAATTATGATTTGTATACGATCTAATGAGTATTTTATTTGAATGGCGATGTTCATACTGGTCGATTTGTTGAAGCAACAAATCGACCAAAATGTTCACATTGTTCAACGAATCGACCGCAACTCCGTCTTGTTTCATTTCCTTGTTGTCAACTACCGTCAACAATGGTACAATTGGAATGTGAATTTCGACAGTTCTACGCCGAAAATACGAATAAATATAAAATCATCAACCTCGGAAGAAGAAATGATACTGTGAGAGTCTGAGAGTATCCTATCCAGCTTCTCCAACATACAAATATCTGAAGCTAAACGAAGAACCTCGCAAAGGCAAACAAATTGGTATCGATCCAAAACCCAGTCTTCCAACGAATGTCCTTCGTCGCAGCGACTGACAAACTTACAGCGAAAGCCCTGGCAAAACTGGACAGTGGTTATGTTTTGTCTGGTGGTCCTAAGTCTCTGCGTGCTAAATCTGTCCTATCCACCCTAAACAAAAGCTCAGGCCCTGCTTTCGATTCGACCCAAGGAGGAAACACCCGAGAATGAAAGAAATATCCTCAAAGAATAACACATCGAAAGACGCATAGGCCGCAAAGGGAAAGCTGAGGCTTTCATAGAGGAAAAGAAACAACAGACGCACATTAAGATCAACGACTTAACTAATCTCCAAGGCAAGGATACTCTAGTGTCACAAGTTGTAGTTGTATTTTATTAAGAATTGTTGCTTTTCGTTTTAAGTAGAATTGGATTGAAAATTAATAAAAATGAATTTTGTGTGTCAGTTGCAATTGGTTTGAATTTTTAGTACCTAGTTGGTGGAACTGTTTTTGGCACTCTTTTTCTGTCTATTCGTTATCGTTATATACTCTCAACATTGTCTGGAATGTTCAGTTGGTAGGAGAGATGCAATTTGACGCTTATGTGTTTACATAATTCAAACTTGCAAATGCATGCTATCAAACCTAATATTGAGATAGCCTCGAGCATGGTGACACGTCGGAAGAACAATACGGCTTCGAAGGAAAGCGAGTAATTGAAAAACTCTTGAAGCCCACTGAAACTATAACACAAATTGAGGTAACTTCCACTAACGACATACCAACTGCAAAGTTGGTCTACGAAAATTTTTAAAGCAGAGTCTCAAAACTATAGGTCCCTATTATGAGTAGCGAATCGAACGTTCGACTGGAAGCGAATGTTTTAGAGAAACTCATTTATTGGATTATTATCATTAAACTTCGTCCATTCTCTTATCTGACATACCTTAAACGTCGAAAAAAAAGTTTTCGTCAAAGTTTTTGATTCTACAACCTATAATACCGCTATAAAAGAAGCTCGCAAAAACATTCGCTTCCAATCGAACGTTCGATTCGCTACTCATAATAGGGACCATAGACTTGTGTTCAACCTTCGCCGGTTCGTTGATAAAACCATCGTATATTCGAATACATAACATTTATTTTGAGTCATATTAATTAATTTTAAATTTTTAATTTTCAGCATTTGGTGTGGTATCCTCGAGATTTTTGATCTGTTCTGTTCTGTTCAAATAGATTTTTATGAAATCCGTATGAAAATGTTTTCTTGTTAACCATCAATGGTTCCAAAATAAATCGCAAGCCCTTTTCGACTTCTTTCAGCTGTATTAAATCTTCATAATTTGTAAATTGTGAATCCTGAGCTAAGGATTGGTATAGCAAACGCCATTAGCATATAGTCATGAAAGATGAGTCTCTTTGGTTCATCTGCTGTTACTTATAAAAATAAACAAATATTTTTTTTTTATTTGGTCTAAGAAAAACAATAACAACATTTTACTGTACTTGTTGAGCCAATGGTTTTCAAGTAATCCATACTAAACCATTCTTTCGTTGGCAAATCATATCAGCAATTTTCGGCTAAAAGGTCTTTTACTAAATGCCTGGAAATCATGTTTTTGATTTATGTCTGGAACGCTGCTGGCATGTTGTGTGCAATATGACCTAAGCACACAATATTTGTGCGAATGTGTTCACAATTTGGGCCTAAACAAGTCTTAAGAATGTCTATAATTTGTGAAAACATTGGATGAATCACTGGTGCGTCTTCTTGTTCGGGCCTATGTTTTGTGTGTTTATGAATATACAACGCAAAGCATGTTTGGCTTGTTAAACAGTCCCTGATAAAGCAAAATCACGACAAATGGGAATCATTTCGTCGAGGCCTTCGTTGTTAACTTCACAAAGAGGCTTATACCGCCCTAAATGTGTGAATGCTTCGAGGATTAGTGGAGCTGCATATTCAACATCGTAATTCATTAAGACAATCATGTGACGCATTTCAGGTTTGCTTAAGAAATGGGCCGAGAATAACGAGGAAGGAACCTAAAACAAATCACGTTTGTTAATCGTATGCAATTTTTGCCTAATAAGAGTACTTACGCTCAAAAGTTTCAATCTCCGTTCACCGGCCTTGATCTTTACGTGGAATACCAACTTCGTTGACGTATTCACCCTCCTGTATAACAACAACTAATAAACTTTCTTTAATCTCGACCTTTTCGACATAATTTCACTTACCTGATTAAAATACCAATGGACTCTTTAGCGACCATTACTGACGCTATCCGTTCCAGCAACATTTTAACTGTGTTGTAATACAAACTGGTCACAATAGGTTTATAAAGCATTTCCAATAGCGTCGAAATCGTATCAGCAATGCTATCATTCAGGTTTTCCAAAAGTTTAGTCGGATCAACAAAAAACAAATAACTTTTCCTGACTTTGAATACCTATATTTTTTTCTAACAAAATATACCTTCTTTCAGCGCCAGTCCATTGTTTTTTTTTTTAGCACGATAATCTTTTGATAACACACCATCAGCTCAGATGCATACCAAAATTTTCAGCCACATAGAGATTCTGTTGGCCAAAATTAAAGTTTTTATTTTTTAATTTTAAACACGAATGACAAATGCACGACAGACGACTGTTTGGCAGGAAAAAAGAAAAAAACTGTTTTGACTTTCTTGAAACACTATGGAAATGATGTCAATACCGACCAATGTGTGTGAAATAGAAAGAAAACAGTCGCTTTATTCGCACGAAGTTTCAACAGTTCATGTTGATTTAATTTTGGGAAACACCCCTTCAACTGCCCCCACTTACTTCTTCACCCTCAAACTGTTCAACAAATCGACCAGTGTGAACATGGACAATGTAGGCTCTCAACCGAAACATTCAAAATAGTCTAATTTTGGTAGCGTAATTCTATTCGAGTATATCATGATGAGTTTTCTCTTACATCAAAATAATATGCAATTGAATCCACTATAAATATCACTTTTAACTTAAAACTGAAACTTGATTTATTTTAATTTCAAATTTGTTTCCGTATCAAGTTAAATGAATTTTTTCGTTTTGTCGACATAAATGACAGCAGCACAGAGTAGAACCAGAGAGGACAGCAGCAGTGAAAAGCAATAAGGTAGTTCTGGTATTGATAATACAGTTCATTCGTCGAATTCACTAATACCAAATAAGGAGAATACGAATCTACCGCGAATCCTGTCAACTCCCCGGGAGTAAAATCCTGCGAATTCCATAATAGGCATGAATATCTCTGAACAAGAAAACCTTATTTATAAAACTTTCTGAACGTAACATAGGCTGAACGCCGATTTAGGTAGTATAGAGACTGAATAAATTTGTGTCTTCGCTATGACAGGGGACTGTTAGTACGCCGGCGGATACATAGATGGCTTTCAGGGACCGTTTTGTTTTCGATAGTGAAGTATACCTGGGATTTTCCTTTTTGGTGGTTTTCTTACGCACCAGCTGTTCAATAGGTAGAAAATACACATCATTGCTATAATAGGTTTATAAATAAGAATTTTTGCAACGTAGAATAGAGTGCTATTCACTACATAACTATTCATCCATTCAGAGCTATTTAGGGAAATCTAATAAATACGGCTGCTAGCTTTCAAGTTGGTTTGTGATTGTTTCGATAGTGTTGAGTTGAACAAGCTGAAGGGCCAGTTTAGGACAGTGCATAAAACTAGTATCTGAAAATAAGCAAATTCCATCTCTTTCCTTCTTTTGAGAAACATTGGTTCTCTTTCGTCAGTTAATTTTTGTTTTGCTCACGTGTAACCAGCGTTTAAGAATTGGTTGGTTGTCAATTTTGCGTACTGTACCTGCAATGTGCTTCCACCCTTAATGCAAAAAAAGTCCTTCCCATTTAATTTTCATATGATTAAAATTTCTATTGAAAACCCGTTCTAATGAGATTATTTTTATTGTAGAATCAATTTATCGCTTTCAAGTAATCTTTTTTACTTATACAACCCCTTAATTTGCAATGAACTTTTAAGTTTCGTGAAATGGAATTTCAATTTTCAAATGACCCGCCAATAAATTCCTGTCCACCATCTTTTTAATTTCCCTTGAAAATGTCCCAACTTTTTTTTTTGCTGACATCTCCCTCACCCTGTCAGCTGTTTACAAGAAAAAAAAAATTCCCTGGCGAAAGTACAATTTTCTGTGAACGCCATCATTCTTGATTTTTTTTCTTCGCTGTTGGATCGTACGAAAAGTGTGAACGTCGAACGAGACGACGAAAACCTCAAAAAGGTACGCCATTATTGTGTGCGATGGACAAAGAAGACCGAATTTCTAATTGCTTTTTTTATATTTGAAAAAAGAAATCACTTATCCAAAGTATAATTTAAAGAGTTCCCCGTAATTTTTGTCTAGAAAACTAAATGGTGAACAAATCTTTTTGAGAAAGTTTTGAAATTCAGAAAAAGTCCCATCTAAATCTGGTTTCGGAGTTCTTTTTTTTTATTATTCTTTCGTGTTCTTTTTTTATGTACCTACGGTGATTTTAAAGAGAAAAAGTTTTTCATTTTATTTTACTTTTTTTTTTCTTGTTCTTTATTGTGTGAAGTGGAAAGCAGCAGGATCAAGGAAATAAAAAACCTTTAAACAAAGAAAGACAATTTTTTGGGCCAACAATATGACCAGTGGCGGAATGCCCGAGTTGGGCTCAAAAATAAGCCTGATTTCGAAGGCGGACATTAGATACGAGGGCAGATTGTACACGGTTGATCCCAACGAATGTACAATTGCATTATCGAGCGGTAAGTTTTCTTTCCTCAAAATCTATATGTATAGATATATCTATATATGTACACTTTATATATGTACATATGCAAGTATGTGCCTGTTTTTTGGTCTTTCTCCCATCACGCATTTTGCAAATATAAAAAATTAGACACAAAAAATGCACAACGTAGCATGGAAAAAAGTTTTTTTCTTTTATTTGTTTAAAAAGAAGAAAAGATTAATTAGGAGAGTGGATTTGCTTCACAACATGTTTGCTGAAATTAAAAAAAATCGCATTGTAGGTTCTGGGCAAAGCCACACTCGGCTTACTACAACAAGTGGCCCACTTTTGGAGACACAGTTGGCAATTAATAATTTTTCCATTGAATATAGTGCGAGGGAGCTGTTTTCTAGTGAAATATTGTCTGACCAACGTGTAAAAGAACTGCTTTTGCTTTGTTTCGTCATCATCATTTTTGACGAGGAAGCTGCTGAACACAGAATTGCTGTAAAATAAAGCGGTTTCTCTTTTCAATCCCGTTACGATGATTGTAGACACAACGGCAAAGGGGGAAACAACAACGAAAAAAAACTAATCGCACTTTAAGCTCTATTGGGCTGATGCTTGTTCCATCTAAACCAGGATTCTTCTTTCTTTCTTTATTTCTCTCTCCCAATAGACAGGTTGACTTTGTTGAAGCGGTTTAATAATGGGTTAGTTTTTGGGAAACATAGAGGAACTCTTGTGGTTGTGAAAAAACACAAATCATTGTCAACTAACATTTGATTTGGTTACCTACCTATAAGGTTATGATCACAGCACACGCATGTCCAAAGTTATTTTGTGTGCTTTAGCTTTTTGATTAAATATCTCGCACACTAATGGGAAAATGTACATCGGGAAGTTGGTTTGTTTTCAACAATTTGTTTTGCTTTAGCTTCTCTGAACGTGGGGGAGGAGAGTAATCATCAGGGGTATAGAACTTACTACGCCGTTGGTGTCTGTTGTTGAGCGATTTTAAAAATTGCTTTTTATCATTTTTATTTTGTTTATTAAAAATTGACTGCACTATAAATAATTTTTTTCACTCGATTCCCTAAGTTGTTAAAAAAAAAAACAAAACAGGGTAGGTAGGTATAGTTTCATAGTCAGTCATGTGTCACTCGACAGGATGGGGCAAAAGTATTGTTTCTCATTTCCAAATATATGTACATAAATGTAGAAATTTGTTCCCACATTTGTTTTTTTTTTGCTTTTCTGCTTTAGAAATTCTGGATGTTTTTTAATTTTGACTTTTTGTTTAACTAACGTGAACAATAGAATCTGTTGCGCATCCGTTGTGGCGACGAATGCTTTGAGTTTTGCCTCATGCAACGGATAGGATTGATCCATAGAATTCGTTGCGGTGTTTTGACAGATATATACCTCGTTTCCACTTAGAATCGGGTAATCGAATCGGATTATGATTCAGATTTTTACTTACCCACTGAATCGAGTAATCTAGGTATAAAACACACACACTCTTTTGAATTGATCCAGCTACAAGAGCTGTATCGGATCGGGTAATCATATTTCAATTCGATGTAGGTTTACACTGGCACTAATTCGAATTGAAGTGTGATTTCAATTCTAAGTGGAAACGAGGTAATAATCTAGTCAAAATGAATAAGAGAAATTAAGGATGAGTCGATGAGTTGACATTTAATTTTTCACAGTTTTTTGGAGCTGGTGTACCCATTTGACCAAGTTTACATTGGCCGATTTAACCTGAAGTTCATGCGAATAAAGCGACTGTTTTCTTGTTCTCCTTCTCTGGTACACCGCTTTGTCGAATAAATGCGACCAATTGGTGTAATAGAGAAGGAGAACAATAAAAAAATCGCTTTCTTCTCACGATTTTCTAATGGCACTTTCTATTGGACGAAAAGAACCGTCCAGGAGCGTCCAGAAGCATTCTCGGTAAATATTTAGAAGTGGGGCTCCAGCCCAAATCGGTCCAAAAAAATTTTCTAACAATTCTGGATTATTTTATAGTATAAAAATAGATGTTTTGAAGTGGGGGAAGACATTTTGCTTACAGAAAACAATTGCTATTTCCATATTTAGCATGAGCAGCCTAATTCTGCGGAAACAGGGTTCAAATAATGAGCCCCGCGAAGCGGGCCATGCGGAAAGCTGTTGCATACGGAAATTATTTGCTATTTTCATATTTAGCATGAGCATCCTAATTCTCATTATTTGAACCCTGTTTCCGCAGGGTTAGGCTGCTCATGCTAAATATGAAAATAGCAAATAATTTCCGTATGCAACAGCTTTCCGCATGGCCCGCTTCGCGGGGCTCATTATTTGAACCCTGTTTCCGCAGGGTTAGGCTGCTCATGCTAAATATGAAAATAGCAAATAATTTCCGTATGCAACAGCTTTTAAGCAAAATGTCTTCCCCCACTTCAAAACATCTATTTTTATACTATAAAATAATCCAGAATTGTTAGAAATTTTTTTTGGACCGATTTGGGCTGGAGCCCCACTTCTAAATATTTACCTTTTTTAAGAGCCATAAGTGTTTCACTCACACAAAGGCAATTACGTTAAACTGAACAGAAATTATTTTGGGTGTTCCATTGGTTTTTAAAATGAGTGCTTCCCCGAGTGAAACCAATGGAAAGTGCCATAACAAATCGACCAATGTGAACTTATGTCGTTTTCCAAAATTATTTTCACTCTTCACTCCTTTTTCGTCGACTTTTGGAAAATTAAGAAAAATTTACAAATTTGGAGTGATTGCGTGTGTAGTGGTAAACTTGCTAGATTTCTTCTTTCATCTTAAAGCCAAAAACAAGACTAGAAATCGTTCACTTGAATTTTAAAGAAGAAATCACTCTCAAAATTCACTCCAATTTTTGGAAAACGTTTCGGAGTGAGTGAATTTACTTTAATGCGTTTTTTTACATTTGCATTAAAGTAAATTTTTAAAGTTTCAAGCAAACAAAAAAAAAAAAACCAATAGAAAACAATAAATAAACCACTTATTTCTACAAATAAGAATCATAGACTTAAAAGAAAAAATCATAATAGTTTAGGAATGCCAAAACCTGTTACAAATTACAAAAGGTTTAACATTCTAAAGTTGTACTGTTGTAGGTATTTAAAACGTGAACACACCTTTTCGAATTATATTTAGCTACACAGTTGTAAAAATTTGTATTTTGTTTTAAAGATGACAGCTGCGAAACTGTCAACGGCCCACCAGACGAATCTTACACCATTTAAGTTTCGTCTTAGAATAGGGTCAAGTATACTAATATTTTTTGTTGGGGAATAGAAAAATGTTACACTTTTACAGCGATGCAACGATACTAGGATTGCTACACGGGGTCGTGAATACTAATAATATTTTGAATGCATTTAATATGTCAGCGACAATTTCGGAGCGACCTTTTTTCGGGTCGTACAGAGTTGAAGCTTGAAATTAGTTTTTGAGTTTTGTAGACATCTTAATAAAATAATAATTTTAAAGTATTATAGTTAGGAAATCTTCTTTAATGGATTAATGCTATGCACCTGAGAGTTAAACTTGTTTAACTCAAAACAATCCCAAACCAACATGATAACCAAGTGGTTTGCCATACAAAATGAAACCTTTTTAGTCACTTGGTTTCGAGATAACCTACTCGAAACCAAAGGCGCTGAATGCACTATTTCCAATATTCCATTGAACTTGACATTTAAGAGAGTGGAAGTGAGTGGATAGAGAATGAATTCTCTCATACGTCGTTGACGTTCTGCTCACACTTGTATGTCTGTCTCTTTTTAACTTAAGACAAAAAGATAAACTCAAAACTTTTCTGCATATGCGGACACTACTTGGTTAACTCAAACCATCCTGGAACGAAACCCAGGTTATCTTCAGGTGCGGACATAGCATAATGCTATTCACCTGAGAGTTAAACTTGTTTAACTCAAAACAATCCCAAACCAACATGATAACCAAGTGGTTTGCCATACAAAATGAAACCTTTTAGTTACTGGCTTTCGTGATAACCTACTCGAAACCAAGTGCGCTGAATGCACTATTTCCAATATTCCATTGAATTTGACATTTAAGAGAGTGGAAGTGAGTGGAGAGAGATTGAATTCTCTCATATGTCGTTGACGCTTGACGTTCTGCTCACACTTTATGCATGTCTCTTTTTAACTTAAGACAAAAAGATAAACTCAACTTTTTTGCATATGCGGACACTACTTGGTAACTTGGTTAACTCAAACCATCCTGGAACGAAACCCAGGTTAACTTCAGGTGCGGACATAGCATAAACAACAAGGTTGAACATACAGAGAACAACAGATAGATAATTCCAAATTAAATTTTACAATAAATTGTTTTATAGAAGACGATAGCGCCAAAACTTGCATCCGTGTAAAGTACTTACCTACCCTTACCTACATTGCTTAAAATACCTACCTAGGCCAATACCTGACAACGAAAAGCCAAAAATGTCTTTAAAAACTGTGTTTTTTGTTTTATTTATATTTATTAGTTTGATAAACTCTTAACATTAAAAATTTAAGCAATATTTCATAAAGCATTATTTTTTAAAATAGGTTTTAGTAATAATTTATATTTATTTAGGTTTGTTTCAGTCTTTATTTTACTAGGAGGTACAGCTGAATGCCTTTATAAAATAGGTTGTTTTGAGTTGCTGCTTTTCTGTATAAAGGAAGTCTGAAGTCCCCGGTATTCCTTAGATTGTAGAAGGAATTTGTTATATAGGGTAAACGCACTAGGAGCCGGACAGTGTTAGTTAGTGTTAGTATCCGGACACATTGACCTTTTTTTGCGATTAATAGATAAATCACAAAAAAATTCACAAATGTCAACAAACATGGGTCCTTGAATGTGTCCTATACATGCATGCAAAGTTTCAGGTACTCGAAATGCGTACTTTAAGAACTACGCGTCATTTTATTGCTTAAGGTTTGAAGGTGCGGTCTCGTTGTCGATTTAGGTAAAAACAAAAATAGTGGGAACAGTTTTTAGTAGTAAGGAATTGAACAAGTATTAGTTAATTTATTGTAATGGAAAGTCATTGGTTTCGTTGGAAATATCATTAACTAAAACAATTTGCAAAAAAAAACCAAATTTAATAAAATCTTTGCCATTATTTGTGGTGTCCGGGCACTAAAACCAAAATTGAATATGTTTTTAAGTACCAAGACATGCTGTCCGGGTACTAACAATGTGCGATTGTCATGTATTTTCAGTACCCGGACAGGGGTTGTTTCTGAAATTTATTGTGTCTGGATACTAAAATAAAAGCGTTCGGATACTAGATCAGTCATTTTAAAAGACTTAATCATTGAGAGATTTAATGATTTTAAGAGACAAGCCCTGTATGGATACAAAAAAATGTGCGCTTATCTTATATTTTCAGTATGCAGACGGGGTTTGTCTCTTAAAATGATTGTGTACGGGTACTAAAACCAGAGCGTCCGGGTACTAACGCAAATAGACTTTTTCTGAATTGTTATTTTATTAATTTTAACAATGATCTCTTTGCAATTTACTTGAACGCTATATTATTGAGAAATGTCGATATTCTTACAATCAATAAAAGTTTCCGCGGTAGCATTTATGGTTACAAATGGGTTTCAAGTCAAAGTTGAGAAAAAAGTTAAGTGTCCGGGTACTAGTGCGTTTACCCTAGTTCACGTTTCGTTGTAGATATTTGCAATACATATCATTCTTAATTTTAAAAATCATCACAAGCGCATTAAACTTAAGTCTGTACAATATACATATAACTATCCGAAAGTATCAAGAAACACCGTTGTTTAAACCATGCATTAAGTTTTTTCTACGCTATTTTTACAGAGCCAATTGCTTATATTTTCAATTTGACTGCAACACTGACATGACTTCATATCGTCTCCAACAACATAAATCAGCGCATCGTCTGCAAACAGTGATATTTTAACGTCAGATATAGATTTAACGATATCGTTTATATACAAAAGGAAAAGTATTACACCCAATTTCGATCCTTGGGGTACACCAAGATCAACTGATATTTTTTCTGAAAAGGTTTAATTTATTTTTACTTTTTGGAATCTATCAGAAAGATAACTTTTAAACCACTTTTGTTCAATATCACGGATACCATATTTATTAAGTTTGTCAATCAATATACAGTGGTGGCCAAAATAATAAGAGTGAAACCAATTTTTTCCATTACCTCTTCCATCAGCTCTTCATTTTGCCTCTTTCTAACATAAGTTCTGCCATCAGAACCAAATAAATTTATCTTATCACTAAAAAAACATTTTGCCAATTTCTGTAAGCCGATTGTGAAGGATTTACTTTTGCAAATCGTATACGCTGCTTTATATTCTTAGAATTAAGTAACGGAACCTTCATCGCAATTCGACCAAGTAAATTTTTATCCTGCAAACGTCTGCGGATCGTGCATGAGCTGATATCCAATGATAGATTTGCTTTTTTACCGCTAGATGTTGCTAAAGGATTTTTAAGCACCTCTCTTACAATCCTTTTGTCCAGCAAAGTTGTTGTTTTTTTGGGCTTACTCTTTTTTCGGTGAAATTTGTTGGTTGACCTAGCTGCTTTAAGGCCCCGACCCATTGAATCAGTTGCGTCCGTTCGCTGCCGGATTCACCTGACAGCTGTGAGTTTTGCCGGACACAACGGATTGGGGTGACCCATAGAATCCGTTGCGGTGTCTCAACTCAACAAGACCACTCATGTTAGCAGAAGAGAAAATTTCAAATTGGTTCTTACTGCGCATGTCATCAGAGAGAAAATTTCAAATTGGTTCTTACTGCGCATGTCTCTCTTCTGCCGGACGCAAAAAGTTAAAAGTTGGGCTACTTTTTGCGTTGCTACCGTTGCATCCGATGCTTATGGGTCACCTCTCATAAGATCGTGTGTATTTAATCGAGCTGTCAGGTGAATCCGAGAGCGAACGGACGCAACGGATTCTATGGGTTGAGGCCTTTAGCACTATAGCACCAACACATTGAGATCGGTGAAGAACATCTTCAATAAAACTGAATGTTTTGCCTCGATCTCCTAGTTGGAGGATCAAACGGCGTTCTTCCTCAGAGCAATACTTTCCGTGTCCTATTATTTAAAAAATTAATGAGTTTTAAACACTTAAACACAAGTCTAACGGTAAATTTAATAATTAAATTGCGATCGGAAGTGAAAAAGACCAGAAATAATGCAATTCTACACAGCACTCTTATATTTTTGACCATTACAAATCTGACATTTCTAAGTAAAACTAACGGTACATTGCAAGTGACCATTATTAATGTTTGGTAACACTGGAAAAGTTTAACAGGCAGGTCAAAGAAAATTAGTTTTGCTCCAATTAAAAAGGTTTAAGGCATAGATTCTATTGTGAAGAAAACATAATAGTCCACTCTTATTATTTTGGTCACCACTGTATCTCTGTCTATTGTTTCGATTGCACGTTTTAGATAAAAAAAAAACACCGATAAATAGTTTTACCGCTATCAATTTCTTTTTTCCATTCATTAATAATAAGCCAACATTATGGATGTTTCGCATGAATTACCTTTTCTAAAACCCGATTGTTCTAAACACAGTAAATCTTCTTTTTCAATATAATTCGTAAGTTGGTTACATACAATCTCTTCGAGAATCTTTTCATAGGTCGGAAGCATGTTTATAGGTCTCCAGTCTTCAAGGTTTTTCGGATTTTGTACTTTTTCAATGGGAACAACAACTGATTCCTTCCAGCTTTCTGGGAAATCACCATGTAAAAGATTAGTGTCAAATTAGTGATTTTTAATAATTTTGGAAGAATTTCATTTACCAGTCAGAACTATACCACAATTTAGACCAAAGCAGTCCTTTTTTTTATTCATAGATTTGATTGATTTATTAGGATCTTGAAAATTGATCAATTTAAATCTGAGATATTATCATTGTATTGCATTTGATTTCTATTTCTATTTATGTCTTGGACACTTTTTACAAAGAACGTGTTAAACGCGCGCGCAATTTCAATTTCTGTTTTAATAGACCTATCTGATTTTTATTTCTTTTATTTCATTTATTTCAGTTTTTAATATTTGACGCTTCAAAACTTTCCATAAACATTTTGAAAACACAGCCAACTTCTTTACTATTTCTATAAATCACAATGAAAAAAAATGAAACACAATGTAGCCCTAAAAAAAGTAAGGGGCTTACGGTTGATTGATTTCGACCACACTTAGATCAATGTGGGTCAATTGTTTAACCCTGGAGTGTTGTAACGTCCTATTGAGCTAAAAACTTATGAGTCTGTAGCTAACCAGTCTTTGACCGTTTTGTGGCCTTAATAAAATTCAAGAGGGTTATTGTCTAGAAAGTCTGATAATTCTTTTAGCTTGTTGAAGAAGTAACAAAAGAAGTGAGTGGTATCCTCATGTTTGTCTTTCCCACAGCATCCTCTACAAAAGTCATCGGTGCAAAAACCCACTTTGTTTTTGTGATAACCTAGTAGGTTACGTCCTGTTAGAGTGCTGATGAGAGATCGTAATGAAGGCCTATTTTGGGATAGAAGCCCTTCAAATCTGTTCTTATTGTATTTTGGTCATATTTGCCTGGCCGGCCCCGTCTAATGATCTGATTAATTGCACAAGGTATAAGAGAAAGGGCCAAGTTGAGCCTTTCTCGCCAGTTCGGAATTGTTAGTCTGGTGTATGAATTATATTACTGGCAAGTTTCATTAAAATCCATTCAGTAGTTTGTTCGCGAAAAGCAACAAACAATCCATACATCCAAACAAACTTTCACGTTTATAACATATGTGGAATTATATCTCTTGAACAATGACAAGGCGGTGAGGTGTAAAGTAACTTCATAGTAGTGGACACACTTTATGCTGCCATGATTCGAACAATCCGAAAAAAAATTAATTTCTTCGATGGAGTGCCAGAACATAAAAACATACATAGGATGGCGCAGTAGTCGAGTCCCGGTCCTAGCGCATTGCTTAAAATCATGCCTTGAGAGGGAATGGAGGGGACCTACAATTTTCTGCCGGTTCCGAAGAGGCTAATCGAGAAATCGCTTTTCATATCGATGAATTTAGTACCTATCTTAACACTTGTCAATTCCTCACCAAAGGTGATAGCCATGTAAAAATATTTGTTGTTTTTTGTTGGGATTCGAACCACGACCCTCCCACTTAACGTAACAAATAGAGCTAACTATTTGGCATGTTTTGCGTACGAAGGACATATCTCATCAAAACAGCCTTTGATAACTTTAGAAATTCAATCATTAGATCTTAATGAATGGTTTTTTTATGTGGTTATTCTTCTTTGCAGTTCTTTGATTTTTATTTTGTTGTAAGGTATGCAATGTTTTGCTTTCGGAGATTCGCAGTTTTCGTATTTTGCAAGTTTTTACACTTTTTAAATAATTTTCACGAGTCCAATGGTCTAACGTAACTATTCTACTTTCGAATAATTCAAAAATTGTTTTGGATATAATAGGTTTGTTCGTTGAAGCCCTGGGGTTGCCCTAGGGTCGCCACAAAGCGTTTTTTGAGAAACCTAAATTCACCCTGAATGTCAAATTTAGTGTTTTTTGAGCCATAGGTTTGCCATAGGTTTTCCCCAAACTCGCCCTAGCTTTTTGCTGTGGCGATTTGAGGGCTGTCAAATGGCATGTGTTTTTATTTAAATGGCAGGGACGTGTGGCGATTTGTGGTTTAGCGTTTTTTGAGGACTGGAAAACCCAGGTTTTTTTGACAACTCATGGGGTTGTCAAGAAAACCTGGGTCAACCCTGGGGAAAGTTCAACGAACAGACCTAATTTTTAAATGCCGATAAGAATAAAAGTGAATTTGGTTTAATATTTTTTAACTACTTTCGACAAAAAATTCCCCAAGCGGACTGTGAAGGCGTTAAGAGGAAAACTTGTAACGCTAGACGAAAAGATTGGTCTGTATTCTTCCTCTGTGTCGTTCTTTCCAAGTGAAACTGAATGGCTAAAATCGAAGAAAAGTAAAGAGAAGCGTCGCATCGATTCGCCGAAAAGTTAACCCACTCGTACAGAGTAGAACGAGAGAAACACCCACCATTTTTACTTGCGATTATAGGTACTATAAGGCAAGTCTTGCAATCGTGCAGAAAAAAAAATTTGAGATAACAATTAAATATGACATTACGATGATAGAGAATACGAAAAAAGTGGGTCCTGCAATTCTGTGTGTCTGTCTGTCTGTATATGGATCTACAGCCTGAACTAATAGACCGATTTTCTTCAAAATTTGCAGTTAGGGTCTGTGGAGCAGTCTACAGAGGGGTTTTTGGTCTTGAAATAACGGTACCTGCCATACAACCGATATGATAATACTTATTTTTCTCAAAAACGGCTTCAACGATTTCAATAAAATTTTGTGTGAGTTATTAATTTTGGATTGTCTTTCTTATGATGTAGAAAAATTTTTTGGAAAAAGGCTAAAAACGGTACCTCCCATAGTACCGTTTTTTTCAAAAACCGACTTTCTCGTTAATAGCTTACACGATCTTGACAAAATTTTGGATTTAAGAAGTCGTAAACTGTTGAAGAAAGACTGCATATCAATATTTAAAAAAACTTAGTTTTGGAAATTTTTATAAATTTTTTTAAAAAATTTTAATTTTTGAAAATAACTTCAAAACTATAACTTTGATTTTTTTCAAATTTTTTGTCAAAATAACTCTTATTAAGATCTAAAACTTTGTATACTCGACTTTTAAAAAACAGTTTTTAAAAAAAAGTAAAAAATAAAAAACAGCTTTTTGGAAAAACTGCTCCAACGATTTTGATTAAATTTTCATCATTCATATGTATTAGCGATTGCAAAAGAATGGCGTTTTTAGATTTTTGCTTGAAACCTTTGGAATATTTAATTTAATTTTTTCATTATTTTGCGTGATTTAAATTTAAATAAAATAAATATACTCAAAATAAACAACTTAACTCATAAATCGTTTTCCATATTTTACTGCTATCCATTTTCCTCGACTTTTGGCAATGGTTTACGCGCAATTGACAAAATTGGGAGTGATAGCGTTTGTAGTGGTAAAATAGCTGGGTTACTTTTTTTATTAACTCTAAACTAAACTCTAAAGAGTAAACAAATTCCCTCCTCAATTTAATCCAAAATTGTCAATAAAAAAGTCCTTTGCCTTATAAATTTTGGCCATTTTTTTTTAATTTCTATTTCTATGTATTTAGATATTCTAAAAAAAATTGTTTTTTTTTCATTTCAGTGCGTTCATTTGGCACGGAAGATCGGGAAACTCAATTCCAAATTGCACCACAAAGCCAGATTTATGATTACATTCTATTCCGTGGATCTGATATTAAGGATATACGTGTGGTCAACAATGGAATGCCACATCCAAATGATCCAGCTATTATGCAAGTGCAATTACCAAATGGACAACACTTGATGCCGCATTTTACAATGCAAGCAATGAATCCGCCGATGGGTAATTATGGGAATCCTTTCGGAGCTATGGGTGGTCTTGGTGGTATTGGTGGATCGTCGGCAACGGCGACAGGATTAGCGCCCGGCTCGTTTATGCTCAACAAGCCGAAACAACCAAGTGAGTTAAACGACGCCCTTCCTCAAGAATTTAATTTAATGGCGATAAACAATTCATCAACGGCTGCTCCTCCTAATGCCCCCTCGACCTCTGCGGCTGAACACAAAGACCAAGGTGTGATGGTAATTCTTTGGCGTACTTTAGCACACACACACGCACACAAAATTTCGTTGAAACTTTTTTATATTTTTTTTATTCCTGCTTTTTTTTTTTTTTAATTTTCTAAAAACCAAAAAAACCAATTTATTCTCAGCAATACAACACAAACACATCCACACACATAATAGAACTCATTTACTACTTCATACATTCTATTCAATTGTGCTTTATCATACAATTTTTTTTCTACTTTTAATTTTTTGCATGGAAAATTCAATAGTAATACTTTAATCATGCCGAGGTTATTAATGGGTCTATTCTGAAATGCAATTTAAAATTTTAAACATAATACTCCATTAAGAGAAAATCCATAAAATTAACCCGACGCCTTCGAAAAATGCTAGAATCCTTGGTCTGCAGTGTCTGCTATAAAGATTATGTGTTTTTGTAAATGTTGACATTGTTTGTGTTTGTCTGTTACTTGTGAAAATGTCTTTTCAAACATTTATTTTTCTATCTTCTTGTGACAGAGCGACTTCATTCTATCAACTTTTAATTGTTACTGATCAAAAGTAAAATGATGAAAAACACTGACGAGTTTAAGAGTAGGACTACCATGTAGTTTATCAGTTCTCTCGCAATTTTAATTAGTATAATGAAACGAATTGCAGCGCAAATTCTGGATTCTTTTAGACTATTCACTGAAGACAAGAAAAGAGAAACAGGGGCAAATGGAAGGAAAGGAAAGGAAGCGCCCTGTAATTAGTTTAAAGAAAGATGTCCTTTCCGTAAATATTATACGGCATTTCGTCGAGTTACTGGGTACAATTTCGCATTGCTGAATTCGTATTCTAAAACAAATTTTCAATTGTGATCCTTGTGATCTCAAATAAATCACAGTTCTCTTACTTATTTGCCTCGCACTTGTTATCCGCCTATGGAATACGCCCGTTTAAACTTCGAACTTATAAGTTTTTTTACCTGGCTTCTTTCTTTAATTTTTTAGACGGAATCGATTCCATAGTTGAGGCCACTTCGGTTCTAAGTCCCAAATGACTAAAAGCATTGCATTGTTACTATAGTAGCATTGCTCAATCAGATATTTTGTTAGTTCGTTAAAGGAATACGTTGCCACTTCTAGCAGCACTAGCAATATTTGAGGCCATAAATTCCGTATTTAATTTCAATTGTTTTAAAAACTGAAAATTTCTTGCGACTGGCCATCACAACACGTAGAAGCCGATGGAAAAATTAAGGTAGGTGACATTTTGAATGGAACTTTCCGCTTTTCCAACAAAATTGTTTTAAAAAAGTATACTTCGTCGGACACTGTGGTATCACAATGGACCCAACGGGCCTAAGTGTGTTAGCCGTGCTAACAGTCACTTTAACCTGACCTAACCTATGTTTTGTCGGACGAAACTTCGAATTTTTTGTTAAATTTAATGTGGTAAGGTGTAAATAAGAATTATAATTCAGGAATTATTAGCGACACAAAATTAATCATCCCTTCAAACTCTCAATGGAGCTGCGTTTACAATTTTAAGATGCTATTGCGCACATACATAATTAAAACACTTTATTTAGTTTTCTATTTCATTTGGATGTTTCAATTTACACCATTTCTTCATTTTCCAGTACGAATTGTATGAGCTGTCAAAACAACAATTCGCTTCCAAGTTGTAGTTCCGAAAGATCAAACAAACAGGTGGTGTGGAAACTGGAAACTCATTTTCCAGTCCTAATGACAATGGCAATATTGTTAATGGAAAAATCTTTTCATAAATAGGATTTTAATACCATTTTTCATTAAAGTTCAGAAGATGTACTCTCAAATCGATCGAGAACTACTCCTTTCAATGAAACCTAACGCTGGCACAACAAATCAAAAAAAAAAAAAAAAAATAAGAAAATCATTTTAAGTAATAAGGACCTTATGCGTCAATGGAAGTCGCTTTAAGTCAAATTCTTGTCTTTTTTAAAGATATAAAATTTCTTGTAAATATTTTAACAATTTTGCTACGCGGATTACATTCATGATGTTGTTGAAACTTACTTAAATTGGCATTACAGTTTGAGGTGAAGCTGCTTTTCAAACAAAATTTTCGCAAGCAATTTAGATTTCGTGCTCCAGGTTTGCACTCTAAGGTGGTTGAGGTGCTATTTCACGTGATTGCGGTATCTTGGACGGTGATTTCCCATTTCTAACATTTGCAGAAAACCCGTCAAGCCGGTGGATATCCATCCGTTCGACATGTCCCAGTCGTAGTAATTTCATGATACGTACTCTTCTAGCTATGCTCATATCGCGCTACAGCTAATACAGTTCATTGTCAAATCCTTATATCCACAATTCGCCGTATGGAACAGGACCAAAGAGCACTCATAGTATTTTTCTTTAGAAACGACCAAGAATGTCTTTTATAGGTAGACACGCTATAACATTCGGCGTTCTATCAAACGACTTCTGCTGAAGCTTCTTAGACGAGGAGGAAGGAGAGACAGTTGCAAACTTCCTCAGTTCGTGTCCTGCACTCTCCCCCAAAAGAAAACTGCGTCTAAGAGAATACTTCCTCGATAATCCAAGCGATCTGGTGAACACAGATTAACCTTTACCTACATATATCGCTTTATTAAAAGCTCCAAATGGTTTAGTTAATTGAGGTACTCCCTCTCACACTTCAACCTAATATTGGTGTCTAAGTGGGTCAGTTGTTGTCCTGGCAGCCATTGAAACCTTTCCGAACCAAGAGTTTCCTCATTCCCTTTATACAAGGTGCTCCTACGCCGTATAGCAATGATCAGGGCATTATAAAGGATTTCTTTGGTTTTTCGAGACAGGGTTTTATTTTTTAACTGTCTGCTTAACCAAAATAGCAGTGACTGGTAAAACTAAATCTCCGTTTGATATCCGCAGCTGATGTTATTTTTCTTGTTTATAGTGCAGCCTTACTTAAAGAAAAAAAGGTGACAATGTCGGAATCAAAATTTGCTTTTTTTCTTTCTTTTGGGTATAATTTTAACAACATACTTCTGTCGGGCACGTTCTCTCATGGTTAACATGTCTGCCTGTTGCGTGGGGGTTCGATGGTCGAATCACATCAGACACATAAAACTGTTTTTCCAAGGGTATAGCTTTTTGCGAGGAATTGGAAATGTCTCCGAGAGTAATAACCACTGCCATGAAAAGAGCTTTCTCATTTACCAGTTCGGAATAGGCATAAAATTATGGGTCCGTGAAATGCGTGTCGAACCCGAAGTTCCTTTCCATGACTTTGGGGTGCCACTCTATTTTTTTTTTTCTTTTTTTTTTAACTGCGTACTTAAACTTTTTTGCAGCTTTGAATAACTAAGCTTTCTCTTGATTTTTGTTTGTTGTTTGTGATTTTGTGTTTGTTTTGTTTCGTTACTGTGTTTGAGCTCTTATGTTGCATAAACTTACATACGAGCTTGAATTTTATTAAAATGAAAGGATTTGAGTGTTCTCGATCTTCGTAAATAGAAAAGTTACACGTGCGTCCTACGAACATACAGCCTCTAATTTGCTAATGTTTATTTTTATTCAAAACATCAATTCACCCGAAAAACTAGAACATCGAACAGCACTCTCAAGTTTGATTTTTTGTTATATGTTATTTTTGTTCCTACCCCTGCCCAAACCCAATCCAATTTCCTTTCTGATTCTGTTTTTTGTTTGTTTGTTTTTTTTTGTTTGTTGATGTGTTATATAAAATTTATTATTTTTTCAAATTTATGCGCGAATGAATAATTTCAATGTTACATAGTTTCCGTCTTAGATTTGCTTGCTGGTGCATCCCGATCAACAACGCCAATTAGTTTAATATCGAGAAAGAGTCCATCCGCCGATATGGCCATCCAAGTGAATCAACAACAAAACCAACACCAACAGCACAATAACAATGCTGGTAATCGTGATGCAGGACATAAGCGACAAAATCATCAGCAGAGAGGTGGCGGCGGCGGCGGCGGCGGTGGCACCAACAATAACAACAACAACAACACTAACGCTGGCAATGCTGGAGGTAATGGTGGTAGAGATGGAGGTGGAGGTGGAGGTGGTAGCGTGGTAGGTGGTGGCGGTGGAAGAAGTGATGGCGGAGGAAGTGGTTATTTCCAAAGAGATCGTCGCGACTCTGGTAGGCTAGACAACCAACACAATAACTACGACAACCGACACCACTACCCCAATCAACGAAATCAAAATCAGAATCAGAATAGTCGTGGTTGGACAATGAATCGCGGAAGCAACAATAATAACCAGAATAATAATATGCGTAACCGTGGGCGTGGACGCTTGCCAAATCAGGTAAATAACACTCGAAGTTTTAGTTGAAAAATTAAAAATCATTCAAATATATTATTTCTTCATTGTAACAGGGGTACAGGCAGGTGAGCAGTGGCAACCCAAGCAAAAATAATCGTCCCAAAAACACTATCAAGTTTGAGCAGGACTTTGATTTTGAACAGGCTAACAATAAGTTTGAAGAGCTGCGTTCTCAAATATCAAAACTTAAGGTGGGCGACGAACCCAAAACTGAGCAGGTATTTTGTTTTGTTTCTTTCTGTTTATTTTGTCCTTGTTTAGTTGTTTTTCAATTTTTTTTTTCAAATCGTAAAATATCATACCTTATAAAATTGCTTTTTAATATTTACGTTGAATTGGAAAAATATTGGTAATCTAAGGAAATGTTTGCCGAAGGAAGTAAAACTTAATATTGATTCAGTTGAAGTGTCGATAGCTTTATCCGTTCATGTATCATGATTTTCGATTTCTGTTGTTGCAGTATTCGTAGAATCGGGTGATCATCAGCTGGAGCTTTTGAACCGATTGGAACAATATCACTATCTCATACGCAATAGTAACGCTTTGATTGTAGTTCCGTAGAAATCAATTCCTTTTAGCAACATATCAGTAATATTATCGATAAATAGTGTAAATAGCAAGGGACTTAAAGTTCAGACCTGTCTTACTACTATCTCCGTTTGGAACAATTTGCAAACTACTACTCCATTCCATACTGCACACCATGTGCCATTTTAAAAGGTTTTAAATGATCCTTTCAAACTTGTTTCATGTTTGCAATACAATTTGCACAGTAAGGAAAGCCTTTCTATTCACGGTATCAAATGCTGCCTTAAAGTCGACGAAGAACTCGTATAATTTTTTTCCTTGCGTTGTGTACGTCTCAGCAAAGTTGCGTAGTACGAATATGTGGTCGACAGTTGAGTAACTTGTTCTAAGGGTCTCCGCAAACCACAAACTTTCTATCGGCCGATAGTTCGGTCGGGTTTATAATCAGTATAAAGATGTATGCAAGTCCGCATACTACAACGATTTGGTATCGGCCGATAAATAAGTTTGATGGGGTTCTCAACTGCGTTCAATATCGTCTGCCCATTCACCACCAACCCAACTGTTTGTTGGCGTAGTGTGCGCGCTAACAGCCCAACACGACTGAACTATCGGCCGATAGAAAGTTTGTGGTTTGCGGGGACCCTAAATTTTGCCTGATTTTCTTTGAGTGGGTTATCCCGGGGCGATCCAAGCTGTAATACGTCGATGTAAAGTGGTTTTGGCTATAGTCTTAATTAGCTCTTCTGTACCATTCTTGTAAAGTTCATCAGGAATTCCGTTCACAACGATTGCTTTTCCGTCATCGAGATCTTTTATAACTTATCTTGCTTGTCTCAGCAACCGTCGTTCTGCATCCAGAATCTCGTCTTCGAACAAAGAAGAAGCAGATTGGATTGGTTAAGTTTTGTTTATTGACTTTAGAAGGGACTTGAATTGGGTTGGCAATGTGGTCGCGTTTAGATTTTTGCCTATTAGTGGTTTGGATCTATTGATGTTGCATTACATTCTCAAAAAGGCTGTTGAAGCGTAGCATGAAAAATTTTTAAGTTATTTTATTGTTCGATCTTCTTTGGTACAATCTTAATTATTTTCCGAGTTGTTGGAAAATATCAGTTGTTCATACCGTTGTTGAAGAAGATTGTCAACAGGAGAATTACTGGTTTTTTCTTAAAACTTCTTGGAGTTTTCTGTGTTGATTGTAGCACTCACTTCCGCAATGTTGATAAAAACATGGCATAGGCAGAATCTAGTTCGCTGATTTTTTTGTTGTTGCAAAATTCTCATGTTTTATTGAGAACTGTCAACATTTTTCAAGGCTATCACTGCACAGTGCATTTAAGGCTTCAAAAGAAGAGTCGAAGCGTCTACAGTGCAGTAAACATCCAATTGGTTATTCAAATGTTGTTTGATCTTTAAGAGGAACAGAAAGCGTAACTGCATTTTATTTGTTTAACAGTTCTGATAATTGGAGTTTTTTTTTCAACAAACGCTTAGATTAAAAATTAGATGGTAGGGTGGACTTATGTTCTGGTCGCCGCGGTGTCTGATTAGAACTTATCGTGCCAATAGATCACATTACTTGATTGGAACCGAAGTTAATGATTCTCTGTTGGTTATTGAGCTTGAGTTTATTGAGAGAAATGATCTCATAGTCAAGTCAAATATTCGTTTTCTAAGGTGGAAACATTCTGGACATTCCGTAATTACCTTCACACGTAACAATTCAACGAAAAATAAACAGCAATTTTTTGTCATCCCAGAACGATTTCATTTCCTAACTCCATCCACTTAACCTTTTTCCTAACTAAACATTTGACTAATTTTCTGTCTGATTTCCATTCAATTAATGTTTATTAATGTTTATTTTTGTTTTGTCCACTCAAAAAAAAAAAAAAAAAAACCAAATATATATATATAAATCCAACTATCCCATCGTTCTTCGTTGATCACTTGTTCCTTGATTCAAGTGTTCTTCTCCAACTTCTCAGATCAACGGTGAAACAGATAAAAAAGATGATTCTGGTAATGAGACTGGAGCAGGTGAACATGAACCAGAAGATGAAGAGATTACTGTTGGCTATGACAAAACAAAATCATTTTTCGATAATATATCATGTGAAGCAGCACAAGATCGTTCGAAAAATAAAAAGACCGACTGGCGTCAAGAACGCAAACTGAATAGTGAAACCTTTGGTGTATCGTCAACACGTCGTGGAAGGTTTGTATATTTGTTTTTGTTTTTCTCTTCTCTGTTTTCTTACAAAATATACGATCTGCAGCTACCGAGGACGAGGCAACTACTATAATCGCAATATGAACAATTATGGTGGATACAACCGAGGTTATAGAGGTGGAAATTATAACAATAGAAATCGCAACAGCAACAGCAACAACAATAATAGATTGGGACAACAAAACAGCCAAAATCTTCCACAAAAGAACCAAAACATGCAACAGCCACAAGGTCCACCACAGACCCAGAAATCGCAGGAGACTAACTCGCAACCGCAAGTGACGGCTGTAGCTGCAGGTAATAAGTAGATTTGTGTTTATTTTAGGTTTTGTTTTGTTTTTCTCTTCTTTTTGATATAAAAGTTCCAATGAGTTGCGTTAGGATTCATTTCCTTTGATCATTTATCATTTTGAAACACACAGTGTAAAAAATTGTGGCTTGCTCCAAAAAAGGTAGCATCATTTTAAAGTTACATCAAACATTAAATGAAAATTCGTCAGGAACTGAAATTGCTCGACTATCCGAAAACAAAAAAAAAAAAAAACATCTTTGTACACAAAGAATAGGTACGAATATTTTTTGCTGGTGGTTCAATCAGAATAAAATTTTACTTCTATGGGTGGAAATTCAGTAAAAAAAAGACAGTACGTATACGCCTCCATAGCCAGAAGTAGTAGTCCATCTTCTCTGAAATGCTAATTCGATTCGATTTTTTTATCAAATGTATTTTTTTTCATTTCACGTACATACGTACATTTATAAAGGGTGTTTTTGAGGTATAGAACTTCGAATTGAAATAAAACAAGAAAATGGTTTTAATGTCCATCAGTTGGGCTTTATTGGATATTTTTATGCCATAAATGTTTCAATTTATTTCGGGAATGAGGCCGCCGCGGCTGGCTCGAATAAAGTCAAGTCTAGAGGTCCAATTTTCAACCACTTTTTGGTGCATTTGAGGCCGTATGTTCAAGCCCCCTAACGTTTCTGGTTTTTCTGCGGATGCGTATTATCACATTAAGTAAACGTAGTGCGAAAACGATCCATGGTTAACCGAATTAATTGCTGTGATGGACGATTATGTCGACCATAAAAAGGACGAAGCTTGCGGTAAACTTCGCGAACTGAACCAATATTTTCGAAATAAATTTGTACGATTGCAAGCGTTGTTCTTTTGTCAGCCTGTTCATGATGAAATGGCAAACCAAATTGAACATAAATGACATAAAAGTTGGTCGACTTAACCACAAGATGTCAGTTTTACCCCTATTCGAAAAACCAACTTCTAAAAAAACACTCGATACATAGAAAACTCTGTCAACTATGTTATATGGAAAAATGTCCCATTTCTGGGGCAAAAGGTTGAATTTTTTATTCAATATTTTAGAACAACAATCTTTGGTAAAATGCATTTAAACTTAATGTTTTGAAAATCAGACCATTACAACGTACTGGGCGATTGCGATCATAGTTTCTATTCAGCTTTCAATTTGGTTCCATTTTTTTTGTGGAACTTGACTTATTGCTTAAGTCGAATTCCAAGCTTAGCGAGAATTAGTGTGCCCGTGGCGTATTGGTTAGCATGTCTGACTGTTAGGGGGGAGGTTCGTGGCTCGAATCCCAACAGAAAGCGAAACTGTGTTTTAACGGGTATCGCATTCCACGAGGAATTGTCAAGTCCTCTGATAGTAAATTCATTACCATGATAAGCTCTTTCTTGCGCCTTGTCGAAAGTCTTTTTCGACATCAAAGGTGAGTTCTTTACCGACCTTGACGGAGCAGCGTGAGCTCTACTAAGTCATTCTGCATAGTCGTACGAGTTTTGCGGGGATGCGAAAACTAGACATGGTTCTTTACAGCTCGTTTTCAGACGTGAACATATTACAGCAGAAAAGATCTTATACGCATAAGATTCTTATTCCTGGTGCAATTGTGAGGGCCTGCAACTAACAGCTACGAATAGTTTCTCTATAGTCCTATTATCCGTATTCACCGCAACTCCGCTATCCAAAGCTAAACAGCGCCCAGCGTGGTATTTGGGTCTAAAACCTGTCCAAAAATATTTTACATCTTAAATATTGCTTATGCTTTAATGTTTAAAATAAACAATAACAAAAAAAAAAAATTCATAAAAAAAAAAAATATTTTATTTTTCTTCAGAAATATTTTCACCACACAGCACTTTCTGAAAGCAAAAGCAAAACATCTCTTGACAATGTTTTTTTTTTATGTTTTTTAAGATCTTATACTTGTATAAATGGATCTGATGTTAAGAAAAGCCTGTTCAACAGAGTTGTAAACTCTGCAGTCTTTTTTGTACTAGCGCAGTCGCAGTTAATTATTAACTTATCTTTTGAATGCAAGTCAATGGGGGCATTCAGGATCCTAGTCACTACGTAGTGGAAAGTCGACTAGCTTTTTGAATGCAAAATGCACTAAAATTGTAGTCAACCCTGAACTGTCAAAATAAGCACACAACAACACGAAACAATTGCGTTTTGGGAACTTTAAATAATCTTATCTTTTAATCTTTAATCTTCACTGCTTTCAATTTGATAAAAATTGTCGAAAAAATTTCATTTTGCACTTTGTAATTTTTCGTGTGTTTACCCAACAGCTGATTCTCAAACGTCCGACTAACTTTGAAGCTGAAATTTTTCAACTACGTTGAAGGGGAAATTTCAACTCGTTTTGTAGTCGATTCTAACCAATCAGAAGACTTCACTACGTAGTGACTAGATTTCTGAATGCCACCAATCTACTGTGACCAGTCCTTTACCTGCAAAAAAGCAGTCAGCAGTTAATACTAACTTTTTGACTGTGCAGTTAATCAATGCAGTTGTTAACTGCAGTACATTTAACAGGTCTTAGTTTTAGTTTAGTTTAGTTTTTTTTTTACTTAACTAAAAAAAGTTAAAAGACTTAAAGTTAATTCACTACAGTCAAAAGACTTGCTGACTAAAAATTTTATTACACTAGTACAAAAAAATGTCTACTGACTAAAAAGACAAAGACCAGTTTAATGTACTGCAGTTATTTAACTTTTATTAGTCAATTAACTGCACTGATTAACTGCACAATCAAAAAGTTCTGCTAACTGTATACGCATACAGTTAAAGTACTTATGAAAGTTGAAAGACTAAACAAATTAGTATTATTCGTGACTTAACTGCAGTGCCAAACAGACTGCAGTCCTTACAACTCGAATATTTTTCGAGTAATAGAATAAATAATGCGTCTTTTGATAACATCTGTGTTACAAGAAAACATCTTGCAAAAATTATATGTACCAACACAAAAAACACAAAATATTTTGCATTTTAGCGCATTGGGGCGGGTAAATTTTTTAGTGCGAACTTCAACAATTATAACAGCATATAACAACACAAATGTTACTAATTAGAAGCAGTTAAGGCGGTAATACACTATCATTTATATATAAACAAAGTTGTCATATAATGTATGGCACATTTTTTGTTAATATTGCAAGTGATATTACACTATGTCATATATATGTGGACAATTTTATGGCAAACAATAATTATATGACAAAGAAAAGTATCGCTATCACACTTATATGGCAGCCTGTGCCATATAAAGTATGACAAACATGAATATAATGAACTATCCATATAAAAATCGATTGATTTTATATGACTTGCGCTTGTCATACAATCGGCATCCTATGTTTTTTTTATTTTTATTTCCTTTTTATTTTAGTTATTTCTTTATTATTTCTTTAGTTATTTCTTTATTTCTATTTGTGCGTTGAATGCACGGAGTGCTTATGTCAAAGCTAAAATTTTATTACACAGGCATACTCGTACATAGATGTAAATTTCAATAAAAATTGACAGAGTTAATCAGCCCTATCATCGTAACAGATCGGAGAAACATACGATCGTAGAGAAGTTCCGATCGTAACATTTATTTTGTTTATGGTATCCATTTCGTAAAGGAAACCTGACGCATGTAGTTGACATAAGTTTTTTTTTTTTGTATTTACGTACAACCCTTCCGCGACTACTTTGCTGTCGGAGACATCGGATAGAACAGAAAACCAAGAAATCGGCATGCATCGCATGAATTCCGAATGCGTTCCCACCATTTTCACATTTAATCGCCATGCATCGCATGAATTCTAGACGCGTTGCGGTGAGTTTGACATTCTCATCGCATTGTTTCGTTCTTTTCGGAGATATGTCCGATTTAAGCAATCGGAAACGTTACCATAATACAAATATCTTCGTACAAATCGGAATGAATTTCGTTCCGATCTGTTACGATAATAGGGCTGAATAATAAAAAAAAAAAAGAAAGAAATATGAATTTATTTCTACACGACTTAACACAAGACGAACATACTTATATGGTGACAATTAAGATTTTGTATTTCACTACACCATATACAGTTGCGAGTAAAATAATAGCAGTGTTGCAAAGCAGTGGTTTCGGGACAATAATATCGAGGTTATGGAGTGGCCAGCGCAGTCGCCTGACCTCAATCCTATTGAAAACTTGTGGACAGATCTTAAAAAAGCAGCTTGGATTGAAAAGCCCAAAAATAATAAGGAATTGTGGGAAGTAGTGCAAAAAGGCTGGTACAATATTCCCGTGGAAAGATGTCAACGACTTGTTGACTCAATGAAGGACAGATGCAGTGCTGTTATCAAAAATAAAGACAGTGCCACTAAATATTAAAATCAAGTTTTTTAAAAATATCAAGGAATCAACTTATTTTTATTTTAATTACCTTAGAACGTAACGAAAAGGGGACACTGCTGTTTTTGTGCTCGTTACTTTTATCTGCTTATTCATATATGGATGTGATTTAAAAAAAATTAGAAATGAACAAACTAATTAACGTATGAAAGTTCGTTTTTAAGTAGTGTCATTTACTTTTTAAATAAAAATATTCTGAATCTACCTTTAAATAGTTTTTATTAGTATAGTTTATATCTTTGGTGATGCACTGCTATTATTTTGCTCGCAGCTATATAATATGTATATGGCTCTAAAATCATTGCCATATATTGCCATACAAATACTGCTATATATATGACTATCACACTTATGTCACGATGTTGTGCCATATTTTTTTTTTGGTAAACTTGTCATATTTATATGATAGTGTAATACCGCCTTTAGAAACATATTAAAATGCTTTTTAAACAAAAAATTTCATAAATTTCAAGTTAGGTATAGCCTTTAGAGACAAAAAACAATAATTAAAAATTGAAAATATATATCACGGTTTAACAATTACCTGGTCTGTGGTTATCCATACCAACTTTTATTAAAAAAAAAAATATACAAAGTTCAATGACACTTTACACCTTTTTAAGCACTAAAGCTTTGATGGTTTTGAAATATGATGCACTTTAGACCCAAATACCACACTGTGCGGCGGACGACACAATACTCATGTGTATCATACACAAATAATTGCTTTTGGTTTTGCTCATCGTTATTATTTTTGCAAATATTTAGCTTTATTGTATTTGCTTTTCAATATCAAAGAATCAGTTCAAAGCCATGTAATGTTAAATAAAAAAATATATGTGTGTATTTCAAATGCAGCCAAAAAGAACGATGGTGGTGATAGACGGAAACTGTCCGATACATTCTTTGACCATTAACAATAGAAATAGAAAAAATTTAAAAACGCAAATTCACAAAGTAAATATTCTACTTTCACTTTAAAGCATGAGATATTTAAACAAACTCGCTAAAACCGTGCCATTCAAATCTAATTGATGTTTTATTTTTCAGGCCAATAATACAAGTGGATTACACAAAAAGAAAAAACTTTTTTATCTGCTGACATCGTCCTTCCCTTCCCACACATACGAACTGAAGATACAAAAAAGATATATTTAAATAAAATGGTAAAAGTAGGAAACTAAACATGAGCGTGTTGTGTACACAAAAAAATTGTAAGAAATAACAAAATGTTATGATTTTTTTTTTGTTTTTAGAAAATTTACTCTTTCTCTCGATAAATTACAAAAAATCAAAAAAAAAAAAAAAAAGAAATTGATATGTGTGGATAAAAAATCAATAAGAAAATGCGATCTATGTAAAATTATATTTAGGAATTAAAACATAATGATTGAAATTCAAAAAGCAGCAGATTCTATCTATAAAAAAAATCGCAAAACAAAAAAAAAAAACTAAAGAATATATATATATTTTTAAATAGAACATGGGGGAAAGGCTCTAATGAGAGAGTTGGAGAACAATTTAAAATTTATAGTTAAACACGCACGCAAGTAATTTACATTTAGTCATTGAATATTATCTATAAATAAATATTTGCGCGGTTGAACATTTAAATAAAATTCAGAAAACAAAAACAAAACTAATAAAAACAAGAAATATTAACAAACTAAAGTTATCAGAAAAGAAAAAGAGAAGAAACAACAAGTGTATGATTAGGCTTAAAAAATAAATAATTAAATAAATATTAAATAAGAGAAGTAACAGAAATCAAAGAAAACAAAATACAACTTTTTACCACGAATTATAAATAAAGTTAAAAATTAAAAAAACACAAAAATCTGCATCAAAAGAGAGAGAAATTTACATATAAACATACAAACACATAAGAATTAACTACTTATTAAAAAATAAACAATAGATGGTGAACGATAAAAGTGGTTAAGCACTCAACAAAAAAAAAAAAAAACATTGACTTAACCCAGTTGTATGAGAGAATCAAATATATATGTATAAATATGTAAATTTGATAAGTAAAAAAAAAAGATTTCTTAACGAAAAGAAAGAAAAGAACGCGTTTTGTCCCACAAAACATACCCTCACTCACACACATGCCTCGAAAATGAAAATTTTTATATAAAATCACGGCGAATAAGAAATTGATTTCATGTATTTAAAACAAATGTCTCATCGATCGGCGGATAGTGCGCGCAGATAATAGTACACTTTATATTTATTTCAAACATAGAATCTTTGTTCTAATTTTATAATACAACAACAACAACCAACAACAAATAACCCACTTAAAATATGTTCAAATTTTCTGAAGACCTAATAAATTTCAACATCAGCAGTAAGCGAAACGCACATATGTATTTATTTCAAAAATAGTTAAATAGAGATCAAAATTTATTAAAATTAGTTTATATTATGTTTTTTCTTTCATTTTTTTTTTTTTTTAATTACTCCCCACCCTGTTTACTACATATTATAATTATAAATATATATGAACTGGATTCAAAGTGAAGCATGTACACAAAAAAAAAAAAAAAAAAACAACAAATAAAAATAAGTAGTAAAACTCGCAAATTTTCTCATTTGATTTTTCCTTTTAAGTTTTTTTTTTATTTAAAGGTTTGTTTAGTTCAGAAAAAAACTATCGATACACTGTTGGAATAGAATAGTAAACTCTTTTTTTAAAAGGTAAATAAGTCCCTTAGTGGTTTATTTCTGTTTTTTTTTTACTCTTCCGAATGTCCAGATCTTAAAATGTTGGAACAAAAACGAAATCATTGGTGAACCCCTAATAAAAGAAGTTAATATAGTTTTTTTTTCTGATTACAAGAAAAATTTCTGCGACTATATCGTGTATCGCGGAGCGAGAACGATACAATTTCTTACATTGACTCCGAATCCTGACAGAACAGGATGGCAGGCATTTTGGTCGTTCTGACATTTTCATGATTTCATTCTCGTAGTTCATAATCGTTCCATGTCGTCACTATCGTTTTTTGCTTCGAGTTTCGTAGTTTAGAGCTTAGTCTCAACGAATAATTTCACAACACCAACAGAGTTTCAACTTCAAAAGGTCAACTCAGATTGAAATCTTTATGACAACGAAAAACCTGAGCATATTCTTCCCCGAGTAGTTTTAGTAGTCTTGACATTAAATTTTGTTTCTGTTATTGACATGTGTTTTTCCCTGGAAAATAAAAAAAAACATCTTTCTATCAAAAACAAAAAACACACGCTCCAACTTTGATGTAAGGAGGTATCGATGTAAAAACAAATTCAAAGAGAGAGATCGCTAACGCCCCAACACAACATGAAACAACATTTCATATCAGATTGATGATTTTTGAAAGAATTAAGCTTTGTTTGCGATCTTTAAACTATCACGAAATGTACCGAAATTCATCTTAAATCAGTCAAATCCTATTCAAACACAGGAAAGGTTTTCGTGAATAGCGAGCTAATGAAAGAGTCAGAAATTTGTGGCCAAAGAAGTTTGCGATAATAACAAAAAATTAGATGCTATAATCTATATATTGTTTTGTAAGCTTCAGTATTGCAATACGATGAGCGTTTGAATGTGAAGTGAAGCGATATTTGATGCGACACTTGCGAGTTTGTCGCAAGGTTCTCGCAAGCTTCTCGTGTAAAAACTTTTTCAAGCGTTTTTGTGCGATAAGTGTTTGCAGTCCAGTAAAACAACATCACCAAATCGCTTTTACTGTGCACACTTCGTCGCTTCTAATATCGCTTCTCGTATTGCGTCGCGTCGCTTTCTCGCCTTAAATTTTTACTTTTATAATTCATACAAAGATCTTTTTAGCACAGAAAAATGCAGTCCGCCAGGTTAAAAATTCTCATTTATACTAAATATGTATAAATACAAGTTAAGAGAGAAAAATTATGATAAAGTGCTGAGTCTAGGATCTCAAAGCAATTCAATGTCGTCGCTTTATATCCATGAGTTCACGACTTTATTCGGTAATGGAGGAGTTTACATGATCACAAAAGGAAAACTTTTGATCTTGACTCACTTTATTGAAGTCTTTTCCTTAATCATCTATCCAAATTGCAGCAGTGTATCGCCGTGCAAATGAATAATTTTGGTTGAAATTTTTAATTTTTCTTTATTATTGATTTCTACTAAGCTAATATAAAACTTTTTTATTTTTGCCTTATTAAGTTCACTTAGACGAAATTTATCAATTTTGTAAAAAAGTAATTTGCGCGCACTTTTCTGTAATGCAAATCCTATGTCGATTTTCTCTTACCTATTTGTAGTCGGCTCCAGCGTCCAGCCACTACTAAATTGAGTTCTTTTTTGGCTATGTAGGAAATAAAAAAGAATGTGTGTGTGTGTGTTCAACATAAAGATAAATTTTACTTGTATTGTTGGGCACACAGCTTTTACCTACATATCTTCTCACGAAATGATGTCTAAACTCATATGGTTCTGGGGTGTCTTATCTAACAGCAAAAATGTTTAAATGTCCCAAACTCCTCTTTAATTCTTGAGGACGAAGGAGTTAATGGGAAATTCAAACGAAACTCTGAAGTTTTTGTGAGAAGCATTTGGAAGAACACAAATTTGATTCTACTTTCACTCTTACTGGCATTTAAAAAGATTCGAATGATTCGAAGTAGAATAGAGTAACATAGTTGAGCCGCTGCTTCCTTTTTTTTTTTATCATGAAATGATAATTTAATTTGACGTTTTCGATTTGCCAAAATTGTTGTGTGTGTGAAAATCGTTTGAATACGTTTTAAAAAAAGAGATCGATTAATATGACAAAAAACACATATAGAAAAATAGAAACGACATGAAAGCCAATTTTAATTACAATTAACCATCCTGGTAACAAACGGTTTTTTTATATCATTTCAATTGTATTTCAATATGATTTCAAGTGTAATTTTTTTTTCTATAATTTTAATACAAACATAAGGTTATTTTTAAGTACATACTTCGTAACCGATGAACACTCTTTGTTTCTTGCTTCTCGAGCTGTTTTTTTTTTATTAAAGATTTTATTATTACTATTACTGTGTAAATCATCATGAGAAATACTGCAACAAAATTTATAATGAATTGTGTATAGAAGACATATGATTTGATGAAAAAAGTTAAAACAAGTTTGAAACAAAACAAAAAAACCTTATTTAACAGAGGTATAATTATTGTATTTTTGTTTGGCAAACATGTCAAGCGAAATAAAAAGAAAGTTTTATATAAAACAATATGCATAAAAGTTAATTGAGTTTTATTTTGATTCTAAAGACAAAGTTTTTATTTCAGTAAAAAAAGTATGAAACAAGAATGATAGAACATTTGGACAAATTAAATAAAGGCCCCGATTGCGGTTGTCGATTGACTAATCGATACTCGACTTTAGTCGATTTCGATCGACATCTTTCGTTCATAATTTTCTGGTCGACTGTTGTCGACTGTTGCGTTAGGAAATCATTTTGTGGGAAAATGTAAGTATTTTATTGAACAAATTCATATTTTGATATAATACTCGTATTATATACTCGTATTATATCAAAATATGAGCATTTGTTCAATAAAATACTTACATTTTCCCATAAAATAATTTCCTAACGCAACAGTCGACAACAGTCGACCAGAAAATTATGAACGAAAGATGTCGATCGAAATCGACAAAAGTCGAGTATCGATTAGTCAATCGACAACCGCAATCGGGGCCAAAGCAGTTTTGTTCAGTAGGCTTTGGTGCTGGTCTAAGAGATATTCATGAGCACGATCAATAAACGACAAATAAGGTCGTTTTGAAACTAGGTCATTTACAAAATTTATTAAAAATGATGTATGCTGAAAAATTTGCCGTAGCGTATTTTTTTATTTTTTAATAATTTCTTTAAAATTTCATCCTTTTTTACTTTTTGGACAAATTTCTGTCTTTGATTTCTTATCGGAAGAGATTAGAAAGAAAAAAACGCGCAAAACGAAGCTTGTCGCATATTGACAGTTTATTGCATAGCACCGTAAACATCAAAAATTTCAAAGCAACTGCATTCTACTTGCGATTATAAGTACTATAAGGCAGTGGCGTAGATAGGGGGGATAATTCCCCCTGATCCCCCCCCTATCTACGTCATTGGGATCGATAACTGTTCAACATAACCAGTCATGAATTAAATACGTTAAGGAAACACACTGAAATTTAGTACCTACTTCCTACGTGAATTAAATCTTACTTGTACTCCCAGGATTGTACATTCTATACCTACATTCTTCGGGGAAAGTACAAAGTCAACTTCATCTGAAAGAAATTATTATTTCGGCAATTCACCTAATATTTTGAATTTCTTTTTTTATATCGATTATCCACAACAGGTATGAGTAAATTGTTTTCCCTTAAAATGTCTAATACAGCAGCTTACCAAACATTACTGTATTAACAATCCAGGTGATGCTCTTGCGAAGCTTATAGTGGAAAATTATCAAAATTGTGATCTGGACATTTTTTTTTTGAACGACCAACGATATGACGGAGCAAGCAATATGTCTGGTCGATACAATGGTATTAAGGCAATTATTTGCCAAAAATTTGCTCCGCATGCTCTGTACGTCCATTGTGCAGCACGTTCTTTGAACCTTTCTATATCTATTTACCAGCAAAATACCAGCCATTAGAGATTGCCTAAACACAATTCAAGCAGTTTACAATTATTTCAATACACCGAAAAGAAAAGATATGCTGCAAAAAACAATAAGCGAAAGCGGCTGAATCTGACGCGATAGATCTCAAAACATCAAGCAGTTGAAGATTTTGAGGACCTATTTCCGTTTATGTCCGAGACTCTCAACCAAATAAGAACATTGAAAAGTGACGCAAAGAACTTAAAAAACGCTTTGGATTTCGAGTTCTTGATTAGCTTAAAGGTTATAAGTATGGTTTACCAACTCTCGATGCAATTAAGTCGTGAGTTTCAAAGAGTCAATTTAGACTTGGTCCAAGCTATAGATTCCGCTAAAGATTTAAGGGATCAACTAAAAATTAAACGGCAGAAGATGACTAATTTTCGAAAGTGTTTGAAGATGCGAAAAAGAATAGCTGAAGTCCTTGCAGCCCCGGATCTTCAATTTTTTAAAGGCGGGGCAAATACTGAAAAATGCCGCCCCACCAATTTATATTTGCTTTTACCTTTATAATCTTTATTATTTCAGCTATCATATCTTCACTAATTGACTGACAACTGGACACAAGCCTTTCAGAAAAAATACTTAAACCGCTGTTTTTTCTGTTTTAATCCTATTTATTTAGAGATATGATAGGACTTAAAATAAAAATGTTTATAATAAAGACAAAATCAAATTTACTATTGTATTTATCATTTGCAATTACAATTTTAATCTTCGAGCTTTTTGCTAAGCAAATAAATCTATGACCTTATCATAATTTAATTCGTGTGCGATTCGATTTTCTATCGCTAAGATTGCTAGACTGGATAAGCGTTCCTGGCTCATAGATGATCGCAAATAATTCTTAATTAGTTTTAAAAATTATGGATTTCCTATTATTAGGAAAAGCATCCTGCGAATCATGCGCATAGATCTGTGGCAAGAGATAGAAACCGTTATCTTTTTCAATGTCACCAAATAAAATCGGAGCTTGCTCTTTAAAAACGCAGAGTTCCTGACAGAATTCAACGGTGCTCACATCTCGCTAATTTTTTTAAGCCAGATCCGATCCATACTTTTGCAGTTCTTCAATTGACATTTTCAAAATATTAGAGCCATTAAGAAAAACGAAGTTCATATTCAGCATGGTGGCACAATCAAATCTCTTTTTAATTTCTGATATGATTCGATCAAATACCATCATTATTTCCTTAGAAAAGAGTTGAACAGGTTTGAGTGTTCTTCACATATCTCATCGAAATGTTTTTTATGTTTCGGAATTCCTTTGTTTTGCAAGATAGGGTCAACACCACTTTTTTCAGCCACTTCTCTAGCCTCATTTATCCAATACTCCATTGGATTTTGTCTCATTTTTTGTAAAGTTTTGAGCAGACCATCCATTAGTGCGACGGAACGGGCAAGGATAACGGCGAGAAAACGTGAATTTTATGGAAAAATCCGGTCTAGTGGCCCGTACCACCTGGCCGGTATGAGTAACGACTTTGCCAAAAAGAACATTTTTGTAGAGCGTTCAATTTTGAGAAAAAACCATCTTTGGTTGAAGCGATCCCATGAAATGCCGCTGAGCTATAGAAATTTAAAAATAAGAAATCAGAGTTTCCGTGTATTTTCAATGGGAAATCTTCATACCTCTTGATCGAGCACTTAAAATTAATATTAAGGGCTCAAAGTTTCAGGGCTTATTTTTTTTAGTATTTTCAACAAAATTTCAAATCAAAATTTGTAAATACATAATATGTGTAGGTACATATTTTTTTATAGCATTCAGTAATAAAAAATAGAAACAACAAATAATTGTTACTTTCAAATCGTCAGACTAAGAGTACGCCCCCATATAATTGTCAGATTATCATCCTGGAGGACGAAGACATCAAGTTGATAACTCTGTATAAAAATCTGACGAGCTCTTGTATTTCAAGGTCACTTGTTTTTTTTACATTTTTAAAAATCAGCCATGACTTATGGCCCCACTCAAATTGTCAGATTATTGAAACATACACTTTTTTGAGTACCTACACTTAACATTCACTTTAAAAATCTGAAAGAAAAGTTGTCCACTTCTCGGTCGCAGCAACCGATGCTGCTTTGAAACCGAAAGGTAGAAAAATTGTGTACTTCTCGATCGCAACTAGCGTTGCTGTTTTGGAACCGAAAAGTAGCTAATTTTTTTTTGCGCTCGTTACCTGCACAAGATATGCTGGGTCTGGTAATGAATATGTAGTGTGAAATGGTTTTGATGCTCTTCTTGTGTGATTTTTGTTTTAGGGAGCAATGATTTATTGTAGCAGACACAAGTGCTGCAGCGTTCTGTGATTCCTGTGGGCGAGCGGGAGCAAATTTCGAACTTGTTTTTGCCGCCCCCTAAACTTGCCGCCCGGGGCATGTGCCCCGGTCTGCCCCCCCCCCCCCCTAGATCCGGGGCTGAGTCCTTGACATTGATTTTTTAGATTTACAAAGATTTTTTTATTCAATTTAAAGTTTTTAACAATGATTGTGCTACCCACGAAGCTTTATGCTTATCTGTGGGTGTTTGAATTTTCAAGAACAATTTGAATAGAATTGAGGTTTAAAGTGTTAATTTAAAGAATTTATGTGCATTTTTTGAGATTTATACAGTAACAAGAATAGTTTACATTAAAAATTTCAAATTCAGTTTAAAAAGAAAGTTTTTATAAATTTTTTGCGTTTTTTAAAGTTTTGGATATTTTTTAAGTTTGTTGGAAGTTGATTTAAAATGGATGGTATAGTATGGGCCAGTTGTCTTCTTCCATAATTGTTGTAAACAGCAGGAATTTCGAGTAGACCCTGCTGTTTTCAATCCTTTTCACATAGAAATAGAGAGAAGGATTGAAAACAATGGACCTTGGAGAAAAATTTACAAACCATGAAAACATACTAGAAGGGTCCTTTTCAAGGATTCTTCGTTAGAAGAATTAAAAATACATATATGTACATACATAATGAATTCAATGAAGTCCTGTTATTTGTTTTTTTTTTTTTTTGAATTATTAATATTAAAAAAAATGAGCAACTAGATCTACTAGATCTATCTTAGCTATCTACGCCACTGCTATAAGGCAAGTTTTGCAATCGTGCAGGAAAAATTTTTGAGAAAACAATTAAACATGACATTACGATGATAGAGAATATTACGAAAAAAGTGGGTCTGTGTGTCTGTCATATCAATATTCGAAAAATTTAAATTTTTGAAATTTACCTGCATAATTATGTAGATTTAAAAAAAAATTTTGATTTTTTGAAATAATTTCAAAACTGTTTTTTTAAGTTTTTTTTTCAAATTTTTTGTCAAAACAACTTCTGACAAGTTCTTAAGGGATCATCTCAGTGTGACCACCTGAAAAATCACTGATATTTGTGAACTTGATTTTTTTTTGACAGTCTATAGGACGACGATAGAGAATGACAAGAAGAATGTTCTATAAGACTTTGAAATCGATAGCTTGAAAACTTTTTCCTCAACAGCGGACACCGTTTTGAAAAACACCATTCCGAGAAAAACCATTCCCTTAAACTTTGCATTCTTTACTTTTAAAAAGTTCTTTGCTAAAAAATATAAAGAATCATTTTTTCTTAAACTGGTCCAACGATTATATATTACGAAGAGCGGATACTAAAACCTTTTACTCAGCTTTGCACACAATAGCAAGTTCGTGCGACCCAGTCGCGCAGTCGCCAGTCGTGCATCGTGCTCCATTTTTTGTATAGCATCCGATTTGACTGTCGCCATCGGAAGGCTTACAATAATTATAACAAGAAAATAGAATTCAAAAGAATCGGACAAAATTTTCCTGCAATCTAATACGATGATAGGGTTGATAGTGTTAACAACATAACTCATGACCATAACCACGACTGTGTAGGCGCATTTGAGTTTGATAAATCAGATAAATACATAAATACGAAAGCGAAGGTGAGTTTCGCCACGAAATTGTATATCGAACCCGGGTCTTTATGAAACGCTTATTATCAATTCACAATAATTTTAAGAGTCTTGACTTCTAATCTTTTTTAAGTGGTGGCATTACAATACGTTGGAGGTTCCTAGTTCAAATCCCAGAAACACAAATTAAAGTTTTTTTTATTGGTATCGGCAATTGGCAATTATTCCGGTAGTAGAATTCCATGCCATGAAAGGAGCTTTCTCCATTAGCCATTCGGAATCGGCAAATAACTGTAAGTCTCTTCTATTCCCTCACAAGGTATGGTTGAAAGAAATGAGCTAGGCCCTCGCCTTGCACCACCGTATTTTTTTTATTAACTTCAGGAGCTTACAATTGATGTAAATCAATAAATCAATTCTCAATACACTTTGCTTGAGCTTTACAGTTGCTACTACATGCTAATAATAGGTCTGTTCGTTGAACTTTCCCCAGGGTTGACCCAGGTTTTCTTGACAACCCTATGAGTTGTCAAAAAAACCTGGGTTTTCCAGTCCTCAAAAAACACTAAACCACAAATCACCACACATCCCTGTCATTAAAAAAAAAATACATGCCATTTGACAGCCCTCAAAAGCTATGGCGAGTTGATGGAAAACCTAGGTCAACCCAAGGGCTCAAAAAACACTCAATTTGACATTCAGGGCGACTTTGGGTTTCTCAAAAAAACGCTTTGTGGCGACCCCAGGGCGACCCTAGGGCTTCAACGAACAAACCTAATAATGCCTGGTCTCGGCAAGTTTTAAATCTATCACAGTTATTACCAGCAGGCTCTGAATATCGCAAGTAAAGACCACTTAAGCCTTGCGCAAACCAATGCGGTGAGATCGTACGATGCGATTGCGATAAGTCAAATCCCTATGCATTAAGTCAAACGTTTATGGGCGTTTGACTTAATGCATAGGGATTTGACTTATCGCAATCGCATCGTACGATCTCACCGCGTTGGTTTGGCCAAGGCTTAAAGCAGCTTTACTTTCATACTCGCATATCGCAGCTAATAAAGCAGAGTAAACTGTGACTGTCATCTGCTTGTTTTTTTATCATTATTTTATTATTTAGTTGTTGTGTTTGGCATAAAAGGTATGCTATAAAATGTAAAAAAAACACTGTTGAGTGTTTTCCCAAAATGAAGTGCATGTTTAAAACAAATAAATTGAAGTGTAAGCCATCTTCGTTGGATTAGAAACTACCTTTCCGACCGTTCAATAAAGGTTGTATTCGATGGTTTTAAGTCGCTTTAAAAAATGCTGGTGTGTCTCAGACTCTTTTCTTTATTTTTATAAACGATCTCTTGACTGGTGGTTCCCGTGGCGTGATGGTTAGCATGTCCACCTGCTAATCCAGGGGTTCGAGGTTCGAATCCCAGCAGAGGCAAAAATGTTTTTCCACAGGTATCGCCTTTCGCGAGGAATTGGCAATTCCTCCGTTAGTAAAATCATTGCCATGAAAAGCGCTTTATCAAAAAGCCGTTCGGAACCGGCAGAAAAATGTAGGTCCCCGCCATTCCCTCACAAGGTATGGTTGTGAGAAATGCGCTAGGCCCAAGGGCTCTCCTAGCTCTGTTGCGCCACCTTATTTATTTATTTTATGATCTCTTGACTGAAACTTTTAATCCTCTTGACTGTTTCGCTCAGCTTTTCATATTCGTTTCCAAATTCACGTCCCTGCTCTCCGGATGTGGAACTGAAACGGTTGTATATGATAAGCTCATTGAATACTGAACTTGACATCATTGCTACATGGGGTAATATAAACCAAGTAGAATTCAATGCTTCGAAACCCCAATGCTGACTTTTGTCGTTAAGGCTTAACATTCCCCAATTGCCATTATCTATGAACGGGACTTGCATCCAAGAAACCGGTATGTGTGTAAACGATGATCTTTGTAGGAATGACAACATATGTGAAGTCGCAAAAATGCTGCTAAATGCGTAGGTTTCTTGAGACTATGCACCAATACAGCCTACATCCGTCCAAATCTAGATCATAATTCTCATATCTGGTCAGATGCTCCTCAGACATCTTTGCGCCTACTTGATATGGTACCAAACAGCGTTAAGAATAGGCGATAGTTCAATTGTAGGATCAATTGATTCTCTGAAACATCTTCGAAACGTTACTTGTCTCACTCTCTTTTATCGCTTTTTCATAAACAGTGCTCTAGTGAAATAGCTAGTTGAATTCATCCCCTCAAACAATTTAGCCTCTACACCCGTCTCGCTATGAATGCTCATAAGTTTTACCTTGAGCCCAACATCTGACCTACAATCATTTATAGAGACTCATATTTTAGTCGCAATAGGCACTACCCGTATGTGGATTGCTTGACTAGACTCTGCTTTTCCCCTTCAAAAGTTTGATCGCAATGTGCATCGGTGTCTCCTACTCAATCTTCTCGAATACTTTCCTAAATGATCGCACTGTGTTCTATAATTTTATAAAAGCAGTCATAACTGCTTATGCGGGCGATAATTAAAAAAAAAGGAATGAGGGAGCCTACAATTTCCTGCAGATTTTGAACGGCTAATCGAAAAAAACCTCCCTTTAGTATTGAATCCCTTACCCTTTTTATGAATATGTAATTTTTTTTGCCGCCCTCCCCAACTCCAATCGAATATTCTAGTCCTTTTTTGAACTAGAATTGAAATTAAAGTTCATTGTTTTTCGATTCAACATTATTTATTTGTGTACTTGCATGAAACATAAAGAATATAACCATAAACCATTTACAAAAAAAGATGAAGAAGAAAAAGATGGATAAACACAAAACTTATGGCTTACACATTGAATATGACAGGTACGTATACGAGAGCTTTTTCCTGCTTGGGACAGACATGCTTAAGTTCTAATAAATTGACAGAAAACTACGAATAATGAGAGTGTTGTAATATGCGTAATAGTAAAACTTAAAACTAGTCGATTTCACAATTCCGTATTTGATCACTGGTTGGCTTTTGTATACTTTTCACTTGTACTTCAATGGAGTCCTTGAGTCAAGAATGTCGAACTTAGTGAGATTGGCAATGTACGGCTGATCGTTTGGCTTGATGTAGCTCGAAGAGTTGGAACAGCTGTGAGGATGGACGGCGAGATGATACTGTATCCATGGGTTGGGGTAGAAACTCGTAGATATGAGTTGGTTGGCACACGAAGGGATGTCAAAGAAAATGGACGCAGCTGGGAAGTGGTAGCTGGAGTGATTTCAGAGAACCGCATGGCATCGTTACTTCTGTCTAGGCTACTGGAAAAGTCTCCATTTAACTGGAGATTGCTCAAGGCGCTTAAGTCGGATATCGATAACTGACGATTGCCGTTAAGGGAGCTAAGGTCCAGTCCACTGCCAAGGCTGAGGTCACTTAGACTATTTATTCCATTGCTAAGTGAACCTATACCGCTGTTGGAAATTTGAGGGATTTCACCATTTCGATTGGCATTTCCGTTGCTGATCTCAGCCGAAGACTGTGCAGGTGGACTAGTACTGGATTCTGGCTGTTCATTTTTTCGCTCGCTTGAGCTCTCCACTCCGCTAGGACTTTCCGTTTCGGCAGAATTATTTTCACGGGAGTTAGCTTCTTGAGAACCTCCATTGGATGATTCACCTTCAGTTCCATCTGGATGTTCGGCAGCTCTCAGTTCGGCCTCTCTGAAGGCGGCTAAGTGCTCTGCTTTGGCCATTGCAACCTCTGGGGTGTCTTCGACGGGCTTAGGTGCACTCTTATCGTCGATTGGAGCCTTTGGCAGGTTAGTTGCTGAGGCTTGGAATCCATTGGCACTGTCAGCTGTATACTCCACAGTCTGTAGTTCACCATCGGCGTCCACATAACTGTAGGATCCTCGAGTCACCCCATCCAGAGACTTATACTCCGCCTTAGCCGAAGGACCCCCACTATATCCATACGAGTACTGTCCCAAACCGTCTTGGGCATGATATTGAGTGGTAATGGGAATTGCGGCTGTGTACAACGTTGGCGAGAACTGCACAATCGATGCACTTCCAATAGCCAAAACCATAGCAAGAAGAAGGAATGTCTTCATATTGAATGTTGTTCTAGAATTTCTGTCGAAACAAAGGAAGAAAACTGTAAGCTGATTGTGAGATGAGATCACAAAACGAACTGATGCCGTTTGCCAAAGTACGTCCGACTTTTTATAATAATTCGAAGGCACTACACTAGTGGATAGTTAGATCTGCACCAACTGACCTCGAATTTGCCTGTTAAATCTTTGCACTGCACTTGGATCAAATTTCCATTCTGGTGGACGCAAAACATTAACAGTGGACAGGTAGGCTACTGCGGCGGCGCGGCGGCCGGCGGCGGCACAACTGCGTAAGACAGATATCGGATAGCGAAATGATTTGATGAAATCTTTGGTGGACAGTGCAATATTTTCGTCTGGGATGTGTAATAATTGCGCATCTGAATATGATAGCTTTTTAGATGCTTGACCTGAGCATAATGGCCCATCGACACATTCCGTAGAGACACCCTTATTAGAGGAACAAATCACCTTCACTTCCCGTTGGTGGCAAAATGCACTTCGATGAGCCAGAATAGAAACTTGATATCTTCTATTGGCTTAGAAGTGGACTAAGTACGAGTAGGTATATATGTATGGGCTTTAGTACAGCGCAAGAATTTAAACAAAAACAAATAATGTGTCTTCAACTTTATTTGAATATGGGTGCTCCCTCACTAACGCTGCACTGCGCCACCGCGCATCCCGCCCGCTACCTTGAGTTTCATAATGTATCGTTGGATTAGTTGTTGTGTGTCGGGTTGTCATTTTGTGTAGTGGAAGTGTTCTTTGCTGTTGACGGCATGGAATGCTTTTGTATAAAAATTATTACTTTACAAGCTGATCTGCTCTAGTTACTTGTTGTACGTTTTCTTAACCTAGGTACCTTCTTAAGCCTAATTCTGATCAATGGCTATTTGGAAGGTTGTTGTCATAATACACGCTTTGTGCGCACTTTTCTTTGCGCCATAGTTGGTCTCAGAACTCTTGATTCCATTTGAATAAGTTCGATTATGTTAATATTTTAATAAAAACAAATGTGCAGTGATGGAATGTTAACTTAGCAAAGGCAAAGAACCTTCTTCAATACCTTGGAACTTTGTTTGGAACATTTTAGCACATCAAGCTGAGCTTGTGATAGTATTACAAAGACGGTTGGTATTCTTTTTTTTTCTGAATGTAACTACTACGGAAAAAATTAATGAGACTTCCGTAATGTCATAAAAAAGCTCGATACGCTTTTTGGACCAGATACGGACAGCTGCAGAGCAGAACGTGCATTCAAAGTCTTCCAGGCTGATGTCAAATGTAGGTCAACCATCTGCGAGCAAACGGAGACTTCTTATGGCTATAACACACTTATTTCTACTGTGCAGAAGTACGGAGATTGGGGCTAAAGCTCTAAAGGAAGAAAAGTGTCAGAAGCATCAGCTGGCATCGGTGCAGACCAGAGGTGCGGTGCCTTGCGAATAGCGAGTGCTTACTGTTGAGTGTTGAGTGTCTGAGTCAGCAGTTCTTTTCAAGTATGATGTTCAAAAAAAAAAAAAAAAAAAAATAGCGTAATAATTGTGTCGCCTTGTTGAAAGCCTTTTCCTACATCGAAGGTCTAACCAAGGCGGGGCAGCGTGCTCCAAAGTTATCCTGTAGATTCTTACGAGCTGTGCAGGGATGTGAAACTGCTTGTCTTTGTAAATACAGCCATAAAATTGCTGGTAAATTGGAAAATACTCGCTGCTCTGTCAAAATTGTAAGGTATACTCAAGAGTATTAGGACAAGGTAACGACTTGTTGTCTTGTTAGGTGGGCATTACAGTTTAGGATGAACCTAGGCCTCAATCGACATTTTTCGGTAAAAACTTCTATTTTGGGCGAGCTCTCTACAGCTTTAATTTATTAGCTTAATACAAGCTTAAAATAACTTAAACATACTAAACTTAAACTAATTAAAACTAACTAAAACTATTAACCTACAAGGATGAGAAATGGTTTAAAAGGAGGACTTTCAGACAAGGGCTTGGAAGATTGAGGTCGAAAAGAAAAGGAACAGAATTAATCTTACTCATCATGCGGGTTAAGGGTTCGTTGAGACCATAGGATGTACGATGAGCAGGAAGGAAAAAGAATCGGGATGATCTTACGTTTCGGGGATTAGTGTTGAAAGAGATAAGGTCTAAAAGGGAGGAGCAATCAGTGTTGTTAGTAAGAAGTCGGTGAATGAAAATGATGTCAAAGACATTCCTTCTGTTTTCTAGGGAGTGGAGATTAATGATTGTAAGACGATCGCGGTAAGGAGGCAAGTTGAGAAAGTTTCTTACGTCGCGTCGTAGAGATCCCGTAGGGCAAAGAGCAGAAAACGACGTTGAACACTTTCGATCCTTGAAATATGAACCGCTTGATATGGAGCCCATACTTGCGATGCATACTCAAGGAGAAGGCGAACATAGGCAATATAGAGAGAATTTGTTACAAGGGGGTTGCGGAACTCTTTGGACCATCTCTTGATAAAACCAAGGGCGGAATTAGCTCTTGATATTATACTTCGTCAATATGAGAACGAAAATTTAATTCGCCGTCGCAGAGAACTCCTAAATCTCGGATAAGCTGCACACGGTTTATTGGAAGGTTCTGAAGATGATAGGATCTGGGGGGAGGTTTATTACTTTTACGAGAAAAAGTTATTGCCTCGCATTTGGCAATGTTTAATTCAAGGAAGTTTTTAGAACACCAAAAGACGAATGAATCGAGGTCATTTTGAAGCTGGAGCGAATCTCGATCGGAGGTGATGACTTTTAAAATTTTAGCGTCATCCGCGTAGAGTGAGATAGAAAAATATTGGATGATCTTTTCGACATCATTAACGGCCAGGATGAAAAAGAGGGGTCCAAGATGGCTTCCTTGGGGCACACCGGAGGTAGCCACAAATGGAACTGAAAGAGTAGAACGGAAAAAACTCTATATTGGCGGTTGTCAAGATATGAAGAGATCCATTTAAGTAGGATAGGACTAAAACCGAGGAAAGAAAGTTTAAAGAGGATTACAGAGTGAGAAATTTTGTCAAAAGCTTTGCTGAAATCAGGGTTGGAAAATTCGATACAATTGTACCGAATTCGATACAATTGAGTTTGTTCGAGTACAAAAGTACAATTGGACAAAATTCAGTACAATTTGCGAATTGGCATCTTATATGTATTTCACGAAAAAAAATATCAAAACAAGAAACTGAACTGATTCAAAACGATATTTATAATTGCTTCGGGATTACCACACTTTAAACGCATCCCATTTTATACCAATCAGTAAATCTCCGATGTGCACTCATCTAGCTTTTCATTATAAGCATTTTTGAATTTGTGTGCAAATGAAAAAAAAAAGAAGTTGTTCCAAATGTAATAGTTGACGGTTGCATCTGTCATAACTTGAACTTGTCTTCAAAAGCTGCGTCTGCTGAATTACCAAGCAATATCGACACTTTAATAAGGGCAATTTGACATCATTTTTGTACAGCGCCTTAAGAAGACAAGATTTCAAAAACTTCCAAGAACATTTCGGAACAGAACTTCATGTTATCATAAGCTATAATGCAACGCGATGGCTATCCCGTCAGATAATCAATATTCTTAACTTATTTTGAATGTAATTTATTTTTTGCTACCAATCCTTTATTGGCATTTTTAACAGGCTGCGATTGATAGAATGATTGAACACTGGAGTGCTTTAAAGTATTATTACTGTTTGGCAGATTTTGAAACCCACAGGTCAAAAGAAAAACTAAATTTCATTTCAACTTATCTCAACAACGCAACAAAATTTTACTTTTACTTCTTATCTTATGCTTTAGGTATGATTAATAAACTTAATTTAGAGATGCAAGCTGAAGATGTTAGAATTCATGTCATAGTCCCTCGAGTCAAGCATTTGTTCAAGCAATTTTGTAGAAATTTTATGTCAAGAAATGTAATAGATCGCAAAGATATTTATAGAGCTAATTTAAATGAAAATCATTTACCTCTTGAAAACGTATTCTGCGGTGATCTGGTAGAATCTTTTTACATTGAAAATAGCATAAACAATGAAGACTTAATAGAGCTTAAGGAAAATGCCAAAAAAATTTATATAAACTTTTTGGAACACATCAAAAATGGAATCGACATCGATAACGGTTTTTTCTTTGGAATATTTTATTCCAGAAGCCGCAGTTTCTGGATCATTTAATTTCATTTTGAAATTTGTTTTTATTTCCAAATGAAATCGAAATCGACTTCATGTTTAACAAGCAATTTATTAACTAAAAATATATCAAACGAGACTGCAAGTGTAGATGAATTATAGGGCCCCTACACTACCCAAACACGTTTGTGCAAACATAGTTTCGCCACACACTACACAAACATGTTTGAGAGATATTAGTTGCTTGACGTTTTTCATATCAATCAGACCTACGGAGCAATGAGCAATTTTGGATGTGCTGCTTTAATTATTGCCTTGGCAATGAAAAAAAATTTTCTAGTTAGTTTTCGATACAATTGACCCCATTTCAGTACAATTTTTAATCAGTTTTAAGTACAATTGAAAATGTTCATTTTCCATCCCTGGCTGAAATCTGTGGTGATGACGTCTACTTCGTTTCCTTTTTCCATTGCAGAAAGAGAGAAGGAAACAAACTCAACTAGATTAATAGTTGTAGACCTTCCCTTACAGAAACCATGCTGCTTGGAGGATATCATTGACTTGCACTGGAAGGAAAGTATTTCATACAGAATGCTTTCGAAAAGCTTAGGAATATGGGAGAGTTTAGCTATGAGTCTATAGTTAGAAATTAGGTTTTTGGGGCCTTTTTTATGGATAGGTGAAATAACGGATATTTTCCATAAGTCCGGAAAAACTCCACTTGAAAGGGATAGTTTGAAAAGGTTAGTGATGGGAAGGGCTAAACAGGAACAACATTTTTTAAGCAAAATGGCAGGAATGCCATCTGGACCTGGATTATACTCGTCTTTGAGTTTGAGGAGACCATTAAGAACAGTTGACTGATTAAAGTTTAGATTAGAAGGCCCTGTAGAGAAATGGCGAAGATAGGAAAAGTAAGTCTGTGCCCTGTTTCACCAACTCACAAATTTGTAATTACAAGTGCTTTTTAACAAAGTTTGTGAGTTTTTGTAAAAATGTTGCTTCACCAAACTTTGTTAATTACAATATTGCAGTTGTATTTTACAAAAGGAAATTTGTGGAAAAATTTCCTTTTCGGTTTCACCAATACAAAATTAAAGTTGTACTTTACAAGTAACAAACTTGTTAATATAACACTAATTTGTGAGTTTTCATTTCACCAAAGAAAATAGACTTACAAAATTTGTAAAGTTTGTAGGAATATTCTACAGGTGAAGTTAGACGTGTAATTTTTGTAACAAATTTGTAATTCTTGTAATTCTATAATGTCTTTACGACAAAGCCATAGCAGCAGCGATAGTAGGCAAAGTGATGATAGTAAAAAAAGATTTATCGCCCGCGTGTAAATTATGATATATTTGAGTTATTTCATTTTAATGAAAAATTTCGTCTCTGTCGATGCAAGGCAGAGGAAATAATTTTAATTATTGGACCCTAAATAGCTCACTCGAGTGAAAAAACTGTGCTTTTTCACTAAGTCAGCAGTTTCTAACAGCTTTGCGTTGGCTAGGGAATGGAGGACAATACCATGGAATTGCCGATATGCACGGGATTTCTAAGTCAACCGTTTTCGGATGCGTACATAGAGTTTGCACCGCAGTCGTCAATTTAATGTTCGAAAACGTAATATGCTGGACTAACGAACATCAAAATTTCTAGTCTTTATTGATGAGAAGCGCTTGAGACTGCAAAAAATTAAGAATGTTTTCCCATTCTCTTACTTTGTCTGAATGTATCAAGTAATCGGAAAACTTTCCGAACAATATATCTTTTTTGTCTCTTATCAAAGAGGCTACAAATATTATGTTTTCCTTGTTCACTTTGATGTCTATGCAGCACATTGTTCAACAATATTGTGAAAAAACTGTTATAATTAACAAGTTATTTTTGATGCCGGTGCAACAGGAATTTTGAACGCTTGTGGCCTACAAATCTTTTTCCTACAATATTATTAGGATCGATCACAAGTTTGTGAACTAAAATCTTGCAATTGGTGAAACAAAAAACGGGTTTACAAATTTGTAATTGTGAACTACAAGTACAAATTTTTGGTTGTAACTTTCATTTTGGTGAAATAGGCCACTGGTCTAGATCTGGGGTTTTTTGAGCAAAAGACAGTTTAAAGTGACTTGCAAAAAAATTTGCGATTGTTGTTGGTTCGTTGGAAGATTGGGTATCGTAGTGAAGAGAAGGAGGGAAACCATCATTTTTCTTTTTATAATTGATAAACTTATAAAACGATTTTGGCTCCGAAATTAGATTTGCTTGGGTGGTGGATGTAAAATCATTGTAAAGAGCTTCATTGAGGTTGGAAAACTTATAAAATACTCCAAGGTAATCAGAGTAATCGAAAACTGAACAGGAGCGTAGATATTTATTCCAGAGCTTATTTCTCTTGTTTCGCAGCTCACGTAGTTTATGATTGTACCAGGGAGGGGATGTTGAGTAGGACTTATCGCGCGAAAGGGGAACATAAAGATTTATGCAGTACAACAATTTCTCGTAAAACAAACTAGTTGCATCATTCATTGAAAGATTTTTAAAGTCGAATGAGGTATTAGAGAGAATTTCAACTTTGCATTCTTAGTCACCACCTAAGGCGTTGTCTTCCCCTTCCGCGATTTCTCTGCAATGTGCTTTCGAAAATCCATCCTACTGCTTTGATGCCCTCTCTACATGTCTTAGCCATCGCAGTCTCGCGATGCATACTCTTCTAGCTGTGCTCATATCGCAGTACAGCTCATACAGCTCGTTGTAGTATCTTCTTCTCCAATCATTGTCTTCGAATGGATTCGGGACCAGAGATCATTCGGAGTATTTTTCTTTCGAAACGGCCAAGGGTTTCTTCATTCAGTTTTGATAAGATCCATGCTTCGACACCCTAAAGCAGGATTGGGATGATCAAGGTCTTGTAAAGGGTTACCTTGGCTTTTCTAGGGAGGATTTTGTTTTTCAATTGCCTTCTTAACCCAAAGAAGGAGAATCCTAGGTAGACGAAGTCCAGTACTACCTGGAACATATATCTGTCTATTGTGACGTTTTGCCCAATTCGTTGATTTTCTCTGTCCTTGTTTGATTGCAACATATATTACTCGTTTTGCCCTCATTAACTATCAAATTCAATTTTGCCGCTTCTACTTCAATGCTCGCAAAAGTGTCTATAAGTGTGTTTAATGACCTGCTCTAGATCGATCTAGAGCAGAAAAAAGCAGCTTTTTGGTGTTTAATGACAATTTTTCTACTCCGAGCAAGAACTTTTTGTGTTTAATGACCTGCTCTAGAGCTTTTAGAGCAGCATTTTCTGCACTTACTTTTGAGTAGGAGTAGAGTGGAGCAAAGTGTCAAAATCAGCTGTTGACATTTGATTCAAATATTTTTGTTTATATTTTGCGTTTTACAATCTATTTGGAATCGAATTTAACTTAAAATCAATTGAATTAACATCGCATGTTAGTTTAGTTTTGATTCCAATGTTTCCGAATATATATTTTTATTATAATAGGATACCAAACATAATTTTGCAAACTAGCAAATGTCACAAAATGTATGTTGCTTTCTTATCAGCTGACTTTTGCCACCAGCTGACTCTGCTCTAAGTTGCCTGACATTTTTCATGTTTCTTGCTCTGCTCTGAGCTGCGCTGCTCTGCTCTTTTTTCACTAAACACACTTTATGTCATTACGTTTGATTGCTGTCAATATCGTGTCAGCGCTAGCGAGCTGACATTTGAGTCTTGTAAAACTTTTCAAGTACGGTGTTAAAGAAATCGCATGCCAGTTTGTCGCCTTGTCGAAAGCCTTTCTCGAAATCAAAGGTCTCAGTGAGTTCTTTATCGTCTTTGATGGAGCAACGTGAACTCTCCAAAGTCATCCTGCATAGTCGTTCGAGTTTTGCAGGGATACCGAAACTAGACATGGCTCTTTACAGCTTATCCCTGTAAACACTGCCATATGGGGCCTTGAAATCGATAAATAGAAGTGTATATCGATATACTATTCTATATATTGTCTATTGTGGACTTTTCTGGTTTAAAACCATATTGATAAGAACCTATTAAATTGTTGACGTGGGGTTTCAGACGTTCGCATATTACCAAAGACTAGATCTTATATATGCGACGTTAAGGAGGCTTATTCCTCTACGATTGGCGCAATTGTGAAGGTCTCCCTTCTTTAGGATCGGGCATACGATACTGAGGTTCCATTCATCGGGAATGCTTTCTTCCGATCATATCATGCAGATCAGCTGGCGCATACTTCTTTCCAACTGATCTCCTGCTGCCTTGAAAAGTTTGGCATCGAGGCCATTTTCACCTGCCGTGTTTTTTTATTTGAGTTTTGATTTGGCAAGCTTAACTTCTTCAAGGTCGGGAGGACGGTATTTGCACGTCCTTCTGCTGGGTTTCCGATCACAGTGGCATACCGGGAAATGAAAAAGCGGATAAACTGGCGAGCAAAGGCTCAACACTTGACCCTTCTCTCATAGACCTATCAATCATGCTTCACCCTGTGCAGTTCATCTGATTATTATTGGTGACAAAATAATACGTAAGTCCAATGACTGATGCGAATGCCTAGATTCCTGTGTCATCTCCAGGTAACTATGGTCAAAATACGATATGAACAGATCAGAAAAGCTACTATCCCTTAATAGGCCTTCATTACGATCACTTATCAGTATTCTAACATTACACAAACGCAACCTACTAGGCTACCATAAAAAGAAAATGGGAAACGAACTTGAGGATACCGCTCACTTCCTTTGTCTCTGCCCAGTAATCTGCCATACCAGGAAAAAATTCCTTTTTGTTACTTCTTCAACGAAGTGTAAGAATGATCAGAAACTCCAGGCAACTGCCTGTTAAACGCCATTATGGCCACAAAATGGTTAAAAATTGACCCACCATCAACTCATAGGTTTTTTTTTTACTGCGGTATTCTGTCTGACAACGGAATTTATGACTTCATCGCCGTTAAGCAGTCTGCAGAAGTGGTCTTTCCAGATCCTCAGTAGTGACTGCGATCTATCAGTATGTTCCTTGTTGCTCTTTGCAAGCAAGAGTTCGGGGCTTTGCCACCCTGGCATGATCATTTAACCTTTTGGTAAAACTTCCGAATGTCATATTCCTGTCATGGTATCCCTCAATTTACTCAATGTCTTCCAGTGCAGGTTTTTTGATATTGTTTTTGGAAATGGGCAACAACCATTCACATCAGACAGTCAGTTTTCATATCATAAGGAAACGGCGGTTGCGTTAAGTAATGCAAATAAACATCGATGTTCTGCTCCTACGTGTTATTTGAGATGGCAGGATAAAGATCGAGTAAATTGAAAAGCATTTCAAAGAGCAACAATCTTAGCACAGCGCCAGCAAAAGTAAAGTAAAATTATAGTGGGATAGGTATATATCAAGAGACGGAGTGGTCGTTTGAAAATCAACTGAAATTTAGTTGAATTTTGAGTTTTATTATTTCAAAAGTTCTTCCAAGACCGCTAGTTTGGTGAAAATTAGTGGTCCCAAACAAAGTTTTGATACAATAAAAGTCTTAGTTGTTTTTGGGTTGCCATTTTCTACAACTGCCAGTTCACGTTCAGTGCGACTTCCTTAAGAGTTCCTAAATTGAGGATGTACAAAGCGCCATTCTTGTTCATTTCGATTGCCTTCAACAAATTGGTGGCAACATCCTCCGGTTTCTGTTGCTTGGCTGCCAACATCTTTTCAACTAATTCTTTAGTGTAATCCAATGTCGTTTTGTCACGTAGGTTCTGCATCAGTTCAGACTGAGTCAGTCCAGGAAGAGCACCAATCATAGAAACTCCAGTTCGACTTTGAATGGCCTCGTCCTAAAACAAAAACACGATTAAAGTACTGTACATATATATGTGAGGGTGTAAATACGGGTAACTTACACTTAGTGAACGTGTGAATCCAATGACTCCATGTTTAGCTGCTGAGTAAACTGCCAAAGCACCATTTGGTTCCAAACCATACACAGAGGCAATGTTCACAATAAGACCGCCACGTCCCATTTGAGTTTTGTCCATCAATGGCAAAGCCAAGAGGCAGATGTTGATCAAGCCGGTCTAAAGAAGAGTTTCATTATTTATCATCAATCAAAACATCTGAATTAATTTTCTATACCAAGTTGACATCAATGGTAGTTTGAACATCACGATCCATTAGCGCTCCAGCTGAGTTGATCAAAAGATCAATTTGCTTGATTTGCAGAGCGATGTCCTTCATGCCCTTCTCGATGCTTTGGCGTTTAGTGATGTCCATTTGCACCGCCAGGATGTTGGTGTTGGTAGCCTCAGCTTGGAGTATGCGTAGATTTTCCATGTTTTCCATACGGCTAACGATCACCAGGTTCTATAAAAATTTTTGGGATGGTTTATGGAAGAGTTTTTGAGATTTAGTTGTGATGCTCTATACTAACCGCAATCTTCTTCTTTAAAAGGAGACGAGCAGTTGCCATGCCAATGCCTCCGTATCCTCCGACGATAACAACATTCTTTCCAGCAAGATCCATCATGATGAAGATAAAGGTTTTTTGTACTTGTTTGAGAACTCAAAGAAGAAGATTCACTTGACAGTGTAGAATTGCAACTGATTTCGATAGTCAACTGCTGCGGTATTTATTTGAGAAAATTCATGATTCGTCGCTCGGTCTAATCAATTGAGGAGGACTAAGAGCAAAAAATATATATGTGTGCCATTAAAAGTCAAAATATTGATGAAATATTATTATGACACGGCCTTTCATTCGGCTCTTATCATTGCTCGTAAGCAATGCATGTGAATTTTGTTTTTATTTTTCTGCATTTGCGTGATAAGCCTAGCTTTTGGGGGTGCAATTAACCTGGACGTTCTTAGGTATAAGTGTCTTATTAAATATAATCCGTAGAAGAATTTTATAAAATTTTTTTGTACATCAATGTTGAATTTGCTCATGATAAGAAATCATTTTCTGATACTGTGAAACACATGTTCAACTATAAAGACTGCAAATAGTTTTTTGAAGCTGAAATTTCCTTTGTTTCTTTGCCTATCAAACAAAATATTTATATAAGTCTAACTGGTTATACAAGTTCTTGGTCCTAGATGTCTGCGTGGTTATACTCACATACTCTCTGAAGAGTGGTCTGACTTAACTCGGACCTGTCTTATCATATCTAGTTACTTTCCAGCAACTATAAACTTGTTCAATTTCGCGGTCAAGGCTTGTTTGCGGCGACTGTCGTTGCGTCTCACTTTACTTCCCTTTTGATTTCATTTTGCCCCTGCTTCCAGAAAGGCTGCGGAGCTAGAGAAGTACTATGGAAGCCGAAGGCTGGAAGTTACCATGTCCTGCGATGCTCACAAAGCCTGGTTTGGGGCAGCACCAAATGCAACATGCGATGTATCCATCTTCTTATTTTCATCCTGTCCTCTGATTTTTTAGACATCAACAATGTTGGCAAAAGGCCTGGCTTTGTTACGGCTAGAAGACAGCAAACATTTGACTAATCCAATCTAACAGATATGCCAAAGAGATCACTTATTGGAAAGTTCTACCGGACGACCCATTATCGGTTCACAAATACATGAGATTCCATGTAAGAAATGTGGTTCCTAGTAATAAGGAATTCAAAAGAACCAAGTGGACACTTTTCAATGATGATTAGTAAATCCATCAAATAACTACTCAAGCTCTCAACAAAATCCTATCCTTCTGAGAATAAATTTTGCGCTTCGTAGTTTCGATACGAAAGTTCTGGCTAACGAGACGGTGTAGAACATCTACCGTATTCCTCAGTTTCCCCTGGATAAAACATCAGATGACTGCTCTCTGTCATAGCTAGGGCCCACAGATGATCTTCCCAGTGCTACTTATGTCATTATAACCAGCTTTACAGATACGTACTTTGAAATGCTAGGCGGCCGCTCTTACAAGGTAACACCAGGCTGACAAGAAGTCACGCTTTCATTCACCGACGCTTCAGTTGGACCTCCAGGAGTTTTAACCGTGACGGCTTTTTTCCTTCCCACTTAACTTCGTGTTCCGAACTGTGCATTCAGTTTTATTCAAGTCTCATTTAGCAGCGTTTCAATTGGAGCTTCTATAAGTTTGGCAGAGCCATCGGAAACCTTCTTCCTCTTGACCAAGTTCGTTTTGGTGGAAGATGGGATAATTTGATCTCTTCCGATCTGTCGTTTTTCGCCACTGTCATCAAAGATTTGAAGTTGTACTCAGTGCCTTCGGCCACCCTGGTGTTCTCTTTGTCCGCAGCCGTTGCTGATTGCCTTCTCTTCAACTTCTTTAAATGCTTGGAAAGCTGTTTCTTGGAGGATGCCACCACTTGGTTGGGACAAGACCATTTAATCCTCCCAACGACTACAAAATGTGTGATCGTCCCGTCGCCCCGCGCGCCGTCGAGAGGAAAGATAGTTGATAGACTATATGGAGTGTTTGGCATAAGATGTGTCAAAAGCTCAGCACGGATAGGTAGGGTCAAGACTAAAAAAATGGCATGGGAGGGGGTCGTTATCCCACCGTTTAAGAAAGAATGGCAATTTCATAAAAAATTTATTTAACTTAAAAAAATGTTACAAGTTAACTAAGCTATTTACTAGGTTTGTTCGTTGAAGCCCTGGGGTTGCCCTTGGGTCACCACAAAGCGTTTTTTGAGAAACCTAAATTCGCCCTGAATGTCAAATTGAGTGTTTTTTGAGCCATAGGTTTGCCATAGGTTTTTCCCCAACTCGCCATAGCTTTTTGCTGTGGCGATTTGAGGGCTGTCAAATGGCGTGTATTTTTTTTAATGACAGGGATGTGTGTTGATTTGTGGCTTAGCGTTTTTTGAGGACTGGAAAACCCAGGTTTTTTTGACAACTCATAGGGTTGTCAAGAAAACCTGGGTCAACCCTGGGGAAAGTTCAACGAACGGACCTACTACCACATACTTTATTGTTTTTGAAAGTCAATATTTTGTTCTTTCATTGACATTTCAGTTCAAATTAATTTAGTAAATAATTTTTGAATAATCAAGTCTCAAAGTCTAAACTAAAAAGAAGCTAATTGTTTTTTCGTCAAATAAAATTTTTCGAAAGTGTTGCCTTATTAAAAGTCACTTTTTTCAAATAGACGATTTTTTTTAGCCAAACACAGAAAATGATTTTTTTCTTGTCTTAACCTAAACTATCCATCCTGAGTTTATTCGCATCTTGTGCAAAACACCCCATAAAGAGTGTGTTTTTTAGACGTGTAGTTTTCAATCTGGCAAAATATTTTTTTGCAGTTAGTCTTTTTGACAGCTGTCACTTGATTTATGCTCAGTTTGTTTTGCCATTTTATCGTGGAAGGCAAACGGTTTCGCAACAAAATCGCTGTTGACGCCGATTTTTACATTATGTACATAACTTCGAGTTTGATACCTGAGAGTTATCTCTAAGAACGGGCGATTTAACATCCCTGGACTATTTTTTGTGGAGTTATGTGAAGTTGCTTGCCTACGCAGATAAGTTCGAAACCATTGACGCCTCAAAAGAGAATATTGAGCGCGTTATTGCTGACATACGGCCAAAACACTGCAAAAATTGGTGGAAAATTCAGCCCCTCGGCTGGAATTTATTCGAGCCAGTCGCGGTGGAAACTTGCCCGAAATCATTGAAACATAATGGCAAACCCTGATCCTTATAATAAAGCTAAATTCTTGGCCATAACATTGAATTATATGCGTTTTATTTCATCTCGAAAAGAACACTTTATTTCAATGTTGATGTTTTTTTGTTTTTCCAAGGCGTATGTACCATCATAAATTCTTAATCCCAATTACATTCTCTATTGAGCCGGTCTTAAACAAACTTGCATCTTATGCAACAAAAGAGAATCTGGAGATGTTTCTTATTTACATTAAAATTCTGTCTGCGAGTATTACTAACTTATGTACTCGTATCTATGTATTTTGTCTTTTTTGTCTTTATTGGAAAATGATCCTTCAAGTGACGAAACCCAAAGACGTTTGGCTCAACAGATATTATCTAACCAATATAATGTGAATGACCGGATTATACAGACGTTTCAGTTTTCCCTTTCTTTATCATTAGCAACTGAGAGAATATAAATCATATCAGTTTCTGTCTTTAAAAGTGGGTTCCATGATGCAATGTTGCACTTTTTTTCGTCATCCATTGGTGAAGAAAACAAGAACTAATCAACAAAATTATCTTGCGTTGGGTCAAGTTTCAGGTGACGAGAGAAAAGACAAATGTTGCTCATGTTTGTAGTCAATAAACGAAAATGTATATTTTAAAAACTAATTGTAATATTTTTTCTGAAAGCCTAAATCATATTGTCTGTACCTCACGGGTTGCTTGGATGATATTGGTATTTAGTAATTAAATCGTTTTTCAAATTGTTGGACCAAAATCGGTTCTTCAGAAACAAAAGTTCCGAGCCCGCTTATTGGCGTGCGTCGGCGTCGCCAAGAAGGCTGATAAGACGATTTGGGAATTTGGTGCTCAAGAGATCGATTGTGGCATGTACTGTGTGCTATGGCATATTATCCTGCATGAACCAAAGATCGCGTTCATTCCAATCCATGTCTTCTATTGCAGCAAAAAGAGTAGGTTAATGTGGCTTTGTAACTCTCGATGATGGTGAGTTGATTTTTGTGGATTGAGTCTCACAATCTCGCCTATACCATTTTAACATTTTCGCCTGTGCCCCTCGTACGACGACAGGGACTATGAGTGGTAACCACTAGCATACGAGTCGACGGTAAGTGCTTCGTTTAGGCTAAAGTTTCTTTTCAAAAAACGCACTGTTTGGGGTACATGCAAGTATCTTTGGGCCAAGAGAACCAACATTTCAGAGCCTATGGGATGATTGTCTAGCATATTTCAGGCAGAAAGTCAATATGCAATGTGCAAATGCATTCAAGTGAACATTGATTGATAATAGTCAAGTTGCTGTTTTTGCCTGCACAGTGCCACAGTCACCTTAAAATTCTTCCAGCGAGTAGACAAATTGATCATTGAACTGAATAAAGTAACAATCTTCTAGGTACCAGGATGTGTAGGAATTAAAGGAAGTGAAGTGGTAGACGAACTGGCAAAATAAGGTTACCTCCCAGAGGAAAGGAGGAACGTTTTGTGGAGTAACAGGCAACCATTTCTAGAATGAAATCATAAAAAGTCGGAGAAAAAGCCGAGAAAACGTTGTAATGAACTCCCGAAAATGAGCCAAGATAAGCTTCTCATTAGAAAATCAATCGCGGCAGGGGCTAGGATTCTGGGGGACTCATCTACAACACTAACTTCCGCCGTTTGAGATGCGTAAACCTGAGTCGAATCTACAATGAGGACTCTTGCAATTCTTTCATTGAAGCACTTCGTGGGTTGAGCTGGAAAGATTAAAAAAGTAGCTCGGAGGTTTTGCTTTCGATGCTAAACTCTCATTCCGGTTCAACTGTTGATCCGAGTGGTGCTGCCATAGGATTAAGTGAAGCTGAAATGGCTGATCCGACTGCAGTGGTGGCAGCTTTCCAATCGTCTGCAGAAGCTGGAGAGAAGCAACGGCTCATGCCAAAGAGATCACCAGAGTGGTTGAAGGCACTGAATCCAGCTGAAAACCTTTGATGATGGTGGCAAAAATTGACAGATTGGAAGAGGTCCCATCCGCACAACTTTAGGACAGCCTCCCGTAACCAAAGTTACCCCATGTTCCCTATCATCCTAGTGGAGGCGTATGCTATCCAAATGGCTATAAGCTACGCTTACGAGCAATGGCTGAATGGGAAGAAGTATCTGTGTTTGCAGCGACAGCCAAGCTGTGCTGGAAGGCCCTTCTCAGCTCCCTTCCTACTTCAAAAGTGGTCCAGTAATGCAAGACCTCCCTGAATGTGGTTTGAAGACTTAGTTCTTGGAGTCTCTTTTAGGTTCCAGACCATCACGCCATAACTGGAAACGAGATCGCCGATGAACTTGGGAGGCAGGTTTCTCAGTGAGGGTTTCAATCAACGATTGACGGCATGCCTCCATTTGACTTATCCATTTGAGGCATGCCTCATTTCGCATCGGGTTACAGATACTCGGCCCATACATGATGAGAACTAGTAACTTAAAACTCCTTATCATGGCAACGTCTTTTGGGTTTTCTCCAAACGTTTGGAAAGCTATAAAAAAGAAGGTTGCTATCTGGTAGTAAAATACACCGGTATTTAGGTCTGAGTGCTCCAGTTAGTATTTGAAAAATCTCTCACACAAAAAAAGGACTTACTGAATTATAACGTTGCTTCTGTTTTGTGTTTCATGTGTCCAATCACTAACTTTATCGACTTACTTTTGTAATTTTTGTGAAGCTTTTGTGGCGGACTTAGCTGACAGCGATATTGCAGTATCATCAGTAAAGTTGGCAAACTTAAAAAAGAACATTCTAAAACTGAGCCGGTATTTAAAAAATTTTTTTGTGACACCTCTTATTGAAAAAAAGCAAAATTATAACAACACTTTTGAGTCAGTGTACCTCAGAAAACGCAATACTCACAGCGCCACCGTTTAAGGCAAAGAATTTTTAAAAATTGGAAGTGTTAGTTTATTTTCCATACCGCATCCAAGTTTAACTCGTCTACAGGTGCGCATAGTGATTTTTCAATCTATTTTTTCGCGATGCAGTTGTATTAATGACGAGTCTTAAAACGCATAATTTAAAAGCAATTCTCTTGAAGACAAAGAATGTCCGCATATCTCATTAGATTCATTACTTGTACACCCTATTTAAATTTTTTAATTGATGAGACGCAAAAACTAGATCTTCATAACTTTCTAACGATTTTCAAATTACCATGACCGATATTCTGTTCAAACAAGTTTCGAAGAAACAGGGGTACTCAAAAGAAATTGAGACATTTAAAAAGTGATTAGGTTTTCTGGAGTTGGGAAATGGTTTGTATATAAGCAACTTAGTTTCATTCTAAAAATATCAGTTTCATCGTACTCCTCAGTAGAAACACACACTCCTGTTATCCCATCCATCGAAAATGAAATTATTCACTTCTTGTTTGTTGCTGTGTGCCGTTGTTGGCGTCGCTCGGGCACAATTTGAGGACTCCCCTGTTGTGGCAGCTGCAAAAGCAGCACATTTTGAAGCAGTTCGACGAGCAGAAAAAGTTATTGCAAATGGTCCACCACCGGCGAACCGAGATCGATTACCAGTTGAGGAGACAACTCAACACAAGTTAGGATTGAACGTGAACGAAACTCCAGAGGTAGCTGCGGCGAAGGCAGCGCATTTTGAAGCTGTTCGAGTTGCTGAACAAGCCACAGCTATTGCAAACGCTACTGCTCGGTATCCCGATTCTCCCTCAGTTGTTCAACAATTTGGACAACACCAAAGGTCACAACCTGCTCCTGAACGTCTTCCTTCCCCTACTTCAGCTCCAATTCATTTACAACATTCGGCAGCAGTTGTTCAGACTACACAACATAAACTCGGAGTTAATGTACAAGAAACACCTGAAGTAGCTGAAGCTAGAGCCGCCCATTACGAAGCTCTCCGACGTGCTGAACAAGCTGCTGTTCAGTCTGGCTCAGGTGGTGAATATTACCAGGTGAACTCTTCATACCAATCAAGACCAATTGTTGCAGCTGTTCCAGCTATTCGCTCCCCAGTACGTGAAACTCCAGAAGTTATTGCAGCTAAGGCATCTCACTTCGAAGCTCATCGTAGAGCCCAACTGGTTGGTGGTCCCCGACTTATTGAACCAACTTCACATTACGGACAACGGGCACATCAAGTTATGTACGTGCCACCAACATACACCCAAAACCTCGATTATGGTCATCTCATTCGCATGGTTCCAGTTGTACCCGCTATTCCTCAAACTAACCAACACAAACTTGGAGTCAATGTCGTAGATACGCCAGAAGTAGCTGCTGCTAAAGCTGCTCATTTGGATGCATACCGCCAAGCTGAGTTGGCTGCTGCTAAAGTTGAAAAGGAACATCCAAACATGTTTGCTCTACGCAACAACTACTACATCAATCCAGCAAGGCAGTATGGTCAGGTTAACTATTAGAAAGTTGCACTATGTTTTTACCTGACCTGAAGTAATGAGGCGAGGGGAACTGTTATCAGCATATTGTTCTATGCTCTGTCTTTATTTTATTTTAATAAAAAAAGCAAAATTTATTACTTTGTGCCTTTGAATTTTATTTTGGAATTCCAGTTTAGTGAATGACTCTGCAAACCTCTGAAACTTATCAAGATCAGTAATTGCCATCGAGTTTTGAAAAAAAAAAAAAATTGCAATACCCTTTAGAAGTAGGAATAGGAACAACACAGGTCTGGAAATAATTTGAAAAGCTAGTAATCGAAGTGAAAATTATACGCTTTGTATATAAGTTACTCTTGCAATTTTCTCACTTAAATTTGTGCTCCAAGTGCGTTGAACTCGCAAAATTGATATTTTGCCGGCAAATGTGTTCGACTAACCGCTACTTCTTCTTCTTCTTCTTCTTCTTTTCATTTCCGGCGTTACGAGTAGTGATCTTGAAGCGATCACAACTCTGCCACTTTTCTGCTTCACACTAGTGATCCACCTGTGGGGTACGCCGCGTTGACCTCAGAAAGCGTCGGCAAGCCTCCCGGTTTTGGATTGTTCCATGTCTGAGGCCAACCAAATGCTGCTGTTTTGGCCTGCCTTTTCTTTTTCGTCTCGAATTTGTTGAAACGTTGTACGATATTGCCTTTTGGACGGGGTTCTGCGGATCTCTCCTTTGAACATGACAATACCAACTGAGCCGGTCGTGCTGAATTTTGTCCAAGATGGTACTTTTGACATGAAGGCTTCCACGGATTTTAGTACTTCTAATTCGATCAAGCTTTGTTACTCCTGCTGTCATCCGAAGCATCTTCATTTCGGCTGCCGTCAATTTGCTCTCATACTTTTTGTACATTGTCCAACATTGTGAACCGTATGTCAGAGCTGGACGGACAACCGTTGTGTAGAGTCTTCCCTTCAGCTTAGGGGGCATTTTTCGATCACAGAAGATAGCGGAGTTTTCTCGCCACTTCATCCACCCTACGCTTACTCGATGATTGATGTCGTCATCACAAGTTGCTTCACTATTGATCATAGATCCCAGATATTTAAACTTTTCAAACTTGGGAAGCACATTTCCATTCAAATAAATGTCTGGAATGGGCTTGTCTGGATCAGAAAAAGGGCAGCACAGGTATTCAGTCTTTTTAGCTAATACGGTACCCATTTCCTTCCAGAACATCAATCCAAACGTCAAGTGCTCGTTGCAGGGATGTAGGATCCTCGCTTATGATGGCTCCATCGTCAGCAAAGAATAATTGTTGTACTTTATTGTCCGTTACTTTTCCTTCGAGCAAACAATCCAGAACAACAATAAAGAGCAGTGGACTCAAGACACTTCCCTGATGTACACCTACTGTTATTTGGAATTCTTCGGTGACTCCAGCTGGGCGTCTCACTTTTGTAACTGCTCCCTCGTACATGTCCAAAATTATTCGCACATAGGCTTCAGGAACTCCTCGGTGTCTGAGGGCCACCCATATCAGATCTCGTGGTTGTCGATCGAATGCTTTTTCGAAGTCAACCAACACAATATGCAGATCCTCTAAGGCATCTCGGTGTTTTTCCATAATGATCCTTATACTTTGGATTGCGTCTGTAGTTGACTTACCCGCGACAAACCCGCATTGGTCATCAGACAGCCTTATTATTTTCCGCAGTCGGCTATCCAAAACCCGCTCAACGATCTTCATAGTGTGGGACATTAACTTGATCGAACGATAGTTGTCACAGCTTCTGGTATCTCCCTTTCCCTTGTACATTGGAAGAAGAAAACTTTCCCTCCATTGATTAGGCAAACAGTCACCTCTTATAAGTTTGGAGATGAGAATCGTGAGCCATCTCAACCCGATGTCTCCCATATTTTTCGACTAACCACTACAACGTTTGAATAATCTACTAATCTAGTCAACCTCAATTCCGTCTAACCTACCGAAATAGCGGCAAGGGAGCGTTCAAGTATTACGTAACGCAATTTTTGAAGATGTTTGACCCCCCCTCCCCCCCTTGTAACGTACCGTAACGTTTTCATGTACCCCGCCCCCCCCCCCCCCTTCTCTAAACGTTACGTAACACTCAAGTGACCACTTTTACCCTAAAGTCGCAAAAATGTATGTTATAGTTTTATACTTGGTATACTTTTAACTGCCACTGCGGTAGTCATTTAATATTACATTAATAATACAAAAGAAAATAGTACAAAACAAAAATTATTCATAAAAATGTTACGTAGCGTGTTGTAAGAAAGATCACCCCCCCCCCCCCCCGCCCCTGTAACGCATCGTAACGTTTTACGAGACCCCCCCCTCCCCCCAAATTGCGTTACGTATTACTTGAACGCTCCCCAAGTCGAACGCGATTTCGGCTGGTCAACCGGAATAAATTTGAAAGTGTCGGATGTCAATCTAATACCAACAAAGTTTGAGTCTTGGAAGGGTAAGACAACATCTTACTGATGAGCTCATTGTCGTACCTGGGCGAAACCCAGATTTGGAGTTGTGGTCATTTGGTTCACAAAATCTTACTTATCTTTTATTAATTTTTTTTTTCTTTTTAAATTTTTCTATCAACCGCTATTCCGGTCAGCAATCACCGTTGATTAATCGTTATTGCGTTAATCTGTCGCAATTGCGATGAATTAGCATTTAAGTAGCCGTAATCGCGGTTGATCAGCCGGAATTGCGATTGAAAAGCTGCAAGAAGTTGCGATAACTACCGTTATCAAGCTGATGTCCCACTCTTTGAAGTTTGTTGAGAAGATATTGCAGCTATCTGCGGGTTTGTCGTGGGCGTTTGTGCTGGTTGACTTCTAAAAATCGTTCGATCGAAAACCACCTTGTCTAATAATAATACAGCAGTGCGTAAGAAAAAAGACACAACAAATCAAAATCCATGAAAATCAGCCCAGTCGTTCTGGAGTTATAAGTGTTAGGACGAACCCGAATTTGTTTTATAGATTGGGATTTTCCGCTCCTACCAGCGGTATCAGACAAAAGTGAAAACCTTCTCTTCGAAGATGGTTCCTTAACACACTGCACCTGTCTATCACCAGGTAAAGTGGTCTGTAAGGCCTATGTCCACACCCCCAAACTCATCGATTCTACGGCAATCCATATCCACTACAACGCAGCCTTCGATTTATTTGGAGTGCTTTAGGTCGTTCGGCTGAAAACTAGAAAAGTATCCTATTAACTCTTCCTGACGGAGACAAAATACAAGTTTTTTAAAAACCATGTTTGCAGGTTTCAAGATCTTGACAAGAAATTTGAAAGAAATCAAAGATATAGTTGTGAAAATATTTAATGAAATCACTCTTCAAATGCTGATTCACAAACAGCTTAGGACTTCTGAAATATAATCAAAAACGTGTTAGTCACTAACCAGAAAGTCGGTTTTAAAAAAAACTTTACTATAGCATACCGTTTTTAGACTTTTTCCAAAAAAAGATTTACATCAGTTCTGTGACAGACGTTGTGGAGTACACTCGTATTGGAAGCTTTAATATTTGATTTTAGTAGTTTGATTTTGTACTTAACTAGCAAACCCGGCGAACTCCGTTTCGCCACCAGATGGCTTCTCACGGTAACTTTAAACCTCACGGAGCCCGACACCTTTCCAACGAATGCAAAACCGTGGAAATCGGTTGGTGCGTTCTGGAGTTATAGCGTCAGGAAGGAAAACCCGACTTATTTTTATATTATATAAGATAATAGAATGTCAAATGTCAAATTGCCAAATTTTCCAATTAAAGGTTGAAAGATCTGAAAGTGGGGTGCATGGATTGCGAAAAGTTTTTTAATGGTAGTTGTGTCAAGTTAACCAACATCAATATTGATTATATGAAAAAAAAAGTAAATCTATCTGGAGGCGCCGCGCCAGCCTTGTGCCAGCAAACGGAGAGAGTCTTTCTCTAAGCCATCCGCTTTCAAACAACACTACAGGCTCGCACTGCCACCCACCTTCATCGTCTGCTGCTGCTTACATTACAATCGACAACTTTGTGTTCTAATACATCCAAGCAAGTAACAAATTTACTTCCATTACCATTTACCACCAAACTATCTGATGATGGTCCTATAACTCCACTTTGCGCTGTTCCTTAAAAAGTTTAACTATTTTGTGACAACCAGAGCAGGTGAAGATGCCATTTTAAGAATATGTAGACAACGGCCTTTTCAACTGAATAGAGTCGGTTCCCATTAGAACACCGTAATTAAATCGGAATGAGCGCTGTTAGTGACAAGATGGGGGACCGTCCTGTACTATTGCGTGTGTTATTTGTTCTATGTAGTATTAGTGTAGTTAGTCTTGTGGTGTATCAGCCAAATGGTTTTTGTCGCCCGGCTGCAACCCCCCTACTCCGCAGATTTATGTGTGGAGTAGGTTTCATGTAAATGTAAATGTAATGAATATGTCCACTATGGAAGCTTAAATGACAATAAAATTCTACCATGGGTCTGTTTATTGATATGGTTCAAGCTTTTGATTTAGTTAACCATGATCTTTTGCTCACCAAACTGTATAATGCTGGTTTTCGTGGAAGTATTTTTAAATGGCTACAATCATTTAAAAAAAATGGAAAATAGGGAGTCAATGTCAAAGGAATATTGAGTGAACAGAGAATTTTAAAGAACGGAGTTCCTCAAGGATTTGTACTCGGCCCCACATTTTTCTTAATTTATATTCATTAAATTTTCAAAATTAAATGGTGTTTCAACTGTTTTTGACGATGATATAGTCTTCACTTAAGAGTTTTAAATTACTTTTGAAGATACAGGAAGATCTTGAAAAACTAAGATTATGGTTTAATTTTGATTGATTATTTAATTATAGCTGAAAAAACAAAACTGATGTATCTTAAACTAACTGGTAACAGGCTTTACGATTTTAATTTATTGTTTCATGCTCATAACTGTAAACAGTTTTTTCCCCCCATTCACAAGTGTGGTGGAAGTAATTATGCAATCAGTACGCACAGGGCCGGATTAACCCTCAACGGGGCCCTAGGCAACCATCAATTTGGGGGCCCTTTTTCACGTCTGTTCCCTTTTTTCGATTAAAATTCATAAAAATTTTGCTGTCAAAACGTTATAATTTTAATAAAATTACCATCTATATACATTTTAAATATGTCGTTTTCTACATTTGTATTCATCAATTATATTATCAATATCAATTTTCTTCAATAAATCTGACTCAATGCAAAGTATACCTAACATGTCTAGTCGCTGTTGTAGCTCTCTTTGATTTTTTTAAATTGCGAGAACGATCTTTCGGCAGAACAATTTGTGATCATCAATGTTAAAAATATTCGAAGAGCTATTTCTGTGTTAGGAAATACATCGGCTAAGTGATCATCCATTAGCATCTTATACAAATGACTATGAGTTTTTTGTGCATCAGTGTATCTGGAGTTCACGTAACTTTGGAATTGTTTCATTTCAATGAAAACTTCTTCCGAATCTCTGGAATAAAAACGAACTAAGCTGTTTATAGCTTCGTGGAGGTCTCTAATATGATATAATCAAATGAATCGTAAACTGCACTCGTCGCATTCGAATGTGCTTCCCAGCGTGTAGTTGGCAATGTCTTCAAAATTTTCTCATTGTTTATATTACTTTTTAACACGCCCCAACGATAGGTGGGTGGAGGCGGAAAAAAAATTATATAATGTCTGTATAATGGCGAAAAAATCTACTGCATAAAAAACAGCACTTCACAGCATGCTCTTCAACTAAATTAAGGGAATGCGTGGAGCAGGGAACATTGATCACTTTCTCATTCGAACTCAATATTCTTGCTTGCTTGGTTCGAATCTTAGAGGAATAAAGAACAAGAGCAAAAACCACACACACACCACGCCATCTGCCCTCGAACTGACTTCACAAACACCACTTTATTTGCAGCTTTCAAAACCAGTTTGAAATCCGAAAATAAAGTGTTGTTAGTACATTCACTGACACAGCTTTATATTCAGCTTAATACGTGTATCACAGATGGATCTCCTGTTACAATGTAAACAAATGGAAGTTTTTTTGCACGCTCATACAATTTGTCAAATGTGTCCGAAATGTCCTTTTTAGGAACCATGTCTAGATCGTCGGTCGTCGACGTCGCCTTTTGAATGCGGTCAATTGAGTTTTATTTATTTGAGTCAAATTTATTTTCAGTTCTTATTATTAAATTAAATTGCTTATTTTCATTTTTCGGGGGCCCCCTAAAATCGGGGCCCCTAGGCAACTGCCTATTCTGCCTACCTTTTAATCCAGGACTGAGTACGCAATGCAGTGATTCCTGCTTCCTACTCAGTTGACCATTTTAACTACTTCGGTGTTGTAGTTGATTTCAACCTTGATTGGAAACAAAACATTTAAATAATGAAAACCAACATATTGTTGGTTACACTAAATAATCTTTTCCATCTGTAGGCTGAGCAACAGACCATAACTGCAAATTTTTAAGAAAATCGGTTCATGCTGTAGATCCATATACGGAGTGTAATACCAGATAGGCAGAATTGCAGGACCCACTTTATTGGTATTCTCTATATCATCGTAATGTGAGGTTAAATTGTCACAATTTTTTCTGCACGATTGCAAAACCTGTCTTATAGTACCTGTAAGTAAAAATTAAACCTATTTTATTTAGAGGAAAAAGTTCAAATAGAGGAAAGCCCAAAACAGATTCGTGGTTAGCATGTCTATTTATTGCAAGAGATGCCTGAATCTAAGGAAAATAAAAATAAAATAAATAAATAAATAAGGTGGCGCTACAGAGCAAAGAGCCCCTGGGGCCTGGGCCTAGCGCATTTCTCACAACCATGCCTTGTGGGGGAATGGAGGGGACCTACAATTTTCTGCCGGTTCCGAACGGCTAATCGAGAAAGCGCTTTTCATTGCAATGAATACTAACGGAGGACTTGCCAATTCCTCGCGAAAGGCGATACCCGTGGAAAAAACATTTTTGCCTCTGTTGGGATTCGAACTCGAACCTTTGGATTAACAGGCGGACATGCTATCCATCACACCACGGGTACCACTTGAATTAAATCTAAGGAAGTTCAGAAAAAAAATTGTTTTACGGGTATCGCTTGTCGCCTGGAATTGGCATGTTTCCGAGAGAAGTTACACACTGACATAAAATGCGCTTTCTAAGTTCGCCTTTCGAAATCAGCATGCAATTGTAGGTCCTTGAAATGCGTTTGGCCCCGAGGCGACGTTTCGAGAACTTTATAGGTCCACCTTATTTATTTATTTATTCTAGTTTTCCGGATTCGGACTTCGAAGTCCTACGTAGCTGGCAGACATTTGTATTAGTATTGTATATATCGTTAAAATCAAAGAAATGTTAAAATCCATGCACTAATCTCTAAAACTCAAGCTGTTCTGGCATGGCTAATCGTACTTTCTGAAATATGTATATGTTAAGATCGAATGAACAATTTTGCTTAACAAATCTTGCATTAGTAACTTTATTATATATAAACAATTTCACAGTTCTACGATACATCCTAAATCATCACTTTAATGGATAACATGCGATGTCAGGAAGTGTGTGTTAGGCAGCAGAGGTATAGCACCGTGGTTTAGACCATATGTGTATGAATATTGGTTAGGAAAAAGACCTGAGCGGTAGGATAACTGCAAGGGTGCCAGCAGAGGAGCACTGCGGATGAGCGATAGTTCATTGTCGATTTTTTCAATGGCAGCGTTTCTTAGCTTTGCTTCCTCTACGGCATTCAGATGCTCAGCCTTGGCTTGTGCCACCTCAGGGGTATCCTCAACTTGACGAGGTAATTCAACAGGAGCTGCAACCACTGGTGGAGCTGGTTCTTGGTCACCATTTCGAACTTTAGCTTCTTCCACAGCAGCCAAGTGAGCAGACTTGGCGGCAGCTACTTCAGGTGTATCTTCAACTTGTTGTGGAATATCCTGAGGTGGTACTTCTGGGGCTTCAACTGGCTTTGGTAGATTGGTGGCAGCAACTCTGAAGCCACCAGCATCAGCAGTGTAGTCAACAGTTTGGATAATACCATCGGAATCGGTGTAGCTGTAAGAACCCCTAGTTACTCCATCCAAAGTTTTCACTTCCTGCTTAGCTGACAAAGGTTCACTGTACCCAAAAGCATACTGACCGAATTCATCCTGAGCATGATATTGATGCTTTGTGGCTGGGATAACCAGGCCAGTTGGAGAGTAATATGATACACTGGCTGATGCAACTGCTATCAGAGCAGAAAATGCAACAAATGTTTTCATCATCTTAAGATAAAATTTATTTTGTGGCTAGATGATTTTGCTTAGAGAAGACGCTGCTAGTGTGATGTGAACTAGCACTCGCTTCTGAGAATTCTGATCTTTCAAATGATGGGAGCGGTATTTTATACCGTAGTTTGATGCTCGAATAGCATCCATGGAGTGAAATCTACCCTGTTGCATATGTGAGTACGGCAAAGCGCAAAGGTATAATCCATCTCGATACAACAGCCAGCAGAAGGGAACGACCTTGACAGAGGTAAACACAAATGCTAGAGTAGTTGTTTCACTTTCAAAAGACTTAGTTCAGGTAAAGGCACTCACGCAGCCAGTGTATGGAGTGTGGTTTTTGTGGTAAACCTAAACCTGTAAGCTAAGAATTCGTTTAGTGGTTTATTGAAATATATCTTTAGTCAATATTTAATTGGGGTCAATTAATTCATTAATTCAATGCATTGAAAAATAGATACGAGCGAACGAACTTTTTACAATATAACGACTCAGGAACTTGGTAGCAGGAGTAATTGAAACTAAACTAATAGGTCCGTTTCTTTACTTTGTGAACAAAAATTCACAATTTGTCTTTTTTAAGGAGTGGGGGAAAAATTCTATAAGAAGGAGACATACTGTGCACATACATGGCTGTTCTGATATTTGACCGGATTCAAAACGGAAACCGAAATTGAATCCGTACGGATTTAAAAGGTGTGTTCTTATTTCCGAACGGATTCACTACAGATTTTATGTCACAAAAGCGTTTTGAAAATTAATTATTTGTGTTTATTGGAACTGTTTACATCTTTAGTACATGTTAATGCCAATATAGTTATTTTTCATTTTTAGCAGTAAATAATGTTCTACAGAATTCAGCCACCGGATTCAATTCCGCTAACAAAATGATAAGCGAATTGAAAACGTGCGAATCCGGAATTGAGAACCGCAAAAATTCTAAAACAGTAGGACGTGGTATCCGAACGAAAATCAGAACAGGGGGCATAGTAATGAAACGTCTTAAAGGGTTAGGGGTAGTTAGAATTTTCAAAAAATCGATTTTTGTTTTTTTGAATTTTCTTAAAGTATAGTACCTATCTTAAAAATATTCTCTGAAAGTTTGAATTGAATCCGACAAAGTGGTCTGGTATTTACTGTAAAACTTTAAATGCTTTTTTCTCAAGATTATGTTTTTTGAACTGGTGCCAACTGTAACTCAAAAACCGCTCAATAGATTTGAATGAAACTTATAGAGTTTTTAGAAAACATCAAAAGCTAGTGCCTAATCGAAGGATTCTTCTAAACAATTAATTGTTGATTTTTTCCCAAAAATCAGAAAAAAAAATTCCTGAGGCCGCCATTTTGCTAATTTTGAAACAAAATAAAAAAGCTTCGATCAGGCACAAGCTTTTTATGTTTTCTAAAAACTGTATAAGTTTCATTCAAATCTATCGAGCGGTTTTTGAGTTACAGTTGGCACCGCAAGGACCCATTTTTAAAACATGTTCAACTTAAAAATCCGTAACCTGTAAAACAGTAAATATTTTTTTTTGAAATTTTGGTGAAGTAATGTTAAAGTATGATGAAATGATACTACGTTTTCATTTATGTGAAAAAAAAATTCATTACTAGTAAAAAAAAATTATTAAAAACTAACCCCTTAAGCAAAAACTCGAACTCATAGCAAGGCTCGAAAAAAAGTATGTTTGAAATTTGTTTTGGCTGTGCACGAATGAAATATTGGTGGCAAAAATTCGCAGGGTAGTGAATTTTACTCTCTCGCGTGCACTCTCTTCGGTGCACAACTACAAAAAATCGCTGTGCTGGAATAGGATAAGACTGATTTTCGGTGAATTTCGGTGAATCAATTTCAGTTTTCAATAAAATCACAGACCTCACTTTTTAATTCAACTTGATTCACTCCTTCTACTTCTTCTTCTTCCTCTTTCGGGTGTTAAGAGCATTGTGATCTCGAAGGCATCACAGCTCTCCCACTTAACTGCTTCAGACTTGTGATTCGCTCGTGATCAATTTGATTCACTCCTATAAGAATAATATGAATTCACTCACTGTTGCACGAATTGAATGACCGAATCATAATTGAATCAAATAACTGCGCTGAAGGCAACCTATGACAGTCTTACATAAGACATGACCAATGCTAATAACAGCTGATCTGACTATATGTTACAATTTTTCCAAGGCTTGGCAAATTGGTCAAATTTGTATATGTGTATGTTTGTTCGTTGAAACCCTGGGGTTGTCCTGTGGCCACCACAAAGCGTTTTTTGAAAAACCTAAGCTCGTCCTGAATGTCAAACTGAGTGTTTTTTGAGCCCTGTGTTTGACCTCAACTCGCCCTGAAGTATACTAGGTTTTTGTTGGGACCAATTCAGGTAATGAACAGGGCTGTCGAATGACATGTATTTTTCTTCAAATAACAGGGATGTGTGGTGATTTTGTGGTTTAACGTTTTTTGAGAACTGCATACCCATATTTTAAATGGGTCAAGGAAAACTGGGTCAAACCTAGGTAAAGTTCATCGATCGAACCTCATGATAAATGAATTTATGAATAGTATTTTCAAAGCTGGACTGGAAAACTGGACATTTTTGTTTCGTCACCGATCTGACTACTGATACTGACTATCTTCAAAAAGAAACCGTTAAGGTTGGACAATGTTCTAAGAGCTGTCTAAAGCTGACAGCCTTTGGAACGGGGTTTGAAAAATGACTGAGAGTGTAAAAAACGCCAAATTTTGCTTTTGTAATATCTGCTATATACTCCATCTTTTAATTTATTGGAATTAACAAAAGAAGTATGCACATTGAAAAAGCATGTAGAAATCAAAAACTTATAACGAGATCATAAGCGCCCTACAGACGATCAATGTTACTTGACAATATTACTTGAAGGAGCTTCTGTTCAAGTAAAATTGATCGTTTGTAGGCTCTTCAATGTTACTGTCAAGTAAAATTGAAGCATTGACGAAAATCAAATCTGATTTGGTTTTCATCAAGTTTCACTGTCACTTGTGTCGTTGTGTAGTGCGATTAGGAAACTACAGAAGGAAAAAGTTGTCAATTTTCATTGAACGTGTGGTGGCGATTGTTCATCAATTTTACTTGACAAGAGAAAACTTCAATAATACTTGTCAAGTAACATTGATCGTCTGTAGGGCGCTATAATAACGAGATCAAATCACGTGCCAAACATGGTGCGCCATCTTTAAGCTTACAGCTGTTTTCCGCTCAAAAACTTGACAGAAAGTCAGTACCATACCTCCGTTGTACGAATCAAATAGTTCTAAGCTTGAATTTCTTTGAATAACTTTGAATATTATTGAAAACTGGTAGCCAAAACATACGCCATGTAGTCCACACAGTAGGTTTTTAAAAGAAAAAAGTTTTGATCGAAAATAAGCCTCCATCTCGCAATTACAATTCGATTGTACTAGCCAAAACGTGCTCAAATTCTAGAGGAACTTATTATTTTTTGTATCCAAAAAATAATAAAAATTCGAAGACGAAAATACCTCATCGTAGACCACACGTCAACTGGAGGGTTAAGATGTGCACAGCCGAGAACGTGGCTGCTATGGTCAGTACTGTGAGACTCAATCCACCATGCTCGCCATGTAATCGCCACAAAGCGTTTTTTGAAAAACCCAAACTCGCCTAGGGTTGACCTGGGTTTGCCCTCAATTCGCCCTAGGTTTTTGATGTGGGGAGCTGAGAGCTGTCAAATGGAATGTATTTTTATTCAAATGACAGGGATGTGTGGTGATTTTGTGGTTTAGCGTTTTTTTGAGGACTGGAAAACAATTTTTTTTTGTTAATGCTTTACTTTTATTTTTTTTATCTCTTAATTACTTATTACTAGCTGACCCACCCTCGGCGTAGCTCGGGCCCTACGGTAATCGAAGAGAGTAAATTAAGTAAAGTAATTTCCAAGTTTCGATTCCAGTGGGAAAATGGGAATGAAACATAGTCTATGTTACTCAGGGGCAATGAAGCACTCGAACGGTGAAAGGATTTTGAAATCAGTCAATCAGTTTCTAGGTTCCCGTGTATGTTCCTTTTTCCGTGGGACCACTCTGTCTATTAAAGAAAAAACCGCATCAAAATCTGTTGCAAAGATCTAAGCATACAGACACATTGCGACTTTGTTTTATACTATGTTAGTATTATTATTCCAAACGCGATAAAAACTAATGTCTCAGTCACAATGTCGTTTTAACTTCAGTTTTGCCTGACTTTAAGAGTTCCATTATAAGAAACCAACACATCCTATCACAATGCCGCTTTGACTTGGGTTTACGTTGATTCGTGCACAGGTTAACGTAACGTAACTCCAACTCAAAGCAAGAAGTTTGGTTTGGTTGAATATTTGCTCGCTCATAATGTCAATTTAAAAAACACATAGCGCTCGAACGTCGAAGTCGAAGCCGCATCTTGATTGTCATTTAGGTATAAGATATTTTACAAAATTGCGATAAAAAGTTGAGGTTGAAAATGGCCATTAGATTTTACGTAGCGTTTGCAGGGGGACAAGGGGGATACGCTGCGTTACATGGAGAAAGGAGGGTTTAAAATCTTCAAAAATTGCGTTACGAGAAATACCACTTTCGGATTTTGGAAAAATCATATTATTGCGTGAACAATAAATTTGTGGTCCTTAATCCGTATACATCCGTTTAGTTTGCGGAACTAATCACAGCCCCGTTTTTATAGAATCGGGAAGAATCTGGAAAGCCAATATTATTTTTCGAGAGAATAGTTTTTGTTTTCCATATTCTTTCCGTGTCAGCCTTACATCAACATAGTGTCAAATTTTGTCTCTTCTGCCATAATTGTATTTCAATATTCAGGTTTATTTTTTTTATTTACTTTAAACCGGTGCGTGTGAACAAGCAAGATCGGATTGTGACATCTCAATGCTGGAACATGTCATAATGTCAACATTTTTCACAGTCTAACCTGATTAAGTGTATAAACCTGCTAAAAGTAATCCAATAGCTCCGATAACATTCCTAGGTTGTCTGAGGCATAAACCACAACTAGATCACTTGTGACTATTGCTTCAGTTTCCTGCGACGATTCAAGGTCTCCAACAATTTCAGATTCCATGCGAACCAAGGGTGAATGCTCCCTCAGCGGCAGAAGTTGCAGCACTGAAAGCCCATCAAATCCCATAACCACCACCAATGCTTAAAGAGAGCTTGATTCTATGGATTATAAATACGTGCGTTGTTTGCAATTTGATCAACAGTTGGTAATTTAACACTTCGTTGACAATATCAAAGCAACAGTTCGACATCCAGTAGCAAAAATGATGAGAATAACAGCCTTTCTTGCATTAATTGTATTTGCAAATGCCTCTGGGCTTTATTCATTGGGTGAACTTAGTCCGTATGGAATAGGCGATGGCAGTTTGTCAAGACAGGAGATTCGCACACCTGATGGTATTGTCCGGGGAACATTGACTTACATTGATGGCGATGGAAAAATTAAATCCATAACCTATGGTGGTGATAATGCTGGTGAGATTGAAAAGGCATCTGATGGGGCAATGGAAGAGGAAGGACAAAAAGAAGACGAAGACGAAGGACGAAAGGAAGAAGAAAGACAGCGGGAAGAAGAAATGCAGCGAGAAGAAGAAAGACAAAGGGAGGAAGAAAGACAAAGGGAAGATGAGAGACAAAAAGAAGAAGATGCATCGCATCAAAGAGAAGACATGAAAGAGAAATCAACTGCAGAGGAGTCCAATGACAATGAGTCGAAACCACCAGCACTTCCTCAGCCGGTTCCATATACACCAGAAGTAGCTGCTGCTCGTGCTGCCCACTTTGCTGCTAGAGATCAAGCTATTTACCTGCAGCAGTTGACCGCCAATCAGGAATTGTTAAATCAGCCAATTATTGAGTACCCGCCGTTTTTGAGGGACTATTATGGAGCTGCAAAGCCCTTGCGATCACTGAATTCATTTTATTATTTGTAAAGATACTTAAAGAATGACTGAAATAAATGTACGCAAATGTGTAGTGAAATGTTAAGGTTTGCTTTTGCTTCTATTTGCACTTGTAAAGTTCTAAAAATCGATTTAACAAAGTTGCGAAGTATTTTTTGGTACTTTTCAGCAGATAAACTACTTTAACATGTAAGTAAAGGTAACGGGCAGATGAACTTGGGCGTAAAAAGGACCAATCTATTACAGTTCTTATTTAAAACACTACGTTATGCATTGAAGCTTAAGTCGAAACTATTTTAAATTTTTGTGCCTCGGGATGTTCTGTCGTTCGTCAAAAGAGAATCATTGAAGTTTGTTTTCTTAGTTTGTGCTAAATTTGAGCATAAACGCAAATATCAACCCCGCTCCTACTCCCTTCCCCTCATCTTGGCACCCATATACCAGGTAGACGTGCTAATGCCCTTTCTCGTCGTTTGGGTTATCATTGAGTTATGACCCATTGAGTGAGTTGATTGAGGTCTGCTTATACATAGCTTTAGTTAGGTTTTCATTTTTACAATCGTGCAAAAAAAAAAATTTTGGGATAACAATTAAATATGACATTACGATGATAGAGAATACGAAAAAAGTGGGTCCTGCAATTCTGTCTGTCTGTCTGTATGCCTGTATGTCCGTATATATATCTACATCCAAAGCCGCTTGACCGATTTCCTTCAAAATTTGGTCTCTGGGGTATCCTACAGAGGGGTTTTTAGAATTGGGTTTCTACGTCTTGAAATAACGGTACCTGCCATACAACTTATATGATAATATCTTATTTTCTCGAAAACTGCTCTAACGATTTTGATAAAATCTTACGTGAGGTACCCCTATTACCGATCTCGTCTAGTCTCGTCGTCAACTCTCGTATTCTCTGTCGTGTCGTTTTTTAAATGGCATTCCATAACTTCTTCGACACGAAAAATACGTAATAGATTTTAAAACGACTAAAAACTAATAAACATCTGTCAAAATCAAAAGATATTGGAAGAAAGTTTGAATAAAAAATCGTTGTTTAGAGCTCGAATGCGGTAAAAGCTTTACTTTTCAATATGACCCTTCCGTTGCCCTTCCCTCTCCATAACTTCCATAACTTCACCTCGATGTGTATGCAGTCTGCGTTTGCGATGATGAAGGAACTGATGTGGCATTTGCCAAGGTGTTAGGAAGCAAAATGGACTGCGATAAACCAATAGTATTTCCGCTCGGGCTTACCACTTTATCTATATGTAATAAATTTGCAACAGCTTCTTCCAGTGGAGATAAAATTTTTAGTTTTTTTGGACCTCTTCTCCAGTCGCATTCAATTCTTTCGAATTGTGTATCATTGCTTTTTTTTACATTATCCTTTATGTCAGCCCAAACCTGATAAAAGCAAACATTTATAAAAATGTATGTATACATATGTATGTATTTTGACAAAAGTAATTCAATCCTTTTGCCAACCGTCCCCGTATCTTACTCACTGGAGGATCTGCTCCGTTATCGCAGCCCGTTCCTTTTTTACATCGTTTTTTTAAATTCCCTTCAAAAACCTCTAGCTAACTTTACATTCCTCCCTATCAACTCCACGAGCGTGGTTTTGGTTTGTCGAATTCAAATACAAGTCAAACAAATGTTTTATTAATTATAAAATTTTTCAAAATAAATTCATTTAACCAGGTTACTTGCTGTTTTGCGGCCTTCCATTTCTATGTCGCGATCGAATTTTTGAACGAGACATATCAACGTTTTTTTTTCGTCGTCGTCGTATTTTTTCGACAAATGGAATGAAGAATAACTGCATTCAACGACATTTGACGTTTACAGACGACTGCATACGACATCAGAACGAGTGTACAAGATCGAAAACAACTTATGGAATACAGACTGTGTCGTGTCGTTTTTTCATTTTTCGACATCGGTAATAGGGGTGATTATTTCTGAATAGCTATTCTTATGATGTAGATTTTTTTTTAAGAAAAGTCTAAAAACGGTACGCTTTATAGTACTGTTTTTTTTTCAAAACCGACTTTCTAGCTAATGGCTAATACGATTTTGACGAAATTTCATATTTTAGAAATCCTAGGTTGTTTAAGATGGATTGCATATCAACATTTGAAAAATTTAGTTTTTTCGAATTTACATTGATTTAAAAAACAAAATTTGTTTTTTCAAGTATTTTCAAAATGGTATCTTTGATTTATTTCAAATTTGTTGTCAATACAGTCTTAAGCAGGATCTTAAAACTAGTGTATTTAAATTTGTAAAACCTTATTTTAAAAAAAAATTTTGATGAAATTTTTAGGGTCTCTATGTACCAACTTAAAAAAAATGGCGTTTTTAGATTTTCGCTTGAAACCTTTGGAATATTTAATTTAATTTTTTTTCAATATTTTGCGTGATTTAATTCAATTTTCATAGTTAATGTGTAGTTGGCAAGCCTGTACCACCAAATATATTAAGAGCGAGTACTGAAACCCCTTATTCAGCCCTAAGATTTTAAGATTAGCACACAATCGCAAGTTTGTGCGACCCAGTCGTGACCATTTTTCTTCTTGAAAATGTACAGATAGCCCTGGATATTTTGAAACCCTGCAAACTTCCATAGACGACAACTCCAGTGTTGTTGAGCTCGTGCAACTTTGCCGGTTATGATTTGATATAGACCAATTTCTCTATCATTTCAATACGATTTATGTATCTTTTGCGTGTGGCCCTACGAATGGACAACTCTTGCAATGAACAGTTCTATTAATTAATAAATTTATCGCTTTTATTGCCACAAGTATGTCTGCAAAAGACATAGACACTCTCGAAAGCTATCTTACAGGTCGCGAGATGTATTAGCTTAGACGACACATCAAAAGTTCGTTTGCTTTATTCGTCTACTTGTTAATGATTTGGTGTTACGAAAAGATATCTAAACCGACCCTTTTGTACTTTTCGAAACAGCTGTCAAACACTGGCCAGGTTGAACTCAGAATAGGTTCGTTCGTTGAACATTGCCCAGGGTTGCCCAGTTTTATTTGACAATCCTATAAATTGTTACAAATACCTAGGTTTTCAGTTCTCAAATATGCACTACAAATCACCACACATCTAAAATCTGTCAAAAAAATGTTTGTCCTTTGATAGCCCTGTTCGTTAACTAAACCCGCCCCAGCAAAGATCTAAGGCTATTTTAAGGCGAATTGAGGGCAAACCCAGGGCCCAAAATCATTCAGTTTGACATTAAATGCAAGTTTAGGTTTTTCAAAAACAAAGTCATAGGAGTTCGTTGAAGTCCTGACTTTGTTTTTGAAAAACCTAAACTTGCATTGAATGTCAAACTGAATGCTTTTTGGGCCCTGGGTTTGCCCTCAATTCGCCAAAAAACCTAATGTGTCGGTAAACCTCCCGGTTTTGGATTGCTCCAAGTCTGAGGCCAACCAAATGCAGATTTTGTTGCGTTTACCTGTTGTATAAGGAAAGTATAAGTTGAATGAAGTGGCGAGAAAGGAAGACTCTTCTGTTATCGAAAAATGCTCTGCAGCGCGATTGAGCGTCCCCATAGATCTCAAATACTGTTTACAATGTAAAGTAAAGTATCAAGTAAATTGAGTAAGCAGATGGGCTAAGAGCTACATTGTGCATGGTCACCGGGAAGCAGTTTCCCCGATCCCCACAAGCGACTCAATAGTGTAAAGCAAACAAGTGGAAGAATTTTTAACCCTAAAAAATCTAAAACCAAGTTGAAGTTGCCGTTCTTGACATTCAAGTCTCTCAATACCATACCTCGAGCAATGTGTTCTTGTATTTCTTCGCAACATCCGCTAAAGTACTTCTGCCTGCTGTTCCTATTTAAATTGTGAAATAGTCTGCAATATATTTTCATGAGACATCGTTTATAAAGCACAGTTTTGTGAATGATTACAAAGAAAATCCAATTATTAAAAAACTAGAATGAGTGCGGTGTTTTCTATTATATTTACTATAACATAATATATGGCAATTTAATTAAAAACATGGAAAATGAATAGACCCAGGCACAAAAAAAAATAGTTGTCTCCTAACACACATCGAATTGTTCCACTATCGAATTTAAAAAAATTAGTTTATAGAGTCCAATGAGAAAGAAAAATAAAAACTCTTCTTTTTGAACTACAAATTTCACACATACGATAAACGCACTCTTTACAACGTGCATTGTGCTATTACACTTTCCTTTTGATTCCCTACATTGTATGGCAACACAAAAACGCACATTCTTTTTTGTTGGGCTACGTTGTGTCGGATGCCACTGAAATTGTGCCCGAAATACAACTGCCCTCTGTGTACAAGCTTGATCACTGGTTCCTGCCAAGGTCTCATGGTCACATTAGGTTGTTTTGATTGTACACATTACACAGCAGTTCATACAATGATGACGGGATAACTTGATTCTTGATCCTCGTACTTAGTTTAAACGATGTGTTTTGCTGTGGTTATGGGTATAAAAGGAGAAGATTGCACAGACAACAAACAGAGTTCTCAGAAACGAGTACTAGTACACATCACTAGCAGCGTTTTTAAGTTTCAATCAAACCAACCAATCAAAACCAACAATCATCATCAACATGAAATTCTTTGTTGCATTCTCCGCATTGATCGCCGTTGCATCGGCAAGTAGCTTATACTTTGCTCCATCACCGCTCATTGCCCAAGCTGCAATCCGCCCAGCTGTGCAGCAGCAATACCATGCCCAGGATGAATTCGGTCAATATTCATATGGATACAGCGAACCTCTGTCAGCTAAACAAGAAGTCAAGACTTTGGATGGAGTGACCCGTGGATCATACAGCTACTTAGACGCTGAGGGAAAACTACAAACTGTCGACTATGTCGCCGATGATGGTGGTTTCCGTGTTTCTGCAACCAACCTACCCAAGCCAGTTGAAGCTCCAAAAATCATCCCAGCCGAAGCTCCAATGCCAGTTGTCGATACTCCTGAAGTAGCTGCTGCCAGATCAGCTCATTTGGCTGCCGTCGAAGAGGCCAAGGCACGTGATGAATCTTCCCCAGCTTCATCCCCCATCCCTGCTGCTCAAGCTACATTCGATCTTCGTGATTTGCCTCGTCAAGTTGAAGACACCCCTGAAGTAGCTCTCGCCAAGAAAGAACACTTGAATGCCGTTGAAAACGCCAAGCTCAGGAATGCTGTCATCAAGGAAGCCAATGAAGTGGCAGCTGCACCAGTTCTTGCTGCTCCAATTCTCGCTGCTCCACATGCCGCTGCACAGTTCATCCCTGCCGCAGCTCCATTACGTTACATCAGCAGCGCGTCACTCCCAGTCGGTATTCCATACAGCCAGGCTATTCTTCCAAGTGGTTTTGCGTACTCATACGGACTGAACGGCAATGCCATCTTCCCAGCTAGCCGATTTTACAACTCGCACATCATTCACCAGTGATTTCCTCTCAGTTAACTCTCAAACGGTTTGAATCAAAATTATTGTTACAACGAGTTCGATTATGAAGCATTAAAACTATTGTGTTGAAAACTTAAGAGAATTTTCATTTTATAAAACTTAGACTGAGGTCAAAATTTAACTACTTTTTTACAGATATATGTTTGCAACAAATTTGTTTGGGTTTCAAAGGAAATTTGAATTTTTATCCTAAACTCAAGGTTTTGCTCTTAATATGGAAATGAAAGGAATTCATTTTGTACCTGCAATATGCAATTGTGTTGCAGAGTAAGGATCAACTCGCAAAGATGAAATATGTAGTGTCAGTTATCAATTTTTGATGCTTTTTATTATTTATTATTTTTATGTTAGCTTGTACTTAAATCAGTTAAGGCCAAAACAGAGGACACACAATTTCAGCCCAATAATATAAAAAATGGGCACGACTGGGTCGCACGAACCCGCGATTGTATGCTAAGAACAATATCAAAGTCTTGAGGCTGAGTACAAGGTTTCAGGTTCTTCATAAAATATTTGGTGGTAGAGGGCTGCCAACTACACATTAATTATGTTAATTGAATGAAATCGCAGAAAATATTGAAAAAAATTTACTTAAATGCCTCTGCAAGTTTCTAGCAAAAATCTCAAAACGCAACTTTTAAGCAGTTTATAATATACATATGTATACAAACACTGAAAATTTTATGCAATTAGCTAGTTAGAGCGCAGTTTTAGTAAGTTTTTTTAATTAAAAGATTACTTAAATTTTCAACATAAAAAACTTTCTAAAAAGATTTAAAAATTTAACTACTTTTTTAATTATTGAATAAAAACACTTGGATACAAAATTCATCAAATTTAAGCAAACCAATCTTAAGAAGATAGTGAAACTAAGTTAACTTGAAGCTAAATATGATCAAAAAGACAGGAGCAATCAATAATACTTCTTACTATCGATCATTTGGTGGGAAGCTACTTTATTATTTTTAAGGGGGGACGCCACTTCGACAGGTAAGAAAATAGCGAATTTTTGAAGTGAAACTTCTTATGCGACTTGCAAACATGAAAGCGTTATACGTTTAACATGGAATATTATCGATTGCATACTTTTTGGCACTGCTCTCAATTTGTTGCTATAACATTTGTATTAATGAAGCGTTATTATTGAAACTAGTTCTTTGTTCTTTCTTAGTTTTCAATTTGTGCCGTGTGTGTGAAAATCGTGTGTGCTTGCAAGATCTATGTATATATATAAAAAAGGGATGTATGTATGTATGTATGTATGTCCGGTGTAGACTCTTAAACCACAAAACGGATTTTTATGAAATTCAGTGTAGACATAGTTTAGTCCAGAGATGGTTCCTGTCAAGGTTTGATCCCCATATTCCCACAGGAATGGGGTTGAGAACGGAAAATTAGAAACTACTCCACAGATTTCAAAAATTCTTTCAGCACTAGGGGTGCTACATTATCTCCCTTCATCAGTAACTTAGACTATATTTCATCCCTTTAATCGCACAGGAACAGAAACAGGAACGAGGACGGGAACCTTAAAGTTACTTGACCGATTTCAGAAATTCTTTCAACTCTAGGATGTTACATTATCCCTCAGTGACATAGAGTTATATATTTTTCACATATTTCCATGGGAACAGAAGCTTCCCACAGGAACGGGGTTGGGAACGGAAACTTAGGAACTATTGGACAGATTTCAAAAATTCTTTCAGCATTAGGATGCCACATAGTCCCACAGTAAGAAAGATATATTTCATCCCTAAATTCCCACGGAAGAGGAAATACGAGAACGGGAACCATAAAACTACAGACCCGAGCAAAGCCGGGCGGCTCAGCTAGTAATATATATTAATACATTGATTTGATGAGATTTTAATGTGAATTTCTCGTTACCTGAAGCTGAAATATTATTAACCTTCCTTAAAGACAAATTAGGATTGGAAATGATAAATGGTAGGAATGATCCAACAACCAAAAGGTGAACCATTGTTGCAGTTTTTGCAAGAAATATTGAAAAAATAGAACTCAAACATTTCGTATCTTACTTTAGTTATCATAATGCCATTGTAAATGTTTGATTGAAATGAAGATTTTGATATTTCTCCACTCGAAAAGTATAATTAAAAGATGCGATCAGTTGCGAATTGTAACCAATGTTAATAAAGTTTGTCTTAAAGAAACAATATGAGTTCACTAAAAATCAATTTCTACCCCTTCCTATTTTCATTTCCACATTAGGAAGTTTCACTTCTTCCGCGCGGAGGGACTCCACGCATTATTTTTTTTTTTTTACGTGGGTGTATATTTTTTTAAAAAATCTGGTAAAGAAATATTTAAGGAGTATACATTAAAATATATGTGCACAAAATATTATTAAAATATACACAAAATTGATTTAGTTACATGCATTTTGTTAATTTTCAAAAAAAATTCTTCTTCGTTGTCCCAACGATATCACCTTGATAAATTATCTGAATTTGAAAAATTTAATTTTTTTTGGTATCTACATATCGTTGTGCGGCACAGAATTTTTTAATTTTATTTTTTTCGCAAAATAACGGCGTTTTTTTCGTAAAATGATACTAGAAAATAGTAATTATAAAAATTAAAAAAAAAAAACGGCTACGCACAGATTTAGCTACTACGATTATCTAAATTAAAAAAAAAAAAAACTTAAAAATCGGTTTATTGGTCTTTAAGAAATCGATGGGACAAGGTCGAAAAAAGTCGTTCTGAGAAAAACGCGTTTAAAGTTTTTCATGATTTTTCCCGAAAAATTAGTTTCATCTCATTTTTAACTTCCCGGTTAGGGAAAGTTACTGTTCCTGTATTATATTTATACTTACATCAAACTGTCTATTCTAGGGCCATATGATCATCAGGCAGCGGGACGCGCTACCTGGCCGCTCTACTCGGGCGCACTACCTGATACCACGAAATTGCCTGTAACTCAGTCAATTTTCGAGATTTTTACATACAATCTTTTTTACATATTTTTGAATATGTACACAGTCGAAGAAGTTAGGGAGGCAGTTAAGAACTCCAAAAAAGGCAAAGTGATTGGGCCAGACGAAGTACTATATGAGTTTTGGAAAAATATGGGAGACATCGGTTGATGGCTCACGATTCTCATCTCCAAACTTATAAGAGGTGACAGTTTGCCTAATCAATGGAGGGAAAGTTTTCTTCTTCCAATGTACAAGGGAAAGGGAGATACCAGAAGCTGTGACAACTATCGTTCGATCAAGTTGATGTCCCACACTATGAAGATCGTTGAGCGGGTTTTAGATAGCCGACTGCGGAAAATAATAAGGATGTCTGATGACCAATGCGGGTTTGTCGCGGTAAGTCAACTACAGACGCAATCCAAAGTATAAGGATCATTATGGAAAAACACCGAGATGCCTTAGAGGATCTGCATATTGTGTTGGTTGACTTCGAAAAAGCATTCGATCGACAACCACGAGATCTGATATGGGTGGCCCTCGGACACCGAGGAGTTTCTGAAGCCTATGTGCGAATAATTATGGACATGTACGAGGGAGCAGTTACAAAAGTGAGATGCCCAGCTGGAGTCACCGAAGAATTCCAAATTACAGTTGGTGTACATCAGGGAAGTGTCTTGAGTCCACTGCTCTTTATTGCTGTTTTGGATTATTTGCTCGAAGGAAAAGTAACGGACAATAAAGTACAACAATTATTCTTTGCTGACGATGGAGCCATCATAAGCGAGGATCCTACATCCCTGCAACGAGCACTTGACGTTTGGATTGATGTTCTGGAAGGAAATGGGTACCGTATTAGCGCTAAAAAGACTGAATACCTGTGCTGCCCTTTTTCTGATCCAGACAAACCTATTCCAGACATTTATTTGAATGTAAATGTGCTTCCCAAGTGTGAAAAGTTTAAATATCTGGGATCTATGATCAATAGTGAAGCAACTTGTGATGACGACATCAATCATCGAGTAAGCGTAGGGTGTATGAAGTGGCGAGAAAACTCAGCTATCTTCTGTGATCGAAAAATGCCCCCTAAGCTGAAGGGAAGACTCTACACAGCAGTTGTCCATCCAGCTCTGACATACGGTTCACAATGTTGGACAATGTACAAAAAGTATGAGAGCAAATTGACGGCAGCCGAAATGAAGATGCTTCAGATGACAGCAGGAGTAACAAAGCTTGATCGAATTAGAAGTACTAAGATCCGTGGAAGCCTTCATGTCAAAAGTACCATCTTGGACAAAATTCAGCACGACCGGCTCAGTTGGTATTGTCATGTTCAAAGGAGAGATCCGCAGAACCCCGTCCAAAAGGCAATATCGTACAACGTTTCAACAAATTCGCGAAGAAAAAGAAAAGGCAGGCCAAAACAGCAGCATTTGGTTAGCCTCAGACATGGAACAATCCAAAACCGGGAGGCTTGCCGACGCTTTCTGAGGTCAACGCGGCGTACCCCACAGGCGGATCACTAGTGTGAAGCAAAAAAGTGGGAGAGTTGTGATCGCTTCAAGATCACTACTCGTAACGCCGGAAATGAAAAAGAAGAAGAAGATATATACATATAATGAAAACGTAACAGTTTGTTTGTTTGTGGTAAGCTTCACTTAACATTTAGTTTATATTTCATGTCAATCGGTTGATAAATAAAAAAGTTATGCCAATTCTTGCGGACGAAGTCGCTGGCACACCTAGTGTATACATATATGTATGATTTCTTTCAACCGTCACAATGGCGTTCCCCCTTAAACTCCTATGATTTCTTTCAACCGTCACAATGGCGTTCCCCCTTAAACTCCTAATTACTTCTCATGAAGAAATCTCAAGTCACTGACAACTTCAACTACTGCACGTAACGTAACTCTATTATTATTTTGCAATAGGACGAAAGTGACAGCCTCGAAATTACTTAAGTCGTCAGTATAAAAGTAGAGTAAAGACAACTTAACCATCGACAATGGTAATGGCTTTGTGTAAATAAGAGGGCTGTTGGATGACTACCATTGAAAGTAATTCAGGAATGCAAGACCTCTCTGAATGCGGTCGGAAGATTAAATTCTTTCAGTCTCTTTTGGGTTCCAGGCCATCGCGGCATAACTGGAAACGAGATCGCCGATGAACTTGCAAGGCAAGGATTTAAGACAGTTTTCTCAGGAGCTGAACCGGCACTTGGTCTGCCAGGGTCCTAAAGGGGCTTCAATCAACGATTGGATCCGTCAAGAACACAAACGTAGATGGCATGCCTCCATCGGATGCAGACAGACTAAACGTATGCTCCCCAACTAATAAGAAAACTGCAACATTTTTGCAATCCCGTCAGAAAGATTGTTGGCGCTGCACTTCTCTTTCGCCAAGCTTTTAAAAGTGTTAGGCTTAAGTGATACCATACTCTGTGAATCCTGGGGAGAAGATATTGACTCCACGGAGCAATCCTTTGTGAATGTCCTGCATTTTCTCGTATCACAGGTTACAGATACTCGGCGCATATATGGTGAGAGCTGGTAACGAAGGCTCCTTAATGGCAGCCGGTATATTTATTGCTCCAGTAAGTACTTTAAAAACCTCAGGAAGAAAAAAGAACTGTAATATTTTTCGAAAGCCTGAAACTTAATGTATGAAAAAATGGAAAAGACGCTATACGTTACAGCTAAATAAGTAAATAAATAGGGTGGCGCAGTAGAGCGAGGATCCCCAGGGCCTAGCGCATTTCTCGCAACCATGCCTTGTGAGGGAATGAAGGGGACCTACAAATTTCTACCGGTTCCGAAAACTAATCGAGAAGGCGCTTTTCATGGCAATGAATTTATTAACGGAGGACTTGCCAATTCTTTGTGAAAGGCGATACCCGTGAAAAACAATTTTGCCTCTGTTGCTGGGATTCGAACCACGAACCTCTCGGTTAACAGGCAGACATGCTAACCATCACGCCAAGGGTACCACAGCTGAAAAAATATCATAACATTTTTTGGGCTCCGTAAGAAAATCAAAATTTTTTAAAACGGTGTTTTAAGTGAGGTAGAAAACAAGAACAAATTTTTAGTCAAATCGAAAGGAATAGGATTCAATATTGATCAGTTTGACATGGAATGACCATATATACCTTCTTATAGCTCAAGATGTTTATTTATTTGGACTCAATCTCTTAAAACAGGAAGGAAATTTTCTGGAATGTAGTTTCTGCAAGTTGTTTAGTATAGTTTAGTCTAGATTTATACCAAATGAATTGCCCTATCTTGCTCACGTTGATTGCGTTGCATGCTCCTACGCCTATTTAATATCCTTTTTGTAGGTTAATTACGATAACAACGAGTCAAAGTGACGGTGACACTGCTTAAGGCAGGTTAGCATTTAGTAGAGTTTTTGATTTTGATTTCAATTCACAATGGTAAGATGTCGAAGAAAATGTTTCCTTGAGAATTTGAAATTTGTAACAATTAAGAAATGTCATAAAAAAAAGGCGTCTTTAAGTTTTATACACAAAAGTTTTAATGCTTCATAATCGAACTCGTTGTAACAATAATTTTGATTCAAACCGTTTGAGAGTTAACTGAGAGGAAATCACTGGTGAATGATGTGCGAGTTGTAAAATCGGCTAGCTGGGAAGATGGCATTGCCGTTCAGTCCGTATGAGTACGCAAAACCACTTGGAAGAATAGCCTGGCTGTATGGAATACCGACTGGGAGTGACGCGCTGCTGATGTAACGTAATGGAGCTGCGGCAGGGATGAACTGTGCAGCGGCATGTGGAGCAGCGAGAATTGGAGCAGCAAGAACTGGTGTAGCTGCCACTTCATTGGCTTCCTTGATGACAGCATTCCTGAGCTTGGCGTTTTCAACGGCATTCAAGTGTTCTTTCTTGGCGAGAGCTACTTCAGGGGTGTCTTCAACTTGACGAGGCAAATCACGAAGATCGAATGTAGCTTGAGCAGCAGGGATGGGGGATGAAGCTGAGGAAGATTCATCACGTGCCTTGGCCTCTTCGACGGCAGCCAAATGAGCTGATCTGGCAGCAGCTACTTCAGGAGTATCGACAACTGGCATTGGAGCTTCGGCTGGGATGATTTTTGGAGCTTCAACTGGCTTGGGTAGGTTGGTTGCAGAAACACGGAAACCACCATCATCGGCGACATAGTCGACAGTTTGTAGTTTTCCCTCAGCGTCTAAGTAGCTGTATGATCCACGGGTCACTCCATCCAAAGTCTTGACTTCTTGTTTAGCTGACAGAGGTTCGCTGTATCCATATGAATATTGACCGAATTCATCCTGGGCATGGTATTGCTGCTGCACAGCTGGGCGGATTGCAGCTTGGGCAATGAGCTGTGATGGTGCAAAGTATAAGCTACTTGCCGAGGCAACGGCGATCAATGCGGAGAATGCAACAAAGAATTTCATATTGATGATGATTGTTGGTTTTGATTGGTTGGTTTGATTAAAACTTAAAAACGCTGCTAGTGATGTGTACTAGTACTCGTTTCTGAGAACTCTGTTTGTTGTCGGTGCAATCTTCTCCTTTTATACTCAAAACAAACGAGACCGTTTAGATTGCGAGGATCAAGTTATTTCGCGCTGTCATCATACTCTGTGTACAATCAAAACAATTCAATTCGCCAATGAGACCTTGGCAAAAACCAGTGCCCAGACTTGTGCGCCAGGCAAACCTTTCAATTTTGCGTGGTCGTCCTCCCAACTGAGCATTGGAATCCAGTGAATCCAATGACCATGCCGCCGCTACCAATAGGAGTATGCGGAAATCCCTTTCACTAATTGACAATCGTGTGGTGTGCAAGCGATCAGGTCAATACAAGGTAACCGAAGGCCAAGGGCCAACCGGCCGGCTTACCGAGGGGCATCCTCAAGAACTAGTTCCTTATTTGTTGTTGTTACCATTTCTGCCCGTAACCTTGAGATACTACCGAAGTTGACATCAACGATCCGGTCGGCTGGCAAATCGTGAATCTGTGAACAGGAGGCACAAGCAAAACGTGTCTTCTTGTCTTTTTTTGTTGGTTTGTCGTCACCTTCACTGGTGAATTGGATTATATTGAAGTTGAAGAGTACCTTCTCCCCGATCGATGGCAACGTTTACTGTCTTCAACTATCTGGCTCTGCGATTACATGCAATTTTATTACGGTGATAGTGCCAAAAGAAGTGCAAAGTCACTTTGTTGCCAAAGTGGAATGTTGTTTTTTCTTCTTTTTTTTCTGGCGAGGTCTTAGGGCATTCCGAGCAGTCGCAGTCGGTTCGATTGTGTTGTGAGTATGGTAAGTAGAAGAGAAGATTGGCTGTTTGTTTGCAGAAGCAATGTATAAGAGGGCAATTGTTTAGGGACTCGTAACTCGTATATGGGATCGACCAGTACACGATAAACAACTTAATACTTCGTGGAATTTGAACTTGTGAGAAGCCATTGTGGTTGCTTTTTTCTTGTTTTGTTGCACTCCGTGTTTCTGGATGCTATAGATGTGTATTTTGTTTAAGGGATCGTAAATCTTAGGATTACACAGTAAAGCTATTTGCAGTTCTAAGTCTTTGTCGTGCCTTGAAACTATTTGTGGGGAAAATAGCTGATATTAGGCGGGATGATAAAAATAAAGTACTTTAGTTGGTACTTTAAAGAGCTTATAGACTGAGGAGGGATTTATAGTTGTTTTGATATGTCTATTAGATAAAAGGAGATGAAAAAAGTGTTTTTTTTATTTCAAAGTTGTTTTGTTAAAATGATTTTATACAGGATGTTTTTAGCATACCTTAACAGGGTTACTAAGTAGCTTCTTAATAGTTCGCGGAAAATTAAAAGTCAAGGTTATTCCTGCAGCCAAGAAAATTAATCCAAGTTCTTGTTCAAATTATCGTAATAAAAGTATTCTTCCGTGTATATCAAAAGTCTTGGAGAATATTTCGCAAATTTAAAAGTCGTCTTAAAAGTTTTAACTTACTATCACCATTTCAGTCGGCTTTGAGCATTCTTTTCAAACTGCAATGATTTAAAGACAGTGATGATATAGGATGTGAATGTGTGCTGCCCTTTTTCTGATCCAGACAAGCCTATTCCAGACATTTATTTGAATGGAAATGTGCTTCCCAAGTTTGAAAAGTTTAAATATCTGGGATCTATGATCAATAGTGAAGCAACTTGTGATGACGACGACGACATCAATCATCGAGTAAGCGTAGGGTGGATGAAGTGGCGAGAAAACTCCGCTATCTTCTGTGATCGAAAAATGCCCCCTAAGCTGAAGGGAAGACTCTACACAGCAGTTGTCCGTCCAGCTCTGACATACGGTTCACAATGTTGGACAATGTACAAAAAGTATGAGAGCAAATTGACGGCAGCCGAAATGAAGATGCTTCGGATGACAGCAGGAGTAACAAAGCTTGATCGAATTAGAAGTACTAAGATCCGTGGAAGCCTTCATGTCAAAAGTACCATCTTGGACAAAATTCAGCACGACCGGCTCAGTTGGTATTGTCATGTTCAAAGGAGAGATCCGCAGAACCCCGTCCAAAAGGCAATATCGTACAACGTTTCAACAAATTCGCGACGAAAAAGAAAAGGCAGGCCAAAACACTCCTGGTACAAGCAAATGCAAAAACAGCAGCATTTGGTTGGCCTCAGACATGGAACAATCCAAAACCGGGAGACTTGCCGACGCTTTCTGAGGTCAACGCGGCGTACCCCACAGGTGGATCACTAGTGTGAAGCAGAAAAGTGGCAGAGTTGTGATCGCTTCAAGATCACTACTCGTAACGCCGCGCCGGAAATGGAAAGAAGAAGATGATATAGGATGTGAATATAATTTAGAAAATCTAACTGTTGTAAATAATTAATTCACTTTAGCTTTATTCACTTAGTTTGTATTCTAAGTTTACATAGACTTTTGTTTATAATAATTTATTATTCTCAATTAAAGCGTTCAAGATTCAAGTGACATAATATATTGATTTTCCTTCCACAACGTACATAACAATAGGTTATGGGCCCAGAACAACGCCAAATAAAATAGATATTTTGAATAAAAGAAGAATTACTCCGGATATTTGTTGTGTACAAATAAGTAATTTCTTACCATTTAAATAATTAATTTTATTTCTTAATATTGAGAAGGATCGCAAGTAAGAACATCCATAAGCTATGTCGAGTAATTTTCTGGCCACCATTGAAAAATTAAAAGGACGAGAAAATTATGCTAGTTGGAAATTTGTTATACAAACTTATTTAGAGCATGTAGGGCTCTGGGAATCAGTTCAGGGTACCGAAACCGATGCCGATGCTTCAAAGATTTCAAAAGCTAGAACATCTTTAATTTTATCAATTGATTCTGCTAATTTTGTTCACATTGAAGATGCTCAAAATGCAAAAGAAGTTTGTTAGAAATTAAAAACATTATTTGAAGATAAGGGTGGAGTTCGTCGTATAGGTTTGATTAAACAATTAACCCAGACCAAATTGGAAGAATGCAAGTCTACGTTAACACAATTGTTACCGCTGCACATCGTTTGAATAGTATTTGATTCAAGGTCGATGACTAGTGGATTACGTGTTTCTTATTGGGTGGTTTATCTGAAAATTTTTCACCGATGGTTATGGCATTAGACAATGTCGAAGTTAAACTTACAAGTGTCGCTGTTAAGACCAAGTTATTGCAAGAAATGCCTTCACAGAATAAAAATAGTGCTTTTTTAAACAGTTCCAAGCAAAAATCTAAAAAGGGTGGTATTCGTTGTTATACCTGTAACAAGAAAGGCCACAAGTCACCAGATTGTCCAGACAAGAATAAACTGAACAAGCATTCCAAGGTGAAGTTTAATTCAACTTATAATGTAAGACCTGAGTTCAGCTCGGCTTTCTTGACTGGAAAGTTCAACAAAAGTGATTGGTACATAGATTCTGGAGCAACACAGCATCTAACAATGAACAGTGATTGGATTTTTAATGAAAAGAAATCTCCAATATCAGAAATTTTAGCTGCTAACGATACAAAGATGACCGTTAAATCCTGTGGAACTGTCAAGTTGTATACTGATGTCCAGAGAAGATAAATTTAGGCTCGAAAAAATGCGATTTAGGCGCCTAAATAGGCTCGAAAAAATGGCAAAATAGGCTTGGAATTAGGCTCGATGAAAACACCACTAATTCCCTTTATATTTGGAAAAAATCAACGATTTATTTGAAATAATGCTTTTTACGATTGACTACATGTTTCACATAGTATTTTTGAGTCTTCAAAAGAAAAATATTTGTCATAAGTAACACTTTTTCTAAATATCACGATTACAATAGGCAATCATGTGATGCTTGAGATTTTCGAACAAAAATTTTCTACGTCTATCACTGAAAAGGTGTTTGTAGTCCGAAAAGGATTTTTCGACGTCAGTCGTTGTCGTTGGTGCGTACTTGAAAAGTGTCAGTTCTTTTGGAGTCAACTTCTTTGCATGGGCTTCAGTGGCTTGCATGTTTTTATTTATGATGTTATTGATGTCAACGATTTGCTTAAACCCACCGTTCCTTTTCAATACCTTGCCGAACTTCTCACCGAATTCACCGCGATCCAAGTCATCTAGGCTATTTTGTATGGTTGAAATGATACCAATGCTTTCAGATAAAGCCAAACCCTGTGTCTCAAGTTTGACTGTTGCTGATACGAGCGATGAAAAATTGCACTTGATGTACGCCAAATCGGTTTCAATGTCAGCATGAGAGAACGCTCGCTTGGCTGCGCCAATTGCTTCTGCATCCTCGTCATCGAATGTATCAATCACAGATTTCACAGCAACCGTTTATCCTTTACTCGTGTATTGAGAATGTGTAATGTTGTGAACGAAAAAAAGGAGGCAAACAATTTGGAGGCAAAAGAAATGCTGTCACATTGTTTGTTTACTTTGTATTCATTTTCCATTACAGCCATATTTTTTTCTTCGAATCAAGCAGTTTATTTATAATTGACCACAACAGCGGCAGTCTAAACGGCGACATTTTTCTGTTTATTGTTCAGCTATCGACTCGATAGTATCGACAACACATTTATAAGACTCGCAAATCAAATGATCGTGTTGGTTTGCATAAAAAACACTTCTTTTCATGAATTTTAGAATGAAATTTAGTTAAATTACAAGAATAGGCTTGATTAGGCTCGGTGCTTGAAAATAGGCTCGAAATACTGAAATAGGCGAAAGCCTAGGCTTTTAGGCTTCAGCCTAAGTTTATCTTCTCTGCTGATGTCAATGGAATGCCGAATTCAAGAGAAGTGCGAGATGTTTTATGTGTTCCAAATTTAACTGCCAATCTTTTGTCAGTAAGTCAACTGACGAAAAACCAAAAATATGTAAATTTTGATAGAAATGTTTGTACAATAAAAGACAAAAATGGTAAGTTGCTTGCAAGTGCAAAATTAGTTGATGGTCTTTATCGATCGAATGGATCAAAATGTGCAAGTTATGTCGCAGTAGCAAGAAGAGACAACATTGACACATGGCATCGAAGATTGGGACATATCAATTTTAAAAACAAATCACCGATTGAAGTTTGGTCAGGAATGAAACCAAATTTGCCTCACTTCAGAATATTTGGTTCATCTGCCATGGTACATGGTCCCTGTGAGAAGCGAATGAAATTTGAGGTAAAATCTGTTGAACATATATTTGTTGGATATTGTTTGGGTAACAAAGGATATCGATTGATAAATCCTACAACAAATAAGTTGGTAGAAAGCCGAGATGTTATTTTCTTAGAATCTGAAAAAACCAATAACCCGGTTATGCCAGTTACAAACAAAGATGATGAAGAAACACCACCATATGATCAAGTTTTTTCTGACGATTTAGTTAATGAAAATTGTAGTGCTGAAGGAACATTGTCATTGGGAGAAGATCGTAGTTTTAAGGGAATGTATAAGCCAGAAGAAAATCCAAACTCAATTTCAATGGGGATTATTGAAGCAGATGACACTGAAGCTACAGTTTTAAGAAGGTCAAATTGAGCAAAGAAACCAATCAACAGACTAAATTATGTTCAATATTTTACAAAAGACAGTATAAATGAACCAACGTCTTTAAGTGAAGCCGTTTCAAGTTTGAACAGTAAAGAAAGGAAGATAGCAATGGATGAAGAATTTCAATCATTAATAGATAACAAAACTTGGGAATTGGTAGATTTACCTGATGATAGAAAACCTCAAAAAACTCAAAATGGATATTCAAAATAATGACTGATAAAACTTGAAAGATTATTCGGTATTTTATGAAAGAAAAAGTAGCAGATAGTTCAATTATAATCAAATATGTTAACACTGAAAATATGGTTGCTGATAGTTTAACAAAGGAGCTACTGATCAGAAAAAAGTTTTTTGTTTAAGAAACATGGGCTTGACAATCTAATATTTAATTTATATTATATAATCTATTATTATTATTTGATTGTGAATTAAGGTGGAGTGTTGTAAATAATTAATTCACTTTAGCTTTATTCACTTAGTTTGTATTCTAAGTTTACATAGACTTTTGTTTATAATAATTTATTATTCTCAATTAAAACGTTCAAGATTCCTGATACATAATATATTGATTTTCCTTCCACAACGTACATAACAATACTAATGTCGTTTTCCAAAAACAAATTCACTCTTTCACTCCTTTTTCGTTTTATTTTGGAAATCGTTTTAACCGAAGTGACAGATTTGGAGTGATTGCATTGGTAGTGGTTAGCTTACTAAATTTTATCTTTCATGTTAAAGCAGAAAACAAGACTAAAAATCGTTCACTTTAATTTTAAAAATTATTTAATGGTCTTCTGAAGATAATTTTATAAACTATCGCGTGCTTTGTGAGCTGACAAAAAATAAATAGAAACTGCGGCTTGCTTTGACAAGCAGTCAGATGACAGTTTGTTTATGTGTTGGTGTTCACTCCCTTGCACCCAAACTGAAACGGGAGTGAAAAATTCACTCCAAAAAGTGTCTCCAAACCGCATTTTGGAACATGTTTGTCTCCAAATCACTCCCGATTTGGTTTTTGGAAAACGACATAACTCTTCTATGTTTGCTTGATTTCTCAAAGGCTTTTGACAGAGTTAGCAATGATACTCTTTGTATCATGCTTAGGTAAGCATTTTTTGGGCTTAATGATAGAACAGAGTGCATCTCATTCGGTGTAAGGCATTTGTGTAATCGCTTCCAAAAAGTTTTCAATGGATTTTATCTTAATCCAAAGATGTTTTTACTTATCGCACATTTTCCAAAAAGTTTTAAGACAACGACATGTCCTGGATCCCTTATATTTATACCATTAAAACGAAGATTGGGAGCCTATTTCTCTCCATTTAGGTGGGAGAGTAGTCTTATAAAAAATTTACTTATATGAAAAAAGGTTTTTTTTAATAAACTAAGTAAAATTTTACCACCACGTTTCAAATTCAAGTTGTTTTAGTAATCCGTTTCTGAGTAATAAGCATTTACCATATGTGCTTCTGGTTTTGTAACTTGGAAATTTCGTGACAATTTCAAAATAAAATCCGTGTACTGTCATCATTTTCTGAATGAGAATCATCAGAATTACAGGACCTAGTATTTTTAAATGTTTGGCAAAGCAAAAATGTCCACAACATGTCTTCTGCAGTAGTTTCTGGGAGTTTTTCATTAACTTATTGAAACAAAGTCAAAAAGACATGGAGAATCAAGAGATCCAACGACCTCAACTCCCAAAATTGGTGTTTCGCCCAGTTACGATAGTGGACTCATCAGTTAGGTTCTGTCGTACCCTTCTAAGACGCAAATTTTTTGGTCAGATTGCACCGACAACTATTAACGTTTACGTTGGGGAGCACTCATTTAATTTGTCTACATTCTACGGAAGCGTGACTTCCATCTTTGGTTGTGTTCCCAAAATATCATATCGTCCAATTCAAGTTGCGCCAGAGGTCAACCATTTTATTTTAGAAGGAAGTTTGTCCTGAGAACACAGTGCCAAAGGCTTCCAGCAGTACACCTAGAGCAGCACCCGATAAAGGAAGGACCTAACTTTCCTTAAAATTTGGAGAAAGCAATAATTCGATTGCGTGAGAGTTTCCTCGATCAAGCTATATTGACTAAGAGAAATGATTGGTTTTATCCCAATTGTATGGATCAAAAAGACTCTTTTGTGTGACCCGCTCGGCTGCTGGTCTTACCAAATGCTCTCTTACACTTCCAGAAAACCGAAGGATCACGCTTAAGCACGGGTCACACACGGCTGTTTGCCAGCGGCGAGTCGAGTATCCGCTACTGCCAGCCGCTGATCAGCTTTGTGTGACCACGAAATTCACCACATTCGCTGGCAGCTGGCGAGTAATTAGCAGCGCCTAGCAAAATAAAAAAATACTGATACACAGTCAGTCTTTTTAGTAATTGTTCATTTGAAATTTGTGTCAAATATCATAAATAGGTTTAAAAACTAGAAATAATGTTCAAAAACAAATTTTTGTACATATGGTTTTCTGCAGCTGTGTGTGACCGGGCTTCCAGCCGCTGCCTGCTTCTGCTACTGCCAGCCACTGGCAAGCAGCCGTGTGTGACCCGTACTTTAGCCAAGAGACTCAGTTTTAGAAAGTAATTTCATTTCATTTTTTGTGTATTTTGATGAGAACAGACTTGACTTTAAAAGAGGGTGACTTAAAGTTCATTGCTAACACATCAGCTGTCATCTGTCAACCATATACTCGTAGCATGGAAAAAACTGACGATAAGCTGGATCCAAATTAAAGTGTGGTGACTATCGTCATAGACATCGAGCAAATTGTCAACGGGAGGGTGATTGAGTGCCACCTAGTAAACGGCATTTATTCATTCCTGTTATCGTGTACTGTCCAATATCAGCAACTAAAACCAAAATTTTAGTGATTAAAATAAAAAATAAACAAATAGTGTGGCCCAACAGAGCTGTGAGCTCTGAAGCTTATGGCCGCATTTCTCACATAAATACCTTGGTGAGGAATGGAAGGGGCCTACAATTTTTTGTCAATTCTGAACGGCCAATCGAGAAGATTTTTGTGTGGTAGTGAGACTATTGTCGGATGACTTACTTGTTCCTCGTGAAAGGCGATACCCATGCAAAAATTTATCAAAACTCGAATATCCGCGTAACAGGCAAACATTCTAGCCACTTACAGTCATAATTATTCATAAACAATACCTACAATTTACTACACCGAATTCCTTCCTGTTTAAAATGGTAGACAGATGTAAGAGACTCTTGTGTAGTGAACAGTCTTGCTTACCGATTTCCGTTAGGAAGGTCGCTTGAACCATTTGTCGGTATAATCGGGAAGTAACTATATAGTAAGGCTGACGGTGAAAATATTTTTCGGAGTAGGTAACAACAGCTCAATAGATTTTTCTTTAAATGAGATAGTTTCTCAAAACACAAAACTCTTCTAATTTTTAAGCGCATTTTCAACAAACTTGTAAGAAATTGATTTATTGTGCTTCTTCTTTATATGCTTGTGTTAGTATACTGGTATTTTGTATACAAAAAGACAATTTTTTTTTTCAATCATGACTTGTTAGGGAATGGAGGAGACCTACAGTTTCCTGCCGATTCGGAACGGCTAATCGAGAAAAAATATCATCACAATGAATTTACTATCGGAGGACTTGACAATTCCTAGCGATACCCGTGGAAAAACATTTTTGGCTTCTGTTGGGACTCGAACCACTCGAACCACCTCCTGCTTAACAGGCAAACATTGTAACCATCACGCCACGGTTGCTTCATATATAAGGTCCGTTCGTTGAACTTTCCCCAGGGTTGACCCAGGTTTTCTTGACAACCCTATGAGTTATCAAAAAAAACCTGGGTTTTCTAGTCCTCAAAAAATTCTAGACCACAAATCACCAAACATCCCTGTCATTAAAAAAAAATACATGCCATTTGACAGCCCTCAACTAGCCACAGTAAAAACCTAGGGCAAGTTGAGGGAAAACCTAGGTCAACCCTAGGGCTCAAAAAACACTCAATTTGACCTTCAAGGCGACTTTAGGTTTCTCAAAAAACGCTTTGTGGCGACCCCATGGCGACCCTAGGACTTCAACGAACAAACCTATAATCTGCACAAATACATTTTGATGGTGGTCACCCCTTATTCAAGCTGCTCAAAGACGGAGAAATGCTCAAGAAATTTTTTCGCCAAAGTTCATTAGCGATATTTTAGGACAGCTTCTTGTGAATGACGAAATTCTGCACAGCTGCCGACAGTATTTTGATAACCTATATTGAAGTTACAGCTTCCTCGTGAGCACTCTCAAGAAGCTAAACCTAACTGAACGGAAATACCCGACATCACAGTCGAAGAAGTTAGTAAAGCTGTTGAGAACTCAAGAAAGGGCAAAGGTATTGGGCCAAACGATATACCATTAGAATTTCGGAATATGAGACATCGGGTTTGGCTGGCTCACAAATCCCATCTTCAAGCTCATAGGAGGTGATAGTGTACCTAAGCAATATGGTGACAAAGTTACCTGTTTCCAATGTACAAAAGAAAGTTAAATACATGAAATTGAGATAACTACCGTTTGATCAAGTTTATATCCGATTTCAAAGCGGGTATTAGGTAGCCAACTGCGAAAAATAGTAAAGCTTTTTGATAACCAAAGAAAGTTTATCTATTGTAAGTCAACAACGGACGCAATCCAAACTATAAGGATCCAAATCGAAAAACGACTTGTTTTCTAATATGATTTGATAACAGCGATATCTAATATAGGTAGCCATCAGACAACGAGGAGTTCCAGAAGCCTATGTGCGGACGATTGAGGGTATGTATGAAGGAGCAGTGATGAAGGTTAGTTGTCGAGCTGGAGTCACTGAAGCATTCCTAGTCACAGTAGGTGTACACTAAGCAAGCGTCTCGAGTTCTCAAACCTTTATTGCAGTGCTTGACTAAAGTAAACAACAACAACTTACATCAACTATTCTTTGCTGATCCACTCTAAGTGGGTTTCGTACATCCCTACCAGAAGAGCTCAATGTATCGGTAAAAGTTTTAGAAGGTTCTACCTTATTACTTCAAAACAGACTGTATATTTGTGTATTGTGTTGCCCATTTTCTGATCCAGATATCCCTATTGCCTATTCCAAACATTTATTTGAATGGAAATGTATTTCCAAAGTTTTAAAAGTTTAAATAGCTGGGATCGATGATCAGCTATGGATGAAGTGGCGAGAAAACTCCGCAACCTTCTGTAATAGAAAAATGCCTCCTAATAGCTGAAGGGAAGACTCATAACCGCTGTTGTACATCTAAAAGTGCGTCCACACTACGCCGACCGGCAAACGCATCCATTTCATTCGGTTCGCATTCGGGTCGGGTTTCGGTAAGGGGAAGGCCGATCAGGACATCCACACTAAGTCGGTATTGCCGATTGATGCCGTTCGGCACAGTGTGGACGCACCTTAACACTCACATACGGTTCACAATGTTAGACAATGTACAAAAAGTATGAGAGTAAGTTGACAGCAACTGAGATGACGATGTTCCGTATGACAGCAGGAGTAACAAAGCTTGATTGTACCCAAATTCGTGGAAGCCTTCACGTCAAAAATACCATCTTATCAAAAAGCAGAGCACCCCTTTCTCAACTGACATTGACATGTTCAAAGCGAAGAGATCCGAAGAATACCGTCAAAAATTCAGGATATCAACATCGTTCAGACACGATCGCAAAAAAGGAAAAGAAAGGCAGAGCGAACCAGACAACTGCGATACAAAATCTGCACTTGATTGGTCTCGGATGTCAGACATTTCCAACCGTTGACGTTAATTGAGTATGACCTTTTCCGAACTATGTGAAGCTATGGGTCCATACTTAATCCTTCATACAAATAAATCAAAAGATGCAGCTGAACTTAAAGATACAGCTAATTATTTTCTGCACTGTACTATAAAACAAGTGCGAATATTTACTCTATTACCTTCATAACTGGTGGTGTCATCCAAAACTCAATGCTCGATTTCTTATACCTATCTACAAAGTTTCTCGTCATGTCATAGATCATCATTTTATTTTTACACACATGTACCTTTTTCATGTTAGCCTCAGAACCATTATAAAGTTTCGCATGATATCATTTAAGATTAAAAAAAAAACATCAAATAGTTTCCTAAGAACTATTTACTTGAAGCGCCTCGAAATATTTAATACATTCACCCATTTGTGTTATAGAACATTTTGTCATTACACCAGAGGCGATGGAACCCAAAATAACAAATCTCACACGCAAGTTTTCCGCATTTCATTATTAATTATGCTTTATGCTTAATTTGAACGAACTCTTGGGCAATGAAAATAGGGCGCAAGTTTCTGAATAGAGGCAAAAGATATAAATATTAATTTTAGTCTGACGATGACGAGTTCCTAGAGTTACTCTGGCTGGCGAAAAGTCAGAGTCAGATGGTCTACTGTGACAAAACTATAAGTTTTACAATTTGAGTGAGTTTCACACCAAAAAGTTTACTTGAGTATCTATTACTGATAAAGCTTAAAAAGCTATCTCCTGTAGCTCTCGTATATAATGGGTACTAAACTGATTGTGTAAATTCAGAGAGAATTGATGTCATCCCTTGTTTTAGTTTGACCATTGTTTACAGTGAAGTTGATTTGCTTCACTGATTAGATTTAGATAACAATTTGAACAACCTTATCTCAGTGGAACTTTGATAAATTTAAACTTTGAGTGAGAAATAATATTGCACTTCGGCACAATATCAAGGTTGAGCTTTAATTAAGGCAAACAATGGATGTTGTGCATAGATATTTTTTTTATTTATAAATGTAAGCGTGACGTCGCTCTCAAAGAAATATTAAGTTATGGAACAAAAAATCACTAGAGGAAAAATGCCTTCAATAGCCTTAAACTAATAACTAAGATACCACATTTTTGTATGTACATATGTACCACAATATTGGAAAATTCCATAAGCCATTGTTGTACAGGGTGCGCCAGAGAAACTTACTTATTTGAAAAAATTCCCGCGCGGTGAGTTGGGCGGGTAGAGGGGCAAGAGGGGGCGCATCTGGAGGGGGAAGTTCCCAAGTTTGTTTCTCCCTCCAGTCAGTTGCCATCATGCTCTGGTCTAGAGAGCAGGTGGGCTTCGCAGTTGAGAGCTTCTTTTCTAACGGTCGCTCACTTGTTGCTACGCAACGTGCCTTCCGCGCTCGCTTTGAAATTCCTCCTCACAGACTCGTTCCTGGCGTGGTGTAAATCCGCGTGAGCTTCACCAGAAGCCACTTAATTGTGAGCGAGTTACTGTCTGGTGTGCGATGTCGGTAATGGGAATAATTGGTCCTTATTTTTTTTGAAGAAAACGAACGCGCAGTTGCCGTGAATGGAGCTCGTTACAGGAACATGATCGAGGAATTTATTCTTCCAAGACTCGAAGAAATGAACGTTAGGAACGTGTGGTTTCAGCAAGATGGAGCCACAGCACACACAGCACGAGACTCAATGAATTTGTTGCGACAACATTTCCCCGACCGTCTCATCTCTCTCAGAGGCGATCTCCAATGGCCGGCACGCTCTCCAGATTTGACTCCATGCGATTTCTTTTTATGGGGTTATTTGAAATCCCTGGTTTATGTCGATCGACCACGGATCATAGCACACCTCAAGAACAACATTCGCGACGCCATTGCCAACATACCGATTGATATGCTGCGAAGAGTGGATACGAATTTCAAAAATCGACTTCATCAGTGTATGCGCAATGGGGGTCGCCATTTATCCGATGTCATTTTTAAGACTGCATAAAAAAAAAATTTATTGTTTTCTGAAATAAAAAAAATTTAAAACAATAACTGAAGTACTTTTTTTTTATTGACCTTTCAAATAAGTAAGTTTCTCTGGCGCACCCTGTACATAGACAAGGTAATAGGTAAGCCACCAACAGAAGTAAAACAGAAGTAACACCTTTAAGACAAAAATCACTTACACCCATTATGGCAAAAGTTCTCGAAAAACAGCTACTGGAAAGGCTAAGCAAAATAATAGAAAAGGGAAGAGCCACACTGATTTCAGAAATAAATTTTCTACTAAAGACCAAGTCCATCGAAATATTGATGTGATGTAAAAATACAAAGAAACTAGGTTATGTTTTTAGATGTTGCTCAAGCCTTTGGTGGAGTTTGGCTCTTGTGACTTGAGTGCAATTGTATAGCGACCTTCCCTGGCAATACACAGTACTATGAAATGCTGAAGTCCTACGTTAAGAACCGACTCTTTAGATAAATAAAACTAATACGACCCAAAATAGACCGAGCTGAATAAAATTAAAGTTGGTACACCACAAGGAAGTGACTTAAGGCCAGCCCTGTATCTGTGATATGTAAGGGATATCAAAGCTATCGTGGCTACCTTTGCTGATGAAGATGATTTTGCGATATTGTTGCTAGATAAGTCCCATACGAAAGCTTACTTATATTACCCCAATACTGCCAAAATTTTTGGAATGATGTTAGATTAAAAGCTTGAATAGAAAGATCATATTGAAAAGAAAAGAGAAGAGCTAAACATGAAGTACAGGAAATGTACTATTTACTATTAAATAACTCTGACCTATATGTTCATATATCTAAGCAGGTACTGAAACCAGTGTGGTACCCATGGCGTGATATGGTTAGTATGCTTGCCTGTTACGCGGAAGGTTCGTGGTTACAACAGAATCCGAAAATGTTTTTCCACGGTTATCGCCTTTCGCGAAGAATTAGGAAGTCCTTCGATAGTAAATTCATTGCCAGGAAAAGCGCTTTCTCGATTAGCCGTTCGGAACAATCAGAAAACTGTAAGTCCCCTCCATTCCCTCACAAGGCATGGTTGTGAGAAATGCGCTTATCCCTGGGGCACCCCGCTTGTTGCGCCACCATGTTTATTTTTATTTATTTATTTACTAAAACCTCTTTCAAACGATCACCGATTGTTAAGTCTACTCCCACTCCGAAAAAGAAATTGTCTTAAATGTACGACACAATATTCGGAGATTAAGATTGACCAAGCCTAGTGAGCTGATGGTCTAAAAGCTATAAGAAAATATAACAACTGTAAACTTTCCCTGACGAGTCTTATAAATTAAGAAAGAAAATTCATTTGCCGATCTTTCATAGATTCGTCTCGATTTACCGATGGTTTTTGGGTGAGAATGCCACACGTCTATCGGTACCGTGTAGTGTAGACTAAACGCTCGAAGAGTTTGTTAGCCTTAAGCCACCTGTATTTAGGTTCTACCATAGGTGTTCTTACGGGACATTGTCTAATAGGAAGACACGCCAAAAGACTTGGTGTGTATTCAAACTTATCTCTTGAATTCTTCTTCGACGATACTAGCGACTTAGCTTACATAGACCCTAAAAGTCTTTCAAAATACATTAAAAGAGTTCCGCGTGGTTCGACTAGCAGGTGATTAACCGGCCCGAATTGACAGACTAATGGGTGATCAACTCGTTAATCTCACATCGGGTTTTTTGGATTAGTAGGTGAATAACTTGCTGATCTCTGTGGTATCACATTGGACCTCCAATGCATGTACGTGTACGTAGGTAATCATTAGCTGACAGTCGCACTTCCAACTAACCTATCGGTTATTACTGAGCGGCTTTTTGAAAATAAAAATAAATAAACGTGAAATTAAGAACTGGCAATGGGTTTGAGTATGACTTTTCTATGTTAAAATCTATGTACTTTCGTTTTTAATTCTATTGGATAAATAAGTAATAAATAAGTAATGTGACTCAACAGAGCTCAGGGCTTAGCACATTTCTCTCAACCATTTCTTGTGAGGAATTGAAGGGAACTGAAGATTTTTGCAGATTCTTAATACAGTATTAGATTGTGTCTGGACTGCTTAAACTGCGTAAGTGGGGGCGTTCAAAACAGCGGAAGTACCGTTACTTCGATCAAATAATCTTAAGTTTCTATTACTTTTCTTGGTTCTGATTGGTCAAAAGTACAAGATTTTTACATAACAACTCAGATGACAGTTATAGATATTAAGTTTTTCGAACTTAGATTTTCAGACTTGGAAAACAGTCTGGAAATTAATTTAAGGTTTTACTTGTCAAAACAATGATAACCACATGTTTGACTATCGAACTTTACTCGGTTAGTTTTTGTTCTACAAGTTTTCGCTTATTTGTTAAATTGAAATTGATAACTATTGGTGTTTGGATATTCTGCCTTTCAAATTAATATTATAAGTAATTTTATCAACAACGAAAATATTATATCGAAGGAATACGGTTTTAATTTTTTTTATTAATATCAAGTAAAATGAATGTAATCTAAAAACTTCTTTACTCAAATACTTGGACCTCTTTAAGACTGAAACAAAGTTAATTTGGTCGTTCATAAGCTGACAGAATCTTAAGATAATATTTTCGAGCTTTCGAAGTTCTTGTGAACGCGGCCATTATGTAAATAGCAATTATTATGATAAAGCGGTTGACCGGATAGAAACTATTTTTGTCTGAACAATGCCCTTGATTGATGAGGAGTGTGGTATGTTACCTACCACCTACATATTTATTTCTTTTAGCTTTTAGATCATTTGTCTAGACTCGAGATCATTTTAATCATAATTATCAATGAAATTCTTTACTCATTTTTATATCGTTTTTCATTGACGAAAAGAGTTACTCCTTTTGTGAAAAGATCTACTCTTTTTCCATTTTTAATGTTTCATTGAAAAAAAGAGTAGTTCTGGAGTTACTCTAAGCGCCAAAGATCTACTCCCAATCGGTTGGGAGATCTACTCGGAAAATTACACACACATGCAAAAACATCTGTGGTATCAAATGTCAAATGAAAAAAATTGTTTTGAAATTTGTTTGGTGATTATTAAAATTGAAAAGAAAAAAGAAAGTAATTGAATATGAGTGCAGAAATATGTAAATAATTTAGAATTTGTTAGTTCGCTGCATTATTTGTTGTCATCTTCTTCGTCGTCATCCCTTCACAATCCATCCATCATCTACAGGGAGTGTAAAAAAAAGATTGAAAAGTGTGCGCATTCACTGCTTTAGTAACTACGTAATCAAGTCATTAGAAACAACTGCGAAATGAGTTGAAAATTTTTCACCCCACGTAATGTAAAAATTTCAGATATAAAGTTAATTTAGAATCATTTCGACGTTTCACAATCGACTGTTCGGAAAAAAAAATACTAAAGATTACAAACAAAAAAGGATTTACTGCGTTTGTAGTTCAATTTTGCATTCACAAAACTAATTAAATTTTGACTACATAGTGACTACAGAAGTGAATGCACCCAATGCTATTCCTGACAATTGTCACCAATACTACGACAAAACTGTTGAAAAATGTTTCATTGAAAAGAGTAGTTCTGCATTTGAGAGTAGTTCTTTCGGATTTCAATGAAGAACGCTATTAGTTTCAAGTTCTTGGTTTTTAATTTTGGTGCAGACCTAAGAACTTCTCATTTTTTTAATTCATTCACAGCGTAATTTACTTTACTAATCAAGACCTTTAATTTGATAACTAATTGAAAAGATTGTGAAAAGGTCATTGAACTTGTCGTTTATTCGGGGCCATATTGGATTTCCATTCTATTTCCATGGAGAACTCTACTCTGCTAATCAAGACTTATCATTTATTACCCATATTGAGGGAGTAGTAAAAAATATGCGATCCACCATTTTGTAGTGGCGGACATCCTGGTGCTAAAATGATACCGAATGTTTTCAATTTTATTGTCATCAGAACTAAAGGTGCGTTCCAAGTTTTAGATCAATCCGTCAACAGGAAGGAGGTAAAATTTCGATTGCTAGATCTGAGATCAGACCCAAACAAATAAATAAAAAATTAACAAGCTGGGCAAGCTAAAAACCGTTTAATATGGGAAAGTTTGTCTGAGTGCAAATTTAATTGACTTTTGTGTGACAGGAACGTTTGTCTGTCGTGCGTCGCGTGTGTGATCAGTGTCAAGTCAAAGCACTTTATCACATTCTCCCAGAATTTTTGTAGAACTTTAGTCATTGCTTTTTGCATTCGAGTATAATTTTATAGCACGTACAAAAATGTTTCTCTCTCTTCTCCATTGCATTAGGTTAATTTCGTAAAAACACTATGTGGAGTTCATCTCTAACAGCCTACTGTCAGTTTTTCTTCCGTGTTCCCTTCTTTTTTCTTTTTTTTTTCTCAGAAAAGCTTTCAACGTTTCAACGAGATAGAACTAAGGGTGATTCGACGACATACCCCATAAAATTTCACTCATTCAAAAATCACTCAAGTTTAAAAAAAAGATACACACAACTGGACAAACGCAATTCAAATACCTTTGCCTTAGTGCTAGTGCCAGTCAAGAATAAACAAAACGTGAAAATACGCCACTCGTGAATTTCGGTCTGACTTCAGTTTTTTTTCTCAGTTGTATTCCGTCAACAGCTAAGTTCGTTTTGGTTCGTTGATTAGTAGTTAGTGTATTAGTCCTTCGATAGTGACGTTTTAATAGAAGAGTCTATTTGGATACAACACAATTTGGATACACATCATTCAAACAAAGGTAAAAAAGTGGTTTCTATTTTGTTTGTGTGTAAACTGAAGTCTTTTTGTGGATATCATCCCTCAAGAAAAGTAACAATGGAGCATTATGGAGATTATTGGTACAGTCTTGTTTACAAACAACGACGGGCAACATCATAGTCGAAAAAGAAACCAGGGCGTATACGCTATATTTTTGCTTATTTTTTTTCCTCACCCCTTAAACGCTGAAAAACTCTTGTTAACCTAGATGCAATTTCTACAAACTGCACATCCGTTGTATACACAAAATTCGGTTCATAAGTTTTTTTTGTAAATAAGTTTTTCATGTCAGGGCATCAGCTTGCCTCTCCGAAAGCATCTCCTCTTCCGGATGATGACGATATGGCGGGATGATTAATGAAATGATAGAACATGCGCATAGACATAGGTCATCATTGAGCGGGTGTGATTCTACACTTTGTTTGCTTCCTGAAAAGTCGCAATAAACCCTCCCAGTCAAGTGAAAGTTGTGTTCCTGCCATGCAAAAAAAAGGGAAATCATTTCCATGTTCTCCGGCGGGAGGCTCTCTCAACAATTCTTCCGAAAGTGAAGGAAGTGGAACGCAGTCTTTGCGTTTTGGGTCATGCTATCGTTTGTTTGGCTTCAAAAACTACTTTCTTGACAGATAAACATTGTCTTCTGTTTTATTTCAGCAAAACAGCGTTTTTTATTAAGAGCTGAACAACATAATAAATTAGAAACCGCACCCTTTAGAGAAAAAGATGCACGCAGTGTTGATAATATTATGGTCACTTGTGAAGGCTACTCAAACTGATTAGCATAACTAAGTAGTGTTTATTATGGCTTAGTTGAATAATTATACATTGCATAATAAATTGTTTAAAGTCGTGCCCCCAAACAATTTTCACGGGTTTGCCGAAAACACATATCAATTATGTGTGTATTTGTGTGCTTAGGCTCACTAATGATTTGGAACAAATTAGCGGTTCAATGTCAAACTTCTATATCAAATGGTTTTATACCGAAAAAATATGATGGAAGCGATAACATCAATTATTTGTGCTGTCATTATTTATTTTAAAATTCAAAAGAACAAAGGTGAACCATTCTGGAGAAGATATCTATGAGTATTTTCTGTAGTTTGCCCTTGTTGTGTGCGAGGCACAAATGATGTCATGTCTGGTTGTGTATTTGAGGAAACGTTGATAACTGGTTTTTTTGAAACAGAGTCTTTGTATTGATTTAATTGAAAATATTGAAAACAAAGTCGACTATAGGAGAAACAATGAATGGGTCTCAGAAACATTGGAATACATTACGCAAGGGCTACGTGACTTTTTTCTGACATTTCTGCTTTAAAATGGATCGCCCCATTCGAAGTGTTTGTTATCGAAAAATGCAATAGAAATTTGATAATTTTCCAAAAACTTATTTATCAAGCTACTGATTACAAATGAGAAACGATAAAAAGAGACCAAGAACAAAACTGGAGCAAAAAAAATTGTTTTGCACTTGATTGCGTATATCAGCTGATTCTTAGAACAGATATGAAATTTCATTAATCAAATTAGCTCATATGTTAATTAATCTATTTGTTTAATTTCGTTTGTTAAATTTTTTAGTTGTTCATTTTTGGTTGAGTCTAATTCTGTGTTTGTCATTGGAATATGTCATCATTTATTTGTTCTATTTAACGGAACCGAATAAGTGTTGCATCTCGGAAAAAATAGCAAATAGAGTTTTTCATGAATCATCAGAAAGGTGGATTGGTAATATTCTATCGGTTCTTATGGAACGGATATAAGACTCTCATGCTGCGTTTTCCACACACAGATCGAAAGCCAACCCCTTGGTGAAGGAGCTTGTAGCACTAACTACTTGAAACCACTTTCACTTGCTAAATCCCACTGGAAAACACATTTGTAGAGTTCAGAAGAGGAAGTTCATAACGAAATTGGTTTTTGTTCTTAACTGTTTCAGACAGCTTTTTTACATTGGCTTCGTCCTTTTCGTTGTCTGTTGTGCAGTGACGGATCAAAATATCACAGTGGCGTCTTCCCGTTTGTCGTAAGAGGCGAATAAAGGAGTAGTCACATCTATAACATCAAAGTGAGTCAAGCGACACCCGTAACAAACTGACGTTTAAGCTGCTGAAGTTCACCGATATAGCAAAAGAGAGATCAAAACTTCAAAAATTGGAAGGAAAAAATGGAAATACGTTTCACGAAATGAAAATTTAGAGCTTTATGGAAATACTTGCAAACATTAATGAGACTATCCCGTCAGGCACTACTTCCGCTCCGCATGATAATTGTACTTATCCTGGGCCGAACAGAAATACTCCAGAGCTACACGGATTCCGTGAGCTAGCAAAACAATGTTACGGATTGGACAAAGCTTAAGAGTCAGCCTTTTCGAATGCAGCAAACTCAAATTCAATCGTTGTCTAGATGTTAAACCGTAAAAATTTATGTACGCACTCACATAACGTTTGTATTTTCAGCTGAAAAGAGTCAGAATATATTGCTGGATATTCAAAAAATAAATCAGTTTTTGATGTAAACTAAAGTAAAGGCCCCGGCCCATAGAACGCGGTGCGTGCGGTAGAAGCGGCGCGGCAACTGATGCGGTGGGTTTTGCCGCGCGCAACTGATAGGGGTGACCCATAGAATCCGTTGCGGTGTTTTGACAGATAAATTTAGTCAAAATGGGGGCGTTCAAGAATCGCATCCGGATAGCTTGTTGTTGTTGTTTACGTGTGGGAAATCGAAAAAAATAAGTTATAATCGTCTAGCAATGATATTTTGAATGTTTTTCTGTTTTCAAAAGTCGAATTTTAATATTTCACAGCTGTTGTCTGTTGTCGATCGTTCAAAAAGGTATCTAGACACGGCTATCCAAGATAGGCTATCCGATAGGTTCTTGAACGCGCCCATTGTCATTTTTTCTAAATAAGAGAAAACTTCAAATTGGTTGTGACTGCGCATGTCTCTCTTCTGTCACCGCGTGAGAGCCGCGGCAAAATAGAAGTTCGGCTACTCGGCGCGTGCGGCGCGTTGCTCGCGGTGCTTATGGGTCACCTCTCATAAGAACGTGTGTATTTAATCGAGCTGTCAGTTGAAAGCGGTGCCGCACGCACGCACCGCGTTCTATGGGCCGGGCCCTTAAGAAAAGCTTCACAAATTGAATTGAAATGAACCAGTTACTTCCAACGGAATGTAAAAAAAAAAAACGGTCAAGCAGTTCAGTATTTAGATTCATATACGGACAGACAGACGGAACTGCAGGGCCCACTTTTTTCGAATTCTCTATAATCGTAACATTGTCATTTCTAAAAAATTACATTTATTAAAAATAGAAAGTAAAAATGTATACTTAAACTAAGAGCACATACACAAACTGTTTCACTTCTTCCTCTTCATCTTTAAATTAGTGACCTACTCGCTACTTTTCTTTCTGTTGGAGGTTTTTAAAATACCAGCTGGAGCACTCAGACCTAAATATCGGTCCATTGTACTATCAATTAGCAACCTTCTATTTATTTGTTATAGCTTTCCAGATGTTCGGAGAAAAGCCTAGAGACGCTGCGCCGCCATGATAAGGAGCCTAAGTTACCAGCTCTCACCATGTCTGCGCCGAGTATCTGGAACCTCATTCGAGAAAAAGCAGGACATTCACAGAGGAAGTGCTCTGCGGTGTCCCCATCTTCTCCACAAGATTCACAGTGTGTGGTATCACTTAAGCCCAACACTTTTGAATGCTTGGCAAAAGAGAAGTGCCCGCTGGCGACGCCAATAAGCTTTCCACATTCTTTTCTGCTACGCGATAGCAAAAATGTTGCAGTCTTTTTATTTACTTTGAGGAGCATACGTTTGGTCTGTCTGCATCCAATGGAGGCATGCCATCTACGATTGTGCTCTTCACAGATCCAATCGTTGATTGAAGCCCTCACTGAGGACGCAGGCAGAGCTAGCGACAGTTCAGGTCCTGAGAAAGCTGCCTGAGATCCTTGCCTAGCAAGTTCATCGGCGATCTCATTTCCAGTTATGCCGTGATGGCCCGGAACCCAAATGAGACTCAAAGAATTTAATCTTGCGATCGCATTCAGGGAGCTCTTGCATTCCTGGATCACTTTCGAAGTGGTTAGAGGGTTGAGAAGGGCCTTAAGCACAGCTTGGCTGTCGCTGCAAACACAGATCTCCCGTCCATCCATTGTTCGTAACATGGCTTAAGGTCATTAGGATAGCATACGCCTCCGCTTGGAAAACGGATGCGTATGATCCTTAAGAGGCGTGCAGTCGTATGTCGTCGTTCTCCACAAAAGCACCAGCGCCAAACCCCTCGCTACTCCGTGCTGTCGGATAACAGAAATCAGAGTAAGAAGGGATTGAAACTTTTTTTAATTTATGATTATATCTCGATTTCATGACAGGATTTATAAACAACACCTATTACATTTTACGAGAACTCTTTCTAGTAATAAAAGCAAGATACTATAATAAATTATTACATTATCGTGTTTCACATGTTTTACATTCTCGAGTGGATCTTTTTATCGGAAAAGACTCCCGTGACTTAAACAAGACCACAATAAACAACGTAATATATCCTTTCCATTACATTAAAAGCTATAAACGCTGTCATGGGCAATTACGATCCCATTACAGTCGATTATTCAAGCAAATAAAAGAAAAATTAAATAATAATAAAACCACCGAACACAATGATTCCTAACGAGCTGGGTAGCTAGACTCACCCATACTTTTAACATTTTGTCAATTCAACTGTTCGGTCATAAAATCATCAAAAAGCCACAGTCCACCGTATTGGCGAAATTAATGTCATATTTTCTTGGAATCCAATACTTCCCCGACACACCTCATAATCTTCTTTACTCGATCCAATCGAATCATAAGAAGTCGAGCAACAACGAAATATCGAATGGTCATGGTGTATATGCAATGAAGCGACCTACCTCAAAGATAAATAAAATCGTCGTTGATGGAAGTAGCAATTTAATTGGATCCGGTTATCATTATGGATATTTATAAGATCAAGGATGTTTGGCATTGGGATAGCATGTCCGAGTGCAATACTAAGCGAAACGATTTGCTGTTAACCAGTTCCAGTTCAAAATCAAGGGTTACGGACTTCTTTTCGTGTGTTAATTGCTTATCTGTAACATGTCACGGTTAAGTTAAGGTAGGTACTCATTCGCCACTCTCTGAGCAGGAACGAGTAATTTGCATGTTTATTTAGTGGCGAGACATCGATGAATGACATGCTTGAGTAATTAATTAACTTTCTGAGCGAAATTTTACAGGGGGATGATTGTTAAAAAATCGTTTAACGGAAGATGACTTCATATAATTAGTAGTTGATTCAGCAACAGCAGATGAGCAGACTTGAGTAAGCAAATGACTTTCAGTCTTATGAATCAAGGGAGAAGAAGGTGGAAAAAAATACCTTTCGAGTGTGATAAAGTTACAAGATATTTAGTTCGAGAAAGTCTTTGAATTCCTAACAAACTATATAAGATGTTTCCAAAAAGGCCCCTTCCGCCTTTCAATACTCTGTCGCTTTTTGTTTGGATCGATTCTAGTAATTTTGTTTTCATACAATCCAGAGGACCATTTCTTACAAATAAATAGTTTTTTTTTTTTGAAGAAGGAATATCAAAACTCTTTCGCTTCAAAACCAAACAGGTTTTTGAAGCCTTGTGCTTTTTGATGTAGGTACTGTGTAACTTCTATGAACCAATTTAGGTCACAGTCGTCATCTTCTGTAGTCTTCGTGTAACTATTTGTACTTTGTAGTGTTTGTTCATTTTTTATGAAAACATGTATGTAAATGAATTATTCAATGCACAAGTTGATAATACAAAATGACGCTCGTAGTAGCTAACACTTCGTCACGAACCTCTTTCGTCTGTCTGAACTGAGCATGGTGAAATGGTGATAACTGACTCCGTGATCCAAAGTCACGAATTAAATGACGTAGCTTTTTCCCCAACGTATGACTAAGCGTCCTGAAAATGTTGTTGTTAGGTCGTAATATGAACACATCGCTGATAAAAAAAAACCTTTTTATAGAACGTTTAAGATAAACAAGAGATTTTACACTGTGTTTGTAATTTATTATCGTGCATTGAAGTTTTGTAAACTATTTCAATGAAAGTCAGCTTACTGTTCACAGCAGTTTTTTTTTTGTAAATAAGTTTATTGGATTCTATTGAATCAATCTCTTAGTGAAGTTTGTTTGTCTTCGTGTGAATACTCGAAATTTGTTTTAATGATACAATATTATAAGACTAAAAATTATTTAACCAAGTGAAGTGTTTGAAAAACGAATGAGGCCTTTGGTTATCAGTTGAATTACACGAAAATAAGTGTGGGGTGAGGCTAATGCCGTTCGATAATAATATTTGAACCATTTTAATAACCGATAACCAGACTATGTTGCAAGTGACTTCAGCTAAGTAGTTTGTTTAAGTTTCTAAGTCTTTTAAGGCCAATACCGGAAAGGGCAGGAATAACTTACAAGATTTTATTTTTTCGTTGTGAGATTTTTATCCACTCTGATTGCCAAGTCATATTGCACTAGTACTTCAGGTCTCCATCAGTAAAGTTTTTTATTTTTGTTTGTCCTGTGGGGTACGCCGCGTTGACCTCAGAAAGCGTCGGCAAGCCTCCCGGTTTTGGATTGTTCCATGTCTGAGGCCAACCAAATGCTGCTGTTTTTGCATTTGCTTGTACCAGGAGTGTTTTGGCCTGCCTTTTCTTTTTCGTCGCGAATTTGTTGAAACGTTGTACGATATTGCCTTTTGGACGGGGTTCTGCGGATCTCTCCTTTGAACATGACAATACCAACTGAGCCGGTCGTGCTGAATTTTGTCCAAGATGGTACTTTTGACATGAAGGCTTCCACGGATCTTAGTACTTCTAATTCGATCAAGTTTTGTTACTCCTGCTGTCATCCGAAGCATCTTCATTTCGGCTTCCGTCAATTTGCTCTCATACTTTTTGTACATTGTCCAACATTGTGAACCGTATGTCAGAGCTGGACGGACAACCGTTGTGTAGAGTCTTCCCTTCAGCTTAGGGGGCATTTTTCGATCACAGAAGTTAGCGGATTGATGTCGTCATCACAAGTTGCTTCACTATTGATCATAGATCCCAGATATTTAAACTTTTCAAACTTGGGAAGCACATTTCCATTCAAATAAATGTCTGGAATAGGCTTGTCTGGATCAGAAAAAGGGCAGCACAGGTATTCAGTCTTTATTTATATTAAGCGCTAATACGGTACCCATTTCCTTCCAGAACATCAATCCAAACGTCAAGTGCTCGTTGCAGGAATGTAGGATCCTCGCTTATGATGGCTCCATCGTCAGCAAAGAATAATTGTTGTACTTTATTGTCCGTTACTTTTCCTTCGAGCAAATAATCCAAAACAGCAATAAAGAACAGTGGACTCAAGACACTTCCCTGATGTACACCTACTGTTATTTGGAATTCTTCGGTGACTCCAGCTGGGCATCTCACTTTTGTAACTGCTCCCTCGTACATGTCCATAATTATTCGCACATAGGCTTCAGAAACTCCTCGGTGTCCGAGGGCCACCCATATCAGATCTCGTGGTTGTCGATCGAATGCTTTTTCGAAGTCAACCAACACAATATGCAGATCCTCTAAGGCATCTCGGTGTTTTTCCATAATGATCCTTATACTTTGGATTGCGTCTGTAGTTGACTTACCCGCGACAAACCCGCATTGGTCATCAGACAGCCTTATTATTTTCCGCAGTCGGCTATCTAAAACCCGCTCAACGATCTTCATAGTGTGGGACATCAACTTGATCGAACGATATAGTTGTCACAGCTTCTGGTATCTCCCTTTCCCTTGTACATTGGAAGAAGAAAACTTTCCCTCCATTGATTAGGCAAACAGTCACCTCTTATAAGTTTGGAGATGAGAATCGTGAGCCATCTCAACCCGATGTCTCCCATATTTTTCCAAAACTCATATGGTACCTCGTCTGGCCCAATCGCTTTGCCTTTTTTGGAGTTCTTAACTGCCTCCCTAACTTTTTCGACTGTGACGTCGGATACTTCCGTAAAGTTAGGTGCAGCTGTTGGAAAGTGGCGCCGAGGAAACTGTTCATTCAAAAGATCATCACAATACTGTCGCCACACAAGTAGCAGTCCTTGAGCATCATTTATGAACTTCAGCGAACGAATCTCCTGCGCATTTCTCCTTCTCTGAGCGGCTATTTTGAAAATGGTTGCTCCCTTATATGTGTGAGGTACATATGTATGTATTTTGTCGATGAATACATATCAAACTTCGTATTAAAATGAAATTTAGCTGCGAATCCCTCCGAATCTGCGAACTGGCCCATTGTGAATTTAAATCTTGCGAACAACGTCATTTTCTGTTTTCTCTATACACAGGCTGGTTTGCATGAAAAGCGACAAAAGCCCACAGATAAGTTGCCTCCATGTATGAACAAAATTGTATGGGAGGGAGGGTTGTTTATTTCCTCCGTTTAAGCGGGAGGGAAACTTTATAGCGAAATTGATTTAAAATAAACAAAATTCATTTAAAACGAAGTCTCAAAGTAAAAAAAAAAAGTCGATTCGGCGAAAAAGGCCCAAATTCAAGAATTCTTTCAGACGCGAAAAATAATACAAATTCATATAATCAATGGGATGCTACAATCTATATATATAAAAATAGGTCGGGTTTTCCTTCCTGACGCTATAACTCCAGAACGCATGAACCGATTTCCACGGTTTTGCATTCGTTGGAAAGGTCTCGGGATCCGTGAGGTTTATAGCAAAGAAAATTCAGGAAAAATTTCAAGAGAAAAGCAGGAAGGGAAAATCATTTTTCAAATACATACATTCAACTCTGATCAGTTATTAAATGAGTTAACTCAGTTTCATGTGACACACGATCTTTCAATGTAAAATTGTGAAACTGAGATTAAAATCATTCGTTTCCTAACAATTCAATTGGAAACCATCAAATCAATTCAAATACAATAGCAGGCATTTGTCCTTAAGGTGGTAAGTTGAACTGTATAAATTATGTGGATCGTGCATTTGAGGTTAATTACACCAGTCAGACCATAGTCCAAAATGCCGAGAGTACGACGTGCGAACATCGGCCGCCGCACAAGACATGCAAGCCAGCAACAAGTGTATTCACAGAACTTAAGCGAAGAACAACAAAATATAATAAGAGAAAATGCCCGATTGAGACAAAGCTTGAGCACACGAAGATCATTGGCATCATACAACATACAATCGCTTGGCATTCTAATATGATCCCACCTCGAACTACAGTGATGATGACAATTTAGATATTGGACCAATGACGACTGTATGCCGATATTGCAATGCGTTAAAGTTCAAAAGAGAAACGGCTGGATTGTGCTGCGCAAGTGGAAAAGTCAAACAGGATCCATTACTTACACCACCACAGCCACTGAAACCATTGTTCGCAATAATGATGCCAACATAAGATGAACCGCATCAATTTCTGCAAATATATTTCATTTTGTCGACGGTGGATCAGCTGAATGTGCGGTGCAAGGTGCAACATACAGGGAACACAACAGTTAAAGAGACGAATTATTGAACAGTTGCAAGCATTTATTCACACTAATAACGTTGTGGTTAATATGTTTAAAACAGCATTGGAAAAATAATTTTTCTTCATCTTTTAATCCCCAAACGAAATATTAAAAAAACGAAGCCATCTGGTGGCGAAACGGAGTTCGCCGGGTTTGCTAGTACAATATATGAAGAATATTTAAATTTTTAAAACAAAAATATTAATGATTACCTGACCCACCCGGCGCGGCGTAGCCCGGGTCCTTAAAAAGCAACAAAAGAATGTGGAATACGAAGACCCTGAAGATGAAATTTAAATTTCGAAACTCGTCGGACATATTATGTAAATACAAAAGTTTTGATAAGTTTATTTAATTAAATAAATTAAAGCAAAATACATTAATTCTCTTTATTTATATTTTTATATATTTAAATGAAGTAGCTTCTAAGTTCCCGTTTGCATGAGAATATATTATAGTCTATGTTCTTCGGGGATAATATTGCACTCTAACGGTGAAAGAATTTTTGAAATCTGTGCAATATTTTCGAAGTTCCCAGTTGTGTTCCCGTTCCCACTCCGTTCCCATGGGAATATGGGGATGAAATATAGTTTATGATACTCGGCAACTACATCGCATTGTAATGGTGAAAAATGTCAGTTTAGTAGTTTTCAAATCTCCTGTTCCCGTAGGAGTATTGGGATGAAATATAGCATATGACATCACTCAGGCTCTAGACTATCTCTGTTCCAAATATTATCCAATACAAACTCTAAGTTCTTGTTTACGTTCCCGTTTCTATTGTTTTCCTATGCTACTTTCTAGGCTCTAGACGATTTCTGTTCCAAATTTCATTGAAACCGGCTCAGCAGTTTTGGAGGTTGGAGCCTATTCAATACAAATAAACAAACAAAAATGTTCTCTCTTAAAAAGTGTAAATGGTCAATTTGGCACTAATAGACCTACTTCAGAACAACGCTTGCAAATTGTTATTACCATTACCATGTATGTATCTCAGTTCGTCGAAAAAGTGGTCGAACTGGACTTCCCCATTACACCTCATTAAAGAGAGCCCGATATTGTTCTTAAGCACTAATGATATTGGAATACCTTTTATTTAAAACAATTACCATGACAATGAAGCTTATTTCTGAGTATCTCATTTCATTTTGAACTGGTATGCCCAAAAAAACAACATTGACATTTTTAAATGACAATAAAAGTCAACACTAAAAAAATAAATAAATAGACCGGGGAACCCCAGGTCTTAGCGCATATCTCATAATCATGCCTTGTGAGGGAACGGAAGGGACCTTTAATTTTCTGCCGTTTCCGAACGGATAATCGAGAAAGCACTTGCCAAATCCTCGCGAAAGGCAATACGCCTGGAAAAATTGTTTTCGGTTTCCGTTGGGATTCGAACCACGAACCTCCTACGTAACACGCAGACGCTACGGGCACCAAGAAAGAAATTTATGCTACAGCGGTAGTTAAAGAATTTTAAACTTTTTTATTGTAAACTTAACAGGTAGGTTCGTTCGTTTAACTTTACCCAGGGTTGACCGAGGTTTCCTTGAGTTGTCAAAAAAAAAAAGACTGGGTGTCCACGTCCAGTCCTCAAAAAACGCTAAACCACAAAATTACCACACATCCCTGTCGATTTAACAAAAATACATGCCATTTGACAGCCCTGTTCATAACCTAAACTCGGCCCAGCAAAAACCTAGGGAGGGCTGAGGGAAACCCTAGGGCCAACCCAGGACTCAAAAAACACTCAATTTGACATTCAGGGCAAGTTTAGGTTTTTCAAAAAACGTTTTGTGGTGACCATAGGGCGACCCCAGGGCTTCAACGAACGAACGAACCTATAGTTTCTACCATATCAAAGTTGCCATCTTACTGCATTTGAGCAAATGTAGTAGACTTACTCGTACTTCATTTTGTAGAATGAATAAATCCACCAGAGCAAAACCAATTCTACTACACTTCTTTCAAAGAGCTTTGAGCCACAATCTTCCATTTATCGCAAAATTGGAGCTATAGAGTTCTTTTGTGAACTCTGCATTATTTCTCTGCATTTCTTGAAACGTACAAGCCTTGCTCCAAAAAAAGAAGTGAAGAGCTGAATGCACAAAATGTTAAATCTAAATTTCGTGGAATCAAAAAACTTAAGTGTGTGCGTGGTGGCATGGGTATGGGTATAGCAACAATCAATCCTGAGAGCTATTCACATAATATTGGTCAAAATATAATTAATACATTATTGGTTTACCCGGACGAGATTCCTCTTTTACCGGACGATATACTGAAGAATTTTAATCTACTGTCTTTTTAAAAAAATCTATTGCTCTATAATTGCTTGGGGTGGCATCGCTGCTCAATACATCAACTTTTAAAATTCAAAGAAGCAGTTGTTCAAAGCCTCAACTGAACTGGATGCACTTTACCCTACGTTAGTAAACAAAACCATTGGTTTTCATTGTAAACATTCACCGGCAAAAAATTTCCCAAAACAGAAGGTCATGTTAACCATTGAGTCTTATTTTCTGCCCATATCAATTATAAGGATATGTAATTGAAATGGGATAATAGGTAGAATTAATTGGAAATAACCCAACATTTTGCCTCTAAGAATAGTTAATTTATTCGTTACTCGTATCTACTCAGTTTTAGGTTTCAAGTTCAGTTTTGAATATCACTCGAAGCACAACGGAATCATCCTCTTATTCACTTTCATTTCAAACAGTTTTCCCATTAAAGTCTATACCACATAAATTTTTTATTAAGATCCCAAAATTACCATTTTTATAAGTAAAAATGTGTGCGCATGCTGTAATATACAGGTGAGATTGTCGAGACTTACACAATACGTCATTTATTCTTTATAAAATGAATTTTATGCATAAGCTGCTGGTCTTACAAATTAACTATTTACAGATCAATCATGTCCGAAAGTACTGAAACCAATGGCTCAAAGCCCCCGGTAGAAGAAATTGCCCAATTGGCAATCGAAGATCCAAAACCAGCCGCTTCCCTTCGTGATAGTTTTAAGGCCTTTTCCAAATTTGGTGACACCAAATCAGATGGCAAGTTAATCACTCTATCCCAGTCTGACAAATGGATGAAGCAAGCCAAAGTTATTGATAAGAAAATCACCACAACCGATACTGGTATTCACTTCAAAAAATTCAAAGCCATGAAAATATCGTACGATGATTATAACAAATTCCTCGATGATTTGTCTAAGGCTAGGAAAGTCGATTTAGAAGAAATCAAGAAAAAGCTAGCTGAATGCAGTGCACCTGGAGTATCACAAGTTTCCGTAAGTCACTATTTTTCTTCTATACATATTATATTAAAAAAAAATCTGAGCTTAGGCCGGAAAAGCAGCTGCGACAGTTGATCGACTTACCGACACCTCGAAGTATACAGGATCTCATAAGGAACGATTTGATGATTCTGGCAAAGGCAAGGGCATTGCTGGACGAAAGAATGTGGTCGACGCATCTGGATATGTCTCGGGATACCAACACAAGGACACGTACGATAAAAGCCATTAAAGAGCCTATCTTGATTTACATATTTTCTTCTTACACACTCTTCATTTGCTAACGCGAGGACTTGTCCTCAAACTCTTTACTTAAAAATTAAACAAACAAACAAAAAAAAACTTTTCACCAGTACTAGTGTATAATACATACATAGAAATAATTGTGATATTAATTTTCTTTGTTGTTTTACTATTTAATTCTTCTTTTTCTACGCAAAAAGCAAACAAAGCGAAAATGTACAGACAAAAAATAAGAAATCACTTAATACTTTCGTTGAATATTGGGTTGTTATTTTATTTAAAATTTCTTTTGATTAGGTTGGTGCTCATTTTTTTGTTTTCTTTTTTATTCTGCTTCTTCTTGGCTTTATATGGACTTTTAGTACTCAATACACATTACAAAACATAATGTTCAATGACTTCCATTTGAAAAACAATCATTCATATCATCTATCTATATATTGCAGTTCGACCAACAATTAGACGTACAAAGTGTGTTACATTACATATATTTAAAGAATGAAAAATTTAAAGCAAATACTGTTCATCCCGCCAGAGACGAATTTTTAACATCCCTTTCAATCATATAATTCTAATAAGCGTGTACCTACCAACCACAGAAATTTATAAAAAGCTTTATTTTTGAATTCAATATTGGTGTGCATATTAAACCTTATGCTTGAAAAGCATCCAAGTGGATTTTAAAACTCCTTTTGTCTTTTTAAATAAAAAAAAATCATAAATTATTTAGTATGGTACTTTTTTTTGGAATTTTCAAGTAAGTATAATTCTCTAAAATTATTTTCAGCAGGATAAGAAACTAAACAGAAGGTGTTGGAATGCCTTCAAACGTTACCAAGTGGACCATTTTATTGTATAAATTCTTCTCAATCAGAGGTCAGAGTGTAGAGCTAGTGCTTGATATGGGGTCTGTGTCAATGGTCCAAGCTGGATCGTATAGAAAACAAAAGAATTGGTACAGTCTTTGACCTTCTTTCGTGTGTCTGAAGATAGTTTCCTCAGTTTTATGGATCTCACTGCACTCACTGTATCTGCAGTCTTTCTTCTATGCAAGAAAACCCTCAAATCAGTTGGCAGTGGCGGAGCGTGCTTTTCATCAGGGACGAATCAGCTTCGTTTCGACAGGATTACTTCCAGAAAAGAAGAAAACTAGGCCAAAAAGAACGTTCGGTTCAAACTAATCCAAATACACCATTCATACTTTTCTGAGGAATACCAATTTTCGGTCGGTTTTCTCTTCGCGTGCTCCATTTTCTTTCAAGTAAATTATAAAGTGTTAACAGAATCAAATCACTTTTGGCAGTTAACACCATGGAGAAACTATACAAGGGAGTTTCTTTATGATTTTAATAAAAGGCCTAAGTGCATAACCGTGACGTAGTGGTTAACGTGTTTGCCTGTTATGTGGGAGGCTAGAGTTTCGAATCCTAGAAACATCAGAGAAAAAGATTACCAGGTTGCAACCCTTCGCGAGGAATTGGCAAGTTCTTTGTTAGTAGATTCATGCTATGAAAACCACTCTCTTGATTAGACATATGGAATTGGCAAAAAATTGTACGTCCTTTCCACAGGGTATAGTTGAGAGAAACGTGCTGTGCCCCAGAGCTCCCCACTCTGTTGCTCTACCCTATTAGTTTTTGTTTCTTTCTAAGTACACTAGAAAAAATAAAAATATAAGCATTATAAATAGGTGTTTCTTATTGATTTAGTAAAGGCTGAGCGCTGAGGAAGTTTCTTTTATTACGCATAATTTAATTACATTTTAAGCGTGTTTTTTTAGCGAAATCTAATAAGTCATATTTATAAATTAAATAAATGCTTAACTCAACGCGTTTCACAAAATTTTGAAAGTAATTTTTACTGTGGTTTACAATATATGACCCCCCCCCCCCCCCCCCCCCCCTTCTCCACTGTGTTCGCCACTGTCTTCAGACCTTATAATGAGGAATTGGTCAAAAAGACAAGCCCAAATAATCTTAATTCAAAAATAATACTAAAATTTTATATTTGCAGAAATGTAAAAAAAACTCAGAATTTAGTTCCAGTTCTCATGTTCATCTGAGCCCTGTTTCTTAAAGGAGATTTCTATTGAGTTATCTCCTATGCCTTCAAAGACGATTTAACATCCATCTTTTTAAGATATTACTCTTAAGAGCTCAAAGCTCAGGTGACGTCTTTTATTACATTATTCAAATCATATAAGCTTATACCTTGGCGGCAGTGCCCATAAAACATTGAACCCTATCTTGAATAACATTTCCCATATACAACAAAAGATTTAAGGCAAGGCGACAAACTGTCATGCGATTTCTTCAACATCATACTTGAAAAGATTGTAAGAAACTCAAACGTCAACACCAGAGGAACAATCTTTCAAAAGTCTGTACAATTACTCGCCTACGCAGACGATATTGACGTAATGGGCAGAAAAAAGCGTGATGTCATAGGTGATTTTGCGAGTATTGAAACATAAGCGGCAAAAATGGGTTTAATGATGGTTAATGAGGGCAAAACGAAGTATATGTTGTCATCAAACAAGGACATAGAACATCGACGAATTGGACAAAACGTCACAATAGACAGACATAACTTCGAGGTAGTACAGGACTTCGTCTAACTAGGATCCGCTATAGACACCGAAAACAACATCAGTGCGGAGATCAAACGGAGAATAACTCTTGCCAACCGTTGCTTCTTTGGGTTAAGAAGGCAATTGAGAAATAAAACCCTCTCCAGAAAAACCAAGGTAACCTTGTATAAGACCTTGATCATCCCAGTCCTGCTTCACGGCGCGGAAGCATGGACCTTATCTTGCCATGTAGAGCGGATGGACCCAAACGCTCCGGCTCGTCGGGTTTTCGAAAGCACATTGGAGGGAAATCGCAGAAGGGGAAGACCTCGTCTTAGGTGGCGCAATCAAGTGGATGAAGACCTAAACCGACTTAGAGTGCAAAACTGGAGAGAGCTCGCCCGAAATCGAAGTCGTTACAGAAGGATGTTGGTCAGGTTCGCCCCGATGCCCACCTAAGTAAGTAAGTAAGTAAGTAAGTACATACGAACAATTGGTCGAGAGTTTCTTGAAAACTTTTAGGCGATCGTGAATTAATATCTCATGAGAAATTTTTCTGCCACCTTGCTTTGTGTTTCACATTCACTTTTGCGAGGAATTGGCAACTCCTCCGTTAGTAAATTCATTGCGATGAAAAGTGATTTCTCGATTAGCCGTTCGGAACCGGCAGAAAATTGTGGGTCCCCTCCATTCCCCCACAAGGGATGGTTGTGAGAAATGTACTAGGTCATGGGGCTCCTCGCTCTGTAGCGCCACCTTATTTATTTATTTTTTATTCACTTTTGTAAGGAAATAGAAGTAAACGAAGCAATGTAAGTACAAAAACATTTATTTTTGTTCTTTATTTTGATCATGTTTTGAATATAAACATTTGTTCCGTGGGAAATTCATTTCGAAATAGGTTCCTCATTTTCATTAATGATCTCTTGTCTGAAACTTCTAATCCGCTTAACTGTTTTGCTGACGACTCGACCCTCAGCTTTTCATATTCGTTTCCAAATTCACGTCCCTGCTCTTCGGATGTGGAACTGGAACGGTTGCGTATGATAAGCTCATTGAATTCTGACCTTGACAGCATTGTTGCATGGGGTCTTATGAACCGAGTAGAATTCAATGCTTCGAAAACTCAATGCTGTCTCTTGTCGTTGAAGCTTAAAATTCCCCCATTGCCATTATCCATGAATGGTACCTGCATCGAAGAAACCGAAAAGCTGTCAGTACTTGGTATGTGTGTAAACGATGATCTTCGTTGGAATGACCACATATTTGAAGTCGCCAAAAACGCTGCTAAATGCTTAGGTTTCTTGAGACGATGCAGGAAGTTCTTCACCCCTTCTGATCTGGCTACAATTTATAAGGCCTTCATCCGCCCAAAACTGGAGTATAACTCTCATATCTGGTCAGGTGCTTCTCAAACATCTTTGCGCCTACTTGATAGGGTACAAAATAGAGCGTTAAGATTGATAGGTGATAGTTCAATCGTAGAATCGATTGATTCTCTTGGACATCGTCGAAACGTCACCTGTCTCTCTCTCTTTTATCGCTTTTTCCACAAACAGTGCTCTAGTGAAATAGCCAGCTGCATTCCTCCCTTGAAACAATTTAGCCGCAACACCCGCCTCGCTAGGAATGCTCATCAGTTCTGCCTTGAGCCCAACTTCGGGCGTACAGTCAAGTATAGAGATTCATATTTTAGTCGCACCACCCGAATGTGGAATGCTCTACCTGGCTCTGTGTTTCCCCTGCATTACGATTCACAAAGGTTCAAAAGCAACGTGCATCGATGTCTCCTTTCAAATCCTCTCCTATTTTCCTAAATACTCGCACTGTGTTTAATGGCATTATAAGGGTAGTCATAACCCCTTGATGTGCGCGTTAATTATAAAAAAAAAAAAAAAAAAAAACTATAGCGCGTAACGTTCCATACGAACAAAATAGGTTCTCGTTTGTTGAACTTTACCCAATACCCAGGGTTGTCAAGCAAAACTGGGTCAACCCTGGGTAAAGTTCAACGAACGAGAAGTTGTCTGAGTTGTTCAAAAAATCTAGGGTGCTGGTTCTCAAAAACGCAACAAAAAACTCAAAAAATCATCGTAAATCCCTGTCATCGGCATCCCCAGGGCAATAGAAAGTGACATTACCCAAATGAACTCAGACTCGCTCCTTCCACAATACGAATTTTCAATCCAAGCATGTACAATGTACATTATTTGATTTGATTTGATTTTATTGATTTTAACAACTGTACATTAAGAATAAACTTATAATTTGTACAGGATATATTACATTTTATAAATAGTGCAAGATTTACAAAAACAAAAAATTCAACTACAATATAATATAAAATTTACCATTAAAAATTTCAACAAAATTGAAAGATAGACAAAAATAAATATAAAGTTAAGAATTAAAGAAAACTTAAGGTCGCAACATGTATAATATGTATAAAATTGGAAAAAAAAAGTAAGTTTCAGTTTAAGTTTGCAAAATGTTCGAAGCATTGCGTATGAAATTTTCTGTGTTCGATTCCAGATCTCAGGTGACTGGGAAGATCATTCCACAGTCTGACAGCATAAACGAAAAATTGTCTGCGTGATGTCAAACAAGTATATCTGGACGAACGCAATAAGGAATTTCGATTAGAGTGGCAAAAATTAAGTGCGGTATACAGATAGCTGGGAGTCTTGTTAACAATTAATTTGTAGAGAAAAGAACAACAGCGGTACTTGAAAAAAGCTTCCAAAGAACAGCCTAGGAGTTTACGAGCCTGAGCCGAGACATGATCATACCTACGAAGATTGAAAACGAAACGAGCAATCGCATTAAAAGCAACTTTTAGCTTTTGAAGCGAATGGGAATCAGGATCAGCGAATAACTCACATCCATAAGATAGTATCGGTATGATAAGTGATTTGACTAGTTTTAATTTAACTTCAGTTGGAAGAATTGATTTGGTTACAGATAGGCCTCTCAATGAAGCATAAATTTTGAAATTATAGAAACTATATGAGTGTCCCACGTTAGCTTGTCATTAAAAATTATACCTAGGTTTTTTGCTTGAGTGACATATTCAATTTGGGAGGAGTTTAGAAGGATGGGGGGAAAGTTTTGAAGGTAAGGTTTATTTTTTGATATGGGAATGGCTTTGGTTTTTTCTGGATTCAGTCTAAGTCCATTGCGAATAGACCAATCGTATATTGAACTTAAATCTGAATTCATTTTAACTATAGCATCTTCAACCATGCCTATAGGAAAACTTATGTACAACTGAACATCATCTGCATATATATGGAACTGACAATAAGATAAAACACTTGGTAAATCATTAACGAACATAGAAAAAAGTAAAGGTCCAAGGATTGATCCTTGAGGAACACCAGTATGAACAGGAAGGAACGAGGAAAGTTTACCATTACAAGATACAGCTTGCATGCGTTTTGTCAAAAAAGAATATATTAAATTTTCAGTTGTATCACAGAAATTGAAATAGTTTATCAGCTTATCACAGAGAAGATTAGAGTCCACGTAGTCAAACGCTTTGGAAAAGTCAAGTAAGGTTATCACAGTTGTATAATTATTATCTAAAGCTTGTCTTACATCATCAGAAACTTTAATAAGGGCTGAAATGCAGCTATGTCCAGGTCTAAATCCAGACTGCAAAGAGCAAAGGAGTTGTTTATCTTTGATATATGCTTTTATCTGATCACTCAAAATAACTTCAAAAGCCTTGGATAGGAAAGAAAGGATGGCTATGGGTCTATATTCTTTTTTTTTACCTTGTTTAGGGATAGGAATAATTTTTGATTTTTTCCAGGATGTGGGGTAGGTTGAGGTCATTATTATGGTGTTAAAGATATAAGTTATGTGAGGAAGTATGAAGGGAAGGAGGATTTTAATAAAATCAGGATGAATGTTATCAAGTCCCATGGATTTTGATTTGATACTAAAAATTGCATTACCAACTTGATATGCATCTACTCCACTTATAGAAAATTTATCATCTATATCATTCACCGCTATATCCGTACCAATAGTAAATTGTGCTGGGGGTGTAACGAAATTTTGATTCAACTCATCTAAGTCAATGTTCTCGTCCGAAACAGATGCATCTTTTTTTAAACCGATGTTCTTAATTTCCTTCCATAAAAATTTAGACGAACGATCTGAGTTAAACCTGTTATTATAATAATTGTATTTTGCAGATTGTACTAATTTAGTTACTAAGTTTCGGGAAATTTTAAATTGTCTTAGCATATCTAGGCAACCAAATCGTTTCCAACGACGGTATGCTATATCTCGTGTTTTGATTGCACTTAGAATTTCAGGAGAAAGCCATGGAAAGCTACGTGACTTTGAAGTTCGAGTTTTCAATGGAACATGTTTGTTAAATAAATCATTGATTGCTGAAGTAAGGCATTCAACTTGATTATTGACGTTTATTGTTGTGAAAATTGGACACAAGTCAATGGACGAGCAATCTCTAAATAAATATTCAACATTTATGTTCCGAAAATCACGATACTGAAAGGTTTGTGGATATTTACAATCAAAATTTAGGTCATAAGTAGCAAATATCAAATCATGGTATGAAAACACTGGTAGGGATAATTGGCTAAAACATTTAACAAGATTTACATCACTAACAATAAAAACATCAAGCAATGACGGAGCACAACTAGGTTTAAAATGCGTTGGTTCTAAACAATTTACAACAGAGAGTCCTAAAGAGTTAATTGATGTTTTGAAACAATTTGAAGAAGATTGGAGCATATTAATATTTATGTCACCACAAATAATTAATTTCGGTACACGAGAAGACATTTCTTCTATAATTGGTGTTATTAGCCGAGAACTTGCCACGCGTGGTGGCATATATATGGTACCTATGCTACATTTATTGTCTCCTTCAAAAAGATCAATAAAATAATAGTCGCACTCTTCAGAACCATTAGAACATTTTACATGACAAGACCGGATGTGGTTCTTGACATATATTGCAACACCCCCTCCCATAGAATGAGTTCTATCAGCGCGGTAAGGCTTTTTAAATCCAATAATAGAAAAAAAATTATTATTTAAACCCGGATATAGCCATGTCTCAGACACGCAAATAACATCAACCAAACTGTCTTCAAAAATCATTCTAAACTCATCAAACTTGTTAACAAGACTCTGAGCATTAATGTGGCAAATATGCAAGCCATTATGACTTTTGCAGAGAGTGTTAAGTAAGAATTTATTTTTTTCGTTTATACTGTCAAAGCCCGCATCATGATTGTTGCTGCCCATTAAAGCAACATAAGTCTAAAAAGAGATAGGAATTGAAAACAGAAAAATAATAAACATTCGTTTCACAAAAAAGAGAGAAGTAAACAAAATAGAATATGGGAACAAGTGGAACTGAAACAACTTGTACATAAATAAAATTTCGAAGAATAATACGTTGCGACATATGAAAATGGAAATCTGCAATGAGCGACCTCTAAATATTAACATTAAGAGCACTCCTTTTAACAGACATCTTTTTACATCTCCTTGAAGGCATAAATAGAATTATTTTGAGAAAAAAATATAGTCACTTTTTTTGAGCCAGTCTAATGTACATATTATGTGAGGATTTAAGGTTTCAGTAAACGGCATTGTTTAAATATCTAAAAACAAGTTTAAACACTTTTTATGGAGCTAGGGGGTATACACTTCCTTTTTACTTTTTAAATGGGCCACGCATTAATAAATGTTGTCGAAAAAAACAGTTATGGTTTATAAAAACCTTATGATCGAGTCACTTTTAAGACAATTTAAGTTCAATTTATTTTTCTTCAGCAAAATTGCTTTATGTAGTTTCATTCTTAGTTTCATTTAATGATACGTGTTTACTCGGCCGATCTCAAGTTAATAACACCCATGTTAATAGACAAAATTGTATGGTTATTATCATTTCTTAAAAATTACTTTTCTTCCGGTTCCGAAAAAATCGCGACGGATTTGTTAATTCGTTCCTTAAGGCCAGTTTAATCCAAAAAATTTTGAAAAAATCGAATTTTTTTTCATAAATCGCTGCTGTATTCTCGTAGAAATAGTATAGAATTAGTCCCGAAGACCGAGAAGCAGATATAAAAGTAAAAAACGGGAGCGCTGCGATAAATCCGGCCGCTCGAACGTAAAACTTATTTTTCTCCGAACCACGTTTTTTTCATGGATGACTCTTTTTTCCCGCCAGCCTGAGGACCTTTATAATGAAATTAATTTTTTAAATTCAAATCGATCACATCATCTTTTGATTCCGCGTTTTTGCTGTTTGACTTCCGAACGCCAGTTTTTCGTCAACGTTATAAGAATTTGGAACTCACTGCCCAGAGAAATTAGGGGCTTAAATTTCTGTAATGCATATAGATACGAAAAGAGATCGAAAAATATTATAAGAACTAACTAGTTTCATCACATGTAAATATGTACTAAAATTGTTTTGTATATTTCTTCAATTTCATTCAAAAACATGTTTTATTAAAATTTTCCTAATTTCTTTTTTCTCTTTTGTACAATTTACAATACTTCTTTAAGACTTTATAACCTAATGTTAGTAGCTATTGTACTTTTTAGGAGCTGCACTATAAATAAGATATTTTTTTTGTCTTACAGTGTAAGCTTATCATAAATAAAATAAATACTAAAAATACTAACACTCTCATTTCAAAACTATTGCACTTATCGATATGAACCAAACGGCATTTTACTCTTAAGATGTCTGGCTATGGCCTCAAGCAGAACCAAAAGTATTCATTATTATTTAAAAAAGTTATAAGCTATCAAAAATGAAAAAAATTGTAAAAAAAATTCAAAAGTCCGCCATTTTGTTTCTTTTCATTGAAAATGCTTAATTCTGCTTAAGGCCATAACCAGACATCTTAAGAGTAAAATGCCGTTTGGTTTGTATCGATAAGTGCAATAGTTTTGAATTAAGAGTGTCATCCATCTACGAATCAGTTGAATTTCAGCAGCCATTTTCAGGACCGCCATTTAAAAAAAAAAAAAAGAAAAAAAATGTTTTCATATATGTATGTGCCTTCATATGTAAAAAAATTGTACCTCTTTCAAATTTCGATGAAGATATACATATCATTGTATATCTAAACTATAGTAATTTTACTGGACACCTTTTTTCATCTCCTGCATTGATCGTTAGGTGGCGCAACATCGCGTGGGGAAGCGCGAATCAGCTGATGTGGAATGTTTATTTTTAGCGTGCGTTAGAAAGAAAAAAAATATATTTATATATATTTGTTTCCTGCTCTTACGCATATAATTTTCTTCCTTTTCAAATACAGTCTTGTGGAATACATTCCAACTTTTGTGGCGTAAGTTCAATTCCCACTTTGTCACCGGAACGGGTCAAAGTAATAGTACTATAGAATTTATATACAATGTACATATTTCCAAGTCTCTGAAAAAATACATCATCAAAAAAATCATTGATCTTTTCGATCCCGTTAAAACCAAACAAAACCAACAAAGCCCTCCTTAGCTGTGGCGTATGTTTAACTTTTTCTTAACATTTTTGAGAAAATAAGATTTTTATTTCTTTCAACCAATCGTTGGCATGTCTGCCGTTACGCAGGAGGTTCGTGGATCAAATCCCAACAGAAACCAAAAATGTTTTTCCACAGGTAACGCCTTTTGCGAAGAATTGACAAGTACTCCGATAGTAAATCCATTGCCATGAAAAGCGATTTCTAGATAAGCCGTTTAAAACCGATAGAAAATAAAAGGGCTCCTCCATTCCTTCACAGGCCATGGTTGTGAGCTACTCGCTCTTGCGTCACTCTATGCATATGTATGTGTGTATTTCTTTTAAAAACAGTAACACTTGCAATCGACTTGTTACTGTTTCTAATATTCAATGCCTTGCAGCTATAATTGATGAGTTTCGTAGTTTTGATAATCCACGTGTATTTTTATCTAATAAATGAAAAGATTAGTAAAAACTTTTAACAGTTAAAACAGTGTTTTTTTGTTAAAAATTTTAATAAAAACTAATCCTTTTATTTTTTGCAGCTATAGTTGTAGTAGCTCTTGCAATATTCTAAATCAATGCAAAAATGTGTCCACCTGTCATATTATTTTATCTACCTACCCTAACATTTTAGATGTTACACAACCAATCCATCATCCGGTTAATAAATCTAGCCTATTGCGATTCTGCGCTGCATGACTGCACGTAGAATCCAATCAACTGAATAGATACGAAGAAATTTATAAACTTATGACACTCAACTAATAGTTGGAGTCACTGTAGCACTTTTCAAAAACAAGATTCTATCTGCACTCATATCACTTTTGAGAAAATGCAAATTGAATATTTCAATGTGTGTAACTTTCATACCTTGATTTTATATCAAAAGGGGTTTGAATTATTTAAATTTAACTGTTCTATTGATTTTTTTACTATTAATATATTTATCATTTAATGCATAGACATTCTGAAATATATGTTTTAAAAATCGATAGAACTTTTGTTGGTCAACGAAATGATCAGACGCAGGACAATATTTCTAACTACCAGATGGATTGAACAGCGATTTCGAATCCTACTAGGCTCTAACGATGGTTTGTTTGAATAGTCATTGAGATCAATAAGGTTCTATCTACATTGTAAATTTCAACGGGATTCTATATTTACTGATTTGAAGTTTTTTCTTAAAGATGCAAGGTTCTAGCTGGCTTTGTCACTAGAAAATATTGGCTCCCTTTAGAACACCGCAATTAAGTTGACTGGAACGCTGTTAATTCTCGTGTGGTGTCTCTTGTGGGTGTATCAGTCGACGGTCTTTGTAACCAGTGCTGCAGTACAGCGTTAAAACCTGGCACCAATCGGAGCAAACTTCTTTTCCCTTCACTTTTTTCACTTAAAATTTGTTGGATACCTAAACCCCAGACAACCATGGATTTGGAATTTGTGCTGTAAATAAGTAAATGAAAAAAGCAATAGAGGGTGCTACTAAACTCGGGGCCTAGCGCATTCCTAGGACCTAGAATTATATGCAAGATTCTAACATTTAAGTGAGATGGTAATTTTCATGGCAATTTAATTCTCTTGACTTGCCAGTTCCTCGCAAAAGCTGACACGATCTTGAATGGTTTCCGAATTCTTGACATAGTATCGGTCCTTCTCAGTCCATACAAAGAATAGTAGGTCAAATTGCAGCTCCGTGGTCCATGTCAGTATTAAACCGGAGCGTAGAACCCTGCTTTGTGAAGTTAGAATCAAATCGATATCGTGCAGATAGTACTCCCTGCAACTGCTTGAATTATTCATAGACCTTAAGAGATAGCCAAATTTGGGGCTGGATTCCATAACCATTAAGGCGACTATCGTCGAAGTTCTAGGCACTAAAAAAACATGTTTAAGATCTGAAAAATTTATGAGACTATGGTAAAATAGATATCCTTTGATCGCTGAAATCGAAGTTACATGAAATAATCTTTTGACGGTGCGCAATTGACGATAGACGATTGGACGACAATTTTCTAGAAAGTTACGGAATCCAGACCCAGAACTAAACAAGACATTTTTTTATTAACTAGTGCTTATATCGTGAATGGTAACACTTACCTCATGACTGATTTGACAAAAAATTAGTTTTATTCGTCCGCTAAACGAATATGGTTGTGTATATACGCTTGAACAACGCTGGGAAATATTGCGGAATTACTTTGAAAATCCGATGCCGATTTTGCCAAAAAAAAAATCATCTTTTCAGATGAAGCTCATTTTGATCTTGGCGGGTATGTAAACAACAAAATTGTCTCATCCGGGGCACAGAAAACCCGCACGCATACATTAAAAAGCCGATACAACCAAAACGAGTCACTGTTTGGTGCGGATTTTGGTCCAGAGGCATTCTTCGAAAATGAGCAAGGAGTGGCCGTTACAGTCAATGGCGATCGTTATAGGGCCATGTTGAACGAATTTTTGTTCACAAAAATTGAAGAGGAGGATATTGGCAACATTTGGTTTCAACAGGACGGCGCTACGTGCCAAACAGCCGAAACTACACTCGATGTTTTGCGCCCTGTTTTTGAAAAAAAAGTTATTTGGCGGACCATCTACTTGACACTCTCAGTTCAGAATACCTTTGAAGTGTTCAGTTGCAGTTTAGTGCTCTGTTTAAAACATAAAAATGCTTTTTAACCCTGGACTTCACTATTTTATAGGTGTTTCTCATGCACAGCTCCACTTGTCAGAGAATGTAATATCGACATTTTTGAACCCTAACCAAACACCATACGCTGCGCTGTTTAGTCAAACTGACATAATTCAACAACGTGGAGGAAATTATTCCCTTGCTATAGAGCTCGAAGACCGCATATCGACTGGCGGCTGGCCCGAGAAGACTGAACAAATTCATTTAGTTTAGGTAAAGCTAAAACTGTTTTTGTAAACTTACACGAAAAAAAGCTTTCGACAGTGTTTAAATATTTTATAATAAATATAAACTTCTTATTTTCAACGCTTGACAAAAGATTCTCTCAAACAATTGGAAAATTAAGACAGAAAACAAAGGCATAAAAGATCGTCGCCCTATCAAATGCCCTTTGAATCAGGTTCAATTCACTCGAAAAGTGAAGTCTGATTTCAAGCCTGAAGACAAATTTGTATGCATATGTAAAAAATTTCCAGACTTTCCCCTTCGTACATTCAGGATACATTCTTCAAGATATATTTATTACATTACAGTACGAGGATGATTGATCTGGACAAACTACAGCAGTCTGAAACAGTAGTTCTTTCGCTGAATAGCTCTTCTTTACGCCGAAATAAGTTTAGTGTTAACATTTTAACCTGTGTGTGACACACGTATTTTCTTTGATTCTCTAATTTGAATAACTTTGTAACGTCAACAATAGTTTGCTGCACAGCTATGGGCTAGATATTGGCAGGGCCAATTGTGGCTTTTATTAGTGGAGTCTGACTATTTCCACTTGGAGTTGGTTTATCTCATGGAGTCAAGCACGCCAGGGCTGTTCCAGTGAAATTTTATAGTTTTAGCAACTAAAAGAAAGTCGGATTGTCAATTTTAAGTTGAGATTAAATAAGATTAAAATAAGAAACAGAGGCCCAATATTTTATATGTGTATCGTGCCATTATTATTTTCATTCATCAATACATAAATAAAAGTTACGGGTGGTGTAATTCGAGTTGGCTAGTCTTTTGAAAGTAATACTGCTATGAAAAGTGATTTTTCGGCTAATAAATACGTTTGGGTTTGGTAATAAATCGTAGGTCCCCTTTATTCCTCATAAACGATGTTGAGAGAAATGCATTAGACCTTCGTCTATACCAAGCTGACGTGCCAAAACTCTTACTTGTGGTTTATTTATTTTACCAGTGCATAGCGTTCCTTCTCCTCTTTCTATTCTTTTTTTTCCTTCTGTTGTCAATGTAAAAATTAAGAAAATGAATTAAATAAATAAATAGGGTAGCACAACAAAGCTCGGACAGCTCTAGGACCAACGCATTTTTCGCAACCGCACCTTGGTAAGGAATGGAGGGGACCTACAAATTTTTACAGATTCCGAAGCTGAATGAGAAAGCGCTTCTCAATGCGGTGTTGCTATCAGATGACTTGCAAAACGCAAACTGATGCTTCTGAGATTTGAACGTCGCACTCTCACTTAACAGGCAGACACGCTTGGGTGTGAGTTAACAAGAAAAGGTTGTTATTTTTCGAAAAGTATGTCAAAAAATTCAGTTTTCATGTATTGCCTATCATGTTGCAAACAAATTTCTTCGCATCATAATGCCTTAATCAAAATCAGGCTTCGGCTTCGACCCCGTTACGTGCGAAAGCTTTGTGTTTTCTTGAATTGACACAATGATTTTATGATTGTCTTTTACCGCCAAAGCGAGGATATGTGCAACCAAACCGACCTTTTGTTTTGAGCTGGAGTCGCGTTACGTTGTCTTGTACACGAACCAACTTTATGTCGAAGTCAAAGCGACTTTCTGATAGCATGTACTGGTTTTCAATGATTGAACTAATAAACGTCAGGCGAAACTGAAAAGTTTTTCGAGAGATCCAAAAGAACCAATCTTCTTGTGCTTTCAATCACACATAAAATCTGCAGTATCTTCTCGATCTAACAAACTTCGTTTTGCTTTTCAAATGTTGTTCTTTTCAAACTCAACAGGGCTTAAACTTTTTTGAATTTGTTTTTGGTCCAACTAAACTAAAAAATACGGTTGCCTCTGGATTTGATGAACTTTCGATGTCAACTTCAGTCTTTCTAAATCAATAGCTGAAATCGAAATATTTATAAAAATGTGCTGCCAGTTGCTACCCTAACACTTCTCACAGGCAAATTCAATTCAAGCAACCATCTGTATACTTCACCTGAAATTCGATAGTTGCATCGTAATCCCGTATTGAGCTTCAGTATGCCACAATACAAGCAGAAATAATAATTTCATACCACATTGTCTGTACTGATAGCGTATCAGTTTTCCATTATTGTAATATCTTCGATGCGAATGGTATAAAACCAGGTGAGACTTTTAAATTAGGTCTAGTCTGTTGTTTAGGAAAGTGTTATTAGTATCGTCTACGTAAACAGAATAGGTTCAATTCAACTACAACACAAAATATGGCTTTTGCTGGAAAAAACGCTGTAATAACTGGAGGAGCTGGTGGTATTGGCCTCCAAGTTTGTGTGCAGCTTTTGAAAAGTAATGTTGCGGTTGGTTCTTTGTTGCTCAAATTAAAAACATTTTCTCTATAATTTGCTTTTTTTCAAGAATATTGCCCTGATTGATGTCCAGGAAAACCTTGAGCACATCGCAAAACTTAGAGCAGCTCATCCCTCACAGACAATACTTCTTATCAAAATGGATGTAGCCAATAAGCAGGGAGTCGATGCTGCTTTTGAGGAGATTATAAAAAATTTCGGAAGCATACACATCTTGGTTAATGTAGCTGGAATTTTCAATGATCTTGATGTAGCCAGGACGTTGCAAGTGAATTTGGTGAGATAAGCTTCTTTTCCTCCTTAAAGCATATATTAAGTTGTTGTTCAATTTGAACTTTGGTCATAAGGGAGGAATAATAAACTCAACTTTAGCTGGAATGAAGCATATGAGCAAAGAGAACGGTGGTACAGGAGGACTTGTAGCAAATATGTCGTCTGTAGTCGGACTAGACCCAATGTTTCTGCTTCCAATTTACTCCTCAACTAAACATGCCATTATTGGTTTCACGCGGTGTTTGGGGGTAGGTTTTCAGTAATCTTCTCATGTTAATTTTGTCACAAATGATTTTATTTTTTGTTAGAATGATTACTACTTTCAAAAGACTGGAATCAAGTTCATTACAGTGTGTCCAGGTGCTACTATAACTGACATGTTCACAAATTTCACAGAGAAAATTCTATTCAGTGACATGGCTGATGAGTCTTATAACATTTTAGACAGACTCAACAAACAAAGGTGAGTGGACCAAAAAGGAGAAAGGCTGATCTGATTTTTTTATAAATCTTTGACTAAAATTTAATTGCTATAGCGCCGCTGATGTATCACGCTGCATACTCGAAGCCCTCCAGAGGGATGATAACGGGACTGTGTACATAATTGAAGGAAAAAAGCTATTTCCTGTAGAAATGACACGTTATTGGCGGGGTATCGAGAATCAGCTTTAATTCTGAATTTAAAATGTTTTTGCATCTGTGATCGCAGAGGTATTGTTTTAAGCTTTCATTTTTTTAAAGTTAGCTTGTGTTATTAAAAAGGAGAATAATAAAGAACGTAACGTGTTTTTTGACTAATCTTTTTACGGACTAATTTTTTTGCATCTGAATCATATGAGAGAAAACCATTAAACAATTAAATATTTGGATATAACATATTCCTGCAGACAAATACAAATGCATTTATCTCAACCGTCAGATCGTTCCTCAGAGAATTTGGGGGGGGCCTACGCTTTCCTCGTGTTCCGAAGAGCTTACTGAAGAAGTTCTTTTCATATAGCAGTATGTATTACTTTCGGAGGATTTGATTTTTTGTATCTTTGTTTCAAATTCATCGCTTTTATCGGAGATTGTGGTGGAGTTTTCAATGTTCTCAACACTGTTTGGTCATGAACAAACTTGGCCTCAGATAACTATATGAACATTAAAATATTTCTTCTGTAGGTTCATCTTTATACAATTCGAAAACTATTTTCTCTATCTTTAGTCGCCCCTTTAAAGCTCAATTCAAACCACGAATTCTTTTTGCGGTGATACTTTTAGCCCTGTGACAAACAATGCGCTTTTGCTTTTGTGAACCAAGAGTGCTTTTAATCGAAAACTGATCTACGGTCACTAGATCACTTGTTTTTTTCCCTGAAAAAGATTTTTAAAGATTATGCTTGTGGTTTTAGCCATAATGCGTTGAACATTCAGCAGAGACACATGCGTTTACGTTAGTAATCTGGGTTCTGATACTTGAATCGTTCAAAAATGTATTCCAGGTACAGGTATGCAATAGATAGCGTATCCGATAGTTTCGTCACAGAGGAGGAACTAACTAGCGGGTAAACCTTTATCACATTTTTTCCATTTGTTTACATTGTTTTTTTATATAAAAACATCAACCGTCTGTGAATATATTTGCTAGCGGCAACAAAATGGGGCGAACAGCTAATGAAAGTATGTGTGTGGTGACCTTATTTTCATTTGATAATTTAGTATTTTTTATTTTTAGCATTGAACAGTTTTCCAAAAAATGCTTTAACAACAAAAGCAATGGCATGAATTGAAAGTTATTAAAGCCCACACATTCACATTGGTCGATTTTTTGAAACTTCGTGCGTTTTTTTTAATGAAACATGGAAAATAAAAATGGAGTAAATTTTTTCACGAAAGGGGAAACTATTTCCGCCAATGAAAAACGCTATTATAGTCAATACCGACAAATTGGTGTAACAGAAAAGACGAACAAGAAAACAGTTACTTTATTCGCACCATTGTATATAGACAGTCGTATTTATAATCCCATTCCAAAGTATGTCTAACTATGGACAGCTCTTAGAACAGTGTCCCACTCCAAATCGTATTTATAAACACTTTCATCGCTGTCTAAGGAACGTCTAACTTTAGAACCGAAATTGGTTGTCTAAACTATGGCTAAAGTGGCATTTGCTACAGCAAAAAACAATTTTGTTGAACATGTTATAAAACACTGTTGAGAGCTCTAAGATCGAAAAAAATAATTAGTTTGAGGTGCAAAAATACTACTTTCAACAATTTAATTTATAAATTGCACAAATTTCATCGTTTTATGAGACTTGGAAAAGCTGTAACTCAAAGTCAAATCAGCTGCTTTTTTGGTCTGGTTCAAGTGCTACGCCACAATCTTTCAGAGCCATTTAGTTGTTGCACTCGTATATCAAAACACAAAAAATGGTACTGCACGGATACATCATGAACGCCACCAGTTAGTTTTTTATTCGAAGTTGACAGTTTGAAGGGTTGCTTAGACAACTGTTGGAATGCATTTATAAATACGAAATTGGCTAAGGGTTGTCCAACTCTTTAGACACCGTCTAGTTGGACAGTTGTCTAATTTGCAAATTTTATAAATACGACTGTCAGTGTTTATAAAAACAAACAAAAAATATAAACACTTATATGCGGCACTTTTACTTTAATTTCAAATCAGTTTGTTCCTCCGCTGTGGTTCTTGTACACGGCCAATGGTCGCTTAGCTAACCCTTATACCTAAAAGTTTGGTATTGTTGTTATCTGATTACCTTCCGATCTTCAATCTACTCCGGAAAAATAGCTCGACGTCAGCCTTTCGCAATACGCACAATGGCATCTCTCCCAAGCTCATTTAACAAACACAAATATAAATATAACTCAACTGAGTTAAGGTATCTAATATCTGTAAGTATTTTTTATTATTTCTCCATGCTTCGAGCATTTACTCACTGCACCATGTTTTTCTTTAACTGTCAGTTTTCAAAAAAAACCGGAAACTGCAAAATGTATGTACTTCCATCTGTTGAGCAACATTTACATGACCACAGCATTAGCGCTACAATTTTCATTGGGAGGATGTATTCTGCATTCGGATTGCAAACGTCAAAGTCAAAGTTAAATCTAAACAACTGTTGGTTTCTGTGATTACTTTTAAGTGTCCCACTTTTGTTTGTTAACGTTTGATTTTGTTTATTAATTTATTTATTTAAAATGAGCACCCAATCGCAACAATATGAAAAAGAAAATATTGTTAACATAATGATAGCCACCGATAATCACTTGGGTTATTACGAAAAGGATCCCATAAGAGGTAGTACATACATAAAAAACCAGCATGCCGGCCGGCAAAAAATTCCGTGATGAAATACTTAAATGATGAATGTATTGATGTTTGATACTAAATTAATATTCATATTGTAGGTAACGACAGCTTTATTACTTTTGAAGAAATCCTTGAACTTGCCGTTGAAAAAGATGTTGACTTTATCCTCCTTGGTGGTGATTTGTTTCACGATGCTACACCAAGTCAACACGCATTACACAAGTACGTATTAGCAGTTGTTTTAAAAAATCTACGCAATATTTTCTCGAGCCCCGAAATGAATATTCCAATCAACGTTTTCATTTCAATAGATGCTTAAAACTACTGCGCCAGTACACTCTGGGAGACCGGCCAATATCCATTGAATTCCTCTCTGATCAATCTCTGGCGTTCCATGACGCATTAAATCAAACTGTGAACTATGAAGATCCCAATATAAACGTCGCTATTCCTGTATTCTCTATCCATGGTAATCATGATGACCCAATAGGTATGGGTAACCTCAGTGCCCTCAACATTTTAGCTACCACTGGTCTAATCAACTACTTTGGTCGCTGGACCGACCTCAGTGCAGTTGACATAAATCCGATACTCCTACGAAAAGGCGAAACACAAATCGCTTTATATGGGCTCTCCCACATTCACGACGCCCGTCTATGCCGGCTCTTTGAAATGGGGAAAATTATTATGGAACAGCCAGATGAAACCACCGGGGAGTGGTTCAACCTCATGGTTATTCATCAAAACCGTGCAGAAAGGGGCAGGAAGAACTTTATACCTGAGAAAATCCTACCGGGCTTCTTAGATTTGGTACTCTGGGGACATGAACACGATTGTCGCATTGAACCTGAAGAGATGGTGTATGAAGATAAAAATTTCTATGTCACACAGCCGGGTTCCTCGGTGGCCACATCATTGTCGGCAGGAGAAGCTGTGGAAAAAAAAGTTGCCATTTTACAAGTCTTGAATAAACAATTTCAGATTCAGGCGATTCCTCTTAAAACAGTGCGTCCCTTTATCTTTGAATCCATTATACTCAGTGAGTTCTCTGAGGAGTATGGTTTCGATCAAGCTGACGCTGCAGAGAGAGTGCAGAACCTTGCAAAAGAAAAGATGGAAGAGCTTATTAAACGTGCAGAGGAGCGTCGTTCTGATCACCCAAATCAACCCAAGTTGCCATTAATTCGTCTGCGAATTGTGTACAACGACGAAGCGCAGATGTTCAATGCCATTCGTTTTGGTCAGCAGTACAATGAGAGAGTGAGTTCGATGAGCTCATGTTTGTAATGAATGAAGACAATTTAAATTTTCCAGATCGCGAATCCAGCCGATGCAGTTTTATTCAAGAAGTTTGCAAATAGAACCAAGTTCGAGACTAAGGACTTTGACAAAAATGCAATGTCTGGTGTTTTCAAGAAAGAGGTTTGTTTGGGATTTGCATGTCCGTTACAGACTTCCTTAATTTACCAAAAATTAACTTTTCAGGATGTGGAAAATGAAACTAAAGTAGAGGATGTCGTTGACCGGTATTTTGATGAAGTCGACGAGGAAAAGAAACTTCAAGCAGTGAGTTCCAAGGTTTTATCTGAGATGTGCTTCAGGATGGTCGAGAAGAATGATGCCAATGCTGCAGATGCTATACTTGAGTGAGTATGCCTTCATAAATAGTTGGAGTGTGCTTTCAACAGATTATGTACTATTGAAAGATGGGAAGGGAGTCATTATAGTAAAACATTTTTAGGAGTTTTTTCAGAGTTTGGTTGCCAGTTGCCACTTCATTTCTTATGCGTGGGTTATGTTGACTGCTAACATTAAAAATGAAACTATTTTGTAGGTTATATAAGGAAATGGCAGTTGAACACTTGATGTCCAAGTTGCCAAAAGAAGAAGATGTAGAAGAAGAACTTAAGCATTTCCGTGACAACGGGCATGACAATCACGAAAAAGTATTGAAAATGCTCGACGAACGAGGTACTACTAAAAAAGTCAAAGATGACGATATAGATGCACTTTTCGGACTGACATCACCCAAAGCTCCTGCAAAGAAAACGCCAGCAAGTTCCCGTACGGCTGCGACCAACGACGCCAACGGCGACAATGATGACTCCATGTCAGCCCCACCCAATACAACGGCTAGGGGAAGAGGACGAGGAAGAGGAGCCAGAGCTAGAGGACGCGGTGCCAATGCCTCAACCTCAGGAAGACAAATGCGTCAGTTGGATATCTCTGTGATGTCTCAACGAGGACGGGGTTCTGACCAAGACACTTCTGCAAAAACGGTAAGTAAAGCGATTGAGTTGCCTAAACGCTATAACCAACCATATTAATACATTACAGAGAACTGGAAAAGCAACACTACTTGACGTCATGAACGATCGGCCACAAAGACAAAGAGCAGCTCCTAAAGTTGTCTACGACATTTCTTCGGATTCGGATTAACTTTTGTGTTCAAATTTCTTTTTATTACAATAAAGTGCCATTCCATTGTTTAAAATTAATCGTCTCGCCACGTGACATGCACCTCGTCCGTCCGAAATCTTTGTGTTACTGTTGAGTCTTCAAATTTCATGCGTGAGCCAGAACGAAACTCTTCAGCGCCGGCATGGGCAATCATAAGGCCATTGTCGATGCAGTATCTTTCATCTATGGCGAATAGCTTTCCTTTGCGTTCCTCGCACATAATCTGCATCATCTCTTGGAGACGAAGATTGCAGCCGACCCCACCTACTATGAGAACCTGAAAGAGAACCAAATTTTAAGCAAAAAAAAAACGAGTACACTGGTGGGATCCTACTTCGTTAGATCCACAGTGCGCCATAGCCCTTTCGGTTATTTCTACGAGCATGGCAAAAATTGTCTCCTGCAGAGAGTAGCAGAGGTCCTCTTTCGTATATTCCTCCTCGGGATCTTCCTTTCTTCTTTTATTCTTTCTTCGACTCGGGTCTGCTATGTCTTCAATGTTTGAAAGAAGACCTGAAAAGCTAACGTCCATGCCTTTAAGAAAAAATAAAGGTTATTACGAAACTATAGATTTCAAAAAAAAAAAAAATGTAACCTTTAACAACGTATGGCAACTTGATGAATTTCTTGCCCTTTTTAGCCAGCTGTTCAATGTTATACCCGGGACTTGGGTCGTTTGAGAGTTTTATTATGCGGGCAAACTTATCCAAACAATTGCCAACAGCAATATCAATTGTTTCGCCGAAAATTCTATACTTCTTATTGGAGTATGCAATCACTTGTGTGTTACCGCCACTCACGTACAAGACAATTGGGTTCTCGGCTTTCGTTATCAACCGTCCCATTTCTATGTGGCCAATACAGTGATTAACACCTAAAATTGGTTTTTTCCAGAGCAGTGACAATGTGCGGGCAGCAACTGCACCGACATGCAGGCAAGCGCCCATGCCTGGACCTTTTGTGTAACAAATGACATCGATGGCGGATGGTTCGATCTTTGCTTCGGCTAGAGCCGATTTAATGAGTGCGAGAATGTTTTTACGGTGATGATTAGCTGTCTCGCGAGGCTGGAAACCTGGGTGGAAAGTATCCAATTAAGGACATCATGTATTTAAAGGATAGACAACAAACCTTCACCCGGTGGGGTTATGTATGTCTTTCGAACGTTAGCAAGAACCTCCCCATCTTTTATGATTCCAACCCCAACTTTATTGGCACTGCTTTCGATCCCAAGTGAGCACACCATTATTTTTTGATACCTATTTTGTTTATTTTGTTACAAAAAATTTTAACAGAAGTTCAAATAGAATCGATTTTTGATGACAGTTTGCTTGATGCGTATCCGTCAATGGTCAGCTGATTTTAAGTTCAGGTGTGAAGTTAATGGGTGCGTTCGAAAAAAAATGGGTAGCATAACTAGGATACCTTTGTATCCGGGTAAGTTTTCGAACGACTAAGATTAGGTATCTGTCAAATCAGAAACAGCTGATAAATCGAAGTGGAAACAAACCAAACCAAATGTGTTTTAAAAATTGCAAACAACACGTACCACTTATTATTCGATTGCAAACTTCTTCACAATCGTTTACTTCGTAAACAACGTCGTTTAGATTAATTAGGAGCACCATATTTTAAATTTTATGTTTACAAAAAACAATTTTGCAACAAAGCACTATGACAGAAAGCAAAACAAAAATGAATCCAAGTCAGCTGTTCTCAAATTTCAAATTGGGTAGCTTGCTATACCATGATTTTTAAGGTACCTTTGGATCGCTTTCCCCTCAAAAGATGTTTTGCAGTCAGCTGCTTTTTAACATGGGATTACACTAACAACAAATGTCACGAAAGGTATCTAGTTCGTCTTAGGTAAAAATCCGAACGCAGCCAATGGCTGCGTTCGAGAATGGTATCCGGATAGCTTGTTGTTGTTGTTTACGTGTTAAGCATTTAGCAAAGATGCAAACCATTTCTGTCAAATAGAGAAACCAAAGCTATCTGTGAATTTTCGGTATACCTCAGATACCTTAGCGAACAGCTGATACAAACATATAGAAAATTTATTTTTATTTCTTTTCATGTTGATTTTTTGTTTTGGTGTGCATTTATTTTAGCATAAGAGTCTTTAAAAACGTATGGGAAATCGAAAAAACTAAGTTATAATCGTCTAGCAATGATATTTTGAATGTTTTTCTGTTTTCAAAAGTCGAATTTTAATATTTCACAGCTGTTGTCTGCAGCTATCTGGAAAAAGATATCTGGATCGTTCAAAAAGGTATCCAAGATACGGCTATCCGAGATAGGCTATCCGATAGGTTCTCGAACGCGCCCATTGGCTGCGTTCGGATTTTTACCTAAGACGAACTAGATTCCTTTCGTGACATTTGTTGTTAGTGTAATCCCATGTTAAAAAGCAGCTGATTGCAAAACATCTTTTGAGGGGAAAGCGATCCAAAGGTACCTTAAAAATCATGGTATAGCAAGCTACCCAATTTGAAATTTGAGAACAGCTGACTTGGATTCATTTTTGTTTTGCTTTCTGTCATAGTGCTTTGTTGCAAAATTGTTTTTTGTAAACATAAAATTTAAAATATGGTGCTCCTAATTAATCTAAACGACGTTGTTTACGAAGTAAACGATTGTGAAGAAGTTTGCAATCGAATAATAAGTGGTACGTGTTGTTTGCAATTTTTAAAACACATTTGGTTTGGTTTGTTTCCACTTCGATTTATCAGCTGTTTCTGATTTGACAGATACCTAATCTTAGTCGTTCGAAAACTTACCCGGATACAAAGGTATCCTAGTTAGGCCGGCCACTGACGACACAATAAAACTGCGCAAACTGGAGTTTGCGCAGTTATATTGTGTTGTGAATGGGGTTGTTTGTGCTGTTTGTGCAGTTAACTGTGTAAAAATCAAAACTATTTTGATTTTTGCTCAAGTCTGCAAACTTGTGCAGTTATTTTGTGCGGTGAATGGCAAAAACTGTACAAACTGCTCAGTTGTAGTGTTTTTACACAGAGTGTACATTGATATTTTGCGGAGTTTTTATAAATTATGTCTGAAGAACAAAGCTTTTGGAGTGAGTTTCTCGATGTTTATATGGAAAATCCGGCGCTATGAAAAATAAGTAGTCCGGATTATAGCAACCGCATAAAGAAAAACCAGGCGTACGAACGTCTCGTGGAAAAATTGAAAGAAAAGTTAATTAAAAGATTCAGCCAACTTTTTCCATTCGGTTTCACTTTCAGGTAGCTGCAAAACAATAACATACATAAAAACTTATCTAAGGTAGTGTTTCTTTTTCATACCTTGATGTGCTCCTTCTAAACATTAATTATGGCTTCACATGTTTCCATTACTATGTGTCCAATTCTTTGCTGAGAAATAGCTGTCAAGAATTTTAAATCCTCGTAGCTGTTTCCGCTGGCCAAAAAGCGTAATGTTAATGATAAGCGATGATAAGCGGGTATTGCTTCCCTCATCATAGTGTTTTTTTTCGATTAAAGGTGATACTTTAGAAGACAAAAGTTCCTCAAAAACATCCTTCTCCATGCGCACATTGTTTTTGAAGTCAACTTCAGAAGTAAATTCTAAAGCCTTGCGCAAACCAATGCGGTGAGCGCGTGCGATGCGATTGCGATAAGTCAAATCCCTATGTATTAAGTCAAACGTCCATAAGATTACATAGGGATTTGACTTAACGCAATCGCATCGCACGACTCACCGCGTTGGTTTGTGCAATGCTTAACTCTTTTAACAATGTTGTCTGTCCTAATTTTTGTCTCTTTAAAAAGATTCTTTTACACCACAGACGTTTTCTGTTTTAGATCATTTTTTCTTTTTTTTTCTTCAACGCAATAGCAAGTAATATATAGAGAGCGTGTTTTTTACACATGTTTACAGAGAGGAAACTTTTTTAGACTAAGAACTGTGCAGTTCACTTGTATCGTGTGTGGCGAAATTTGAATTGCGTAAAATGTCAGTTTGCGCAGTTATATTGTGTCGTCAGTGGCCGGCCTTATGCTACCCATTTTTTTTCGAACGCATCCATTACCTCGTTTCCACTTCGAATCGGGTAATCGAATCGGATTATGATTCAGATTTCGATGCAGTTGCCTCTGTTCTGTATCTTTGGCGATAAGTCCCCTGTTGGGGATTGAAAGAAACACACTTGATTACCAAAAACGATTTATAACTTTATTGTTCAATAACCAAAATGAAAGTGAGTAAGATTTTATCGGGAAGTCCGCCATGACAGAAGAAAAATAGGAAAAAGAGATAGATAGACATGAGACGTAAACAGTGTCGCTAAAAAGTCAAATTACTGGGACGTCGGGATGCAGGGGTGGCATGTGCGTCTTATGATCGTAAACATCCTGCCCGGTCGAATCGTCCTGTTCGAATTCTGCTGCATCCAAGAGAACACACAGTTTCTGCACTGCCCGGTTGCACAGGCCAGAAGACGTCTTTAGGGTAACGTTTCGGACCAATCCATCGCTGCCCGGATGCACTTCAACTACGCGACCTAATCGCCAATGTGTCGGAGGTAGATTTTCTTGTCGAACAATTACCACATCACCAATTCGAATGTTGGGCATACGCTTTCGCCACCTACTTCTCCTCTGTAAGGTATTCAGGTACTCGTCGCTCCATCTTTGCCAAAAATGTTGATGAATCTGACGCAACCATTGCCACTGCTGAAGACGATTCGATGAAATGCCAATAAGGTTTGGTTCAGGCACCGCAATTATCGGGGCTCCGATGAGGAAATCACCTGGTGTTAAAGCAAACCTTTCGCTTGGATCATCATAGAGAGGAGTGAGTGGACGAGAGTTGAGACACGCCTCGATACGTATAGCCAATGTCTGAAGTTGTTGTACACAAAGTACTTGGGTACCCACCAAGCGTACGAGATGGTGCTTGGCAGACTTAACCGCCGCCTCCCACAGTCCACCTTGATGAGGAGCACTGGGGGTGATGAAACTCCATTTCGTTCCATTGGACGCCAAAGATTGTTGGTTGGTTTCGCTCTGCCACGCAGATAAGTCTTCTTGAAGTACCCGGTTGGCACCTACAAACGCAGTACCATTGTCGCTGAATAAATTTAGGCACGGTCCTCGTCTACACACAAACCTTGTAAAGGCGTCCAAGAAAGCTCGCGCTGAAAGATCATCCACCACTTCAATGTGCACAGCCTTTGTACTCATACAAACAAATATGGCAAGGTAGGTTTTCACTGTTGAGCGGGAACGTTTTGGGCCAAGCCTCAGCACAAATGGACCGCAATAGTCCACCCCTGATGCCAAAAATGGTCGGGTTGCCGTCACTCTTGTTTTAGGTAGTGATGCCATCTGTTGCACGAGAGTAGCCCGACGATGTCGTCTGCAAATGACACACCGGTGGATGAAGCTCCGAACGGTCTGTCGTCCATTTAAAATCCAGAAGCGCTGTCGTAAAGTTTGCAACATGAGCGCAGTACCACCGTGCAAAGTTTTATGATGTGTATCTTGTACCAGTAGAGTCACGAAGGCACCATTCCTTGGAAGAATGGCTGGGAAGCGTTGATCATGCGAAATGGGAGCATGACGAAGACGTCCACCTACCCTCAGGATACCCTTTTGATCCAAGAAAGGGTCCAGAGGCAGCAAGCGATTCGAAGTAGTCAAATTGGATCCACGTCGAAGGTCTCTTACTTCTTCTCCAAACGAGAGATCTTGCTCTAACAAAATAAGGGCTGATAAGGCCGCATCCAATTCTTGTGGTTCAACAATAGTTCGCCAACGATTGCCCTTTTTGGGATAGCCTCGCAATATGTATGCCACTGTATGCAAAAGACGCTGCAGAGAGCTGAATCGTTCAGTGAGGGGAATTACCTGGCCATCACGAAGTCTGGTTGTAAGTGTGAACTTAAGTGCTGCTGTCGTCGTCACCACCGATGTCTTCACTTCCTCTTGCACGTTAGCTAGCTCATCCAAGTCGAGTCGAGTGTCTTGTCCCAGAGGAAGTGCACCACTAGAAAGCCATTGAGGACCTGTCCACCACAGGTGATGCTGTATGAGCTCGTCGCCACCGATGCCACGGCTTGCAGGATTGTGACCTGACCGAACATGGAACCACCTATTAGTTGCCGTGAGGTCCTGGATTTGCCTCACTCGATTAGCGACATATGGCTTTAAGCCTGCTGGATGTTTGCGCAACCAACACAGCACGATTTTTGAGTCTGACCATAAATAGTATTGATTGTTCAACAAACCCATTGCTTCACGTACGTTGTTAAAGAGAACGGCCAAAAGCTGCGCTGCACAGAGCTCAAGACGGGGAATGGTAGCGCCGCGAATAGGAGCCACCTTGGTTCGGGCTGTAACCAGGGAGACGTTAGAGGTTCCATCGATGTCTTCTGTTCTGGTATAAATGACGGCCGCGTACGCACGCAAGCTCGCATCACAAAATCCATGTAGTGTAGTTCTTTTTTCTCGGTGCATACCCAACCACCTGGGTACTCGAATTTGATTCAATGCCGCAAGGCCACTGCGAAACTTCGTCCACATTTCAGTCAGGTTCTGAGGTAGAGGGGCATCCCAAGTGAGTGCAGCTGCCCAGAGGGTCTGAATGAAGATCTTGCCAGTTATGACCACAGGTGCCAAGAGACCAGTTGGGTCATAAAGTTGTGCTACCTCGCTCAACACCTTGCGCTTCGTGAGAGAATTACTAATTGGTTGGAGCTTAACCTTGAATAAAAGCTCATCAGACGTGGGATCCCAAACTAAACCAAGCACCGTGGCAATAGGTGATTCTATATTTAGCTCTGAAGAGGAAGAAGAGTTAGCATTTACTTTATGAATTACCTCGGCACAGTTTGAATTCCATTTCCGCAAAGGAAAGCAACCCATTGAAAGGATAGTTGTAACATCTTCAGCCAGTTGTATTGCTTCCGAAACGCTGTCACAGCTCACCAAAAAGTCGTCCACGTAAAAGGAAGACAAGATAATATCTCGGGCTTTGCGTCCTTTGTTTATGTCTGCCAAACAGTCATGGTTATCACGAGCGCACTGCTGAAGTGTTCGCACAGCATTGAATGGACTCGAAGCCATCCCATAAGTCACCAAAGCCTGGAACTGGCGGAATGCATTGGTGTAGGAATTACCTAGCTCCGTAGCACCATTGTGGAAGGGGATATGCACCACGTATCGACCCTCATTGTTTCGAAAATGTGTTGCACAGAAGATTTGTTCACACTCATCCTGTTCACTACTCAGCTGTTGCACCTCTTCCAGATTCCAAAAATTACGAACCAAATCCTCTAAGTGAAGATCATCCTCAACCAAATGAGCGCAAAATGTAGACGGTGGTTGCACTGAACTTGAAGTTGTTGTTGCTGGGCCATATACAACCCATCCCAAGCGAGTGCGCTGAGCACAAGGTTCATTTGAAGCTCCTTTAATAGTATCGCCTTCTACAATTTGACCCCATACATCTGCACCAACCAAAATGTTTATTTTTGCAGATTTCGTAAACTGAGGATCAGCGAGCTGAAAACCATTGAGATGCTTCCAGTCTTCCCCATGGAGATGCACCGCAGGGGTTTCCGAAGTGATCGAAGGAAGAACCAGCGCCTTGATTTCCAATGAAAAGTCAGAAGTTGTTGACTTGAGTGTGAATGTAACCATACCATTTGTACGCGCATGAGACATTCCACCAATGCCTTCTACAGCAACATTATACTTCGATCTACGGAGTTGTAACTGATTAGTTAAACGTTCGGTTATAAAGCTTACCTGTGACCCAGGGTCACAAAGAATTCGAGACAGGCGCTGCTCCCAAGTTCCAACTGCAAAGGCAAGCGCTGTTGCTAGCAGGACGGTATGCGATTCTAGTCAGGCTGATTGTGTCGTCGTTGTGGTCGCGGTGACCTGCGCTTGTTGATGAGGCAATGACGACTCCCTTCCTGGCCAATCGGACTCTCGACAGAACATGGTATGATGTTTTCTACCATATTGTCGACATCCACTTGAAGAGCACCGCAGCGAGGTATGTCCACTCCTCAGACAGTTAAAGCATAACCCAAACTCTTTCAATTCTGAGAAACGTTGTCCAGGAGCTTTGCTTAATAACTTCTGACAGCGGCTTATTCGATGCGGTCCGTGGCAGTACGGGCAGCTACCTTCGTTCGTTGTCACTATGTGCGATTTCATGGGCAACTGGGCGCGGACATTACGATTGCTGGCAGCTTGGCTCCGTTGAGGTGGTCGTACAAACTCTGTAGCGAGGCTCTGTGCTCGTTTTTCGACGAATTCGAGGAACTTGCTTAATGTTGGAATCTCCGATGATGAACCCACCATGCACCACTCCCGCTGCGTCACGAGGGGGAGCTTAGGAACTATAATTGGCACTACCAGAGCATCCCATTGGTCGACGGGGAGTTTCATAACGCGGAGGGCTCGCAAAGATTCCTGCACAGTATCGACAATTTTTAATAGTGCTTCTGACGTCTCTTCTTGGGCAATCTTTACATTAAGGAGGCGTGACACATGTGTTTCAGCCAAAAGCCTTGGGTTATCGAACCGCGTTTTCAAGGCCTGCCACACTTCCTGATACCCACCAGTGTACATCCCTCCAATTAAGGGAACCTTCTCTGAATCAATGGATTGCCTCAGTTTCCCGAGTTTATATGCTTCTGGGAGCTCTGATTGGTGCACCAAGTTTTCAAAAGTGTCTCTGAACGCCAGCCAATTATGCAGGGCACCGTCAAAGGATGGGATTTTGACTGGATCTAATCTCAGGTCCAGGTGTTGCGTGTTGGGTTTTCCAATTTTTATTGAGCTAGCATTTGCGCTGTTACTTGAGTCCTGCTCAGTCACTCGAGACGTTTGAAGTTGCATCAACTTGCGGTTCAGTATGGTACAAGTGGCCTTGTACAAAGTCTCCACCTGGTCCCAAAGCGTGTCATGTTCATCTAGCTCCAGAACCATCGCTGCGCCCACAAGCGTTTCGTGATGCTGGACAAATCTGTCATAATGCGCTGTTATAGCCCTCACCTCTTGCTCCAGTTGCGCGACATCCGTAAAAGAAAGATCTGCTCCAGCCACGCGATCATGTGCACGACGAATTGCGTTTGCAGCCGTTGTGCGTAAATTAATGGATTGAGACATGTGTATTTTTATTGAAACTATGCAAATAACTAAAGTAATCAAGTGATATGATTCTAATGAACTCTATTCCTCACAGGAGGCACCAAAAATGTTGGGGATTGAAAGAAACACACTTGATTACCAAAAACGATTTATAACTTTATTGTTCAATAACCAAAATGAAAGTGAGTAAGATTTTATCGGGAAGTCCGCCATGACAGAAGAAAAATAGGAAAAAGAGATAGATAGACATGAGACGTAAACAGTGTCGCTAAAAAGTCAAATTACTGGGACGTCGGGATGCAGGGGTGGCATGTGCGTCTTATGATCGTAAACATCCCCTATTATACGATGTCTCACGAGACATGTCTCATTTTTGACGTTCCTTTTAAATTTCCATCCCGTGAGACAATCACTATTACATGTTCAATTTTGAAGGCTCACGTCTCAAATTTGACAATTCTTCATTTCTCTTTCAATCCTTTTCTTGTTGTCACTTTATAAATTTCAAAGTTTTATTTTTCTCAATAAAGTAAGTTGCTTGATAAAATTACAAAAATAACAAATTGGTTTTACAACTTTTGATTTGAAAAATAAAAACAAGACCACAACGAAAATGAAAAAACATTCAGTTGACGCTCATTTGACCAACACAAAAAATACATTAAAGCAACATAGCAAAAACAAATATGGGAAAATAGAAACGTCAATATGAGACTGCTAAAAATCGGCACGGTACTCATCGGGAATTTTTTTGTGCATCTCATTTCCTCACATCTCCTTTCTTTTTCGCACTCATGTGAGACTGGGCTCGTGAGACATCATGTAATAGGGGACTAAGTTATCGCATCGTTAAAAAATGAAACGATTCATGCGATAACTTTCAGTTTCGGTTTCAGTTTGACTGGAATTTCCAATGGAAGGCGATAAGTCTATCTCTCAATCTTGTTTATGAAATTTGTTGTGTAAATTAAAGTGAGCAGTCTGGCCTCTAGCAAAAGGTTGGGCGAGTTCCTAAACGCAAGTCTTGCACAAATTATGTGAAACTTAAATGCCGACAAGAACATCTCTTCAAAGCAGAATGTCCCAAAACGTAGTATATTGCTTTTTTTCCGCAGTTGTAAGTGAATTTGTGCAGCTATCAAAAAACACTTGCATACTTTTAATTGCATTGCAAATTTTATTTGGGATTATTTTTGCTTAGCATTAGACTTGCTTGGCAAATCTTGCGTTTAGGAATTCGCTCGTTTATTTTGCTGCATGAGGTCTACCAACAGTTCTTTTTGCGCTTTTGATATTCGCGTACATCTCTAAAAATTTAAATTTTAATATAAGTCCCTAACATTTCAATATTTTTATATTCATGCCTATTATGGAATTCGCAGGATTTTACTCCCGGGGAGTTGACAGGATTCGCGGTAGATTCGTATTCTCCTTATTTGGTATTAGTGAATTCGACGAATGAGCTGTATTATCAATACCAGAACTACCTTATTGCTTTTCACTGCTGCTGTCCTCTCTGGTTCTACTCTGTGCTGCTGTCATTTATGTCGACAAAACGAAAAAATTCATTTAACTTGATACGCAAACAAATTTGAAATTAAAATAAAGCAAGTTTCAGTTTTAAGTTAAAAGTGATATTTATAGTGGATTCAATTGCATATTATTTTGATGTAAGAGAAAACTCATCATGATATACTCGAATAGAATTACGCTACCAAAATTAGACTATTTTGAATGTTTCGGTTGAGAGCCTACATTCAAATAAAATACTCATTATTGCATACAAATCATAATTTTTTTTATATACTTTTTTCCATTTGGAAATCTGCATAAATGGTGGACCAATGCTATTAAGTGATGTTTGCAGCCTTTCCCAAAATTGTTGCTGCTCCGAATACTCTTTTGTTAAGTTTTTTGCAACATCGGGCTCAGTTTTCATCAGCTCAACTATTTTACGAAATTGTTCCCCATTTGTGGTCCGCTTTCTCAAAAAGAAATAAAATAAATATTTGAACATTCCTTATCATAAATTTTAACTAACATATTTGCACTTTCCATGTTTTGTTTGTTGTTTTCTAGTAAGTTTTTGTCTTTACGAATTTCGATTCGCTACAAAAATGTCGCGAATGTGAAATGGAAAAGATTATATGGAGTGCGAATGGTTTGCGAATTCACTAATACCAAATAAGTTGAACAGAAAAGTCGGTAGTGCAGGTTATGTTACCGACATTCATTCAACTCCTTTCGTCGAATTCCATAATAGCAAAATTTTCGCGAATGGTTGAAACTCACGCTAAATAGCATTCGCCGGATTCCATAATAGGGGTGATTAATTTTACCTTTTTGTGCTCAGCCATAATCATCCTCTTGTCTTATCACCTGCTACGAACCCAGTGATAAAATTTGACGTATAAAATGAAAAGGATATCGACTTTTGACTATACAGAAACCCGTTTTTACCGCCTTTCCAGTATTTTCATTCCAGTTCGTTTCGCGTGATAAAGTTATCGCCTGTCATCGCTTACAGAACCCCGATGATGCGATAAAACCAATTTCGTTTCAAATCTCACCGTTTCTCGACGAATTTTATCGATGCGATAGTTACAGAACAGGGGCACTGGTATCTACTTACCCACTGAATCGAGTAATCTAGGTATAAAACACACTCTTTTGAATCGATCCAGCTACAAGAGCTGTATCGGATCGGGTAATCCTACTTCAATTCGATGTAGGTATACACCACCTGGCACTCATTCGAATTGAAGTGTGATTCAATTCTAAGTGGAAACGAGGTAAATGTCGATTTCCAGTGATACACAAAAGCACTTTTAAAAGTGCTTTTTTGCTCGAAATACGTTTCATGGTGGATTTAACGCTGTGTCTCCACTTGCTTTAAATTCATAGCAGAAAGCAGGAATATGACAGACACAAGAAAGCAGAGCAATTGACAAGTTTTGTGTAGTGGGCATTTTGTATAGCATACTTTTCATACCAAACATAACAACAAAGTAACAAAATGGTGGAAAAACCTATGCAGATGACAGTTCCCTCTGCTTTAATAGCTGCGATAGATACCCTGCGATAAAAGTATGCTATCTATCGCAGACTATGAAAATAAAGCTGCTATAATGATCTCCACTTGCGATATTCAGAGGCTGCTGTAATAGCTGCGATAGATTTGAAGCATGTGGAGACCACACGTCCATAAACGTTTGACTTAATGCATAGGGATTTGACTTATCGCAATCGCATCGTACGATCTCACCGCATTGGTTTGCGCAAGGCTTTATGGTTGCAGATGAACATGTTCATCTGCACCCATAATTTTTCATCTGCAGCCATAACTAAGGAAGTGCAGATGGTGCGTTCTCTCTCTATCAGACAAGTATGAATTTTACATCTTGTGTCTTTTTCCGATTTTCATCTGCACTTGCAGATGCATGTAAATTCACCGTTAAAATTCAATCGAGCAGACCCAATTGTTTCACACTCTCAACAGTCTTCCAGCACCCTATTGGCATTGCGTTTCACATTTCCAACTCTTTCCACAAAATCACCCTGTACTGAAGCTATTTCATTTACTAGACTGTTCCTATCATCATCAGCAACTTTATTCCTCCTGTCAAAATCAAAAGTCAAACGATCTATGGTAAATTTCTTGATTTTTTTAGGGGAGAAGTCATAGGACTAATGTTTTGAAGAAGGTTATTTCTATTGTTTTTTTCGCGATGAAAATATAGCCAATTGAGCAAAAGTAAAACGTTAATAATTATGTCATTAAAGAGTTAATAAAACAAATCAAAAACATGGGTGCAAAAGAATCAAAACCTTCTTGTATAAGTTATGAAGATGCAATCAAAAGAGGTGAGTGTGGGAATTTTTCTTTATATACGATGAATTTTTTCCAATATACGAACAAAAAAGAAAAATATGTGGTGCAGACAACAGAGGAAAATTAAAAACAACAAAAGTAGCAAAATAAAAAGTAACAAAAATGTTGCTAGGAAATAAAAAAAACAAGTAAAATTAAAAACAATGCATAATAGAATTGCTTTATAAATTCCCAATGTAAGTCCCTAAAATTCCACGACGAAGACATGCCAATTTGATAACTGCGACATTGCCCCCGAGAGAGATTAGTTTGTCGTCCAATTAGTAGTTGCTGTCGTCGCGCCCCTCTTTTCGGCTGAGCTCCCATACTCTCTGGAACTGGATCACAATTTATTGCCAGTATTTTGTTTTATTCTTTTTTACTTTTCTATGCAATTTTCATGACTGGAATATTGGACGTGTGTAAAAGTGAAAATGCAACTACTTGCAATCGCTAGTGCTGCGCCAGCTTATTAATAATCTTTAATTGCTTTTGAATTGGGCCTCTTTCTGGCGTAATTCTCTCTGATAATTATGAGCAATTTTCTGTAATCTTATCAAAGCTTTACTAAGCTGAGATTTCGAAAGGGCTATCCAAAGTAGGTGAGTTGTTGTTAAAGTAGAACAGCCTACTGATCGAGACCTGTAAACAAAGTTCATGAGGTGCTGTAGGTATTCGATGCTGTTACATTCCTAAACAGGTTGTAATTTGTTGAGTAAGTTGTTTCCCTCTTATTCGTTTAGTAGAGTAGGTACAGAATTATTTTTCGCTTGCCCGTTGATTTTCTCATTTCCGTTGGATCTCATGGCTATTCCATAAGAACGATCAAGTTGTCATAATTACTAAACAAATAATGGGAACCTGTTTTTGTTGTTGTTTCTTCAATTCAAGCGTTGGCGCTTGGCGCCCCCTTTTAACCTTACAAACCGCACCCCTCTACTTGAACACCTATTCCTATACCCAACCCACAGATCTTGGTTGTGATTGAAAAAAATTTGAAGAAAAATTATATTCAAATTTGATAAGGAGTTAGATAATTAAAACATCCACAGACACACACTCAAAAAGTTCTTTTTTTTTTTTTTGTTTCTTTTGTCTACTGCTATTTTATTGTGGACACACATCATGTGAATAGGTGGAAATTGTAATCGAAGCAAAAAATATAACATAGATTTAGGTAAATGTGGGTACCTATGTGGCTTGAGTTTTTGTAGAAATGGCAATCAGAATCACGTCCGCGTCTTGCTTGTTTATGACTTTGTGAAAAGATTGCACAGCATTTGTTTATTTTTGTCGATAGATTCGCCACTGATACGTGCATTTAATAAAAAAAAAAAAAAAAACAACAACAACAGGAGTTAAGATAGTAATCGCAGATACTCCATGCGTATGTGTGTACTCCGCAAAGTTTAAGTGTAGTACATGGCATCATATGTTTCTTGGAATTAATTGTTGTTATTAAGAATACGAGTAGCATGTTATCATCAGCTACAGCAATTCTTTTCATCGTTGAATGTCTGCTTTGTAATTACACAATATTTTGTTACGGCAAACAGGTAGCCAGTAATTAAGTGGCAAAACAACAACATGTGCTTATTTTGAGAGTGCTGCTTGTCCTATCTATAGGTCCAGCAAGATAAGGCTGGCACTCAATGGGATACCTCTCTCAAACAAAGTCGCTATGGAAAAATCAAGATTGTTTTTGTTCGATGGTATATTTTTGTGAAGTGAGTTTCAGAGAAAAATATTAATTTTCTGGCATATTTTTCTTTTTAAGTTTTCTAAACGCTTTTGAAAACCTGATAAAAACGTACCACATACATGTATAACAATTTTACGATTTCGTTAAAAAATAAAGTAAAACGAAAGTAGCTCCAATTTGTATCACAAGATACTTTTCAATTAATTTTGAAACGGCGCACTGGAGGCGGTACTAACACCACTCGAACATTTTCCCTATGTTTCATACAAGAAACAAACATTAGCTTTTGTGTTTGCACCCTGCATATCAGACCCACCCCTTACTTACAATTGGTTCCAAATAAGGTCCGGCCCCAAATATTCAATACCAAATTTTTTACGGAGTAGTTCGGGCGAAGGCAAAGGGATATTTACTTTAAAAATTCTCACAGAAAGCAGTCCCTATAGAAAAAAATTACGGTGGTTTTAATGACTGCTAATACGAGCTCTAAAAAAAATATATATGATAAATGTGCAATCATTCGTAGTAATTTAAATATCTTTGCAAAGATTATAGGAAAGTATATCCCGCTTCCCGCATAAAAAGCCTTTCATTACGAACCCGTTCTGTGTCTCGTTATGAAATAATCTCCTGTTCCAGCATTTATTTCATTTCGCTTTTGAAACGACACAAAACAATTTTCCAATTGCGAAATGTTTTTTCTTTCTGTTTTTTAATTTTTCTTTCAAACTTGAAAACTCGGCAAACCTTTTTTAGCATATTAGAAATTCAGAATGCAGCACCTCCGTTTTTCTTACGGACCTAGAAGAAGATTGCGTCTCTGAAATGTAGTTGTTAGTTGAAATGCGGGTGAGGGGAGAGAGAGCTGTCATGCATCTCAAAATTCATAAAGGCAACTGGCGATCTCCGACTCAATCAACTTTGAACCAGATTGAACAAATTGCAAGTCAAGTATTCTGGAAGCGAACATCGACTCAGGATATGTTGTTGTTCATGACAAAAACAAAACTGTTCAGCGTTATGACTGAATAGCTAAAATCAATAAAAATAGTGAGTGCCTTTTCCAGTCGAAGTAAATTAAGTATGTAAGAAATTCTTTTAAATGTTCCTGATAGCTGCGACTGATCACTGACGGCAAATCCAAACCCCAAGGGCCAGCTATCGTCTATTTTAGAAAAACCTTTAAGCTTTCAGTGGATATTTGTATGTAAGGAAGACAAAAAACTCCTTGCCAGAAGATCTGGAATGGTAGTGGTAGAAAAAAGTAGTCTAATATAGGTTCCGGAATTTTTGGTGAACTGCATTGCGTGAGTCGTCGTAGTCATTTTTCAGACGTCCTTGCCACCAATCAATGTGCCATAAAACAGCAAAGCTCCCTTAAAAGCACTAGGCTCATCTGCATATGACTTCAACCCATAGGATACAACTGTGGAAATGTTTGAACTCGCAAGGAAAACTGTAATGGAAAATTTTGAAAGTTTGAAAGGATTTTCTTTTTTGTGATCGAGAATTTAGTCCACGACCTGGGTCGGAAGATTTCAAGGCCCTTGAAAATGTCCACCTGCCGAGCTGGAGATCAGCATGATATGTTCGGAAGAAAGTATGCCCAATCTATGAAAACTTAGTGTCCTTTCCCCTTTCCTAAAAAAAGAATTGTTTAGAAGACTGTATGTCCTATAAATGGCTCTTAGCTAGTCCTAAACTTCGTATATAGGATCTTGTGCACATATGTATATGGTTTCTTTGAGTTAGGAAATAAACAGAGACATAAAGATGTCCAAATCATGTTGTTATAGCGTTTAAGCAGACCTTTAGTCGTGTCGAAATAAAAATATTTCTGCAAAGGAAACCTACTCTGCTATTAAGACCATTATTCCAAAAAAAAAAGGTTTGTTTGTCTTACTATTCAAGATACAAAAACTTCACAATAGATGACGCACGAATCATTTCAAAAAAGGAAACTATTCCATAAGAGACTAAAAGAAAAAGTTCAACCCACGATGTAAGGGGGGTAAAGTTACTTCTGCCCAAAAAAAGGCATATTTAAAAAAATTTTTTTGCGTGTTTGTTTTTGGTAGTGTTCGTTTATTGAAAATTTACATAATATAGTAAAGTAACATTTGAACAATATTCTCCTAAATTTGCATTGCAAAATATTCGAAATTGAGCCTCGAAAAAAAGTTGGTTTGCAGTGTACTGTACACCATAACTCGCAACAGAATCATCTGAAACAAAAAAATCAAAAAGCATTCGTTAAAGGAGATGTTTCTCGAGGTAATGACGGGAGAATTTTTGTTTTAGATTTTTCAATTTTTCGTAGCACTTTGGAGCCAAAAACCCGATTTTCGATAAAAAAAAATCGGCTAATCTGTTGTTAAAAAATTAGTAATTATTTAAAAAAAACGAAAAAGCTCTCGACAAGACCTGAATTATGTGAAGAAGTACTGTGAACAATTTTAAAGCGATTTTGTCCAGTAGATTTTGAGTTGTCGTGCACACCGCAAACCAACTTTTTCTTCGAGTATGCCTTTTTTCTTAAAAGTATGCTTTTATGTGAGCAGCACCTGGAGTGCTGATGAAGTGCAGTCGAGTCATATTGTTCTTTGAAATTTGCCCAACGATAGCAACAAGGCAACAACATAGTTTAGTGAGAGCTTGGTCCACCAAACAACTGACGCATAGAAGATGATTGGTCTTGTCGTAGCCGAATACATTCAAAGGACCCTTTTTTGTGACAAATCCCATGTCTTGCCAAAAGACTGTCCTTTACATTTCCAGAACTGTTTTATCAATTTTGACTTGACATGTTTAGTCCAAAGAAGCTTCTAATCTAGGTTTACTCCAAGATGTTTGACTTTGTGTGGAAAGGGAATGTTTAAACCTTTGCGTGTTCGTTGGGTCAACCAGTCAATTTATGCGTCTTGTAAAGAGAACAACCTCAGTTTTAAGAGGATTGACGGATAGGCCATTTCTTAACTTACCAGGTGTCAATCAAGTTTAGCGAAGCCTGTGCTCTGGAACATACAACTTTAATGCCGGATGCAACTGAAAGCACGGCAATACTGTCGGCATATGCTTGGGCGTGTACGTAAATCCATTAAGCATTTCAAGAAGGGAGTCTTTAAGAAATTGTTATTAGTTTTTATTTATTTAAGGCGTTTTGCCTTAGTCTCCTCGGGCTGTTCCGACCCGGTTGTCATTTGATAGTTTTAATGTAGGTTGTAGACTGACCCAAGTTCAGTATAGAAGTTAAGAGCTTCTCATTGGTTGTTCCCATGATTTCTTTGTATCTCGGTTATGGTTTGTCGGTCGACCACTCTTCCTACCAGTGGATAAGGATAGTTCTCAATTGTTCCCATGAGTTTCATTGCAGCCATCGATACTACTTATCGAGGGGACAGCCTTAACTCAGGCTCGGTGCCTCAGGAGCTTCTTGTTTTCCACCCAAAAGAAACTTTAACTATCTCAGTATTAACTTTATGGAATGGGAATAGAGGGGGCCTACAATTTTCTGCCGGTTCCGAACGGCTAAATGAGAAAACACTTTTCATGGAAATGAATCTACTATCGGAAGACTTGCCAATTCTTCTCGAAAGATGATAATGGTTTAAAAACATTTCTTTGTTTTCTGTTGGGACTCGAACCAAGAAACTCTGGGCAGACATTTTAACCATTACACCACGGGCACCAATAGATTCAGTGGCTAGGTATTCTACAATAGTGAAGCAGTTTCATTTCAATACATGTAATTAATTTAATCAATAAAGTGAAGGCACTAATATAGGCATATTTTGTAAACAAAAAAAAAAAAAAACTACTTCTTCATCGAGAAGTTAGAAACCTTTTGTCATCTTCATTTTCATAGTTTAAATATTAAAAATAAAAAAATAAATAGCTCCTGGGCCTAGCGCATTTCTCACAACCATGCCTTGTGAGGGAATGGAGGGGACCTACAATTTTATGCCGGTTCCGAACGGCTAATTAAGAAAGCGCTTTTCATGGCAATGAATTTACTATCGGAGGACTTGCCAATTCCTCGCTAAAGGCGATACCCGTGGAAAAACATTTTTGCCTCTTCTGTGATTCGAACTCGAACCTCTGGGTTGGCAGGTAGACATGCTAACCATCACGCCACGGGAACCACAGTATTGTGTATTTAAAAACACCAATGTAGAACGTTCTTAAACTAAACTAAACTGATAGTACGTTCGAATTTTTCGCTTTTCAAAATTGTTTTGTAATTTTTGATTAATTTTATTCTTTTGTTTTGCAGTCACTGATTCAGAATTTCGACGTATAAGAGAGGCTTTTAAAAAATCAGCAGGACCTGGTAGCACATTTCTGAGTCAGAATGCATTCCAGCAAGATGTTCTCTGTGAAGGCATTCCTCTCAATGTTGCAGAGTTATTGTATGTCGCTTGTGGCGGCACACAAAAAGGAATATCATTCAAAGACGTGTTTTGTGGTCTTGTACTACTAACGCGTGGTACAGAAGAAGATAAAGTTCGGTATGTTTTTTTTTAAAGTTCATAAAATATTGCAAATTTTACTCATCAAAGAATACTGTAGGTTTTTATGGAATCTTTATTGCAATGATTCCGGAACATACCTACTCAAATCAGAGTACACCAAATCGATTAATCTCCACGGGAATGAGGTGATGTCGCTTTTTGGTAATTCAGATCGTGTAAACTTTGATCAGTTTCGTGAATGGATTCTCAACCATCGTAACTCAACTGTACTATCCAAATGGTTGCTATCGGACACCTGTATAAACCTCACATCTGAGTTGGAAACACCAACTTTCTATCAGAGTCTGGCAGGAGTAACACATTTAGAAGAGAAGGTTAATGAGTTGTAGAACCTCTTTTCTTCTTAGTTCTTAGTTCTGATTTCGTATACTCTTTTTTGAACAGGACATCGGTGATCTTGAAAAGGAGTTTTGGCGATTGAAAAGCACCTCCGTAACGGAACAGCTCGACTTGCAGCTGCTTGGACCTTTGATAAGTCCTCCGATACCAAAAACCGCTTTGGCTGGAATGTTCAGTGCCTTCGATGAGAACCGCGATGGTCACATCGATTTTAAGGAACTCTGTTGTGGTGTTTCTGCGGCATGCCGTGGGCCTAATGTTGAACGTTGCAAATGTAAATTCATACATTACCGGAAAGTCCTCTGAAATTAACTTATCTGTTGTAATCTATTATTTTTTAGTTTGTTTCAAAATATTCGACCTCGACCGGGATGGAATACTTAACTATGAAGAAACTATACAAATGATTGATATTTTGATGTTCGTAGCCAAGGAGAATCACAATGTCAATACTTATAAGGTCATAAACAGGAACGATGTGATAAACGATTTGTTAACATTCACAAGGAAAAATGTTTCCAACATACAACCAAAAAAGGAATTTGATGTGAGTAAATGCTTTTTAGTCATTTAGTTTAGTCGAGAGCAGTAATAAAATACATACCGCTAAAGCAAATATAACCAAGAAAAGCAATGTAATGAGCCGCCAAAAAAAAAGGGTGGGAAATGTGGTGGTAGACAACCTGAAAACAATGCCCCTTTGTTCAAATATGGTGCATTTTGATTGAAATGCCTGAAATAATCTTATTTCTAGTTACCTATTTTTCATATTTTAGGCCTCCGATATGTCAAAGGATAAGCTAAATTTGGAAAAATCCATCAGCCTAACGCAAGAGGACTTCATGATGTGGAACGTTGAAAGCAGCCTCAACCTTGTTCAGCCATTTCTCGATTTAACATTTGAAGTTTGTCACATCGTTTTTGGTTTGTCACCACAATGCAAGCACATGGAATACGATATCGGTTGGTGTAGTTAGTCATAGACTCTATGATATTTTAATTAAGATATGTTTTCCTTTTGCAGTAAAAGGATGGCTCACTCGTGAGGAGAAACGTGGTTATTGTGTTGGACAATTTTGGTATTTAATTTCTAAAGAATGGTGGGTCTCTTGGACGCAGTATACTCAAAATTTCTCAACTACTCCCTGCTACTATTGTAAAAAGTCAATAGTCAACGGTATCAACCATAGACAGGGTTTATCAGGCGTAGATGAGGCTATGGTGTGCGACGAAAGTTTTAACTCTCATTCTTCAGAATCTGTTGGTGATATCGTTACTACTACAGACTCTACTAGCTTAGGTGATCAAAAAGAATATGTCAAAATATGTATAAATGTTGTACTTACGACTTGACTTTAGGTTCGAGAAGTAGCGGCATATCTGACGGAAGGCACTCCAGCTTAAGGCCAGGTGCTATTGATAATACGAATTTAATTACTGTTAATCCGTACAAAAGTGTACGCACCTTGACTGGCGAGGGTGGTCATTTGAAGCGCGACACGCCATTGGTTCAAAATCATGATTTTGAGTTAGTTCCTAAGTCTTTATGGATAGCGCTTACACGATGGTATGGAGAGATTCTTCCACTGCCACGGCAGGTTATCCAACCGCCAAATTCTTGCGAGGTAGAACTTGAGCTTTATCCATTAAACCTACGGATATTGATGCATCAACAGATGCCGCCTAATTCACCAGCTACCCCCAGTTGGGGTGCAGTCTCTGGTATGGTTTTATGACTTTTGTTTGTTTTATTCACACTTAAAGTGCTATGTTATGAAAGGTGCCTATGGAGTTGTTGCTGGAGGTGGTGGATACGCTGCCTTATCAACTACTCCCAATGTACTCCAACCACCTAAGAAGTACTTGGCATACACGGCTGCCTTTAGTCGTTTGGCTACAATAAAACAAATCGGAGAATTTCTATGTGAACAACTTCGATGGAAATCTGAAGACATTCGTCTGTGGCATATCTCTGGAACATCAATTGATAGTAATCCAATAATGCTCGAGGAGGAAAATATGACTCTAAAAGAGTTGCTGATTAGGGACAACGACCAAATATTGTTGGAGGTTCGCAACAAAGACCTTACATGGCCGGAAGAATTAGGATCACTCTCATTGACTCATGGAAGCTCTCATCAAGATCGGCGAATGACCCGGGCATCAATTCATTCTGTGCATGCACCAGGCGCCACGGGTCTTCTCAACTTGGGCAATACTTGTTTTATGAATGCCGCTCTACAGGTTCTTTTCAACACACAACCTTTGGCGCAGTATTTCAAAAGGAACATGCATTTGTTTGAAATGAATACTTCAAACAAGTTGGGTACTAAGGGTCAATTAGCAACGCGCTACGGAGAGCTTCTTAAGGAGGTTTGTATATAATTTTTTTTTGTTAATTGAAATATTTATCATACTTCTGACTAATTAATCTTTAAATTCACAGATCTGGACCGCATCAACTCGATCAGTAGCTCCTTTAAAACTTCGTTTTTGTGTTACAAAACATGCACCCCAATTTGCTGGCGGAGGACAACATGATTCTCAAGAACTTCTCGAGTGGTTGCTGGATGCTTTGCACGAAGACTTAAATAGAGTAACGGAGAAGCCTTACAGCGAACTAAAGGACTCTGACGGACGACCCGACAAAGTGGTTGCATTTGAAGCTTGGTCCCAGCACCATTCTAGAAATCAAAGTATTGTCACCGACTTGTTCTACGGACAGTTAAAATCCAAAGTAAGCTGCCTGTGCTGTGGTCGAGAATCGGTTCGTTTTGATCCATTCAGCTTGCTTAGTTTACCACTTCCAGTTGAGAATTATCTTTACTTTGAAGTTTTGGGTAGGATTCAATATTTTTGTTTTCATTGCCAAATCTTAAAATAGTTTTTTTTTTAATTTAAGTCATTCCACTTGACGGTGCTATTCCTGTAAAATATGGACTACGGTTGAATCCCGATTCGAAGTACATAGATCTTAAAAAGAATCTATCAACACTGTGCCACCTTAAACCCTACTTCATGCTCGCTTGTGAGCTCTCAAACTCGCAGATCCGTCAAATACTATATGACGATCAGAAGATCAAGCCATCAAGTGCCACCGAATTGTACGTCTACCAGTTGCCGGAGGACTGCAATGAAACGCGCTCAAGAACCAGTTCAACTCTGGGTGTTAACATTGAGAAAGGCCTCAAAGATATTCAAAGAAGCTCAGGTAACTAGTAATGTTTTCTTTAGTTTTTTTTCGTTTCCTTTCTGTTTCTTCTTGTTAGTTGCTTCTTCTCGTTCTTTTGTTTCGTTTCTTTAAGTCGATTGAGGCTTAAATGCATCGTACTATATACTTACAGTACTATAGAGCGACTAGAATTAACTGATGTACCTTTTTTTAATCTTTCTTTGTGAATATGTGTGAACAATAAAAAAAAAAAACTAAAAAGCTCTACTTATTGGACCAGAGGTCACAACTACAGCAAACTATCAGCATCAGTCACAACAACCACAAATGCTACCCCATGTGCAACAAACTCAGCCACAAACGACAACAACATTACCACCGACATTATCCAATCATGTAAATCATGTTAGCAACAACTGCAGCCACCATCATTTCAGACAACCATCGTTGGATGAAGAGCTGCAAATCGATGATGTTGAGACCAATTCAGATGTGGTTGATAATAGTAGATCATCGAAGGTAAGGCGGTGCTTTGGAAACACCATGTGCATGCCCCAGAGTCTGTTGTGCTTCAAGGTATGGCTATATAACATTAATGTATTTAATATATAGATAACTCACGAAAAATTACCATTAAAAGATAAAGATTGAAGATTGTCCCACTTTGTTTGAAAAATAAAGTTCACAGGCAGGTATTACGATTGCATTTTAAACTATGGAGAATAACTAAAGAAATTACAGTTATTTATAAAGGCATTTAAGATAGTAAATAGACTAACACAATCTTAAGTGACAGAAAAGCCATATAAAATGTGTCATTTAGAGACGTTTTAGCCTAAAAAATAGGAGTTTATTTGTAAAAAGCTTTTATATTAATAATTTTTTTTATTGATACAAAACCATGATATTTTTTAAGTGTTTCGTTCTTGAACTTCTTGAACTTTTTTTTTCGCCAGAGTAAATTACTAGTTTGGCTGCTTTATCTTACCGCACGGGACGTCCCATAAATCATGGTCCAAATTAAAATTAGCGGAAGGCGAGGTCAGAAGGACTAGTTGCAATAATGTAGAATCCTCGTCCTCGCTGATTATAGACAGGTTTTTTTTTCGTTTGAAGAGTTGAGTGCCCGGCAGCTAATATATTTTTTAGTTTAGTAAAAACAGTCCAATCATTGAGTTCAGTGTATCGAAATGTTAAACACAAACATCAATTTTGGACGAGCTGTAGAAAAAACTGCAAAGTTCAAACAACTGGAACATGACTAGGTACTTCGTTAGTAAGGCTCATAAGGTTAAAACAACTTCTTAAGGGGTCGTCTATCTTCGCTCTAAATTTAGGGCGTATTTTTGACGGTGGATTACGAAAAAACTACACATGATTTTGAAACAAATTTTTTTTTTTATCTAATAAGTACATTGTTAAAATTAAAAAAAACAAAAACGGGTTTTCTTTCATTATCTTGGCCTTGGCGCGTCTTCGAATCGTTCTCTGCCGGCACGACATAGCATATCTTGTGGCACGATTTCTCAGCTTCAGAACGTTGAAACATGAAAACAATCATATTTTTCTACTTCTAACCCAACTACGATCAGACCCAAGCTTTTTGAAAGATTTTAAAATTTAACAAAATGGCAGCTATTTGAAAAAAAAAACTTCTATTTTCTACCTAGAAAAAGTGTAAAAAATTGAAAAAAAAATTTTGTGAAAAAGTTCGTGGGAATTCATAGTGAGATGTTGTAAGAATACGAAAAAATTTACAGATTTCCAATATCTTCGATAATTCCGTTAAAATCGTAAAACATATGAGCAGCGCTGGGTAAGGAGGTCTGTAGTATTTGAACCGCATGTTTTCCAAGAAGTTGTTTACAAGGCATGTACCTTTTAGTGTCTAGATTCGAAACTTCAAAAAAAAAATTCGATTTTTTGAAACCGCGAAGGTAGACGACCAGAATATGAAAATATTCGAAACGTCATCAGTTTTTCTCCGATCGACTTGACACAATATTATTAAGACATTATGCATTCATTTAAAAAAATAAAAATTCGCGATTTTCCACCGTTGAGCCATTTTAAAAGCAATATGATTAGTTTATGTTTTAGGTAATTGGAATCACCTTTATGTGTGGACCAAATTTTTACTTACTTTACTTATGTCACTTTCCATTGGACGAAAAGAACCGTCCAGGAGCGTCTAGAAGCATTCTCAAACCGTTCCATTGGTGCAAAAAGATCGCTTCTCATGATTCTGAAGAGTGACAGCCGCTTCTCGATTTGAAGTGAGAATCGACTCAAGAAGCACTAACACATGTTACTCAAATGTCAAAAAGTTAATTTTCCACAGGAAATATTTTTTATGCGCTATAGGTGTTTCACTCACACAAAGACAACATGTTAAATTGAGTAGAAACAATTTTAGGTGTTCCATTGGTTTTCAAAATGAGTGCTTCCCCGAGTGAAACCAATAGAGAGCGCCATTATAATCAGCTCAAAACTGGAAAGCCACCATAACTCCTGAACAAACTCCTGGAGAAAAAATTCAGAATTATTTGAGTACAATATTTGTGTTATGAGTGACAGTCTTGTCGCTTTCCATTGGTTTCACTCGGGGAAGCACTCATTTTAAAAACCAATGGAACACCCAAAATTGTTTCTATTCAGTTTAATGTAATTGCCTTTGTGTGAGTGAGATAAAAATTTTCATTTTGACATTTGAGTAACAGTAGTTAGTGCTTCTTGAGTGAATTCTCACTTCAAATCGAGAAGTGGCTGTAATTTCTCAGAATCATGAGATCTTTTTGCACTAATGGAACGGTTTGAGAATGCTCCTGGATGGTTCTTTTCGTCCAATGGAAAGCGACATATGACTCTGCCGTTCCACCCCATCAACCGAGTTTGCACAGGCCAAAAGTTTCGTTCCTGTGTTATCGTAGATGCTTAGATTTAGGAATAATTAATCTATTTATGAAGTATTAAAAAAGAAAATAACACAAAACATCCTTCGCCATGATAACTGCAAATACAAAATGGAAGCATCTATTGAAAAGATAGAGAATTGAGGACCTCCCAAACTGAAGCGTTTTTGCAGTCGTGGCAGCGACAGTTGCAGTTGTCAAAATTAAATTACACAGCGACATATGACGTGACAAAAAACACTCAGCGTTTTTATACATTTGTATTGTCGCAACGCAAAAACGCTTCGGTTTAGATAGAAGAACCTTTATTATGACCATTATTTAACGTCACAGAAGCAGCCAGTGATAATCGTAATCGTAAAATCTATTTAACACTCTAGAAAAGGAATATAAAAGCAAAATGCTACGTCTTGTTTATTTTTTAAAGTAGACGTAGTAGACACAACTTGATTTTATACCATCATAAAACTATCTAGGATTCGTACGAAGTATAAAATCGATCCACCATTAGTCAAGACATCAGTGGGTTTCTATGGACAGACACCTTGCATATGATAACCGATTTCTTATAAACTGCTTGTGGTAAAATTTCACTATTTACGTGACATGTTACGCCCACGAATGATGTCAGATGTAAGAAGAAATTTCTTTCTATGAAAATGCTTATGTTGTGAGAACTTGCGTCATTGGTGTATATGTTTTTCTACTTTGAGATTGCTTACCAAACGAAAGGAAGAAAATTATGCACATTTGAAAGATTCTTTCATATTCGAGGATATAAATAGTTTCAATTTCGACCTTCGTGTTAAAACCTAATTTTTTCACATTACAAAAACAAAATTTCTCAGAGCAATAGACTAGTATTCTATGTAGAGTTTTGTGGGACAATCAAAAGTTGGCAAAATCAAAATTTATCAATTTTTTGATTTGGTGACAATGTCAATATCAGGAATAACCAAAATTGTAAGAATAATGACGGTGTACACTCTAAATATTAAATACAGCTTTGTTACAAATGATGCCATTGGTTTTGGTTGTTTTTTTTTTTCTTTTTTTTAAATATTCATTTGGTTTTGTTTTCTAAAAAATTTTTTATGAGTTAGTTTTCCCTAATATTTACAATCTACTAGATTGGATCACAAATTTAAAAGTAATATTTCCGTAGTAATTTGGAATTGGAGTAGAAAATAAAACAAAAACATTTGTATTTACATAATTTTTATTTTTTAACTTTAACATTCAGCTTTCGAATTTGATTCATCATTAAAATATGCCTTTCTAGAGTTATTGTTCTAATTAGTATTTAAAATTGAATTAAAATAATAAACAGATTTTTTTAATTTGTTTTCCCTTAATCGAAGAGTAATGAATAATTGCTTTGTTTGGTGCTGTATTTATGTAGATTTTGCACAGTTATTGTGTGTAACTTTATTTGTACATTTATAGTTTATTATTTAGAAGTAGAAGTAACTAGTGCGTTAACGTGTTTATTACTCCCTTATTACTCACTCACATATCATTCCTAGAATAACAATTTGATACTACTAACTAACAAGTAAATTTACCTCATTAACGAATGAACACTTGAATTTATACATATTTCAGCAATCACCTGAGCTAGGCACCAGCCCAGAGAATATATTTGCCAAGAAGAAGAACTGCCAGCGTAAACGTGTATCGGCTTCGAAACTACTTAACGAAAACACATCATCGTATAATTGTAGCTCTGATGAGGCTAGCAGTTCGGGTAAATCTCCTGTGGGCATTGCCGATATCGATATTGGCCAACCTGTTAAGAGTGATTGTCCGTGCCGTGCCTCAAACAGTGATAGTTGTGATGATGAAGATAGCAATTCTTTAAATTCTGATATGAACTCAAACAAACCTGGGATATTCTCAAGAGTGCCATCGCAACACTACAAGGTTGGAAAATATTTGATGGCTGTTCATCGGAAGATCACCCGCCAGGATACATACTTTCTGTCATATCACAAAACTCGACCAAGTTTGTTTGGAGTGCCACTGCTGATTCCATGCGGTGAAAGTGGAACAAACAAGGATTTGTATTGCGCTGTGTGGGTTCAAGTTAGTCGATTGCTTAGCCCATTGCCACTCGCACCGGATCAGTCGAATCATGCCGCTGATTGGTAATTTTTTTTTAAATTGCATCTTTTTTTTGTATTATAAGAGCTCCAAATCCCTAACCTTGTCATATTTGGCCTTTCGGGATTAAGAGGTTCGTAGATTGATAGCGATATTCACAACCACAAGTCAATTTTTGTTTTGAAGAGTAAGCTGCATAACAAAGAAATCTTTCTGCGTCGAATTAAGTGGTTTGCAGTTAATTGAAGTAAAACCAATGCACTAAATACCAATTGCATAGATTACTTACCTAAGTGGGCATTACTGTTCGGGGTGTACCTGGGTCTCAACCAACATCCTTCTTCTATAACGACTTCGATTTCGATTTCGATTTCTCTAGTTTTGCACTCTAAGTCGGTTGAGGTCTTCTTCCACTTGATTGCGCCGCCACCTAAGACGAGGTCTTCCCCTTCCTCGATTTCCCTGCAATGTGCTTTGAAAACCCGCTCTACATGTCCCAGCCATCGTTGTCTCGTGATGCGTCCTCTTCTAGGTATGCCCTATCGCGGTACAGATCATACAGTTCGTAAAGCTTTTTTTCTCAATTTTTTTCAATTTCTAATCGAAACTAAAAAAGATAGTGATTGTTTGATCTGAAAAGAAAACAACGCAAATTAATTTTTTATCAGCTGATCACTGATAAGAGATTTTTTATCAGCTGATCACTTCAAAAATTCTTGGATGCCTTTGAAAGCTTTTTGGATGCAGTGCAATAAGCCCCACGGCAACAAGACCCAATCAGAAATCGATTCGAAAGAGAAATATTTTTTTTATTATCTGCAAAATCGTCCTGAATTCAAGCTAAAAATTCATTTGAATATATCAACTACTGCGTTGTCAATTTTAGTTTAAATTTGCCGACTAAATAGCTCCAAATAGAAAGGAATTGTTATTGCATTTGACTTCATACACATCTCAACTTTTTTCTTTTCGTTTAAAATATTTTCAGTGACGACAGTCTTGGTTATGATTTTCCCTTTACATTAAGAGCTGTGACTAGCGACGGTTTGACGTGTGCCCTTTGTCCCTGGACCAGTTTTTGTCGGGGATGTGAGATTCCTTGTAATGATGACTTGTTGCTGAGAGGTACATTGATTCCTTCAAGTGCTGCCACGAGTAGGTTTTTCATTATTATCAAATACAAATTTTTGTAAACATCTTTAATTTTCACAGGCAATGCCTCCACGCCAAAACTGATGATAAAGTTTTCATCGATGCCAAATCTGGAACCAAAGAAACCTGTAGATTTGAAACCCGATCAAATTAATATTGCTATAGATTGGGATCCCACTGCATTACACTTGCGCTATCAGAGTACAAGAGAGAGGGTTAGTTTCAAAACCATTAACAAATTTTCTAATACGATAATAAGCTAATAAATTGAAATTCTAGCTATGGGAGGACCACGAGTCTCTTGCCATGTGCCGTAAGGAACGAACTGAGCCAGTTGATTTAAATCATTGTCTACGGGCATTTACTTCTGAGGAAGAATTAGAACAAGGATATCACTGCAGTCATTGCAAGGGTAAGAAGCGTGCAACAAAGAAGCTACAAATATGGAAACTGCCACCAATTCTTGTAAGTTTCAAACTGTTTTTTTTTCTGTTTTGAGGGCATGAAAGGAAAGAAAAACCAATTGATTTTTATAGATCATTCATCTAAAACGCTTTAACTGTGTTAATGGCAAATGGGTCAAATCTCAGAAAGTAGTTCACTTCCCATTCGATGATTTTGATCCGACACCTTATTTGGCATCAGTACCACAAGAAACAATACTGCGACACAAAGAGTTGCTCGACATGAAGAACACTGCTCTGGAGCAGTATGCATTTGCTGATGAAGATGTTGTAGAAGAAGAATCATCGCCGCTATCGAGTCGCAAAGGCAGCAGTGAATCTAGTAATGAAGTTGATGTAGAATCCGAAAGTCAGTCAACCGAAAAGGAACCAAGTAATAAAATAAGTTCAGCTAATACAGACACAGAATATGGCAAAGATGTGATAAACGATGATGTAGTCCTAAGAAACACTAGAAGTAATTTAGATAATTCATTATCAACACCGAAAAAGCTAGCAAACGCACGCATCGAAAGGCGGCGGCGTTTGATATCATCCAGTTTAACAAAGACTCCGATCATAGACGGTGAATTTGAGGATTTCCATCATCATAAACTGAAGGAAGGTGTCGATCCATTCGATTTGAAATACAAACTGTATGCGGTTGTGGTGAGTTGTTGTTCAACTTGTTTTTGTTTGTCAATACGTAATTCACTAAAAAGTATTTTCTCTAAATGGGTTGTGAATCTGTATTTTTTTTATTACCAAAAAATAATCTTTTCTCGTCCATTTTGTAGTATGAATTTAAATGTAATTTTCATAGCTTGATTGTTTAGTGAAGTTAAATGGCTTTTTTCTACACTTTCTTGTTCTTGTCTTAACTCAAACAATATTCAAAAAAAAAATCAATTGTTTCTCCTTTAGTCACATTCCGGAATGCTTAATGGTGGACATTACGTCTCGTATGCTGCCAATCCAAACGGTTCTTGGTATTGCTACAACGACAGCTCATGCCGAGAGATCGCCAAACAACCAAACATCGATCCTAGTTCAGCGTATTTATTATTTTACGAGCGTCGTGGTTTAGACTACGAACCCTACTTACCAAATATCGAAGGAAAAACAATACCAAATGGAAATGCTCTAGATATCGATGATAATGAGAATGATTTTAAGAAAATGTGCGTTATATCATAAGATTTAATCATTACAGAACAAAAATTCATAGTCCATAAACATAAAAAAAACACACTCAATGTTCGATTCGTGAAACGTACCATATATTTCAACGATGCCATTTCAAATTTAACAAATACACATAGTATATATACGTATATATATTTAAAAAAAAACGCAATATATAACGTTAAACAATTCTTTCGTGATATACCGCAATCGCTTTAAATGTTAACATTAAACTACATATATAAATGTAAATGTACTACGATACTAATCAAAATTCAATTGTTATTATTTTTTACTATTCATAAAAGCTATCGTTTTAAATATACCACGCACGCATGTACACAACACAACACATTAAATGTAATATTTTCATTTATATGTATTATTTTGCGATGTGATGTGTTACAGCTTCGGTATGAAACAAAGTTAAAAAAAAAATAATAATAATGATGCCTGAAATACTATGAAAAAAAAAAGAAAATATAAAATTTATTTAGTTGTCTAATAAATAAATAGAGGAGAAAAGAAAAGCCTACCACTTAAATAATTTATTGCTTGTAATTATGTACTTTGATATTATTTGATTTATATTTTTAATGTATACACAGTATGTTTATTTACTTTTTATGTATGCAAATATGTGTATAGTTTTGTTTGTTATATATTTTTGCTGGGAATATCAATATTCCCATTGTATTAAACGAAATGTGAAAATTATTTTGGGATTTCTTATATTTCAAATATAAATATTATTATGATTAATTATTTTTATTATTATTATTATTATTATTGTTATCAGTTATATATTAAATAATTCAATAAAGGAGGAAGTGTAAAAGTCTTTAAAAACTTCAACTGTTTTGAGTTTGTTCTGGCCACTTGATTAATTTTAGAGTTTCATGACCAACTATTTATTACATTGCAAAGCAAAAGCTTTACAGGAAATACTTTGAGTAATGTTTTCCCTTGATGCTGCATATAAAAACCTAAGCATTAAAAATTCTTGAGATGCCTATAAAATTCATTCCCTGGGTAAGTGAAGCGATAAGAACTCATCATCGATCCATGCAATCCATGAAGATTGAAGAGTGTTGGATTGCGTATCCTTTGCTCATTACATCCGGCAGCAAGGCAGTTAGGGACACCAACTTCTAAGAAAATAGAACAAATTTGTGTTGATTACGATCACTCAGTAGTGATTACAACAATTCTGAATAAATAAGACCTTTCTGCAGCGACTACGAAAAACATATCGCAATTACGATAATTCTTTCACGATTACGACAATTTTGTTTCGATAACGATAGTTCTGGCGCAAATCTTGGCAACTTATAAACACGTTCTTTTAGTACATACAGCCCTATTATGGTTGTCAAATATCAATACGATACTTGATAAATTTGTTCTTTTATCAATGAAATTGGTTAAATGGTATTACGGATAACAACCTCAGGAACTTTTGATCAGTTGTGAATGAAATGCTTTTTTGCGATCTATTGTGAACGTCTCTGGTTGCTTGTTCGGTATTATGGTTATCAACATTTTTGATATCCATCAATTTTTCAGTCAATCGCAAATTCGTCGTTGATGAACATTTTTTTGGTTTGCTTTCCTGGAATTGTGTAATCAATACCCAAGTACGTGGTTAACTAGCAAAAGGCTAGTATTATAAACTGGGTTTTCTGTGCCGTATAGCAAAAATTCATTTCAAATTGAATTTTGAAGTTATGTGGTTAGGGTTGCAGGAAATTAAAATGGTCGCTTTGTACCTATGTAGATGTGGGGTGTGTCAACGCTTAGTATGAGCACACTGTTCACAATGGAAGAAAATTTATCAATTGAATTGCATAACACCGATTTATCAATTGATGATAGAACTTATCGTGTATCAATTGATTGATAGTTGACAACCATAATAGGGCTGTGAGTAGAGATGGTTAAAGAAATATAATCATAGTTTTTCTTTGTTAAATTTCAAAATTCAATTAAATGGTTTCATGGCTTCATTTTCATTTCATCGTTCATTTTTGTTGCTATTATTTTACTGTCCGTATCATAATGTTAAGTTTCTATTATATTATATACTGCAGATAAGGCGAGCTTCGAGTCACATCGCGACCTAGTACCTTAGACGTAATAGCTCCGTTTAGCTTTGAAAATTTCGCTTTGCGCTTTTGTTATATCTTTTAACATAAGTTAAGTTGATACTTGTCATTCGTCAAGGGACCGTTCGTCACGTTTAAATTGAGACAGAAAAAGAATGTTATTGGAAAGAATTGGCATTTTTCCCAGACATCCAACTGTTTTTAATATCACCAAAAAGTCATCCTCACTGAATTTCAAGCTGGTTTTAGAAAAAACTATTCAACCACTGATCACATTTTTACAACAACTTCAATTGTCAAAGCTTTTCAAGCTAGGAACAAAAGAGTATTTGCATTTGTTGATTTCAAATTTTTTTTTTTTTTTTTTTTTTAATAATGAACGCGCACATCAAGGGGTTATGACTACCCTTATAATGTTATTAAACACAGTGCGAGCATTTAGGAAAGTAGGAGAGGATTTGAAAGGAGACACCGATGCACGTTGCTTTTGAATCTTTGTAAATCGTAATGCAGGGGAAACACAGAGCCAGGTAAAGCATTCCACATTCGGGTGGTGCAACTAAAATAAGAATCTCTATACTTGACTGTACGCCCGAAGTTGGGCTCAAGGCAGAAGTGATGAGCATTCCTAGCGAGGCGGGTGTTGCGGCTAAATTGTTTCAAGGGAGGAATGCAGCACCTGACCAGATATGAGACTTATACTCCAGTTTTGGGCGGATGAAGGCCTTATAAATTGTAGCCAGATCAGAGGGGGTGAAGAACTTCCTGCATCGTCTCAAGAAACCTAAGCATTTAGCAGCGTTTTTGGCGACTTCAAATATGTGGTCGTTCCAACGAAGATCATCGTTTACACACATACCAAGTACTGACAGCTTTTCGGTTTCTTCGATGCAGGTACCATTCATGGATATAATGGCAATGGGGGAATGTTAAGCTTCAACGACAAGAGACAGCATTGAGTTTTCGAAGCATTGAATTCTACTCGGTTCATAAGACCCCATGCAACAATGCTGTCAAGGTCAGAATTCAATGAGCTTATCATACGCAACCGTTCCAGTTCCACATCCGAAGAGCAGGGACGTGAATTTGGAAACGAATATGAAAAGCTGAGGGTCGAGTCGTCAGCAAAACAGTTAAGTGGATTAGAAGTTTCAGACAAGAGATCATTAATGAAAATGAGGAAGAGAGTCGGAGACAAAACGGAGCCCTGGGGCACACCAGCATTTATGAAGTGGGTATCAGACTTGAAGCCGTCCAACACAACTTGTATTGAACGGTCGGAAAGGTAATTTCTAATCCAACGAAGAAGAGACTCATCGATACCAAAAGCACGCATTTTCGATAAAAGAGCCTGATGCCAAACTCTATCAAATGCTTTAGAAATATCAAGCGCAATAATCTTACTTTCTCCAAAACAATGTAAAGATTGGTTCCACTTTTCGGTGAGATAAGCCATCAAATCACCAGTGGACCGTTTGCTACGAAAGCCGTACTGACGGTCATTAAGAAGCTTTCGTTCTTCAAGATATTTCATAACTTGACGGTTTATCAACGTTTCCATGACCTTGGAAAGAAGGGACGTTAGTGCAATTGGACGGTAATTGGAAGGGGAGGAAGATTCGCCTTTTTAGGGACGGGCTGGACAAATGCAGTTTTCCATCTGCTCGGAAAAATCCCAGCAGAATAGGAAAGATGGAAAAGTTTACGCAGTGGTTTTGCCAGCGTAGAAGAACACCTCTTCAGAATAACGGCGGGGATACCATCTGGACCAGCGGATTTATGTATGTTGAGATCTTTGAGGACTCTCGCAACCAAGCGAGTTCGAAAAAATATCTGCTTCATCAAAGAATTTGCAGAATCGAGCTCAGGCGGAGCCAATATGCTATGAGGAAGTGTCGAGTTGGCAGCAAATTGAGCTGCTAGCAAATTGGCTTTGTCAATGGAACTGACATGCGGAGAGTCATTGAAGACGAGCGTTGGGACCGATGACGTGGTCGAGTTCTTAATGTTTTTGACAAAAGACCAAAAGTTTTTACTTCCTTTTGGACACAATAGTATTTTTTGCCTTACTTTTTGGTCATGTAAAAACTTAGTCCTTTGTATTTGAGCATTACAGATATTTCTAGCCCGTTTGAACAAATTTCGGTTTTCTACAGTAGGGTTATCTTTAAATTTTCGAAAACTACTTTCTCGATCCCTAATCGCCTCTTTACAGCTTGAATCAAACCACGAATTCTCTTTGGGGATGATACTTTTTAATCTGTGAGGAACAAAATTTCTCATGCCGTTGAGAATTACGTTAGATATCATAGGTCTGTTCGTTGAACTTTCCCCAGGGTTGACCCAGGTTTTCTTGACAACCCCATGAGTTGTCAAAAAAAACTGGGTTTTCCAGTCCTCAAAAAACGCTAAACCACAAATCGCCACACATCCCTGTCATTTAAATAATAACACATGCCATTTGACAGCCCTCAAATCGCCACAGCAAAAAGCTAGGGCGAGTTTGGGGAAAACCTGTGGCAAACCTATGGCTCAAAAAACACTCAATTTGACATTCAGTGCGAATTTAGGTTTCTCAAAAAACGCTTTGTGGCGACCCCATGGCGACCCTAGGGCTTCAACGAACAAACCTCATATCAGCTGATGCATCAACGATTCCGTCGAGAAAGCACAATGACCAATTAAAATTTCGAAAGAAATTATTCAGGCCGTCCCAATTGGCTTTCTCGTATTGCCACACTGTTCTTTTGGGGACTTTATCTTTTTTTACCGTGACAGAAGACGAAAAATCTACCGATATGACACAATGGTCCGATTTGCCTAAAGGAGATGATACTATAACCCTATATTTTTCGGGATGAGAAGTTAGAAATAGGTCAAGAGTGTTGGCCGCATGGCCTTCAATATCTGGAACCCGAGTGGGCTCATCAACAAGTTGAGTTAATTCGTTAAACTCGGCGAAGATCTCAACACATTTTCCTTCGGGTGTTGTCTGGCAAGAATGTCGAAGCCAACCTGAATTGTGTACATTGAAATCGCCCGCAATTGCGATTTCAGTGTGAGGATAAAGGGAAACAATTCTTACTATGGAGTCAGATAGCGCATCAAACTCGTTAGAGGTTGAATTACTACCAAATTGGGGCTTCTGTACATAAAACAATAATGAATGATATGCTTACGGACGGTGAATTTTAACCACATGAAATTAAAGTTCGTATTAGAACAAAGGCCGTATTGTGGTAGAAGCTGGTAAGCAATATCATTTCGAACATAAACGGCGAGGCCATGGGAGGAAAAGAATAATGGCACTAAGCTATATCCAGGCAGGTTGAATTCTGAGGGATCAGAACCAACACCCACCTGTGTTTCACTTAGTGCCAACACAGCTGGCCTGCATTTTGCAGTGTGAGCGTACACAGCAAAGAAATTCGATCGCAACCCCCTAATGTTGCTAAAATCGACCCGAAATTTACCCGACATCACCATTCACAAAAACACACAAAACAAAATATCGAACGCAGACGCTATCTAAGTAAAATCAACAAGTGCAAATCTTATTGGGAAACCAAAAAAAATTACTAGCGGTGTTATGCCCAGCAAGCAATTTGATTTTGATTCCCCAACGGGATCAACACCGTTGGTCTCACTATCCGCCTAGCAAACCCACAGTCTCATTGACTGCACACACCACCCAGATGAGATAAGAAATTATCAAATCGAAGAAATGTGTGCAGTCACTGAGACTATGAGAGTGGTGTGGGGGAGGAGAAGATAAAATAAAATAATAAATATAATCAAATCAGCTTTTGACCTGATAAATCGGAATGCTGTTTTATAAGCTCTCGCAAATGGGTATTTCAACTAAATTTATACACGTAATAAAGGAAATGTATTTCCATTCACAAGGTGCTGTCTGGGATGGGTCAGATTATTCAAAATGGTTCGCAACGGATAATGGTGTCAAGCAAGGATGTCTCCTCAGTGCTCTTTTGTTCACATTATTCATTAATGATATTGTGAATTATCTTCCTGGTGGAATTCGGATTTCCGGAATGTCAATAAATGTATGCCGATGATTTGGTTTTATTGTCAGAATCACCCGATGTACTTCAACTGATGATAAACCGTCTATCAGAGTATTACTGCAAATGGGATCTTGTGATTAATACAAGCAAGTCTAAGATTATGGTATTTTCGAGATCTTCAAGGAGCCAGAACCGTTATAATTGCTGCTACAATGGTAACCTTCTGGAAATAGTTCGCGAATATATGTAGGTATTTAGGAGTGAAACTTAATACCAAGCTGGACTTTAACGAACATTTAATTGAGAAAACCAGCTCATGCCAAAGTATGTTGAATCTCTCGTGGAGAAATGTCTTCACAAATAAACGAATTCCACTCTCTGCAAAATACAAAATATTCGACGCTGTTGTGAAGTCTACACTTTACTGTGCTGCTCAAGTGTGGGGTATGGATGAGTACGAAGCGATCGAAAAATTCCACAGAAACTTCTTAAAATAGCTTTTTAACCTGCCTCTTAAAACCCCGAGCTACGCGTTATACATAGAAAAAGGACTTCCTAAACTTTTTATCAGTACATTGAAGACCCAAGCGGACTATATCGTAAAAGTTTTTGATCAACCAGGTGAACGGCTGTCCAAAAAAATGCTTCGATACGAAATAAGCAATCAATTTTGATGAAGACATATCGATGGATGGAAGAAACTTGGTTGTTTTGAAAGAGCTGCTCTATCGCATTATTGGAAAATACGAAAACTCTTTGCGTGATGGATTTAAAGCTAACAATCGCCAGTCCATTAGTAGATTCCTGTACTCCCAACTCAATATGAGCTTAAATCAAGCAAATTACTTTAATGACTCATTGAGCTACAACGAGATCTCCTTAATATTTAAAGCAAGATGTGAGCTCTTATTACTCAACGGAGCACCTTACAATGGAAGTTTCAACCAATTCTGCTCTTTATGTAATCTTAAATCCAAAGAAGACTGCTTTCATTTCATTAGTATATGTCCAGTTTTTGCATCCCAACGGTTATCATTTTATGGAAAAAGATGTCTAACAATGCATGAAACAACAAAACTTTTGAACGAAACGAACTGGAAAACTTTCGCATTATTCTTGAAAGAAATATCCAAGTATAGTATGTTGCTAGTAACAGAATTTGATTAGTTATACTTTTTTATTATTTTGTAATGGAAAGAATCTTTTATATACATTTATTCAAAATTGCTAACCGAGCTGACGGCAAGACCATAGCTTAAAATTCATTCAATTGTTAACAAATGTATCAAAACATCGAATTAATAAATGAATACTTACTTACTTACTTACTTACTTACTACTTCCATCAGCAAAAAAAATGCAAAAAAAGCAGGACTGGAGTTTTCTCGAAAACCTCGCTTTTTAACTCGTTTACCTTGTTTGATCACTCACTTTTCAATATTGAAAGAATCTATTTTATAATTTTTTTTTTTCCAAATTTTCATAGCTCTTCATTTTAGGGCAATTTTTGGTTGTTTTATGTTTTGTAAGTTTATTGCATCACCTCGCATACATTTCAAATTTACAACGCATCTTAAATTTTTTTTCGTGTACCTACGAATAAATGATTTTAAATGTTAAATCATAAAAAATCGAAGAACTTGTAGAAAAATGTGGAGGATACGAAGAATTAGTGGTGGTAACGAGAGTTTTGTCTTGATTACGATAGTTTTATCGCGATTAAAATTTGGTCACGATTACTAAAATTCCGTTGCAATTAAGATAGTTATTTTGTAACAAACTTTTTTTTCGCGATAATAACAATTTTAATGCGATAACGACAGTTTGAGAGCTCTGTCGCGATTACTACAGTTTAGTCGCTATTCAATTATGTTGTGATTACGGTAATTGGTTGCGGTTAAGATTCACTTTGATGAACTTGATGAGAAATTCATACATACAAACAAAAGCGAAACAAGTACGTTTTAATTAAGTTTATTGAAACAATAACATTACACTAACTGACAGCGAAACAATTTAGAAAATATTTCTGCAAATGGGGCAAGTCGATTTGCTGCTTGTCGTAAACCATTTGTACTAAAAACAAATTAAGTAATTACTCGACGAACCGTATTATTATTGAAAGAGGACTTACCAAACATGGACTGTGGAACTTTTTGCGACAAGTCTTACAAGATAGCTTAGGCAATTGGCAGGTATCTTGGTGTATAACAGTATAGCAGACATAGCACTCTTCGACACCTTCGAACTTTTTGTCTAAATTGTTTTTCCAAAGCGATAGTCCATCAAAAATTGATCCATTCTATCAAATCAAAATCAAGTATAAAATCAAATTGAAAAGATGTTTTTCTTTTCTCAGATTTCTTACTTGGTGTGTAAGGAATATTGTTAGTTGCATTGCAATATTTCGTGATGACGCCCGGCCACCAATTTGCTTTCCACTTTCAACTTTAACACCACCCAAGGGATAGTTTGGTGCCAATGTTATAAGGAGTTCCATCCGAGCTTCATCAATCACATATACCGCATTAACTTCACGAGACGATGTATGAACTGTTACCTAAGAAAAAATACAAAAACATGAGATTTTAGTGCTTTGCTTGTAGTGTATGTAAACATTTCAATCTACATTTCGAAAATATGGAAAAATAGTCGACAAAACGCGTTTGACGAGCGATGTGATCAGTTGGACAGACTTTGGTTTGAACGACCAATGTTGGATAATGTGGACCCTCAGACGACCGCTTGTCCAACTTGTTGAATGGTTTTTAAATATTTTTGAAAATTTTGAAATTCGGCGGAGCGCAGGAATATATGTCATAATGTTGGAAGACAAGTCTAAAACATCTGAGCGCAAACTACATGCGACCATCCATCAAACGAAGTCTGTCCAACTAGATGTAGAGTGTGAACCCCGCTATACGCAAGTACTTGTATCCAGGAGCTAGTCACAAATGAACAAAACTTAACTTGCTCACATGCCTGGAAACCGTTCAACACCTGAGTAGAGCGACAAAGTAAGACTTCAAAAATCCAACTTCTGTTGGTTCTGTTGGAAAATTTTAGGTCTGCTCCATCCGCTCACAAGGCAATGGTTGTGAGAAATGCGCTAGAACACTGGGGCCTGGCCATTCTATTTATTTATTTTGCATGAGACTTTCCTAAATTTTTACAAGATACTTTTTTATCGCGGTTGTGGGTCCCAGCTGGGGATTGCAATCCCGAGCTAGCCTTGTCCCGGTCTTAATTTTTTGGGTATATATTGTTTTTTAACTACTTGAATTTATGAAAATGTTAAGAACTTGATTTCACTTGCTCAATATCTTATTGAAATTTTTTAAACTTTCTCATACTTTTTTATTAAACAATTATTAAACAGCAACAGAGCGGGTATCCTGGAGCCTAGCACCATTCTGACAACTATAGCTTGTGAGTACCCTTCTAGGTAGGCCTTAATTTGTTGCCAATTTTGAAAGGCTAATCGAAAAAGCACTTTTTATAGCAATGCTATTCCTCGCGAAAGGCGATAACATTTTTTTTCCTTTTCTGTTGGGACTCGGACCTGGAACCACACGTGTAACAGGCAGACATGCTTACCATTACCATTACGACATGGACACAACTTTGTTTCTTTTTAATTGTCAATATTTTGCCAGTGTATTAACAAACAAAAAAAAAACTTTATGCGTTCGTTTTCACTGTTATTTTTTTTTTGCTATCGGTTTGTAAGACCTTGTTTTTTGAGAATTTCTAAACCTTTTTCAAAGCATTTTCAGTAGTTCGTTTCTGTCTTTTTCATGTCACACATGCTTTTCATTGCTAACGATTTGTTTGCCTATTCGTAAACGAATAAAACCAGTTAATAGAGTTTTTCTGTATCCTTTTTAGTACTCTAAGCCCCTGCGTGTATTGTTTTATTTTGTTTTTTATATTTATCTCGTGACGTGATGGTTGCTGCTGGTTTAAATTTTACAATTGCGAGTGGGTTTGTGTATTTCTTTTAAAATAATAAAGCGTTTTTAATTAGTTTGGGATCGACCGGATGTATAGAAGTTATTAGATATTTGTTTTAATATCGATCACAACTCAGATTCTTCTCAAAATTAAAATTGTGTCTCCACTCACCTGCATGTTGTTGTGTTTGTCTTTAGCATTTATCTTTCCCAGTGCTGATAGTTCATCGCAGCAAATAATTTCAGATACGTAATTTGTAGTCAACTTATCGACGAAAACCTTTTGACGTGAATGTGAACCGTTCCACCATTTGCGAACATTAAAAATTCTTGAGATGCCTATAAAATTCATTCCCTGGGTAAGTGAAGCGATAAGAACTCATCATCGATCCATGCAATCCATGAAGATTGAAGAGTGTTGGATTGCGTATCCTTTGCTCATTACATCCGGCAGCAAGGCAGTTAGGGACACCAACTTCTAAGAAAATAGAACAAATTTGTGTTGATTACGATCACTCAGTAGTGATTACAACAATTCTGAATAAATAAGACCTTTCTGCAGCGACTACGAAAAACATATCGCAATTACGATAATTCTTTCACGATTACGACAATTTTGTTTCGATAACGATAGTTCTGGCGCAAATCTTGGCAACTTATAAACACGTTCTTTTAGTACATACAGCCCTATTATGGTTGTCAAATATCAATACGATACTTGATAAATTTGTTCTTTTATCAATGAAATTGGTTAAATGGTATTACGGATAACAACCTCAGGAACTTTTGATCAGTTGTGAATGAAATGCTTTTTTGCGATCTATTGTGAACGTCTCTGGTTGCTTGTTCGGTATTATGGTTATCAACATTTTTGATATCCATCAATTTTTCAGTCAATCGCAAATTCGTCGTTGATGAACATTTTTTTGGTTTGCTTTCCTGGAATTGTGTAATCAATACCCAAGTACGTGGTTAACTAGCAAAAGGCTAGTATTATAAACTGGGTTTTCTGTGCCGTATAGCAAAAATTCATTTCAAATTGAATTTTGAAGTTATGTGGTTAGGGTTGCAGGAAATTAAAATGGTCGCTTTGTACCTATGTAGATGTGGGGTGTGTCAACGCTTAGTATGAGCACACTGTTCACAATGGAAGAAAATTTATCAATTGAATTGCATAACACCGATTTATCAATTGATTGATAGAACTTATCGTGTATCAATTGATTGATAGTTGACAACCATAATAGGGCTGTGAGTAGAGATGGTTAAAGAAATATAATCATAGTTTTTCTTTGTTAAATTTCAAAATTCAATTAAATGGTTTCATGGCTTCATTTTCATTTCATCGTTCATTTTTGTTGCTATTATTTTACTGTCCGTATCATAATGTTAAGTTTCTATTATATTATATACTGCAGATAAGGCGAGCTTCGAGTCACATCGCGACCTAGTACCTTAGACGTAATAGCTCCGTTTAGCTTTGAAAATTTCGCTTTGCGCTTTTGTTATATCTTTTAACATAAGTTAAGTTGATACTTGTCATTCGTCAAGGGACCGTTCGTCACGTTTAAATTGAGACAGAAAAAGAATGTTATTGGAAAGAATTGGCATTTTTCCCAGACATCCAACTGTTTTTAATATCACCAAAAAGTCATCCTCACTGAATTTCAAGCTGGTTTTAGAAAAAACTATTCAACCACTGATCACATTTTTACAACAACTTCAATTGTCAAAGCTTTTCAAGCTAGGAACAAAAGAGTATTTGCATTTGTTGATTTCAAATTTTTTTTTTTTTTTTTTTTTTTTTTAATAATGAACGCGCACATCAAGGGGTTATGACTACCCTTATAATGTTATTAAACACAGTGCGAGCATTTAGGAAAGTAGGAGAGGATTTGAAAGGAGACACCGATGCACGTTGCTTTTGAATCTTTGTAAATCGTAATGCAGGGGAAACACAGAGCCAGGTAAAGCATTCCACATTCGGGTGGTGCAACTAAAATAAGAATCTCTATACTTGACTGTACGCCCGAAGTTGGGCTCAAGGCAGAAGTGATGAGCATTCCTAGCGAGGCGGGTGTTGCGGCTAAATTGTTTCAAGGGAGGAATGCAGCACCTGACCAGATATGAGACTTATACTCCAGTTTTGGGCGGATGAAGGCCTTATAAATTGTAGCCAGATCAGAGGGGGTGAAGAACTTCCTGCATCGTCTCAAGAAACCTAAGCATTTAGCAGCGTTTTTGGCGACTTCAAATATGTGGTCGTTCCAACGAAGATCATCGTTTACACACATACCAAGTACTGACAGCTTTTCGGTTTCTTCGATGCAGGTACCATTCATGGATATAATGGCAATGGGGGAATGTTAAGCTTCAACGACAAGAGACAGCATTGAGTTTTCGAAGCATTGAATTCTACTCGGTTCATAAGACCCCATGCAACAATGCTGTCAAGGTCAGAATTCAATGAGCTTATCATACGCAACCGTTCCAGTTCCACATCCGAAGAGCAGGGACGTGAATTTGGAAACGAATATGAAAAGCTGAGGGTCGAGTCGTCAGCAAAACAGTTAAGTGGATTAGAAGTTTCAGACAAGAGATCATTAATGAAAATGAGGAAGAGAGTCGGAGACAAAACGGAGCCCTGGGGCACACCAGCATTTATGAAGTGGGTATCAGACTTGAAGCCGTCCAACACAACTTGTATTGAACGGTCGGAAAGGTAATTTCTAATCCAACGAAGAAGAGACTCATCGATACCAAAAGCACGCATTTTCGATAAAAGAGCCTGATGCCAAACTCTATCAAATGCTTTAGAAATATCAAGCGCAATAATCTTACTTTCTCCAAAACAATGTAAAGATTGGTTCCACTTTTCGGTGAGATAAGCCATCAAATCACCAGTGGACCGTTTGCTACGAAAGCCGTACTGACGGTCATTAAGAAGCTTTCGTTCTTCAAGATATTTCATAACTTGACGGTTTATCAACGTTTCCATGACCTTGGAAAGAAGGGACGTTAGTGCAATTGGACGGTAATTGGAAGGGGAGGAAGATTCGCCTTTTTAGGGACGGGCTGGACAAATGCAGTTTTCCATCTGCTCGGAAAAATCCCAGCAGAATAGGAAAGATGGAAAAGTTTACGCAGTGGTTTTGCCAGCGTAGAAGAACACCTCTTCAGAATAACGGCGGGGATACCATCTGGACCAGCGGATTTATGTATGTTGAGATCTTTGAGGACTCTCGCAACCAAGCGAGTTCGAAAAAATATCTGCTTCATCAAAGAATTTGCAGAATCGAGCTCAGGCGGAGCCAATATGCTATGAGGAAGTGTCGAGTTGGCAGCAAATTGAGCTGCTAGCAAATTGGCTTTGTCAATGGAACTGACATGCGGAGAGTCATTGAAGACGAGCGTTGGGACCGATGACGTGGTCGAGTTCTTAATGTTTTTGACAAAAGACCAAAAGTTTTTACTTCCTTTTGGACACAATAGTATTTTTTGCCTTACTTTTTGGTCATGTAAAAACTTAGTCCTTTGTATTTGAGCATTACAGATATTTCTAGCCCGTTTGAACAAATTTCGGTTTTCTACAGTAGGGTTATCTTTAAATTTTCGAAAACTACTTTCTCGATCCCTAATCGCCTCTTTACAGCTTGAATCAAACCACGAATTCTCTTTGGGGATGATACTTTTTAATCTGTGAGGAACAAAATTTCTCATGCCGTTGAGAATTACGTTAGATATCATAGGTCTGTTCGTTGAACTTTCCCCAGGGTTGACCCAGGTTTTCTTGACAACCCCATGAGTTGTCAAAAAAAACTGGGTTTTCCAGTCCTCAAAAAACGCTAAACCACAAATCGCCACACATCCCTGTCATTTAAATAATAACACATGCCATTTGACAGCCCTCAAATCGCCACAGCAAAAAGCTAGGGCGAGTTTGGGGAAAACCTGTGGCAAACCTATGGCTCAAAAAACACTCAATTTGACATTCAGTGCGAATTTAGGTTTCTCAAAAAACGCTTTGTGGCGACCCCATGGCGACCCTAGGGCTTCAACGAACAAACCTCATATCAGCTGATGCATCAACGATTCCGTCGAGAAAGCACAATGACCAATTAAAATTTCGAAAGAAATTATTCAGGCCGTCCCAATTGGCTTTCTCGTATTGCCACACTGTTCTTTTGGGGACTTTATCTTTTTTTACCGTGACAGAAGACGAAAAATCTACCGATATGACACAATGGTCCGATTTGCCTAAAGGAGATGATACTATAACCCTATATTTTTCGGGATGAGAAGTTAGAAATAGGTCAAGAGTGTTGGCCGCATGGCCTTCAATATCTGGAACCCGAGTGGGCTCATCAACAAGTTGAGTTAATTCGTTAAACTCGGCGAAGATCTCAACACATTTTCCTTCGGGTGTTGTCTGGCAAGAATGTCGAAGCCAACCTGAATTGTGTACATTGAAATCGCCCGCAATTGCGATTTCAGTGTGAGGATAAAGGGAAACAATTCTTACTATGGAGTCAGATAGCGCATCAAACTCGTTAGAGGTTGAATTACTACCAAATTGGGGCTTCTGTACATAAAACAATAATGAATGATATGCTTACGGACGGTGAATTTTAACCACATGAAATTAAAGTTCGTATTAGAACAAAGGCCGTATTGTGGTAGAAGCTGGTAAGCAATATCATTTCGAACATAAACGGCGAGGCCATGGGAGGAAAAGAATAATGGCACTAAGCTATATCCAGGCAGGTTGAATTCTGAGGGATCAGAACCAACACCCACCTGTGTTTCACTTAGTGCCAACACAGCTGGCCTGCATTTTGCAGTGTGAGCGTACACAGCAAAGAAATTCGATCGCAACCCCCTAATGTTGCTAAAATCGACCCGAAATTTACCCGACATCACCATTCACAAAAACACACAAAACAAAATATCGAACGCAGACGCTATCTAAGTAAAATCAACAAGTGCAAATCTTATTGGGAAACCAAAAAAAATTACTAGCGGTGTTATGCCCAGCAAGCAATTTGATTTTGATTCCCCAACGGGATCAACACCGTTGGTCTCACTATCCGCCTAGCAAACCCACAGTCTCATTGACTGCACACACCACCCAGATGAGATAAGAAATTATCAAATCGAAGAAATGTGTGCAGTCACTGAGACTATGAGAGTGGTGTGGGGGAGGAGAAGATAAAATAAAATAATAAATATAATCAAATCAGCTTTTGACCTGATAAATCGGAATGCTGTTTTATAAGCTCTCGCAAATGGGTATTTCAACTAAATTTATACACGTAATAAAGGAAATGTATTTCCATTCACAAGGTGCTGTCTGGGATGGGTCAGATTATTCAAAATGGTTCGCAACGGATAATGGTGTCAAGCAAGGATGTCTCCTCAGTGCTCTTTTGTTCACATTATTCATTAATGATATTGTGAATTATCTTCCTGGTGGAATTCGGATTTCCGGAATGTCAATAAATGTATGCCGATGATTTGGTTTTATTGTCAGAATCACCCGATGTACTTCAACTGATGATAAACCGTCTATCAGAGTATTACTGCAAATGGGATCTTGTGATTAATACAAGCAAGTCTAAGATTATGGTATTTTCGAGATCTTCAAGGAGCCAGAACCGTTATAATTGCTGCTACAATGGTAACCTTCTGGAAATAGTTCGCGAATATATGTAGGTATTTAGGAGTGAAACTTAATACCAAGCTGGACTTTAACGAACATTTAATTGAGAAAACCAGCTCATGCCAAAGTATGTTGAATCTCTCGTGGAGAAATGTCTTCACAAATAAACGAATTCCACTCTCTGCAAAATACAAAATATTCGACGCTGTTGTGAAGTCTACACTTTACTGTGCTGCTCAAGTGTGGGGTATGGATGAGTACGAAGCGATCGAAAAATTCCACAGAAACTTCTTAAAATAGCTTTTTAACCTGCCTCTTAAAACCCCGAGCTACGCGTTATACATAGAAAAAGGACTTCCTAAACTTTTTATCAGTACATTGAAGACCCAAGCGGACTATATCGTAAAAGTTTTTGATCAACCAGGTGAACGGCTGTCCAAAAAAATGCTTCGATACGAAATAAGCAATCAATTTTGATGAAGACATATCGATGGATGGAAGAAACTTGGTTGTTTTGAAAGAGCTGCTCTATCGCATTATTGGAAAATACGAAAACTCTTTGCGTGATGGATTTAAAGCTAACAATCGCCAGTCCATTAGTAGATTCCTGTACTCCCAACTCAATATGAGCTTAAATCAAGCAAATTACTTTAATGACTCATTGAGCTACAACGAGATCTCCTTAATATTTAAAGCAAGATGTGAGCTCTTATTACTCAACGGAGCACCTTACAATGGAAGTTTCAACCAATTCTGCTCTTTATGTAATCTTAAATCCAAAGAAGACTGCTTTCATTTCATTAGTATATGTCCAGTTTTTGCATCCCAACGGTTATCATTTTATGGAAAAAGATGTCTAACAATGCATGAAACAACAAAACTTTTGAACGAAACGAACTGGAAAACTTTCGCATTATTCTTGAAAGAAATATCCAAGTATAGTATGTTGCTAGTAACAGAATTTGATTAGTTATACTTTTTTATTATTTTGTAATGGAAAGAATCTTTTATATACATTTATTCAAAATTGCTAACCGAGCTGACGGCAAGACCATAGCTTAAAATTCATTCAATTGTTAACAAATGTATCAAAACATCGAATTAATAAATGAATACTTACTTACTTACTTACTTACTTACTACTTCCATCAGCAAAAAAAATGCAAAAAAAGCAGGACTGGAGTTTTCTCGAAAACCTCGCTTTTTAACTCGTTTACCTTGTTTGATCACTCACTTTTCAATATTGAAAGAATCTATTTTATAATTTTTTTTTTTCCAAATTTTCATAGCTCTTCATTTTAGGGCAATTTTTGGTTGTTTTATGTTTTGTAAGTTTATTGCATCACCTCGCATACATTTCAAATTTACAACGCATCTTAAATTTTTTTTCGTGTACCTACGAATAAATGATTTTAAATGTTAAATCATAAAAAATCGAAGAACTTGTAGAAAAATGTGGAGGATACGAAGAATTAGTGGTGGTAACGAGAGTTTTGTCTTGATTACGATAGTTTTATCGCGATTAAAATTTGGTCACGATTACTAAAATTCCGTTGCAATTAAGATAGTTATTTTGTAACAAACTTTTTTTTCGCGATAATAACAATTTTAATGCGATAACGACAGTTTGAGAGCTCTGTCGCGATTACTACAGTTTAGTCGCTATTCAATTATGTTGTGATTACGGTAATTGGTTGCGGTTAAGATTCACTTTGATGAACTTGATGAGAAATTCATACATACAAACAAAAGCGAAACAAGTACGTTTTAATTAAGTTTATTGAAACAATAACATTACACTAACTGACAGCGAAACAATTTAGAAAATATTTCTGCAAATGGGGCAAGTCGATTTGCTGCTTGTCGTAAACCATTTGTACTAAAAACAAATTAAGTAATTACTCGACGAACCGTATTATTATTGAAAGAGGACTTACCAAACATGGACTGTGGAACTTTTTGCGACAAGTCTTACAAGATAGCTTAGGCAATTGGCAGGTATCTTGGTGTATAACAGTATAGCAGACATAGCACTCTTCGACACCTTCGAACTTTTTGTCTAAATTGTTTTTCCAAAGCGATAGTCCATCAAAAATTGATCCATTCTATCAAATCAAAATCAAGTATAAAATCAAATTGAAAAGATGTTTTTCTTTTCTCAGATTTCTTACTTGGTGTGTAAGGAATATTGTTAGTTGCATTGCAATATTTCGTGATGACGCCCGGCCACCAATTTGCTTTCCACTTTCAACTTTAACACCACCCAAGGGATAGTTTGGTGCCAATGTTATAAGGAGTTCCATCCGAGCTTCATCAATCACATATACCGCATTAACTTCACGAGACGATGTATGAACTGTTACCTAAGAAAAAATACAAAAACATGAGATTTTAGTGCTTTGCTTGTAGTGTATGTAAACATTTCAATCTACATTTCGAAAATATGGAAAAATAGTCGACAAAACGCGTTTGACGAGCGATGTGATCAGTTGGACAGACTTTGGTTTGAACGACCAATGTTGGATAATGTGGACCCTCAGACGACCGCTTGTCCAACTTGTTGAATGGTTTTTAAATATTTTTGAAAATTTTGAAATTCGGCGGAGCGCAGGAATATATGTCATAATGTTGGAAGACAAGTCTAAAACATCTGAGCGCAAACTACATGCGACCATCCATCAAACGAAGTCTGTCCAACTAGATGTAGAGTGTGAACCCCGCTATACGCAAGTACTTGTATCCAGGAGCTAGTCACAAATGAACAAAACTTAACTTGCTCACATGCCTGGAAACCGTTCAACACCTGAGTAGAGCGACAAAGTAAGACTTCAAAAATCCAACTTCTGTTGGTTCTGTTGGAAAATTTTAGGTCTGCTCCATCCGCTCACAAGGCAATGGTTGTGAGAAATGCGCTAGAACACTGGGGCCTGGCCATTCTATTTATTTATTTTGCATGAGACTTTCCTAAATTTTTACAAGATACTTTTTTATCGCGGTTGTAGGTCCCAGCTGGGGATTGCAATCCCGAGCTAGCCTTGTCCCGGTCTTAATTTTTTGGGTATATATTGTTTTTTAACTACTTGAATTTATGAAAATGTTAAGAACTTGATTTCACTTGCTCAATATCTTATTGAAATTTTTTAAACTTTCTCATACTTTTTTATTAAACAATTATTAAACAGCAACAGAGCGGGTATCCTGGAGCCTAGCACCATTCTGACAACTATAGCTTGTGAGTACCCTTCTAGGTAGGCCTTAATTTGTTGCCAATTTTGAAAGGCTAATCGAAAAAGCACTTTTTATAGCAATGCTATTCCTCGCGAAAGGCGATAACATTTTTTTTCCTTTTCTGTTGGGACTCGGACCTGGAACCACACGTGTAACAGGCAGACATGCTTACCATTACCATTACGACATGGACACAACTTTGTTTCTTTTTAATTGTCAATATTTTGCCAGTGTATTAACAAACAAAAAAAAAACTTTATGCGTTCGTTTTCACTGTTATTTTTTTTTTGCTATCGGTTTGTAAGACCTTGTTTTTTGAGAATTTCTAAACCTTTTTCAAAGCATTTTCAGTAGTTCGTTTCTGTCTTTTTCATGTCACACATGCTTTTCATTGCTAACGATTTGTTTGCCTATTCGTAAACGAATAAAACCAGTTAATAGAGTTTTTCTGTATCCTTTTTAGTACTCTAAGCCCCTGCGTGTATTGTTTTATTTTGTTTTTTATATTTATCTCGTGACGTGATGGTTGCTGCTGGTTTAAATTTTACAATTGCGAGTGGGTTTGTGTATTTCTTTTAAAATAATAAAGCGTTTTTAATTAGTTTGGGATCGACCGGATGTATAGAAGTTATTAGATATTTGTTTTAATATCGATCACAACTCAGATTCTTCTCAAAATTAAAATTGTGTCTCCACTCACCTGCATGTTGTTGTGTTTGTCTTTAGCATTTATCTTTCCCAGTGCTGATAGTTCATCGCAGCAAATAATTTCAGATACGTAATTTGTAGTCAACTTATCGACGAAAACCTTTTGACGTGAATGTGAACCGTTCCACCATTTGCGAACAACTGCTGGCAATTTAGCAAGTGCCATTGAGTAAAGATGGCAGGCGTACTTATCAACTTGTAAATTATCACCTAAAACCAAACAAATAAAATTATATTTAGATATCACAGCAAATTCAACAGACAACTGACAAATTATTTTTTATTATTATTATTTTTTTTAAATTTCCGTCATGTCTAAATCTCAGGAGGAATTGACTTTTGACTGTTTTGGTGTTGAGGAATTCGAGTCAAATGGTGAGTGTCCATCTATCTTGGAAGAAATTAACAGATGCCGAAAGCTTTACGACCAAAGGCAAGAATTAAAACGAAGCAAGACCATCGAAATCAAACCGCTCTATTATGAGCATAGAAAGAAAAGAGATCTTATTGCCAGATATCCATTCTACAAGACTTTCTTTTATGAAGCAAAACTGTCTAAGAAACATGAATTTCCTTGCCGTCATGTCGGACAAATCATTCTCGATCGTGATATTCTTACCAAAGACGAACACATAAAATTTCTGGCTCAGCCAAAAGCAGATTTTGGTCGCTCAGTAAGACCTCCTCGAGAAATCCATCAGAGGAGATTTCTACCTAATTGCACCACTCGAGTGGAGTCTCTTGCACATCCGAAAACTATTCGTGTCAAACATAATTGGCAGGCTTTTCACAAAATATTATCAGTTCGTCAGGCTGCCAACTTGAGGAGATCTCTCCAGAAGCCACCTCTGGAGTATACCACAATTGAGAATGCAATAACGTATATTCATGAAGAGCGCCGACTTAAGAGCATAATGAAGAGTGAAACCATTCGAAGGTATGAACAGATAAAGAAGAAACTTATTAAAAGTGAAAGAAGGCAGATGCAGGAAATTATTTTGGTCTTATGGGAGCAGATGAAGGAATTTTTGATGGACGATAAATTTGTCATCGAGCCCAGTGAACCAAGTTACTTGAGCAGAGTTCTTGAAAACAAAATAAGAAGATTTTCAGGTAGGTTTTCAAAGATTATGAAAAAAATTAAAAAAGTACTAACAATATTTTTATTTTAGACTGCTACCAGAACGACTCTGCAAGCCATGTGCAACGCCTTCTGAAGACCGTAGCCAGAAACCTTGCTATTTGGATGGAAAAGTTCACATCGAATTGTGGCTTCGGGAGAAATCAAGTAGAAATAAAAATTGACATGGACAAAAAGGATGACTGCAAGCAGTTTAAACTTGAAGGACAAGAACTTTTGCTTCCTGTCGATGATTATATTTCATATCACAGTCCATCAACCACTTCGGAAGACTTTGTCGATGCTGAAGAGTATATCCATGAATTTGAAAACGAAGGTGAAATAGAATAATTGAAAAGCTAATTTCTTAAATTCGAATTGAAATAAATTAACTCAACGGTTAAAACCTTTGTGGCATACAATTTTGTATTTCTTTTTTCGTACTTTAAAGCAATGGGGTTTCTTGAATAAATTTTGGGTGTTCAAGAAATTTATATTAGGCAAAAAGAGCTTTACAGACAAATGTGATCTAATGTAGACTTTTCTGTGAACTGGCAGGATACCGAGATTATTTTAGCCAAGCAAGTTGACAATGATGTTTATGTGCTTATTGTTAAAACTGCAGTTAATCAATTTAATTCAACAAATACAAATGTTGTTGTTGGTGAGAACATTGATCTATTGGTTAAATTACTGCTTGAACTTCGATTGACAATATTATTGATTTTTTTAAGCCAGGCAGGCTTAATATTCAACAAAAAAAAAAAAAAATCAAACGAGAGTTTACTGGCGTTCATCTAAATGTTATCTTTTACGTGTTGTAATACTACATCATCAGCATTATTAAGGAAAGGGAAAACATCAATTTTGAAACTATTTGAAAAACAAAAACATTTCACTATGTGCCCAAGTGTTCGAAGGCCTAAACTTTGCACCAGGAACTCTAATCGTTCATGGATTTCGAATTCTTATTTCAGTCGATGTAGCTTCAGCAAAAAATTTTACTTATCCTCATACAATTCCTCCAGCCTCAGCTAGGAAGACAATTAAGTGTGTTACCAGGTTCAAATACGGATTAACAATGCACTGGATTCAGAAGTATGGGATCGGAAGCTAATTAACAGCGCACAGAGAAACTCCTTGGCACCATTTTTGTAATTGCAATGGCGTTTTTTTTTCAATTGAAACTATCAATCTATCGCTGCTACAACAACTTACAACGTGCCAAGAGGATGCAAGAAAAAAGAAGATGATAATTATGGGAGAACGAATGAAAAAAAAGAAGGAGACGAATACAAAAAAGCTCAATGAGGCCATTTACCATAGATAGAATACTCACTTTTGACTTTCCTCCAATTAGCTTGCTTAAACAACTCGTTGTTCATAAGTTTCGAATCATGATTTTTTAATATCTCAACGGGCATTGCTCGGAATAGAAAATGAAGAAATTTCTAAAAGAAAAAAGAAAAAAAAATGTTACATTTCATGACGTTGTTGTCACTTCACTCTTATATTACTCCACCTGATCAAATTTATTTTCGGTCAACCACGATGTATACACAGCTCTAAGTTCGGCTGGAGCATTGGCACACACGTACAACACACAATCCCAAAGAAACAAGTAGGAGAGAGCGTCTTCTTTGTCAATTGGCTTCATTTCAGCTAATTCAGTCAACTTAAAACTAAAAAATAAAATTCGTTGTTCAAAAACTGATCGACCAACACTAACTAAGACATAATACTCACGTAAACTCATCCAAGTACTTGTCAATTGCAGCCTCATAGCTTTCCATGTGTTCCTGAAATCTGCTGAGGAAATGCCATGGCGGCATGGTGTTATTTTCTCTAGCTTTGGTATCAAGAAGTTCATTTGTTTTCTCAAAAATGTCTTTATCACTTGCAATGAAGAATTTTGACAATTCATTGAGAACATGGACGGATGTAATGCGTAGACTGTGTATGGGTGACGAGATATTGCGCAGAAGGAAATGTGTGAGGTCTTTTAATGTGATTTTTTGCCCATTTTTACTAGACTAGAAACAAAACAATTATATACATAACTAAGTCTTCTAAGATAATCAAAACCGGCAAAGATATTTACATTGTAGATGACAGAAAAGTCCAAACATTGAATCGACAGGGCGATTTCGTTAAGCACTGTTAAATAGCATGACGAGTAGCCTTCAGATTCTGCAAAAAAAAAAAAAAAACAGTTGAATAAAATAATTTAGATGTTTGTATTAAAAAATGGCGCCCAACGTGGGCGCGTGGTTGTTTTGGGTGGTGGGTGATGCGATAAAAGTATGGGACTGGTAGAAGTAAAGGGGTAAAAAAAAGCGTACATTAAGGGTCCATTTACCACCGTTTAGGAGGGAGAGGTAATTTTACAAAAAAAAATTTACTATAAATTATAAAAGAAAAATATTCGAAATCAACTAAGTCAGCTACCAACACGTTCTTTAGCGCTTTAGAAAGCTTATATTCTGTTCTTCAATTCATTCAAGTTTTTTTTGATCTGATACTTTTTGAGTAATCAAGTCTGAAAGAAAAGATTTTGAAAAAATCTACTTTTCCATTAAGTGAGAGTTATTTCACCCAAAAACGGTCAATTTTTGTGATTTTTTTACGATATAGTAATTATCTATTTATTAAAATCTATGCTGCTTTATTATATCATATTGTGTGTGAAAATTTCAAAAAAAAAATATTTAAAAATACGAAAATGGGAGCAGTTATTGTGAAGTAGAGTTTCGGGACCCCTCATAACTCGGTACCGGATCATCCGAAGTCAAAAATTCAAAGTTATTTCGTTAGATAATAGTTTTACCCAGGTGAAGCTGGGAGGTTTTTCAAGATTTCAAATTTACACTTTTCGGGAATACTTTGAAGGGGAAGATGTGATTTTTGAGAAAAAAAAATCGACGCATTTGTTATTGTTAAATTAAAATTATTAACAAATTTGAAAAAAAAACTCCCAGCGTTACCTTATAAATAATTTACAGAAATAGTGTTCAAAATTTCAAAAGGATCGGTGCAGTTGTTTTGAAGTTGGGGCACGGACGGCAACGTTTTAAAGCTGCCAAGTTACAATAGCTCGCTCAGGTCGACTCAGAATTTAAAAAATTTTAAAATGCAAAAAAAAAAAAAAATTTTTAACCCTACAAAAAAATCTTTTTCAGTTTTTAAAAAATCTTTCTCAGTTTTTGAGAAATAGGAAAAGTGAAAGGTACTTTTCCAGAATGTTTTTTTTTTTTTTTTTTTAATTCGTTATTGAAAAAAAAAAAACACTTTCTTACAATACGAATGAATCTGTGCGTCTTGTCATAAAGGAAGTTGAAACTAATGGCACTTTCCATTGGTTTCACTCGGGGAAGCACTCATTTTAAAATCCATTGGAACACCCAAAATTGTTTCTATTCAGTTTAACGTAATTCCCTTTGTGTGAGTGAAACACCTATGGCTCTACAAAAATATTCCTTGAAGAAAATCTTCTTTTTGACATTTGAGTAACATGTGTTAGTGCTTCTTGAGTCGATTCTCATTTCAAATCGAGAAGCGGCTGTCACTCCTCAGAATCATGAGAAGCGATCTTTTTGCACCAATGGAACGGTTTGAGAATGCTTCTGGACGCTCCTGGACGGTTCTTTTCGTCCAATGTAGTGTGGTTATTAATTGAATTGTATAACGACCTCTTTACATAGAAAAGCATTCCACATTATTCAATTTTCATGATGAAAAAAAAATTGCCGTAATATGTACTTTTTTATATAAAATTATTTTGGTTTTGTTTAGTCAAAAACTTTTTCCAAAAGTCGATTTGGAGTGAATTTGGGAAGTGATTTCTTCGTTATCGTTTCTATTTTGGGGCAAAGGAGTGAACACCAATACATAAACAAACTTTTATCTGACTACTTGTCATAGCAAACCGCAGTTTCTATTGTCGTTTTCCAAAACTATTTTCACTCATTTGCTCCTGTTTCGTCGATTTTTGCAATTCGTTTAAGCGAAATTGACAGATTTTTAGTAATTGCGTTTGTAGTGGTACAATTGCTAGATTTCTTCTTTGGGGTAACACCACTGTAACAGCCTAAAAATCTTTTTTGTCATTTTTTTGAGTGGAAGGAAAGGTAGTAAAATCATAATGTTAAAGGAAATTACCTAGCCTACGTTTAATAATAAAAAATTATTATAAAAAAATATTCAAAAATGACGGCACCACAGCCATTTTCGCGAGGCACGTAGAATTTGATGCGCTCTGCGGCACGCAGTGTAGCTGCTGCAAATTTGGATCTAGAAACAAAAAAAAACCACTTATTGTACATGCTTATAACTAGAGAAATACGTAGGGGATTCTAAAGATTCTAAAGATAAGAATAAAGATCTAATAGATTTTTCTATGATTGGCGAGTATTTGAACTAAATTGTTAAATTTTCAACAAAAAAAAAAAAGATGATTATTTGTTAATAAATAATGATTAAATTAATTTATCAAAAATCACTTACGTATTTCTCTTCAAAATCTTATTTCAAGATATTGTAACCAATTCGAATGAAAAGAACGAACATTTTTGGAGTTTTGAAAACTTGTGTTTCGAGAAAAACGAATTTAAAGATTTGAAATGCATTATAGACATGCATGACGAGCTTGGGAAAGAGCTGGAAATTACAAGAAAAAAAAAATACTTTGAGGTATGAAATATTTTTCCCCATATTGTAAAAGGTTCAAAGTATTTTATAGGCCTAAAAAAGAAAAATCGATTTTTTGACAAATTTACACAAATTTTTTCTCTTAAGAGCTTAAAATAAGACTAAAACTCTTTAACTTAAGAGATCACTGCGGTTTGCTTTGAAAAGCAGTCAGTTAGTTTATGTATTTGGGTTCACTCCTTTGCCCGACTTAGAAACAAGAGTGAAGAAATCACTCAATAACTTCAATTCAAATCGACTTTTGCTAAAACCTTTTGGAATGAATTGGAGATTTTAATTTCGTTTTCTAAAACTTTAATCCGGAGTGACTTGGAGAGTTATGGCGCTTTCCATTGGTTTCACTCGGGGAAGCACTCATTCTAAAAACCAATGGAACACCCAAAATTGTTTCTATTCAGTTTAACGTAATTTCCTTTGTGTGAGTGAAGCACTTATATGGCTCTTAAAAAATATTCCTTAAAGAAAATTTTCTTTTTGACATTTGAGTAACATTGTGTTAGTGCTTCTTGAGTCGATTCTCACTTCAAATCGAGAAGCGGCTGTCACTCCTCAGAATCATGAGAAGCGATCTTTTTGCACCAATGAAACGGTTTGAGAATGCTTCTGGACGCTCGTGGGCGGTTCTTTTCGTCCAATGGAAAGTGACATTAGAGTGACGGAAGTGACAGTTAAACTCTCCGATTCACTCGAAAACGTTTTCCAAAAATTGATTTAAAATGAATTTTGGGAGTGATTTCTTCACTCCCTTTTCTATTTCGGGCCAAAGAGTAAACAGTAATAAATAAACAGACTTTTGTCTGATTGCTTGTCAAAGCAAAACTCAGTTTCTATTTAATTTTTGTCAGTCCCAAAAGTCTGGTGATAGTTAACAAATTGTATTTAGAAAACCACAAAATAATTTTTAAATGTAGTGAACAATTTTTAGTCTTGTTTTGAGCGTTTAAAAAAAAGAAGAAACTTAGCAATTTTACCACTACAATCGCAATTGGTCCAAATCTATCATATTGGCTTAAACGAATCCCAAAAGTCGACGAATAAGGAGTGAATGAGTGAAAATAGTTTTGGAAAACGACATAAGTTGTGATCCATTTGAACTGCCTGATAATAGTTCAGAATCCAAAAGATTCATTACCAATGACATAAATGGAGCCCAATCTCAAAAATTTTAAGTACGTCTTCGAGCCCAAGTTCAGAAGTAATGAAGAAAGTATTTATTTTTGTAATAAAAAAATTCGGTCAAAAACTTACTCGTGCCAATTGACGAAACAAAATGATAAAAACACCTGAATAGCACCAAGTTGACCTCAGGAGAAAATAAATTCTCCCATTCGTCTATCACATTACTGAGAACCTCTGTTGAGCTTTTAGTCTTCTCGCTTTTAATGAAATCAGCAAGTGCTCTATGTAGTTTATAAACAGCAACCATGAAAATAGAAACCTAAAAAAATAAATAAAATCAAAAAAAAATTATTACTCTAAAAAATCATCTTACTTTGGAATTTTTGTAGCTATCCATACTCTTCGAAACACTTAGCACCCATGAGCTCAACCCAAGTCGGATGGCGTCCCAATTTTTTATTGTCAATTCGTAGGGAAATCTCGTAAGGACTTCGGTTAGTAAATTGATAAATTCAACGGCCCTTGTAACATCAGTGAAACTTTGCTGCGATACATCACTGTAGTAGACAAAGTTTGATTAACAAAATTCTAGCGAGATGAAAAACAAAAAAAAAAACTCACATGTTATAAAGGAGAAGCTCCTTACTGGCTTTCTTTTGATTCTCTGAAACCTCTGTGATAAAGTTTAAAGCCAAAGCGATGATTTGTCTATCGGAAATTTCATTGCATTCTTGATTGAAATTATTTTTTATCAGCGCCTGAAGAATAACAGCTTTTTGCCATTCATCAGCATTTCTTCGCAAAATAGGATTGTCTGAGTTGACTACTTTGGCTGTCAGATCAGGCAAAATGAACTGTAAAAACACTCCATAGGTAAAACATCAACAAAACACTGTCATTATATAACAAACCTGCAAAAGATTCACGTAGGAACCAATCGATTCTCGAGTGATAAAATACTCCGTAAGATCTTCGAGTAGCAAGAGTAAAGCGCTTTCTTCAAATTGCGCGTACTGTGGTATAAGTGCCAAGAAGGGAACAGCCCTAGTGGCAGCAATGTCGTCAAATGAAGCATCTTTTAAGAGTCGATCTTTGATTTCGCAAATCTGTTCCTCCCCAAGACTTTGAATCAAAAGTTTAGTTTTCTCCGAAAACTCTAACATTATTACCATATGATCATCGGTTATCTACAAAGTATAGAAAGTATCGACATATTAAAAATTGAACCTCACTCTTTCTCTCTTTTGTTACTTTTGGCCAGTTTGAGACAAGCGATTCGGCGATCGCAGCAGATTTAAGCAGCTCTAAGACGAGGTCGTACATCTTATCTGTCCATTTCTTTAACAACATCTCATTTGGATCGCAGTAATCTTCCGTGTATTCCTCATCATCGGCTGGTTTATTGACACGGCAGACCTTTCCACCACAAACCATTTTTGTCAAAGATGTAACATTAAGTAAGTTCCGTTTGAACAATTTATTAAAATTCACGTCCTTGCAAGCATCATCTGGCAATTCTTTGATTGCTATTTGGGCATTAATAACTTCCAAGTATGTGCAGAACTTTCCAACGTTTTCATTAACAGCATTTGAATTCTCGACTGTTGGCTTAAAAAGAACTTCTAAATACGAATCGATTATCTCGTGACGCTTGTCCACATCTTCAGTGTTTTCCGTCGAACATAAAATCAACGAAGACAAAATATCGGCAACATTCTGAACTTCAGCGCACGTGATGTCTGAACTCAAACGATTTGATATAATTTCTGTGCATTTCTGCAACAAGTCGTCTTCCATAGCAATATCTTCGCTAGAGAGAGCATCCTGCCAGCAGGTTGTTATTTCCCACAGTGTATCCTCGGACAGGTAATCACTTTTCGTATGGTCAACTGTGAATTTGAATAGTTTTAAGAAGATGTTCTTTTGTGCTTTTTCTGTGGAGTTCTTAGAACAAACAACAGGCATTATTTGTGCAATGAAACTTCCACAAGGATCAATCATTGATTCGAGTCCCTCAGGGTGTGTTAGTGGTTTCGATATTATATCAAGAATGCCATCAACTGTTTTTTGGCTTATTAGTATATCACCAGAGTCGGTTTGGAAGAAGCATTTGTGGAGAAGGTTAAACTTGTCTTTTGAATCATCAATGAGAACTTCATTGGCAGTTTGTAGAATTATTTTTATAACATGTTCCTGTGAAAGCATCTCGCGGACTTCTGGCTCAAGACACATTGGGTAGGAGATCAACCGTTGAAGCAAACACTGTTGCAGGGCTGGCTTCTTTTTCTGAAATGAAATAAGAGTTGATTTGTTGTAATCTTTGTTTCAATTCCGAAAACAAAATATTTGTGGAATGTTTAAAATGACATTGAGTACGGAACAAGCGAAGAGAAAAACAAACAAAATCAACTCCAACAATGGAAACCTCATTGAAATGAAGTGGCCATTTAAATGTTTGTATTGCTTTTCTGAATATCAGACAGGATTACTTCACTTTCTCAATGAACTCACCTCTAAAAGTTTGTTGATAAATTGCAATTTTTTGTCTTTCGCCATATAGTTGAGTATTTCAAAAACTATTTCCACAATAACCTCTGATGGTGCAGCAGCCGAACCAGTCAGAAGGTCGGCAAACAAATTCAAAGTAACTTCCATGTCGTTTGTGTCGGAAAGTTCTCCAAAAAATTGAGCGTCTGCATAGAGCTTTGTCAAGCTTCTTACTTGCGATTCGTATTGCAATGAATTTTGTTGCGACATATGAGCCAAACACATTCGCACCAGACAAACTGCTAATTGCCTTAGCTCCTTTTGAACGTATGGCGGCACCGCTTTTGACTTCGGACGATTACCTCCATCTGTAGTGTCTTCATCGTCACTAGCTGCAAACTTGACTTTGTGGCTTTGAAGAGGTGGATTTGCCCAGTAAAGGTGGTTTATCAGTATAGTGGTATTTTCTACGAAAGGGTCTTCAATTGACTTATTCCTGGCATTTTCTGATAGCGCTGACCAGAATCCTTCTAGCAGTTTGGAGTACAGTTTGGAATTGGAATTATCAGCTAAATAAGCTACTAATGCGGATGTGTGAAGGAATATGAACTTTACGGCAGCCCCTTGATTAGAAGTTGCCCATCGGATGGGGTTGTTAATAAACTCATCAAGAATATGTTGCGACATCTGGCTTGGGTCAACAACCGAGAGGTTATTGACATTAAGCCGCTGAAGTGTAAATCGAATACATTCGTAGTAAGCAGCGTTTAAAGAAGAACAATCAGATTTGGAGATCACTTTGGGAGATGTTATTGCTTCCTTCAGATCGTTGAAAAAGTTTTTATAAAAATCATCTAGGTTCACTTCTTGGAGAGTTTCTTGTGATATTTTTGACAGGAAAGGTAATAAATGGGGGCAAACAGCCTCAGCGTTGCCATCACAAGCATTGCGGAGGAATGCAGAAAGCTTTGGCTGAACATTCTTTTTGAAGTTCACACACTTATACCTAGAAAGGATAGTTTTAAATGAAGATATTTTTAAGTAGCATTTATCTTACCAGTCATCGATGGTGTTCTGCAGGAGTAAAACGCAACCCCACACATGAGGCACTATAAGTGGATCACTGTCGTCCAGGTTTTGAAAGCAAATGGGGATGAGCTGTCCTTTAATATCGTTTATAAGCTGTGGATGGTGCTGAAGAACATTGTAGAACAGTTCAAACCATGCCGATCTTTATAGAAACAATGAGAGCAGTTATAAACACACCATCAATTATTCTTTCTTACTTGATATGAGGCGTTCGATGCTTGGCAAAGCTCCAGAACTTTTGATGCGATAGCAGGCTTTGAATTTTCTCAAAGCTGGACGATAAGTCACTGCCAGCTGTCTTTTCAATGAAAAACGAAAGCAACTTAAGACTGCAAGTAACAATTCGTTGATATTTATTTTCTGCGTCTTCGGGAGTGCATGATTTCGCACTGGAAAGAGTAGCTGCGGTGTAGAATGTCAGATTGCGTACTATATACTCCAAAATCTCCTGCTGGCAAAAAAGACAAACTTCTTGAATTTTGTTGGCAGCAAACAATGATTGGAAACTAGATGATGCTACACTTGCTGCAGGCGGATAACTATCAAACTGACTACCTAACCAAACTGGTGTTAATTGTTTTAAATATGGAGCCACAGCTTTTCGACACTTTGACACTATTAGATTTTGGACGTTCTGAGCCGATTCTCGTACTCTATGATCGATATCATTTGCTAGATTGTGGTAGAACTTTGGCCACAAAGGTAGTATACCTTTCACAACATCGACATCAGATTCTGTGAGTAGTTCAGTGAATTCCTGTAGAGCTTTCACTTTGGTAATTGGATCTTTTTTCGACATTTTTCTCAAAACCAATTGAAACTGAGTACTTATGCTGGAATCAAATGTCTCGGGCAATTTATCAGATGTAGTGAATCCCGGAGCGAATGGTATCATTCCGAGATCTGAATGAGCCGAGAATCCTACAAACGATGGCACGGAGGTTCCCAGTAGTTCTGCACTACGGCCGCTGTTTGAAGGCTGTATGAATAATTGGAGTTTCAAATTAGGCGATGGATACGGTTATAAATATATACATTTTTCATTTTACCTTAGCGTTGTTTTTTGTACGCTGAACATTTTTCGCTTTTCCACCCATGATGTGTAAATTAATAAATTTATAAAAAAATTATAAATTTTTTGGGAAAATATTGCGCACAAAATTTTTGGTGTCAAGCTGGCTGCTGGCACCCGTCAAACATATGACATATGTCAAAAAGAGGGCAAAGAAAATTAACCAAAACAGGGTGAACCCAAATTTTTTCATGAAGCATCAAATTATCAAATCGCAACTTTCCAGTAGAGTCACAACTTTATGGTGGATTTACGTGCATCTGCAAGTGCAGATGAAAATCGTAACCGGGCTGCCAGCCGCTGCCTGCTTCTGCTACTGCAGCCCTGTGCGACCCGTGTTTAGCACGTAAACAAATGGAAGTTGCGGGATAGGGGTTTTCCCTCTTGTTTTTTATTCCTCTACGGTTGTGACCTACTGAGAACCACATCACAATTTCAGAGTAGAGTAAATGCTGGATTTACATGCATCTGCAACTGCAGAAGTGCAGAAAAGTAAAGCGGGACGGATGAAGATTATAAAAAATATAAGTTAAAAAGAGAGACGAATAGGATTATGGCTGCGGATGAGGGATTATGGGTGCAGATGAACATGTTCATCTGCACCCATAATTTTTCATCTGCAGCCATAACTAAGGAAGTGCAGATGGTGCGTTCCCTCTCTATCAGACAAGTATGAATTTTACATCTTGTGTCTTTTTCCGTTTTTCATCTGCACTTGCAGATGCATGGAAATCCACCATTATGAACAGTGTCAAAAGAGAGCAAATGTTTGTGTCTTAGCAACTGTGCTGCACGAGATGGTGCTTGCAGCTGTGCTGCGTAGCTGTGCACAAAAAAAAATAAACTATCCAAATCAGTACACCCCTGGTTAGAGCACATTTGAGGTTTTTTTTATAAGCACAGATCTAGTTAAGTTGGATGATGACATTTCTGACGTAAACAATCAATCGTCAAGTCGTCTGTCTTCCATCGACGAACAGAAATTTATTGATTTTCATTTCGAGTTGTTTGTTTTATTTGTGATGGCCGATAAAAAAAGTATTTTTAATTTGATTTTTATCATGTGAACCAAATAAAAGATATTTATTTTCAAGATGAAAACTATCCACAGTTGCCTAGCGCACCAAATGGAGGACAACAATTTCAACCAGACCCTTCCCTTTACCACGTAAGTTTTGAGTCTGTTCAACAATTACCATAATGCAAGTCAGACAATCAGAATTTTTCAATTTCATTACACAGAGGCCTCCGCCGCCAACATACGAGGAAAGTCAGCGATGGAACCCTCAACCAATGTATCCTCCCCAGGGTGGAAACAACTTTTATCCTACCATGAGTGGTAATCCTCCGCCCTATGCAGGTGTCCAGCAACCGATGCAATATACACAGCCACAACTACAGGGAATGGTAGGCTATGCGCCAAATCATCAGCAACAATATGCGTTCAACTACCACGCACAGTCACAAATGTCTGGCGTCGGAATGGCACCCCAGCAAATGCTTCCGAATAATATGGCAGCGATGAATATTAACCAATATCCAGTAAATTCTATAAATTAAGTTCGATAGATTTTCGTATAATTGTATGATTTTTCATTTAGACTGTTACATTTGATGCTGGTGCACGCTTTACAGGACAAGGAGCTGGATCTATTAGCATACCACCTCCACCACCAGGATGTGCACCAACGCCTGAACAGCTCGCTGCTCTTCAAGGACAACCGGTACGTGATGTTAGGATTCCCATTTTATAGACCTGAGTGAAAGCGCAACTTATTTATTTTTTCAATTTTTCTATTCTTTATTTAAATTTTTCAATTTCTGTTTACTCACGTTTTATGATTTTTGATATGACTAATTTAACTTGTGACAATGTTTTCGCCGAGAAACGTCTTGTGTGACTTGTACGTTATGGTCAGCGATAACACATGAATCAAAATTCAGGGTTTCAAGGGTGACCCAAACCAAAGCGGTTTTGTGAAATTATATTCACATAGCGACAAGAACGACACCGCGTTTTCTTACATTTGCAGTTGTCGTGACGCCAAAAATCCTGTCAACAGCGTTTTTGCCGCTACCGCGACTGCAAAATCCCTTTGTTTTGGGAGAACCTTAAAGATTGTAGCGGTTTTAGAAGACTTGATTTTGTTTTTTTGCTTAATCAATGCAACCTATTCGAGAAACCTACGACCGGAAAGAGTTCCGATGGTAAAATTGTATTTTCTTCGTTGTGTCTGAAACAGGGACGCATTGCATACTTTTTTTTCCGTTAGAACACAACTGCCTTTCTATTTGGTAAAATTGGTCTTATTTATGTGAGAATTACAAATATTCCATTCCTTCACAAGGCATGGCTGTGAGAAATGCCCTTGGCCCCAAGGCTCCCCGCTCTTTTACGCTACTCTATGAATGTATTTCAAATATTCCTACCCTATTTGAATATATATTTCGGATTTCTTCTGAAGAGTAATTTTTGTACTTACGAAAACATTTTCCTGATCACCTTTTTGCAGCTTAAATCAAACCAAGAATTATGTTTGGGGATGATTCTTTGAGTTGTGTAAGGAACAAAGGTTCTTATACCGTTAAGAATAATAATGAATATCATGTCATCCTTAGCGTTTCCGTCGAAAAGCATAATGCCCAATTAAAATTTCTAAAGAATTTTTCAGGGACGTCTGGCTTTAGGGGTTCATTCTTTTTTTTTTTGCTCTGACGGAATATGTGAAATCTTCCGATATCACACAATGGTTGGGATTTTAGTGTAAGGACAAAGGCAAACAATTCCTAATATGGAGTCAGATAGCGCATCAAACTCGTTGAAAGTAGAATTGCCATACTGCGCCTTCTATAAATAAATAAAATAGATGAGATGTTTTTGAATGCAAAATTTGAACCGCATGAAGTTAAATTTCTTGGGCTGTAGTGTGGTTCAAATTCCTAAGCAAAAACATTCCGAATATAAACGGCAATGCAAAATGAGAATATGAGTAATGAATTACAACCAGGCAGGTTGAAGATCCGAGTCTTGTTGTTTTATTCTGACTTTTTCGTTGGCAATGTGGCCAGCTATGAGGCCCCTAACTGCGCATTCGAAATTTTTTTTACTATACAGTCGGTTGATACTTCCAACCTTATGTTAGGTTAGATGGGGGTGCAGCAACAAGTGGCAGCACCTCACTCGGATTTCAAGGATCCATTGTGCTTCCCGGAAACAGAGGATGAGGAAGTGGCATGTTTCTAAAGATGATCACCTGTCATTGGCGGTTTTTAGCAAATTGAATTTGATTCTGTTTTTTTCCTGTTCTAGTGGCTTTAGAACTGAGATGTTCGTTTCGCTGGATTCGAGTGCTGACCCAATTTTAGCCAGCTTATTCGCCATTTCATTACCGATTACCGATTATGTCACGATGTCCTGGAATCCAAATTAAAGTTACGGTGTTCGTTTAGCTGAGCAGTCTAAGATTACTGCGACTAATTTGGATTTTGTGATAATGGATGAGATAGCTTTAATCGCCGCCTGTCAATATTTTTGTTGACCAAGTTTTGCGTAGCCAGGTGTTTTGCGGCTTCACACGCTGCAAGTACTTCTGATTGGAAGACACTGCAAAAGTCGGGGAGCTTAATTGAACTATTCATAGTAGGGTAATCTGAGAAGATACCTGACCCTACCCCTTCGTCCGTTTTGGAACCATCTGTGAAGACGGAAATGTGAATTTCTTTTATAACCCTGTTTTTCCACCAGCATTCTCTTGTCGGAAAGACTGTTAGGGCCACTGAAATGAAATCAGTATGCGGTGGGTGTAGTCTGTTTGAATGTCTATATCGGTATGGTTCATGGTGGGTCTATGGCCTAATATGCCTGTTTTCCAATTATTGCATTGTTTGAGTCGCAGTGCGCTTTTGGCCGCCAGCTCTTTAATAAAAAGATTTAGGGGGCTAGTGACATGAAGGTTTCTAGAGCTGCCATTGGTGTCGTTCTCATGGCTTTGGTTGACCCAATGCATGCAAGCCTATTATGAATGTGTACATCCATTAAATAGTTTTGGGACCAGGTCCCCATTTTTTCCCAAAAATTATACTGCAAGTGTAGAAGGCGATTTGAGCTTTTCTTTCTCTTTCTTTTAAATTTTCTTTCCTGCTAAGTTTACGATCAAGGAAAATTTCGAGATATTTCGCCGTACCAGATAAGTTTATTGGTATACCGTTTATGGTGGGTGGAAGTATGTCTGGAATGTTACGTTTTTGTAGGGTTGACATTTAGCCCACAGTTTTTTGCCCACCTGATGAGCTAATTTAGAGCTGTCTGAAGGAGTTCACAAAAAGTTTTTGTGATTTTTTCGGAAGTCATGATGACGATGTCATCGGCATAGGCTACGGCTTTTATTCCGCACATGTCTAGTTTAACCAGGATTTGGTTAACTACTAGGAGCCAGAGTAGCGGGGATAACACTCCTCCTTGAGGTGTAGCTCTACAAGTTTTGACCTTTAGCGTGCTTGCACCCATTTCTGCTTTTACTATTCTTGTTTGGAGCATCGAGTCGATCCAATTTTATAGCATTGGCTCAATATTTATGGAGTTTAATGCCAGGCGAATGGTACTATATTAAACGTTGTAAAGACCCCTTCTTTATTTAGAAATGAAGCGAACGTGTACTCTTTATACTCGATTGACTTTTCGATGGTTCCAACTACTTCATGAAGTGCAGTCTCAAGTGATTTCTTTTATGTATGCTTCAAACCTTCTTTTTTGTTCAAATAATTATGTTTAGCAATAGATCATGGCTTCAGTTGAATCCCCAGTCTAGGCTAGGTATCTCGCCTTTTTTAAGAGTTTTTGCAATAAATTTCAAAATACTGTTGCTTAAAGTATACCCATAATTTATTGTATTGAGTAATAATCACCGAATAGACATAAAAAATATGGTTTAAAATTTGAAATTGACCATGACTCCATTCTTTTATCTAATTGAGATCGTTTCTTTTCTATGTGGCTCCATATCGAAATATTTTCATAAATTATTTTCAATTCCATTTCAGGTGATTTTAAAAAAGAAGAAGAACTCCTTTTTCTAGAGAAACACAAATTAATTAATATATGAGCGCAAATAAAAATATCTCCGTATTGTGACCGAAGAATTGAATTCAAATCTTCCCGATCTTCGTATTCCATGTGTTATTTGTTAAAAAAAAGATTATAAAGTAAATTTAACGTAAAAATAAAAATTTTAAAACAAAACTTCATTTCTTTTTGTTCATTGCCATGAATGCGTGTATTTGGATAAAATTTAGCGTCCATGGATTACATTCACGTTAGAAACTCTGCGGGGTGTTTTACAGTTGAGTTTGAAAGAATTCAGAGTAAAAAAACAAATTGTACAAATTTTATATTTTTAAGGAAACTACTCGAAAATGTTGTCAAAATACGAGCTGTCAAATGTCTGAACGCGAACAAAACCATCTTCACCACCGGATGCGTAGCTTTTACCATCAGGATGGAATGCACAACTGTTGATTGGACCGAAATGGCCCTTCAAACGTGCGAATTCTTCCTCATAAATTAAGTGGAAGAAACGCGAATCGAATTTGCCAGCTTTAGTTGAAGTTGTTGTTACTTCCATGGCATCTTGGCCACCACCCAAAACAACATGATCCATGATGGGACTGATTGAAGCCGAATTGACGGGCCTTTCGGTTTTGTATGTCTTCAAGCACATGAGTGACTCAGAGTCAAACAGTTTGGCTGATGTATCCTTTGAAGCCGTGACGAACATTGTGCCGTCCTTGTTCATTTGCATGTCATTGATGCCAGCAGTGTGGTCGTTGACCGAATTGATTTCCTTGCCTATCCTGATGTCCCACAGAGATATTTGGCCATTCTCATGCCCTGTAAATTAAAATGGCACAGAAATGTATGATACATGATTTAATTGTGGTGACAATCTTTAACGTACCTGTTATAATTGTCTCGTCGAGGGCTCCCCATAGCATAGAAGTAATCTTCGATTGCAACATGGGAATCCGCAGAATGGGGTCCTGTTCGGAAATACTTGAATCGGCGTTCCTCACATCAATGATGAACAACTCTGAATTTTGTCCCATAGCTTTATCTGTCGAATAAGCAGCTTGATTGCCGGAATAACTGAAATGTGTCGTTCTCACAGATGACTTAGCCGCAATGGATGCAACCACTGAACCGTATTCGACATCCCAAATCTTTGTTGTCATGTCACCAGCACCAGACATAAGCTTGGTTGAAGTCCAATCTACATCCAAGCACCAAACAGCTCCTTGATGGCCATTATAGGTACCAAGCCTTTCGCCGTTTATTGACCACCAAACATTTGGTTTTTGATCTTTTGAGCATGAGAACAATAGATCACCCTCCCGATTATATTTAATATGCGTTATGGAACGCTCATGTCCCTGGAGCATCAAAGGTTTCTGCAATGAATTTAAAGGAGAAAATTAATAATTTGCAAGGAAAATAAATGCAAATTTTTGTGGAGTAAAATCAAAACGTCACACAATTTATTTTTGAGGTTAGAATTTGTTTAAATTGAAATTGCACGACATAAACAAGGTTTTGAATTCGTTGCTTATTTGAATACAAAACAGAGTACTATTAAGGATATTTAAAATAATCTCACCATTTTTAAATTTCTTTTAATATGCGAATTTACACAAGTTTATAAATTTCGATGATTCGCATATGCAAAGGCGACTGTCAAAAAGAGCGTTTCGTGTGCAAGAGTGATGCCAGCTTCATTTTGTCAAACAATTTGCAGTTTGAGTGAGGGTCGTACTCTTTGGGAGCGACTATACTAGTTCCTATAAAAAATGTTTGTTTAAATACAGAATTTATTTAGTTCTGAAAATTCTAAACTACTCAAAATTCAAAGTATTGCGGTAAACTTTTAAATAGTCCTTTAAGATAAAAGTCAGCCCGTTTCAAAAATTGGAAAAAAAACAAAATTAAGAACATTTTGATAAATGCCGTACACATAAAGAAATTTTAGAGGATTTCTAATGCCGGATTTACATGTATCTGTTACTACAGAAGTGCAGAAAAGTAATGCTGGGTTTACATGCATCTGCAACTGCGGAAGTGCAGAAAAGTAAAGCGAGACGGATGAAGATTACAAAGCACAAAAGTTAAAAAGAGAGACGAATAGGATAATTTTTCATCTGCAACCAAAACTAGGAAGTTCGTTCCCTCTCTATCAGACAAGTATGAATTTTACGTCTTGTGTCTTTTTCCGATTTTCATCTGCACTTGCAGATGCATGTAAATCCACCATAAAGCCTTGCGCAAACCAATGCGGTGAGTGCGTGCGATGCGATTGCGATAAGTCAAATCCCTATGCATTAAGTCAAACGTCCATAAGATTACATAGGGATTTGACTTATCGCAATCGCATCGCACGCACTCACCGCATTGGTTTGCGCAAGGCTTAAAGCGGGACGGATAAAAGATTATAAAGTACATGAGCTCAAAAGAGAAATGAATAAAATTATAACTCTAGATCCGCATCCTATAACTAAACGTATCTTCCCTCTCTATCAGACAAATATGAATTTTACATCTTGTTTATTTCCTTTTCTCATTCGCACTTGCAGATGCATGTAAATTAACTGTGTGACTACAAGCTTCATATTTCAGCGGTGAAATGCTGACTCCATTGGAAGTAATCTTATGACGAAATGAATTTGTGAAAACACAAATATATTTCATGAAAGTCGTCGGACATTAGCCGCGTTTTATCGAAAATTTTCTATATTCAGTTATGTTCATTTAGAATAAAACGATTTTTTGGTTTATATTCATTTAGCACGTCACTTTCAGTTTTAACTTTCAAAGTTGGTACCCTTTGCACTTGTTCTAAGGATAAGAAACATTAAAAATTTGCATTCAGAAGGATGTAAATGCATACCTTTTATTTTCCATTTCTATTTTTCTCTATTTAATTCTCGATTCTGAATTTATTTGCCGCATTCCAACTTTTTTACTTTCGAGGTAAACAAACAAATGTCACTTTAATTTTTTTCGCAATGGCTGTGTTCAATTAGATTCATTTTGTGACTCATGTTTTTGGTTGCCTTGGTTCTGATGTTCTTATGTGTTCTATCTGATGTTCTTTTTATCTGACCGATTGCGAAACTTTCCTTGTGTGTGCGCGTGTGTGTGTGTTAGTAACTGCGTGTCTATTTATGTCCCCACCAAGTCACCACCTGACTCTTCTATTAGCTATTAGGTGTGTTTCTTTACTGAAAATTCGCACGAAATGCACCGAAATTCGGCGAAAGTCAGTCTAATCCCGTTCCAATTTTTCGTAGCAGTGCACAAAAAAGAGAGTGCTCTCGAGAGAATAAAAAAATTTCCCCGTCCTGCGAATTTCCGCCACCAAAATTTCTGTGGACAGAAATCGTGCACAGCCAAAACAAATACCACAACTGTCAAACAGACGTTTTTCCAAGCGTTGCGTTGCTGCGAATGTTTTGTTCAAGGCGTTTCTTTACTTTTAAGACAATTACGCTCTTTCAGAGAGTTTCTGAAAAAATTTTACAACCACTCCTTAAAAAAAAAATTTCTGTGCACAAAAAGTAAAGAAACAGACTTATTCAATCTGTTGTCGAAAATCAGAAAATATGAACGAACACAACCCAAAGACTGCCAACCTCTGGGTGCCAAAAAAGAAATTTAACCAACCATCCCTGTTGTGCAGTTAGCTAACTGCGATATTTATGTTCATTTATGCTGGGCTTACATGCTTCTGCAACTGCGGAAGTGCGGAAAAGTAAAGCGAGACGGATGAAGATTACAAAGCACAAAAGTTAAAAAGAGAGACGAATAGGATTATGGTTGCAGATGAAAAATTATGGGTGCAGATGAACATGTTCATCTGCACCCATAATTTTTCATCTGCAACCATAACTAGGAAGTTCGTTCCCTCTCTATCAGACAAGTATGAATTTTACATCTTGTGTCTTTTTCCGATTTTCATCTGCACTTGCAGATGCATGTAAATCCACCATTAGGCTATTGACATAAGGAGTTGTTGTTTTTCCATGAGCGATGTTTTACTGAAATGAACATAACTTCACATAGAATTTCGATAAAACATGCCTATTATTAGAATCAAAACACGAGTTGTCAACATGCAAGCAGTGATTTCTTTTTGTTAGGACCACATATGAGAAAATGATTTATTAATTTGTTTTCTCTGGCTAAAATTTTACTCTGACAGTCGTTTCAAGCATTTTATGGATGTAACGGATGTAACAGACAAAAGTAGTGGAAACACAATTTAATTTTTTCGATGACAGCACTGTTTTACTTTACCACAGCTCCTCGAACCAGTTTTGTTGTGAGCCTTTGCTCAACTTCAAAGCACTGACAATTTGATTGACGTAAATTCGAGGTGGTCACGCACAGAAAAGGTCTTATAAGAAAATCGAGCAAATAGTCCAGAATTCATTTAAAAATCGAAAATTCTTTTGTTAACCAAATGACCTAGTCAACATTCGAATCATGATTAGTAAATATTTTAAACATTCATATAATAGTTCAGTTGGTTAGGCGAAAAACGTTCAATCAGCTCCAGCTGATGGTAAACAAAACTGCGAGATACGAAAAGAGTATTGATTTTTTATAAATAAATTTTCATCTTTGGAAAATCTTTTTGAGCAAAGATTTTTATGAAAAACAAATTTAATCAAGTTTGATGATGATGTGAAGATCCACTGTAATGCAAATGAAAACTCTCATCCAAATCGCATAGCTCAAGGTTAGTGCATTTAAAGTCGTGACGCACGGACAGTGGAAACTTTATTTTTTTTTTGTTTATTGTTCTTTACAATTGCAGTAGATTGTCTATTGAAGAGATTATGAAATATATTGATGAGAATGGGTGGCTCCGTGAGTCAAGTATTTAGATCTGGAAGTGCTCTACTGTCCCATCGTGACGGCCATAAAGTTTCCAAGGCCACAGAGGAGAAAATTCAGACAATCTTTGAAATTCTTCGGGCGAATCCGAAGATTTCAATACACACACTTGAGAGCTTACTGTTGCAAATACCAAAAGTGAGTTGATCTAAAAATTTATTGATATCCTTTTATAAAAAAAAAATCACATTTGTCCCTTGTCGTCTTTTCCAGAATGAAAACATTTTGGTAATCCACGACGAATGCGGATACAACATCCTACAGCGTAGTGTTGGACTGAATCACATAGATCTAACAAAGTGGTTGTTGCATCGTCATCGGCCAGATGTCAACCGTTCACCATGCTCGCTACCCTTGCATATTGCCTGCTTAAAAGGCTACGAGGAGTGTGTAGAGTTGTTACTTAAACATGGTGCTCGAATTGATACTGACGCAAGGTTGTGCTACCCCGGAACACATTCTCACAACTGTGAGGAGAGTGGGAAGTACCGTGGCAACCAGGAGGAAGTTGGAGTATGTGAACGTTTTAGCACAAAGTTGCAGAACTCCATTTGTTATGCCATTGATGGAGATCAGATAAACGTTTTGAACATTCTCTCACAGAAAATGGAAGATCCATGGGTAAGAAAGGGAAATCTTTGGTTAAATTGACGTTTGGTTTATTCGATTTTTTTTTGCAGATTCCTTTTCGTGTGAAGAAACCGCTTTTGCATTTAGCCTGTGAACGGGGTGCTTGGAATTGTGTTCAACAGCTGGTCATTACAAGAACTGAGGAGATAAACTTGATCAAGGATGAATACTATCCGATACATCAAGCAGTCCTCCATGAAGGAAGATTCCTTGAGCTGCTGATACAACACGGAGCAGTGACCACTGTGCGTACGTGTACTCAGCAGATGACGCTTTTGCATGTTGGTAAGTAAATCGCAATTATTGTTTTAAAATATGAGTATTCTTCGAAATCCAACTGTTTCCCATTTGAAATTGTTGTTAAATAGAACCATAACCAGGACCGTTATTAGCGTCAACAGACGAGTCGTGTTGCACTTGTTCATGTCCAAGTTTAATTGCACTTCCCTGTTATTTAAGTCTTCCAATTCACTTTACTTTTGACGATTCCAATCAAAGGACTACTTCGTTATGTTGTCAATACGTTTTCTCAATGATGCCAATCCTGTGCCATTTTCGTTGCATAATATCAAAATAAATTCTTGGTCAGCAAATTTTGAGAATGTGTCGAAAACATTGCTTGTAAAACAACTTGAACTCGGCTCAAGATGTTCAGATTTCAGCATCAGGAAGATGGTTCGAAGAGCTTTAGCTTGCTGTATAGCATTCCAAATGAGTACTTCCATTAGGTTAGGTTAGGTTAGGTTTAAATGGCTGTCAGGAGAACAACTGACATACTTAGACCAATATTAGGTCCATTGTGATACCATTATAATTATGTTTGGAGCTTTTGATAAAGCGATAGCAATGAAGGGTATCTGTGTGTTCACCAGATCGCATTTTCGTAGATGCATTTTTCGTTTTTTTTTAGGAATACTGCAGGGCATGACCAGAGGAGGTGTGGGACTGCCTCTTCCTCCTCCTCGTAAAAACAGCTTCTGCAGAAGGCGACATTGATTACGGATCTAACGTGCAATCTGGTTATGGATAGCAAATGTCTTGTGATAAAGATCTAGCTCTGGCCATATCTGTTTTGTTGCCACACACGTAGTGATATTTATTTTATTTATTATTTATATACAAAAAGCTTATAAATAAATTTACAAACTTTTTTAAAAAGATAGGCATTAGGGTGACAACTGACAAGACCATGCAATGCCGTATTAATTAAATTATTTACAGTTAAGAGTGTTTCATATTGTAAATTATATATGTTAGGTTTATATTTCATTGTGTTTGCCATTTATGGATGTAGACTTTTTGATATTTTTGAAAGTATTAAAATCTGAGGGATCAAGAAGTTCAGGCAATTGTTTCGGCGGGTGAGAAATTTGTTTTGATTTTTTGAATTCCATTAGGATGTGTGGAATTGTCAAGACTACTCCGCATTCAACGCATTCCTCTGGAGCACTCCGGTCAAATAGATGTTTGGTGTTAAAGATAGTTTTTCCTACTCGGAATCTGAATATTGTAATGCATTCGTTAGTAGATATTGTTCCACCTATTATTTGTTCTGCCCATTGCGTAAAATTGCATGTAGCGATTAGCTATTAATCTAATGTGGTCTAAATTTTATGGCAATAAAAATGTTGACAATGCATCCAAATTTAAGGTGTTTAACGCAACTATTAGGTCTGTTCGTTGAACTTTCCCCAGGGTTGACCCAGGTTATTTTGACAATCCTATGAGTTGTCAAAAAAACCTGGGTTTTCCAGTCCTCAAAAAACGCTAAATCACAAATCACCACACCTCCCTGTCATTAAAAAAAAATACATGCCATTTGACAGCCCTCAAATCGACACAGCAAAAAGCTAGGGCGAGTTGGGGGAAAACCTATGGCAAACCTATGGCTCAAAAAACACTCAATTTGATATTCAGGGCGAATTTAGGTTTCTCAAAAAACGCTTTGTGGCGACCCTAGGGCAACCCCAGGTCTTCAACGAACAAACCTATTAACTCCTGTCGCTGCTATGCAAGTCAAGTATTTGACTATAAAGAAGTGGAAGAATTTGAACGTTTGCAGGGATTTTTCTTTAAACGCATATTCAAACTCCCTACCAAGTCCCCCACGTACTGTATTTATTTAGAGGCTGGAATACCTCAAATTTACTGCAGATACCTCAAAGCAAATGCAGACTTCATTATTAAAATAATGAAACGCCCAAGCACAAATCTACAGAATCAGCTTGTACGAATGTACAATGTTTATTTCAAATGTTTAAATGAGAAATGTTTAAATTAAATATTAAATCGAACAATGCTTAAATAGAATCCACAAAAATTCTATTGTTAAACACGCTTAAAGATGCAATTTTTCACCTTTCAAAGAATGGTTAGATCTAGCTGCGGAACTCGATATGGCCCTTAACTTAACTATTGAATATTAACAATTTTCAAAATGAGAACGGAGACACTTTGTCTCAATTTTATGCCTCACAGACCGGATCTAACAGTGATCGGCAGTCTCTGTAATCTCAATGTACCGGAAGACATTTTCCACTTCCTTGCAAAATGCCCAATTTTGCTTGAATTAAGGAGGTTATTTTTCTCCAAGAGCTTTCTCACATTTCAAGAAACTTCTGAACATTTAAATGCGGGCGGTTACTGATAACTGTTCGTGGAAACAGGGCCGAGTGATTTGAGGGCTGCTTGGCTATCGGATAAGATACGGATATTCACTGAGGATAGGACTTATTTGATCGCCAGAATTTCCGCTTGGAACACGCTACAGTGGTTTGAAAGGCGGAATGAGAGACTTATATCTGTCTGAGTACACCCCGCAGACGACCCCTCCTTCGGTTTTTGAACCATCTATATAGAAACGAATTGAATCATATCTCTCAAGAATTCTTCATCTTCCCCAGATAGTTCTCGATGGGATTGAGACTTGGAACTTGTTTTCAAAAATCAATTGGGGGATGGCGTAGTCGGGATTGATCTGAACAGATTCAGGATTGTAGCGTGACCGATGTTGTTATTGGTCCATTGGGAGATGGCTCTGATACGAACGGCTGTACTGGCGGCCATTTGTTTGCTGAAAATATCTAATGGTGTGAGATTAAGGAGTATGTTTAGGGCAGCTGAGAGTGTTGATCCCAGTGCTCCGCTTAAACACAAACAGGCTGTTCGTTTGACCGTGCTTAGATTATCGCAGTAGGAGCGGTCTACCATACCAGTAAGAAGAACTTAGAAGTTTCGATCTAACAGTCTCTGTACTTGCTTCGAAAGCTAAAGACCCTTCATTGACTTAGATTTAAATGAATTTTTAGAACCTACTTGAAATACGAAGTAGAGTTTGCACACCACAAAACCTACCTACGATCTTTGTTCATATTGACTGTTCTTAACTGCGTACTTGTGCTTCTGTGAAACTAAAATAAAAAATAGGCTACAAAGCTATGGAAACGTTAATGCCTAGAGAATTTTAAGGGCCTAGAATTTTATGACAGTGTTTAATACTCTCAAAAGACTTGTGAATTCCTCCAACAAGGAGATATTAGTGAAAAACATTTTTTCTTTGATTCGAACTTTAATTGAAACCACGAACCTCCTACGTACCAGACGGCCATGATAACCATTACGCTGCGGACACCACTCGGATACACCGGCAGGAAAATTTCGCCATTTATGTACTTCGATCGAAAACTGCTCACTCAAGAGAATATTTCTGCTACTTTCATCAGAATTGAGTAAAATATATTTATTATTTTCTCTCTCTAGTTATTTTTGCAGCACGGAAGTCAGCTGAAGGTACGCTTAGTACTCTAAGGATTCTTTTAGAGCGGGGCTGCAAGGAGCTTATAAACGAACCCGACTCATTAGGCAATACACCTTTGCATGCGCTTATTGTTCGTTATGCTCTGGAAGAAGCCAGGTCCTATACTTTAAAAAAATTTAATTTTAAACAATATTCAAATACCTTCTGTTTTCCATACAGATACGGTTATGACAAATGGAGTAAATGGGATGTGCTTCATTTGGTGCGATTTTTGCTGCAGAACGGAGCAAAAAGTTCCATCAATCAGGCTGGCAACAGTGCTTTGGCATGTGTATTCCGTCACGTTCGAGACTGGGAGGTGTGCTTTGAACTACTCAGTATGCTAATTAAAGAAGATGGTAGGTTGACTGTTCTGTTTTATTAAAGACATTGACCTCTTAAACAAGGCTTACATTTATTGCAGGTGATCCAAATATTGTAGGGCGCGATGGATCCGTGCCAATTATGGTCTGTTTGGTGCCGCTTATTAACAAAGATCAATTACATCACTTTACACATTCAATGAAGGTAAGACCAAACGAGAGGATTGCTATGATATGTTATATGATATGACTTTCGTTTGTAGGTATGTTACTTAAACTGTTTACGAATTCTGCTGCAGCATGGAGCCAACCCCAATTGTTCGTATCGCTCGAATCTGACCCCACTGCACGTATTAGTGTTTACAGTGAGCGAGAATTTTACACTCAATTGTGATGTACAAAAACGCACAAATTTTGAATTTATCAAAAACATTCTTCTACTCCTGCTTCAACATGGTCTGGATTGCAACCAAACATATCCGCATATTTTGCAAGCGGTTATGGATATGGTTCAAAACGTACGGACGTGTCCCGATATGCAGTGCATCTATGAACTTACTTTAGCTCTGATCCAATATGGTGCCGATCCGAATATCGTCCTAAGTGGTAAATCCACTCCAGGCAGTACTATATTTTCTAATGAAATAGCAAATTTTGGTGAGGGTCTATGCCACGCAAACCCATCTACTGACGATGTCCCAGTGAGTTCAGCTAACGGAGTCGTAGCTGGCGTTCCAGTAGCTGGACCATCACGCCAGCATCTGGGCGATCACTTTCGCAATTCATTCCGTACAAATTCCAGATTTATACTTTTCTATTACATCATTCTCATCACAAAAAAGGAGTTCATTCTCAACGATCCAGAGCTGACATTCACACGCATCATTCACTTGTTCTTTCTGACAATGCAGCATGAACCACTGTACAATTGCCTCAAGTCGTTGCACAACTTTTACGTAGCTCAAGTACCTAGTAAAAAAACCGAACAACTCATCTCGGTGATATCGCTGCTCTATCGGAAACCGCGCAGTTTGAAACAACTCTGCCGAGTGGCGATATACGAGGCGCTCAACAAAAAACTAGCACTAAATATCAATCGCCTTAATCTACCAGGTCCTCTTAAGGAATACGTTTTACATTTTGACACATAATACACCACAAGCAACTGTTGATCCACATATTAGATCTAAATAGATACGCTGTTCTGAGCAATTTAGCAGGATGAGCGGTGTGCAGCTGACGCCTGGCCTAGTCCTATATTGCACCTCTGTCAAACGCTGTCGAGGTCTTCTACTCTTCCCTGCAATCGAATCAATCGGTAACAATGATAAAATGATATTAAGCACAAAATAAATAGTTTTTAATCAAATTGAATATACAAATACATAGTTTTTCGCTGCAGGTCGCTCTACATTTTGTAAATATCTACCAACATAAGAGTAACACCACAATAAATTCAATTCATGTCCCTTATGTAATATTATACTATGACTTAATAGTTTACGTTAAATTTGTTATAGAATGATAATGATGATGATATGCGCCGAATTATAAAAAAAACTATTAAATTGTAAAATTGTATAATTTTGTGATAACCTTAGGAAGTATGTTTGTTAAATTTTGTTCTTCATTTCAAAGATAGAGTGAAAATATTTGTAAATAAGCGTACCAGTTTTTATTTAATTTACTTCGTATAGGTACCGATAAATAATTATATGTAGATATACATGTTTTTTTTTTCTTAATCAATTAACTATCGTTAAAATGAAACCAACTTCGGTAAATTAATTAAATAGAACAGAACTATGTACATCATTACGCGGTTAATCTCTCTCTTTCTTCTCTCTCTCTATTATTTATAAGTTTGTTTTTCTACTTTTTACTAATAAATATATTTTTGGTTTTGCCTTTTTGGAATTACGTTGGCCAAAAAAGTTTTTGAATAAATTTTTATCATTATCTATGTGAAATACAGAGAATTATTGAATCGTTAAAACTGCAGTTTTTTATTTGTTCGAATATTGGGCTTTGAAACCTGAAAAACGAACAATAACCGAAAAGAGTTTATATCTGGTTGGTGGAAAAAAGGACTATGGCTACGAGTTACTCACCCCTATCGACCCCTAACGAATGCCAAGTAGAAGTGACTAAAAACATCTTCGTAATGAACGCTTGGCAGCAGATATTTGTAACTCGTTAATAACTTTATTAATAATAACAAATTTTGTGGCAAAACATTCACTACAAGGGAGTCTGTGATGCTTCTATTGTGGTATTCGTAGTCCGAAATCGCTACGACGGGCCTTGTGATAGAGGCCACTGATAAACTTTGGAATTGATCGAATAGTTTTTGATCTAGTTTTTTTTCCTCGCAGTAACTACTGGGTATTGGACTCCTGCAACCGCAGGTGACCTGGCAAACTACGAACTCGAAGCACATATGAGCAACGCCCGAGACATGCCATGAAAACCGTCCTTGGCGATTTTATCACAAAACTAGGTGTTACTTTGTTTCAATAACTCAGCCAGTTTTTAAATGTTTGTAGATCAAGTCTTCCTTGAAGAAAATTTGAATTTTCATTTTTCCTTTTGAATGTCAAATGTGTTTTACTTTTTAAATGAGGTCAAAGCTGAGAACAAAGTCGAGAAGAAAAAAGACTTTTTTAATTTCTAGGTAATTTTTCGACTCATTTTTTTATAAACTATGTTCATATTCTTAACTATTATAATTTTTAAATAAAGCTTACGTAAACCGATAACCGTATTCTAAGAAAATCGTCTGCTCGACTATCGTCAGCCAACACTAGGGAAGAAGGATATGTTTGGAAATACAATCGGTTAGCATATTCTGCATGACAAAACCTCCGAAAACGGACTCAGACTAATCGATTTTGCTGCGGGGCTAAATCTTGTTGTAAGTAGTACACGCTTCCCGCATCTCAAAATTCATAAAGGTACATGGCGGCCCCCAGATCAATTAACCGTCACCCAAATTTACCATTTTGCAATCGACGCGACGCAAAGCAGGCTTCCAGTGTGACAGATGGCCGAGTGAACAACTTTATTGACTCGGACCACTACCTTGTAGCCAAGGTACGAATGAGGATTTACTGTTCACGACTGGCGCGAACCAACGCAGTGAAGAGATTTGACGCCGGGAAGCTACAATCACAAGAGATTGCCAGTACCTTTGGCAATCGAGTTTCCCTCCAACTATCCTTAAATCCTGTTGCGCTACCGCATTGAACATTGAAGACCAGTGGCAGCAATGCGAGCAACCCATGGTTCGTTGAAGAATGCAGGTAGGTAAATGCAGCCAAACAAAAATCACGACAAATGTTGATGCAACAGAGAACAAGGGCTCCTTTCGACCAGTATAAGGAGATTTATAAGGAGAAAAGAAGTGAAGACCACCGAATTAACAAAAAGAAAAAGAAGCAACATGAGAAACGCTCGTTTGAGGAAATTGTGAGGTGCCATGACAGGAACGAGATTTGGAAGTTTTAGCAAAAGGTAAAAAGATCTTGCCAAGGTGGCAAGCCCCGAAATCAAGCCTGTAAGGACCAGCAGGGAAACATAGTAGTAGAGTCACAGTAGCTACTGAGGATCTGGAAAGATCACTTCTGCAGACTGCTTAACGGCGATGAAGACACAAATTCCGCTGTCAGGCAGATTGCCTCATTCAGTTTGGACGATTATCAAGAATGCCGTCCTCCCGACCTAGAAGAAGTTAAGCTTGCTATATGCAAACTTCAGTCAAATAAGACTGCAGGTGCAGATAGCCTTGATGCCGAACTTTTCAAGGCAGCTGGAGATCAGTTGGAAAGGAGCATGCACCAGCTGATCTGCATGATATGGTCGGAAGAAAACATACGCGATGAATGGAACTTCAGTATCGTATGCCCGATCCTAAAGAAAGGAGACATCAAAATTACGCCAATTATAGAGGGATAAGCCTCTTTAACGTCGCTTATAAGATCTTGTCTGCTGTAATATGTGAACATCTGAAGCCCCACGTCAATAAGTTGAAAGGTACTTTTCAATGGGGTTTTAGACCAGACCGGGTTTTCGAAAGCACATTGCAGGGAAATCGCGGAAGGGGACGACCACGTCTTAGGTGGCGCAATCAAGTGGGAGAAGACCTCAACCGACTTAGAGTACAAAACTGGAGACATCAGCTCTCCCGAAATCAAAGTTGTTATCGAAAGATGTTGTTTGAGGTCCAGGTTCACCCCGAACTGTAATGCCTCCTAAATAAAGTATTCATTATTTTTATTAGGTGATTGCCTCGAGGTGGGGCTAGTAGGGTAATCGATGGTAACCTGATAATTTGTCTGTTACGCAGGAGGTTCGTGGTTCGAATCCCAACAGAACACAAAAAATGTTTTTCCACGATATGGCCTTTCGCGAGGGATTGACAAGTCCTCCGATACTAACTTCATTGCCACAAAAAGCGCTGCATTGATTAGTCGTTCGGAGTCGGCAGAAACCTGTGAGTCCCCTCCATTCCCTCACAAGGCATAATTGTGAGAAATGCGCTGTTCTTCTGTCATTTGATGTTAGTGTTGTCTCGCTGTCACTGTTGTGTGCTGCTTTAGGAAAATAGAGTGGACAATTTCGTACGGCATAGTTTTGTTCACAGAAATAACCATCTCGGACGTTCAGCTGAAATTAGTCAGAATAGCCATCTAGAGCCTCAAAATGTCGATATCTGATGAAAAAGCTATGGCTTTGAGCTTATATACTTAAACAAGATTTGAAAGTCGAGCCTCACGTTGGGCGCCAATCGGTGCAACGCAATTGGGAGGTATTAGGGACTTGGAAAAAGATATACGGAAAGGGAAATTAATTTGAAAAGAGAAAGTAGAGCACGTAGTACATGAGAAAAAAAGAAGAATGAAGAACAAGTTAAATCTAAAGAGAAGCAAAAAAAAAAGGAAGATGATATTAGGTTTGTTCGTTGAAGCCCTAGGGTCGCCATAGGGTCGCCACAAAGCGTTTTTTGAGAAACCTAAATTCACCCTAAATGTCAAATTGAGTGTTTTTTGAGCCATAGGTTATCCCCAAACTCGCCCTAGCTTTTTGCTGTGGCAATTTGTGAGGGCTGTCAAATAGCATGTATTTTTTTTTAATGACAGGGATGTGTGGTGATTTGTGGTGTAGTGTTTTTTGAGGACTGGAAAACCCAGGTTTTTTTGACAACTCATAGGGTTGTCAAGAAAACCTGTGTCAACCCTGGGGAAAGTTCAACGAACAGACCTAAAGAAGGGCCCAGACTGTGTCTTCTTCTTCTTCCTTTTCGACGCAAGGAGTATTGTAATATGAAAACAATCACTCTGCCCCACTCAACTGCTTCACACTAGTGATTCGCTCGTGGCGTACGCTAAGATTCGAAAGCATACGAAAGTAAATGATACAAAAATTACAACCGAAACGATGATAACACACACTAATGGCACTTTCCATTGGTTTCACTCAGGGAAGCACTCATTTCAAAAACCAATGGAACACCCAAAATAATTTCTGTTCAGTTTAACGTAATTGCCTTTGTGTGAGTGAAACACCTATGGCTCTTAAAAAATATTCCTTGAATAGTGCTTCTTGAGTCGATTCTCATTTCAAATCGAGAAGCGGCTGTCACTCCTCAGAATCATGAGAAGCGATCTTTTTGCACCAATGGAACGGTTTGAGAATGCTTCTGGACGCTCCTGGACGGTTCTTTTCGTCCAATGGAAAGTGCCATAAGAAACTAGATGCAAATCTTATTATTAACCAAAGAGAACCAACGCATTTTTTTTAAGTAAAACAAATTTATTTTCTCCCGCTTTTTGTTTTGAAAGAGTTTATTACTCAACCATAATAATTCAAAAGTACTTGCCATTGCTGCCCAATTTTACATCCTATAAGATCTAATATAAACACAATTAATTTTAGAAAACACAATTATCGCTAGGCTCTTTTTAAACTTCGTTTTTTTCTTAATCTTTTAGTCGGTAGATTTTCTAGGGATGCTTTCCAATATTTCTTTATATTGTTCTACAGATCCAAGTTCATGTTTTGAATGAAAAACAACCTCTTTAGGCTTTTCCTGTTCTTTTTCAACAGCCGCGGCTTCTTGAAGTCTTTTGGCTTTCCTGGTTTCTTTGATTTTATTTCGAACTCGATTACCGAGGCGTGATTCGGCTAAAACTTTGCTAACTCTTCTGCTGTTCAACCATCGGTCATTCCACGATTCAGTTTTCTAGTGGTCAGAAAGAAAAAATTTTAAATCGAGTTGCAAAATCTAATTTCTTATGTACCTTTTTCATTTTAGCTTCTTCTTCGCTGGAATCATCCAAACAGATGATATCCTCTTGTGGTGTTATATCTTCAACTTCATCTCTCATATGCTCCTTCATTTCATCGACCAGGTCTCCACCCTCTAGTGAAATAACATCGTCGTTGTCATCGTCTTCACTATTTGAACTATCGACACATTGCGGTTCTTGAGCGGGAACGTCTTTAATTTTTTCAGTTTTTTCTTTAACAACGACTTCGGAAGCACTCTCGACTGGGGAAGATGTATCGCTCCCCTTTGCGGCAACTGGTTGATTTGATTTGTCTTCATCATTATTACCAGGTCTTGATAAACTATCATCTGTACCAATTTCTGGTGCTTTGGGCTTTTCTTCTTCTTCATCTAAAATTTCTCCTTCTTCTTCGCTTTCCACAGGAGTAGCTTTTTGCAATGATGAACTATTTTCATTTTTATCTGTACTCGTATCATTGCTTGGTATAATTGGGGCTCCGATATTAACCACACTTATTATTTCGAGTTGTTGGAAATTTTTTGACGGTTCAACTGCTTTTGTAGTATCTTTTCCTTCCATTTTATCATCTTCTGAGTCGGTAATACAAAGAGTCTCAGGTACAGAAACAATAGGAATCACATCCGGCGACGGAGAACGTTTTTCTTTCTTTGGAACAACTAATTCTGTTTCTTTGCGATTTTTTTCGGTGGACTTAGTCCCTTCGTTGCTATCTTCATCATCGCGAACTTGTTTACGGAAATTGCGTTTGAGTTTGACACGCTTTGAAGGAGCAACTTCGTTGTTAGGTTTGATAACCGTTAGAGTGGGAGAGTCCGGTTTCTTATCTGCGCTAGATTTGGACGATGTAAGACGACCGTTCGTAGATTTATGCTCTTTTTGACGTGAGGCAGCGAGGGCGGAAGGTGGCTTCTGCTTTGGTGGCCCATCTTCATCAGAATCTGTATCGACTTCAATTTTTGTAACAGGCTCCAAGGCGAGCTGAGAACGAATCGCTCGCGCTCTAGCTTGCAGTTCCAGAAGTTCCAACACACTAAATTGTTGATCTGTGTAGTAAGTAACAAAAAGAATCACCCCACTTAATTATTACACTCAATAGACAACATGACTTACTACTTACTTTTGTCATTTTGGGATTTCACTTTCTGTTTTTTTCTGCCTGAAAAAGAAAACAAAATTACAAAATTTCAAGTTTAATGGACTCTGACCTAATACGCTTGTTTGTCGATCCACAAACCAAAGAAAATGATTTCCACGAAGTTACCCCTGGTCAGCTTGAGGAATACTTTTCTGAGCGTAGGGATGCAGACCCAAAGAGTGAACACAAAAGAAAGCAATTCCATCAACTCGGCATCATAGCTAAAGTGGACATCAGCACAACAGAAATAGAATTGGAACGTCTTTTACAGAACGATGTTCGCACACTGTTTGTCCAAAGAGTATGCAACAAGCCCCAGGATCTGACCCAAATTTTTCTAAAAATTAATAACTGCTTGGACAGTTTCTACAGACAAAATTTATACCGAACTCCTATCGGAATCGCTGTCGATATCAGCGGGGAGCTGTTAACCTCCGGCCGCATGAGGAACGACCAAAGTATTTTACTGGAAAAAGGACACATTATGGTGCTGACAACCAATGAAGAGTACAGGTTCTCTTGCTTCAAGGAAATAATATACGTGAGCAATCTGCGGCAATATTTGGAAACTATGAAACTGGACGACATTGTTCGTTTTGGCGAGGGCCAGATCGTGACCAAAGTTGTTAAATGTTACTCTATGAGCCCATTGACAGTAAAAGTCTCCAAACCAGGCCTTCTGTCTTCCTATATGAGCGTGAGACTCCCCTATTACTTAGAAAAGAAAGAACTAACAGATGAAGACAAAGCGGACATTGAAAACGCAACAAAGTGCGGAGCTCATTTGTTAGTGGTTCCTGGCATTCGAGGTGCAAGTTTTTTACAAGCGATCAGAGAACACGTTGAGACGAGAGTAGGACTAATAGGGGTCATCAATTTCGGTTACTTAGAAACAAAGTTTATAGATGTTGCCGAACATTTAAAGGACCTGGACGCTGTTTGGATAGACAACTTGGTGTGCCCAAGTCTTCAAAAGCAACATAAGAGCGCAATTGCTCGTTGCAAGGACTTTGAAAAAGCTTTAGTTGGTAGTGTTCCCCTTAAACTCTGCAGTGACTTTAAAAAGCTAGAAAATCATAAAAGAATCAAGCAGCTTGACTGTCTGCTGATCGAAAAGAGTCCGTTTCAGATGAAATATCCGCTTATAGCCAAAAAACTGTTACCAGTTGGGGCTAAATCTATTCAAGCTCATAATCAGCAAATTCTTTCATGCAAAGACGGAATCATAAACTTTGTTCTTCGCACTATTTACGCTTTTCCTTGTCAAGGGATTATAGTCACAAATGCGTGTCCGAAAGCCGCTATTGCTTTCTCCCATTCTGAAATATATTGTCCAGTCATAATCGTTGCGAAAAATGAACAGATGGCAAGACTTTTGAACCTTCGCAAGAACTTGAAGACTGTCATTCTTAAAGATCAATCAGATAAATCGGATACAGAGTTTGGCATGGATTTCGGTAGGGAAACAGGTATCCTTACCACAGGAGACTTTGTTATTTCTATATCTGACAGCATGGATGACGATTCTCTAGTATGCGTGAATCTACAAGCCTATTTTTTACCACCAAAAAACGTTGAACCGATACCATGACTTACCTACAACTTTGGACGTCTTCGAATTGGTTATGTCACTATCAGATGATATTTCCTCCAACGATATGTGTTCTAGGAATTAAAATAAAATATGAATCTTATGTGGTACATATACGCCGACTTTCATTTACCTGTTACGGAATGAATCTCTTCCTCACTAGAAGATGTATCGGTTGGGCATTTTGTTGAGTTAATAACAGAGAGCAGGCGTTTCTTAGAGATGCCGAGAATTTCATTCAAGCACTGTTCTTGGATATCTTCCAGTTTACTTTTCTATAAAACATTTTATTGAGCATTTGTTTTAAAGAAGTAAATTATTGTTACTTTAAGGAAATCCGGTGCAAGATTTGTAATTGTTTTGGGTTTGAGCGAGGAGAATATTTGCCGAATCAATTCAACTCTGTCGTCAATGTAGTGTTCCATGGGAAAGATAAGATGGTCATCTTCTTTTTTTATTTTAATCGGATCTGGGATTTTACTTGATTTGGATTTTTTCTTTGTTTTTGAACTCATTGTAAGTTTTTTATTTCAAAATAAACTTTAAGACGAGAAGAAAATTTATTTATTTTTAGCAATAGTTGGTATGGAATGTGTCAAAAGAAAAGGTGTGTTTGTTTGGTGTTTGCTGAACTGTTATACGCAGCAAAAAGATTTGTTTGCTTGTGAGATTTTTCTGAAAAGGGTTTTTTAAAAAATATTGCATACATGTAACAGCCCGATTCTGTCCATTATCTAGTGTAAATTAAGAATAATAGTAGATAAATTTGCTAAAATAAATGTTGTGATAATAAATAAAAATGCTTTAACTAAAACTATTTCATTTTCAAACCCAAAACTGTCAAGAAATTAGAACAGTAGCAATCTCGAAAAACGACATTTGAGTTTTCCTTTTCTATATCCGTCTTGCTTTACTTTGCTTGCTTTACTGCACTTGTGGATCTTGTAGATGTGCGATAATCCACTTTAAATACTTCTTTTTTTCCAGTAATTTACGTTAGGTTACTATGGTGGACTTACATGCATCTGATAGTGTAGATGAAAAAAGGAAATAGATACAAGATGTAAAATTCATACTTGTCTGATAGAGAGGGAAGACACCGTCTGCACTTCCTTAGTTCCATGTTCATCTGGACCTATAACTTTTCATCTGCAACCATAGCTTTATTCATTCAGGTGCCAGTATATCAATTGAAAGTTATTAAAATAAGAAAAATAGTAGGCAAAATTGTTGGAATAGAAAAAAAAGAAATTGTTTTGAGACATAAACATTTCGTTTTCGAATCCAAAACTGTCAACAACCTTTAACTGATTATAGCGTCTTTGAAAAGGGATATCAAGTTTGTCTTTTTAACTTTTGTGCTTTATCGTCTTTCATCTATATCCGTCTAGCATTAGCAGTATTTTTTTTAGCCAGTGCAAGTGCAGTATTCCAGTGCGTTGCCTTGGCAGCCCTATGAGTTGTCAAAAAAACCTGGGTTTTCCAGTCTAAACGCTAAACTACAAATCACCACACATCCATGTCATTAAAAAAAAAAAAACATGCCATTTTACAACCCTCAACTCGCCACAGCATAAAGCTAGGGCGAGTTGATGGAAAACCTAGGCCAACCCTAGGGCTCAAAAAACACTCAATTTGATATTCAGGACGACTTTAGGTTTCTCAAAAAACGTTTTGTTGCGACCCCAGGACGACCCTAGGGCTTCAACGAACAAACCTAATGTAAGCAGAGCTGTAAAAGAATGCATTCTTTTTTGTATTGCAGCCAAATGATGAAAAAGACTCATGTCGTTTTCCATTGGTCGTTCGGAAGCCTTCTGAACGCTTCTCAAACCGTTCCATTGGCATCAAATGACAGTTCCTCTCCTCGAAAAAAGAGAAATTTGATTCTGGATTTGAAGAAGGAAGCGAAGCCAGAAGCACTCACACACTGAAACACTGTTGACGTCAAAATTGACAAATATCATTTGACACCTCTAAAAATTGAAAAAAAGTGACCTGAAAACAATGAATGGAAAAAAAATAGCGCTCGACGTTTCACACCGATACACAATACAAGCAACGAAACATCAAAACAAATAAAAGTGTTACTTTGGCATCCCGGATCGGAGAGTTTTTCCGAATTACCAATGGAAAACGACATTAATCTTTTGAATATTTTGACTTCATGTTAGTACTTAACTTTTATCAAAAATTCTCAGAAAATTTTGAAGTCTTTGGTAAACCAATCGTCTAAACAGTCAAAAGACTCGAAATCAACTGCTTTTTAACTGGTTGCAATCTTGAAAGTCTTTCAAAAGTCCTTTACATTATTTGCACTCATGAAGTCTTTTGATTGCATTGAAAGTAATGCAGACATCTGGCTGCTAGTCTTTTGACTATTTGAAGTCTTTTTACTGATTGAAGTCTTTTGACTGTTTGAATTCTTTTTCACTGCTTGGAGTCGTTCAACACCATGAAGTCTTTTAACTGCTTAAAGTCTTTTTATTGTTTGAATTCACTTTTACTACTCTGAATGATTCGACTGGCTTTAATTCTCTTAACATCAGGCACCTTTCGATAGCATTTAAGTTGCTCTCATGCTATAATTCCCTAATATAAGTTACCTAACAAGGTCTATTAACATTTTAAAATAATCCAAGTTTATATTTCGGCATTTTATTTTTATTAATTAAGAATTCAAACAATCAAAAGACTTCAAGCGGTTAAAAGACTTCATGCAGTTGAACGACTCCAAGCAGTAAAAAGAGTTCAAGCAGTCAAAAGACTTCAATCAGTAAAAAGACTTCAAATAGTCAAAAGACTACAAGCATAGTAAAAAGAATTCAAGCAGTCAAAAGACTCCAAAGCAGCCAAATGACTGCATTCCTTTCAATGCAATCAAAAGACTTCATGACGGCAAAGAATGTAAAAGACTTTTAAAAGACTCCCAAGATTGCAACCAGTTAAAAAAGCATTGCATTCTTTTGATTTCGAGTCTTTTGACTGCTCTAGACGATTGGTTTACTATAGATTTCAAAGGAATGCGAATGCATTTCGAATCAGTTAAATGAATGGGACTTCTTGCAATACATTACCAAATGAGTGCATTCTTTTGCAGCTCTGAATGCAAGCCACCCATTTATTGCTTGGTATCACAAGGATATACTTATTACCTTATTTCCAGTTTAAAAAATAGAACAAAGACCATTCAAATTGTTAATAAATTAAAGTATTATTTTTCTAGATATATGTATATACATACATATGTACCAACTAGGTACTTGTTGAAAAACAAAACAAAAGCTTTCATATGTTTTCTTCCATTCGAGTAATCAGAACCTTTGCCTTTTCATGCACGTCATCTATACTCCCTACCATATAGAAAGCTTCTTCCGGATAATCATCCATCTCGCCATCAAGAATCTTCTGAAAACCGTCGATAGTTTTTTCAAGTGGAACGAGCTTTCCCTCTTTACCAGTAAAAACTTCAGCAACATTAAAAGGTTGTGATAAGAACCTTTGAGTTTTTCTGGCTCTTGACACCGTTATCTTGTCATCTTCGGACAGTTCATCCATTCCCAAAATAGCAATGATATCCTATTTCAACAAATACAATTGATTGACATTCAAAAAAAAAAATTACCAATGAATACCTGCAACGACTTATAGCTTTGAAGAAGTTGCTGCACACTTCTAGCAACATTGTAATGAACATTTCCCACAATTTCCGGGTTCATTATCCGTGAAGTTGAGTCGAGTGGATCAACAGCAGGAAATATACCTAGTTCAGCGATTGATCTTGATAAAACAGTAGTTGCGTCTAAGTGGGAAAATGTCGCCGCTGGTGCAGGGTCACTTAAATCATCAGCAGGTACATAAACAGCTTGAACAGAAGTTATTGATCCACTCCTTGTACTTGTTATTCTTTCCTGCATGGAACCCATGTCAGTGGCAAGAGTTGGCTGGTATCCAACTGCAGAAGGAATTCTTCCTAAAAGGGCCGAAACCTCGGCACCAGCTTGAGTGAAACGATAAATGTTGTCGATGAAAAGCAGAACGTCTTGACCTTCAAAATCCCTAAAATATTCTGCAACTGATAGTCCTGTTAAAACAACTCTAGCTCTCGCACCAGGAGGCTCATTCATTTGGCCATAAACCAAAGCAACCTTTGAACTGTCATCTTTTAAGGAAATAACATTAGATTCAATCATTTCCATATATAGATCATTGCCCTCGCGAGTTCTTTCTCCAGCACCAACAAACACAGAGTAGCCACCATGCTTCTTGGCAATATTATTAATAAGTTCCATGATTAAAACAGTTTTACCAACTCCAGCCCCACCAAATAAGCCTATTTTACCACCCTTCACATAAGGTGCCAAAAGATCGATAACTTTGATACCAGTCTCCAAATGAATTGGTTCAACATTGAGCTCGGTAAGGTCTGGAGCTTCACAGTGAATGAACGAGTGGTATTTAGACTCAATTGGTCCACGTTCATCGATTGGATCTCCAGTTACATTCATAATACGCCCCAGAGTAGCCTTGCCGACCGGAATTCGAATTGGATAGCCGGTATCAATAACTTCCATGCCTCGAACGAGACCTTCTGTGCAATCCATGGCAACAGTGCGGGCAACGTTATTACCAACATGGTGTAGAACCTTAATTTACAAAAGCAAAAGATACAAAACATAGTCATTAAAACAAACCTCACCTCTAAAATAAGTTTTTTTGAGTGATCGACTTTGACTTCGATTGCATTAAGGAGCTTGGGAATGTCATTTTCAAAGATAACATCAACAACTGGCCCAATAACAGCGTACACCTGCCAAAGTATTATGGTTGTTTACTTTACATTTTTTTTTAAACTTTGAATATAGAGGACTTAGTTATGTACCTTTCCGACTAAAGGTGCTGGGAGAGAAATCTTGTCAGATTTTTTCTGTCCTTTACCAAGAGTGGCTTTTACTTCATTTACTGGTGGCGGGCAAGGTGGTGAAGGTGCTTCCTCATCTTGACAATTTTCGTCTTCCAGAACTAGTGGACTACTTTTATTTAAAAACAAAGCTACCTCATTTGCCCCTTCAGAAATGTTAGAAGAAATTGGAAAAGATGAATTCAAAAGGTCTTTATCCCTTGACTTGAAATCATGCTCCTGATAACCAAAACCTTGGTGGTCTGCAACTAAAATAAAAAATTCAATTTCTTATCTGTGTGACCTAGTTAGTACTTACCGATGAAATTGTGGGGATATGGAGGTCTGTTAAGCTTTTTCATAAGACTCGAGAACAACAAAAATCGCCCTTTAAATTGAACTGAAAGCAAATTGAATTAATTACATTACATTAAAGTCAAACTCTCGAGCCGAATTGCCTCGCACATACTCAAAGACTTGGGTAGCATAATTTTTTATTTCTTTCGAAAATTATAAAACACGAATGCTTCTAATTATGTAGATATTTTTACTTCAACTGAAAAAATCAGTGCTTACTTTGTCCTGACCCTGAGTTTTCACTTTCACCTTTATCGGCTTAAGTTCACTCCTTAGTTACTTATCTTCACTTACTATACCCATATACTGTTAAAAATGGAAATATATGAGTTACCACTCTTTGGTATCGTATCAAAATCTTGTTTGACATAGGAAAAGTTTGGCAAATGGTTAACAGGTCGATTGGGGGAAAAGCAAGATCATTGCGCTTAATATTTCCAAGGCATTTGATAGAGTTTGGTATCGAGCTTTCTTATTGAAAATGTGTGTTTTTGGTATTGATGAGTCTCTTCTTCGTTGGATTAGAAATTACCTTTCCGAAAGTTCAATACAAAATTTGTTGGATGGTTTCAGTTCGTTTTGTCTTCGACTCTTCTCCTCATCTTCATTAAGATCTCTTATCTGAAAATTCTCAATCGTTTTGCTGCCGACTCAACCCTCAGGCGACCTAAAGCTGTCAGTCATTTAAAGTCGCCAAAAATGCTGCTAAATGCTTAAGCTTCTTATAAGACAAAGCAGGAAATTCTTTACCCCTTCTGATCTGGTTACTATTCATAAAGCCTACATCCGCCCAAAACTAGAGTATAATTCGCATATCTTGACAGGTTGGTGCAGTGCAATAAGCCCCGCGGCAATAATACCCGTTAATTAACATTGAAAATAAGTTAAAGTGCAAACGGTGAGACCTCTTTCCATTACGAAATGGTATTTTAGTTCGCGGAAAAAGGAACTAAGGCCCGCGGCTCTTAATGCCATTTCATCATGGAAATAACCCGCGAGTGCCTCACTTCCAAAACAAAGAGGAGATAAGACCCACAACATTTTTGCCCCTACTTGAGAGAGTACGCAACAGATCGTTGAGATTGATATGTGAAAGTTCAATCGTATAATTAGGTCTGTTCGTTGAACTTTCCCCAGGGTTTACCCAGGTTTTCTTGACAACCCCATGAGTTGTCAAAAAAACCTGGGTTTTCCAGTCCTCAAAAAATGCTAAACCACAAATCGCCACACATCTCTGTCATTTAAATAAAAACACATGCCATTTGACAGCCCTCAAATCGCCACAGCAAAAAGCTAGGGCGAGTTTGGGGAAAACCTATGGCAAACCTATGGCTCAAAAAACACTCAATTTGACATTCAGGGCGAATTTAGGTTTCTCAAAAAACGCTTTGTGGCGACCCTAGGGCAACCCCAGGGCTTCAACGAACAAACCTATTAATTGATTCTCTTGAACAAAGTCGAAACGTTACCTGTATCTCTCTTTTAACCGCTTTTTTCACAAACAGTGCTCTAGTGAAATAGCTACTTGCATTCCTCCCCTGAAATAATTTAGCCGCAACATCCACCTCGCTAGGAATGCTTATCAGTTTTACCTTGAAGCCAACTTCGGACGTTTTTTTTTAATTGGATAGGGCGAAGGTAAAAACACCCTTACTAGCACGTCGACCTGTACTGTAAAACTTCGGACGTACAGTAAAGTATAGAGAATCATATTTTATGTCGATTTCCTTTCACCCATTTGCAGTCGACTGCAGTCGCTACTAAATTCGATTCTTTTTTGGGTGTTAAGGAAATTAAAAAAGTTGCGATTTTTTTTTATGAATTTGTGTGAGTCCAACTGACTGATGAAGAAAAACAAGCACCAAAGAACAAAACAATTACATACATACATATTGTTAAGCACACAATTTTTATATTTTTTTCCACGAAATGTTTTCCAAATTCACAACAACTAAAGACAAAACAGTAATAAAGGAAGCAGTACCTTTATTTTTTTTCTTATGCTGATGTTTTTGTTTGCCGTTTTCGATCTGTCAAAATTGTTGTGTGTGTGAAAATGAGTGTGCAAATCCGTCTCAAAAGAGAGAACGACTGCAGTCGATTTTTTTCCACCTAAATGAATTCCTTTGAAAAAAAAGTTCTCGTTTACGTTCCCGAAGAAATATCTGGATTAAATATGGCCTATGCCACTCTAGACCATCGATGTTCCAATTTCATTCAAATCGGCTAAGTAGTTTCGGCGCCTATTGAATACAAACAAACAAACAAAAAAAGTATTCCCTCTTTACAACAGTGTAATGGGATTTACCACGAATCTCGAAAGCAAAAATCTCGAAATTTTAATCTCGAATGCAAAAATCTGAGCGCTCAAAAATTAGTTTACTAATTCGAAATTATTAACAACTCCTTACCAAAATTAGTTTTGACAAGTCCACAGCCCATGTAGCATGGGGAATTTCTTCTTTAAGTTTTTTTTTTTTTTTTTTGCTGAATTATGTCCCAGTGTAAGGACTTGAATCCCAAATAGTTTTCATTGCTCAAAACAATACCGGATTTCGTATTCGCATTCCATTATCATTCAAGCAGCAATCAAAATAAGTTGCAGCTTTGACCTTAGTACGCAAAAATATGTTTTACTGTCAAATTTATTGATAACCTAATGATAAGTCTCTTATTTTTCTTTCCCATGCCAACCTCCTCTCGTCCCACTTAGATTATTTTAGAACGTTTTTTTCTTCTCCGACCATCATTCTATGACTGGGACACAATATTGTCATTAAATGATGCTGCAGCCGATTCGCTTATGCAACTTCCCACGTGACGGGTGCGATTTTTGTGTGAAGCTTGCATTTAACCGAAAGTATTTCCGTACCACGACTGTAGAGAGAGAACTTGATATTTTGATATTTGAAAATCAAAATACTAAAGGCGAAGAATATGTACACTTAGGTTGAAGTTTTAGTAAAGATAAAATATAAGAATAAAAAACAAATAAAGGAGTAATATGACACGCTTATTGCCATTATTAAGGGAGGAATAAACCCTGGGCCTTTTCAAAAAATCGATTTTGTTTTAATTGCATTTTTTATTAATACATTTCAAGAATGTTGTGTCAAAATTTCAAGTCATTCCGAGCTGAATTCGAAAAGTTACAGTGATTTTAGAATAGGTATGCGCGGCGAGCGAATAGAGGAGGGCCGGCCGGACGACCTTGAACCAACCTTTTATGATTAGTTCCAGGTAGCTCGAGGTCTTCTTTTGTGTTCAGGGAAGGGGAGCTCACTCTAATGCCGCTTCTAACGGAATATTTTTGAGGGGAACCATTCAGTGTGCTGTTTTTCGCGTTTATCTTTAAAGGCGTTTATCTCGAAACTAGTATTTTTAAAGTCGGTGTGCAAAATATCTCGGCGACTGTTGGACCGATCCTTCTAAAATTTTGTACACTTCTTTAATATATATTTTACGAGGATTTTAAAAAAATTTCATTTTTCCGGAATTGACAGCTACAATATGGCGGCATTTTTAGGCAAAAACCTCGTGTTACCTGGAGAAAGTTGTCTTTTAACGAAGTCTTTTTAGAATTTTGATTTTGGATGAGCCTGTCAAAAGTCTCGGAAAATACACTGTCATCGGCTTGTTTTTCAATATTTTTGTATGAAAAAATTATAGAAGATACTTGAGACTATACTTTAATAATTTGCTACATAAATTAATTACCACGTCAATAAATTAAATTACTTTATCAGATTTTTCATAAAAAACTCGTAAAAATAGTATCTTAAATAAAAATAAAATAGCAATTTAATGCAAAAGTAGTAACTTTATTATGAAAATTTGTTCTCATGTTAAGAACCGAATTTGGCATAACACCTGTACAACATTGTGTCTGTCATATGACCCTTTTGCTTTTTGCCACAATACACCCCAAAACTAAAATACTCCCTAAACTTTGACTTTTTAGTTACATAATAGGAACTGATTAGTGCTCGTTGTAAGAAAGAAAATCAAACTTTAAAAAAATCTGCGCAAAATGATTCAATTGGGAGCATTATAAAAATTGATTCCAGAGCTTTTTGAAATTTTAATAATTTAATAATAATTTAAAAAACAAATCTTTTGGTATTGCAAACAAAATAGATTACAATAATCGATATTCAACCAATGAATGAGTTATAGACATGTAAGTATTAGGTTCGTTTCTGGAAGCTGTTGGAGCTCAGAGGGTGCCCTGTGGTCGCCACAAAGCGTTTTTTGAAAAACCTGAACTCGCCCAAAATGTCTAACTGAGTATTTTTTGAGCCCTGGGTTTGCCCTGGGTGTGCCCTCAACTCAACCTAGACTTTTGCTGGGGCGGGTTTAGGTAGTGAACTGGGCTGTTAAATGGCATGTGTTTTTGTTCAAGTGAAAGGGATGAGTGGTGATTTTGCAGTTTAACATATTTTGAGGACTGGAAAGCCTAGGTTTTTTTGACAACTTATAGGGTTGGATCAACCCTGGGTAAAGTTCAACGAACGAACCTATTATGCAATTAGAACCTATTATGTTTCCAAGTCAAATTTCTTAGGATTCTCCCCCTTCAACAAATATGTCTAGATGTTTTGAATCTATCACTTAATAAGGCAATCCTACCTTGAGTGTGTGAGGCCTATCTAGTGGTTTCTTACTAGATAATAGTTTATTTTGACACTGACAGTTGTTTCCACTAAACATTTTGATAGAAATGAGTCACTTAACTCTCGTACGTAAATTTGTACATAAAGCAGCGTGCTAGTGAACAACGCCGACATTTTCTGTTTTCGTACGGGGGTTGCTGTAAACGACAGTGTGAGACTCATCGATTATCAGCTTGCTATCGATCTTCAGCTCAACATTTCACGCACTAGCCTGATCAGAACTCTGCACTCGTATTATTACAATACAAACTCCAAACTATATTTCATTTTTGGATAACTAATCTGATGATAATCCTTTCACACATTGTACACAAAACATTCATTCGACTGCCGGCTAAATGTATTTCATCTTCCCAAATTAATGAATGTTCAATTTGCATCACTCATTTACAACATGGAATTCAAACCGTAACAAAACACAATGATAACACCAGACATATCCTAGAAGTTGACTTCTCATTACCTACATTATTGACGTATTTTTACTAGATTTGCAAATCACATTGTAGTTCTATCGCAAATACAATGTACTTTTTCATCTACCGCGAACTTGAATCCCATTGTCATTGTTCAGAATAATTTAGAAATACATAAGCATTATGTAGTTCAAATATAAGCAAAGACCGGAATTCGTATTCGGATGCCATTATCATTCAAGCCGCAATCAAAATAAGTTGCAGCTTTGACCTTACTACGCAAAAATATGCTTTTCTGTCTAATTCATTAATAACCCAATGATAAGTCATCTCTTTTCTTTCCCATGCCAACCTCCTCTCGTCCCACTCAACTTATTTTAGAACGTTTTTTTTTCTTCTTTGATCTAGATTCTATGATTGGAACACAATGGGGGTCATTATATTGATGGTGTAGCCGATTCGCTTATGCACCTTCTCACGTGACGGGTGCGTTTTCTGTATAAAGCTTGCATTCAGCCCACTGTTTTTTGTTCAATTAATTTGACCAAATTTCGCTGCAACTATTATTGAAGATCCCCTCTTCCGTTTTTTTTCTTGTTTAATTGGAAGAATATTCGGAAAAATGTGATTAATAAACTTCCACCAGCCACGGTGCCTGGGGGTATCACTTTATGTACTCTGACTAACTCAGAGTGTAACATATTATATCTGACCAAAAAAAAAAATCTCCAGCTTATCAGGCTGTCCATAAAACAATCTGTAGACATCATACATGATGAGCAATGTATGGCAATGACAGTCGGTTGTGACAATTGCCGGGGTTCGCTCTCGAATTAATATACTGCGGCAGAGTACTCGCACAGAGCACTCACATATTTTATTAGTTATTTTTTTGTTTAAATTTTGTCTAGCAAATATCAAAATTGTAAAAGTTGTTTTTGGTAGTTTCTTTGCGTCTTGTAGTGTTCGGAAATGTTTTGGTTTTATTCGGCAGCACTGATCCTTTGCGGTGTTTTTATCAATTGCAATGGCGCCGATATTGCTGAAGATGGAACCGAGTCGTCTCAATCGATGTTTTGCTGGAATGTCCGACCGCAACATTCCCTCAATATACAAGAAGTGTGTATTTTTTTAAATAAAACTATAATCTTCATTTGTATGTAAGAGACTAACTGGGAAGATGGCATTGTTGCATTGATGTCAGTGTGTACACTATTAATGTTCGATTGATTTTTATTCAATTAGTGACTTACAGATCACACATTGTGGTGACTTTGTTGACTTTTGATGTGGAGTGAGTGCTTCTTTTTTAGAGGCAATTGAACTCATGGGAAGGGAGTTGTCTTGTTTTTTGAATTTATATTCATTTGAATGTAATTACTGTGATGGGTTTTAAGTCACCGCAAACCTTCTTCTTGAAAGGTTCAGTTGAGTGTTGATAGATTTGGATTCAATAACTGTTTTAACCGTCTTTGGGCTGTTGTCCGCTTTAAATAACAGTCTTCTGAATATGGTTCGTCTAAAGCGAATTGACTCCTTTAACCAGTTTTTGTAGCTGTTCAACAGAAGAACTTAGCCACTAAGTAAGTTCTGAGAACTTTCATATTAAAAACTAGTGTCTACATACAAAGAATATTATGTACGGAAACTAATCCATTTGTGAATACTCTACTCAAAAAGAGGGAGTCTAGTGCAGGTATACTAAATAGGACATTGTTCGCTTTTGGACATTGGTGACTTGATATGCTCATTTAATATATGTACTGTGAAATTCATATGCGCTTTTATCAATTAGAAAGTTATGTTTTTTTCTCCTTTTGTTCTCACATAATATTTAGAAATATGGCCTTCAAAAGCCCCATATGTTACTCGTTTTTATTTATTTATTTATTTATTTACGTCTAACAAGAACATTATCTTTCATAGACTTAATTTACAGAAGTAAAATAAAATGCAATAACATTAAGCATAAATTATTAATATAATATATGTACATAATTGCTCACATCAAAAACATTATAAAGCTTTTGTAATATAATCTGTTCATGTTAAAATCAATAAAATTATCATAACGGTTATAAAAAATACATGCAGAAGATATAGGTTCGCTTAGTCCATAGTTTGTATAATGTCTAGGAACATAAAAGAAATCCTGGTCTCTTGGACGCAAAGTACGAGACGGAGCATAAACATAAAACAAAGAAAGCAGGTGTGGACAATCAATGTGTCCAGTTAGAACATCCTGCGCAAATAAGACCGCATAATAAATTCGCCTTTTATATAGGGGCTTAATACCTAATAAGGTGCATCTAGCTTCATAGACTGGCAAATCACCGTTCCAATTCATCTTTCGTAGAGCAAATTTTGTAAACCGTTTCTAAATCTTTTCAATACGTGAAATGTTATTTTGGTAATATGGATTCCATATAATACTGCAATAGTCAAGCCTTGATCTTATCAAAGAATTAAACAAGGTCTTCAATGTGCATGGATCTTGAAATTCTTTGGTATTGCGACGCATGAAACCAAATAATGAATTAGCACGTGATATGATGTAATCATAGTGCATTGAAAAATTCAGCTTGTGGTCAAAGACTACCCCAAGATCCTTATGATTTTCCACTCTTGTTAGAATTTCATTTTGGATCGAATACTGAAAATTTACCGTCGAGAGAATTCTGTAAAATGTAAGAACTGAGCATTTGCTTATATTCATTTGCAGACCATTAAGATTACACCAATGTGTGATATTATTAATATCATCTTGTAGGTCATAAGCATCTGATACGGAAGCAATGCATTTAAATAATTTAAGATCGTCTGCGAATAAAAGAAAATTTGAGTGTTTAATAAAGGAAGGTAGATCATTGATGAAGAGTAAGAATAATAGAGGACCAAGATGGCTGCCTTGAGGAACACCAGAGTAGTTATAGACAGCAGTAGATATAGAAGAACCAATCTTTACGTATTGTATACGATTTTCTAAATAGCTGCGAATCCATTTCAAAATATTTGAATGAAAACCGAAGCGTTCTAGCTTGCTAACTAGAACTGAGTGTTGAACACGATCGAAAGCTTTAGCAAAATCAGTAAAGATTTTTTGAAAGAAGTTTTGCCCGATTGACCGTGATCAATTTATTATTAAACTCAGAAAAATATTTTCAAATATGTAGGTTTTAAGAATTTTGTATACTCGAATAAAACTGGGGCACCCCCTTTGCCTGAAACACCCTCAAATTATTTTTGTGCTGAAATCAAAGAAAGCGTCTTACTTGGATTAACGGCCATATCCGGCTGCAACCGAGTTTCACTATTTCCACTTTTTTTTATTTCAGTTTTCCCTTTGATGATTAATAGTGTTTACTGTGGCAGTTGTGAACAAATCTTTCAACATTCTCAACTGTTGCAAACCAACCACCAACCGACAACAGAATGGCTTCGAGGGTTCCGGGTTGTGGATTTAAGGTCTAATTTTGCTTGTGGACGAACTTTGCGTTGACTTTCTGTTTCTACACTGTGAACTACCATAAATGAAGATTTTCGGTGTCATGAAATAAAGCGCCAAAGAATTAGGCGATTACTAATATTAACAGTATATGTAGATGGTTACACAATATTATTGAATGAGAAGGAAGAGTGCTGACATACCGCGTAGCCGGGTTCGCCGTGTAGCCTTAATATTTTAGGCTACACGGTCTTAGTAGGTCTTCAAACGTAAACCCCAAATCAAATAGACACAATCTCGTGAAGAATCCTCAATTTTCGATCTGGCACGAACAATCACCAAAAAATCTCTTTGTTTTTCAAGATCAAACGGTACGAATTGTTTCTTTTTTTATGAGAATTGTTTATTTATTTATTTGATTATCTCTTCATTGGACTCAAAGCTCTTACCACCCAGCCATTTTTTCAAATTTGAAAAAAAGGAAATAGTCGCATGAAGCTAAGGGTGGAGAATATGCTGGATGGAGTAGCAGTTCATAGCCCAATTTATGGATTTTTGCCACGGTGACTACACAACACACGTATTTATATGCCTCTTGCATTGTCTTGATGAAACAGCACATCTGCTTCAAATCGAAATCGAATCCATCCAAAATCTCTGAATAATATTCTCCATTTATAATTTTATCCTTTTCAAGTTAATCGATGTGAATGACACCGCGTACATCACAAAAAACCGTGGCCATGTCCTTGTTAGCCGACAAACCCACCTTAGCGTTCTTTGATGCACGTCGAACCGGAGAAACCCACTGTTATGACTGCCCCTTGGTCTCTGGTGTATTGTGATGAATCCAGGTTTCGTCCAAAGTAACAAAACGGCACAAAAACTCGTTCGGATTGCAGCTGAACATCACCAAACACTCATTTGTAGTGGTCACGCGGTCCCGTCATGGTCGATTGTGAGCAATCGCGGATACCTAACTCACTTTCACTATCCGATTGTCCAATATCAGTCCATTGATTATATCGACGATTTCTGGTGTGACGACCTCTTTTGGGCGACCTGGACGTTCAGCATCATTTGAGCGTATCAGCTCACAACAGAAATCCTTAAACCACTTTTTAACGATGGAAATCGATGGGGTAGAGAGTAGAGACCCCATAATACTTATCAAGTCTTCACTTTTCCCCATTTTTATTAATTTTCATGGGATTACTGCTTTGAATAGCTTTTTTTTTTGGAATTTGTCCAAAATTTGACAGTATGTAGTCTTTAAATAAATGGCACTCGACAGGAGCAGTGTTACATTTAAAATAATAACAGCCCTCGTATTTTTTCACTACTGCCTCAATATGAGTATCAAATAATAGAGCTGCAATGTAGAATAGATTGCTCTATAAGAAAAATGAAAATCCAATATGGCTGCAAACAAATTAAAGAACTAAAAACTTGAAAATAAAAATAAATAAAAAAATTCTAAAGCTCGGGTCCCACGGTGCGGTGGTTTAGCATCTATTTAGAGGCACTGTGCTTTTGGTTGGTGATTTTGCTGCGCTTTTGGCAATATGAGGATGAAATGAATTCTATGTTACTTTGCCGTACAAATGTTGAAAGACTTTTGTCCAAATGTTGAAAGACTTTTGGAAATCTGTCCAGCAGTTTTTAAGTTACACTTTAGTCTTAATGTTACTCAGGGATAATGTAGCATTCAAGTAGTGAAAGAATATAATAATAATAAGTTCGTTTTCGTTTACGTTACCGTTTCTGTTCCCAAAGGAATATGGGAATGAAATGAAGCCTTTACCATTTGTCAGCCTCTAGATAATCTCCGTTTAAAATATTATTCAAACCGGCTCTGTAGTTTTGGAGCCTATTTGATGCAAACAAACAAACAAGAAATCTTTCCTCTTTTTATAGTGTAAGTGTATAGATAGCTTCAAAATAATTCACTCATCTCAACGGGGCGTTCATCAAAAAAAAAATTGTTTTTTTTCTTCTTTTTCTCGGCGTCACGAGCATTGTGATTTCGAAGGGATCACAGATCCCTCAGTTAACTGCTCCACTAGGTCACTAGATCCACTCGTGGAGTACCCACGTTGACCTAAGAATGCGACAGTACCAACTGAGGTGGTCGTGCTTTTTTCTTCAAATATGGTATTATTGACGAAAAGGCTTCCAAGGATCGAATACGATCAAGGTTTTGTTATTCATCCTGCTGTAACACGGAGCATCTTCAACAAAGTTTACTGTCAACTTTCACACTTTTTGAACATTTATGTGAGTGCAATGTGTAGGGGTAATTTTTCTATTACCACTTCATCCACCCTGCGCTTACTCGATGATTGAGTTGCTTCACCGTTGATCATTTATCTCAGATATTTAAACTTTTCACACTTTGGAAGAATTAAATAGATGTCTGGAATAGGGCATGTCTAGATGAGAAAACAGATAATAGACTTTTTGGACGATGCCCACTACCTTCTAGAACAGTGGTTCCCAACCTTATTGAACTAGCGACCCAAATTGGAGTTTTGGAAAAATTCTGCGACCCAATGTATTTGAATAAATGTTGAATTATAAACCTTTCCGTATACATATTAGGTACATACTTAAGAATATTCTAGAAATCTAATTTCAAAGTTAGCAATGACAATAACTTCACAACAAACCTAAATATATAAAGTGCCAAATTTATTCAATTGAAAAGCGAATGTGTCATACATACATACAATATATTTATACAATTGTATATATATAATATGTACATATACATAGCGTATTTGAAAATTAATATTGATTAAAAAAATAATTATATTTGCAATTAGTTTCCTAGTGAGAAACTTGATATTGACATTTAGATACCAATTCATCAATTCTAGGGAGTGTTGTTGTCAGGGCCAGTCTCATATCGTGTTTTACATCCAAATTATTTTTTGGTTTGGTTTTAATATTTACAAACGGAGAAAATTCAGCTTCGGAAAGATATGTCAAAACGAATGGTATTAAGTTTTAAAGTTTTTTTGGTAGACTTCTCTCACACTGCACCAAAAGTCAACAAGTGGCAGCACCTCACTCGGATTGTGCTTCCCGGGAAATTCAGAGGATGAGGAGATGGGAGGATTGGAGAGGTAGGGGGTTGGGTTGGTAATTGGTTTATTGGAATAGGGAACACCCACTGAACCATTTGGAGCCCTGAGTAAATTTCAGGACGTTGCTCAATGGGAGATTTGAGATGTCGCTCAGTTCGTCGAAGAAGTATTCTCCGAGAATTTTTTCCGAGTGTGGGCCAAGCTAGAACACTCACAGAGGAAGTGAAGTGATCCTTCCTCTGCCTCCTCATCTTGGCATCTTCTACATAAGTCGGATGTGCTAATGCCCATTCATCATGCGGGTACCCAACGAGTTGTGGCCCGTGAGAATGCCAATCAACAGAGAGAGCGGAGGTCTGCTTAGCTGGAGTAGAAATTCTCCTGTTTTAAATTAGTCAGGTGATTGATGATAAGGTTTTCTAATTCTTCCTTAGCATATTCATTTTTGGCTTCCAGGGTCTCGCTGAGTTTGCGAAACATTGCTATGTTATGCTCAGTGCTCACTTACCCTTTTACTCCAGTTTTCAAGTTTTTCAACAAAACACTGCAAATGATCTTTAAATTGAATTATAGTGATATCATGTCCTTGTAATTTAATGTTCAATTTGTTGAATTCTTTGAATATATCTACAAAAATGTGCAACCTCATAATTTTTCACTATATCTGAAAATTTGTTTTTTTTTTCGCATGTCTAAAACATTTGAATTTCTTTTCTTTGTTCGAAGAAACGATTTGTCGTGTTTCCTCTGGACAACCACCGCACATGTGAATAAAACAAAAGATTTACTACAAAGAACACATTGAGACTTTTCGATGCAATTCGAGATCAATGAAGTGAAAACGAATTTTAAATAATCTTCACAATATTTTCATTTTGCCATTGTTGCGAATAAAATAAATACCTAGTCAAACATTTTTTTTCAAAAACAGAACAAAAGTTTTCTTTATGTATAAATTTAATGTAATTTGGGTACATTTCTATTTTAGTTATTTTTAAAATTTTAAAAGTTGTAAGTAAACCACTGAATGACAACTCAATACTCAGAATCAAATGACATTTATGCGCTAAAACACGCTCAAGACACGCATATCGGTGTTTAATTAACATAACTCTCGCGACCCACCGAAAATGGCTTGGCGACCCAATTTTGGGTTGTGACCCATGGGTTGGGAACCAGTGTTCTAGAACCTCTGACTGGTACCTCGAGCCTTACGAATTATTTTTAAAAATAAAATAGCTTTTAAAACATTCTAAACATAATTTTAACCTTTAACTTAATTTTTTTTTGCTCATTTTCATTTGCATAACTTTATTTCAAACGCAAATTTCAGCAGTGTAATAAAATCCATTGGCTGCTAACATGTCAATTTGTAGCGTGTGAGCTCGAGTTTCGAATCTCATAAAAACCCAATACTTTTCCAGGGGTACCGTTTTCCACGAGAAATTGACAAATCTTCCTACCATGAAAAACACTTTCTCACTTAGCCGTTTTTTGAAAATATTGAATATCCATTCTTTTTCGTGAAAAGTAAGTTTTCCCTCTAAATTGTGGATTTCAAAAGGAAGACTCCTCGATCCTTTGTAGACCAAAGGCGTTGTTAAAGTAAATTTTGCCGAAAAAAGGCATTTTTTCAAGATTTTTTTTTTTGCGTAACAGGTAGTGTTCGTTTATTGAATAGTTTACATTCATATAATAAAGTAACATTTGAACAACATTCTCCTAAATTTGCATTACAAAATGTTCAAAATTGACCGAGTGAAAATTAAACTCCGGAGGTGCCTCGAAGAATAGTAGCTTTGCTTATCTAAAAGGAGATGTTTCTAGATGTAATGACGGGAGGATTTTTTTTCTTCGATATTTCAATTTTTCGTAGCACTTGGGAGCCAAAACCCCGACTTTAAAAAAAAAACGAAAAAGGTCTCGACAATATCTGGTAAATAATGTGAAGAGATGCTGCGCAAAAATTTTAAAGCGATTGGTCCAATAGATTTTGAGTTGTCGCGCACTCGGACTTCAAATATGATAAATCTCAGAAAAACGGTTTGACAAATCTCAAACTAATGTGCAATGAGCGACATAAGTTTGAGAATACTATGCCTCGAATATAAATAACAAGACCTGAAAAGGCCCGTTTATAAAGGAATTTATTCGGTGTCGAAATACAATAGCGCGGCGCTCAGCTTACGCCCAGGTATAAAACCCGGCATGGAGCAATAAATGCTCAAGTACTCATAACTTCGTCAATTTTACTCCGATCGGCTTTAACGATGTATTCTTAAGATATTAAAAAAAATTGAAAAACGAAAAATTCAAATACATACTTTAAGCTGGATAACGCATTTTAAAATTTTTCAAGAACATCAAAGGACTAAATGTGAAAGTGTTATTCAATAGTACCGTTGGGGCTGTGGAGTATAGAAAAAACTATGAAAAAAGTTCAACTTGTATTTATATTCTTTTTATTTCAGGAAGTATCCCCTAGTTAATCCTCTCCTAGTTTCTTGAATGCCGGCACTGTGTTTTATAACGCTATAACATTATAAATACAATTTTGAGAAGTCGATCTGTGTTATTTTTTTGGAGTAATCGTTTTGTCATTTATTGCACATTTGGCTATTCAAAATTAACTCTTCAAAGTCTAGCATATTGTCAAAAAAATGTTATATCCGCGCCTTGAACGAAAATTACAAGATGTAGATTACATGATACTCGAAAGTCTCTTTGGACGGCATATGTGTGGAACTTGCACATACCGTCGCCGTCGGTCAACAAAGGGTTTTAAATTGAGTTGAGGTAGAAGTTAAAGTTGGTCCAACATCTCAAAGGACACTAATGCTCATTTACAAAACCGAATGACTTAACACTATTTTGAATGACATGGTGTTTCAATGTAGGCCTTGACCTGAAATGCTTTCTTCTGATAAGACACCAGACACGTCAAGTAGTTTATAAGTAAATATACAGTATTCTTAACAAAATTAAATATTTATCTGTATTTGAGAAACAAATTGCATGCTCGTGCAAAATTTAATTTCCTGCTGCACATGCTCTACCAGATGCACATTTTCCAGTGCAGCGTGTTCGAGTATCAAAGTTCATTTAAATTACACCAAAACAAACTGTTCACTATCTTCTTTGTTTCATTTTATATTTTAAGATAATGGGAAAGTGGTATGGAAGTGAAATAATCGCACACACTGAAAGCAGTCCAGGAACCTACTACTATGATACTTGTGTCTTAATTTATTTGACCGATATCACGCATCAAGTAAATAAACGCATTATGCGATTGCACCTTCAGTTCATTTCTTTTAATGACTCTTGCTTACGTACAGATGACAACAACAACGGAACGCACTGCGAGCTCACTTAGTAGAAAATCGCCTCATCTTCGTCAGGAGCCTCTAAATCGATTCTTGCAACTCACATGGGACGAAAAAAACAACAACTTGGAGTACACGTTAAACTACACTGAAACAAATCCTGGTCTTTGGATGAGTGTTGGAAATCAGCGAGGTTCTATGTTAGATCTGCCGTACCGGCAGTTCCGTGGTACAATACAAGTTACTAAGGCAGTTAATGATCACATAGTTTTGACATTCTGTGACTATAATGTGAACAGCACATTTTTCACCATTATATTGACCAGACGTCCACAAGGATTGGATGCAGATGTAAGTATTTTGATTGAAAGGAATTTATTTGTGAAGCTTCAATTTCAATCTTCCATAGGGTCTCAGGAGCATTCGTGGATTATTGGCACGTCGAGGTCTGGCAACGGACTCCATAAGAAAAGTTTGCTCATCCTCAGCAAATCACATATTTACCTCGATGACGCTATCGATAGCTCTGTCATTGTTTCTTCTTCTTCGTTTCAAATGATGTAATGAAACCTGTCCAATAAAAACAAAAAACATCCACTTCCAAGCTCCATTTTACTAATTTAATCTAATTTTACGTAGTTCTTAAGCTTTCTACTCATTTCGGTTATTTGATTTCATTTTAGAGTAAGCGAGTAGGCGTAGATTTGTTGCTTTTGACTCTTCCACTAGAACGTTGATTAAAACCAAAGAACTTAAATAATGTGTTTGTTTTTAGATTTTGAAAGAGATGATGCATCCCGGAAAAGATAGAAAACAATTAATTCTGTTAGCCAATTAAGTCCAATTGTCGATGTAAAGCAAATAATTGAGTAGGTGGGTAGCAGGTCTGCTGGAATTTCTTTAATTCGTGGATTAGTTTTTGTTTACATCATGACTATTCGTATATCGGTTTGAAAAGTATTGCCGTTGGAGTAAGAAATGCTACGAGGAGTGATTGTATATTACAATTATTAAGAACTTAAAAAAAAAGTTAAATCAATTAAGTTTACAGAAACAAAAAATCAAAAATTAAACACAAAATACAGGAGAGGATTTATGCTTTTGTAAACATATTTTTTTTATCTGCAAATAGCAATGAGCTTGTTGGTAAATACATCATACATCAATACATGTCGAAAATAAGTATAAGGACACAATCAAATTTATTGGTCGATTCAGTGTCATAAATAAATTATTATTACAAGCTATTCAAATAATTAACTATAACTTCAAGAGACATTCGACCCAAAATGTTGGTGTTCATCCGTTGTACATATCAACACCATCGTAGTTCCTTCTATCATACTTTTGAGGGAAGAAAGAGTCCTGATCTACCTTAAAGCCTTTTCGGTGTATTGTGACGTTTTGTCCAACTCTCCCCTTTTGTTTGATAACAGCATATACCTCGTTTTGCCGTCATTATCCGTTAAAACCATTCTCGCCACTTCTGTTTCAATAATGACATGACAGTGTTTCGAATTATCGAAAGCTGTTTTCTATACCTCAGGCCTCATTTTTTCAAACGCAGCAGCCTTGAAATGGTTAAGAAGATAGTGATTCGAACTCAAACCTCTGGATTAACAGGCGGAAATGCTATCCATCACACCACGGGTACCACGATATGTTATTATATGAGTATTTAAATAAATAATATTCATTTTTTTGAAGATGCTCCCCTTATTTGCACTACAGCTCACTTATTTTACGTGCAAAAGACTTTTAATAGTGCTCATTTTAAAGCTTATTTCAAGCACTAGAAAACATCTTTTTATATTAGAATGCATAAAATGCATCTGCTCTCCGCTAGATGGCATTGACCACACCGATTAAATTTCAGACAAAATAAAACATGGCTTTGATCTTTAATATCTAGCTTAATATTGTACTTAGAATACTTTATAAAAAACCAAATTGTTCACAGTTTTACCTGCTACAATTTTATAAAATTTTCGATAAAACTTATAGTCTTGGAGATATTTGCAAAAAACAGATGAAAAACGTGAAAAAATTGCGAATTTTCAATTGAAAATAACTTGAAAATTATTGGACTTAATGAAAACCTTTATATATGATTTTTTGCTTAAAATTAGGCCTTCTATCGATATCCGAGGTTATTTTGAAAAAAAAAAATTCACCCCCGAGAAGGGGTGGCAACCACCTCCAGGGTGGTGGCGGTGTTCAAATCATTTTCACTTTTGAAGTTAAGAGTAAGATGAGCCTAACTTTAAAATTTCATGCAAATCGGTTCACAGTAAAAAAAATCGGAGGCAAGACCGTATTTTTCGCTTCAATGACTGCACTATTACACTGATAAGTCTGAACGCAAACTACATCCGACGATCCAACATACGTCAAACGAAGTCCGTCCAACTAATTGTACAGTGTGAATTCCGCTATAGTCTTCAGACTCTCATACTTGATATTTAAATAAATTGTTTTTAAAAAGTGAGATAAACCATGTTAATGATTTGAAAATGGAAAGATAACAACAGTCAAACTATACTTTAGTTTTCTAAAGCAAAATAGTGCGCTCAGTGCAATGATTCATTGAATACAGAGGACTTGGAATTCGTCGTGAAAGGTAAAACCCGTAAAAAAAGTGTTTTATGTAGTGTCCGACAGAAGGTCGATTTCTAGCCGAAGCCGAAGCCGAAGCCGATTACTCGGCTTAACCTTCGGCCGAAGCTTCAATTACTTGAAGAATTTTCGTTCCAGATTGACTAAAAATGGAAAAAATTATGATTTTTTGGATTTTTTTCTAGAAAAGGTTTGTTTGTTGAAGCCCTGAGGTCGCTCTGTGGTCGCCACAAAGCGTTTTTTGAAAAACCTAAGCTCGCCCTGAATATCAAACTGAGTGTTTTTTGAGCCCTGGGATTGACCTGGGTTTGGTACAAAAAGATTCGCCCTTGGTTTCTACTGGGGCGAGTTGAGGGCTGTCAAATGGCATGTATTTTTATTTAAATGACAGGGATGTGTGGTGATTTTGTGGTTTTGTGTTTTTTGAGGACTCATAGAGTTCTCCAGGAAACCTGGGTCAACTCTGGGTAAAGCTCAAAACGAATCTAATGTATGCATGCAGTAACCAAATTAACGGGATAAATTAAATTAACGTTTCAAAAATAATAACAAATTGAACTAGTATTAATATTTTATTGAAATTAAGAAAAAGAACAACAAATAACTCAACACTGTTCTACGTGCTACGAAAAACGAAATAGATTTTTTTTTCAGCCCCTACCATAACGCACAACAGCTAAAAACTAAAACTTTGAAGCTGAAGGTTTAGCCGATTGTAGATTTTTTAGCCGAATGTGGCCGAAGCCGAAGCTTCGGTTGGACACTAGTTTTATGCTTCTGAGAACTCCACGCGTACCACTAATAAACTCAATCAATGATTCTAATAAAAATGTATCATTCAGCAAAAATTCATAGCGGAAAGCTGAGCTGTAAATGTGTTGCTAAATTAATCTTTTTTTCTTTCACGGTGAGTTCCACAAGTATCGGGATCTAGAGGGAAACAGTTCTATGGAACAGACACAAAAAAAAAATTACTCATACGCCACAGTAAAAATGAGCTGATTTTTTTTTACCAAAGGAGAGATAAAAAGGGAAAGGGAGAGAGTGAGAGACAGATGTGTAGAAAAAGAATAAAGAATGTTGGGCTCCAAGGTTCCCTTTTCTTATGTACAGGGTGAGACAAATACAGTTTCTTTTTAAGAATGCAATAAAATGGAAAATACTGAGTCATTTCAGTTTCGACATTTTCGGGCTGTAGCTCACGGATTGCACGGATGATATTGGTCTTAAGTGCTTGAATCGTACTCGAATTTTTGGCATAGTATTGTCCCTTTACGCTTTTACGATTCGACTCCAAATAATAAAATGTTCAAAGGCAGCCAAATGCGATGTGTGATCAATTCAGGCCTAAACTTCTTTCCAAAAAACCTACTGTTTTAGCTCAAACAGCAATGACTTTTGAAATAAATTTTAAATATTTCCAAACGTTTTCAAGCGTTAAGTGATTCATTTTGTTCCATGGAGGTATTACTCACTTTCTGTCAAGATTTGGAGTCGGGAAGTATAAAAATAACTTATGATTTGAAAAGAAAAGAAACTTTATATTCAAGATATCGGAACAGACTTGCATGTCTTTTTGTTTATTCTTTGGCTTGCACATGATTTTACCTTGATTTAAGTGACTGTTACTGAAATTTTTGAATATAAAGTAACAACATTAAAAGAAACAAAAGTAAAATTTATAAATATAAATAAACAAATATCAGTTGAGCAGTGGCGTAGCAAGGGGGGGGGGGGGCGGGGAGGGGTGCTGACCGCCCCGGGTGTCTCCCATTTGGGGGTGACACCCAAAAGCTACCAAGGAGTATATACTATGGCGTTATAGATCGCAGAGTATTAAAAAAAAATTGCGACATTGTACCTAACCTAACTGCCTTCCAGTTTCTAAATAAATAAAAAATAAATAGGGTGGCGCTACAGAGCGAGGAGCCCCTGGGCCTAGCGCATTTCTCACAACCATGCCTTGTGAGGGAATGGAGGGGACCTACAATTTTATGCCGGATCCGAACGGCTAATTGAGAAAGCGCTTTTCATGGCATGAATTTACTAACGGAGGACTTGCCAATTCCTCGCGAAAGGCGATACCCGGGAAAAAACATTTTTGCGCCTCTGCTGGGATTCGAACCTCGAACCTCTGGGTTAGCAGGTGGACATGCTAACCATCGCACCACGGGTACCACAGTTTCTATTTGCACAAAAAAGAAGAATTCGTCGTATAAAGCGAATGGCTGGTGAGTTGGCAACTGATGCAGGACTTTCTCTGAGCGCTGAACTACGGAAAGACATGTTCGAGGCCTTGATCGATTCTTCACTGAACTTCGAACAAGAACAGAGTGGTGGCTCCATTGTTTGAAGTTGTACAACCGATTACTTTACTTTTAGCAAACAACAAGAGAAAGCTTTGATTTTATTAAACGTACCTATAGTTCATAAGCTATTAAGAAAAGGAATGATTTTTTGTTTTTTTCTGTGTTTGTTTGTTCGTATTAAAAAGGTTCCATAGCTACTGGGTCGATTTGAATGAAATTTGGAACAAAAATGGTCTAGGTCTAGGCTCTAGAGCCTAAGAAATTAAAGTGACGTGTGCAATTTACGTCCTTTATTAAAAGACAAGGGATTTCAAACCATATACGTGCATTTAATTTACCTGCAATGTGTGTCAATGCTATACTGACTCTACATCACTGAGGAGCTACCCTGCGCCAGCGCCGGGAGGGTCAGTTAGTATATTATAATATAAACCCACCATAGCGACATCTTTAATGTATTTATTCACTGCTTTCCATAAAAATGTTTACAAAATTTCTGTCTGCGAAAAAAAAATAGTAATTGGTTAGAAAGAGCTTGAAACGATAGAATTTTTAAGCCCCATCAATCGCCGCGATGCATTAAACATATAACAAAATACAGCTCTCGTTCGATTAGTCACCGAACGGTGTTGTGTAACTTGGGCTCTTTTAAACTCATTTCAAGACTTAGATATGCCACACAAAGTAATACAAATGCAAGAAACTTACGCTTTGTGGATCAGTTGGGCTACTGTTGCAATATCATGATCATTTTTTGAACACATCTCTTTTTTTACAAAAATGTTTTGCGAAAGTGACTATAGAACCGTCAACGAAATAAATAAATTTTTCAATTCATTACGTGCATTTTGGCTCGATGAAATGTCAAACAAGTCGATATGTCAGCAGAACTGCTATCAAAAAACTTTCGTGTCCAAAAAAACTGCAAAACTAGTTTTTGTGCTTCATATACCAATAGGCTACTGTCCAAAAGTATTCTTATATTATGTTCGTTTCTGCAAATGCGATAACTTCCATTTGTTGATCCTTTGTTCTGATTATTTTATCAATTCAAACAAGAAAAGCCTAGACAAAGACCATCTTGCTTACAAGACTTTAACCTCAACCCCTTTATTTGCTTATCGCGTAAAGATAGCAACACAATTTTAAAACAAATAAATGTTCGTGCATGCTACGGAAGAGTGTTTGAGAAAAACTCTTCACTGAGTCACGCCAGTCTTTTGTAATGAAAAATTTTGCAGAAATACTGGAGCCGCCTGCTAAAATTTGGAAACCTCAATGTTTCGTTTGGTATGCGGTTAGGTGTGTGTATGTAGCCCGCAAAAAAAAAAAACTAAATTGAAATAATTATTTTGTTGATAAGAGCGACAGACGTCACATTAAAGCTAATTATAAATTTCAGATGCTTCTGTCACGCAAAATACTCGATGGTCAAGTCTCTCAATAGGGGGTCGGTGGTCTTAAAGGGTAAAGGCAGGGTGCAAATAAGTGTGCGACTCTTGACTCTCAAAGCCTCTCTTATCATTGCTTGTTCAAAATTGCAAAAGCATGCTGTTATACTTGTTTGCTTTTGGATGAGTTTATCAACACGCAACAGCTGTTTTTCGGCCACAATGGGCTCCCAAAAACAGAAGTCATGACGTCGGCATTACTCGAAAGTTCTGATAGTGATAAACAGTGTGAATAGATATTAATCGCTAAGCGTGCACAATGAATGATTAGATTATAAGTTGATTGAAGAATCAAAACAAGAAGAACTATTTTGTTTTTATAGCAAAGGAAAACATTTCCTCATTCAATTCTGATTAATGAGTAAGCAGTGGCGACTGTACTTCAAATAAAAATTGTTTCGTGGAAAATCAACTTATCTTAATGTTGTTTTGGTCTCCACGTTTCTATGAACGCTTTTAACTGGCTTATCACATCACGCCTTCATAGGGTGAGCAGATTGTAGTTATATCTTCGAATTAAAGGGCAACAATGAATGTATGTATGCTTTTTATTTCGAGTATAGTCAAATAGTTGATGTAGATTATAGCGACTCATGCAATTACCTTGCACAACAATATAGAACAAAAGTAATGGGGTTAGGTGAATTTCACAACTTACAAAAATTCAATTTTTTTTATTGTCTTATCAAATTCTACAATACCTCTAGAATATCGTTTAAAATTTTCAAGTTGATCCGAGCAATAGTTTTCCAGATAGAGTCTTGATAAGTTACACACTCGAGGTCAGCTAGCCTCAGCGCTTAACCTCTAATCACGTTTTTCTCGAAACAGTGTGGTGGACAAGATTTCTCGAGAACTACACAGCCGATCTTGACGAAATTTTAAAATACAATTCACAAATACAATTCACAAGTAGTTGAACGAAAGAATTTTTCTATTGAACAATTTTTTAACAAAAAAAAATGAGGATAAGTTTTGACTGAAATTTTAATTTCTTGTAAAAACGCCTGCAAAAATCCAATTTTCTTTTTTATTCTTTCTTCGTTCTTTCTTGAAGTTCTCGTTAATGGTCCTAACTAAAACAGATTTTCTTTTTGTTCACTTTAGATGATAAAGTAAAAGATTCTGCTCTCTACGCGGACGCACATTTTCTTCGAAGTGTTGCCGTAATTGATGTCACAAAGCCGGAGTTTTGAATATTTTTTCAAGAAAATTTCAGAAACTGTTAATCAAATGAGTATCTTTATGACTGTAAGAAATATGTACCAAATATTAAATCTTTTATGTGAATTTTTTTGGGAAATTTGATTTGATTGAAACCTACCTAACCCCTTATTAAATATAGAAAATTCTAGTAAACTAAAGATTTTGACCTCCAAATATCAAATATCAATTTGTTGAGGCGGCGACGGATGTGCAGATGTGTTGACTACGATGACCAAAGAAAGCTGGAGTTAACTGGTTCTTCAAATCAGTTAAGAAGATTAATTTCGATACTTGTCTTTTATTTTTGAAATGTTTCTCGAAAATGCACAGGAAATCATCTAGACACGAATTTACATTCCACAATATTGTGTAACATGAAGAAACAAAAGCATTACATGCATTCTCCAAAGATATTATGACACTTGTGACACGCACAGTGTAAAAAGGTTTTCTTTTGCAATAAAATGTCACTAAGTCATATCATCATGCCCTTTCGCTTTGAATATGTTTTAGTGATTTTATATTTCCGTTTCACTGTGACACCTAGACAGTAGGTATGTGAGTTTTAAGAGCATCCTATTATCTATGGTTCTATAACCAATATTGCTGTCCAGAAACTTCCTACAACGTATATTGTTTAAGTGGCAAGTGGAAAACTACCTTCATCAACTTGAAAGTATTGACACACATTTCGTTAAAAAAAAAAACAATCGCAATAAATATTATCAAATGAAAGTTATGAGCTTATGTTTAGTGTGAGCATTTAAATAAACAAGTCCAAAGAAGACAAATCATTTTTAATAGTCCACTTGAGACCTGTGCGGACGGATAACGATAAGAAACAGCGCCCATTTCACTTATCGCAATCTGTATAACCGTACTTAGAACTTATAAACGTAATCTTGTTTACCTTCAAGGGATATATTTTATGGGGGATACATAAAATGATTTTGTTTAATAAATTGAAGAAAACGCAATTTTTGTAATAAGTCATTTACAAAATTGCTATAGAGAAGCTCTCGAAGAAATAAGGACGAACATTTGAGAAGATATGGTTTTCAGTCCAAATGGAAGAAACCTTGCTCTATCAATGGAAGTTTTTGGCTTGGAAACATAAAACTATACAGCCAAACACCTAACGCTGATGGAAAAATAGATTTCAACAGTTGCCAGTATTCTATCATCGACCGAAACTCTTCTTGTCGTTGTAGTTCCCGTGTGAGGTCTTGCAGTTAATACAGTTTCTCGAAGCCTTTGTAGAAGATTTCCAAAAACATTTTGAGAAGGAAGTGGTCTGTTAAGATGAAACTGCTGGTATTTTCGTCGTACTGTTCTTAAATTTCCATTGCAAAACCCATATACGAATAAAATTACTGCGTATTCTTCTTTCGTAAATCAAATCATTTCAAAAAGCGCTCTTATCTAACTGCAATTGTGACTTGGCTTGATAATCCGATGAAAAATTTGTTTTTCTATTCTTTCATAAGAAAAGAAAAACGTGGTGTGATTGATAGCATGTCCGCCTGTTAATTAATCCAGAGGTTCGAGTTCGAATCCCAATAGAGGCAAAAATGTTTTTTCCACGGGTATCGCCTTTCGCGAGGAATTGGCAAGTCCTCCGTTAGTATTCATTGCCATGAAAAGTGCTTTCTCGATTAGCCGTTCGGAACCGGCAGAAAATTGTAGGTCCCCTCCATTCCCACACAAGGCATGGTTGTGAGAAATGCACTAGGCCCAGGGGCTCCTCGCTCTGTTGCGCCACCCTATTTATTCTTTCATAACAGTTATTGAGTTAGGTTACTCATTGAACCATCAAACCCCTAATTTTAGTTTCCCTGAGGAGAGGTAAGACAGTTAAGATCTTGGTAGCTATACAAGTTTGCACGAGTAGACTTTTAACCCTTTTCATCAATGTACAGTCATAAAAATTTCATTAAAACTATCAATTCTTGCAAAACTACCCCAATTGCCTAGTGCTGCATAAAAGGTCGGTAAAATATTATAAAAAAATTTGTTTTATAAAATGTATGGGTATGGGTGTACTTATTCATGAGTTTTTTTTTATAATTATTTTTTTCATCAGAAAAAATAAAAAAAGATTTGAGTTTATTAGTCATTTTTAGAAAAAAACGGCCTCGCAAAAATTTCGCTCGGGGAAGAAAATTTGGGCACCATTTAAAATTGAAAATCTGGTAAACCATATCAGCCCAATTTAAGTACATCTGCTTTCGGTTTTTACGTTTCCGGTTTAGTATAGTAACAGTCATAAGGATTAGTATGTATTTCTACTAAAAATAAAGTCCAAAATGAGGTTTCTACCATCATTACCGACAAAGAAATCGAACGTTACATGGGTCCTGAGTCAGGATACATCAAAGTTAGCCTTTTATAAAGTCGTCAAAGTGTAAAAGCCGACATGACAGTACAAAAAATGTTTTCTTAGAATTGACCAAAAATCACATCCAAAAGTAAGGCACATGAATTGGAGCATTAGGAGCTGCTCTCGACGCACTGTTGAATCTTCCTCACCTTGATACCTACATCATGGGGTGTACTCTCAAGACCATTTCTCGTTTAAAGAGATGTGGTCTCTGGCACAATTCGCACTGGAGCTTTGAGGAGCTCGCAAGCAGCATATCTTTTGACTCACGTCTAATGGATATGCCGTCTGACACGATGATCCCAAGGATCAAACTGCGTCAAAATTACTCAGTCAGCTTTCCTTTGGTTCAAGACTGGTTTGCTCCAGAATCTGAGCCTGGAAAGAACTGTTATCGTATCTTCACAGATGGCTCCAAAACCGACGAGGGTTCTGGTGCTGGTGCCTTTGTTGAGAACGACGACATACGACTGCACTCATCTTTGGGATCATACGCATCCGTTTTCCAAGCGGAGGCTTATGCTATCCTAATGGCCTTGAGCCACGTAACGAACAATAGATGGACGGGAAGAAGTATCTTTGTTTGCAGCGACAGCCAAGCTGTGCTTAAGGCCCTTCTCAAACCTCTAACCACTTCGAAAGTGATCCAGGAATGCAAGAGCTCTCTGAATGCGATCGGAAGATTAAATTCCTTGAGTCTCATTTGGGTTCCGGGCCATCACGGCATAACTGGAAATGAGATCGCCGATGAACTCGCTAGGCAGGGATCTCAGACAGCTTTCTCAGGACCTGAACTGTCGCTAGGTTTGCCAGCGTCCTCAGTGAGGGCTTCAATCAACGATTGGATCTGCGAAGAGCAAAACCGTAGACGGCATGCCTCCGTTGGATGCAGACAAACCAAGCGTATGCTCCCCAACGTTAGTAAGAAGACTGCAACATTTTTGCTAGCTCGTAGCAGAAAAGACTGTAGAAAGCTTATTGGCGTTGCCAGCGGGCACTTCTCTTTTGCCAAGCATTTAAACGTGTAAGGCTTAAGTGATACCACACTCTGTGAATCTTGTGGAGAAGATGAAGACACCGCAGAGCACTTCCTCTGTGAATGTCCTGCTTTTTCTCGCATGAGGTTATAGATACTCGGCGCAGACATGGTGAGAGCTGGTAACTTAGACTCCTTATCATGGCAGCGTCTTTTGGCTTTTCTCCGAACATCTGGAAAGCTATAACAAATAGAAGGTTGCTATCTGGTAGTACAATGGACCGGTATTTAGGTCTGAGTGCTCCAGCTGGTATTTTAAAAACCTCCAACAAAAAAAAAAGGCACATGAATTATGAATTATGAATAACCCTGCATATTGGAATGAATAAAAGAAATTTTTAAGTTAAACGCTTCTATTGAATATAGAGACTGAAACAATGTATGCTGTCAACGTACTTAAAACTAAGATTTGTCTGGTAGGTTCAAGATATCAGTCGGCACACATGCCTCTATATCAATCTAGGGCCATGATTAAACAAAAAATGAAATTGTTGGGCGTAGATAACGCATGCCCAACGATTTCAGATTTTTTCGTCTGATCAATGCCCTGGATTGATGAGGAGAAGGGTGTGATGACCAGTTCCTAGAACCAACCGAACTGTTTTTTAGCTTGTAGTACATTAGGTCTGTATCTTTACTCACCCACGAAATCTCGCGGGATTCCAAAACGTGTATCTTTACTCTTTTTTGACGTAAATGTGGCAGAGCTCTTGATTTTCCCTGCTGCAAGAATTTACCCGAACAATTTTCTCGTGCACTTCTTACTTGTCGAATCGGCTGTTTGTGAAATCAGCTGATCGAAACATTTTGATTGAATTTAAATTTATATTTGAAATAAAGTGAAAAAATGGAGACTATAATCTCTCTTTGTTAGTTCGAAAATTCAAAGTAGTCTTAAGTATGCAATGTAATATTGCTATGAGCTCATTTTAACACGTTTCTGAAACAAAATTGCTTGTATGTTTGTTTACTATTTCTACTGAGAGTGCCTGATAAATGTCATTCAGCCAGGAACATCCCAAATGCGTATCCTTACTTTTCATTTTCGGATGGAGATTACAAAAACAACATTAAAAAGCTCGAGCCCAAACTTTTTCCCGGGATTATTCCCAAACTTTACCCAGAAAGTAAAGAAGACAGACCTATTGACAGACAGTTGACAGATAGCAGAAAGCAGCGCAGACACCAAATGTTGTGTTGTGGGAATTTTATATCTTACTGTTTTTACTCTTTTTATACCAAACACAACAGCGAAATAGCCAAGAGGTGGAACAACTACCAGCAGACGACAGTTTTCTCTGCTTTCATAGCTGTGATAGATGCTTCACGATAAAAGTACATATGTCATCCATCACGGACCCGTTTTTTCACGGGTATCGCCTTTCGCGATGAATTGAAAAGTCCTCCGTTAGTAAATTCATTGCCATGAAAAGCGCTTTCTCGATTAGCCGTTCGGAACCGACAGTAAATTGTAGGTGCCCTCCATTCCCTCACAGGCACGGTTGTAAGAAATGCGCTAGCCCTTGCTCTGTTGCGTCAAAGAGACTTCTTTGAAGGCTGCGATAAATATAAAGCGTGTGGAGACCAGACGTTATTTTCATTTAAGCCGTTACACGAACAAAATGTTTTTAATCATTTCCACTTTCAAGTTTTTACTGTTCAATTTGGTTACATACTTCTCATTCTTTCCAATTCATTCTGTGGCTCATTGTTACAAGACTTTTTCCACACAATTTGTTGCAACCTAACTGTTCAGTACATAATTCTTCTAAAGTCCTTATACCACTCAAATTTACCCGCCATTTAGCTGGCGTCATATTGAATTTCTTTTTGTTTTCCTAGATTTCCACTTTGCTAATCAATCCCTTTAGTTGAATATCCGTACTGAGAGAGGAGTGAAAAAATATGCAATCTACCGATTTGTTATAAAACAGCGGCCATCAAGGATTTACAATGATACCAAATCTATTAGATTTTATTTAAAACAAGGGCCGAGTTACCGCACACGTAACCGAGTCATACGTGACTGAATTATGTGTTTTTGGCATTACTATACTAGTATCACAATTTGTCATGCTTTCATCAGTACTTAAACGAATGGAAGTTGATAAATGAACTGCAGACTGATGTTGTGCTATATAGAGCGAATTTGAAAGAAAAATATTACTCACTCACTCGATCACTGATGCAGGAACTCGGCCCCAGAATTAGAGGTGCGTTCCATATTTCAAATCCAGCTATCAACAAGAAGAGCTCTAATTTCAATTCCTAAATTGATCCAAATGTATGTAAATGAATAAATAAACAAGCATTGCAAGCTAAAGAAAACCGTTAAAAAAAAGGCTAATCGTAGTTCGGACAACAATTCATTGAGGGTTATGGAAAGAACCTTTTCCTTCGATTGTGAAATTGAAGCGCATTTGTCCAAAACTGCGCCACCGAATTCTATCAACCATCGAACTCATGTATCGAACACCTATGAACCCAATTGCTTGAAATATAACCGTTTGTTGCAATGACTTTATTACCACGAAATGGGTGTCCAAACAGGAGATTAAAAAAGTTTCATTACAATCGGATAAACGATGGTGGAATGCTAACGTGACAAAAAATTAGAGAAACAAACATTGAACTTTAAATAACAAAGCAGAGTATCTACTCAAACTCTCAAACTCACACTATGAATATATTTAAGGAAATGACAAAACTTGGGAAGACAAACGATCGTTTTAGAAGGCAGTATAGAGAATGCAGAGAAATGCACAAAATATCTCATCAGGAGTTTTTCAAAAAACAAAACCACTTTTATTTTTTTTTTGTTTCATAAGATAACCAAATTTGTTATCTATACCTACATGATCTCACTGAAAAAAAAAATTACAAGGAGCAACCTCATGCATTCCCGTCAAATTCTAGTATTCTGCAGCTTTCAACTCTGTAACATCGTAAATGTGACTAGCCTTTCAAACGTCGAGAAAAACAAGTCTGCGAAATAGCTTAAGTTGAGTTACTTTACTACAAAGTTTATAAGTGACAGAAAAAAACTATCACTTTACTCCACAAAACCTTGACGTTTTTGGTCTACTATAGCGGTCATATGCAAACCACGTATTTAGATTTCCATATTAAAACTCAACCTTTCTCAAAAAATGGGTTCTCGTGTTTCTTACCACAATCGTACCACACAATTTCATTTGCATTGAGTCTGTGCAAATACAAGAACACAGCAAATATTATGTCGAAACACCCTCCACCATCATGAAACAAAGTATTTCCAGTTGCCAGGTGATTCAGACTCTTGCAAATGGTGTTACTATTTAGTTGTTTTAAGTTATTTATAGAATTCAACTTGAATTTTTTGGTTCTAACAAACAACCATTCTCAAGGCGCGTATCAAGGCTGACACAATTCAAATTTATCATATTTTCTGAGAATTGGTCTTATCTAAACAGTGAGCGACTAAATAACGATTCATTATAATTCTTTAAATACCTTACCAGACATTTTGTCTGGCTGAAATTGGTTCTCAAACTCACCTTCAGTTTTTTGAAGAGCTTAATAGACAAAGAGACAAAGCAACAGAGGATTTGAAAACATAACAACAGCTGACAAAGAAAATTTTGACATTAGTTAAAAGATAAGATTGTTTGTTATTTAAAATCGATTTTTATTATCACTTAATTATTAATAGTTTTCTTTGATCACGAATTGAATTTTTTTTCTCAGAAAAACAAACACATTTTGTACTCTGATCTCGCAGTTATTTCCTAACTGCGACCTTTTTGGTAGACCTTAGCAACTTCGCCATTCTTTCTTTGGCCATATATCACAAATTATAATTTTTTTTTACTTAAAACTATTTTAACACTTAAACATATCAACTTCACTTCTTCTCCAGAACTGGGTTTCTGAAATTTGTCGTGTAGTTGGTCAGTCGAATGCTTTGTGGGGGTAATTTTTGATTCTTGTCGAATTCAATAGTTTTGTTGTATTTGTACATCTTGCCGGATTGCGCGCACCTCCAGTAGACTGTCTGCACGGCATTTCGTCCAGCAATGTAACGTGTGGTGGCTCCCACCAAAGCGTTTATGTTGTTTGCAGTCATTTTGTTTTGGTTTATGAAACTTTTTTTTTTTATTTTATTTTTTTTTTAAATCGAATTCACTAGTCGCGTTGTAACTCTTTCTCTAGCTGAAGCTTTCTGTGGTCTATACTTGAAATGGCAGGCGCTGGACGTTTTATAAAGATCTGAAGTGTTTGTAGGAACGATTTACGATGTGGCGCGCGTTGAATTGAATTCCTTATCAGATTAAATGTATAAACACCGAATCTGAGGGAGTGTTCGGTTAGACTGTAGTTTGATATTTCCATGTATTCTGTTCTGTTTTGTTGCAAACAATAATTTCTGATAGTGGAAAGCACTTGTTAACGGAATGATAATAAAATAAGTAAGTATGTTATTCAATAGGGTTTAAAGTTTTACAATATTTTTGCATCAAATTCCGATTTAAAAAAATGACTGAGTATGATTGCAATCAATATGCGTCATGAGAGTTCATTTTGCTCAAGACTATGCCTGTAAACTGATTTGGTTTCGATTTGCGCAAAACCTATTCGGCTTGTGCAAAGAATTGCTTATTTTTTGACCATGCAGTTGACGTCAAAATTGGTATGAAAATGTTTTGAATGTCAACAAAAACAAACAAAATAAGCGAAAAAAAAAAGAAAACACTTGGATCATAGAAAACAAATGCTATCAAATGTAAAGTTCTGTGAACTAATCTTTCGGCAGAGGCCCGAATGACTAGGTGATAGGCATGGAATATTTTTTGGCAACGCTCGAACTCATGTTCAAGAAGTGTTATCAATGGAAAGTTTTATTTGTAGGGCAAATCTAAAACGATGAATTATTGTAGAGTCTGGGGTTTTGTTTTCTTGATGTATCTATATATCTATTTCCTGTTGCCTTTTTAACAGCAGTGAAAGGCGTGACAATTCTTGCCACTTTGAGATAAGGATCACTTATTTCAAGAGTCTGTGCAACCTTGGCCATGAAAGATAATGTTGTTTTGAAAGCCAACCTTTTTTTCGATACTTGCGCCACAGGAGAGGAAAGGCAAGTGTTTTTGAAGAGTAAATTGATTATTTGTATAGAAAGGCCTGCAAGTTCGATTTAAGCAAAAGCCAATGTAACTTTTGCGGTGGAAAGCAAATAAAAAAAAGTAAAACCTTCCAAAAATTATTTGAATTGTGAATTTCATACGACTATGCAGGATGATCCCGGAGAGCTCACGCGGCTCCCTCAAGATCGGTAAAGAACTAACTTTTGATGTCGAAAAAGGATTTGAACAAGGTGACAAATTGTCATTCGATTTCATTAACGTCATACTTGAAAAGATTGTACAAAACTCAAATAGCAATACCAGAAGAATAATACTTCAAAAATTGTTACAAGTACTCGCTAACGCTAGACGATATTGACGTAATGGGAAGAAGCAAGCGTGATGTCATAGGCACGGTTGCCACTTGCAAAAAAATGTCCAAAAATGAAAATAAAAATGACCAAACATTGCTTGAAATGACTGGGCAAAACCCGCTCTGGTACGCCACCCTATTTATTTATTTATATGTATAATGGTTGATTCCCATGGAGAAAGAGAAAAGGGAAGAACACAAAGTTCTCAAACGGAAGAAGAAGCATGAGTAGCGTTTGTTTGATTAAATATAGAAATGTCATAATAGGTATGAGCATCAGAGTTTGTATCAAAAGTTTAAAAAAATCATGCCAGGGTGGAAAGCAAAGAACCCGGCCCATAAAGACCATCAAGCAAACGTAGTGGTAGAACCGCTGTCACTTCTGAGGATCTGGACAATTTACTTTTGAAGACCCAACTTAGATGAAGATCAAAAATACCATACTCTAAACCTAAAAGAAGTGAAAGTTTCCAAACTCATATGTTAGCTGACCTCGACGCCGCAATTTTCAAGACAGCTGGAGATTAGCTTGAAAGGAAAGTGGTGCATAATTTAGTCGGGAGAACGCATGTTCAATGAATAGAAAACCTTATAATTGCACCAATTATATGTATAGAGGAATACGCCTCCTTAATATCGCCTCTCTTGTCTTGTCTATGTGAACGTCCTGAAATTTCCTACGTCAACAAATTTTACAACACACTGGAGATCTTGGAAAGCGTCACAGCGTCATGTCGTGTCTATTTAAAAAAAAACTAGGTTTTCGGTTCTTAATCCTTTCAAGATGGGTGGTAGCAGCAAAAGTTGAGGTTTTTCAGAAGAACGTATAATGGCTACCTCAGAGCAATCCCTAGGTTAAACCAACGAATTTGCAAATGCACTTTTTGATTTCATACGATAAGAATTTAATTTCGTTGAAAAATTGACCAAATGAAATAAAAAATGACCATGTGACCAAGTTAAAAATTAATGACCAGATTTTAAATGTCGAAACTGGCAACCGTGGTCATAGGTGCTTTTGCGAGCATTGAAACAGAAGCGTCGAAAATGGGTTATGACAGGACTGAACGATATGTATATGCTGTCATCAAACAAGGAAAGAGAACATCGACTAATTGGACAAAACGTCACAATAGACAGATATAACTTCGTCGTAGTACAGGACTTCGTGTACCTAGAATCAACGGAAAACAACATCAGTGCTGAGATCAAACGGAGAATAACTCTTGCCGATCGTTACTTTTCTTTGGGTTAAGAAGGCAAATGAGAACCAAATCCCTCTCCAAATTAACCTTTTATAAGACCTCTTGATCATCCCAGTCTTGCTTTATGGCGCGGAAGCAAGGACCTTATCGAAAGCAGATGAGGAAACCCTAGGCGGTTTCGAAAGAAAAATACTCTGATTGATCTTTGGTCCCGTATACGAAGACCTGGAGGGGGAGATACAACGAGCTGTATGAGTTGTACCGCGACATGGGCATAGCTATAAGAGTATGCATCGCGAGACTACGATGGCTAGGAAAAGTAGAGCGGGTGGAAATCAACGTCCATCACGACGGGTTTTCGAAATCACGTTGCAGGGAAATCACGCAAAGGGAAGGCCTCGTCTGAGGTGGCGCAATCATAGGTGGAAGAAGACTTCAACGGACTTAGAGTGCAAAACTATAGTCAGCCCTCCCGAAATCGAAGTTGTTATCGAAAGATGTTGGTTGATGCCCAGGTTTACCCGAAATACAATGCCCACCTAAGTATGTAAGTAAGTTAGTTATTCTTTCACATCGTGAGTTTCAAGAGTGATGTGAGATAATAAGTTTTAAAAATACTGCTTCCAACTCTTTTCCGTATATATACATATACTCGTATCTTCTGCTTTAGCTCATATGAAAGATAAATGTAAACGGCTTTAAGTATTTTCTGGATAAAAAACTGACTGTATGTCCTTGGATATTTAAATAATAATTAAAATTTTTTTCGTGATTGTGAATAGTGTTGTACTCATTTTTATGTTCATAAATTACTGTGGCGTATGAGCACTATTTTCATAACAATCAGCATAGCGTTTGAAGAAGATCGCACTCAAATTGCTTTTCGATCAGAAGTGGGGTTTGTCACATACTCCAGCATATGATGCTCTCATGGTCGGTTTTGCCTTTTCTTCAAAAAAAAAAACGTAATAGCTTCAAAGCTCCTCACCGAACTTTTTGAATTAAATGCACCACTGAAAAATAATTCTTGTGAAAATTGTCAAACTCAATTACTTTGACTTTACATTTTAAGTCCTTTTTATATTTAATTTCAAAAGATGTTTCCAGAAAATTCTTTTCAACAATGATTGCCAGTATGCAGGCTGACAAACCGTACCGGCTTTCGGTTCAGGTTAGCTTTTAATGCCGTGTATGCACTTTTGTCGTATGTACGAATATATATGTTTTTTGTGCCCTTAAATGAAAGCAATTAAGAATTGAGTATCTAAGCTAATGTATGTAGTAGGTGCTGTGTTATTGGTTATTGCTAATGGAGGTCTTTTATATTCACTGATAAAGTTCATATCTTTCAAAGTTACATTTTTCAAAACAATTTCATGTGTCTAGGTAATGATTACTCGAGTCTGGTGTTTACTTTTGATACCCACGGATGATCTAATAATAATTTAACTTAAAAAAATATACACCCATATTTGTACATACATACCTAGGTATAGAATAATATTTACGTGTCTGGTAACTTATGAGTTATTAGCAAGTAAATTTCAAATCATGAGGCATACTCTTGGCCGAATAAAGTCCATCGCTTTAAATGATAATAAAGATTTTAAAAAGGAAAGATAACAACACGCTGCTCTGCGTCTGCCATTCTTATAAAAAGAAAGAACATTCGTTCAAAAATATTAGAAATCAGTTCAACTTCTACGAACTCAGTCACTATCATTTAAAAACCACTGTTTCTACAAGAGAAATTCAATTCCATAATCAAGATGCCTGCAATCGAACGACTCGTTGGTGTGGCAACTCGTTTCATTCCTGGAAGGAATGCTCTTCAAACTGTTTATTGGAGAACATCACCATCTGGAAGGATATATAAGTACAGCAAAACCTGTGAATTTGGCAGAGACGAAAGCCAGCCGAAAAGTTTCAGGAGCCTTAACAAAACGTATATTTGAGTCAAGTGAGATTGTTTATTACACTTGTGTAGCAAATAAGAACCAGTCAAATAATGTACCTAAAACTTTATTTATAATTTAGAGTATAAGAAACAAAGTCATTATGAAATATTAAAAATTAACTTAAGCCCTTAAAGAAACTCATTCTTTTTTTTTGGAAGAAAACCTAAAAAGTTGTTTAGAAACGAGTTCTGACATTCATTCTGACTCTTGTTATTCGAAAAGACTTGATATTAGAAAAGTTTTAACTGAAAGTTATTTGGCTCTTGTCAGTTAAACGGAATTCTAACTACCAAAAAGCGAATTGCAAAAAAAAAATGCTTAGGGGAAGAAAAACAACGAGCTGTATGCGATGTCTGTGACATTGGCATAGCTAGAAGAGTAAGCATCGAGAGACTATGATAGCTAGGACATGTGGAGCGGATGGACATCTACGCTCTGGCTCGATGGGTTTTCGTCCATAGTGGGGAAATCGCGGAAGGGGAAGACTTCTCTTAGGTGGCGCAATCAAGTGGAAGAAGACCTCAACCGATTTAAAATGCAAAACTGGAGAGAGCTCGACCTAAATCAAAGTCTTTATCGAAGGAACCGCAATGCTCACATAATTAAGTAAAGTAAAAAGGATAAAACATGGTAAACTGCATAAACATTAACTCACTGGATTATTGCCTTAATTTCTGGACGCCTTGGCGGTTGAATGAACGTTACAAGAGCAAAAGACAGAACATTTAGAGCCTAGACACTATAAGGCTTTATTTAGAATATCGCTTACAGCGAACTACAATCCAAAATTTTTTTTAAATATGCTGACGTGTTCGCGCTGTACTCAAGTTTTTGTCTTCCACTTGCCTTGCGGTCAGGTCAACAGGCTGTCGTCTACCGATCTGTAATCAAACTTTTTCAGTTGAAACTCTTCACATACCAATTGAAGTCAAAAATCTGCAGCCTGCAGAAAATTACAAAATTACCAAAAGCTTTCTGATCCTTTTTTTTTTAAAGAGATGAGCACTTTTCTACTTTAATATTGTTCTGTCAGTATGATGCTACCTTGTTGGTTTTATAACGAGAGCTTTAAAGACTCATTTTCAATTTCCTGATGGCTTACGCTATTAGCTTTTCCTTGATTATTCGTCCAAGTTCCCTTGGCATCACATTGCAAGGTTCGTTCGTTAAGCCCTGGGGTCACCAAAAAGCGTTTTTTGAAAAACCTAAACTCGCCCTGAATGTCAAATTGAGTTTTTCTTTAGTCCTGGGGTAGACCTGGGTTTTTGTATTTGTAGGGTGGCGTAACAGAGCGAAGAGCCCCTGGGCCTAGCGCATTTCTCACAACCATGCCTTGTGAGGGAATGGAGGGACCTACAATTTTCTGCCGGTTCCGAACGGCTAATTGGGAAAGCGCTTTTCATGGAAATGAATTTACTAACGGAGGACTTGCCAATTCCTCGCGAAAGGCGATACCCGTGGAAAAACATTTTTACCTCTGTTTTAGCAGGTGGACATGCTAACCATCACGCCACGGGTACCACATTTAATTTCATTTAATTATTTAGCATACGAAAGTATATAGCTATTAGATTACATAATTTTAGTATTTTAAAAACTATTATTTATGTACAAATTCTTTGACATATCGTTTTGACCTCAACTCGCCCTAGGTTTTTGCTGGGGCGAGTTGAGGGCTGTAAACTGGCATGTATTTTAATTCAAATGACAGAGATGTGTGGTGATTTAGTGGTTTAGCATTTTTTGAGGGCTGAAAACCTCGTGTTTTTTTGACAACTCATAGGGTTTTCAAGGAAATCTAGGTCAACCCTGTGTAAAGTTCAACGAACGAACCAAAATGTACGGTCACGAAATAACTTGACCGTCAACCTGGGATCTCTATTAATAGGTCTGTATCTTTACTCACCCGCGGGATCCCGTGGGATCCCGCGGGATCCCGAAACGTGTATCTTTACTTTTTTTTGACGTAAAAGTGGCAGAGCTTTTGCTTTTTTGTCACTTCCCCTCCAGTAAGAATTCACCCGAACAATTTGCTCGTGCACTTTCTTGCTTGTCAAATCGGCTGTTTGTGAAATCAGCTGATCGAAACATTTCGATTGAATTCAAATTTATATTTGAAATTAAATGAAAAATGGAAAGCATAATCTCTCTTTGTTGGTTTGAAAATTCAAAATAATGTTAAATATGCAATGCAATTTGCTTTGAGCTCATTTTAACACGTTTCTGAAACAAAATTGTTTGTATGTTTTTTTACATCTCTACAGAGAGTGCATGATAAATGTCATTCAGCAGGAAACATCCCAAAAGGCGTATCTTTACTTTTCATTTTCGGATGGAGATTACAAAAACAACATTAAAAAGCTCGAGCCCAAACTTTTTCCCGGGCTTTTTCCCAAACTTTACCCAGAAAGTAAAGAAACAGACCTAATATAATTCCCTGTTTAGCAAAGGAATAGGAAGATCCTGGTTGATGCGCTGACCGATTGTCAGCGGTTGCGAATTACGACAAAGAAATGATACGACGAAAGGAAACGCAATGATTTGCCCGTGAGGGTTGGTACAATACAACACAATGGTGTGTTTATTCGATTTCTCTTCTATTTGTACAGAAAATTTACGTGACTATAAATTAATGTTTAAAGCGAATTCAGAAAATATGGCGATTGGTATAGTTTGAGCGCCAGATTCAAATAGAAAAACAAAGTTTCTCAATTTATAAATTTGAATTAAAATATAGATTTGTATGATGTTCTTTGAAAGATGTTAAGCTTCAACATTCCGCCTCCTTTGAAAGGACTACCTTTCAAGACGGTATCGCTGCTAGTTTGCGAATGGGCCGCCTAAATTCTCCTCGTGACGTCTTCACATCAGCGACTCTGACTCTTCCATCCGGGCCTTCTATGATCTTTGTGGCTCTTCCTAATAGCCACTTTTGAGGGGGAGGTTATCCTCGTGAATTATGACGAGGCTACCAAGTACGATATTTGGGTGTGACGTTACCCACTTTTGTACGACCTTGGAGCTCTTGGACGTACTCTGATGACCACTGCTTCCAAAATTGAGTTTTTACTGCATTTATTCGCCGCCATCTTTGCAGATAATTGATGTCCGATACGTCTGAAGCTGGCTCGGGAATTGCTTTTAGCGATGACCCAACGAGTAGATGTGAGGGTGTAAGGGCTTCCATGTCATTGGGATCCCTCGACATCGGAGTAATTGGTCTGGAACTGGAATTCATTATGGCTTCGATTTCCACCAGTGCAGTTGACAATTCTTCGAATGACAGCTTGGCATTCCCTAGGCTGCGATATAAGTGGCCTTTTGCAACCTTTACTACTGTCTCCCTAAGTCCGCCGAAATGTGGTGCCCTGGGGGGTATAAAATGAAAATTTATAGATGCGTTAGAACAAAAATTAATGATATTTTGTTGGTTAGACTTGTGGAACAACATATCACGCAATTCTTTTAGTTTTGACTGTGCCCCAACAAAATTTGTGGCATTGTCACAATAAATATCTCTAGGGAGACCTCTACGACCTATCATCCTTTTTAAAGCTCCTATAAATGTATCTGTTGAAAGATCTGAAGCAGGTTCCAAATGAACTGCTTTCGACGAGAAGCAGACAAAAACTGCCACATACGTTTTATAGGGCACTTTGCCTATCGAATTCTATAATAGGTGTACAATATCGAACCGCAAAAGTCGACCCCACAGCAAATAAATGGACGCGATGGCGTTAGTCTTTCAACAGGTAAATTTCCCATAACCTGCTTATATAGCTTGGGCCGGTACCTTGCGCAGTGAGGACATTTTCGTACTACTCTTCGCGCTACTTCTCGAAATCGAATCTTTGTCTCGTCAATGCGAATAGAGCCTTTGGTCCAGCGTGGTAGTTAGAATGATGAAGGTGTTCGACCAGAGTGTTGCTAAAATTGCAATCCTTTGGTAACAACAATGGATGTAAGTCTTTTTTTACAAATCTTGGGAATTTTAAAAATAAAACTACCATCACCTTCTCACCTCTCGAGATAATTCACATGTTTTTTAATGTTAAATTAAAAAGCTTCAATCGTTGAGTTTTGCACAGAGTTGACCTAGGTTTTCATAAGTTGGGGGCAAACCCAGTGCTCATAAGACACTTAAAAACAGGGCGAGTTGAGGTTTGTCAAAAAGCGCTTTGTGGCAACAAATCTACTTTCTCAGTTCGAGATTGTTCACAGATTTAATAATGCATTTCCAAAAATGGTTGAGGTAAATGCGCATCCAGCTCTGACTTGGTCCGAACTGTTTGTTAGCCAAAATATTTGCTATATTGCCCCATAGAAAAGCTGAAGTTTTGTACAGAAGGCCAGGGGGGAAAACCATCCTGGTATGCATTATTTATTAGCTTATATTTGTGACATACGTCCAACCTGTTCTGTATCAACTTGGCGGCGCCCAGATGTTGCAACTTTTTTTAAACGTCTATTGTGCTTACTATACCTCCACGCGGTAACCACTGAGAACTCGGATGCTTCCTCCGGAGTGGACCTGCTAAACTAGTAAGTGCGAGTGTTGACAAAAGGCCGAAGAAGAAATAGATCAACACTATAATGCTCTGCGAGTAATGACTGACTGCCTGAACCTCAGTGGAGAGCGCACGCCCAAAATCGAAATTGTTGGCGTAAGATGTTGTTCGAGGTTCGGATTCACTCCCAAACTAATCTAATCTAATCTAATCATCTACCCAAAGTTTTGTAAATACTATGAAATTTTAGGGTTTTTAGAGTAGAAATTTGAAATCATATTGGATATTTCATTGGACTAACTTCGGAACGAGGACCACGACCGAAACAAACAAGGCACTACATAAATTACTACAAAAGTTGGGATTCCTATGATTGATAGTGAAATGAATACCTAAAGGTAGTTATCTTCAGGTTTATGTAATTTGAACAAAAGTACATACATATTGCATCATCTTTAAAAAAAAGTGCATAACGTGATGTTTGCTGAAAAGTAAGTCGCGATTCAAATACAACGTTCTTATCATGTTTAAGTACCGTAATGTGTTGTGAATTGTTTTGTAATGCGTTACCAAGAATTTGCTTTACAGTCCTATATAGATGATGACAATCGTCGTAAGACGAAGTTATGCACTTTAACTTGTAAGCAATAAGCATTCAACCCTTAGAACTCAAGTCTTTCCGCTATCACGCTAATCAGTCTCGTTTCGATTACCGCTGATACTTAGTTCGGTTTGAACCTGTTTTTTCCTGAATCGATTATTATCAATACAAAACCCCAACACATAAACCAATATTTTTAAGTCCAAAGTTTTCTCAAGTTTCTGTAAAGCTTGTGTCAAATCTTTATTAGCCTTCGTTGTAAACAAAAATGCCTAAGCTGTAAATAAATACTAAAAATGCTTGCTGCGCAGTCTGTAGCTTATCAACATTGCACCGAGTTATATTACTTAATGCTGCAGTTAGCCAGTTTACTAATTAGCTTCTCTGCACTGGGGGTCTGCAAGAAGTTATCCTTCCAAACAGCCACACCATCAGCGTTGGTTTTCAGATCCATTTGCAGTTTTTCCCAAACCTAAATAAAAAAGTAATTTAGACTTTTCTACTTGTTCAAAATTTCAATAATTTACCTTCTTTTTGGGATTGAGTACTTCATCGGGTGTTCCACTGAATCCTTCAACAGAAATGCGATCACCAGCAACAGCTGAACTCGGCACAATTATTGGTTCGACTTCAGTGTGGTCGGCACTGAAAGATAAAAATTCTTAAAATCTTTTGTAAAGAAAAAAAAAAAACCATAAACTTACTTTGAAGTACACAAGACCATGCCTTCAGATAGGATTCCCCTCATTTTGGCTGGCTTTAGGTTGCACAAAACAGCAACCAATCTCTGATCGAGGTCTTCAACTGTCACGAACTTCACCAAGCCGCTTACAATTGTTCTTGGATTCTCTTCAGCGAGATCAATCTTGAGGACATACAAGGTATCCGCATCGGGGTGGCGATCAACCGAAATTACTTTTCCCACTCGGATATCCAGACGATGTGGGCCATCCTCAGAAGCAGCATCGGCATTGCTAGGGGCGTTTTTAGTCACCGCAGCTTTTACTGGTGGAGGGTAAGCTGCCGCACTTAACTTTCTAAAAAGAAACAAACACATGAACGACGAAATGTTCAAGACATACAACTTCACTTACTGCAGCTCAGGATTCTCAAATGTTTTCCGAATTGGCTCCAGTAGCTTGTTGATGTATTTTTCGACAGCAGCCTTCAGATCAGCCGGATGTAGATTATTTTCCGCGAAAGTTTTCTCCAGTTCATCGTAGACCAAGAAAGTAACATCTCCTCCATTTTTCTCGTTTCTATTTACTGTAAAGCCTTCTCCTTTGGGGAACAGGGAGAACAGGACGTGCTTGACGAATGCTAGAAGTCCATTGTCAGTGATGTTGCCTGGTTCACAGAAAGCCTTTTTAAGCTTCTTCTTGACATTTGCTGGCGAATCGAGGAGATCGATCTTCGAATCTTCTTCAGATGATGACATCTTGCCACCGGCCAAACCAGGCACTGTTGAGTATCACAATTAGAAGTGCTACTTATAATATAAACGGATACCTACCCATCGGGTTCATGAAATGGATACGCTTCTCGTAACCCAGTTGGGGCAGATATTTTTCGGCGAAAGTGAAAATCTTTCGTTGATCTACACCACCAAACTGAGCGTCAACTTTCAGATACTCTTCGTCGAGTGCTTGAAGGCCTGGATACAACAAACCAGACAGTAATGGGTATTCGACCTGTTTGACCACCTCGGCTCCGGCTTTCCTAGCATCGTGTTGGGTAACAACGGATGTAAGTCTGTAAACATCCAACGTGTACTCTTTTGATAGTTGATAGTCAGTTCCTTGAACAAACCTGATAGAACCATTTGTAACATTTATCCATGTTAATACAAGAAAAGTACTTACTTCAACTTCTCCACAGGAACATCAATGGATGCGAGCATCGCTTTGATTACCGCTTCATAATACCTCGTCCTGAGTTCAAGGAGTGTCCAGGGGGCTTTCATGTTGTCCAGGTAGGCATGTAAATCGGCGAAGAGAATGGTAACCTTTACATAAACAATGTCTCATTTATTAGTTACCTTGAAGCATCTAATTGACTCATAGCAAGTACTAACCTCACATCCGGCTTTCAGAAAATCAGCGATTTTGGACATTGGGACAAAGTAAGCGACATGAGGCTTTCCTGTCGTTGCAGTTCCCCAATAGATTTTGATGTCACGCTCTTTTAGGATGGTGTTTAGTTTTTCTTCACCCAAAAACTCTTGAAGATTTCTGGTGATGAGTGCTTTCTTTTCTTCTGGCGATAATGTCGACATGTTGATTGGGTTTTCTGTTGAACAGTTTATACAACGGAATTTGTGATTATTTTTGTGAGTTAACTTCACAAATTCTTGGAGTATTTACGTTTGCCGAAGCAGAGTGATGAGTTTTGGCCAAAACGTGTGAGGTGAAAGGAACCTTTTTGCTTTTTCTTTTGAAAGAAACGTCACCAAAAAAATGCGTTTGACATTTCGCTTTAAATTTCAGTTTTGTTTGATGCAGTTCGATGCAAAATGACAAAGTCACAATAAGAGTGTTCAATGACCTGTTCTAGAACAGTTTCAGACAGAAAAGATCAGACTTTTGGTGTTCAATGAGAAATTTTCTGTTCTTTTCTGATCTTTTTTGTGTTCAATGAGCTGTTCTAGAACAGTTTAGCACAGCATTTTCTGCACCTCCTTTTGAGCAAGTGCAAGTTTGGTGAAAACTGTCAAAAGCAGCTGTAAACTTTTTGCTCGTAGTTTTTTAAGCGCATTGTAATTTTAATTTGTTGTGAAAAGTTCAAAAAAATTTAAAAAAATCAGGTGAATAACACCTAACCTTGTACTGAAAATAAAATTACTTATTCGTGACAAAAATACGCTAAATTAAATTGATATCTGAAAAAGAAAAATTGGTGGTTGTTTTTTTTTCGTTTTTGTTGTTGCTTTTTTTGACAAGTTTGCTTGTTCTAACTTGCCTGACGTTTTTCACTGCTTCTGTGCTGTGCTGTGCTGTTCTGATCTCAAAAAAGCCATTGAACACATCTAATAGAAGGTAATGTATTTTTGTTACAGGGTGGTATAGTTAATGGTATTATAGTTTGATAAAAAATGATTGATTATTGCTTTTTAAGAGTTCAGGTAAGTTCTAACCGCCGTATTAATAAACGCGGAGTAGCTGGGTTATGCTATGTCCGCACCTGAAGATAAACTGGGTTTCATTCCAAAATGGTTTGAGTTAACCAAGTAGTGTCCGCATATGCAAAAAAGTTTTGAGTTTATCTTTTTGTCTTAAGTTAAAAAGAGACAGACATAAAGTGTGAGCAGAACGTCAAGGACGTATGAGAGAATTCATTCTCTCTCCACTCATTCCACTCTCTTAAATGTCAAATTCAATGGAATATTGGAAATAGTGCATTCAGCGCGCTTGGTTTCGAGTAGGTTATCTCGAAACCCAGTGACTAAAAAGGTTTCAATTTGTGTGGCAAACCACTAGGTTATCATGTTGGTTTGGGATTGTTTTGAGATAACCAAGTTTAACTCTCAGGTGCGGACATAGCATTAAGCTTTATTCCATGGATTAAGTTCAAAATGGTATATGGGTAACTTTAATTAAATGAAAAATGGTATAATGGTAACTTAATCCATGGAATAAGGCTAAACCCAACTATTCCGCGTTTATTAATACGGCGGTAAGAGAACAGAAAATTGCAAAGGTGTTGAAAGTTAAAATCTTTTGTAAAGATTCAAGCTCTCCACAAATCAAAGCTATAAGTTCAAGTAGAGCTGAGCAGTATGATAAAACTTTGTTTATTGGTTGATGAACTCTTTTTCTACTATACTCAATTTCCAAAAGCGGAAATGGTAATTGAATTTGAAAGGTTTCATGATTTTTACTGCACCAGTGCCCCTGTTCTGTAACTATCGCATGGATAACATCGATCAAAAAACAGTGAGAACCGGAATGAAATCTTACTAAATTCATGCCACCGTATTAATAAACGAGGAATAGCTGGGTTAAGCATTATTCCTTAGAACAGCTGTTCTTCAGTCACTGAAATTGAAGTCACATGAATGAATTCCTTAGCCATAAAATCGATAGTAGACGATTTGACGATAATTGTTACGCATAAACCCACTGGTATAAAAGTTCCCCCAAAGTGTTGTTGCAATAGCGGCAGTGGCAGAGCCTGTGCAGTCAAAATTCTTTTTTTTTTTTTGACTTCACGATAGTAAAACCTATATTTTTTGTCTCGTCAGTATGGGTATTTTCATATATCGCTATATAGTATAATTTTGAAAAACAATTTTGCTTGGGAGGTCCATAAAACGAACGTCTCTATTAATGATGCACTGGGTCTAACAGCAAAAATAAGAATTTCTTAAGTTCGAACAAAATTTCATAGATTTTTGGTCCATTCGGTGGTCTTGGACACTCTGTTATACAGTTATCAATTAAAAATCTTAACCACTTTAAAAACTAAAAAAAATATTTTCTAAATTCTAAAAACCACTTTAGAAGCACCCTCTACAGCAAAAACAAATTAATCATGAACGCACGACAAGCAAGTTGCGACTTGCAGCTGTCAAAACATTTTCTTTTCGCGATTTGTGAAATGTAAACAACGCACGTGTGGAACGTTGAGATTCAAGTCGAAAGCTTCATTTTAGAATAATTTATTTTAAATTTAACTTCTTTATTTTAATTTGTCAACACCAAAATGCCTGTAATTGATACAGCCGATCTTATCCAGCTCCAAAAAGACGTAACATCAGTTCGCAACATTTGCATTTTAGCTCATGTTGATCATGGCAAGACGACTCTGGCCGATTCACTTGTTGCTAGCAATGGTGAGGATAATTTATTCCTATAAGAATCAACATCATTGGATTGGGATTTTCTTTGTATGTAGGAATTATATCCCAGCGTATGGCCGGAAAGTTGCGATATCTAGACAACCGAGAAGATGAACAGGAACGTGGAATCACCATGAAAAGTAGCAGTATTTCTTTGCACTATCAGGATAGACAATTGGGAGAAATCAAAGATTTTCTGATCAACCTGATAGATTCACCTGGTCATGTGGATTTCTCTAGTGAGGTATCCACTGCAGTCCGACTGTGTGATGGAGCTATCATTGTGGTTTGCACTGCAAAAATATTTTTAAGTTATTAGAAATGTAAGAATACTTTCCAGGTCGATGTAGTTGAAGGAATCGGTCCACAGACACGGGCATGTCTCCAACAAACTTATGTCGAACATCTAAAACCAGTCCTCGTTCTCAACAAAATTGATAGATTGATTTTGGAAAAACAAATGGCTCCTATCGATGCATACTTTCACATTTCTCAAGTTCTGGAGCAAGTCAATGCAGTTCTTGGGAGCATATTTGCATCCGATGTTCTGGCAAAAGAAGACACAACTAAGAAAGACAACTATGAGTCTGCCTTGGAGGATGTAGATGACTCTGCACTTTACTTTACGCCAGAAAACGGAAATGTGGTATTTTGTTCGGCAGTTGATGGTTGGGCTTTTTCCGTAGGAGATTTTGCCAAGACCTATGCCGAAAGACTAGAAATTCCCCGTGAAGAACTGGAAAAAGTTTTGTGGGGTGATTTTTATTACAACTCGAAAAGAAAGTGCGCCATGCCTGGAGCCCAGGAAAAGGCTAAGAAGCCAATGTTTGTACAATTTGTGTTGGAAAATATTTGGAATCTGTACGATATTATTGTAGTAAGAAAAGACAAGGAGAAACTACCAGCCATTGCTGAAAAACTAGGCATCAAACTTAGCATTCGAGACCTGAAAATGGGAGATCCAAAGTCACAAATCAAGGCTTTTCTTGGCCAGTGGTTGCCTGTTGACAAATCCATACTCCAAATGGTTGTTCGTCATGTACCACAGCCAAATATTATTTCAGATGAAAGAGCTGAACGGCTGTTATTCCCAACTAATGTAGAACTATCCGCGTATCCACCAGAGACGTTAGATTTTAAAGATAAATTTAAAAAGTGCGACGCCAAGAGTGAAAATATCGTCGCATTTATTTCAAAGGTAAATAGAACTTGGTTTTTCCTTATAAAAACTAACTCTTTGTTTACAGATGACCTCATACCATGTGTCACAACTGCCCACGAACAAACCAAAACGCATGACCGAGCAGGAGATGCAGGACCGACGAGAAATTGTTCGGCAAAAAATTAAAGAGCGAAAACAGCTCGCTGAACAAGCAGCTTTGGATCAGATTACAACTGGAGTTCAAGAGATGACAACAGAATCTGCAGTTGATATAGCGTCCAAGCCAACAGAACCGGAAATAGAAGAGGTGGATAAGAAGGAATTCGTTTTTGTAGCCTTTGCAAGAGTGTTCAGTGGCACTCTAACAACAGGACAGAAACTTTTTGTTTTGGCACCGAAACATGATCCAAGAAAGACAAAGTATATGAATTTTTATCATATCCAACTGGTTTTGTGGTTCTAAGGACATTCTTTGTTTTCTTTCAGTAACGTCACTACTGACTCGCCTTACATAACAGAAGTGACCATCGGAGAATTGTATCTCTTTATGGGCGGTGAACTGCAACACTTGGATGAAGCGCCTGCTGGAAGTATTATTGGAATTGGGGGATTGGAGAATGATGTTATAAAAACAGCAACTCTTAGTAATTCACCGTTCTGTCCGTCGTTTAGTGAGATGACAGCGATGGCGACGCCTATCTTAAGGGTCGCCATTGAGACTGTTAATCCATTGGACATGCCAAAACTAGTCAAAGGCCTTAAACTTCTCAACCAGGTGAGTTTCAGTAGATTTTTCTTACCAACATTCGTGTGGAAAAGGTACAACGGACTCATCAATTTGATGATGTTGTGCCTTTCTCAAATAACTGAGGGCCACTGGTATTTTAATTTTTGATTTTCAATCAAACACTCCGGTATAATTTTGTCATTACTTTCATACTTAAAAATATATAACAATTAAAAAAAATTAACAATTTCTAGGCTGACGCTTGTGTTCAAGTTTCTGTTGAGCCAACTGGAGAGCATGTCATCACAACCCTTGGAGAGGTGCACGTAGAAAAATGTGTGCGAGATCTTGAACAAAACTACGCTAAAGTGAAGCTTAATGTTTCCAAGCCAATCGTCTCTTTCCGCGAAACCATAGTCCCAGAGGCTACCATGGATATGGTCAATGAGGCTATTGTTAAAACTGGTAAGTCAAGTCGCAAAGAAGCTTGATTTTTTCAAAAATTAAATCTTCTTTTCATGTTTCAGCCACTGACAAAGATATCAGCAAGAAGATTGTTACTCTGCAGACTGTTAACAAATTGGGTACGATCAGGATCATAGCCCTACCATTGCCGGAGTCTGCAGTGAATGTGCTTGAGAAATACACATCCGTTTTCAAAGTAAATTATATTTATTTTTTAAAAATTAGATATCTTTACTATTAATTTTTTGGTTGAAGGAACTCTCCAACATTTCCAATTCGTCTATCATATCCGACAAGTACAAAACACTCCTCGCACAGATAAAAAAGTCTCTCTCTACTGCCATTGATGAACTTGATCTCAAAGGCATTTCCAGCGCTACTGACCTTGTTAATAAAATTTGGTCGATTGGTCCAAGAAAGTGCGGCACTAATGTTCTTTTGAATCTAACCGACTATGATCATTCGAATTTCTGGCTAGATGATACCAATGTTGCCAAGTCTGAATTGAATGCAATTCATGACGTGCGTAGGGACTATGATAGCTCTTTTGTAAACGGATTCCAATTGACGACTGCTGCTGGGCCTTTGTGTGATGAACCAATGCAGGGGGTGTGTTTTGTTGTGCTTGAGTGGTCAGTCAATGCGAATGATGATTTAAATTCAAAATCCTACGGACCATTTTCCGGTAAAGTTGTAAAATAATATAAAATAAGAAGAGTTCATGATGATATTTGTTTAGGTCAGGTTATGTCAACGGCGAAGGAAGCCTGTAAGCAAGCTTTTCGTAATCAACCTCAACGTTTGGTGACGCCAATGTATAGTTGTAATATTGTTGTAAACGCTGAAGTACTGGGTAAGTTATTATAGCCATTTGTTTTTCAGTTTTATTTGATGAATGCTGTTCCTCGAATTCTATTTATGACGATTAATGAAATCATTGTATTTTGAGTCAGCACCGATTCAGAATGATAATGTAATATTTTGAAAAGTTACTTGTAAGGATTACCTAAACATTACCTTTGAACCTATCGAACTTTGAAAGTTTCAATAGTTTGTTGCAAATTTTTCTTTATTTGTAACTCTTGAGTGAGGCAGTTGTTACTTCGTTGAAAACTGCTTCATAGAAATCAAGTTGCAGCTTCTATAATTTAACTTTCCTACTTTTGTGAAGATAATGCTCAAACTTCTAAGTTTGTTATGATTTATTTTGCCCATAACTTTTATGTTATAAGGAAAGATCGACTTTTAGTTTTGAATTCAACGTCTATTCAGATCTTATCTGAATGGATAACGTATTGCTTGGGGATTCTTGTTCGAGTTAAGCTGAAAGTTGTATTAAGTTGCACATTACTTCGACTCTAAAATTTGTTGAATTCTAATGTTTTAAGATTCTGAACAGTTCTTAAGGCAGTCGTCAACCCGAACCACAACTCAAACATTATTAACAAAATAAGAGATCTGCTTATTGCAAAACAAAACTACTTTAAGCTTATGTGGGTTCCTAGTCATTCTGGGATACAAGGAAACGAATTTGCCGACCAAGAAGCAAAACTTGCAAGCAAATCCCCCGTCAAGCTAATTAACGCCTACTCCAAAGCAGACCTGCAAAAGCTTATTGACGTCTTAATAAAAAAAAAGCGACTGGAGGAATGGAATAACAGCACAGGCCATTACTTCTCAATCAATCCAAGCCGCATCCCCCCGATCTACCCTTCTACAACGTCAAAAACAATCAACACCACCTTTACTCGCCTAAGATTAGGACACACGACAACCACCCACCAGCACATCCTAAGAAGAGAAAATCCACAGATGTGCCTGACCTGTGGAAGCACCCTTAACCTTCCTCACCTGCTTATCCAATCTACATGCATTATCTCACAACAATTCAACAACTTAATTCCCAGCAACCAGACAGCATATACAATACTCAACGTCTTCAATTACAACAATGTTTCACAGATTTTCAATTTTTTTAATAACAGAAATCTCCCTATATAAGCTATGTTCTTTTTGCTATTCTAAATCACCTTTCTTTTCTCACTTTCTCTTCTTATTTTAGAGCTGAAAGCCTTAGCAGCTAGGCTCATATATATATAAACCATATTTACTTCATAATTTTAATTATAAGTAAATAAATAATAATAATAATAATAATAATAATAATATTTATTTTCAATAAATCAAACATATAAAAATTAGAACAATTTGATAACAATAAAATAAACAAAGTATTTAAAAACAAAGTATCAAATCTCAACTTTCAACACCCCCACTAGATTTTTATACTTTTATGCCAATGAGAGTACAACAGTTGTTTTGTTATGTTTTGTAGCAGGGAGTCCTTTGGTTAGAACATCAGCAGGCATCTCTTCAGTTTTCAAATATAATACTTCTAATTTACTTTCTTCTATAAGATCTCGAATGAAATGATGCCTTATGTCGATGTGCTTTGAACGTGCGTGATAAACGTTGTTTTTAGATATGTTTATTGCACTTTTGTTATCGCATTGCAATATAAGTTTTTGATTCCAATGAATTAGTTCTTGCAATAAAGATTGAAGCCAAAGTGCTTCTTGAGATGTTGAGGCTAAAGCCATATACTCAGCCTCTGTGGTGGAGAGAGCGACAGTAGGTTATTGTTTCTTTGAATTCCACGAAATAGGTCCTCCTTGGTATTTAAAGAGATAACCTGTAGTTGATTTTCTGTCATCTGAGTCACTAGCCCAGTCAGCATCCGAAAATCCTTCTAAACGTCCTTCAATGTCTCGAGTGTATTCTAGCTTGTAGTTTATTGTTCCTTTAATGTAACGGAAAAGTCGTTTTACCGCTATCCAGTGAGATTTTGAAGGATTATTATTAAATCTTGATAAAGCCCCCAGTGCAAAGGATAAATCTGGGCGACTAACTTGTGCTGTTATAAAATACTTCCAATAGCTTCTTGATATGGAACGGTTTTCATGTAGTCAGTTTCGTCTTTGCTTTGTTGATGTGTTTCTTTTATAAGCTTTTGGTTAATATCTAAGGGTGTGGATACCGGATTACAATCCTCCATATTAAATTGCTTGAGAATATTCTTTAAGTATGTCCGTTGGTCTATTTATAACTTTCCCTTTTCTCGATCGCGAGCTATTTGCATACCAAGCACAAATTTAGCTTCTCCAAAATCTTTCATCTCGAATGATTTAGCCAAATTTTCTTTGATAATGTTAATGAGCTTTCTCAAGAAGTATCTCAAATTGATTGGCATTCTTATAGATTCTCCACATCGATCGACTTCAAGGTTGAATATTTAACTAACTTATTAAAGTTCTTATATGACAAATATGCTCCAATTAAAAGAAAAGTGATAAATAACAACACTCCTTGGTTTTCTTTAGAGATCAGTAACCTAATTTGTGAAAGAAATTTCCTATACAGGGTGTTTAAGAACTCGAGATCGGAAACTGATTGGGTGCGTTACAAAACTTGTAGAAACAGAGTAGTTAAACACATTAGAGATTCTAAGAAAACATACTTTCTCGAGAAATTAAATACTTCAAATAATTCTACCAAAATATTATGGAACAATTTGAAAAATCTAGGCGCGATTGGAAAATCTAACATTGAATCTTCCGTAGACCCCATTTTCGTGAACAATTTGAACAACTTTTTTTCTTCGTCAGGGAATAACTATAACCGTCAATCAAATTCTTCATCATCTTTAGACAATGATGGGGGTTCCTTTTCTTTCAATAGTGTTTCACCCGTCGAATGCTTCAAATCTCTCTCCTTAATTAGTTCTAACGCAATAGGTCTTGACAATATTTGTCCTAAATTCATTCGAATCTTACTTCCTGCATTCCTGCCCAGCATTGTTAACATTTACAATGATTGTTTGACCAAATCGTTTTTCCCAAGTTCTTGGAAGGTAACAAAGGTCCTTCCTTTGCGCAAGAAAGGAAGTTCTAACGACTTTTCGAATTTTCGACCTATTAGCATTCTTCCTTTTTTAGCAAAAGGCTTAGAGAAGATTATGGTCAATCAAATCTCTGAATATGTCGAATCTCAAAATTTTTTGTCGACATTGCAATCGGGTTTCCGAAGAATGCATAGCTGCGTTTCTGCCATTTTGAAAGTTCAAGATGATTTACGGATTGCAATGACGGAAGATAAAGTTTCTGTTTTATGTTTGCTCGATTTTTCTAATGCTTTTGGATCAGTAAATCATTCAATCCTCATTCATAAATTAAAGCATAAATTCAGTTTTTCTTCATCCGCATTAAAGCTGATGCAAAGTTATTTAACGGGCTGGAAACAGGTCGTTTGTTTCGGTTCAGTAACTTCCGACTTTTTAAATCTTAAAGCAGGCGTCCCTCAGGGTTCGTTACTGAGCCCCTTGCTTTTTAGTTTGTTCATTAATGATGTTGTTGAAGTTATTGAACATTGTTCGTATCATCTTTACGCCGACGACTTACAAATTTATTTTCCCTTCCCAATCGGTCGCGTCGAAAACGCCATTTGTAATATGAACGACGATTTAAAAAATATTTACGATTGGGCAGTTAGAAATGACTTAGTTTTAAATCCTTTCAAATCACAAAGTATAATTATTTTTAAACGTAGCTTAGAAGAGTCCCTTTTCCCTTGCTTATTCTTGAATGACCATGTAATCCCTTACAGCTCTACGGTTAAGAACTTAGGGTTCATTCTTAACAAAACGCTCACTTGGAGTGATCACGTAAATAAAGTGATTTGTGGCATTTATGGAGGCCTTAGGCGGTTATGGAGATTTTCATCTTATTTACCACAAACAACTCGACTAATGCTAGTAAAAACACTATTAGCTCCATTAATAACTTATGGATCCCCTTTGTATAGTGGTATGGACTCGATAAGCAAACCAAACAGAAACTGAATGTAGCATTTAATTCTTGCATCCGCTTCGTACATTCATTAAGGCGATTTGATCATGTTTCACACCTATCACATAGCGTTTTTGGTATGTCATTAATGTCACATTTCGTAATAGAAATATGTAAAAATATTTTTAAATTAATACGTTTTAAAACGCCCCAGTATTTGTATGACAAGTTCGAATTTTCAATCTCTCCACGTACTAACAACTTAAATATTCCTAGAAGCACAAATTTGCAAACTCGACGATCATTCTTCGTGATCGGTGCCAGAATATGGAACAGTTTACCTCATAGTCTAAAATCATTAAGTTCCTTAAATAATTTCATCGGTTCTTTAATTGATCTTCTCTCGAACCCAGACACTGCCTTGCTTTTTCACTCTTTATTTGTCATATAGTTATGATGTTTTATTATTCTTTTTTTTTCTTTTGTTTAAATCTATATTCCTTTAATTAATTTTTCAATTATCTCCACTAAACTGTTATTGTAATAACAAATCTTTACTTTTATATTGTATACAACCTATAAATTTTTTTTTTGCCATAAATGAGACTCAGTCTCAAGGCTTATAGAATATTAATAAATAAATGAAATGAAATGAAATGAATTCTTTTTTCATCTTTGTTGTTTGTAAAAATCAGGATGTCGTCTACGTAAATAGCGACGAAAGTCTTATCTGTGCTGTTTGTCTTGTAATAAATACACGGATCGGTTTTGGATTGTTTAAGTCCAATTTTCTTTAAAGTTTCATCCAATTTCTTATTCCAAACTCTGCTAGCTTGTTTAAGGCCGTACAGTGATTTCTTGAGTTTACATACTTTATTTTGAACATTATCAAAACCTTCAGGAAGGTTCATGTAAATCTCTTTGTTAAGTTCACTTTGCAGGAAAGCAGTCACAACATCCATTTGATCGATATCCAAATCATATCGTACAGCCAAACTTAAAAGTACCCTTATGGACGTGTACCTTACGACGGGAGAAAATGTTTCTTGATAATCGATCCCTTGACGTTGCGAATACCCCTTAACGACCAATCTAGCTTTATATTTTTCGACATTACCACTTGCATCTTTTTTCGTCTTGAATGTCCATTTGGAATTTATGGCTTTCTTTCCTTTTGGTAATGAAACTATTTCCCAAGTGTCATTTTTCAAAAGAGCTGTATATTCATCGTTCATTGCTTTTTTCCAGTCAGACATATGTTCGCTCTTCATTGCCTCAGCAGCTGTCTTTGGATCTTCATTGTCGTTAGCCATGTACGATAGGTAACCGTATCTTTCAGGTGGATTTCTTATTCTGGTGGATCGTCTTATTCCTCTGTCAGATATGATTCCTTCTGAAGATTCTTCAACAATGAAATCATCTTGGGCATCCAGAAAACTGTTTTCACTTGCCGTTTCGTCACTTATTTCGATTGGTATTTCATTGTTTGAATCCGCTGATGAAATTTCGTCTTCATTCCCCACTGAATCATATCCTGTAAAAATATCACAATAAGATGTATCGTTTGTCTCACCATCCTTTGGAAAAATTTGCTCATGGAAAACTGCATCTCGACTTATTACGACTTCTTTTTGCTTTACATCGTAGAAGCGATATGATTTTGAGTGTGTGCAGTATCCGACAAAAATTACTTCTTTTCCCTTGGCATCGAGTTTCTTCTTTTCTTTTGGAATGTGAATAACTGCTTGACAACCGAAAACCTTAAGATGCTGCAGATTCACTCTTCTTCCACTCCAGATTTCTTCAGGTGTTTTTTCTTTTGTACCTTTGCAAGGTGTTCTGTTTGTTAAATAAACGGCCGTATTTGCAGCTTCGGCCCAAAATCGTTTGTGTAAACCAGACTTGATGAGAAGACAACGTGCTTTTTCGATTATGGTTCTATTCATTCTCTCTGCCAACCCGTTTTGTTGTGGAGAATATGGAACCGTTGTTTGATGTTGAATGCCTGCATCTGCTAGAATCTTCTTCATCTTAAAATTACAATATTCCTTTCCATTGTCACTTCTAATGGCTTTTATTTTGTTACCAGTCTGATTTTCTACAAAATTTTTGAACTCAATGAACTTTTCCGCTACCTCATTCTTGCTTTTAATGAAAAACGCAAAGACTTTTCTTGAAAAATCATCAATGAATAAAAGCATGTACTTTGAACCTCCAATTGATTTTTGTTCAATCGGACCACAGAGATCTGTATGTATCAGTTCTAAAATTGATTCTGCCCTGTTACCAATTGAGTTAAAAGGCTGGCGTGCCATTTTGCCTTTGATACATGTGATGCAATTGATTTTTGAGCTATCGCAATCAATATTCTGCACCACTTTCGGAATCATAGCTTGTGTGGTTTCGATACTTGGATGTCCAACACGCTTGTGCCAAAGTTCAAAGTGTGAAGTTACATTTTTTGTAAAATATGCACTTTGGTTGTGTGGTCTGTTGAGTCGGAACATATTGTTCACCAAGCTTGCAGTTCCAACAACATTACCCCTTTGGTCTTTTACTAAACATCCATTCTTGGAAAAAATCATTGAAAAACCCTTCTGAACAATTTTCGAGACAGATAAGAGATTAATGCATAAGTCAGGAACGTGAAGGACTTCTAAAAATTCAACCTCACTTTCTTTGAATTTTCCATTAGATATCTTCATATCGACTCTACCTATACCTTGGACTTGCATTTTGAATTATTTGCAACAATTACCTCAGAATTAAGATTTTCCATCTTACTTGAAAAGCATGCACTATTTGAGCACATGTGAGCTGACGCTCCCGAGTCAAAATACCATTCTTCTTTTTCAAGACATTTTTGGACATTTAGCAGCAATATGGCCAAATTCGTTGCAGTTGTAACATTTAGGACCCTTAAAGTTCTTATTCCCAAAGTTTTTCTTGTTCTTGCCAACAAAAGCAGTATCTTGAGTTGAATCCAGATTAATGTCTTGAAGAATTTTGGTTTTAATACTGTCTCCTGTAATAAGAATCCCAGAGCTTTGGATTCCCATTATCATTGGCTTGTATTCTTCGGGAAGACCAGCTAGAAGCATTGATCCTATCCATTCTTCATCTAGGTTGAGACCAACAGACCTGAGCTTGTATGATGTATTTAACACATCGTTAACGTACGCATCTACGGTAGAAAAATCTTTCAATTTTGTAGAACAAAACTTTTGGATGAGCCCAACTCTCCTCACAAGACCAGAATCTTGAAAAATTTTCTGAAGAGAATCCCAAATCTCCTTAGCGCTTTTGCAATGTCTTATATGAGGATAAATGGATGTTTCAACAAGCAATATAAGCTCCGATTTTGCGTTTAAGAGCTTCGTTGCATCCTTCTCCGTCTCACTACCTTCAGAAACAGCCGTCCAAAGTCCTTTCATTTGGAAATAAGCTTCAACGGAAAATTTCCAGTCTTCGAAGTTTTCGCTTCCCCGAAGCTTTTCAATACTGAATTTCGTTTCAGACATCTTTTCCCAATACAAATTTCCATATTATTTTGTATTTAGTTCGTGATAAGGCCCATAACCTGATGTTTTAAGATTCTGAACAGTAATAATATTTATTTTCAATAAATCAAACATATAAAAATTAGAACAATTTGATAACAATAAAATAAACAAAGTATTTAAAAACAAAGTATCAAATCTCAACTTTCAACAAATTCACCTACAATACCATGCTGATTTGTAAATTTATAAGGACTATGTGTCCAGCACAATAAAGCGCATAAAATAAGTAAAATTGAAGATTGGTGAATACTTTATTCGCCGAGTGAGAAAAAAAAAAATTGGATCAATTGACTTGAAGGCAACTTTCCGCTATCTTTTTGATCTTTTTAAAACTTCGAACAGACTCAACAGAACAGTGGTGCCCATTGTATAATGGTAAGCTTGCCTGGCTGTTAGACGGGAGGCCTGTGGTTCGAAACATAGCAGATGAGTTTTCCAGCAAAATATTTACAATGCCAAGTTATGGTGACTCTGGTGCTTTACGGAGTGAGCCGAGCTGTTATAATTCAAATCAATTTACATCACGCTAATGAATTTTATGAGAAAGGCAATTTCTTCTCCGGAATATGACTCATCTACCACGGATGCATTTTTTTCCTTCCTCATTAAAAAGACACACTATAGCTTTTAAAAAAAGAGGCGCCAATAAAAAAAGAAGTGAGTTTATGATTCTAAATGGTATAGTGTGCTATATACCATAACAGAAGCAACTTATTTTTGCAATTTGTTACTTGCTTCCAAATCAAAATAAGTCAGTCGTTGTTGTGCATATAAGTTTTTTTGCGGCACACCTTGGCGATATGATGTCCCAATGAGGGGAAGTATGGGCTTCAGTCAGTTTTTTGGTCGCTGTAATTTTGTAATGAAACAATGAAGTTACATTAAGTTTTCCCAACTCTTCATTTATGTCCTACAAAAATGTAAAAAAAAATTTCTTCGATCTTTTCGCAAATTTTAAGCAGAACCTTCTTCAACCTAAACCATTTACCAATAAAAAATGCACTTCAGAATTGTTGAAAAAGACTGAATTCCTTGTTAGATAGCTACATGTTTTTCAACTAGCAACACGGATATCGAGGTTTCCTATTACAATTTTTGATTGTTTGGACCTCATCGTAAAAAGAAATTGTTCAAATTTTTGTCCCTGCACTAAAATCTTATTGCAGGTATATTTCAATTGTTTATTTTTTTATACAGGGTGATTTGCATAAGGTGTGACTAAAAGATAGGGTGTGTAGGTTGGACCTAGACAAGCAAAAAATCGTATGGGAGGGGGGGGGGGCGGTGGGTCCATTTTCCCCGGTTTAGGCGGGAGGGTTAATTTAAGAAAAAAATCGCTAAAAATGGAAAAAATATTATTAAAAAAAAAAAACGGTAATACATACAGAGTCGTGCTATAGCATTTTGAAAATCCAAAAACCTATACATTAAATAAAATCTAAAAATAAATTGTTCAAATAAATAGTTTTTGAAATATTAATTTTCAAAGTCAAAATTTTGAAAAAAAAAACATTTTTTTTTTCAAACCATTTTTTTTCAAAATTTTACGTAATTAAGTAGTATTTTTCTGGCTTATTTTCAATGCTCTTATTTATTTTTGATCAAACACAAGAAACCGGATGCCAAAATAACCTGTAGTTTTTGAGAAAACCAAAAATTACAAAAACGACTTTTTAAAATTTTTTTTTTTTAAGTTTTTTTTCGTTATTGGATTCTTAAGTGATTCTTAAGTGAAAAAAGTAAAGAAAAAATTCATCCTTTATTTTGTAAATTCACTTAAGAATCCAACAACGAAAAAAAATTTAAAAAGTCGTTTTTGTAATTTTTGGTTTTCTCAAAAACTACAGGTTATTTTGGCATCCGGTTTCTTGTGTTTGATCAAAAATAAATAAGAGCATTGAAAATAAGCCAGAAAAATACTACTTAATTACGTAAAATTTTGAAAAAAATGGTTTGAAAAAAAAAAAAAATGTTTTTTTTTTCAAAATTTTGACTTTGAAAATTAATATTTCAAAAACTATTCATTTGAATAACTTATTTTTGAATTTAAATTAATGTATAAGTTTTTGGCTTTTCAAAATGCTATAGCACGACTCTGTAGGTGTTACCGTTATTTTTAAATAATTTTTTTCCACTTTTAGTGATTTTTTTCTTAAATTGCCCCTCCCGCCTAAACGGGGGAAAATGGACCCCCCCTCCTCTACGATTTTTTGCTTGTCTAGATCCAACCTACATACCCTATCTTTTCGTCACACCTTATGCAAATCACCCAGTATACTTCACTGTTACTTCTTCATTATTTATATTTATCGTTGAAAATCCTTATTCAGTTATTAATCTAGCTTTAAATAGTAAATGAAAGTCACAAGAATTCACATTGAACAAGGATTTCTTTGGATAAGGATACTTTGACAGATTTGGATCAAACAAATATGGATTCTTTTTACCAATGGAAAACCACATAAGAAGCTAGTTTTAGCTTTCATTGAACAGCTCTTGAAGAAAACCTTGACCTCTGATGTTAAGACTATTAGCTTATAGTCTTGGCTTGAACTGATATCAAAATAAAGCTAACAAGTAAAATCGATTTGCGAAATAGAACTCAATTCCGATTAAAACTTTTTTATTTCATTGTCTTTATTCAATAACCAGTTGGGACGGCCTGAATAATTTCTTTCGAAATTTTAATTGGTCATTGTGCTTTCTCGACGGAAACGTTGATGCATCAGCTGATATGATATCTAACGTAATTCTCAACGGCATGAGAAATTTTGTTCCTCACAGATTAAAAAGTATCATCCCCAAAGAGAATTCGTGGTTTGATTCAAGCTGTAAAGAGGCGATTAGGGATCGAGAAAGTAGTTTTCGAAAATTTAAAGACAACCCGACTGTAGAAAACCGAAATTTGTTCAAACGGGCCAGAAATATCTGTAATGCTCAAATACAAAGGACTAAGTTTTTACATGACCAAAAAGTAAGGCAAAAAATACTATTGTGTACAAAAGGAAGTAAAAACTTTTGGTCTTTTGTCAAGAACATTAAGAACTCGACCACGTCATCGGTCCCAACGATCGTCTTCAATGACTCTCCGTATGTCAGTTCCATCGATAAAGCCAATTTGCTAGCAACTCAATTTGCTGCCAACTCGACACTTCCTCATAGCATATTGGCTCCGCCTGAGCTCGATTCTGCAAATTCTTTGATGAAGCAGATAGTTTTCCTATTCTGCTGGGATTTTTCCGAGCAGATGGAAAACTGCATTTGTCCAGCCCGTCCCTAAAAAAGGCGAATCTTCCTCCCCTTCCAATTACCGTCCAATTGCACTAACGTCCCTTCTTTCCAAGGTCATGGAAACGTTGATAAACCGTCAACTTATGAAATATCTTGAAGAACGAAAGCTTCTTAATGACCGTCAGTACGGCTTTCGTAGCAAACGGTCCACTGGTGATTTGATGGCTTATCTCACCGAAAAGTGGAACCAATCTTTACATTGTTTTGGAGAAAGTAAGATTATTGCGCTTGATATTTCTAAAGCATTTGATAGAGTTTGGCATCAGGCTCTTTTATCGAAAATGCGTGCTTTTGGTATCGATGAGTCTCTTCTTCGTTGGATTAGAAATAACCTTTCCGACCGTTCAATACAAGTTGTGTTGGATGGCTTCAAGTCTGATACCCACTTAATAAATGCTGGTGTGCCCCAGGGCTCCGTTTTGTCTCCGACTCTCTTCCTCATTTTCATTAATGATCTCTTGTCTGAAACTTCTAATCCGCTTAACTGTTTTGCTGACGACTCGACCCTCAGCTTTTCATATTCGTTTCCAAATTCACGTCCCTGCTCTTCGGATGTGGAACTGGAACGGTTGCGTATGATAAGCTCATTGAATTCTGACCTTGACAGCATTGTTGCATGGGGTCTTATGAACCGATTAGAATTCAATGCTTCGAAAACTCAATGCTGTCTCTTGTCGTTGAAGCTTAACATTCCCCCATTGCCATTATCCATGAATGGTACCTGCATCGAAGAAACCGAAAAGCTGTCAGTACTTGGTATGTGTGTAAACGATGATCTTCGTTGGAACGACCACATATTTGAAGTCGCCAAAAATGCTGCTAAATGCTTAGGTTTCTTGAGACGATGCAGGAAGTTCTTCACCCCTTCTGATCTGGCTACAATTTATAAGGCCTTCATCCGCCCAAAACTGGAGTATAACTCTCATATCTGGTCAGGTGCTTCTCAAACATCTTTGCGCCTACTTGATAGGGTACAAAATAGAGCGTTAAGATTGATAGGTGATAGTTCAATCGTAGAATCGATTGATTCCTTGGACATCGTCGAAACGTCACCTGTCTCTCTCTTTTATCGCTTTTTCCACAAACAGTGCTCTAGTGAAATAGCCAGCTGCATTCCTCCCTTGAAACAATTTAGCCGCAACACCCGCCTCGCTAGGAATGCTCATCAGTTCTGCCTTGAGCCCAACTTCGGGCGTACAGTCAAGTATAGAGATTCTTATTTTAGTCGCACCACCCGAATGTGGAATGCTTTACCTGGCTCTGTGTTTCCCCTGCATTACGATTTACAAAGATTCAAAAGCAACGTGCATCGGTGTCTCCTTTCAAATCCTCTCCTATTTTCCTAAATGCTCGCACTGTGTTTAATAACATTATAAGGGTAGTCATAACCCCTTGCGATTGTATTCTAAATACGATATCAAAATCTAAAGGCTGAGTTAAAGGTTTTAGTATTCGCTCTCCATAATAGATTTGTTGGTACAGGATTGCCAACTACACATTAATTATAAAAATTGAATAAAACCACATAAAATATTGAATAAAATTAAATTTAATATTCCAAACGTTGTTAGCGAAAATCTAATTTCGACACTTTTTTTGCAATTGCTAATACATAACTAACGCTGAAAATTTAATTAAAATCGTTAGTTTTTTGAAGAACAGTTTATTTTCCCCTTTTTTTTAAGACTAAGATCTTAAAGATCTTATCTTAATCTTTAAGATCTTGTCTAAAGATACATTGATCAAAAATATTCAAAAAATTGAAAATTTTTAAAAAAATCTTTGAAATTTGAAAAAAGTAAAATTTTCCAAACATTGGTATGTCCTCTTTCGTAAGCAACCTTCGTTTTCTAAAATATAAATAAAAAAAATCTAAGCTTAAAAAAAAAAACGGTACTGTGACGGGTACCGTTTATAGGCTTTTTTTTTTCTTACATCATAATAAAGACAATTAAACATTACCTAATCTCTCACATAAAATTTTATCGAAATCGTTGCAGCCATTTTTGAGAAAAATAAGTATTATCATATGTGTTGTATGGCAGGTACCGTTATTTCAAGACCTGTAGGCTTACAGACTCTGCTTGCAAATTTCGAAGAATATCGGCCCAGCGGTTCAGGCTCTAGATCCATATACGGACAGACAGACAGACAGACAGACAAAATTGCAGGACCCACTTTTTTCGTATTCTCTATAATCGTAATATCATGTTTAAAGTAAAACTTGCCTTATAGAACCTATAACTGCAATTAAAAGCGGATCATGGAGTAGTCTCAAAGCTGAACTACATCGAAATACATAGTCAAAAGTTTGTCAAAAAAGTAAAATATTGTCCCTACTTCTAAATCAAAAACAAATTTGTATCTTTACCACTCAGTCTTTAAAAGTGAGTTTGAAAAAAAGCTAGCAAATGTTAAACTATTTTTTTGAACAAATATAATCAAGCAGATTTGTTTTTTTTTTTATTTAAAGACAACATCAGTCAACTCCTGTCATTTTGACCAGCTTTTTCAAAATGTCAAACAATTTCTAAGAATATATCAAACAATAATAAATGCCGATTTTGTTTTCAAATTTTAAAGTTAATTAAAAAACAATCAATCAAATTCTCTTCAATCAATTCTCTTCACTAGGAAATGCAAAATTCTAAAACTAATAACTCCATCAATTGATGGAATCCCACTTGAATTTTCAGACGAAGCAAATTATCTTATTATTATAAGGTATCGTCCTTGACAAAAAGCTAAACTGGAAATCCAGGAAAGCCGACGAGTCCTCTTTTCCTGTAAAAAAACCATTGGTTATAAATGCGTTTTTTTTTCACCAATCATCCACTGGCTCTATACTGTGGTCATCTGAGCAATACTTACTTACAGAGTAGTGGTATGATGGACCGCTCTAGATAAAGTGACCTACCGCGGAAGTCTAAGCATGGTCCAACGATTAGCCTGTATGTGTATAAGCGGAGCACTACGGTCGGCACAATCAGCTCTCTTAACATACTCCTTTATTGCTGAAGGATATGTTCAGCAAACAAATTGCAGCCAGCGCTGCGGTTCGTATCAGAGCTATCTCCCAATGGACCAATAACAACATTGGTCACTCTACGACCCTGAACTTGTTCCAATCAATCCCATGTAACTCCGATTACACCATTCCCCAATTAGTCTTTGAAAACAAATTCCAAGTCTTTATGCCACCGAGAACAATTTGGGAACAATCAGGGTGAGTTCAGGTTTTTGCAGGAAATGCAGGCATTTTGTATGTATTCGAGATTTCAGTAAGCGCTGACCGAGCTGAACATTTCAAGCAATTAGAAGTCAAAGTCGCAAAGAAAAATGGGGTTGTTTTTTACATGTCTGCATGTTCTTACTTTTCTGACATTTTTCACTGCTTCTGGGTCGTGCTGTTGTGATCTGAAAAATCGCCGCTGAAGACTGTTTATAATCTATAAAAAAAGCAAAGGAAACATAGTCTTTTAAAGTTTATTTCATTAATCTAGTAAATGCGTCTTAATCTAAATACAGAAAAATAAATAAAAAATAATTTATTTTTTATCCTTAACTAAGTCACGGGGTAAAGTTTTTGTGTGCTTCTTTCATCCTGATCACTTGTGGAATTGAAAAGAAATTGCCGAATTTACATTTTCAACGAGTATTGAATTTTAAAAAATCATAACCATTCTTCGTATACCGTATTTCCTAATGTTTTTTTTAATTAAATTACATTAATCTTTAATTAAATTATTTAATTGTTAATATAATAATATTTATAATCCCGCATTGAGAGATGTCTGACACGAGTTTACTCCTAGCGGACGAACTCAAATGCAGATTCTTCCCAAAAAAATACTACAAACCCTAGACAAGAATACTTGATAAGAATTGACGACGAAAGAGAATAGTGAGGGGAATAGATTCTTTTTTATCTCCATTATATCGAGGCGTGAAAACCAGAACTTTTTTGGGAATAAAAGCGCTTCAAATATTATGTTTTTCGTCGGCAGAAAGTTTATACTCTCAGGATAGGTTTGAGATTTTGTTGCTTTCAGTCACAGTCAAAAATATATTTAGTTACACTGCCGATTAGTCCCACACTATAGATCGTTGGAATGCCATTGCTCGTTGCCATGGGAATTCAGGTGTTATGTCTTCGTAATTATCTGACTCCCATTCATCATCCATTGATCGTTTGTCTCGTTTGCTTTCAGCTTCCAGCGTTGTCGGGAGCTCATCAGTTTCAGCAGAAGTTCTGCTTATTTCTTCTGATTTCGTTTCACTGGAGATTGGAGTGCTGCTGCTGCTGCTAGGAGGCACATCACTGTCGCTGGTTATACTGCTAGAGCTTGAACTTGTGCTAGTGATGTCTTCTTCGGCAGCTGGAATTGGTTTTTCTCCGTTGCGTTCGTTGTTGCGGCCATATATGCCACCATTGAAACTAATCGACTCTGGATAGTCATTGTGATTATTGTGCCCGTGAGAGTTGGATGAGCTAACGAAGAGTGTTGAACTACTTTCAGGACGGTTTAAATATTGATATGTATCTTGTTGATGGAGTGTGTGATGGTGTGGGGGTTGATAGTTGAGGCTACTGCTACTACCTCCAAGTGAAGAAGACGACAATGGTGAGCCATATGATGGTCGACTATGATCCTTGATGGAAGTGTATTTGTTCTGTGAGTTGGGAATGTAGTAGGGTTTCTGCAGTTGATAACGTTTAGGTGGTTGAACCGATGGCCTTCTTACAGCGTAGCCTGGTTTGACGCACATCATTCCGAATACACGAATTCCAGGCACGCTAGCGTATGTAGGTTGGTCATGTGCCATTGGACCTTCTGTAGAATAAAAAAAAGAAGAAGAAACAAATTAGCTAATTTAAGTGCAAAATGATTGATTGAACATACCCATTTTGAAATGCTCTGGACATCTGCAGATTACCAGGTAATGTGACTTTCCTGTGCGAGTGTTTTGCAAAGCCAATAGCGACCAGTCCTTAGGTGTGCGGCATTCTCTCATCTCGTTAATAGTTTCACATGTTTTCGCCAAAGTAATCGCCTGAAAGTATAATTTTCAAAAATAAAAATTTTGTTACTTTATGCGATTTTTAATGGATACACTTTCAAAATGTTAGTTCAGCATCATCAATGGTTGACACGGAGATGTAAGGCCGTAGATGTCTGCGCTGAGGTGCAATAGGTGTATACTTGAGATAGGACTGATATGACAATGGGTTTATCAAAATTGACCAATTATCTCGAATACTAATGGTAGATCCAAATGCATGTGTGAGAGCCTTAACGAGCGGCAATTACTTCAAGGGGGACTTTGTAGTTCCTCGCGAAAGACGATACCAATGAAAAACTTTGAATGTTTATGAGGTTTGTACCTCGAACCTCCCACGTAATAAGCAGATATGTTAACCCCCAGGGGCACAATTATAGCCTAAGTAAGCGAAATCTTTTATAGACGAAAACTAAATATTTTCGAATTTAATGCCCATCAATTTAACTTTATTGGAAGGATAATTTTATGCCATTAATTTTTAAATATGATTTCGGGCATGCGGCCCCCGCGGCTGGCTCGAATAAAGCCAAGTCTAGAAGTCCAATTTTCAAACACTTTTTCGAGCATTTGAGGCCGTATGTCGGCAATAACGCCAATGTTGGCTTCCAAGCCCCTAAGTTTCTGGTTTGTTGACAGAGACGAGCGACTTCACATATCCCCAAAGAACATAGTCCAATGGTGTCAAATCACACGATCTTGGTGGCCAATTGACAGGTCCATTCCGCAAAATTATACGCTCATCGAATGTTTCCTTCAATAAATCGATTGTGACGTGCGCTGACTGTGTGACATAGGTTAGGTTAGGTGGAAGTGGCTGTCAGCCAATGAGTGCATTGCCTGACAAACTTAGGCCGTAAGGGTCCATTATGATACCACAGAGATCAGCAAGTTGATCACCTACTGATCTCAGAAACCCGATGTAAGATTAACGAGTTGATCACTTATTAATCTTCCATTACGGGACTAGCCGGTTAATCACCTCACCAGAACTCACCGAGATGAGTTTTCCTTTTATGAAGCAATGCAGGGCATGAGCAAAGAAGGTGTTGAACGGTTTCTTCCTCTTCTTCGTCCATGCAGCTTCTGAAGAAATCATTGGAAAACACACCAATTCATTTGGCGTGTCTTCCTATTAGACAGTGTCCCGTAAGATCACCTATGGTAGAATCTAGATAAAGGCGGTTCAGGGCTAGCAAACTCTTCGAGCGTTTAGAGTAGTGCTTCAGTTCATATCCGGATCTTTAAACTATCCGGATATCTGGATATCCGAATAGGAATGTTTTGACACAGCTGATATTCGGATAGTTTCGGATATCCGGATAGTGTCGGATATCCGAATAGTTCTGGTATCCGGATATCCGGATAGTTCTGGTATCCGGATATCCGGATAGTTCAGATATCCGGATAGCTTTTAAAGATCCGGATATCCGGACAGAAACTGTAAAATTATTTTCTAGTAGCATTTGAAAACATCTTTGTTATTCACACTGACCTACACATAAAAAAAAATACAAACTTACTACTTTTAGATATTTCCCAACAATTATCCCGAATCTATGTATTGGTCTACAGACACTTCGCCTTTAAGTCCTTTCAAAGTTGTTTTCCCAGACACATGAAGTAAATTCCATGGAAGAAACTGCAGCAATTTTGTTCCTTCTAAACGTAATACTCATCAGGAATTAGCTTAGAGATCCGGATAGGCGGACCCAAGTTGAAAAGTGTGGTTGATTTTACGTTATAATGTCGTCAGAAAACATTGATGGAAAATTGCATATTTTTATGAATTTATGAATTAAATTACATACATTAATAACGAGTAGCAATGTTTTATCAATATTTTATTGAACCGAACACTTATGCGAGATGATCATTGTTATCAATCTACCCATACCGCCAATAGACTTGACACTTGAAGTACAAACAAGTTTTGAAAGTTAGGAAAACTTTGATCAAATTTTGAATGAAATGTGTGAAAAAAAAGTTGACATCATCGTCTCACTTCTAGTAAAGGAAATTTTTGATGGGGGTCTAAATACTAGATATGTAGGCTTTTTTTAAGCTTAATTATTTGGAATGGAATTCTTTTGTAATGATCTGATACAACAATGCACAGCTTCATTAGGCAGTTTTTATTTCGGTCGCAGCTATCACTTATTGGGAAACTACAGTGACTATGGCTATACTCAACACAATATATATATATAAATCAATTGAATTTTTCGCTTTAGTGAACTTGGATGCTATCAGGTAGCAAGATTTTCATACGGCGATTCAAAGCTTCAGTAGACAATTCATTTCTTCTACCACTTATCAGTAGCAAGCGGAGATTTGGAAGAAAGAAAACAGGTGTTCTTGTTATGACTATACAAAACACAATAAATCGAAATCGGTATGCCAATACGTAGTCAGACCGGCCGACTTGCGTTGTGAGGCCCAACAACTACTTCTTGGGAGCGACTGATGTGTTACTCTACACAACGTTATTGTTGGTCTTAGCGGAATTGGTATCAACGAAGTGGTAGACACCGAAGAAGCGCAGTGGCTACTGATACTGCAAATTGCTGTATGGACGATTTGCTACCTGCTAACGTAAAAGTTCGCTGAAGCCACAAATTAATACAGTGGTAGAACTACAGCCGGTCCCAAGAAACGGTTGATAGGAACGAAGAACCAACACATTATTTACAAGAGCGCGTCATTCCAATAGTTCCTAGCTGCAAATAAGCAGAAGCTTGGGCTGCTAGCATTCAAGGGCTATAAAAGCAAAAATTAATGTTATTGAGGCACAGTACAACAGTGAGCTTCGTGATAGTGATCTGCAAAAGTTATTTTGTTTTGTGAAAACAATTAACTTTAGTGGATGTTTTAAGTTTGCCTGACAGAGACCCAAATGCAAATTATGTAGTGCTGTTTTTAAAAGTGGAAGCTCAACGTCTCCATTGAACAAGCATCTTATTTTTAAGCACCAGAAAGGAAAGCCCAACGGTGACCCAGAACGAAGTGCTGACGATGAAGCCGGATTGTAAGTACGGTGATAAATTCGAAAAAAAAGGAAATACCTACGATAAGATTAGTTTTGGATGTGATAGAATATTAGAGGGCAAATGTTAAGATCATTACGTCAGTTGGCTTCAAGCAAAATATTTATTTGTAAGGCTATTTCGAAAAATAAATCTTATTCTAGAGTGTGCACTACAGCGGGGAATATTGTGACTGCAAAAAGAAACGCTCTGCTTCCCCAAAATGTTGATATTTTTGTTTTATTAACCAAAACAAAAAGTATTTTGAAAACAAAAAAAAATAAATATGTGTAAGATTTCCAATAACTGTATGTTTTCTTTCCACTATGCAGGATATAGATATATATATATATATCTGATACTGGATTTATTAAATAAAATACTTAGCATTTTTGGAAAACTTTCTTATGCCTTTTTTAAGTAAATGAGTGTATATCAACTGTTCGGGTTTTCCAAAGGATCATATAATAATTTAATGTAAATATTTGATTTATTCCGATCTGTAAACTCTTTTAATTCCGTGAAATTATTTTGAGATCCGGATACCGAAAAGTATTCGGATATCCGACACCATCCGGATATCCGGATATTCGACACCATCCGGATATCCGGATATCCGACACTATCCGGATATCCTATACTATCCGAATAGGTCGGATAACGGATCCACGATCCGGATCTGTTTCGGATATCCGTATACTTTGAAGCACTAGTTTAGAGTCTACACACGGCCAAACTTTTTTGGTTGCAAGGCAGTTGTTACTCTCAGGCCATCTAGTGTTTGTTATCCACGAAACGTCTTGTCTAAGTAGGAGTTTACATGTAGCGATAGGTACACCTATGTTGTTCCATTCTGAGCGTAGGGAAGTGGTCGTGCCCTTTTTGGCTAGTTCATCTTCCATACAGTTGCCTGGTATGTCCCTGTGCCCTGGCACCCATGAAAGGTGAATGTTGAACTGATTTGACATCATCCATGAAAGGTGAATGTTCAACTGATTTGACAACTCCCTCAGAGACATTTTACAATTTTGGACCTTGATGGATTTTGTAGAGACAGAGGCAAGAGATTTAAGGACAGCTTGGCTGTCCGAGAAGATTCGAATATCCGTGGAGGATATGACGTTTTCTTTGAGCCAAGCACCTCCTTAATCGCCAGAATTTCCGCTTGGAATACACTACAATGATCGGGTGAAAAAACTGATATTCTGTTTTTCTGAGTAGTTTCCACTTCCTACACCTTCGCAGGTTTTTGAACCATCGCATCGGTGTAAAAGTGTATTGCTTCATTTTCCAAGAGAGTGCCATTTCCCCAAGCTTCTCTTGAAGGGCTGTGTGGCATGTAGCGCCGTCTTGTTGAAACCACATCTCATGCACATTCATACCATCCGATTCATGAGCAAAATAGTCGGTTATCATGGCTTTATACCATTCTCCATTAAGGCTAACTGGCTCGCCAGCATCATTTCGGAAAGATGTAAGGCCCAATGACTCCACCAGCCCATAGAGCACACCAAACAGTCAGTTAGTGTAAAGGCGTCTCAAGGTACTATCTTCACTTTAAAAGCGGCAATTTAGCTTGTTGACGTAACCTTTCAAATCATACATTAGATCAACGAATTGAACCGTTTGATTGGTGAAAACATCAAATTTCTTCAGTAATATCTAGACTTGGGGCTATTTTTCCAAAGTCCAAATAGAGGCTGTTTTAAGTTGACCTTCAGTTAAAATACCCAGCAGATAATTTCCCTAATTCACAATTTTGGCAAATAATGTAAATAAGTTCGTATGTTACTTAGATGAACACTCTAGTTTTGTACTAAATTACGCAGGCAACTAGAAAATGGTTTTACTTTATCGAATGAAAATCATTGGAAGATCAAAACCCAGAAGAAGACTTCAACAGACTAAGGCATCGTTCTACCGCTCAGCTTTCAATGTTGTTCTAATTTTGCCGCTCTACCGCTTTGCAGCTCAGTGCGTGGCGGTGCACTAAGAGTGTAAAAATGGAGAGAGCTCGCCCGAAGTCGAAATCGTTGACAAAAGATGTTAATTTAGGTCCAAATTTACCCCCAACTGTCATGTAAGTAAGCAACTTATACGGGACCCTAATTAAGCGATTTTATATTATTTGCTCTTGACGGATATTTTTGGTGTTTCCATATACTTCGGGTTACCCATATCAATTCCATATAAAATTGAATTTCAATTCGGAAAAATTTGATCAAATTAAAATTTTGGTGGAGAAGTTTCTATTTTGGTCTTATGGAGGATTTCGTTTTTGAGTTTCGCTTTTGTGACAAGCTTCGAGACTTTAGGAACATTTTTACTTTCCTGCAGCCTAACGCGTTTCAAGAGCCTACAATTTTTTTTTGCTTCCCAACGGCTAGTGACGTTCCTATGATTGGAACCTTCGCACATAAGCGGCAGACATGCTAACTATTACGCCGTGGGCTTTAAAACTTAAATGACATCAAAATTCTTGGTGATATTTTGAAACTTTAATGGAGTTATTCGAGTTCTCCAAACACCATATGGGAAAAGTCTAAACTACGACTTCCTCCAAAAAAGGACTATTTGCAAAGTTGTATCTAGTCATATGTATACCAAACGTGGATCCACGACAACATAACGGAGACCAAACAGCAGTCAAAACAGTGGGCTTCCAGGGGTCAATTAATTTTTTCCATTTTCTTCTCAGTCAACGCAGTAGTCTGATATTAACGGCTGTCAAAAACAAACTAGATTTTTTGAATTTTTGACAAGAGTGAGATGACTGTTGACGGTAGCAGTGTTGCCATTTCAATTAAGAGGCGGGAAATTCAAAAAGTCACGAACTTATTGACCGACCCTCGTACTACATATTGGACGTTTTGAACTTTTTGAAACTATCTTCAATGTAAAATTACGCTTTTTCTAAGAAGGTACTTCTTCTTTGATATAGGTATAGGCAATCCCAAAGCAACCTCCCTCCCCTTCCCCATCCTTTATCATCACATGGAGCACAATGAGTTCGGATCCAAACCCCAAAAAAAGAACTTTAAAGTAAATGAGGATAATTTATCTCAATTGTTTGCTATTTCATGTCATGTTATTCCTTCTTTACTTACTTAGGTGGGCATTGGAGTTCGGATTAAATTTGGCTCTCAACCAATTTCTTTCGACAACGAATTCGATTTCGTGCGAGCTCTCTCTACTTTTGCACTCTAGGTCGGATGAGGTTTTCCACTTGATTGCGCCATCTAAGGCGAAGTCTTCGACTTTTGCGATTTCCCTGCAATGCGTTTTTGAAACCAGTCGAACCGAAGGGTTGATTTCCATATAACCAAGCTATCGTACTCTTTTAGCTTTCAGTTCGCTATTCAATCTTTTTCTCCACACATTGTCTTCACATATGAAGCTAAAGATGTTTCGGAGTATTTTTCTTTCAAAACGACCAAGGGTTTGCTCATCCGCTTTCGATTAATTCCACTCTTCCGCGGCGTCAAGCAGGACTGGCATGTTTAAGGTCTTATATAGCGTTACCTTGGTTTTTCTAGAGAGAGTTTTGTTTCTCAGTTGCCTTCTTAACCCAAAGAAGCAACGGTCGGCAAGAGTTATTCCCCGTTTGATCTCCGCACTGATGTTGTTTTCCGTGTCTATAGCGGATCCTAGGTAGACGAAGTCCTGTACTACCTCGAAGTTATGTCTGTCTATTGTGACGTTTTGTCCAATTCGTCGATGTTCTGTGTCCTTGTTTGATGACAACATATACTTCGTTTTGCCCTCATTAACCATCGAACCCATTTTTGCCGCTTCTGTTTCAATGCTCGCAAAAGCAACTTGACATCACGCTTTTTCTTCCCATTAAGTCAATATCGTCTGCATAGGCTAGTAATTTTACAGACTTTTGAAAGATTGTTCCTCTAGTGTTGACGTTTGAGTTTTGTATGATTTTTTCAAGCCTGATGTTGAAGAAATCGCATGACAGTTTGTCGCCTTGTCGAAAGCCTTTTTCGACACCAAAGGTCTCGGTGAGTTCTCTACCGACCTTGACGGAGCAGTGTGTGTTCTCCAAAGTCATCCTGCATATAGTCGTACGAATTTTGCAGGGATGCCGAAACTAGACATGGCTCTGTACAGCTCGTCTCTGTAAATACAGTATACGCGGCCTTGAAATCGGTAAAAGATGGTGTATATCGATATTATATTCTCTGTTTTTTTTTTTTTTCAATATCTGCAGTAATGTGAAAATTTGCACATCTGCACCTGCAGTCTTATTTGATTTAAGTTTGCACATGACAAGCTTAACTTTTTCTAGACCCAGAGGTTGCTCATGTTATACCAACGATTTTAAATGTTCGCTAAATTTCCTCTCTTCTTTTGACTTTGATTGAAACAGATTTTATTGTCGCTTGTGTTTACGATAGCGACTGTTGGTTGCTTCTCAACGCCAGCAAATATACGATAACGATTTATATGCTGACTGTAGATTAATTTGTATGAAAAATATTTTATTATTGTCTAATAGTTTTCAAAATACCATTCACGGCTTTTAATTTTGTTGAAGAAATAAACCACCAAACGGAAAGATCTCCATACAAAGAAACATTTTCAATGGGGAAGCAAATTCGCAGCAGCAAAAAGATCAAAACAAAATAAAAAACGCATTATCGACGAACGGAAATTAGATTTCAAGATGAAAAACATCGCACAATAAGGAAGCAAATAATAATAAAAAGATATTCCTATAGTCCACAGCTTGTCTATATCTAAAGATGACCACATGCCCCAGAGGCAATTAAATTGCTTAACAATGTTCCAATCTTTTTAGCTTTGGGCATCGTCTGCGCCTATGGCGAAAGAGTAAGAAAAGCAAAAAAAAAAAAAAGAACCAGAGCAAGCACTCTGTCATAATTAAGCAACAAAGGTTCAATGTTGCATAAAGTAGATTTCCGTGCATAACGTTCTTTTTCATATCATCTTCCGACAGACGGACGGACGGACGATCTTAATGTTCTTCTCTAAAAGCTGACCCTTAGTAATTTTCTAATTTCTCATCGCGTTTCTATCAAATGGATTGCGGCGTTTTGGAGTTTTTTTTTGGTTTTCAACGCCACGAGGCTATTCTTTTGTTGCATGCTACGGCTAGTGCATTGTCTCATGTTGCATCTAGTATATGAGGCCGAGCCGCTAAACTAGCTAGAGGTTAATTGCATTGTTTCTATCTTCAGGCTACATAGTAGCTATCCGTGCTGCATCTATTTTTTGTTTGTTTGAATCCAGTTGCTTCAAGCTTCAAGCTAATGCAGTTTCAATGTCGAACAAACCAACCAATATACACATATATACATTGTTGGTGGACAAGGGGAAACCCCCCTTAACAACTTTATGATGCTCCTTCATCGATTACGGCATTTTGCCACCAGCAGCGGTATTGACGTGATTTTAGGTCTTTGTGTGGTTGCAAAGCCAAATGGCCAGGATAAACCAAGATACAAAAAAAGAAGAAAAAAAGTGTAGTGTTCTAAGTCAAGATACCGATGAGTGCTTCAAAAAAGAAAAACAACTCTAGGGTCTCCTTTTGTTGATCACGATATCAAAACGGATCACCATGACATGAGCGCGTTGTGATCATTCTTTTTGCTGTCTCCACCAGCACCACGACTTCTTCTTTTCCGTTTTTAATGCAAAACTGAATAGAACGAGATGCTATGCTGCATATGATTGGTGTAAATACTCTCGGCTGCAATTAATCAATTGAAAACATTAGGCGCAGCAACAGTTGGGCCGTTAGTTCATCTCATTTGTGTGTGATAATAGGATTAGAGTATCTACTGATGGTCATATTTGTACGAGTACAAAAAAGTACAATTGCTTTTGGTTTTGCGAATATTACCGACTTAGGTTTAAGGAGGCTAAACTCATTTGTGATGAGTGAAGTGAAGAGAATTTAAGCTTAAACAGCAAAGCCTATTCAGGATTTAAGCCTAAACAGCAAAATTAGAACAAAATTGAAAGCTGAGCTGCATCGTTCTGCGCTCAGCTTTCATATTTGGTCCCAATTTTCCGCTCTGCCGCTTTGCCGCTCAGTACATAACCGTTCCCTTATTCATCTTTTCTACTGTTGCTTAAATCCTCTTCAATTCACTCATCACAAAAGAGTAAAGCCTTGATCGTCTTACATGTTGACTTAGGGTTAAATCCATCTACCTTCTCCTGGCGTTTCTGGAGTCTAAATGAAGGCTTACTCAAACCAAAGCGTTTTTGTAGTTCCGCCAATGAAAGTTTCAGCTGTCAAATTATTCTTTGGAATTATGAGTCACTTTCGTGACAAGAACGAATCCTATCAACAGCGAAAACAAAATTGCTTTCGTTTGGGAGATCCTTTAATCAAAGGCAGCAAAGTTTGGTTCATGTGGTTACATAATTTATCAATCAAAGTGTTTCCGCAACCTACATGAAACGACGCTAACGACTAACTTAGAATTGCCGCAAGGTCTGAACAGCAATTCTACAAGGTTGTCGAAAAGACATGTGTGTCTCCTATTGTTATATGGCTCTATTATTTTAAAAACATTTGGAAGAGCGGCTTACGAACTGCTCGCGAACCAGCCCCTACACGACGAAATTACGGCCAGCACGAGCATGCTCATCGTTTATGGCTAGCTTTAGCTAAATTGCGCCACCTTGTAAAGTGTTTGTATTAATTGATAAACTTTTGCTGGCGACCGCACAACAGCTCACCATAGTCTTATTGGAACCGGTTAAATAGTTTATGTAATCATTAGTGAAAAGATCAAAAACTCTCTTGCCTCTTTTTATGACATGATACATGCGCCACCTGTAAACTTGCAAAACTATTGTAAGCCAGTTGTACTAATTCGTTTACCTTTGCGTGACTTCTCAAAACAACTCACCAAAGGTTTATTGCAATCGGATGAAAACGAGAAACTTGATTAAGAGCTAAAAACTTCCGTTGGATTGGCCAAGGCCCCGAAAAAAACAAGTACAGCCTTGGCGAGTTTCTAAGCGCGCGTTGTATTAAAAAACGAGAAACCCCCAAGAAACTGACTCACGACACGGATAAATTAGAAAGAAGCGCAAAAGATAATCCCATAGTAATATACAAAAAGACACGCGAAACAACAAAATGAAATGAGAGATGAGCTGCAGGAAAAAGGGAGTCAGCCACATGACCGCATAAAGATTCACAGCCAAACCACTCCAGACTCCGCATATACTTACTTTCTGACTGCAAGCAGCTGTATCATTGCAAATCAAAAAAAAAAAATTACAAATACTGGTGGAGGTGGCTCTGGCCTGACAATAAAAAGACGTGGAGGGATTTTTTTATGAGAATAAAAACAAAAGGCAGAAAAAATATAGAAAAACAAGACGAGATGGAATTCTAACGGAAAGTCAGTGGTTGCTACTTAGCGGTTATGATGAATGACTTTGGGGTTAATGATATGACGATTAAAGTGATAATCAGATCGAAGATTTAATTTCGCGGGCACAAAACGAGTGTGGATAAGATGAAATGGCATGACTTAAATAGACTCTGATTTGATTTAATAAATTATGCTAAGTTGCGCAGCCTAGAATTGATGTGAGTGGAAGTGTGAATTCACAATTGGAAAATGAAGAAAAATTACCAACTGTAACCAGAATGGTTGTATGGAATTGACTGTTCCGCTAACGGGATTTGAAGGGAAGACTTGTTGGTTTGTTGATGAGCTTAGAATGTAGGTTACTATTGTCATACTATAGCAGTTTATATAGAAATGATTCAGTTCATTTTTCAAGGTTTCTTGCTAAGTGGAATACAAATGAAAAGATGAAACAAGATTTCTACAATCGTTTTCGACGAGTGGAGTATCCTTTCATTATATTGAGTCGATGCTCGATGATTTAAAACTACAATTGTTAAGATCTTTTTATGTAAAAAAACAGGGTCTTTGATATGGAGATCACTTGGGCTATTAATGAAGCTTACTCTTTAGGAATGTACAATTTGGTACGATATGCGCCGACAGTAGATGGTGGGAACAAAAATGTGGTGAAAACCACATCTCTGTTTGAGGCATTAGCACCCCCACCTGAGGTGAGAACCGCTATTATCTTTTAATCATTATATTAGCATATTAAGTAAATAGGGTTGCCCAAGCGCATTTCTCATTACCATGCCTTGTAAGGAAATTGAGGGGACTTACAATTTTCTGCCGATTCTGATCGAGAAAGCGCTCTCTGGCAGTGAATCTACTATCGGAGAACATGCCAATTCTTCGCGAATGGTGATACCCATGAAAAAACATTTTTGGCTTCTGTTGGTATTCGAACCACGAACCTCCCGAGTAATAGGCAAACATGCTTTCCATCACACCACGGGTGATGGTTTTCCGATGTATAAAAGTACCGTCCATCTGGGCTAGAATGCGAAACTTAGCAAAAGTTTCAAAATCATTTATAATGTTGTATTTGTATCAGAAAATACAACATTACCAGCCAACTTATGACCTTTTTTCATTTGTCTAAAGCTACCATAGCCATAGCCTAGCTAGGTGCCCAGAAAACAAAATCAAAAATATATTTTAAAACCTAACCTCTAAGTATGATGAGCTATATGTACGTTTTAATCAAAAACATAACTCACTTACTCAATGATGTGTAATTTAACCTCAAACCCGAGCCGATTCCCATTCATTAGCCGACCTATTTGCTTAATGAACACAATGAAGTGAAATTTGAAAGTCACTTTCGTATAACCATTTTCATTTTCCAATTATGTATGTTTTTCATCTTCGAGACCAAAAAGCGAATCAAACCTAAAATTATCCACATACGTAACACATTTTCTCACAGAATGTGATAAAAAGAAACAACCGCACCAAGTGCTGTTGCTGTTGATGTGACGCGACTATAAAATATGTAATCTGACGAGATGCCCCACTCTCATTATGGTGTTCAAAAATTGTTTTGAACTTTTCCACCCAATTTCATTCAACGGTTATCTCAATTAACACCTGTAAATTGATTGTTTCTTAAATCATTGGATCCAATCATGGAGGTGATGGCAGCATCGTCTCGGTCCTGGGCAAAACAGTATAGCCGTGTGTACTCTGTGGGCTAAAAATATATATAATCGATTGGCTTGTGTCCCACTAGTAATCGTTTTGCATGTAAGACCATCTTAGAATAACCTGTATCCTGTATTGGGAATGGAAATGTATTTTCTCCAAAAGAGTTTTCTTTTATTTTCGAACACAACTCACAGAATGAATATCTCTCTCTACTGGTCATGCACAGAAATGCAATTACCTTATAGCTGTATACAGTGTTCGCACAATAACTGCCCATTTGGGACAATTATCTCAGTTTTTGTTTTTGTTCTTCAAAATAAAAAAATAAAAAAAGTAAAAAAGGAGGAGGAGGAGGAAAAGACTTACCTTCTTCTTTCCATCGCCGACCAATTTCGTTGTATGCTGATCGTCCTCGTTCAAACTGGCCGAACATGGATCCCGGTACCTGTAAAACAATCGATTTGACTCACATTAATTCTTGGACTTGTTGTGCGCACTGAAAGACAGAAGACAGGAAGTGGATTTTGCCAATTCTTGTGTAAGAATAAAGCTAAGCAACATCTTCCTTCTCTTCTAAAAAGTCATTTTGGGGTCTCTTTGTGAAATTACCTTGATGGGCATGCACATAGAGGTTGAGTGTAGTTAAGTCGTACGTACACTGCATTGCAGACCTGTTGGATAGCGCACTCTGGCAGCAGATAGATATGCTGGTTATGTGGATAGTAGTGGTATTTAGTGGGTTTTGCTGTTGCTGATGTTTTCTGCAAAAAGAAAAGAAGAAGAGTTAAATGGATGTCGTTAGGGATAGTTTCGAGGAATATATTGTTTGTAATACAGAAGCTATTGCATTATCTTAAGGTCATGGACCGAAGTCTTTTAGAGTAATTGTTACTACACGGTTTGGTAGGTAGTTAAATGTGTTAAGGACTTTTTAGAAAAGATAAGGAAAGCATTGAAGACGAATCTATGATGAATCAGAGCTTTAAACTAAATTTGTGGGAGTTTCCGACGATTATACAATCTCAATTTTTGAAATGTTAAAAAATCTGTTCGGACTTGGCCTCCGATAGTAAATTCATCCCATGAAAATCGCTCGATAAGTCGTTCATAATCGCCACAAAATCGTAGGTCCCCACAATTCCTTAAATTGATAAATTCAATTATCTGCTAATGGACTCAATTCGTAAAAGTTTCCGGTAATACTTTCTTTCAATGCGACAGGATTAGCGATTCGGACTTCATATAGAGAATTTGACTGGGAACTTACTGGTGTCAATTTTCGTAAAGACTAATAGCAAATATTCGGATCGAAAACCTGGACAAAAGTCGATTTTCTTAAAAGTAAGAAAATATACATGCGTTCATATGATGCACTTCTTTTTTTTTTGTTGTAAAGTGTGTGGCGTGACAAACCAAGCTCAAAGTTCACTCTTTATTTATTTGCATTTTTTTTAATTTTTGTTTATCTGGTGAGTATTGTTTAAAGAGTGATTGTGAGTGGGTGTGATTGCAAACTTAAAATTTTAAAATGGAAAATTCAATTGCAGGTATGAAATAATTATTAAAGAGTAATTGCAGAAGTAATAATTTCTTTTTTTGTTTGTTTAAATGACAGTGGTAAAATATTCTTCCACATGTTGATATTGTTTCCATTGTTTTAAAAGTCTAACAGCCATATTATTCACTTACTTCGAAACTAGTTTTTCGTAGAACTAGTTTTCCAGTTTCAAGTTTTGAGCAAATCGGTATTATTGAAAAAAAAGTGACACATAAAACTCGAAATCGTAAAACTAGTTTTTGATAAAACTAGAAATTCATGAAACTGGAAATATCTAGTTTTGAGGACTTCAAAACTAGTTTTGAAACGTTTTTGTATTATTCATCAAAACTTTTTTACTTCACATCATTTCCTGCATTCATTTTGAAGCTTCGTTAGCATCGGTTAATTTGGCAAGTATGTACGTCTTCGTATAGGGGATTCAGGTTAGTCACATACACCGTATTTGGCTACCCCATACACAGTAAATCACCCCGGATTGGCTGTTGACCCTATCAAAAGTCGGTAAAGGCCGGTTTCCGGTATTGCGACATAGGTGAAATATGGCACTGCCATCAGCTCAGAAACTAATAATTGCACCACGCATTTTGCATTACCAAGCTTATGCATTGTGTGCAGCGAAAATCAACTGTACTTGCTGATTAAAAAGAACTTCTCTGTTGTGTTTCTCCAACTCCAACGATTGGAAGAAATTTGGCGGGTTTCTACTACGGAAAAACTGCATGTGACCAGGAATCGGAGCCGCTGGTAAGGCAACGTTAATTGGATTTATTGCTTCGATTTCTGTGCAAGGCAACTCGGCTTGTGACAGAGATTTTTGAGCAAGGTTCACAGACTCTGTGTTGCGGACTTCGAAATCAGCATTGAAAAGACGCAATATTGGAAAGAGTTAGCTTCTGCTGCCGTTGGATATTTATCTGCCACAGTCAAATCAATTGGCAGGGTGTCTGTGCCAGTCAACATACTTGGTATATCTGACCCAAAACCATCTAAACCGATAGATGAAAAGCATCCACCAGATCTAACATTGGGCCTGTCACCTGAAACGGCAATTTATTTACCTTAGCCCCCCGTTGTTAACATATTACGACGTTCTCGTGCACTATCCGCAAATGAATCAAAATGAATTTGAAGCTTATTGGAAGGGTGGATATGTTTCGTGGTAGGTGCATCTGCATCTATATAGGACTAAAAAAGGTTCTATACTGAATTTCGTTAATGTGTTGCGCAATTACCGAATTGAACACTGATTGGACAGTAGTCCATTGAATGATCTCTTTTGTTTGAGTCGCTTTGCTTGTCTACGTGTCTCTTTGAACCAAATACCACTTCTACCATTTGATAAACAAAGCGATGCCAGGGTCTCCATTTTTGCTTCGGTCAATTTTTTACTTTAAATGATCTTGAACCGTCGCATCGACCACCATAAAATGGTAAGTTCAACGCTTACCTTTATTTTATTTTCATATATTTATACAAACAATCAAGCGTTTGCAAATTACAGAGTTTGTTTGAATTTTCTACTTTGTTTTCAAAATCAAAGCAGCTATGAATCTATTTTCAATAATAATCAAAACGGGAAACCATTTTCAAAACTTGAACTAGTTTTTCTCCAGAAATCAATAATACCGATTTTATTTTAGAGCTAGTTTTGATTATTTTTTGCAAAACTTGAAACGAAACTAGTTTTACCTGAAACTAGTTTCGTTTCTAGTTTTACGAATTCTCAATAATATGGCTGTAAGTGTTTTGTTTTACTATACCCTGCCATTCCACGTTGATTTAAAGGTTTATGGTAACTTTGACTATTGTTTAAACTAATTTCAAAAATTTTGCTTCCGATAATTTCCGATAAAACAAATTATGTAGGAATGAAATTTTCGCTTTAAAAAAAAAAAACACTCATACGCCATACGTTTCGTTTTTATTATTATGTGTTTTATGTTATTGAATTGTCTTAAGTAAATTGTTTGTGTGTGATTTGGAAGCAGTTTATTTGTTACCGTCGAAATATACCGTGAGTTTTTGTGTAAAAAGTCAAAAATAGACATTGAAAAACCCAAAACAAAAAATCTTTCCTATTAGGATCATCAGGTTCTAGAGTTGTGACCAAAACTACTCAATATTATGGAAGAAAATTGTAGCGAAAATATAAATGAAAAATTTTTGGTCCTTTTTCGCAAGAACAACTTCAAAACTATAAGCCTAAAGTTTCTAAACTTTTGCACGACTTTAAGAGAAAATGGGTTGAGTCTAGTTATAGTAAAAATTTTGTTCTTAGAAAATAATAAATCATGGCTAGAAGGGTCATTCGCAATTCCCATCTCATGTTCCAAACTAGGAAGGCCTGAAAAATCTTTTGAAGAATTATGCGACAGGAGTAAAAGAAGAAAAACAGAAAAATTGAGGAAAACTACTCAAACTGATGAATTGGCTTATGCAGTTCAAATGAAGTTGAGAGAATATGGAAATAGTGCGGCATCAATGGTTTTGACGGAAATCTTAAAAACTCCTCAAAGGACAATGAAATATAAAAATGCGTATAGCGATTCTCTCAAGGCCAAACACGATAAAGTTCCCATACTAGAAGCACTTTCCATGTTCGTGGAAGCAAATCTATCCAGAAAACAATATGAAATAATTGCAGCTACACATAAGAAATGTTTTCCGTGCTACAGTTTGCTTCAAAAAGCAAAAAAAGATTGCTATCCAGTTGAAGAGTCATTTAATGTGACTGAAACCTTGGCCGAGGTCAATCTTCAGGATTTGGTGGATCACACCACTCATCGATTGCTAATGACTTTGCAAGAGGTTACACAAACTTTAAATGAAACCGAGCATAAATGCCTTGAGCTAATTACGAAGTGGGGGTGTGATGGGTCCCAACAAGTGCAATACAAACAAAAATTCGAAAATAGTTCTGATTCAGATGCTTCCATATTTCAAAGTTCACTTGTGCCTTTGCGTTTGGTTTGTGGTCCAAAAATCATTTGGCAAAATCCAACTCCGTCTTCTCCTCGATTCTGCCGGCCCATAAGAATTAATTTTGTGAAAGAAACCACAGACATTACTAGAGCTGAAGTGAAATATATTAAGAACAAGATTGGTTTATTGAAAAAAAAAAAAAAAAAAACAAATTTTTCTAGTATCGAGGTAAAACCATAGTATAAAGAACCTATAGTAGCACCATGGCGGGGAAAGCGATGGTGTCGCCGTCTGTCGACCCAATTTAACGTTTTATCGGTTCAAAAAATTTTGCTGTGGTTGTTCACTTAAGCATGTGGATGGTATTTTTTTGGATGCTTTAATGGTTGTGGATGGTATTTTCATCAATTAATAAATGTGTTTAAATGATTTTCAAACAATGTCATGACACTCCAAATGCAAAACAACAAAGTTTTTATCATTTAGAATCAAAAAGCACATCACTCGCACATCACTCTTTAATATTGCTAACACATTTACGAAGCAAAGCTGCCCTAACAAAAAACAATAATATATGACGTATTGACAGCATGTTGGCAGGGTTCTACGATAAACTTGTTCCGATTGAGAAGGTAAGTACGTTAAATTGGGTCGACAGACGGCGACACCATCGCTTTCTACTACTATAGGTTCTTTATACTATGGGAAACACCAATGAAGGCAATACAAGTAGAAAATTTTTCGAAAACGCTGAAGTTGCCTCTGAAATAACGGGAATTGATTTAAACCTGATATTCCGTTTTAAAATAATTTTGGAAACTATTTCAAGTGGATACAAGCTTAATGTATTGAAATTTGAGTCATTTGCAATGGATACAGCAAAACTTTATGTGGAAATATATTCATGGTATCCAATGTCTCTCACATTGCATAAGATATTAGTTCATGCACCTGTCATAATTGAAAACGCTCTGCTTCCAATAGGGCAGCTCTTTGTATATTTAATATACAAAGGGGCAGCTATCTGAAAAAACGGCAGAAGCTAGCAACAAACATTTTAGGTTTGTGTATAAACTTTTTTTTCTTTAGGACTTGAAGTTATGACTTTTTTTTTTAATTTATTACACTCTCTAAACACAGACTCTACCGACTAAATTTTGCAAGTAAGTTCTCTAGGAGAGATTGCAACCTCTATATACTCAATAGGCTGCTTTTAACTTCTGATCCACTTTTAAGTTGCCTCAGAAAACCGTCTTCAAAGACTAAAAAAAAGTTTTCAAAGGAAACTATAGCATCGCCTCTTCCAGAGGACACAAATGAAGATTCAGAAAACAACGATCAAACACATTAATTTATTTTTAATTTTCGAGCTATTTACATAAAACCGAATGAAATAATTTTGTCCAGGTTTTCGATCCGTATACTCCTATGTGCATCGTTTCCTATAACACCGTCTTCCATTCAATAGCAAATCTTCCGAACGCTTCTCTGATTCGGGCGTGTTTACTAACTAAGCTTTAAAAAAGTTTTATGCAAAAACTTACCATCTAAAGAAAATTAACGTATGGCTATAAATTTAACTTTCAGTCCGGTGACAACTCTGTAATTCGATTCAAAAGCTAAATCGTTCGAAAACGGATAATTTGGGGCCTGCTATGGAATTCGCTTCTACAATAAAAGTTTTCGAATGCTCAAAATTCTATCTCCGTACTCCTTCAGAACTTAGGTGTAGTTGAAAGATTTGAACAAAACGCGGAAGCTTTTTTCGAAAGCAGAAACAGAAGGGTATAGAAACAAAGTTGGCAATCTCCGCTTCTACAGATCTTGACAAAAAAGTGAAAAACATTTATTTGTCAAAACAAAAGTGACAACCTCCAGTGGACACAAGCTTGTTTTAATCACTAGTTTTTAAACACAAATTTCTATTGCATATACACGTATTTGAAAGTCACAACTTGACAAATCGATAGCTTAGAAATCCAACAACTAGATGGCGTCATAAGTTACAATCCGGCAAAACATGGAGATAGTCACTTTTGCTTCTATACTCCTTATTTAAAAGAATGCAAATTCGATTATTTTTTCATACTTATTGGCATTTAAAAGTAGAATCAAAATAACTTTCGAATTTTTTTTTTTTGTCAGGAGGAAATCTTCAAAAGACACTTGGCAGTATTCGACACCAAGTAGTGTGGGATTCTTACCTCACTAAAAACTCCTCGTAATCAGAACCAATCTATGAACGATCGACAACAGATTTTTCTTTCTCAATAATATAATCGCTTTAGGGGAAGCTTAAACTTTTAATGCTTCCCATGGCTTTTAGACCATTAGCTCGTGTGGCTTGGTTCTTCTTAATCTCCGAACATTGCCTCTCGTATTTAATACGGACTCCATTTCAGAGTTGATATGACTATGCAGTCGCTGATTGTGTGATACAGCATGTTTTCTTACAACTTCTGTAACCATTTCTATTTGTAGGTCACGATGTAAATCGCTATTTCTTATATACCATGGTGCATTTACTATTCCACGAAGGACTTTGTTTTGAAACTTTTGGATGATTTCAGTATTTGTTTTCTTTGCCCAGCCCCATAATTGGATTACATAGGTCCAAACAGGTCTAGTCTAAGTACTTGTTTATAAAGCATTATTTTAATTTCGACAGATAAGTCAGAATTTCTACCGAGTAACCAGTACATTTTTCTATATTTCAAGTTGAGCTCTTCCCTTTTCTTTTTGATATGCTCTTTCCATTTTAGCTTTGCATCCAAATTCATCCCAAGGTATTTGGCCGTGTTGGCGTAAGTACAGCTTGATTGTTGATGAATATTTGTACGTAGCTTAACTTTTTATTTGTTAAGTTTATATGTGCAGATTTAGCTTCATTGAGCTTGATACGCCATTTTTTGGTCCAATCACTAATTGTGTCGTCCAATTTCTCAGCATCCTTGACGACGCTGACGCACTTACTGGATGCCAAAATTGCAGTATCATCTGCAAAAGTAGCCATAATGTTGTTGTTATCCACTGGAATATCCCTTGTATATAGCAAATACAGGGTAGGTCCTAGGACGCTTCCTTGTGGAACACCGGCTTGTTTTTTACTTAGCTTTGAATATTCTTGATCATACCGTACTCTGAAGAGCTGGTTTGAGATATAAGATTTTAATATTTCGTAGTACTGCCTGGGTAGGTCCCTTTGCAGTTTATACGCTAGCCCCTCATGCCATACCTTGTCGAATGCTTGAGCAACATCTAAAAATATAGCCGAACATACTTGTTTTTCTTCTAATGCTTTTTCAACTGCATCCGTTATTCTATGAACTTGGTCTATCGTGGAATGTTTATTTCTAAATACAAACTGATGATTTGGGATTAGATTTCTTTCTTCTATGACTTTGCTTAGTCTTTTCAGTAGCAATTTTTCAAAGATTTTTGCCATTATTGGCATAAGCGATATTGGTCTATAAGACGTCACTTCTGTTGGTGGCTTACCTTGGTGGCTTACTTCAGCATGATGTGGGACATATTGGGTCTTTAGGCATGCATTTATTATGAATTGGAGTTTTATGAAGGCTTTTGATGGCATTTCTTTCATAACCTGAGCAGTTATTAGATCGTACCCAGGTGATTTTTTTTTCGATAGTTGATTTCGACACATACTTTTTATTTCTTTGAGTCTGACAATTGGTATGTAAACTTCATCGACTTTATCAATAAACTGTAAGCTGTTTTCAGATGTGTTTGCTTGGAATGGCTTAAAAACATTCGCAAGATGTTCTGCAAACAGGTTAGCTTTTTCTTTCGGATTTCCGATCCAATTCCCGTCTAGAGATTTTATTGGCGGGTTTTGTAACTGCGGTCTTTTCAGGCGCTTAGCTGCTTTCCGCAGAGCGAATAATCGGTTGAAGCATCAGTCGTTAAATTTTTCAGGAATCTACTTAATGAATCATTTTTGAATTCGTAGATTTGTTTTTTCAGTTCGTTGCTTAGACGGTTAAACGCTGTTTTGTCGTCTGGAAATCTAGTACTTTACCATTTTCTTCGAGCTCTTCTTTTCTCCAATTTTTCGAATGATACGAAAATATAATAGAGTTACTTGATTGGGTTTCTGAACTGACCAAAACGTTCTGCACAGTAAAAATTTTGTTCCCATTTGTTCCATTTGTTTGTTTATTTTTATTATTTTTTGCTGTCAATGTAATAAGTAGTAAGTCGAAGGCTGCTTGTTTTTTCACAACAAGCTGTAAAATAAATCGATTTCTTGCATTCCAAAAACAAGGCACGACAAGGTCACACGAAGTTGTGATTGTATGCTAAGTTAATATCGAAATCTTAAGCCTGAGTTCGAGATTTTAGTATTCGCTCTTCATAAAATATTTGGTGGTACAGGGGCCCTATTCTGTATTTCCTTTCGAAAGCGATTTTCAATCCGTATATGAACTCATACCCCGCAAAACTTTTACGGAATAGATATTCGAAGTATTTTTATATTTCTCATGAGATCTGTCAAATCAAACAAAGAAAAAAAAACATCTAAGCAAGTTGGGAGTTGCAACCAAGAAAGAAACTAGTTTTTAAACAGCATTTTTAATAGCCGTGTTTCAGTGAGAATTTATAGCCGTGTTTTATTGGGAATTTCTATATTCACTTTACTTGCGAGTCTCAATAAAACGCTTTTTTTTGGCTATATTCACTTACCAAGTTCACTTTCCCATAAACGCCATTTACTAGCCATCCCTGTTGTTCACTTTCGGCGAGTTATTTTTGTCCACTTAGAGTTGTTGTTTTTCCATTAGCGATGTTTTGCTATGTTTTGCTGAAATGAATATAAATTCCCTATAAAACACGGCTTATATTCACTTCAGCGAAACATCGCTCATGAAGAAACAACAACTCTAAAGTGAACAACGTATGTGGACAAAAATAACTCAGAAGTGAACAACAGGGATGGTTGGTAAATGGAGTTTATGGAATAAAGTTGTGTAAGTGAACACAGTTTTTAATTGAGCGCCTAAATGAAGTGAATATAAAAATTCCCGATAAAACTCGGCTATTATTTAATAAAAAGTAAAATGTTTTCGGATGCATGCCAAAAATAGAAAAGAATGGGTTGAACGGAAAATAAAATAAAATAAATAAATAGGGTGGTGCAACAGAGCGAGGAGCCCGAGGGCCTAGCTCATTTCTCACAACCAAGCCTTGTGAGTGAATGGAGGGGACCTACAATTTTCTGCCGGATCCGAACGGCTAATCGAGAAAGCGCTTTTCATGGCAATGAATACTAACGGAGGACTTGCCAATTCCTCGCGAAAGGCGATACCCGTGAAAAAAACATTTTTGCCTCTGTTGGGATTCGAACCACGAACCTCTGGATTATCAGGCGGACATGCTATCCATCACACCACGGGTACCACACGGAACGGAAAATTATACGCGATATAAATGTATGTTAGAGGTTACTCTTCAGACTCCTGGTGAGCAGAGATGGCAGTTTTGATGCGTTGGATAGAGTTAATATCTGATAGATTTAGGATGTTGGCGAGATATCGGGTATATTGTCTGGTGGATGTATTTATTTGACGAGAAACATTACAATCCACAAAAATATGCCGAATTGTAAGAGCTATCTCACAATTTGGGCATTGCTCTGGGGCCTCGCTAGTGTAATAGTTTTTGCTTGTAAACAGAGTTTTTCCTACTCTGAATCGTAGTGTTTGAATGCATTCTTCTTTACTTAAGGATTACGGATACGGGTATTAACGGGTTGATGAGTTCGAAGAAAGCGAAGAAAGGTTGCTGATACTTGCCGTTTTTTCATGAGATCTTTCTTTTGAATATGAGCAAAAGTTCTTTTCGAAAGTTTGTGTAATTTAGCTTGCTGCCAAGTTAGCGGCTTCTTTACCTTTAATACCACAGTGTCCGAGTATCCAAGCTACTATAGTCAGCCCTATCGGGAGTCCCTTGGGAAATATAATAAAAAAAGCCACACATTAACAAAAACAATAGCCCTAACACAAAGTGCGTTACCTAGTACATCGTCTCCTCCCCCACATCACTCTCGCAGTCCCAGTGACTGCACACATTTCTTGGATTTGATAATCTCTTATCTTATCTAGGCAGTGTGTGCAGTCAATGAGGCTGTGGGTTTGTTAGGCGGATAGTCAATCAACGGTGTTGATCCCGTTGGTGAACTAAAGTCAAGTTGCTAGCTGGGCATAACACCGCTAGTAATTTGATTTTGTTTTCTAATAGGATATACACTTGTTGATTAGACTTAGTAAGCGTCTACGTTTGATATTTTGTTTTGTGTATTTTTGTGAGTTGTAATGTCGGGTAGATTTCGGGTCGATTTTAGCAACATTAGGGGGCTAAGATCGAATTTCTTTGCTGTGTACGCTCACACTGCAAAATGCAGGCCAGCTGTTTTGGCACTAAGTGAAACACAGGTGGGTGTTGGTTCTGATCCCTTAGAGTTCAACCTGCCTGGTTATAGCTTAGTGCCTTTATTCTTTTCTTCCCATGGCCTCGCCGTTTATGTTCGAAATGACATTGCTTACCAGCTTCTACCACAATACGGCCTTTGTTCTAATACGAACTTTAATTTCATGTGGTTAAAATTCACCGTCCGTAAGCATATCATTCACTATTGTTTTATTTATAGAAGCCCCAATTTAGATAGCAATTCAACCTCCAACGAGTTTGATGCGCTATCTGACTCCATAATAAGAATTGTTTCCCTTTATCCTCACACTGAAATCGCAATTGCGGGCGATTTCAATGTACACAATTCTGGTTGGCTTCGACATTCTGGCCAGACAACACCCGAAGGAAAATGTGTTGAGATCTTCGCTGAGTTTAACGAATTAACTCAACTTGTTGATGAGCCCACTCGGGTTCCTGATATTGAAGGCCATGCGGCCAACACTCTTGACTTATTTCTCACTTCTCACCCCGAAAAATACAGGGTTGTAGTATCATCTCCTTTAGGCACATCGGACCATTGTGTCATATCGGTAGATTTTTCACTTTCCGTCACGGTAAAAAAAGATAAAGTCCCTAAAAGAACTGTGTGGCAGTACGAGAAAGCCAATTGGGACGGCCTGAATAATTTCTTTCGAAATTTTAATTGGTCATTGTGCTTTCTCGACGGAAACGTTGACGCATCAGCTGATATGATATCTAACGTAATTCTCAACGGCATGAGAAATTTTGTTCCTCACAGAACAAAAAGTATCATCCCCAAAGAGAATTCGTGGTTTGATTCAAGCTGCAAAGAGGCGATTAGGGATAGAGATAGTAGTTTTCGAAAATTTAAAGGCAACCCTACAGTAGAAAATCGAAATTTGTTCAAACGGGCCAGAAATATCTGTAATGCTCATATACAAAAGGCCAAGTTCTTACATGACCAAAAAGTAAGGCAAAAAATACTGTTGTGTCCAAAAGGAAGCAAAAACTTTTGGTCTTTTGTCAAGAACATTAAGAACTCGACCACGTCATCGGTCCCAACGCTCGTCTTCAATGACTCTCCGTATGTCAGTTCCATCGATAAAGCCAATTTGCTAGCAGCTCAATTTGCTGCCAACTCGACACTTCCTCATAGCATATTGGCTCCGCCTGAGCTCGATTCTGCAAATTCTTTGATGAAGCAGATAGTTTTCCTATTCTGCTGGGATTTTTCCGAGCAGATGGAAAACTGCATTTGTCCAGCCCGTCCCTAAAAAGGCGAATCTTCCTCCCCTTCCAATTACCGTCCAATTGCACTAACGTCCCTTCTTTCCAAGGTCATGGAAACGTTGATAAACCGTCAAGTTATGAAATATCTTGAAGAACGAAAGCTTCTTAATGACCGTCAGTACGGCTTTCGTAGCAAACGGTCCACTGGTGATTTGATGGCTTATCTCACCGAAAAGTGGAACCAATCTTTACATTGTTTTGGAGAAAGTAAGATTATTGCGCTTGATATTTCTAAAGCATTTGATAGAGTTTGGCATCAGGCTCTTTTATCGAAAATGCGTGCTTTTGGTATCGATGAGTCTCTTCTTCGTTGGATTAGAAATTACCTTTCCGACCGTTCAATACAAGTTGTGTTGGACGGCTTCAAGTCTGATACCCACTTCATAAATGCTGGTGTGCCCCAGGGCTCCGTTTTGTCTCCGACTCTCTTCCTCATTTTCATTAATGATCTCTTGTCTGAAACTTCTAATCCACTTAACTGTTTTGCTGACGACTCGACCCTCAGCTTTTCATATTCGTTTCCAAATTCACGTCCCTGCTCTTCGGATGTGGAACTGGAACGGTTGCGTATGATAAGCTCATTGAATTCTGACCTTGACAGCATTGTTGCATGGGGTCTTATGAACCGAGTAGAATTCAATGCTTCGAAAACTCAATGCTGTCTCTTGTCGTTGAAGCTTAACATTCCCCCATTGCCATTATATCCATGAATGGTACCTGCATCGAAGAAACCGAAAAGCTGTCAGTACTTGGTATGTGTGTAAACGATGATCTTCGTTGGAACGACCACATATTTGAAGTCGCCAAAAACGCTGCTAAATGCTTAGGTTTCTTGAGACGATGCAGGAAATTCTTCACCCCTTCTGATCTGGCTACAATTTATAAGGCCTTCATCCGCCCTAAACTGGAGTATAACTCCCATATCTGGTCAGGTGCCGCTCAAACATCTTTGCATCTGCTTGATAGGGTACAAAATAGAGCGTTAAAATTGATAGGTGATAGTTCAATCGTAGAATCGATTGATTCTCTTGAACATCGACGAAACGTTACCTGTCTCACTCTCTTTTATCGCTTCTTCTATAAACAGTGCTCTAGTGAAATAGCCAGTTGCATTCCTCCCCTGAAACAATTTAGCCGCAACACCCGCCTCGCTAGGAATGCTCATCAGTTTTACCTTGAGCCCAACTTCGGGCGTACAGTCAAGTATAGAGATTCATATTTTAGTCGCACCACCCGAATGTGGAATGCTCTACCTGGCCCTGTTTTTCCCCTGCATTACGATTCACAAAGGTTCAAAAGCAACGTGCATCGATGTCTCCTTTCAAATCCTCTCCTATTTTCCTAAATACTCGCACTGTGTTTAATAACATTATAAGGGTAGTCATAACCCCTTGATGTGCGCGTTAATTATAAAAAAAAAAAAAAAAAAAAATATTTTTCTCAAAAAATGTTTCCCTTCCCGGGAACAAGGTCCTACTATCGGGAATTCCTCACGGATTTTTTTTCCCATGGGAACAAATGTTTTGCAAGGAAAAATAAAATATTTCCCATAATAAATGAGTTCTCGATAGATATTTTTCCCTAGGAATTTTTATTCCCAATTTCGAAAAGAAGTTCTCGATACCAATTTTTCGAATTTGGGAAAAAATCCATGCGAAAAAAAGTTCCCGATAACCCTAAATGTTTCTGTGTTTTCTGTAGTACAAGAAGCTTCTCAGAATTTCAAGAGAAAAACATTTATTTGTGGCATTGCTTAAGCATAATATTTTTGGTGGTTCAGTGCTGCCAACATATTTTTGTATTTCTCAACACTTTATTTATGAAATTCGAATAAAATATTGGAAAAAAAAAAAATTATTAAATATTCTAAAGGTTTCTAGCGAAAATGTAAAAATACCTTTTTTTTTGCAATTGCTAATACAAACAAACGCAAGGCAATGAGATTTTTAACTCAAACGACTGCAATGAGCTCATTTTAGATTAACCAAGAGGGGGAAACCTTTTTCATCAGAATTAACTAAGTGATTTCAACACGAGCTAACATATGGCTTCGAATTAAACTGAGAGAAATAAGCTCGTTTTACTAACTTACTTAAGGTGGCGCTACAGTCCTGGTCGGACTAGGGCCTCGACCAACATGCTTCTCCAGCCAGCTCGGTCCCTAGCTAGCTGCCTCCAGTCTTTCACGCCAAGTTGGTTGAGGTCCTCTCCTACTTGCGTGTGCCACCTGAGTCGTGGTCTTCCTGCTTGATTTCAGCGCTGGTGTCGTTGTCTGAATTAATAGCGGCGCTTAGGTAGACAAAGTCCTAAACCACCTCAAAGTTATAGTTTTAGATTGACCAATAAAAAAATGTAATTACCTTTTACACCAGAAAAGTTCGCTTTAAATAAATCAACACGAGTCCCACGACTTGTTTTTAACTCTCAAATTACCCAAAAAAATCGAACGAACAAAAAGTTACGCGACCCTTTTTTAGCCTTCAAATGACTCGTTCGAGCTCATGTCCTTGTTGATATAGAACTGAGCTCTAACCTAAGCCAAACTCTACCCCGAATTGCTCGAATACATGCCATTATGTGGACAAAATCACTTTAATTTCTCTTAATATCTGTTTTGGTGGTTTATAGCATGGTATTTTAACCATGGTTGAATCTGAAACCACTGAGGTTCTTGGTCTCACAATACCCCTTGTACTCCCTCCCTATGGTAGCTACGTATATGGGCCGTAGGTCCTAGTAGCCTACTATTAAAAGGAGCTCAGAATTTGTAAAAATTGGAGACAAAAAAGACAAAAAATAGGAGACAATTTCTGTACAATGTTAAAGTGTAACCAATTAATAGAGTATTGACCTTAAACTAACTTCCAAATAGCTCTAAAACCAAAGTCGTCTCCTGAAAACCACTGAACAACGTGTCTGTGGCTTGTTTGATGTTTGTATACTCATCTTATAATTGTGTAAACGAAATAAACAACATCAAAACCATCTGATAACCTCGATTAAACCACCAAACCCATCAACAACCCAGCGTGTTGTTCGTTTGTAGACTTTTCTGACAGACTGCTTCATTCTACCTCTTAACATTTTTTAGTTGAATTCTTACAATTAACGTAATCCCTGTGTTTATTGCCTAAGGATAGACATAGACAGCATGCACCTGTTGTGAAAATTCCTTCTACAATAAAATTCACTAATCAGTGGTGTAGTACATCGATGGCAAATTACTGGTAATCATAAGAAACAAACCCGTCAATTTCGCGTGCGTTCAGTTGCCGATAAAACGTTGCCATTTTCACGTTTGTATCTCAACCAGTTGGACTGCGGAAATGAATACCAAATGCAATTACATTCTATTTCGCGTCCGAATCTGTGCATTTTCTTTGATACACTCGTACACTCGATTGCGCTCGCTGCAGATGAAATCCCATGTTTCTAATAACCAATGTTGTTAAAGACCTAGTTCTCATGACGACGAGCGCAGTCACTCAGCACAGAGCACAAGCTTAGGCTACAGATGAATAGTCCCCTTGCTGTTAAAGTTCTCAGGAGAGATGTGAAAGTGTGAAAAATAGCACTTTTTCTGCAAACGACGACCGTCCTTCGTCGGCTCTTCAAATGAAAATAAGTTTCACGACTCCATAAAGTTCGAGTAATTTTCTATTATTATATTATTTCTCGTTTTCTTTTTTTTTTTTTCATTCCATGTTTGTGTTGTGTTGCTCCAACCAAAGAACAATGGCCACCATTTAAGTTCCGCAACAATGGCCATTCTGCTTATGGCTATCGACAGTGCCCACTTTGTTTTAGAGTATCTGATGGCGATAGAGTAACACTGGTGGCCGTTTTGTAAAAACAATTGATTTTCCCACAAGTTGGAAGTTGTCAAAAGAATTGTCCCTTGTAGCGATTAGTGTAAAGAATCTGTCCAATTAGACGGTCGGTGACAGCGGTGTGAGTGGTTGTATCTGACCCAAAAAATATGGGCCTGTGCTGTGGTGCGAAACTTTTAAAATTCCGAGAACACAGGAGGGTTTTTGGTTGCTTGACCGTTTTGTGGGTAATTTGCACACGTTTTTCTTCTTTTTTTTTAATTAAATTTTGGGGAAATTAAATTAAATTCTGTCTATAAATTGGCGAAAGCCAAATACATATCATTAGTGTCTTGATGGGAAGTAATTAAGGCAGAGATTTACATTCGTGTGAAGGAGACAAGTGTGTTAGATTTATTCGTGGGAAAAAATGTTGTTTTTTCTTTTTTTACTATTTCACTTAACATTCCCGAAGATGTAAAAGTTGCTTTCTTGATGAAGAGATGGCATTTTTTTGACATACTTAGCACATTCCCTCCTACTTCTTGTCTTAGGTATCAACCACTTGACAACTATCCTCTTCAACTTCAACTGATATTAGGACAATTGTTTTTGAAGGAATAACCATGGGTGGCGTATTAGGACAACCTTTGACCTTTAAGGCTGATTTAGGTTATGTTTTTATGGATCAGGTTAGAAAAACAAAAGAGGATTTGACGTAAATAACAAAGTAGGTACACCGATGTGGTTTTTGCTTATGACATCAAAGTTCAATGAGGCCGGACCATACTAATTTAATGTACCAACAGTTTTAGAGGAGTAGAAAATGGAGCCCCATCCTTTAATAATCTTGGAGATTAAAGGAGTGTGACTAGGCTACTGAGGAGAGACAATAGCAGACATAGTCATTGCTATGGGTTTCAAAGGGACTCTACCAACAAGCAAAAGAAACCAGATGGTGTTAAGATGCAGTTTAATGAGTGATGAGCAAGAAGAAAACGGCGTGGTTAAATTACTTCTCCAATAAATGGCATGAAAAGGCTCTCCTAGACGGAGCAAGAAGGCAAAGACAAGAGAGGGAATGTATTGGGATCTGTTAGAAAGGAGGTGGTGCATACTTGGGCCCAGGGCTTACACCTATGAGACTAGTACCAAATGAAAGCTGTAATAATCTAAATTAAATGAAAAAACGTAATGATTAATAAGTTTGACTTAAATTCACTTTATTGATTCTTAATCGTTTTCTGGTTTGATGTCGAATGCCACATGAGGTCTTTTCTGCTTGACAGTTGTATAAATGACATTTGTGATCAGTCGGCATAGTAGGTAACTCATCAGTGACAGCATCCAGTTACCACATTCCTCCAGCTTTTAGTTTGTTCCGTATCGTTGTGGTGTTTTGACTATTCTGCCGAAACGCGTAACCCTTGCGGTATCCGATAACTCCTGTGGAGCGATCCTTACAGCATCCGATTCCTCCGTTGTGGTGGTGGGGATAAGGGCCTTTGGTTTTGGTGATGAATCGCGCTCTTTATTTTGATTTGGTAGTTGTTTTCCTGCTACTTCGGTACTTGTGTCTGCTGATGAGATAAGGGGTGGTGAGGGTGTAGATGAATTTTCCACCACAGTTTCACTGTGCTCTTTGTCTGCAGGAATCTGTACTTCCGAAGGCTTGGCATTGGATATACGACGTTTTATTTGGTCAACATGTCTTCGGCCAACTCTATTTTCTAGAGATTTCACCACATATGATACTGGACCAGTGACTTCGATTATCTGGCCCTCCAACCATGCAGGGCCTGTAGTATAGTTCCTGAAATAAATCAAATCTCCGACCTCGAAACGCCTGACACCTTGTTTTGTCTCAAAATCGAGGGGAGTTAATTTCCCGTCATCGGGATGGACGATGTCTAAAACCGTTCTTAATCGCCGGTTCATTAGAAGTTCGGCGGGGGTTTTCCCAGTAGTGGTGTTCGGGGTAGTGTGTTGCTTGAACAGGATCCGTTGTACTCTCGTTTGCATATCACCTTCCGTTATGGTCATTAAAGACGTCTTCAAATACTGCACCATACGTTCCGCTTGGCCATTGCTAGAAGGATGATAAGGAGCTGTGGTATTGTATTTAATGCCGTTTGAGATGTAAAATTGTTGCATTTCTGCTGAAATAAACGCCGTTCCGTTATCGGAAATAACTCTTTGAGGTTGACCATGTGTCGCTATAATTTCGCGAAGTTTATTTTTTACTTCGGCTGATGTCATATTTCGAACAATTTTGACTTCTAGCCACTTTGACATTGAGTCCACCACCACCAAAAATGTGTGACCCTGGAATGGACCAGCAAAATCCATATGCAGCGTACTCCACGGCTTTTCGGATGGTGGAATGAATTGAGGTGAGGCCGTCGCCACATTTCGTGAAGTTGTTTGGCATTGAGAACAATTTTGGACCTTGAGCTCGATTTCCTGGTCTAGCTTAGGCCACCATACATAACTACGTGCATATGCTTTTATCAAGCTTATCCCCGTATGATGTCCATGCAGAAGTTCCAAAATAGGTGTTTGGTATTTGGGTGGCACAACCAGTCTACTTCCCCATAGTAAACAACCCTTATGGGTTGACAATTCCGACTGACGCCGCCAATAGGGAACGAATTCTTCCTTTTTTTCCAACTCCTTAGGCCATCCATGCAGCAGGCATCTTAAAACGCGTGACATTATTGGATCTTTTACTGTTTCTGTCGCGATTTGCTCTGCTTTAATTGGTGCGTTGCTACTCTCAAGCATCAGGATATCGGCCGGCCCCTTCTCTGGCGCATCCATTTTGCTCTGCAATGGCAGTCGGCTTAAACAATCAGCGTTGGCATTTTTTGTACCTGGCCGATACTCCATCTTATAATCGTAGGCCGACAATAATAAGCACCAACGTAACATGCGTGGTGAAAGCATTTGCGGAATCTGTTTTTTTCTATTACATATCCCAAGTAAGGGCTTATGGTCGGTTAAAATCGTTACCTCTCTTCCAGCTACATACTGATGGAAATGTTTCATTCCGAATATAATAGCCAAAGCTTCCTTGTCGAGTTGTGCGTAATTTCGCTCATGAACACCCAGTGTGCGGGAAGCGAATGCGATAGGACCTACTCCAGAGCTCCCAAAACTATGTGCCAAAATCGCACCGACTCCATAAGGAGACGCATCACAAGACAACACAAGTGGCTTAGCAATATCATAGTGTATAAGCACAGTTTCAGAATCGAGCAACGCTTTGAGCTCGTTGAAAACAGTTTGATGATCGTTCGTCCATTTCCATTTAACATCTTTGTCTAGTAGGCGGTACAACTTTTCTGCAACAGTGGCCTTTTGGGGTAAAAATGCATTATAAAAATTCAATAATCCTAGAAATGATTGTAACATTTGCTTGTTTTCAGGAGCCGCCGCTAATTGAATAGTCTTAATCGTTTTCTGGTTTGATGTCGAATGCCACATGAGGTCTTTTCTGCTTGACAGTTGTATAAATGACAGTTGCTTATTTTCGTGATTGATACGACTCCAAGTTGCTTCCGATATAACCGTGCATGCAGCCCCTGAATCCACCTCAAACAATTCCTCAACGCCATTCATCGATATTTTTGTCAGTATCTTATGAGAAGACGATGCTTGAATGGTGTTTAACTCATAAAAATAATTTGAATTGACATACGATGGCTCCGTATTATCATCTCTCTGTTCTACTACGTGAACAGCTTGTTTACGCAACGCCGCCTTTTTCTTAAAACATGCCCTACTAGCATGTCCCCTTCCGTGGCAAAAATCACAGTTCTTGTCCCTAAAGAAACATTTATCTGCGCCATGGTTTCCTTCACAGCGATAACAATGACCTTGTGCGGTTGTTTTCCTTGCAGCTACCGACATAACCTCCACTTTCCCGCGTACATCCATCACGTGTCGATGGGCAGCCTCATGGACTAAAGCGATTTCATACGCCCGTTTGAAATCCAATTTTGGTTCGCTGAAAAGACGTTTCTGCATCGCTTCATCCGCCACTCCGCAGACAATCTGGTCTCTCAACATATTGTCCAGCTCAACAAAATTGCAGTGCTCCGACAACCTTCTCAGATCCTTCACAAAATCTGCGATCGTCTCGTCACTTTTTTGGCTTCGTTTATGGAAACTGAAACGTTGCACAATTTCGTTGGGCTTCGGGTGGAAATGGCGATCTAATTTTTCTACGATTTCATAAAATGAGACATCTTTTGGTGTCAACGGAGTAAGCAGAGACCGTATGGTCTCATATGTTGATTCCCCAACACACGACAGGAATATCGCTCTCATGGCGATTTCGTTTGTAATACCATTCGCCTCGAAGTAAAACTCCATGCGTTCCTTATAGTTGTTCCACACCATTGTTGGTTGGAATTGCTCTAACTTCCCAAATGTTTGCATCCCTGCATTATTCACATTTGCCATCATGCTATCATTAACTGCCATGCTTTCCTTATTTCCTCGTCGCCAAAATGTAATAATCTAAATTAATAAAAAAAACGTAATGATTAATAAGTTTGACTTAAATTCACTTTATTGATTCTTAATCGTTTTCTGGTTTGATGTCGAATGCCACATGAGGTCTTTTCTGCTTGACAGTTGTATAAATGACATTTGTGATCAGTCGGCATAGTAGGTAACTCATCAGTGACAGCACCCAGTTAACACAAAAGCTTACTTTCAGCCCAATCTATCTGCCAAATATTTTTGAATTCGGTCTTGGTGATTTTGAGAAAATTAGACTTGATATTGAGCGCCGATTTCTGCAAATAATTACGTATATCTCGAAGAGTATAGCACGTAGGACAATGATTTAGGTATCATATGAAAGATCATAAAAATATCTTTCTTTTTATATTAAAAACATTTTTTGAAATGCCTTATACGAGGGTGGATTGATAAGTTTCCGGCCTGACCAAGAGATGGCGCCAATAGGCCTACCTTGAGGTGGCGTTCTATAGTACCATCCTTAGCTTGTAGCTATAGTTTCAGCCCGATTGCCATGTTAGTTTAGGTTTGAGAGCTCACTGAACAAGACGCCTCTGTGTTTTTCTTAAAAATGCAAAAGCTGGAAAATCGTGCTGTCATCAAATACTTCTATATGAAGGGGTTTAAAGCCGAAGGAAATCAAAGAAGAGATGGACTCAAAACTGGGGACATCCTCCCCATCAGATTCAACCATTAAGCAGTGGGTTTCCGAGTTTAAAAAGGGTAGTGTGAGCACCTCTGAGGCCCTGTTGAGGTCACAACTGCAATCAATCCATCCATCGATTACCTTGAAAAGGGTAAAACTATCACTGGTCAATACTACGCAGACTTATTGCAACGTTTGAGCCACGAGGTGAAAATTAAACGACCTCATCTGGCGAAGAAAAAAATCTTGTTTCATCACGATAGCGCACCAGCGCACAAGTCAATCACTGCGATGGCTAAAATCAATGATCTGAAGTTTGAATTGATGCCGCACCCTCCCTACTCTCCAGATCTAGCCCCGAGTGACTATTATCTGTTTCCTAATCTCAAAAAATGGCTTGGCGGTAAGAGATTTGCGGACACTAAAGAAGTAATCGAAGCTGTAAATGGGTATTTTGAGGAGCTTGACGAATCAGTCTATAGAGATGGCATTATTAGACTAGAACACCGCTATGAGAAATGTATCAGCCTTGGAGAAGATTATGTTGAATAAAAAAAAATTCTTAACGTTGTTTTTCTTGGTCAGGCCGGAAACTTATCAATCCACCCTCGTATTTCGAAAAGACCGACCTAAAAGTTGTTTGAAAAGAAACATTTCCGTTGACGTTTGTTAGCCAATATCTCGAAAGTGATGACCTATATTTTTTTTTGCGCTGTTGTAATCCCTAATTGATAAGCTTTAATTTGATATATAATTACGCTATCATACATAAAGCATATCACGTACATTATACACAATTCCAAAAAAAAAATTAAACAAAAAATATGTTCCACAGCAAATGCATTTTTTCATTGAATTTTTCGCAGTACCTACTCTGTTTTTTACAAAACATAAAAGCAAAATACATATTAATGCTACAAATGAAAAAAAAAATTAATCTTCGTTTTGATCTATCAAATTACCATCCAAAAACAAAGCTGGTGTTATATTTATTGCTTCCTGGTGTCTTGCGTAACCCAAATACCATAAAATGCTCATGACATGAGCGCAACAACCAACAGTCCTCATTCTAACGAGACAGTTACTATAGTAAGCTTTTATTGCGTTCGAACTATGTGCTGTGTTTGCATCGCTATTTACCAAGATGTAAGTGAGATACTATTTTCTACTTACATGCCTGGATTTGATTCGCCCTCGCAATAAAAAGTTATTGTTGCCTATAAGACTATGATGAGCAGTAGAGGTAATTCGCATCCGATCGAAAAAAAAAATCTTGCCGAAATAGTTTCAAATCCCTTTTAAATCGTCCGTTCACGACTTTAACGACCCATCTGACCATAGTTACACATCTGGATCTATTATCCTGCTCTGTGGTAAAGTTGAAAGTTACCTTCAGCAACAGATTCTGGCATGTAAGCCTTACATCCTAAAAACGAATTAGCTACCTGGGAACGACAGAACATGATCAGCACCTGGAACAACTCAAATGGCCATCGTCAGTCAAAACTATTCATTGACTTATCCCACAAACGATTGAAAGAAATTCTTGACATGAGCAAACGTGACGCAAAGTTACTTACGGACTTCTTCACTGGACACTGCTCTCTCAAGTACCATCTTAAAAACATGGGCATCAGCCAAGATGACACCTGTCCACTCTGTCTTGAAGACATAGAAACAGCTGAACACATTTTATGTGAATGCCCTGCCTTAGCTAGATCCAGGCTTAAAATATTCAATAAAGGGTTCCCCTGTCCCCTTGATATCAGAAACACCTCTTCCTCGAAGATTCTTAGGTTCTTACATGACCTCAGCTTCGAATGAACAAACCTACACACTACGTGTTTTTAAACCTAAGGGAACAGCACAAAAGATCTTTCAGGTCGACGTGCTCGTTAAGGTAATTTTCACCTTCACCCTATATAATTTAAAAAAAAAAGCCTTACATCCTTGAGATTCAAGAAGTGGGATTGCGTCTCTGAATCCTCTGTCCAAAGTAAAAACATCATTTTGTCTAAAATATTGCCTGAACGTGCCATAATCGTCTCTGAAAAGATGTTTCATTATGTTAGCATCAGATACAGTTGCAGCATAAGGTCCTATAACGTCCAGAATATACCCTGAGCATGTGATCACAAAAGGCTTAACCAGATTTTGATACTTATGAAGGCTGTATGATTGTTTCTGGAATCCGTAGTTTGAACTTTTTTGAAGGTATGTATTTGGGTTACGCAAGACACCATCAGGAAGCAATAAAAATAGCACCAGCTTTGTTTTTAGATGGTATTTTGATAGATCTAAACGAAGATTAATTTTTTTTTCATTTGTAGCATTAATATGTATTTTGCTTTTATGTTTTGTAAAAAACAGAGTAGGTACTGCGAAAAATTCAATGAAAAAATGCATTTGCTGTGGAACATATTTTTTGTTTATTTTTTTTTTACATGTGTATAATGTACGTGATATGCTTTATGTATGATAGCGTAATTATATGTCAAATTAAAGCTTATCAATTAACGATTACAGTGGTGCAAAAAAAAATATAGGTCATCACTGATTTTTCGAGATATTGGCTAACAAACGTCAACGAAAATGTTTCTTTTCAAACAACTTTAAGGTCTGTCTTTTCGAAATATAAGGCATTTCAAAAAATGTTTTTAATATAAAATGAAAGATATTTTTATGATCTTTCATATGATATCGGTCGGTCGGTCGGTCTCTACGTCTTTAAATAACGGTACTTGCCCTAATACCTATATAATGATACCTTTTTTTCTCGAAAACGACTCTAAAAATTTCAGTAAAATTTTATATGAGGCATTATTTCTTGGTTGCCTTTCTTATAATGTTAAAAAATTTATGAAAAAAGTCTGAAAACGATAACCCCACAGTATCATTTGTTTTAAATATACTTTCTTGTTAATGGCTTACACATTTTTGACGAAATTGTATATTTTCAGAACGCCTAGGTGCTTTATATAAGATTGTGTATTAATATTTCATTAATTTTAATTTTTGAAATTCTTATTAATTTTATAAAAAATTTTTGATTTTTTTTAATAATTCAAAAACTTTTCGTTAACTTCTAATTTCAAAAATTTTCTCTTAGCACCTTCTGGCAAGATCTTATAACTTGCATATTTGGTTTCAAAGAAACTCGCTTTCAAAAGAAGTGAAAAATAAAAAACCGTTTTTGGTCAAACGATTTTGATTAAATTTTTAGAATTTGCGTGTGGTTATTAGCGACTGCAATATTTGCTTAAAATTTTGATATATTTTATTAATTTTTTTTGATATTTTATATACCAAATATATTATGAAGTTTGAATATCAAAACCTTTTACTCAGCTTTAATATCTTGATATTGTACTCAGCCCACAATCGCAAGTTCGTGCGACCCAGTCGTGCCCATTTTCAATATTTTGGGCGCACACAAGTTATTGTTTTGTTACCCTTAATTATTTTATTTATTTTAAATCAACACTGCCGATGATGCCGATGAACATTAGTTTTGAATTTCTGATGATTCTAATGAATGGGAAAAATACAGCTGGGTATTGCATTCCACATTCGCGAACTAAATAAAGGAACCTCTGTATTTGACAATACGTTCAAAATTGAACTTAAGGGATAACTGATGGACATTCCTAGAGACACGAGTGTTACAGGATTACGCAAGTAAGAAGGAAGAAATTATTACAGCCTTATATACTTACGATCGCACATATGCTTCAAATAAGCTTTTTGATTGGCTTATACCGGGTTCACTGGATAGACTCGAGGCCAATAGTTGACTCTGTTTTATTATTTGTGTGAACCTTAAATTTTATTTTCATTGGGCCTGAAAAAGTTTTATTTAAAAAGCTTCAGCTTGATCTTGAGAAGTACCATATCCTAACGGCGCAAACATCTAATTTGCTCCATTTGCAATATACAAGCTTTGCCAAGTCTAAAGTAATCGGAGGCTAGTGTCTCTTTTCAACGAAAAGTTTCCTAACTTACCAAAAAGTCAGCAAAAACTTAACAACAATGTATGAAATGCATATAGGTATTCGTTTTTCTGCGTAGGACCTTTCTGTTGAATATTATAGTTAGACTGTGAAGTGCTATTCACGATAGAAATCAAACCAATAACTTCTACTTTCACAACATAATGAGAAAAATCTAGTAAAATGCTTCGATTCACAAAACGTCAAAAGAATTTCTAAACTCGTATATTCATCTATGTATGTATGCAAATTTGCTAATTTCCCCATAATTTAATTGGATACTGCATTTAACTTATGTTTCCGTTTCGTAATATCCTTATCCTTCCACGAGGAAGTTTTCAGGCGACATATGACCATGCAACTGAGTACCTACCAAGTTTTATTTTGTTTTTCTACTATTTGCCTGTTTTATTGATGTCCGTGAAGTCCTCTTATAAAAGAAATCACAAACTTATGAACTAATCAGTTTAACTACAAAAGTTTCATTTAAAAACCTTTCCAAAGACTTTCAAACAATGGAAATTTATTTATGTTCTGAAACAAAGTTTTTTAATTCGATGCGTTAACTTTTTGAACGGCTTTCTATTTTCTTCCATGAAACCTCAATTTTCGCCGCAAAGTAAGTACACACTCATAAAACGCACCACAAAGTTGTATCCAACTTTCCTGACGTTTTGATGAGAGCCTTTTGAATGAAACTCTTTCCTTCGCACAAATGATAAAGTTTAATAATTGAAATAACAAACATTATTCTTTCGTAGAAAAAACAAATGAAAAATTAAGAGACGGAATAAAAGTATCCTTCCTGTGAATTTTAGCGAACACAATGTTATTGTTCACACAGCTGATTAAATATCTCTGCTTTGGAAAGGGTTCCTCTGTTAAAAAGAAAACAAAATCTCTCTACTTAGTGCAAATGGAAATGTTAATTCACATCTCTTCAAGTATACAATAAAATAAGTCGTGAGGCACTCTTGTGACAATTAATTTACGGTTCCTCCACAATGGTTTTTTTGTCAGTAACAAACTCCCTCCGTCTATGAATAAATTAAAATCAATTAAAATCTCACTTTCCACTATTTTTTTCTTCTTTTCAAATCCCTAACCAGCCACACCGGGAAAAGGGTAAAAAAGACATGCAGAAAGACGAAACCTTCAATCAAAGTTAATACAATTCTACGAACAATAAAACAGAAAATGGTAACCAATTTAAACCCATTGAGCACCAACCATCAGCCAACGCTCTTATGCGGAATTGCGAACTGAAAAGAGGTTAATAAAAATCTAGACCTTCACATAGACTCTTTTGAAACTATCTATAAGAAAGATGAGAGCTCAAAAAATAAAAAAAGGAAAAGAAATTCTTCCACCACCAGCGGCGGAAAACAATTGCAAATTAAATTTTCTATCCGAAGAGTTTGTTTTTTTTCTTCTTCTTCTTTCTTTCTATTCACTTTCCCCCCTTTAGCGTGCGGAGGTTCATGTACTTAGATGAAAGTTCACTGCACATTCGAGAGCGCCTGATGCCTATCTGGCTGATAAGCCACATCCATATGGTTTGTTCTCAGGAAAAAAAAAAAAAAAAAAAAAGAATGAATGCATATTGGCAAAAAATGAGCACAATGGATGAACACAGCGGCATTCAACGAACCATCTAACGATCCAAAGTAAACCTTATGAATTTCGTTTTCATGGAAACTGCGGCACGAAAATCGTATCGTATCGTATCCAATCTAAAGAAGTATCTGCGAACATGATTATGAACCTCATTTGCAACGAAAACGTAGCGAAGTGAACGATATTACAACACAAACAAAGGAAAAACAATAGAAAGTGATTTCTTCTCCTCTTTTCGTGTTTTGTTAGAAGTGTGTCGTCCGTCGCATCGGTCGTGAGCAACATAGGAGGTCGGTCGACCGACCGACGTTAATCGATATATCTTCAAACAAAGAGATCTTCAATTTCAGTAGATTTAATTGGTTTTCTTAATTGATCTTGTATCTCGTAAATAATTTAGCAAGGTTTTTCGCTGTTTGTTTTTTTCTTTTCATTGAGAAATTCTTAATTTCTAGAAAACACTTTCACATTCGGTGAGTCAAGAATCTCAGCCGAACAAAAAAAAAAAAAAAACAAAACAAATGTGTCATTGTTATGAGTGAAAAATGAGGATGGATTAGGAAAGGTGGTGAATGGTTTGAGTGGAGTAGGGAAAATTCTATCTATTCTTCCCAACTATGTTAACGAAGGTCGTTTTTTTCTTTTTCACAAGACAAACCGTTCGCAACACCTGTCATATGCAAAATTTAAGCCTTTCCTTTTGATTGGCGTTAGGTTTTCAAAGATATCGATAATTGAGCAGTACTCCCAAGGCTAAGGAACTACAGTTTACTACCCAAGATGATTCTGTTTCGGAAGGAGGCGAGGTACAGTGTTTTTTTTTGTACGAGAGCGCGTCAAAAAATCGATAAAATTTGAACAGTGAGACATAGAGCAATGATTTTTTTGTTGAAATTTGGTCAAAACGCATTCATTGAGGGTAAGACTATCCGTGTTTTTTTTTTTTAAATATGATTTCTTCAATTTTCATGAAATTAAAAACCTTGAGGATTGACACAAATTTGAAAAACAATCTGTCAAAACCTCAGTGAAAAGAAAAATTCACAAAATATTTTTCGAAGTCTATTGAACGTAATTTAATCTGAACTATAGAATGCTTCTTCCTTTTCTAGCTTAACGAGCATCGTAACCACAGCTCTCCGACTTAACTGCTTCACACTTGTGATCTTGTTCTGGGGTACATTGCGGTGACCTCAGAATTCGTCGGCAAACCCCCCGGTTTTAGATTGTTCCATGTATGAGGCAAACCAAATGCAGATTTCGTTGCATTTGTCTATACTAGAAGTGTTTTGGTCTGACTTTCTTTTTGTTTTTTTTTTCGTGTCTGAATGTTGTATGATATATCGACCGGGTTCACTGGGTCTGTCCCAACTGAGGCGGCCGTGGTCTATTTTTTCCAAGAAGGTATTTTTGACATTAAGGTTTTTGGTACTCCTATATGATCAAGCTTTGTTACTCCAGCTGTCATAAAGAGCATTTTCATCTCAGTTTCTGTAATGCTTCTTGTCAATTGTCCAACATTGTGCACCGTGTGTGAGTGCTGAATGTACAACCGCGACCATTCAGCTTAAGGGGCATTCTTCATTCTTCTACCAAAGAAGATGGCGGACTTGTCTCGCCACTGCACCCATCTGAACTGTTGGAGCCCGTGGCGTACTGGTTAGCATGTCCGCCTGTTAATCCAGAGGTTCGTGGTTCGAATCCCAACAGAGGCAAAAATGTTTTTTCCACGGGTATCGCCTTTCGCGAGGAATTGGCAAGTCCTCCTTTAGTATTCATTGCGATGAAAAGCTCTTTCTCTATTAGCCTTTCGGAACCGGCAGAAAATTGTAGGTCCCTTCCATTCCCTCACAAGGCATGGTTGTGAGAAATTCGCTAGGCCGTGGGGCTCCTTGCTCTGTTGCGCCACCCTATTTATTTTTTACTATGTTGAAGCAGAAAAAAAAGTATTTTAAAAATTTTACAACTTTTTGATTTAAAAAAAAGTTATGAAACAGAAACCGCACACTTCAGTTAAGTGACATTTTACACTCAAGTTGAAATTGGACATTAGATGAAAATTTCATCTTTTTTCGGAACTACACGATTTGTTTGCCAGTCACCACAAGTAACTGAGTAGTTTCGTTTTAAACGAACTAGCACAAGTCACACGCTTTTTTTCTTCTCAAACTACTCTAAAACTACACGAACTATATGAAATATGACCCCTTTTGTCACTCAAATTGGCTCGTGTAAACCCTTGTTAGGAGCAAATGGACACGTCCCAACAAATATGGGGTCTGCTCAAATTTTAACATTAAAAGAAGGGTATATATTTATAAAAGAAAAACAACCGCTGTTTGTTTTTTCAGCAACCAAAATATTTAATTTTCGTAACATTACTCATTCCAAAAACGTGATCTTTGTTGACTTTGTTCGCAAAGGAATAAATTTGTTAACTGAGGCCAGGTCCGAATCGGGGACCAATATTTAACTTTTCTAACGTAGGTATATTACCACTTGAAGTAGCTCAGTGTAGCTTAAAATGTAGCGCAACGGAAGACTGCGAAAGAGGTTGATTGAAATCATTAATGCGACTGAGAAATTGTAAGGTTGACACAAAGTTTTTGAAAATATACCGACACAAAACGTGTATTCTCCAATATTGGTAACTATGACATTCCCAATCTAGAAAGTGTTATGCCAATACTAGGCCAAGGTACAATCCTCTCAACAAAAAAGAAAAGAGAAATAAATTAGAGGCGATCTGACGTTTTGAAATGGAGAAAGGGGGGGGGGGGGGTGGTTGAAGGGTAAAAAGTGGTTCATTTCGATTTCCGACAAAACAAGCCCTAAGGAAAACAGTTAAATTAGAAAGTTGTAAGCAACAAAAAGATCTAGAGCTTCTTTGTTTACATTTTTTTTTTGCCTAAGCCTAAAATTTACAACAATTTTGAAATCATACATCACATACAATTTTCTGTTTCACAGATTTCATTGGAAAGATTGTATGATGTTCATTTGTGTTGTATGATTTGACAGCAAAAATTAAAAATTATTGAATAAAACAAAACTTGTTTTTAAAAGTCAAATTCTATAAAATCAAACGAAGAGAATACAATTGATTTCATTATATCCATACGTCTATTCTTTAATTCTAGCAAAAGTCACTTCCTCTATGATATAAAATCAGTCTTCGATAGAGTGTTAGTAGTTTAAGCATATTGCGGTTTAATGGAGAGAATGCAAATAGGACGTTTTATAATTGTTTATAACGTTTTTGTTATTGTTTAATTTATAATTTGAAGCCAAACCATGGCAAACATTTTGTTTATTTTTCCAAGTGCAATATGACTTGTTCATTCACTTGGAAATAAAATTCACTGCATGTGAGTGCAGTAGATTTAATAAGTGTCGGTGTATTCCGAACAAAGTTTGCGTCTTAGAAGGGTACGGCAACATCTAACTGATGAGCCCATTGCCGTACCTCGGCGAAACGCAAACTTTGAGTTAAGGTTGATCTTCACGATCATTTAACATGCCTTAAAGGAATTTATTTCTTTTTATGTTTTTGTATTTTAAATAGGACGGGGTTCAAATTTTCTGGAGACGTTTAAATTATTAGTTTTAGCTCGAATAGGACTATAAACTATAATCAATCCGAAAGTTGACTGTCTTCCATGTTCCATCGAATAGTTGATAAATACAAAATAACTGCTGCATATTATATACATTTACTTTGATAAAATGACAGTTCAACCCGTACTTTAGCTCTTACTTAATGTTATTAACTTACACCCGAAGTTATCTCTTTATTTCGAGCTTCATAAATCATGCTTTTCGGTTGGGCAACCCCGTATATTTTTTACTTTTTAATTTGACAAGATGCTGCATTCGTTGAAATCCTTGCTCACATTGCGTGTAACTTTTTGTGTGTCTCGTTTTGTCTTCAAGAACTTGTAGCCAAGTCTTAGAAATTAGGCTTTTCGCTTCTGTAACCTCTTTTAGAATAAATATAGGTTGATACTTTTCCTTTCAAAAGCGTTTCAATGCGTATAATCTCGCCTCGCAGATACCGTACTTACATATATAAGTAAATGGAAATTAAATTATCAATGGTCTTTCCATCTTGGTCTCTCAATCTTCTTCTCATACTATTCTAGTCTCATAAAATCTCGCATTTCAATAATTGCAAAGACTAATAGTTTGGATGCGTTTAAAAAAAAAGAGTTTCATACATCAATATTTTTTGCTGTATCAAATTTATGAAAATTTATCATACATTGTAGATGAATAATAATGTATGACAAAATTTTGTGAAATAAAATTTTTATTACAAATATTCCAGTCGAATCAATCAATCAATGACAGCAGTCATACAACATTTCTGTGAAACAGTATTTTGTACAATAAATTTTATAATCATGCATTGTATGTGATGTATGATCTGTGAAATAGGCCCCTGGTTTCTGGTTTTTTATTTTTATATTTTACAATAATTTTTATTTCTTAAAAAATTGATATTAGGCTCAAAAATAGCAAAAACTGAATTTTTCGATCTGGAGTGCTTAATATTTCGGAGACACTAGTTATTGGCTTTATTCTAGGTTCATATTTAGATTCAGCGAATATCTACTCTGGAACATACGGATAATAAAGCACCCGAGAGAAGGACTCAACTGTGTGGGACTCTCATCATTCTCCCCAAATTGTCTGTTTTTGAAAAATTATATTCGAGATTGCTCACTTATTTTTGATCTCAACTTCCTAGCCAAATAACGTGTGATTTTTTAGAAGTTTTGGTTTTAAATTGGCAACAGTGATTATCAATTTGACAAATAACGGTATATTTATATTTAGTACGTTTTGACATTTTAGGATCACTGCCAAACAGTGCTTGGTGCTTGCAAAAATGCAATTTGTTATTACTCGAAAAAGTGGTCGAAAACTGTTCCAAAACATTGAATACAGCTTATGAAAAAGAAACCAAATGTTGTATTAAAGAATGGGCCATTTGATGGTTTTTTTTTAAAAATCATATACATAGGTTATTTTGTTTCTGCTTTGCTGTGCGGTGAAGCCCAAAAATTGCGCTTTTTGAAAAAAGTTTTGGCCGAAATTTAGCTCCACCGCCCTTGCTATTTGCAAGTTCGTGCAAAGTTATGAGACTGGCATTTTAGTCGATAAAACTCATGATCCCCGTCTTTATACTTTGCAATTAAACAGAGAATGTGACTGCTGGAGTCTCAATATATGAACATCCATATTCCATAGATCTAAGGATCTGAACATTGGAATATGTGTCTTCGAAAATGAGGCTGGAAACAAGGTCAACGTTCGGTCAGCGATGGGCGGTACAGGGCCATATTAACTGAATTTTTTTTTACCGTAATTGATGACTTGGATTCGGACTATCTCTAGTTCATACAGGATGGTGCGTCATGCCATCCTAAATCGTCTTATCAGCCGTCTTGGCGATGTCAATTCCTCCCGAAAGGTAAATCCCGTGGAAAAACATTTTTCCCTTGATGTTTCTAGAATTAGAACCTCGACCCGTAACAGGCGAACACGCTTGCCACTACACCACAGGCACCACCCAAACGTCCGCCTTGGAGCTGATATTCGAACCTTTTGAACTTTTTGTTTAAGGGGATACAGTGAAGAACCAATATTATGCAAACAATCCGGAAAGCCTTTAAGGTCAATATCATCCTTGAGCTACAGCCCGACACCATTAACAAGGTCTTAAAAAATTTAAGTGACAGGATGCAGTAACAACGATGTGTTCCATAAAACAATGGCAAATACTGAATTTTTTTTAAAAGAAAACTGTATTTGGCTCGACCTTTATTTGTGTAGCCAGAAAAGAAGAAGCTATGTTTTTCAAGACAAGTGTACCTACTAACCAACATATGTATTTACAATTCCAGACCGCTGAGCCTTTAACCCACCTAATTGACTGCCACGAATTTATTCATAAAGGAAGAAACAAAATAGTTTTATCTCAAACCAATTATCACATACCTCCATCAAGTTTACTTTACTAATTATTCCAACTGAAGTAAAACTCAACATAACCCAAACCACTAATATGAATTAAATATTATTTGCATAAGCACAGGGGTAAATCATGTTTCCAATGTTTTATTACACCCCATTATTCAGTCTCATTTATGCGCAGTTGTAATAAACCATGTTTGATAAAGAAACCATAACTAAAAACAGACACGATTTATTGCATTAATTTAACATTCTTTCCATTCATTCTCTTGGCTTGTATTTGCAATCTGTTAATGTCTGACGGACGTCTGGGGAGCATTGTTCTTGTGGGGATGTTACCACAAAAATAATCGTTTGTGATAGGTATACAGATGATTACCGGAGATTAAATAATAATTGTTATTTGAGGAAGAGAGAAAGAGAGATTGAGTTTAGTTTCTACGAGTGCCTTCCTTTCTTGAAAATCAAATTAGGACGAAAAACCCAATTTGTGGTATCTGGCAGTGAGATAAGGTGACATATGACAAGGCAGGAATTTACTACTCACCTAATTAGTAATTACCTATTGTGCAATATCTAACTCCTCACCACAAGAAGGTTAGTCTTTGAGAGACTTTACCGAGAATTGGCTTCGCATTAATTAAATTAATTATTCGTTTTCATTTCCAGAGCTTAAAAGCGATTCGACGATGATTGTGACATTATGTGACAAATCGCAAAGAGCCCACAACAAAACGCAAATGTTGTTTAAAAGAAAATGAAATTGTGTTAGAACATTATTCAGGAACTGATAAATTAAATTTCGTGGCGTGGTTTCTGGAAGACATCAATCCTCATTTTCAGTTGAAATTTACCAAATTTTGGTTAAATTTAATATCTTAGAAAATAAACCTATGCCTTATACCAGGGTCTCGCAAGCTTTTTAATCTGTGGAATCTCGAAAAAGGCATATCATAAACCAATTTTTAAAAAGACACTCATGAAGGATAGTTTGATAAATTTTGTTGGATTTGTAATTGTTCAGAGCTTTATTGGCAATTTAGAGTATCCACTGTCAATCTGTGTTCAGTTTTCGCCTAAGGATGCGATGAAAAATCCTGTTTCACAGCTATAAATAAATAAATAGGGTGGCGCAACAGAGCGAGGAGCCCCTGGGCCTAGCGCATTTCTCACAACCATGCCTTGTGAGGGAATGGAGGGGACCTACAATTTTTTACCGGTTCCGAACGGCTAATTGAGAAAGCTTCATGGCAATGAATTTACAAACGGAGGACTTGCCAATTCCTCGCGATAGGCGATACCCGTGAAAAAACATTTTTGCCCCTGCTGGGATTCGAACCTCAAACCTCTGGGTTAGCAGGTGGACATGCTAACCATCACGCTACGGGTATCACACAGCTATACGTTGTGATAAAGAGAGGAATGTAATGTAGCCGTGTGGCCTAAAGGCTATTTGCACTCCAAAAATCATCCAATGCTACAGAATCAAAATCAGGTACATATTTAAATGAACAAAAACGTCTTTTAAGTTTTAAAGTGTTAAAAACCTCCTCCAGATACCGACTAAGACCATTGTACTACCAAATAGTATCCTTCTTTTTTTGTGGTTGTCCAGATTTTCTTGGAAAAGCTGGAAGACGCTGCCATGATAACGAGCCTAGGTTGCCAGGTCTCACCGTGTCTGTAATCTCATTTGACAAAATGCAGGACATTCACATAGGAAGTGCTTTTCGGTGTTTTCATCTTATCCTCAGGACTCACAGGCTGTTTAGTCACTTAAGTCTAACACTATAAAATGCTTGGAGAAAATGGAACTGCCCCCTTGTAACGCCAACAAGCTCTCTTTCTGTGTTTTCAGCTACGAAATAGCAAAGAAGTTGCAGTTTTCGCATTAACGTTAGTAAGCATACTTTTAGTCTGTCAACCACCAAATGGAGACATAGAATCTACGGTTGTGCTCTTGACAGATCATCACTGAAGACCCAGGCAGACTAAGCGCTGGTTCAGGTCCTGATAAAGGTCTATGAGATCATTGAATTTCAAATTTATCGGCGATCTCGTTTTCAGCTACCTTGATGGCCTGGATCACAAAAAAGAGCCTAATAATTTTGTCTTTCGATTGCGTTAAGGGAGGTATTGTATTCCCGAATTATATTCGAAGCAGTTTGAGGGTTGAGTAAGCCCTTAAAGGGTTATACCTATGAAGGCTAAGAAACAAGCATTTTTTCAGGATTTTCTTTTATAGAAATAATACGAAGGCGGGTTAAAAAGTCCATGACTTTTTGAATTTTTCGCCTCTTAATTGAAATGGCAACACTGCTCCCGTCAACAGTCATCTGTCAGTTGACTCTTGTCAAACAAAATGGAGAGTAGTGATTCACCCCGAGAAACCCTACTGTTTGGTCTCTGGTGTGTTGTGAACGAGTGTTTGCGCTGTTTCGTAACCGTGGACGAAACGTGGATCCAACACAACACACCGGAGACCAAACAGCAGTCAAAACAGTGGGGTTTCTCGGGGTGAATCACTATTTTCCATTTTCTTGTCATTCAACGCGGTAGTCTGATATTAACGGCTGCCAAAAACAAACTAAGTGACGCAGCTTGTTTAATTTTTGACAAGGGTCAACTGAAAGGTGACTGTTATGAAATGGCAGTGTTGCCATTTCAATTAAGAGGTGCGAAATTCAAAAAGTCATTATTCTAACCGATAGTCATTATTCTAACTCTTCGAAAAAAAAATTGAAATTTAAAACAGAATGGCGGCTGTAGAATATGATACGCTGCCGGAGACATTACGCAGCTCCATCAGCATCTGGAACAATAAATTTTTTTTTTTCATAATCTATATCCGTTTTGCTTATACACAATACAATAGTTTTTGAATTTTTCGCTATATGGCGACCATTTAAACAAAAAGTTGCATTCTTGACCAAAAGAAAATTGACTTCAATTGTTAAACCTTTTTTTTTTAAAACCAATCGCTTAAATCGTATGTACCTCACTAGATAATCATCTCAGAAAGCTGTGATTAGAATTTCAAGTCAATCGGACTAAAACTGAGAATGTTTCGTTTCTGGCTAATTTCAAAAACGCAGTTTTTTCTTGGTGACTCAAATCTTGGTGATTTTTTAATGTTAATGCTTAAAATATTTTTTTTTAATGTATACTCAATAGCATCAGGAGAAATCTATATTTGTGAGCCTATATGTTCCCGATTGCTAGAAGCGTGTTAGAAGACTAAACAAATTTGCTGAGCAGACTCGGTGCTAACTAAAGTTAAAGTCATATCAAAAATAAAATTTCAAGTCAATCTTAGGTATTTTATTAATGGTATGTTTTCAGCTGAAGGCAAACCATGTCTTCACCGACACAATTTCCTCCAATATACAGTAAAATCATATAACGTTACATGAATGTACTACGAAACTAGATCCGATCATTTCGCTACGCTACCTTTGCTAATGAACAATCTTGCATGTATCCTTTTTCAGTTACATTAAAAAAAAAAAAAAAATGCTTGGACTCAGAGCTTAATTTGTGCAAGTGTTCTTAAGATTGCACCGTGAGCCAGCGCTTAGCACTAATGCATGACTTGCTTCCCTCATTTACGTTCCCATTAGTTCATATTCCTTCAACACATCACTCAACAAACTATAATGTCGTTTTCCATTGGTAATCCGGAAAAACTCTCCGATCCGGGATGCCAAAGTAACACTTTTATTTGTTTTGATGTTTCGTTGCTTGTATTGTGTATCGGTGTGAAACGTCGAGCGCTATTTTTTTTTTATTCACTTTTTTCATTTTTTTCATAATTCACTTAAAACTACAGAAATATGTCTTAAAATGTTTTTAGAACTCATCTAACAAAATTAATTATTTGATAATTGTTTTCAGGTCACTTTTTTTCAATTTTTAGAGGTGCCAAATGATATTTGTCAATTTTGACGTCAACAGTGTTTCAGTGTGTGAGTGCTTCTGGCTTCGCTTCCTTCTTCAAATCAAGAATCAAATTTCTCTTTTTTCGAGGAGAGGAACTGTCATTTGATGCCAATGGAACGGTTTGAGAAGCGTTCAGAAGGCTTCCGAACGACCAATGGAAAACGACATAAGTCTGTAAAAAAAATCACACCAATTGCCTGCTTTCAGGAAAGACACAACAATTCTCAATTACCAACACGAAGTCGTTTCCTCCAGATGACATACATTTTTGGGGTCATGAAAATTTTGCTGAACCATTATTTCTTCTACACATTCTTCCAGAGCGGATAAGCACTTCATTCCGCAGGGAAGTTGTAATTTTGTCTTCCCATTTGCACCGGAAACTGTTGTAAATTACTCACAGGGTTTACGAGGCTTACACAAAAGGGAAGTGCGAAAAAATAAAAAAAAAAAATCAAACGAAAAGTCACTCCTGTCTACAGGTTCATTTTTCACTTTCTCAAATTATTCATTCTTATTGCGACATTTTTACGGTTCCTTAAGTCTGAGGTGTGACACATTTTGCACTTCGCATCTTCCTTCCACATTGACGCTCACATATCCATCATGACGTTTCGCTATTTTAGTGAATGTTCTGCTGCTTTAGTTTTTTTCTCACCTTTTTTTTATTTTGTAAAGAACATGACAAATTTAAACATCATGTTCATCGGATTGTAAGCTGACGTAAACCAACAGATTTAATCACCTGTAAGACAACAACTTTTAAATGTCAATGCCAATTAATTTCTTTTCCCCTCATCAAGTTGTTCTCGGTGGGCTTCTGTCACCAGAGATGGTAAACTGTAACACGGATCATAATCGCCTGTGTCGCTTGAGGTAACACTAACAGTACACGCATCACTGATGGAATGAAGAAAATCGGGCTTTGAGAGCCAGTTTGTTGGCGAAGGTGAAAAAGGAAAACATGAAACTGAACATAAACAACACTTACGGTGAGAGATGAGTTTGTTGATTTTTTTACGCGATGCTTGTGAGTTGTGACCAGTCTGACGTTTGCCTCGCAAACAACAAACCGGAGAAGTGGTATTGACTGTCATTGGGGTGCTATGCTTCCTCTATTTATATTTAACTTGCATAAGCTCGTCAGAGCTCAGAGGGGTCTCGTGTGAATGAATGACCGACCTTAAGACATTAGATGGCGTTGCATACACGTAATGCGTTTGACGTGCAAGTACGCCAATAATTGCTTGAGTATTGCAGGTTATGTAAGATCCAGTCAACGTCTTCGCATCGGTGTTTTCTTTACCACGGCAAGCTAATGGCAGGTACTTTAAATTTGGAATGCAATAGCAATCAGTGAAACGTATAATTCATTTTATGACACACTGGTCGGTCAGTCAGTGTGGGGAGACAATGACCCTTTAATGGGCCTTCATAGAGTCACCGAACACCGACATCGACAGCACAAGAAGTTGAATTTGCAGAGGAAGCGCTGGTAGTGTGCCATATTCTTTTTGTTGAGTAAATTTAATTGTATTTGTTTTTTTATTAATGGGAAGTTGTATAATTATAATCGGTTTTGAAGTTCTTTCGACCACCACCGTTAGGTAGTGTCTTGATTCTTTTAACAGTTAGTATGAAAAATGCTTACAATCGGTTGCCAGTGACCTCTTAATGGCTTTTGGTTAATTTAAAAACAAGTTAAATCCTAAACATTGAGGGTTTTGACGTGTGTTTTGCACACTTTGTGAGTAACGACGAAGAAAAAATTTCTATTAAATGTGTGGTGGAGTAATAGTGTTTTTGAAGCTAAAATTTTAAGTACCTACTTAAACGTAGGTTAAATTTAATGACTTTAAGTCTTGAAACATAACGAGAATTGCAAGGCAGTCGTTTGAGAATTCAAGACTTAATGAATTGTTTTGACGATTTGAAGTGAGATTGAAAATCTTCTGTTTTATGACAGAGTTTTCTACAGACTTGCCATTTCTAGAGAATTGAATTTTTCAGGGTCTTTCTATGCTTAGGACAGGGTATTGAAATAGAGGTGGTGGCGGATCAGCTTCCAGAGGGACAACGATAGTTCCCAAACCCCTGCAAGGGAGAACGGACACGGATTATGTGGCCCTTTATACGCCAGGAGATGCCAATAGGATCTGGCCCTCCAGTTCTGGGGTTGTGCGTGGGATTAAATAAACAGGAAAATACGGTTCCAAAACGATCGATTTCAACGTCGACGACCAAAGAGAATGAAAAAAGGACAAAGACCTCCGGATGAACGTAAGATACCTTCACGGATTATGTGGTGCGGGAGAATAAGCGGGCGCCATAGACAGCTTCTCGACAACGCTGTGAAACGATATGACGTCGGAAAGTTACATTCATATGAGATTGCCAGTGGCTTTTCCAATCGAGTGTTCCTCCGACTATCCTTGAATGCTATGCTGCCATCATTAAGCATTGCAGACCAATGACAGCAATGCCAATAAGCCATCAGAACTGCAGCCTATTAGTGTTCTGGTTTTTATTCGGCACCCAAAAAGAAACCCATGGTTCGATGAAGAATGCAGGCAGGCAATTACAGCCAAACAAAAAGCACGACAAATGTTGATGCAAAACAGAACAAGAGCTGCTGTCACCAGTTTAACGAGATTAGCAGGGAGAAAAGAAAGAAAACCATCAGCGGATTCTCAAAAAGAAAAAAGGTTTGTCATATGCAAACTTAAATCCAGTAAAACTGCAGGTGCAGATGGCCTTGATGCCGAACTTTTCAAGGCAGCAGGGTATTAGTTGGATAGGAGCCTGCACCAGCCGATCTGCATGATATGATTCTAAAAAAAGGAGACCCTCACAGTTCCACCAGTTATTGAGGAATAAGCCTCTTTTACGTCGCGTATAAGATCTTGTCTGCCGTAATATGTGATGTTCTGAAGCCCCACGTCAACAACTTGATAGGCCCTTGTCAATGTTGCCATATGCAAACTGGTCTTAGACCAGAAAAGTTCACAATAGACCAAGCTTTCACATTAAGGCAGATCTTAAAAAAGACCCGAGAATATAATATTGACTTACACCATCTTTTTTATCGATTTTAGGGCCGCACGTGACAGTATTTACAAAGACGAGCTGTACAGAGCCATGTCTAGTTTCGGCACCCCTGAAAAATTCGTACGATTATACAGGATATGGAGAATTCACGCTGCTTCGTTAAGGATGGTGTAAAACTCACCGAGATTTTTAATGTCAAAAAAGGTTTTAGGCCAGTCGACAAACTGTCATGCGATTTCTTTAACATCATACTTGAACAGATTGTAAGAAACTCCAACGTCAACACCAGAGGAACAATCTTTCAAAAGTCTGTACAATTACTCGCCCACGCAGACGATATTGACGTAATGGGAAGAAGGAAGCGTGATTTCATAGTTGCTTTTGCGAGCATTGAAACAGAAGCGGCAAGATTGGGTTTGATGGTTAATGAGTGTGAAACAAAGTATATGTTGTCATCAAACAGGAAAACGGAATATCGGCAAATTGGACAAAACGTCACAATGAGATTTTTTATGGCGGGTTGAGCTAATGCAGCTCTGGGCACTGCGGTTTCTAGATGAAGCATATCTTGCCATCCATGCGCAGTATCAGAGTTGTTCTTTTGCTCCTGAATTGGACCAGAAAGTGATGATTCTCTCTGGATGAATTAGTTTGAAATAATCTCGTAATCAAGCGTTCGCTTTCTAAGAGGGAGAAGTGCTGGACATTCTGTATTGATAGGCAGAGATGTTTCTTCATTTTCGGGGCGTAGTCTGCAGATTGGGTCTTCTGCCAACTGTTGTTGTAAATGTTGTTTTTAGAGGAGAGTTAAGAAGCTGGATGCTTTTTTTTTTGTATGTTCTGGAATAAAATGTTTTGAGCAGGTTTGATCGAGGAGTTTCGGCAAGATTTGTTAGATTCAGCAGGATGTTCTTGGCTGTATATTTGAATTGGTTTTTATTTACTCCACAGAATGGTTCAGGGCCGATGAATAGTTTAAGGGCACCGCGTCTTTTGCTAAGATATCAGCAATCTCGTTCTGATCATATCCCTTGTGTGCTGGAATCCATTGGAGGATAACAGAGTTTTTCCTAGCCATTTCGGAGAGTAACACAACTGTCCCTTTGACTAGTTTGGATTTTATTACTGGTGAGCTCAGTGCTTTTAGTGCAGCTTGGCTGTCTGAGAAGATGAAGATTGCTATGCTTTTTTGTGTTCGATGAACTTGTTATTTTCGCACGTTGATTGATAGCAAAGACTTAAACCTCGAATATCGACGAATGACTACCATAAATTACTGAAAAGTTCGTTTTAGGTGAATCGCTGAAAGTTCCGGAACCTGTGCCAGTTTCCACTTTTGAGCCGTCAGTATACCAAACCATATCTTGTTTTGAAGGGTGTGTTCTCCCAGTCTTCCCTAGAGGTAATGACTATGGAGAAGTTGGGTTTAAAATTGTACACGGGAATACTAATGTCCAAGCACATACTAAAGATTTCAAGTTGATCTAAACTGTCCAGTTTCGAGAGGTGACCCCTCGGGTTTGGATTTTGATGGAATGGGCGGTGGATTGCTAATTTTGATTCCATTTCTATGAAGAGGTGGATAGGTGGTAGCCCTAGAATGACTATTAGAGCAAATGTTGTACGCATTCAACCAGTAATGCATGTCGTTAATCTTTGAAGCATTTTCAGTTTTTGAATTGCCGTTATTTCTTTAAACGTCACAATGGACAGACATTACTTCGAGGTAGTACCTAAGATCCGCTATAGACCAAAAACTACGTCTGTGAGGAGATCAAACGGACAATAACCCTTGCCAATCGCTGCTACTTTTTGTAAAGAAGGCAATTGAGAAATGAAACCTTCCCTAGCAAAACCAAGGTTAGCCTTTATAAGTCCTTAATCATTCCAGTCCTGCCATATACGGCCACCTTATTTAAAGTGGATGTGAAAACTCTTGTTCGTTTCCAATGAAAAATACGTTGAATGAACTTTGGTATCGTATGTGATGACAATGTGCAGAGAAGGCGATTTAACAACGAACTATATAAGCTGTACCGAGACATAGGTATGGCTCGTATACAGAAGAGTACGCATTGCGAAACTGTGATGGGTGGGACATGTAGACTGTAAAGTATATGGACTTCAACGACATGTGTACAAAAGCACATTGCAAGGAAATCACGGAAGGGAAGACATCATCTTGGGTGGCGCAGTCTGGGGAAAGGAAGATCTCAACCGACTTAGAGTTCAAAACTGCCGAGAGCCCGAAATCGAAATTATTGGCGCAATATGTTGGTTGAGACCCAGGTTCACAATACGAACCGTAATGCCCATCCAAGTATATAACTGGCGTGGGCCTTGATAGAGTTACGATGCTTCCCATTCGATCTTTCCCATTTGTCGCCGGGACCCGTATAATATGTTTAGTAATTTCTTACCCAAATAACTTATCAAATGAGACAAAAATCCATACAAATTTTATATGGAGTCCACAATCATATAACCCGTAGTGGACTTATATCTCCGTAGAGTTGAATCCCAACGGGAAAGAGAAGACTCTTAACGTTGTGCTTGCAAAACATTTGAAATGATAAGATGATTTGAGAAGATTAAAGACTTAACAAATTGAAAACATCAAAATTCACACGGAGCAAAATGACGAACAGGCTCAGTTTTAGTATTGTCAAGTTCAAAGAGAGGATCCTAAAAACTCCATCGCAACGTATAGGAATCAAGCGAACACGTCCGGAACGGAAAAAGCAGCCCAAATTTACGATTTAAACAAAACTACGACAGCCATTCCACATATTCCTATGGTAAAAACGACACTACACTCTCTTTTCATTAACTCATGAATCATGATATGTCCCAGTGCTCTCAACTTAGTTATTAAGTCAGTACATATTCATGCTGCTAAAAACTGCTCTATAATTTAACGTTGAGTTCAACTCTGTTGGCTTACTGCCAGGATGTATCTTGCTGAAAACTGGGGTTTAAATTTTTTTTGCTTACTCAGTCAAAGCTCATGAAGACCATGTTGCGATCGACGCAAGGCACTCTTCCAGTGTGTTAGATGTCCGAACTTTCCGAGGGGCCAACTTTCGGACCACTACCTTGTTGTAGCCAAGGTACGCATGAGGATATCTTGTTCACGACCAGCACGAACTAACGCTGTGAAGAGATATGACGTCGGAAAGCTACAATCGCAAGAGATTGCCAATGCCTTTTCCAATCGAGTGTCCCTTCAATTATCCTTGAATCCCATGCCGCCAGCATTAAGCATTGAAGACCAGTGGCAGCAATGCCAAGAAGCCACCAGAACCGCTGCCTCTGAGGTTCTGGGTTTCACTCGGCCACCAAAACGAAACCCATGGTTCGATGAAGAATGCAGGCAGGCAAATGCAGCCAAACAAAAAGCACGACAAATGCTGATGCAACAACGAACAAGGGCTGCTTACGATCAGTATAACGAGATCTACAAGGAGAAAAGAAAGGAAGAACACCGACTTCTCAAAAAGAAAAAGAAGCAGCATGAGAAGCGCTCGTTTGAGGAAATAGAGAGGTGCCATGACAGAAACGAGATTCGGAAGTTTTACGAAAAGGTAAAAAGATCCTGCCAGGGTGGCAAACCCCGAACTCAAGCCTGTAAAGACCATCAGGGAAACATAGTTATAGAGTCACAGTCGCTACTGAGGATCTGGAAAGATCATTTCTGCAGACTGCTTAACGGCCATGAGGACACAAATTCCGCTGTCAGGCAGATTGCCCCATTCAGCTTGGACGATGATCAAGAATGCCGTCCTCCCGACCTAGAGGAAGTTAAGCTTGCCATAAGCAAACTTAAATCAAATAAGGTGCATGATATGGTCGGAAGAAAGCATGCCCGATGAATGGAACCTCAGTATCGTATGCCCGATCCTAAAGAAAGGAGACCCTCACAGTTGCGCCAATTACAGAGGGATAAGCCTCCTTAACGTCGCTTATAAGATCTTGTCTGCTGTAATATGTGAACGTCTGAAACCCCACGTCAACAACTTGATAGGTCCTTATCAATGTGGTTTTAGACCAGAGAAGTCCACAATAGACCAAATTTTCACATTACGGCAGATCTTGGAAAAAATCCGAGAACATAATATCGATATTCACCACCTCTTTATCGATTTCAAGGCCGCGTATGACAGTATTTACAGAGACGAGCTGTACAGAGCCATGTCTAATTTCGGCATCCCTGCAAAGCTCGTACGACTATGCAGGATGACTTTGGAGAATTCACGCTGCTCCGTCAAGATCGGTAAAGAACTCACCGAGACATTTGATGTCGAAAAAGGCTTTAGGCAAGGCGACAAACTGTCATGCGATTTCTTCAACATCATACTTGAAAGGATTGTAAGAAACTCCAACGTCAACAACAGAGGAACAATCTTTCAAAAGTCTGTGCAATTACTAGCCTATGCAGACGATATTGACGTAATGGGAAGAAAAAAGCGCGATGTTATAGGTGCTTTTGCGAGTATTGAAACAGAAGCGGCAAAAATGAGTTTGATGGTTAATGAGGGCAAAACGAAGTATATGCTGTCATCAAACAAGGACACAGAACATCGGCAAATTGGACAAAACGTCACAATAGACAGACATAACTTCGAGGTAGTACAGGACTTCGTCTACCTAGGATCCGCTGTAGACACGGGCAACAACATCAGTGCGGAGCAGGGTTGGCCGAATAAACTACACTGCATTTACTACATCCTTAATTACGTGTAGTTAATTCAATAAACTACACGCTTTATTTACTACAATTTGTTACATTTGCTACATACACGTAGTTGACGTAGTTAATATAGAAAAAAAGATAATAGTTCAAACTACGTCTGCTACATTCATCTACATTTAACTACATTTAACTACATTTAACTACATTTAACTACATAAACTACATAAACTACGTAGCAGACGTAACAAATGTAGTTTTTTCTAAAAAGTGATATTTCGGCCAACTCTGGTGCGGAGATCAAACGGAGAATAACTCTTGCCAACCGTTACTTCTTTGGGTTAAGAAGGCAATTGAGAAAAAAAACCCTCTCTTGAAAAACCAAGGTGACCTTGTATAAGACCTTAATCATCCCAGTCCTGCTGTACGGCGCAGAAGCATGGACTTTATCGAAAGCGGATGAGGAAACCCTTGGTCGTTTCGAAAGAAAAATTCTCCGAATGATCTTTGGTCCCGTATGCGAAGACAATGTGTGGAGAAGAAGATACAACAACGAGCTGTATGAGCTGTACCGCGACATGGGCATAGCCAGAAGAGTACGCATCGAGAGGCTACGATGGTTGGGCCATGTAGAGCGGATGGACCCAAACGCTCCGGCTCGTCGGGTGTTCGAAAGCACATTGCAGGGAAATCGCGGAAGGGGAAGACCTTGTCTTAGGTGGCGCAATCAAGTGGTTGAAGACCTCAACCGACTTGGAGTGCGAAACTGGAGAGAGCTCGCCCGAAATCGAAGTAGTTATAGAAGGATGTTGGTTGAGGTCCAGGTTCACCCCGAACTGTAATGCCCGCCTAAGTAAGTAAGTAGGAGTCAAAGCTCACCTTTCAAATCAGTCAAATTTTCTTTTTGCTCTCAGTCTCAGTTTTAAATTTAATCGTTCAAATGAAGCGTGGGCTGAGTGCTTTATGGGTATACATATGAAATTTTAAATGCCTGACTGTTCCTTAACGTTTCAAAGCGATTGCTAGCTTTCAAAATGAAAAGTTTTGAAAGAGGCAGCCTCATTAGCAAATGGTAGGTTCATCCAGAAAAGTTCAATGGCTTATATCTTCAAACTATGCAAATACTACTTGACTCCTTTTTCAACTCAAGGCTTCAATTGTTTTAAACATTTTGGTCACAAACTAAACAAAAGAGTTCGAACTTATTCAATGGTTATGTTTCGGTTTAGTACGTCTCACAATTTACACGAGTGTCATTTTCACAATACTCATTACTTGATGGGAAAACATAAATTCAGCAAGCTAAAATAAAAAAACATAACCCAGCTAACCCCTCCTTTTTTTATGCTGATTTTTCAATTACCAACAGGTTCCTTCCATTCCAGCATTTGATAACCTATCTCCGCTTGATATTCTCCCAATGATCTGATCGTGTGCTCAACTACTTGTCAAAGTGCACTTTAAATCACTTCCACTGTCAGCTCGAACACCTTGTTCACCCCTATATTACTCTCATTCCTGTCGGCTGTATAATAAATTTGATCCGAGTCTTTTCTTTATCTACGCCTTTAATCTTACAAATTGATTTAATTAAATCTAACTGAACTTGTTATACATATTTTTCAAATGACCAATTCACTATAGCAAACGGCCAACGCACACATCATTTACCATCATCTCCCTCTCTGATTAGGCCATTGCGGCATAACAAGCCAAAGACATAATCGAAGTGCCCGAAGAAGCGCAATTATTACACACTTACCTCTTGGGTAACTTAAATCACTACACAGCTCCACAAGCTAAGCCGTGTCTGGTTTGCCTTTGTCAAACGGTTTCCATAATTAACCAAATGATCCATCCATCTATATGTGCCCCACTGACAGTTCTTTTTTCATCCACCTATACACGACATGTGCGTTCCCCATAATTAAGACCATGATGTTACGGCAAAAGGCGCTCGGCTTCTATCGCGATATCGACCGGTTCACCTAATTAAAAGCCACTCATAGCTATAGATGTTTTACCGGTCCAAAGAGCCACCAACATCACAACTCCACAGTCTCAGTAGCACTCATCTAACCTGAATTTCCTACAACTCCAGTCGGACCAATTCGTTGTTCGAATGGATGTATGAAGTACGATTATTACGATGCGTATGGTGGCAAGTCATTTGGCAAATAATGCACTTGCCTTGCAGCTCGGCAAAGAAACCACAAGATGCAATAGCCCCAAAGAGCCAAGATTTTCCAGCGACAATCTGAACAGCCTTTTTAAGTTGCACCAAGTTGGTCAGCTATAAGGTTCGGGAAATAAAAAGTTCGCATCCCAAATTGACTTTGCCTAAAGAGATAGCCAAGCAGCATTCTGGGTCTTTACATTCTTTCCGGAATGGCCGTTGTGAGTGGTTGCTATTGGTTATCTAATCCGAAGAGGAGTACACACTACACACATCCGAGAGTATGCCATTTGGATGAAGCTGAATTTGCAATTAGCTCTGGGCTCACAAGGTAAATGTTAGAGATTCGTAAATCACCAGTGCTTCAGAGATACGCAATTATATTAGCCGCTATTTGGCAAAAGCTCATACACTCCTATCGTTAGTTGTAACTTTCTACTTTGTATCTTCGACACGCAACTGCCAGTTGTGCATGTGTAACCTGTCCAAACTTCAGAACCAAAAAACAGTATCAAATTTACATTAGCCGCCTCGTACATGGATCCTAACGAACCAGTAGTGTCCTCATTTTGGGAGGTATACGATGCTGAATCTCCGTCTCTGGTATCAATCAGTTTGCGGAGGAAGGCCAACAACAGGCAAACTGAACCGTCAGCAAATAATTTGTAGATGAAAGTGAAGCGGACCAGGGAACGTTGAAATGAAGCGGAAAATTTGTTACAAATGACCAGGGAAATTGGAAGCAAACTTCACGACTATTTAAGCGTAGGCTTATGCTGTGTATCATCTGAATTTCTAATTCGTTTCACACGGCGGAAGTGGTTGTGTTTGGAGGTATTCATTTGATTTATGGCAAGAGGTAAACATACAGCTTGTTTCTATCAAAATTATTGTAAAGTTGGGAAGAGTGGAAATGTGGGTTGAAGAAATGCAAGCTGGCAAGGTGTCATTTGAAAACTAGAGCACTGATTACTTACACCCAAACGCACTTCGCGTCCTTAATGAAAACAGGATTCGTGCCTCTCGGGAGTTTGATTACGCCTGCAAGCTAAACGTGAGTCGATTTGTGTATTGCACGACTGGTTCCCATACGTTGTTTTCCTATGAAGTTTATCTTCTTTTTGAGCATTCGTGGTTTGTTTTTAAGTAATTTCTTTAAATGCCTGATGAGTTAAAAACAAAGTCCATTTATAGTTCGTTGCTTACCAAGTCTTTGCAAGGAACTGGTCAGCAAATTGAAAACAAAGTCCATTTGAAGCTTACCAAACCTTTGCAAGGAACGGGTAAGCTATTGTAGTGTGTTTTTTTTTGTTTGTATAAATGGTAGAAAACATACAAATTGCATCAATTAATCAGCGGCCATTTTCTTATCAAGATGACGCTAAACGTCTGTTCATATGGAAGTTTGAATATAACTCAGCAAAAAGAGAAACATGTTTTGCATGTTTTAGTGCGGAGTGTTGTACTTTAACATGAGACAAGTTTTTTTTTGATTGAAAACGAAAAGCAAACATTAAATTTTACCGTTAAGTAGATCGAGGATAAATGCACTTAGAATTCCCAGCTGCACTACTTTCTTAACCACTTGCACCGAGTTGGCAGTAGGAACGATAAAGTGAACTGCTTTCCATATTCAAGGTCATTGGAAATAATATTATAGCATTAGGCAGCTACGGAAATGACGCTGGCCTACATTGGCATTATAACTTTCGAGATAAATAGTTGAGAATTTATTGGTTTGGCTTTAAATTGATTTTGTTTTTATTTTTTGTTCAATCAGAGATGAAAGAGAGAAAAAAGAGAATGTTAATATTCAAATTCGAGTTTTAATTTTCTGGGTGTTTATTGGCGTTCTATTATTTCGACCTATAATTTTCTCAGCCTCTTCTTATCTGCTTTTGTTTTCCCGAAGGAAAAGGTTGAGCAGATAATTTATTATTCACTATTAGACTAACTAGATGCTTTCGATTTTGTTTTCTTTTGTGGAGTAGGCCTTTTTTATTTTCACATCCGGTCCTTTGTGTAACATAAATAACCATTCATTAGTTTATTAGTTCGTTAAAATACGACAAGGCATCTTGAATACTACCTGAGGGGTGCATTCAAGGAAACTGGAAACATGTGTAACTCATATCTGTCAAGGTTGTAAATGTTTAACCGTAGGCTTGTATTGCTGCATAAATGCATATGGGAGAACATTAATGCAGCAAGCATTTGTTCAGGACAAAAATGAGCCAATAAATCTTTGTATTGATTTCATTAGTCTTATGAAGACATTGGTTTAACTGCCACATGCAACAGAGACCGGACTATAAGGTTTTATTGCATACTTAGACAATAGAGAGGCTCATAAGTTAATTGTTTCTCATCTCTTTGACTTTTTTTGATTTTAAAAGAGCAATTTCTCTTTTACAAATATTATATAAAATAATGGACTATTCATTGGCGTTTCTTACCATTACCATTTGGTAACCAATTACATGAAATCTCGGGTGAAAGACTGTAAAGTGATACTAGGAGAAGCTGCCGCTCAACAACACCGTCTTCTTTTAACAGAATTTTTTACGGATGCGGTGAAGGAAGTCAAACAAACAAAGGCTCCTAGGAGAATCAAGTGGTACAATCTGGAGAAAACCAAAGGGCAGCAGTTCATTTCGTATATGCAAAGTCAGCTGTGTAATACCATCGACGCAGTTTCAAATGCAATCACGGCACAAAATATGTGGGATCGCCTACAACGAACCTGCTTAGAGAGAGCCAAATCACTGTTAGGAGTCTCAAAAAGACACCACCAACAAGCTAAAGAAACCTGGTGGTGGATGATGAAGTTAAAGCAGTGATTAGAAAGAAGAAAGCAGCTTTCCAAGCTTGGTCGTAGTGCCCCTCAAGAAATACATATGAAAAAGCGCGTTTCAAAATGGAATACAAGAGCTGCAGGAAAGAAGCGAAGAAAAAGTGCGCCCAACTTCAAGCAAAAAGCACGGAGGGCCTGTATCGAGAGCTGGAAGAGATTTCTGCCCCCGCTGCTGAAGCAAATCAGGCAATCCAAGAGCTAAGACAAAGCAACTTGAATAAGGGAGCAACCATTTTCAAAATAGCCGCTCAGAGAAGGAGAAATGCGCAGGAGATTCGTTCGCCGAAGTTCATAAATGATGCTCAAGGACTGCTACTTGTGGATGACGACAAAATTCTTCACAGGTGGCGACGGTATTGTGATGATCTTTTGAATGAACAGTTTCCTCGGCGCCACTTTCCAACAGCTGCACCTAACTTTACGGGAGTATCCGACGTCACAGTCGAAGAAGTTAGGGAGGCAGTTAAGAACTCCAAAAAAGGCAAAGCGATTGGGCCAGACGAGGGTTATGAGTTTTGGAAAAATATGGGAGACATCGGGTTGAGATGGCTCACGATTCTCATCTCCAAACTTATAAGAGGTGACAGTTTGCCTTATCAATGGAGGGAAAGTTTTCTTCTTCCAATGTACAAGGGAAAGGGAGATACCAGAAGCTGTGACAACTATCGTTCGATCAAGTTGATGTCCTACACTATGAAGATCGTTGAGCGGGTTTTGGATAGCCGACTGCGGAAAATAATAAGGCTGTCTGATGACCAATGCGGGTTTGTCGCGGGTAAGTCAACTACAGACGCAATCCAAAGTATAAGGATCATTATGGAAAAACACCGAGATGCCTTAGAGGATTTGCATATTGTGTTGGTTGACTTCGAAAAAGCATTCGATCGACAACCACGAGATCTGATATGGGTGGCCCTCAGACACCGAGGAGTTCCTGAAGCCTATGTGCGAATAATTATGGACATGTACGAGGGAAGAGTTACAAAAGTGAGATGCCCAGCTGGAGTCACCGAAGAATTCCAAATAACAGTAGGTGTACATCAGGGAAGTGTCTTGAGTCCACTGCTCATTATTGCTGTTCTGGATTGTTTGCTCGAAGGAAAAGTAACGGACAATAAAGTACAACAATTATTCTTTGCTGACGATGGAGCCATCATAAGCGAGGATCCTACATCCCTGCAACGAGCACTTGACGTTTGGATTGATGTTCTGGAAGGAAATGGGTACCGTATTAGCGCTAAAAAGACTGAATACCTATGTGCTGCCCTTTTTCTGATCCAGACAAGCCTATTCCAGACATTTATTTGAATGCAAATGTGCTTCCCAAGTGTGAAAAGTTTAAATATCTGGGATCTATGATCAATAGTGAAGCAACTTGTGATGACGACATCAATCATCGAGTAAGCGTAGCGTGGATGAAGTGGCGAGAAAACTCCGCTATCTTCGAAAAATGCCCCCTAAGCTGAAGGGAAGACTCTACACAGCAGTTGTCCGTCCAGCTCTGACATACGGTTCACAATGTTGGACAATGTACAAAAAGTATGAGAGCAAATTGACGGCAGCCGAAATGAAGATGCTTCGGATGACAGCAGGAGTAACAAAGCTTGATCGAATTAGAAGTACTAAGATCCGTGGAAGCCTTCATGTCAAAAGTACCATCTTGGACAAAATTCAGCACGACCGGCTCAGTTGGTATTGTCGTGTTCAAAGGAGAGATCCGCAGAACCCCGTCCAAAAGGCAACGGAAACAACGTTTCAACAAATTCGCGACGAAAAAGAAAAGGCAGGCCAAAACACTCCTGGTACAAGCAAATGCAAAAACAGCAGCATTTGGTTGGCCTCAGACATGGAACAATCCAAAACCGGGAGGCTTGCCGACGCTTTCTGAGGTCAACGCGGCGTACCCCACAGGCGGATCACTAGTGTGAAGCAGAAAAGTGGGAGAGTTGTGATCGCTTCAAGATCACTACTCGTAACGCCGGAAATGAAAATAAGAATATTCATTGGCGTTTCTGATGCAGTGACGGCTAAAAATATCACTGCACCGCTTGTCCGTTTGTTTTTAGAAGCGACTAAATGAGTAATCAGTTCTAGACAATCAACACCAAAGTAAGTCTGGCGACACCCGTAACACCTTAATACTTTCCCACAAGCATGCATATGCTGATCCAAGGGCTTACACGACTGGAGAGCACCGGCTTAGTAAAAGAGAGCTCAAGCATGAAGCATTTACATGTTGAAAAAATGAAAATACGTTTGGTGAAATTTCGAGCATTATAAAAGTACTTGCAAATATACATGTCACTTTTTACTGACGAAAATTAATCAAGCAAACAAAAGAAGCTATGAAAATTAAGTGTTTAAGTATACAAATGTATCAGTTCAGCAAGATCAACGCAGTTCAAAATACAGGGAGCACAGCACAAAGCATGGGGATTGCCCACAAAAAAAAGTTGCTCAAAGAGAGTCAATTCACTGCTAGGGTCTACAAACGGATGCTGTCCACAAACCAAAGAAACGTGGAGGTAGAAAGAATATACGAAAAGGAATACTGAAGCCGCAAGGAAGAAGTAAAGAAGAAGTGCGCCCAACTCCAAGCAAAGAGCACGGCGGGCATATATCGGAATCTGGAAGAAATTTCTTTTGCGTTAATGCAAACCAAACTATTCAAGAAATTGGACAAAACAACTTGAGAAAGAGTGCAACAATCTTCAAAATAGCTGCTAGAAATTCGTTAGACGAAGTTCATTAAAGATGCTCAAGGGCAGTTTCTTTTAGATAACGACAAAATTCTGCACAGGTGGCGCGACAGTATTGTGATGGCTTTTTGAACGAATAGTTTCCCGGAGAGCAAAACCCGGCATCGCAGTCGAAGAAGTAAGTGAGGCAGTTATAAAATCCAAAAAAGGAAAAGGGCTGGAGTCCAGACAATGTCATTTAAGCAGACCGCAAGTTACCATCTACCAGTGATCAAAGATAAGTTAGATGAACGAAATTACACTAACTACTATTAGATATATAAATCAATTTGGGTTTATCGCGAATAAGTTTAAAACAGACGCAATCCAAAGTATAAGAATCCTAATGGAAAAACATGGTGATTCCTTAGAGGATTTGCATGTTGTGCTGGTTTACTTCGAAATGCATTTGATCGACAACAACGAGCGAGGTAAAATATGGTTGAAGGAGCAGTGATTTAAGTAAAGTTTTCAGCTGGAGTGACCGAAGCATTGCATTAGGTGTACACGAAGCGTCGTGAATCATTTGCTCTTTATAACAGTCTTTGATTACCTGCTGGAAGATAAAGTACCGAACAATAAAGTATGTGTGAGGATCCTACATCCCTTTAAGAAGCACTCAACGTAAAAACCGGTAACAGTTTTAGAAGGCAGAGGGTACCGTAGTAGTCCAAAAAAAATTGGGGACTTCTTTTTTGATCCCGAAATACCATTTTTACACGCCGGCCGGCCCGCGCCGCTTAGAAGACGGACGCATTACTTGTATAGAACGTTTCGAAAAGAGTTTACTAATCTAAGTGTGAAAATTTTCACATTTTCGCAAGAGAGTCTGATTCCAAACTCTATCAAATTCCTTTCGAGATGTTTCTTGAGCTGATATACATAATTAATCAGCGTTTTCATTGCCTTGGAAAGAATGGACGTTGATGCCCTTGGTTAAGGGTGATTTAAATGTCAAGATTTGTGGGTTCCCTTATAAAAAATAAACCCAAAACAACGAAAGCTGAGACATAAACATATCCGTTACGAGAGTGGATCCATGAAAAAATCAGAACGATAACAAAACCGCCGTCAAAAGCAGCCGTAAATGATAGCGAGTATCATGAAACGTAATCGCAACTTAACGATAACGACGCGACGGGTTCTTGTTAGTTTCGATATTAGTAATGCCGGCCCAGGGTGGTTAGCAGCGAACTGCGCTGTATGCAAGTTAGCTTCTTTTTAGCGTACTATAAGGCTTGTTATGCAATCGTGCAGAAAAAAAAATTGAGATGACAATTAAAAGTTACATTACGATGATAGAGAGTACGAAAAAAAACACCCTGTAATTCTGTCTGTCTGTTCGTATATTGATCTACAGCCTAAATCGCTTGACTGATTTTCGAAATTCGCAGTAAGGGACTATGAGGCTGTTTTAGGAATTGGGTCTCTAGGTCTTGAAATAAAAGTACCTGCTATACAACCTTTATTGTGATACTTGTTTTTCTCAAACACGATTTCGTGTTTTTTTTTCAACACTGGACTCCTTCTAGAATGCTTAAACTTAATCGGGTTTCTTCAGAAGGGTTGGTTTTGTATCAATATTCCTTCTTAACTGACAATTCATGCAAAGAAGACGAAAATGCTGATAAGATATAAACTCCAACTGTAGTACTTAAGGGCAATAAATTAAAATTAGGTTCTCCGTTAATATTTTTAGTTTGCACTTCTAATTCAAAAACATGATAAAGCTTTGTGTTTAATTCCTTCAACCTAAGCCATTTATATTTTCCTCTTGTACATGAAATTAATCACTAAACGTTTCAATACATTTGCAATACTAATTCCTTTTCATGTGAATGTATAAACTAAGCGTACAAGAAATTAATTATGTACATCATAGAAAGGTGCTTTTTATTTAAGGCTTAAAAAATCCACAGTGTACGCAGTGAAAGGTCAGGGATTAAATAAAAAATTAATAAAAGAAAACTGAGTACCTAAAGCAAGCCTCTTTTAAGCTGCTGTCAGTGTTTTTTAGATTACAAAGTGCAACAAACTTGAACTCCCCTACATGTAAGCCTTGTTTGTGTACTGCAAGTACATGAAAATAAATCATGACATTCATATTTGCATCGGCCCATAAATTTAAGATCGTATCTTAGTGTTCAAGTTCACGTGATGCACTCAGTAGTCATTGGTATAATTTAAAATACTTTTCTTGCATAACACGTATCACGTACTGACCAGAGCATGTTTTTTAGTTGAATTGTAGCGTAACGTGATTATGCCTTTAAGCTTATGTGATTATTTTATAGAACTTGGTCACGCGATAGTTATGAAAAGTGACTGCTTCTTCCAATAGCCTGTTCTCATGCCATCAAATTTGCTAACCAATAAGCAACAAAACCAGGAAAAAGAAGTTGCAGCTCTCAAACGACAGAAAGATATTCCCAGAGCGTGATTCAAATTCAATAACAACAACTTTAAAAGTGCTAACCTTATTGCAAATGCCGTCATGTCCAAAAAAAAGATTTACCAATGTAGGTGCCATGGGTGTCGTGTTGAAAAGAAAAAGAGACAAACTACACCAAGTGACAGTGTCCAATTAATATCCCTCTCAGGGTTTTCAATTTAAATCAAGCACTTTATCACCATTGCCAAATCAAAACACTGTCCTATTTTCAACATTGCCTTCGACAGGCAGTGATAACTGATTGCCCATTAAGTTGCCTGTGATACCTTAGCAGAGGCCAAACGCCCGTCAACCAAATAAAAAACCATCATTCTAGCTTAGCCAGCTTCCTCATCCCTATAAAAGTTCGTCGTACAACAAACATGATGGCATACAAATACAGAATAAGAGACACGACTGTGGTGTTCTTTTATTTATTTTTTTGTTGTTGTGTTGCTGCCCCAAAGTGAAAGTTCTTAGTGGGTAAAAACTATCAAAAGGTACATATGGCAGCAGTATACACTAGTCAAGTTTAACCCAAAGCAATAGAACAGAGTACACTCCTGCTGCCTACAATGAGCAAAAAAGAAAATGAAATGTTCGAGTCGAGACCATAGACGCTATTTACGTCAATTTCATGAGGAATAATTTAAACTTTTACCTCTCTCTAGGAGCAGGGTTGCCGCTGTGATGTTTTAATTTGATCTTTTGAAATAAAGTTGTGTGGAAATTCATTCCTCGGTCTTTAGAATTCAAAAGAAGCCAAGTAATTCACTCAAAAGGTAAATTATGACTTAAAAGGTTCAGGGTTGCCAGACGGGTATAAAGCAAACATGAGAAAATACGTGCCATCGAGGTACATATCTTTAAACTAGCACTGGTATCGCGACCTATATTCACAGTTTGACGAACCTCCTTCTCGAATCGTAATAAGCGAATCCAAAAGCCTGTGGAACGCATGATTTTGTAACTTTTTTTTGTAAGGGGATTACTGTTTCGCAAACTTACTAAAAATGAATGAACCATCTTTGCTTTGGTTGTTAAGTCAAATATATGTTGTTTTGTTACTAACGTATCCCAAAATTGTTGGAAGAGCATTCATGCATCCACAAACCAAAGTGAACCACCGAACCAAAATTCTCCAACGGGACAAACTGTAAATCCAAATGGACGGCGCCGGTGATGCCAGCGTTTTGCAGAGCCTAAATCTTTATGTTTAATAGTTGCATCTGCTTTCGAGACAGAAATGTTCCTGAAAAACTCACATAGTGTGACCAAAAATACTCGCATATCGGCAACCTGATTCGAGGTTTGGAGTCTAGCTCGTTAGTTATGCCTTCGCTTTTTTTGGAACATGCAATTTGCAATTGAAATTCATTCGACCATCACCGAGAAGTGTAAGTGTAAGCCATTCGCTGTTCGTTCTTGCGCACTTTTTTTCTCTTGTTTCTTGTTTGTTAGATTTCTTCCTCTCAAGCACGGCACGAACATTTTTTTCTGCCCTTTTTCAGGTCGAAGAGAAACTATAAAATTTTCATTGATAGATTGCCACAAAGAAGAGGGAAATAAATCGAAATTCTGTATAAAGAAATAAAAGTAACTCAGTCTCGAATCCCGATTCCCAATCCCAATCGCAGCTTGTCACAGTTCGAAGAAAATACACAAACACCCACAGGGGTGGTGAGTACTACTCCAACTCTAACGTCTAAAAAGTGAATAGACGTAGATTTAGGCTCTACGGTTTGTGGTATCATTGCATCTGAGAGATTTATCACAACTATTGGTTTCACAATTTTTCAGCGATTCATTGTTTGTAACACAATCTGGAACAAATCTTTTTTTATGAGAACGAGCAGAACGCGCTAGCATCTATGAGTACATACCTGGATCTGGCTGCTGCAAATGTACCTACGCGACGACTTGAAGCATTACAACGAAGACAACGCTGACGATGCAACGTGAACGTATGCGAATAGGAATACGAAAACGACAGACGTATTCCTGCGGAGGAAATAAATGTGGCTAGGGAAATATAATAAACTTGTTTATATGCGGAAGATTGCATTTTTTTGTTTTCTATTCCATTACTGTCATGGGTGGCGTGGAATGCTACAATCCACTGTTGGCAGGCAATGTTAATAAAGTCATAGATTCAAGTAGGTTCGAGTTCCCCAAGCCGACAGATATCACAGCAAGCTCTATAGATACGTGCCTTTAAGCGTTCTGTTACATTTTCAATTTATACTGCACCCCTTTGCCCGCATATACTATAGACATTTTCTTGACAACGACATTGGGTTGTTTTCAGTTTTTACTTCGTTCATGCAAATGTGATTTTCTGGGTTAAAAGAAGAAGAAGAAGTGTTCCAAATATTCTGATTTTTTTTTTTCAAAGGTTTTTAGATACTCAGCCAACCAAGTATACACAAGGTCTTGCACAACCACCACAGAGGATTTAGCATAAAAATATATTTCTGTTTTTTTCAGTTTTATTTTATTACATTTTCACTGATTCGCATCGATTTGGTGGAGTTGTATCTGGTTGTCCATCGTTGCGTGGAAAATTGTGTTGTTATTGCAGGTGGTAGCGGGTCAAATAGTTTAGAAAAGAAGCCTGCGAGATCACAAAAGATGTGTGTGGTGGTCATTTGCATAATTTGAATTGCACAATAAATTGTTATTGTTCTCTGTGTTTGCAAGTGGGTGGTTTCTCTTTTTTTAAGTAGACATTCAATTGTCAATGTAAAGCAAGTAGCATATCTTTTAAGTCTTATGATGCGCTTGAGGGAATAAATTGTACAGAATTTACAAGTCTTGTCAAGTGGATGTGATCTTGCGATTGTTCATTCATATTTTCGGGACGGGATTGGTATGTGTTTCCCAAAATCAGAAGCTTGAGGTGATTTACTGCAGTTGGTTCGATGTCGTTCATCTGTTTTAATGAATCTTCATATCTTTGGCTTGATTTGGTTGTTTTAGAAAAAGTATGAAATTTTCATCATTTCATTTGGTCAAATAACACGAAAGTGAGTTTTATGGTGGATCTACTGGAACCATCCCGGCTAGGTTTTTCATAGACTAAAATACCGTGTTTAGTGCCTCAGAGCTTAACAAAATACAGCTTTTTCCTTCGAAATTAAGAACTTGTGTTATCAACCTTTCTGCATGTGCATTGCGATCAACCGAAACTTTTTTTTTTGGCAACACTCACAAGACTAGAGCACTCTACTTATCTTTTTTCCTTCCTCCTTCAATATCCTCACTTTTCGTCCATCTGATTCCTTTTATTTCAATTTCTACGATCCTCTCCTTCCACTGACTTTACACAATTTTTTAACTTTCGCTATCACTTTCTGAAAACTCTTATTCAAAAACTTTTTTCAATTTTTGACTTAAACTTAATTTTCTCTCAGAATCAGAAAACCACTTGACGTGAACTAGGTCAACCAAGAAGTGCTTGATCTTGACCCTTTGTCCTTTTTCGACCCCCCAAGTTCACCCACACATTCAAACAATAAGCCAATCGTGGCTCGAGATTTTTTGTCACGGCTTTCTAGCACATGCCGCCTTATGGCTGGCAAGCACCTTCGTTGTCGAATTCCAGCGAGACCTTTCACTCGCACAAGTTTCCCATCGCACTGAACTAAAAAAGTTGTTGGGGTATGTTCTAAAACTTGTCCAGTTCATGAGTCGAGATCAGACCCCTCCCATAAAATATGTCGAGAAAAATAAAAGCGTTAGAAAGTTGGAAATAATACTTTTGATCATTTTCCCAGTTACTCTACTACATATTCTATTGAGTCAGAGGAAGGATAAAATTCTCTGTTTCACAACTTTTCGAAAATTGAAAAAGGGAGGAAAAGCTACTAAAACCAAAATGAACTACTTTACCCTACTCGGAGGATCTTTGGGCAGATTTGGGGAAAAGGGAAAGCGATTGACGTTTCATTCCTATAATTGGGCTTTACAAAAACCAAAGTTAAATTTAGGATGTTTACACTTGCAGCACTATTCTGCACAGTGTGTCTGAAGACGAAGTATGGCATTCACACGTGCCACTTCTATTTCTCTCATCTTTGATATATGTATTTATGTGTGTATAGTGTTGTGTTTGATGCTCTGCATTGAGTACTATGTGTAATGATGTGTGTAAATGAGGATGAGTGCAAATGATGATATGTGTTAATGATTATAGTGTATGAATGATGATGTTAGTGTATGAATAAACACAATTTATGAAAATGGTGTGCGAGTCTCCAGAGGCTTCTGGCTCGACACACCAATCACCGACATGCACCTATTTCGTCATTTGCTCAAAGCTATGTTTCGATCACGAAAAACTACGGAAGAATGATGGGACGAAGAAATTAAAGGATATGGTTCGAGGAAAGAGAGGGATATCGGAATCAAGGTAACAAACCACAAGAATGGTTTTTGTTGCGGGAAACCTTACTGTAACACACTTGCAACTGGTAATCGTGCTAACCCGCTAGGCATTACTACTGCTCCGCATGTTACTGATCCTGGATTGAGCAGAATTGTTCGGGTCAGAGCTACACGCATTCTGGGTGTTAGCAAAATAATGTCAAAGATTGGTTGGAAGTTTGACTGATCGAAGTTTCGTACTGTACGAGAATATGAGTAGAAGGCAAATAGAAAGGTATGGAATATACTGTCAGTGCAAATGTGTCCCCAAATTGGATATGAGCGGTGGGAAAAGAAGCATTTTAACTAGATTTTGAAGACTTACTTACTTAGGTGGGCATTACAGTTCGGGGTGAACCTGGGCCTCAACCAACATCTTTCTATAACGACTTCGATTTCGGGCGAGGTCTCTCCAGTTTCGCACTCTAAGTCGGTTGAAGTCTTCATCCACTTGATCGAGCCAACTAAGACGAGGTCTTCCCCTTCCGCGATTTCCCTGCAATGTGCTTTCAAAAACCCGTCGAGCCGGAGCGTTTGGGTCCATCCGCTCTACATGACCCAACCATCGTAGCCTCGCAATGCGTACTCTTCTGGCTATGCCCATGTCGCGGTACAGCTCATACAGCTCGTTGTTGTATCTTCTTCTCCACACATTGTGTTCGCATACGGGACTAAAGATCATTCGGAGAATTTTTCTTTCGAAACGACCAAGGGTTTTCTCATCCGCTTTCGATAAGGTCCATGCTTCCGCGCCGTAAAGCAGGACTGGGATGATCAAGGTCTTATGCAGGGTTACCTTGGTTTTTCTGGAGAGGGTTTTGTATCTCAATTGCCTTCTTAACCCAAAGAAGCAACGGTTGGCAAGAGTTATTCTCCGTTTGATCTCCGCACTGATGTTGTTTTCCGTGTCTATAGCGGATCATAGGTAGACGAAGTCCTGTACTACCTCGAAGTTATATCTGTGTGTTGTGACGTTTTGTCCAATTCGTCGATGTTCTGTGTCCTTGTTTGATGACAACATATACTTCATGTACATGTTAAGACAGCAAAAGGACTGTCATAGTTGTTTGCAATACCGCACCAGAAACCCACCTGGTGAAGATAAGTATGAGCAAGTTACATGATTTTATAGTATTAAATACCATGTTCATGAAACAACACCGACACCTTGTCACTTGCAGCAGTTGTGGAAATGAGACCCAAATTGCCTACCATTAGGGTCCCAAATACTGGGCGAAGTTGTCGCCCAGCAGCACTGTCTTCTACTGGCAGAATTTGCTATGGAGCCAGTGGAGAAAATTAAAGAAACAAGGGCTACGAGTAGAATCAAGAAGTTTAATTTAAACAAAGAAGAGACGAGTCTTTCATTTTGAATATGCAGAGAAATCTGTACAAAAACATCGACTCAGTCCAAAATACAGGAAGTACAAGACAAAGTACGGAGGATTGCCTAAAAAAAACTTGCTTAGATAGAACGAAATCATTGCTTAGGGCAAAGAAAGGGCAACCCATTCATTTTAAATATGCAGAGGTATTTGTGCACCATCACCATAGTCCAAAATGGATGGAGCACAGCACTGCCTCAACCAAACTTGCTTAAATAGAGCTCAATCAATGAAACATGGTGGTGGAATAGTGGAGCTGGCAGTGATAAGTAAAAAGAATGCGGCTGTCAAGGCATGGTCAAAGTGCCCTTAAAATAAGAAATATGAAAAGACTCGACTCGAAGTGGAATACGGAAGAATGCAAAAAAGAAGCGAAGAACAAATTCAACAAATTCACCCAACTCCAAGCAAAGAAACCGGAGGGCATGTATCTGGAGTTGGAAGAAGTTTCTGCAGCGGCTGCTGATACAAAACCAGCTATTGAAGAAATAGTGGGCAACTATCTTCAAAACATCCGCTTAAAGAAGGAAATGCTCCGGAGATTCGATCGCCGAAGCTCATTAATGGTGATCAAGGATAGTTTCATGTGTATGACGACTAATTTCTGCGCAGGATGCGACAGTATTATGAACGCCTATTGAACGAGCAGTTTCCTCGTGAGGTCTTTACAGAAGCTGAACCTAAATAAACAGAAATACGCGAAGTCTCAGTCGAAGAAGCTAGTGAATTAGTTTAGAACTCCGAAAAGGGCAAAGGTTCTGGACCAGACGAGATAACATATCCCAACAAGACCTACCTTCAAAACGGGAGTGTAATTCTCATACCTGGTCATGTGCCCCTCAAACAACTACTTAAACTACTTAATCGGGTACAAAACAGTGTGTTGAGATTGATAGATGCGATAGTTCAATCATAGAATCGATCGATTCTCTTGAACGTAGTCGCAACGTTACTTGCCTCACTCTGTTTTACCGCTTTTTAAACAAACAGTGCTCTGGTGAAGTAGCCATTTGCATTCCTCCCTTGACCAAATTTAATCGCTACACTCGTCTCGCTAGGAATGCTAACCAGTTTTACCTTGAGCCCAACTTCGGACCTACAGTCAAGAAAAGTGATTCATATTTTAGGCGCACATCCCGTATGTGGAATGCTTTACCCAATTTTGTTTTTCCCCTGCATTATGATTTAGAAAAGTTAAAAAACAAAGTGCATCGGTTTCTACTATTTAATGTGCGTGTTAATTATGAAAAAAAAAAAAAAAAAAAAATTCAAAACGAGCCTATTGCAGTCGTCTGACTTGAAAACCTCAGGTGACCCGTGTTGGTTCGTTTAAAATGAAATAGTTCTGTCATTTTTGATGAAAAATTCTTCCTAATGGTCAAAATGAGATAATTGCTGTTGTTTGAACTGAAAATCTCATAATGTCGAAATTCTCGCGAATTTTAAGCTCTTTTTAGTTTATTCATTGAAATGCAGAGTTAAATATGCTCACAAATTTTGAACCATTATTTTTCTATTTGCAAGTTGTGTGGCTAATAAACAAATTATTTGAACTTTGCATTTCGTTGACAAATCAGCTTTAAATTCACGTGAATTCTGGCAACATCATACGGTTTTCTACTTAAACGGATACACTAAGCTCATTTTGTGTTGACCAGTATGAAATTTTTCTCATCGGAAGTGACTGAACGGTTTCTTTTTAAACTAACCAACTCGTTGAGTCACATGAGGTTTCCAAATTAGATCATCTTTTTCATCTAAAACGACTAAGATGTTTCGTTTTAAACGAACCAACACGAGTCACACGATGTACTTTTTCCCTTTCAATGACTTGACTGAGGTCGTGCTAGGCAATCTAACACGTTGTGCACCATGAGCACATATAGACACTTCCTTTTATGGCACTGTTTCAATTTCAATTTAAATTTTCATTTTGTAAAAGTAACAAATATCTAAATTCCACGTAACTTTCAAACATGCTACATATCTGTAACTCCAAGGTTCCTCTTTTGAGTTGAAAACTAAGCGAATTCTCTCCTGTTAGTTCACATATCTTCGTGTTCTTTTTTTTGGTACCCCGTTTTTGAGAAAGTTTCCACTAAACGAACAAAATTTATTCATTGATATTAAACGTCTAGGCTCTATCAGCTGCTTAAAATATTTCCTATAAATGAATCCAAATCAAAGGCTCACAATCAAAAAGGCTCACTGTTGAAAGATTATCAAAGCGACAAGACCCCTCGCAGACTTCAATTACTTATATCTAATTAACTTAATCGCTCAACCAACATAAATATTCCAAACGCGTCAAAGAAGACCTAATCAACGTGTCTTGCCTTACACAAAAAAGCCTACAAATGATCTGTCTTACAACAGAATGACAAATTAAACGATGACCAACAACAAAAAGCACTCCATCTTAACAGTCATCTGCGATAATTACTCATATATAAACTCGATAAATAATCATCATCATCATTATCTATTTATAGAACAATCCCAGAACCGCCCTAAACGCGTTCGTTTCTCGAATTGCCCTAAACACAGCATTTACACATCCATTAAAACTTACAAGTCAGCTAGTCTATTATAGATTACAAGTATACCTATATAGGAGCTGCCATTCACTCTGAAGCTAGCCCCATTTACAGTGTGTTACGTAAATTACAATAATACAATCCTGCAGATCTGCGCGCTCTCAGCCAGAGATCGTCGTCGTCCATAGAACTTACTGCCCTTTCCATTCAGAGTGTGTCATATTAAATTATTGGCTATGTCAATGATTGCCAGACAGAGAGTAATTTCACAGAGATCGTATCTGTTATGATATTAGAAAAAGAACCATTCAACTTCAACCAGTCGTACAGATGGCAGCAGAGAGTTTAAGAAACAGATCCAAATCGGATCCCAATTGCAGTGCAATTGGTATCTCTCCGCGCCGCCATTCACTTGGTCGGGTAAAATATACACTAAGGCAGAACAATTGCAGGGAACACGTATAACCTCGTATTTGGAAAAGAATGATAGATGGATGAATGCACTGGGCTTGGATCTTAAGCGCATTCAACGCCTGAGTTAAACGCAAATTGTGTTCCTGAAGCTAAACCTCTCATATAACCTTTTAGGTGTTCAAATAGTGAACAAGATAACTTTTTGTGCAACTACCTCCTTTTCTTCACTCTCTTTAGAGTCACGAGATATGAGTTCTTGAAATAATCTTTGAATGGTTTCTTTTTAAACACAATGCAATGATGATTGTTGGCTTTGGTTCGGGTTTGAATTCATAGAGTGAGGAAGACTGGGAGATCCGTGCTGAACCAGAACACAATTATGACCTGATTGTGCACGTTGTTGTTTCTATGGTTTTCTATTCCGAAAGATAATTATTTTCTCGTTAAAATTTTTCAAAGACAATTCTCAATTTTCAGTAGTTCAAGGCAACTGCAAATTTAATAAACGCAAGTTTGTACAAGTCATGTTTTCGAAAAGGAAGTCTTTCAATAGATTTTTTTGTCTCTTTGTGGTGCGTTTAAATGTCTTATCTTTCAGAGCTCAAATGATTTTGTATCTATTATGAACTGAGGAGTTACATTTTCTACTGAATCAAATTTTCATTTGACATCTCTCAATTGATTTTTGAAGCACAAAAAAAGTTTTGCACACAAAATCACACTTGGTCGTATCGGACATCCTGCAACGTTTTAACCTGATAGCTACATGAAATCCATGGGTTTTTTGGTTCTAGTTCTTGCTTACAATATATTGAGATTGAAATTGGAGTGTCAATGAAACTTTTTTCATTTGGAATGCAAACAGTTTTCCTTTGAATGCAGCTAGTTGATGAAAAAAACAAAGTTGAATGAGGCCATGTTGTATTTTCGTGTACCACTTGTACTGTAATGAAGGTAAGAGTCAAAGGTTATTTATATTTGAGACAGAGGGAGCAGTTGACCTGACAGCTATTCTCTTATATACGCTGAAGCAAAGTAGCAGGTAGCAGGTAGCATACATGCGCTTAAAAAAAACGTCATGCGATTTATTTTCTTTACTGGTACTAGTTGTAGTTTTTTATGCTAAATGAAGTCCTCAATACCGTCGACTTAGTTTACTGTATAAGTAGGGGCTTTAGTGAAAATATAGTCCTGCTTGGGTGGTATTTACTTACTTAGGCAGGTTCGGGCCCCACCAACATCTTTCGCCAAAAATTTCGATTTACATTTTTGAACTGTTAGTCGGTTAAGGTCCAGTAGCCAGATGGCAGATGACTGATGATTGATGACAGGTGACAGGCGAAAAATGACAGGTGACATTTGACAGGTGATAGGTGCAAGGTGACAATCGACAGATGACAATTGATAAATGAAAATCGACAAATTTATATAAAAGACAGTACAGATGACGGATAACAGATTGCAGATATCAGATGAAAAAAGTTCGGCAACATCGTGTAAGCCATGAATGAGAAAGTTGGTTTAAAAAAAAAAAAAAAAACGGTACAACGGGAGGAATCGTTTTTAGGCTTTTTCCAAAAACTTTTTCAATTATACAATAAAAGTGTTCCAATGTCCAAAATTCCTTCTCCGTAAATTTTGAGAATGTAGGAGCAATTGGGTAATTTGAACGAAGCTCGAAAGCTTTTGACAAAAACGGTTGGATGAATCCAATTCCGATTCTGCCTTCATTTTTACCGGCAGTAAAAAAATTGTATCAAAAATAACTTTCGAATAATTCAAAAGAAGTATAGAGATACATAGTTGGTAGGGCAACTATGCTGACCCATCCTAGACAGCAAAATGTCATGGAACCCTCAACTAGAACGCATTTCGAGTAGAGCAACCAAGTCCCTATGGACTTGTCGAAGCGTATTTGGGAAAATCTGGGGTCTAAAACCTAAAATGATGATATACGCTGGTAGTCAGACCAACAATAACGTACGCAGCCGTTGTATGGTGGACAAAAACAAAAGAAATAACGGCAATCCAAAAACTTGAAAAGATTAAATGCAACAAACAGGCATTACTGGATGCATGCGTACAACACCAACATACGCTCTAAACGTCATTGTAGGACTACCTCCAATTCACCTTTTCATAAAAATGGAAGCAAGACTGGCGACACACCGTCTTTTCCATCAAGAACACATAAAATCACATCCAAACCCGAAAGGACTTCTGTCGATAATGGAAAGTCTAGAAAAACTTAATACCTTTAGTATGTGCTTGGATGCTATTATTACCATGTACAACTTCAAACTCAACTTCTCCATTGTCATCCCCCCCTAGGGCCCCTAGGGAAGACTGGGAGAACACAAAACCTCGTCCTTTAAGGCAAGATATGGTCTGGTATACGAACGGCTCAAAAAAGGAAACTGGTTCCGGCATTTTCAGCGACTGTCCCAGAACGAATTTCTCAGTAAGTCTGGGCAGTCCCTCGTCCATTTTCCAAGCTGAAGTCTTTGCCATTAACGAATGTTCGAGAATAATATGTTCATCAGCCCATCTGCGTTAAGCTCACCTGTCATAAGATCCAAACTAGTCCAAGAGACAGTCATGTCACCCTCTGAACTAGTAAGGAAAAACACTGTAATCCTTCACTGGATCCCAGCACACAAAGGCTATGATGGTAACGAGAAGGCAGACATCTTAGCTAAAGACGGCGCATCTAAACCATTCGTCGGTCCCTTCTGCGGTGTAAATAACAGCACCTTCAAACATACTGCCTTGAACATCCTACTGGAGGATTCCAATAAAGCTTGGAGTAACTCATCTGATCAAATCTGTTCAAAACTCTTTTTGCCAGAATATACTGTGGTACCCATGGTGTGATGGATAGCATGTCCGCCTGTTAATCCAGAGGTTCGTGGTTCGAATCCCAACAGAGGCAAAAATGTTTTTTCACGGGTATCGCCTTTCGCGAGGAATTGACAAGTCCCCCGTTAGTACTCATTGCCATGAAAAGCGCTTTCTCGATTAGCCGTTCGGAACCGGCAAAAAATTGTAGGTCCCCTACATTCCCTCACAAGGCATGGTTGTGAGAAATGCGCTAGGCCCAGAGGCTCCACGCTCTGTTGCGCCACACTATTTATTTTTTTTTTTTTATATACTGAAAAAACATCAAAATTCCTACTGAACCTCAATAGGAAAACCCTAAAAACTTGCACAGGACTACTAACCGGTCACTGTTCTTTAAAGAAACATCTTCACCAAATGAGGCTGGAGCGGACCCCATTTGTAGACTATGCCTCGAAAATGAAGAAACATCTCTGCACATTATTACAGAATGTCCAGCACTTTTCCGCCTTAGAAAGCAAATACTTGACTATGAGATCATCCCCTTAGATAAACTCAAACTCATTCACCCACAGAAGATTGCTAACTTCTGGTTCAATTCAGGAGCAGGCGAACTATCCTGAAACCTCACATGGGGTGGCACAATAGGTTTCATTCAGACACCGCAGTGCCCGGAGCTGAGCAAGCTCTACCCGTCCCCTAAATCTATCTATCTATCTACATAGTTGGGTATACACCATAAATGGCTTTGCCTTCTCATTCTCAGAATTTTCTTACTTTCAAAATTTTAACCAAAATAAAAATTTATTCTTTACTCAAACATATGACAGTAAGAACTTCATGAAAAACAAATTCTAGATTTTGGTTTCGATTCATGTCAAAAAGGTTTATTTCAATTGAAAACCAAGAAATTATGATCAAAGATCAAAAGAGGTTTCTGAAAAAATCAGGTTCTAAGCTAACGAAACCTCCCGGTCACCACAACTTACAACTGTAAAGTTTTTGTTTTGTAGCAGAAATAATCCTTACATACGTAATCCATTTTTCTTCGGCCATTGTGTTACTCGCTTGCTTTTTTTCAATTTTATGTGTAATGGACTTTGTATATGAGCACAGAATACATACTTTCTAAACTACCTACCAAACTGTTTTCTAGTTCAACTTGCATTTGTGTCTTAAATTTCTATTTTAATCTGTTCCTGCAAAAATTTTGCTATCCCCTTAAACAGTACTTCGACATGCCTTAATCCCCTCCATTTGTTCTATGTCCTTACTATAAGCTCACCCTTTTTGCGCACAAGCAAAACGTATTCATATGAAGGTGATATTCTCAATATCAAACCTCCTAATTGGAATCCATAAATTTCTCTTATGAATCTTTTCAATCTTACAGCCATTCAATTTCATTAACAAATTCTTTCCCCATCTTCTGACAAAACGTCTTGTTCATGTTGAATTTAATGAGAGTTCCTTTAAGATTATTTCGTTGCGAGAGAAAAAAAAAAAGAAAAGAAGATTACCTGCCGTTAATTAGAGGAATATGCCGTGAGCTAAATAGCTTTGCTATACAAACTTCTTGTTGTGCTTCTTTTTGCTAAATGAACTATTAAATTGCTTTGTGTGATGCTAAGTTTGCCTCGGTAGATGTCGAAGAAGAAACAAAATACAAGACAAGACACTCTGTGACTTCCTTTTCTCATCAAGGATCTATTCTTACTCAAGGCACACTAATGCCAGTTCTTTTGGCGTAATTACTCAAATAATTTATCAACATTAAGATTCTACAAATCGAGCTTAATTGCAATAAGTTCGAATCTGCACACTTGCCATTCCAAAGTTTTTCTTACTCGTATTCTTGTTTCTCTTTTAAATGCCATCATCTTAAGCCTTTTCAAATAAAGGATGAGATGGAAAAGATGCAAGGTGGGTGTAGACTGTAGAGTGTAGAGTGTAGTGTAGAATTGTAGTAGGTACTTAAGATTTTATTTGCAGTGGAATAATACGTCATATTATCGTCAATTAAAGTCCATTCGATGTGAACAAAGTCCGATCCCTTCGGCTGTGTTACAAACAAACCTATTGTTTAGTGTAGGCAGTGGCAAAGGAAAAAATAGAGCTCCTCCAAAGAATAGGAAATTACACTTCCAGCTACAGCTGCTGCTGTGCCACACTTAATGGAATGAAGAAGTCTTGGAATTGGAATCGATTGAAGTTGTTTATCACCCTTACCAGGTCGTAGAACTAAAATAACCTTGCAACAAATCACCAAGACTCAAGTTTAACTGAGACATACAATACTTTTTGTAGCTGTAGAAGATTCTTCTATTCCAAAGAAAAGGAAGAATGCTTGAAGTTTTCTTTTGGCATTGTTGTACAAGTGTTTGTGGGATGGTTATCTTGCGTTTCTATTTGTAATGAATTCGAATTCTATTGAATTCTTTGGATACGAACATTACCTGCATAGAGTTCCGTTTTCTTCTATTTCTTTTCATATTAGTTAGTGATAAATGGGGGGAATTATTATTCGAGAGAATCAAGGGGAAAGGAGATTAGTATCATTCAGGTGGACGGATTGAGAATAATGTTAGGTGAGCCATCTCTTTGTATCTTTGTGGGCGGGAAAGCAGGAAATAAACCTCCTTCTGGTAACCAATTCAAAGCAGAATAAGTTGAGAATTTAGACTAATGTCGGGTTAAAGAAAATGTGTTTTAAAGAAGCAAGTGCATGATTGATGAATTTTAAATGGATGCAAGATACGAGGTGGGTTTTGTGTGATAACACTTATTATTTATGTTTCTTTTAAGGTTAATGAAGGGAATTGAAAAAGCGTGATGTGATAAGTGGTGTTGAAGGGTATCTTTTGAAATGAAACCTGTCCATAAATTTGTTTGTTTACAAATTGACCTTTCATTCGGAGGTATTCAAAAGTCATTCTCAACTGAGCGAGACTAATGATTTTAGTGGTGGAGAAAAAAAAGAAAGTCGTTTAAGTAAAAGGGTCTTCGGCAAACAAGATATAAATTTATTAGTTAATTGAGGCTGGGAAGCAAAGCTAAAAGTTGGCTCTTTTCAAGAGGAGTGTTTTTTTTAAGACGGAATCCAGTTCGGGGGTAAAAAAACTATATCACAACAACTTTGCCAATTTTTTTGACTTTCCTTATGTTAGTTATGCAAATCAACTAAAAGCTCATACAGAAAATTTATTATTGAGTGAAAGAATATTTTCGTTTGAAAACTTCAACTGAAAAGTTGAAACGCTCATAGATCAAAGAAAATGATTAGAAAATGTATATCCATATATTCGACTCGCAAAATAAATCTACACATTCACTTTCATTCGTTTGCGAATAGTTAATGTGTGTTGAGCTGTGGAGAGTTAAACGATATCTTACCACTTTCCTTAAGAGCCTTTGAAGTGTGTATTAAAGTAAAATATATTAGAAAAGCTTTGAGTGGTGCTACGTTTGAAGATTTACTTGGCAATTTAATATTCCTAATCCTGTTATGGCTGATTTAACACTTCAGTCTACAAAAAAGCAAACAGAATGAACCGGGCAAAAGTTAAAGAGTTGGCAAATTATCATTTGGAGTGAGGCTTCAGATGAGTTTGAAAATAGAAAGGAGTTGGATTTGAGAATGTACATACTTGACGAGGCTTAAAAAAAATTAGTGAATGACAATAATTATACTGGGAGTCATATAAAAGGTGTAAAAGAAGCTGGCGGACGATGTTACTTTTTTAATGAGTTGCGAAAACAAGTGAAAAGTGAAAATAGGGAAAAAACAACTAAATTCAAAGTGGACGTTTTGGGGGCGTGTTGGTAAGAGAAAGAAAAATTATTGTTAGAAAAAAACCCATCAGTTTTAAGAAAAACAAATTTTATCATGTGCGAATAAATACCCAGCCCAACTCTGAATATTCCCGGGGAAAACAACTCTCCGGAAAATATTTTCTTCCGGGAGCAAAATTCTCCTATTCTGAAATCCCCGGGAGGACATTTTTCGCTTCGAAAGCGGAAAAGAGAATTTTGACACTTCTATTAAATTGCAAGAAAAATAACTACTAACATTTACTGTTGTTTTATTAGAAAATAAATTTGAAAATATGTTCATATTAATTTGAGAATTTTGCTTTAGAAAAAATTAATTGTAGAAAGTCAATATCGACAACTAAATTTTATTAGAAGATGTTTGAGGGATAGTTCAAACCTTTTAGAGTTACCTCAATCGTTGTAAGCACAATTACTAAAATTTTTCCCACAATTTCTCGTATATTTATTTGTGTTATAGATTTCAAAAGTATTATAGAGTAAATAAAGTTTTACTTTAAGTATTTATTGGATGTCCTTTTGGGGTCATGACAAATACAGAGAGCTTTGGAATTCCAACAATATTAAAATTGAGTGCCTGCTTACGATTCTTCGCCCAAGGAGGATACCAAACGATAGTTGGAAACGAGTGCAGTGTTGGTTTGGCTCAATCAAGTTCTAGTAAGGTGCTAGCTGAAGTCCTGGAAGTCTTTGAGTAGAAGATATGCCCACACTGGAGCCAAATGTGCAAAACGGTTACGGTACCTATGGTTTTGGTGGGAGGCCCGAGGAATTTAATTCATTTTCAGCCGTATGCCAAAACACTGAAACTTCTTCTTTACTCCCTTTGTGAAACCCACACGCAATATCGCGGTGGGCTTCCATCAAATTGAAAAGAATTGTCAACTGACATTTATTTGTTGTTTTCGACATTAAAAAAAATTGATTTTAAATTTATTTTTCAATAAAAAGCAAAAAAAAGACGTACATTTTCTTGTTAACTCTCCAGCAAACCAGTCGGGAAAAAATTTGCGCCGAATTAATTTTCTTTTTCCCTTTTTTTGACGTTTAGGATGCGTCCTTTTTACCCTGGAAGATTTTTCCCGTAATCGAAGATCGTTTGGAATAAGGGAAAAGTTAAAAATGCAGGAAATTCCCACGAATTTTTCGATTAGAATAAGAGAGATTATAAAAAGGATACATTTCCGCGGGAATTTTCATTTAGAAGACCTCCATTTACATTTTATACACACAATTTGTTCAAGTAATTCAAAATAACAGCATTCATCACTCACACCTGTAAAAGTAAAAATAAATGGAGTGGTGCAACACAGCGGGGCATAGCACATTTCTCTAAATCATGCCATGTGAGGTAATGGAAGGGACCTTAATTTTTTTTCGCCGATTCCGAATGACCTGTCGAAAAAACGTGGAAAAGCGTTCATGACAGGGAAACTACCCTGGGCCTCCACTAGAAATAAATGATTGCAAGAAATATTTCATGTAGCTAATAATTCCAGTGAAGGCCTTGAAGTTTATATCTAAAAATATAAAATAAGAGCCCTCCGCCAGAAATGTTGGCTACATCACATATGTCTTGCAATTACACAGGTCTGCGAAAAATATTTTTTTGTCAGCTGCATGAGATATTTTAACTGAATTATAGGTTTTAAAGTGCGCTGATTTCAAAAGTGATGGCCATTTTTTTCTATCACATAAGGATTTCTTGCAAATTCAAACACAAGAAAACACAAAGCTCATCTTGCAGCCTTGAGCTTCGTATGCTGCTAGCATCCGTTGCACAATGGTTTTATAGTTAGGATCCTTAGTACCTACACTTTGCACAAAAATTAAGGTAGCAGAAAAAAAATCCTAATTTTTGGGGGATTTTCAACAGGCTGTAAAAATGGTCGTACACCAAAAAAAAAGAAGCAAATTGTGTCTAGTTTCCGAATCGGAGTTTGAAAATTTTTTTCAATATGTTTTTCGAGTAATCATAAAAAAACCAAAAAAAATTTCGAAATTTTTTAGTTTTTTTTTTTTTTAATCTAATCTAAAAATCTCGATACGAGCATTTCTCGCTGAGATATCGGTATTTGAATGGAAAAAGATCATTTTGTCTTTGATTACCAATATCTCAGCAACCAATGATCGCACAGAAATTTTGAGGTAAGTTTCAAAAACTTGAATAAATTCTCTACAGGAGTTGGCAATCGAATTTAAAAAAAAAAAAAAATTTTCAATCATTACATGAATTTCCCAAAAACTTTCGCACTACGTTCTTGAACGATACACAAGCTTCTTTTTCCTTCTCATTCATAGTTTCCAGTTGTCGGGGCCGATAAAAACTACCTCTTTCAACTTTGCTTCTGACAGCTTCGGGAGTTTTGTACATAAATATTTGAAACAGTCTCCATCCTTTTGCAGCGATTTTACAAATTGTTTCATTAACCCCAATTTGATACGGAGAGGGGGCAACTAAACCTTTTGTGATGGTACCAAGGTAGTGTTTATAACATTTTTCTCTCCATGTTTTAAAGTTTCTCGGTTTTTAACAGTGCTGTTATCTGGCTCTACTATCCCACAAGCATAAGAGCATGGGTATTTGGTATAGCCCGCCTGCTGACCCAAAAGCATTGTCAGTATTTTGAAGTCCCCACAAGTCATCCATGTCTACTGAGGGCTTTTCTTTGTTTCAAGCGATATACTCGTACGTCATTTGACTTGTCTCAACATGTTAAAACATTCCCAGTATCACCAACAGTGCAGGTTGTTTTTCTCCATTATCAAATAAAAGTCATATAGGTTTATTACCAATGAACATAGATACTGCAATATACATAAAAACTTATGTGATATAATAATTTGAATATTTTTTCTGTTTTTGGGACGTCTAAATCTGTAAGAAAATGTAAAAAAATCCTATGCAGTTTTTTGGTCGCAGACCTGTGTTATTTATTTCGATTGGAGGGCCAGTGTAACTTTCATAAAACTTTTGGTTCCTTCAAAAAAGGCGATGCTCATGGAAATAAAGGGTTTTCCAATAGGTGTGATATGATTTTGCAATGGCGTTTCGGCCATTTGTAGTATGTCATGATCTGTCATTTGTTTTTTTATTGCATTCAGAAGTGTTTACAATTTCACCATTGCACCATAAACGTCGTGAACTTTATGATTTTGCCTTGGAACAACTTGGAATCGATAACGATTTTTTTTTACGAAAATCATCTTTTCCGATGAGGCTTAGGTAAATAAACCAAACTCTCTATGAAAATCCAGAAAATATTCATGAAAAACCATTACATTAACCTAAATTGACAGTTTAGTGTGGTTTTTAGGCTAGTGGAATCATCGGTCCGTACTTCTTTCAAAATGAAGCTGATAACACCATTACTGTCAATGGAGAGCGGTATAGATCGATGATAACCAACTTTTTATAGGCGAAATGGGAAGAAATTGATTTTGACAACATTTGGTTTCAACAAGACGGAACTACGTGTCACACAGCAAATGCAACAGTTGAATTATTGCGAAAAAATTAAGAGATTCGATTATTTCAAGGAATGGTGATAATGAATGGCCTCCAAGAAGTCGTGATTTAACACCATTAGACTGTTTCTTGTAGGGTTATTTGAAGTCATTGGTCTTTCAAAATAAACCAGATTCTCTTCAAGCTTTACAAGTCAATATTCATGATATATGACTTGATTTAGTGGTAAAAGTGCTTGAAAATTGGGTTCATCGAATTTGTTGCTGCAAAAGAAGTCGTGGTGGCCATTTGAATGACGTTTTATTTAAAACTTAATTGTATTGACTGAACTGCACATTAAATAAAAAATATTTGAATTTCCTTAACAAAAAGTGTGTTTTTTTCAAAAAAGTAATCATATCACTCTTATTGGAAAACCCTTTACATACATTTTTTTGTTCTTGATATTTCTGGGAATCCAACTTGGAACCTCCCGGGTACCACATCAAATCTGTGCTGAATTATAATTCGCACATTAAGGGTTTACATGGGTTTCAAGCAGCCTATTCTTTATATAAAAATAAATAAAAAATAAAAAAAATAAAAAATATTCAAAACTCTTCCATTGTGACGTCATTACACGGGACCTCTTGGGAACAAAAGTACTTAAAGGTTGACAGCAAAACTTTTTACAGGGTCATTTGAAGTGAACAAAAAAAAAATGTTTTAGTCAAGACCATAACATAGAACTTGGACGAAAAAAAAAATGAGAATTGGATTTGTGGCAGAAATTTGTACAAAAAAATATGAGAAAAATTTTGATTTCGTTCAAAGCATCTTTACATTTATTATGTAAAATAAAAGTTCTAATCGAAAAAATATTCTTCGTAGAACGATTTTAAAAATACAGTTTCGAGAAAAACATATATCAAGTTTTGAATGAGTAACCTAGCTGACTTAGAGTGTGTGGCTTGTGTACGATTTTTTCAAGTCGTAAAACTACATGGGTTTCCCCGGTTTTGAACGGCTAATCGAGAAAACGCTTTTTATGGCAATGAATTTTTTAACGGAGGACTTGCCAATTCCTCGCGAAAGACGATAACGTGGAAAAACATTTTTGCCTCTGTTGGGATTCGAACCTCAAACCTCTGGGTTAACAGGCGGACATGCTAACCATCACGCCAAGGGTACTGCTTGGGTTCTTTGAGCATTTAACTTGATTTTTCACTTTTTGAAATAATCATTTATGTAAGTTATGTCTAAAAAGAACCTGCAGGGTAAATTTAGCATCCCATGCAGTACTCCTGATGCGAAAATGGCTGCATTATTGGCAGGCATGGCTGTTGTGGCGTTATCCCCAAGATGAGTAAGGTTAGACACGAAGATATTAAACAGGATAGACCCCAGTACCGACACTTGTGGTACACCTGACTCTCTACGTTGTGTAGTGGACGACTTCTTATTCAATATAACCATGATCTTTCTACTGGGTAGAAATGCTTGAATGTGGTGATCGTGGGCGTCCAAACGAAAATAAAAAAATATTTTTTCACGACTATCGTTTTTGGCGAGGTAGGTACTGGTCCTCCATTCTTCACAATGTATGGTAGCGAGAAATCCGATAGGCACGGGGGCTCCCCGCTTTGTTGTGGTTCTCTATTTATTTATTTATTTATTTATTTTATTTTAGACAGCTTTCAATAACAAATGAAATTGAAAAATTTAATGAATTGAGTTTACGTAACGATCTCTCATGCCATACCGTATCGAATGCCTTTTCGATGTGGTGCCAGAAAACAAATACAGAAAAATGGTTTTTAGGAATTAGCAAGACGTCCTATAGTAAATTCATTGCCATGAAAAGCAATTTTTCGATTAGCCTTTGGGAATCGACAGAAAATTCTAGGCGCCGCACCGGCCGGGTTTCTCCGCTCTGTTGCGCTTCAATATGTATGTATGTTTTGATGTCTACCGTTATCAGACCAGTTGACTTTTTCGAATTTAAACTATCTCTCATGTGTTTTTTTTCCCTTGCGATTTGTTGTACTGTAGAATGTAGATGGATGGTACTGTGACTTTGCCTGAATCCAAACTGAATGCCTTTATATTTATTTCATTATTAGGTTTTTCCAGTTTGTGAATTGGTGTAATAATTGACACTGTTTTCCAACACTCTGTGGTGGTCACCTGATTTTTTTATTTTTAAATTTTTTTTATAAGAATAGTGATTTTATTGTGTCTCACAAAATTAGAGGCAGAAGATTAATATGACTTAGGAGTAGAGAGTCTCGTATCAACAAGTGTATTAAATAGGTACTACACGTTTATTTAGTTTTACGCGAGCAGTTGTCATTTTTAAATGATTGTTATATTTGACCAAGTTGACTTTAAAATCGAATGCTTTTTGTCGTTAAATGGTTGAAAAGGTTATTTTTAGCTGATGCACTCAGACTCAGTGGCGTGGCGTCCATATAACACGATTCCTATCGTCTTACCTTTTAAAATGTGTCCCTTGTTCGTAGAAAAAACCAGCAACATAAGTCTACAACAAGTCTACAAAGCAGTCAACAGCCTATCTTTGCCCATACATACAATGTTCTTCAAGCACTTTTAAATTTGCGAGATACACACACAATACACATAGCATACACAAAACACAAAGCATTGAAAATCGCCGCGCAGTACATATTCTGTGTTTGTCCCTGTCTTTCCTACGATATATTTCCACCCCGGTGCCTCCCTTTTCAATACACGTTCTCTTATTGAAAAAAGTAAGACGATAATTTTCGTCTTACTGCAATTTCTGCTTGGAAAAAATAATACAGTTTTCGCCTTAGAGTAATGTACGGCGAATTCGGTTTTGTTGTGCTGTTTTTTTTTTTGTTCTACTGATCATTGTTTTGAATTATTTGCAAGTTTAAAGTGAATTTCAACCTAAATGACTTAAAGTATAGAAAAATTGGCTTCTATTAATCCACGTTTGGAATTTAAGGTACCTTCTTCTTTGAGTATGGCTGGAGGGGAGAGGAAAATTACAAAAAAAAAAAATCTTTTGACGATTTCGTATTTCGATAGCAAAGGAACATTTCTACAAAGTTTGAGCAAAATCGGAGGTATAGCAACATTTCGGATTGACCGTTTTCATATGGAATGGCTCGTAGGTGATTCATTTTTCTCGACTTACCATTTGAAAATATCCACGCCACGCCACTGCGTCAGACTATAATGTTCGGTGCTATTGGTACCTTTTTTATGCCATCAGACGTTCGAAGACAGATTTCCAGAACTTATTTTTCCTATTGTTTTTGATTTTGAACAAAAAGATGTCCAAAATAACAATAGAAAAATTTTCTTTTAGGTATCCAAGTTGTTTTATAATTTTTGAGGAAAATTTCAAGTTTTTGTCATTCTGCTTTTAGACAGTGGGGTTCTCTTTTAAAACGAAACAATCAGATCCTTTCATTTCTTAAACACAAACTCTTTGTGCGCCCTTATGAGTTATGACACACATGTGTTCAAAACTACACGTTTTTTGGTACTCTTGTACATGTGTAAATAATATACACTGATTTCTCAACAAAGAAAACCGGTCTAAGTAAGCTCTAAAGCTAACTTAGAGCCCTGAATATTCATAAGATAACTCTAGAATGTATTTTTACATATAATTACTAGAAGTCTTATGAGACACCAAAAACATACAATGCCATCCTTCATATGATTTTCTTTAAAGAAGCATCAAAAGGTAAAAAAATTGACAACCATGAAATTCAGATTGAATCGTTTTTTGTTCCATTTTTCCAAAAGCTAAGCCTTGTTGGATCATTTTTGTTTATTTATCGGACGTGTCTAAATGCTCAAACGGTGTAGTTGGTGTAGGTGGTGTTACAACGCATTTTTGAAAAAACCTCTCAGAGAGAGCCCGAAATCGAATCCCAGAAACAAAAAATTGTTTTTCCCACGTAGTATATCGGCTTATCACTAAGAGATACATACTAGTAGCTAAGTAGACTGGCCACTGGCGCAACAGAACTATGGAGAGCGCTTTTCAAGGTAATTTCAGTACTCTCGGAGGAATTGCAAAAGTAGCTACTCTTAGATAAGATTTGAACCTAAAAATCCCAACGTAACAGGTGACAGACATGCTAACAATAATGCCATTAATATATTTACACTGAAAATTTGGTCTATATTTTATGATCACACTTCCCTTCCGACATCGCAGAAACGCGTGCGTACATATTATTCATGAAATGTCATGTTAATGCCCCTTAAATCTATAACTTACCTTATCCTTATTAATTCCAGCCTTGTTGTAAAACTCCTCGCGGGCATTATTCAAACTGTCGATTATCGACGATGTATTCACATTTGAATCGTAAAGCATGTCTGATGCCAAACTGCTTCCAGCTGTGTTCGTGCTGCTCCCTGAACTGCTGCCAATACTACCACCAATTGGGGTCCTCTGTTGTATTTGAACGGATTGTTGGAGGATCGGCGACATTGTTTTTTGTTCAATTTGTATTTGTTGTTGTTGAATGGCTGGCAATGTAGAAGCGGAGTCTTGCTCCTGCTGCTGCTGTTGCTGCTGCTGATAGGTTTGTGCTTTATTTAACTGTTGCTGTTGTTGTTGCTTTTGTGGTAGTTGATGCTGCACTTTCATCATTGTCTCTGGTGGTTCTTTTGGTTGAACTGAAGAGGTGGGTTTTTGTATCTTAACCATGGGCTGAACGGTTGTTATAGAAGATGTGGCAAACGATGTCGTGGTCTTTGTAGACGAACCACCAACCATCGATGATGGCTTTTGACTGTTAACACGTTTTATCGATGACATCGATGATTTAGTCGACGACGACGTTGATGGTGATGATGATGGTGATGACGACGACGACCATGACGATGAAGACGGCAACGACGATGACGGCGATGACGACGAACCTGGCCTTTTTGTAGAGTTGGGTCGTGATTTCGTCTTACTTGTGGAAACTAGGGTACGTCGATTATTATTATTATTAGATCTTGCCGCTACAAATTGATCCTCATCCATTTCGCCCGAACCAATAGTTGACGTAGGAATTTCTTCATCGTCATCTAATTCAGATGAAATATCACCATGGGTGTTTGTCGATTCATCTTCATCGTCCAGTTCCTTGGCAGAAATACTATCATCACTGGGGTTGATGTCTTGATTGGGCATGGAGTAATCTTCCACTTCTTCTTCAACTGCCGTGGACATCATCATCGATTCATCTGCAGTGGTTGCGTCCATATTTTTTGTTGTGTCTTCGATGGATAAGGAAGATGATGATGATGAATAGGTTGATTCGGAACTCGTCGCTAGACTTTCAGGTAATGTGGTTTCCAGGCTTTCGGTAGACGCAACCGCATCAAATGCATTGGCAGTGCTGTTATCCTGTTCTTGACTTATGTCAATGGACTCTTTCAACCGAGCTACGCGTTCTACAATTCTTTCGAGGATTTCCTTCTGGGAATCTGGCAAATTTTTCGTATCCATTTTGAGGAGTTTATTGTATTTTTCGATATTTTGTTTAACCGTTTCTATGTCCGCAGCCATTTTAGTCTTTGATTGCTGGTGCAGTTCTTCGGGGGAAATGTAGTGGTTGCGAGCCCGTCGATCACTAAAACCGACGAGTTCGATCACCCCCGGATAGTCGGCACTGTTTATCGATGGCACTTGGTCTAATAGCCCTGAAAGGGTGCACAACACTAAGAACCAATTCATTTTATTTCACAAACTCAATCTGTCACACACAAGTTGGTCTTTTCACTCGCGAGGGACCGAACTTAAAGGATACTCGAGTATCCTGGAATATCCAGTTTCAGATTTGTGTAATGTGCGTCACTCACTTCCACTTTGCGAAAAAAATCCAACACGAATAATTGAAGGAGGCGAATCCAGGTTGAAGTTTCCACTTCAGGGTTTTTTTTTTTCTAAATGTATCTTTTCCGAGTTCAGTCACTAAAAGAGTTTTTTGTTAATTTCGCGAGCAAGTTTACAGACAGGGAACGAGTAAAAGTCGGGGAACTTCACAAAAAGAAAAAAAGAACGTAAAAATAATCTCTTAGGATTTCCGGAACTGCAAAGATGGAAAAGTATCTTTTATATTGACTTGGATCTCCTATTTTCTAAGCGGAATGGAACACAAACACAACACACTAGAAGCACCGCTGCGGTACAAATGTTCCATGGAGCGATTTTGCTGCGTCTTATAAAATTTCATGACCAACTTGCAGCCGCAAAAGTTACAATCTTTCTTTCTGTTGCCTTTTACTTCGTTTTTGTTTCTATTCTCTTTTTTTCGTTATTTTCTTCTTCATCGTCATCAGTAAAATAATCATCATCATCGTCATCATCATCATCATCATGGTGGATGATGGTCTTAGTCGTGGTTGGTCGTCTTCTTGTTCTTGTGGCGCATATTATCTTTTGGCCAAAGCCATGGTCATGGTTGGAGATAGTAGCGCGCAAGATCAGAATGCTAAAACCCAAACTAAGGATTAAAAAAAAAAAAAACTGTTAGATTCACGAGAATGTTGTATGCGGTAGTATACTAGGTTGCAATGTAGTGAAGTTTTTGGTGTGTTATTGGAGAGTAAGGTCTCGTGTTGTTGTAAGTGATATTTCTTTTGATGGCAAGGTATGACTTTGGTTGTTTATAGAGCTACTGAAGGTTGCTTTGTGGGGATTTCTAATGTCTGGAATAAGTATTTGTGTGTAAACTTTACAAAGATGGGCATCAACTAAGGTCAGAGTTGCCAAAGAAATGAAAATAGAAAAAAAAAATAATGTGGACGCTGTTTTACTCGTAGTTCACCCAATAAGGTGACTTGTTTGGAAAGAGAGCAACGCTATTAAAATAGCTATTAACGTAATAGACTTTTGCAAAGATGTTACTTCATTTGAAATAATAGAAGATTTGAATGCTTATCAGGCGAAAGTTTCCAACATAAGTCGAGGAAAATGTGTGGCGTAGTACCATAAGGGGATCATTGGCAGTGGTGAATTTGCATACCTTTTAAGAGTATAACCTAAGAAATGAAATAGGTGTTACGATAGCAAGGACAAGTAGGCACAAGCTGTGGCTTTGAAATATTTGCTACTACAAAGCAGTAAAGGAAGGGTAGACATTCAAATATTTTACCTTTTTGTTTTACATATTTACTTTTGGAGAAGTGTAAAAAATGAAATGTAAGGAAGTATCCATGCTTCCCTGTGTGCCGGGCTCTCCAAGGTATACCAAACTTGGCCGACTAAAACTCCAAAAGTTTCTCGCTGATTTCCCCTTCGGGACCACTTGCGCATTTCTTCCAAGGGGGATCCCTAGTTCCTCAGGTGGCGGGTTCTAGTTTCTCAACTACCCCTTCTTGTTTCTTTGTTTTCAGAATCTGCGTTAAATACGTGCTAATTCGCCTCCAACTTTCTCTGAGCTCTCCAATAATTCGGAGAGGTTCACATCTACTGCACTCGAACTCACGAATCTCCCCGTATTGGCACGAAGGGCTTCTTCTTTTTCCAATCTTGTGCAGGAAAGCGTTGACATATCCGTGTCCGGCGAGGAACTCTGTGACGTAGTAGTTCACTTCACCGTGTTTCCGGTTGTTCCATCCGCTTATAGGTCTCCGATCAGTTTAGCAGTCCAGCGCCTTCTGCTTTCCGACTCCCAGCGTTCTTGCCACTTCTGTACTGCGTTCTTTTTTTCTTGGATGTTACGCGATGTAACATCGGGTAACATTATGTCGTTCTTAAATGCAAAAAAGTTACGATATGTAACATCGTGTCGTTCCTAAATGCAATGTTGAACTGTCAGAATGTTACGTTTCGTAACTTTTTTCAACTCATCTCTGGGACTTGAGTTTCAATGTTGATCTGTCAAACCCCTTTAAAATTGTTGTTGGTCAGAATTGTTTTGGTTTTTTTTTTTTCATTAATCTTCCAAATTCTGTGAACAGTTATTGATTTTCAATCTTGTTCATTTCAGAATTCATTTTTCTTCATCAATAACAAGTTTCCTTTAGCTGGGTTCGTATTTTAAGAAATACTTTATTCATGTTTTTGACAAACCAACAAAGTGTAACATCGAGTCGTTCCTAAATGCAATCATGATTTTGTAACAAAGTCAAACATACACAACAACAACGATGATTTTGACACTACAGCATCGCGTAACATCGAAGGATAAAAAGAACGCCCTACTGCTGCGTGATCGCTTTCGCTTCCGTGTTCGCCACTTCTACGCCAATTTCTGATTTCTTTTCATGTATGTATCTTCTTTGTGTTGCGGGGAGGGTTGCTTTAACTTGGATTTGATAAATTGATAAAGCGTATTAATCAAGAGAAAAAAAAGAAATACTGAGTTGCCAAAACATAGAAACATTTCTTTTTTAATTTGAGTGATTTCTGAACGCTGGCGCTTGTTTAGTATTTTCCAACGCGCACTCTATTTTAATAAAATATAAAAATTGGGTGGCACAACAAGCCTTGAGGCCTAATGTACTTCAGTGACAACATTTTTGTCGATTGGCTGTAACTTAAAAAAAGTGTGATGAAAATAAGTCCCACCGATATGGGAGCACAATGGATCCTTGAGTTCCGGGCGAGGTGTTGCCGCCTGGGGGCACACATCGCATCAAACCTAACCTAAGTCTCACCGATACCGACTGACACTACTTTTTCGTTTGAGAGTCAAAGTATTTTTTTTTTTTTTGGATTTAATGAATGAACCTGACGTAATCGTGCATAACAACTTCTTATTTAGACTTGAACCACTCGGTTCTTTTTCATTAAGGAAAATGAAATCTGATTCAGTATTTCTGTTTTTTTTTTTTTTACAATGTTTTGAAAATCGCAGTGGAGTTAAACTTTTACACTACTTAGTTGAGTTGTATTAAAAGCAGCATTGAAATGGTCAATAGCATTTGACAAGGTTGTAGTGTATGTGGACACTTACAACTATTGCTTTTAGTAGAAGCTATCATTGCAACTTGTTCAAAAAATGTATGACGCTGAACGCTTTTGAAATCCATGTTTTGAGTACTTTTTTGTTGAACAACAGCTTTATTTGAAAATCAACCAGACCTTAAGCAAACTCATGGACGTTTTGGTGTTCAAAAGCAAAATAATTTCTCTCTATTAAAAATAAAATCTTACCTGAAATCTCTGCAACGAAAATTCACTAACCACCCCAACCTCTCAAGGTAAAAGGAAATGCTGTGTTCACACAGACACGCCAGAGGAAAATGAGTTAAGAAAAGAACAGGAATTTGATTCGCAGAAAAATGAGACTTTGCTATAAATTGCTGTGAAGAAGTGAGACATTAAAGTTTTGACTGCTTAGGTTATGAAAGAAATGCCATCAAAAGCCTTCATAAAACTCCAATTCATAATAAATGCATGCCTAAAGACCCAATATGTCCCACATCATTGGAAAATTGCTGAAGTAATTGTTATACCAAAGCAAGGTAGGCCACCAACAGAAGTGACGTCTTACAGACCAATATCGCTTATAACAATAATGGCAAAAGTCTTTGAAAAATTGCTACTGAAAAGACTAAGCAAAGTCATAGAAGAAAGAAATCTAATCCCAAATCATCAGTTTGGATTTAGAAATAAACATTCCACGATAGACCAAGTTCATAGAATAACGGATGCAGTTGAAAAAGCATTAGAAGAAAAACAAGTATGTTCGGCTATATTTTTAGATGTTGCTCAAGCATTCGACAAGGTATGGCATGAGGGGCTAGAGTATAAACTGCAAAGGGACCTACCCAGGCAGTACTACGAAATACTAAAATCTTATATCTCAAACCAGCTCTTCAGAGTACGGTATGATCAAGAATATTCAAAGCTAAGTAAAAAACAAGCCGGTGTTCCACAAGGAAGCGTCCTAGGACCTACCCTGTATTTGCTATATACAAGAGATATTCCAGTGGATAACAACACCATTATGGCTACTTTTGCAGATGATACTGCAATTTCGGCACGCAGTAAGTGCGTCGTCAAGGCTGCTGAGAAATTGCAAAATGCCGTCGACACCGTTAGTGATTGGACCAAAAAATGGCGTATCAAGCTCAATGAAGGTAAATCTTCACATATAAACTTTACAAATAAAAAGTTAAGTCACGTTCAAATATTTATCAACAATCAAGTTGTACCTTACGCCAGTACGGCCAAATACCTTGGGATGAATTTGGATGAAAAGCTAAAATTGAAAGAGCATATCAAAAAGAAAAGGGAAGAGCTCAACTTGAAGTATAGAAAAATGTACTAGTTACTCGGTAGAAATTCTGACTTATCTGTCGAAAATAAAATAATGCTTTATAAACAAGTACTTAGACCTGTTTGGACCTATGGAATCCAATTATGGGGCTGTACAAAGAAAACAAATACTGAAATCATCCAAAAGTTTCAAAACAAAGTCCTTCGTGGAATAGTAAATGCACCATGGTATATAAGAAATAGCGATTTACATCGCGACCTACAAATAGAAATGGTTACAGAAGTTGTAAGAAAACATGCTGTATCACACAATCAGCGACTGCATAGTCATATCAACTCTGAAATGGAGTCCGTATTAAATACGAGAGGCAATGTTCGGAGATTAAGAAGAACCAAGCCACACGAGCTAATGGTCTAAAAGTCATGGGAAGCATTAAAAGTTTAAGCTTCCCCTAAAGCGATTATATTATTGAGAAAGAAAAATCTGTTGTCGATCGTTCATAGATTGGTTCTGATTACGAGGAGTTTTTAGTGAGGTAAGAATCCCACACTACTTGGTGTCGAATACTGCCAAGTGTCTTTAAAAGATTTCCTCCTGACAAAAAAAAAAAAGTTTTGACAGAAATTATAAAAAAAGCTGCGCCTGCAAAACCAAATACAGCAAGCACGACCGGAAGGAACAAGCAAGATTGTTTTGATAATGACTGCAAAATATAAATAGAATAAAAACACTCTGTTGTAGACTTTGAAGCACTTATCTATAAACTATAATCGATCGGAATCTCAAGCAAAATGATAAAAATATTAAAAGGCTTATATGAAGATAACTCAGCTATGGTATGGGATGGAAATAGCGTCTCAGATGAATTCTCTACCTCGATGGGCGTAAAACAAGGATACATTCTGAGTTCTTTGTTGTTTGTCTTATTTATCAATGACTTAACTGATAATATTGGAGAAGGTATCAAAATAGGTACAACAAATATTCCTGCATTAATGTTTGCCGATGATGTTGCTATCCTTTCTGAAACTGTCATAGGCTTGCAGCTTAAATTAAACAGACTGGCACTGTACTGCCGAAAATGGAACTTGTTTGTTAATCTAACAAAAACGAAAATGATGATATTCAGAAATGGTGGCGGAAGATACTTAAGAAACGAACAATGGAATTATGAAGGAGAACCAATTGATGTTGTATGAGAGTATAAGTATTTGGGTGTTTTGATCACCCAAAAACTTAATATGAAAAAGCATTGAAACCAAATTTTCTGAAGCAAAACGTGCGATCGGCTCAATATGGGATAGATGTATTGCCAACAAATATTTAAACCATTCTTCGAAACAAAAAATCATCCATGCAACTGCAACATCTATCATGATGTATGGAGCTCAAGTATGGGGATATCGCTCATTTTCTACTGTTGAAGTTTTTAAAAGTTGCTGCATCAAAAGAGTTTTCAAACTTCCAAACAGCACAGCAAATTACATGATTCACTTAAAGATAGGAATGCCACCAATCTTTTTAGAAACTCTCAAATTGAATTTCGACTATGGGAACTACCAAAAATCGTACTCTCCTACATGCTTACAATGAGAAGTAATTGTGTTAAAGAATGGGAAGTCATTGCAAGAAATTGTGGGCTGGTTACAAACTTCGAGCAAGTTACAGTTCGTAAAAATACGTTCTATAAAATTATTGAAAAAACAGGTAGGTAATCTACTCTTCGACTCATTTGTTAATGAAGCTCAGTCATCACAATATCGCATGTACTATAGCAAACTCAAGTACTATCTGCAGAAAAAAACTAATTTCGTGAATACAAATTCCATTGAAAAAATAAATGTACTATATTAAATACGAGGAGAGCTCAATTAGCCTGAATTACATACCACATCGAACTGACCTGCCTATTGAATGCAGCCTCTGCAATCTAAAAGAAAGAGAAGATGTGTTCCATTTCATTGCGAAATGCCCAATTTGTGTGAGCTAAGAAGGATATACTTTGGAGCAAATATTCTGAAGATGGAAGTGGCATTGAATATTTTGAATGGTGACCGTGGATGGGATCTGCTCTACAAATTCATCGTAAGCTCATTGCGCTACAGAACCCGTATAATTAAAGGCAATTTTAAAAAAATTTAACTTGTATTTTGTTGAAAACTTGAAGCTAAATGAATGAACGTCAATCTGGTAGACGGTATAACGCCAAACCATTTATAGGCTATAAGATATTTCTTAAATGTAAATATATTTGTAAGAACTAATATTTTGTCAATAATAAAAAAAAGTGAACTTAAAGTTCCTTCATTGTTCAAGAATTTTGATTATTTTTTAATTAGATTAGAAAACTTAAAAGTCGAAATGCTGTGTTAGCGTTGGTTAAGTTTGTTATGCTGAATACGCCACAGAAAAAATAAAAATTGTTTTCAATTCCTAATGTTATAATTTGCCCCAAGCCTGTTACAACTAGCTTTAATCGTTGGAGCAAGTTGGAACACTCATTTGTTTCTTTTTTTCAAATCCATTTCTTCAAAAAGCGTTAATGGTTTGATCAAACATTTGATTGAAATCAATAGTTTAATAATTGTTTATTGGAATATTACAACAAGGTTTCATAAATACAAAACAAATAAGCTTTCATATCCAAGAAGGGACAAAGTGTTACAACTAGCCCCCCGTTTCCCCCTACTTGCGATTGTGTGCTAAGTAAAATACCAAAGTCTAAAAGTTAAATACAAGGTTTTTGTTTTTAAGTTGATATAGGGTTGTCAACTGCTCATGAATTATGAAAGTTGAATAAAATCACATTAAAAATTAAAAAAAAAATTGAATTGTAAATTTGAATGGGTTTTCGAAAAAAGAAAAAATGCCTTTGCGATTGCTTGTACAGATAAACGGTGAAAACTCAATCAAAATTGTTCGACTGGGTTTTTTCAAATCTGTTTTATATTTTCACTTGTTTAAAAAGTTTTTTTTGAACGCCAAATATGCAGGTATTACGATTTTGCCAACAAATTAGAAAAAAACAATAATAAAAATTTCAAAACCTCAAATTTTCCAAATAATGATACTGTGGTGCCCGTGGAGTAATGGTTAGCATATCTGCCTGGTACGTAGGCTGGAGGTCGTGGTTCAAATCCCAACGGAAACCCAAAATGATTTTTTCATTTCTACCCATTCATTTCATTGGCTGGGAATTGTCAAGTCCGCCGATAGTAAATTCATTGCCATTAAAAGCGCTTTCTATAGATCCCCTTTATTCCTTTACAAGTCTGGTTTTAAGAAATCTGCTAGGCCACCTATGGGTTCCCCTTTTTCGCAACTCTATTTATGTTAGTTTCAAATGTTCGTACTCAGTGTTTTTTAAACAGTGTAGCACTTCTTAAACATAAAGTTTCGTTAATTATAGTCATTATAGTAAGTTCACCTCGGAATTTGAGATACCCAGCTGTAAATTTGTATAAACTTCTATTTTGAAACCACTAAAGTTGTATCAAAACCTACATATTGTAGGGTTTCAGCGTCTATTAAAAATCAAAGGTCAAAGGTCAAAAAAATCTCAATTTTTTTTTTGCAAATATATCGTTTCCTATCGGTTTTTCGCTATTTGTGTCTATTACAATATTGTAGAAGATTAAATTCTCTACAACTTTTGCCTCAAAAGTTTTTTTATACGTTGAACCGTTTTCGAGATAGAGGCCAGAGTGCACAAGGTTAGAGCATAATTCAAGGTCATCCGCAAATCCAAAACTAGATAAAATATCCAATAGCCTTTTCGATCCATATCTTCTGTGAAGAAATACAGAAAGGCTTAATTGTAGCGGTGATGAAAAAGTTCGTTCCCGTATGGCCGCCATTATTGCATTTCTTATTGATGTTCATTTCGCTTTTAACTCTTTCCGTCTTGGTGGTTAGTAGAACTAACCACCTACTTATTCGTGTTTCTTATGATAAAGCGACATCTATTGGTTAATGTTTTTATTAATATGAACGACACGAGCATGTAACATTTGAAAAGTGCCAATTGTCATACTCTGACGGTCAATAGAAGAGCTAAATTATCAAACGAAAACTGATTTTACCAGAAATGCAAGTATTTTATTTCACTGGCAAGTTAATATTTTCAAATATGATTTAATTTTTATGCTCAAATTGTTGAAATATGAAAAGCCTTGTATAATAAATATAATTATAACGAATAAACATAACTAATTATTGAAAATTACACCTTATTTGAAGTGGTTATCACCTTACTTCTTCACAGTGGTCACCCACAATAACCACCCCATATCTGACCCCCCCATCAACCCACTTTCGAAAAACCACCAAATCTACTTAAAAGAAAGCCTATGCAATACAGAATACACAAAAATATTAGTTTTACACTGAACATAAAAAACCGTGACGGAAAGAGTTAAATTATCTATTTTTCCTTTTTTGTTTTCCACCATAGCTTCTTGTAAAAAATGCAATAATGTTTTAGGAACTTCTTGATTAATATTATCACATTTTACTGGGAGGTGGATAAGATCTGCTTTCAACTATTGATGAACGGATATCTTCTCTAATGATAGCTGCTACTACAGTTCTTAGAGCCGGTTTGTTCAGAGCGGGTTAAATAAGCAATTTGGTTATCAAGGATTCTTCTTAATCCATGATTAAGAATCTGTGATCACCAAAGAGTGTTTGTTCACCTTTTATATAGCTTGGTTAGCAAATCATGGGTTATTCAAAAATCGTTCCATTTTCCAGTCTATATGTCAAAACTTAATCAAAATACATACATTTTTTCATGAAAGAGTCAAATTTTTTTTGGTTGTCCAAATTATTGAGATTTGAACTTAATTTCATCCTGGCGACATCAATTGATTCAACAAGTGCTATGTTTTCTTCATGCACATCTGGTAGAATCTCTTCATTAATAAATTTATATAGAAGAATTTACTCCATTTCAAACAATTCAATGAAGATGCTTATTGATTACCAAAAAAATATTTTATGTGATATGTCAGCCTGACAATTTTTTATTTTGAAGAAGGGATAGCTGTAATTTGAACAAAAGTCAAGCCTGAACAAACTGAATATCAGTTAATCGTTGTTTAAATGTTAGCAAAATCTTTGATTAAAAGCTCTGATCAGAGATTCCTTGATTAAATATTTCGTGAATAAACCGAATCCATGATTATCATCTGGAATAAACATTGATTAGAAATAATCAAGCTTGAACAAACCGGCCCTTAGTCTTTCTGCTTCAGGGTCTAATTTTTTACTATCTTACCAAGCTTTTGATAGAATATTGGTAAGCCCATCACGAAGCCGAAGGTTTAGTTCATGGCTATCGTGCGTCGTGGTAGGCGCTGAAAAAAATTCATTTTCGTTTTTCGTAGAAGTTTGCTCTAACCGTGCGCGCTCTGTCTTCTATCTCGAAAACGGTTCAACGTATTAAAAAACTTTTGAGGCACAAATTGTAGAGAATTCAATCTTCTACAATATTGCAATAGACACAAATAGCAAAAGTCCATAGGAAACGAGATATTTGCGAAAAAGGATTTTTGTGACCTTTGACCTTTGGTTTTCAATAGACGCTGACACCCTACAGTATGTAGGTTTTGATACAATTTTTAGGGTGTCAAAATAGAAGTCTATACAAATTTACAGCTGGGTATCTCAAATTCCAAGATTCTTGCCTAATTTTGACTAAAATGACTGGACTAAAAATCAGAAACTAGTAAGGAGAATGTGGGTTTTGAAAAAAAAAACAAGAAAATGGAAGAAGAGGGGCCCCAATTGTAGAACAAACTGTTTCCATAAACTTTTTTACTTCATATGAAAGACATCCAAAATTAAATTAAATTAATATTAATCCCTCACCTAAAATTAAAATGATATGGCTGTAGCCGTTATCGAGAAAAATAAGTATTATCATGTAGGTTGTATTGTAGGTACCGATATGTGAAGATCTAGACAACCGATTCGCAAAAACGTAGAAAGCCCCTAAGTGCAAATTTTGTAGAAAATCCGTCAGGCGATTCAGACTGTAGATTTATAAGTATACCGATAGACAGACAGAAAGATTGTCGTACTTACTTTTCCTGAATTCTCTATCATCATAATGTCGTATTAAATTGTTAACTGTAAGTATAACTCTTACCTATAATTGAAAGGATACATACTTAGATATTATTTTTCTGACTCTTTCTTATATATTTTAACATCTGATAACAAATTGAAATTAAATTACATTGAAAAAACTACGTGCCAAAAGTCAAGATCTGCTTTTGACAGTTTTCACCAAACTTGATCTGGTTCAAAATTCACCACAGCCAAACTTTTCTAGAATAGCTCATTGAACACAAAAAGATCAGAAAAGATCAAAAAAGGACAGAAAATTTCTCAGTGAACATTAAAAGCTGATCTTTTCTGTCTGAAACTGTTGTAGAGCAGCTCATTGAACACTACTGTTATAATTAAGGAACTTAAACAAAAAAACATCAGTAAAAACAAAAAATTAACAAACGCATGTTTGTTTTTTGGGACCGCTACTGCCGATAAATATTTTACAGATGTCATATACTATGCTACAATTTAGAATCGGGATGAGTTCATAAACTAAGCTTATTTTAAATATTTCAATGGCTACGTTCTAAAAACTTCTATGAAAAAATATTACGCTCAAGAAAAAATTAGGAAAAATAATAAAACACAAGAACATCGTTAAGAAAGAAGAATAAGAACTAGAAAAATATCGCCATTTACGACCTAGAACGCCAGACCGATTTGCGTATCGCCAAACAAAACAAAATATCGTCAGTTTGGTGACAAATCGCCACATCTGGCAAGCCTGGCTGGACACTGTTGCAAGAGCTGTCTAAGGTTAGACACACTTTGGAATGGAATTATAAATACGACTGTCAGTACCTCTAGAAAGGCCCATTTTTATATTAACTTTTCTAAAAAGACATTGTCGTTCTTGTACTCGAAATTCAAAAGTTCATTTCCGTTCAGTACTAAGCCACAGCTCAAATCGAGACTTTGGCGTTGGTGAGTATTAATTTATCTCACCAAAGACCATTCCAAACTAAGTAACTAACAAAGTTAACAAAACAGAAGTGTAAACATAACCAACAAAATCGAAATCTGCTCTTTAAAAAAAAAACTTCAAGTAAAACTTTTGATAAAGATTCTTCTTCTGTGCTTTTCAATTCATAAATTTCATACACGAAATGTTCATAATTGAAACAAAACCAAATATAAGGTATAACCAGACTCTACAAAAAAAAACGAAACTTGTTTCCCTTGACAACACGAGTATACCATGTTGTTGTGTTGAACAAATCGGTCAGTCAGAGTTCAAATGCTCCCAAGCCAATTTTTATCATTTTATCTGAATCTGTTGGCTATTCTTTCCAATTTTACATTCCATATACAGTCTTCTCAACCCGACAGGATACTGAAGTAGAAAAAAAAAAAACAACAAAGTAATCACATGCACATCCATGACTGTCTTCGATCCAATCCCCCACAGGAAGATATTTTTCTGTTTTTTTTATTTTAAAGACATCAGATCCACAACACAAAATGCATCTTCCTGGCAAATGTTTATCTTTGCGATAGAAGCTATCCAAATACAAGTATTTTACTCCTCTGCTTGAACTTTGGCCGATTTGAGAATCTATCAATGTGCCATTAAGTGTGTTTGCACAAACTGTAGCCCGTGCTTGGCCAAAGGAGGTTTTTTTTTCTGTCTGCTGCAGATAAATGCATTTAAGATACAAACACCGATCCCGCGCCGCGCAGGCTTAACTGGTGTCTAATGGACGATAATCGTATGGCTTTTCTTCGATAACATGCAAATATTTATACCACACTCCTTCGGTAGGGTGTGTTGGGTTTGTCGCGGTATCTGCACCATCAGAATGTATCGTAATGTAGAGTTTCTCACAGCCATGATTGGTTTTAATTTAAATTGCATCTTAATTTTATGTGTTTAAGTATTTTTTGAACTTTAACAATATTTTTTCAAAAAATCGAAAAAAGAATAGGGTGCTACAATTCTGATTCAATTTTGTCGAGTCGACTGTTTTATTTTCCTCTTTAGCTGAGTGGCATTTGTGAGCTGGTGTAGTGCAGATTCTCTGTTTGAAAAATACAAAAAAAAAGCTGCTGGACTAGTCTTGGAACGGCAAATGTTTTATTTTTTCATACCCACAACCTCAGCGGGATGTAGCAGCTTATGTGGGCAAATGCATCTCATCTGGCGCTAAGGTGTAATTTGTCAATATGAACTAATCTCTGTAAACCCTCGTCTCTGTGTATGTATGTGTTGTCGTATTTTGGTTTGTGGTGTCGGGTGCCTTAATCGTCCATTGCTGCTGCTGTTGCTGCAAGTTCTGATGTAAACGACTTTTCATTGGATTAAGAATCTTGGCCAAACCACAGGTTTCCTCTACCTTCCTACTTGCCAGACCGCACATAATTCATTGGAAAATAAGCTTCATTCAACAATGCCAGAATTGCACTGCCAGACCAGTTGCATGGAGAATACGAGAGTGTGGTATGGTGTCAATCATCTAACACACCATCATCCATCTATCTAAGAGCCCATGTGATCGTTTTTCGTACACTCCACTGTGCTGCAAAAAATCACAATCCAAGGCATACATAGATGGCAGTGAATTTATGCGAATTTTCAGAGTGTTGTGTGTGATGTAATGAAGTTGCTGGTAAATGCGGCATCCAACACACAATGCAGAGAGATTTTAATTAGAATTGAGATTCCTCGGTGATTAATTGTAGACATAAATTCAATGGTTCGGTTGAAATTTTTGTGTGAATTGAATTTTATCCGCGAAGTGCATAATGGAAACAATTGATTGATTGAAAATTGAGTTTGACTAAATTAGAAAGAGCTATAATGCGATTTCCCAAAAACGAGTAAATTTTGCAGCAAATCTCTTAGTCCATTCACAGCATTTCTCAAAAGTTTTCACATCCGTATCTTCAAAAAAACAAAACCTCCGATAAAAATAAATGCAGCCATTGCTTTTCTATTCCTCGGTAAATTCGTTTTGTGTACAAGAAACTTGTTAAACTAAATCTGCATTTATAGTTGGGTTTCATATCCAATTCGAAAAAAGTCGAGCAGACTTAAGAGTAAAATTTAATTTACTCGAAAACTGTTTTTATTTATTCTTTATTCCTACATGGGGGCACGAAACTCGAGTGAAACCCTTTCTAAGGACTAAAGTTTGGCTCGTAGTCAGACTCTTCCAATTCCTTTCTATCTATATATGTATGTGGCTCTGGTGGTGCCCGTGGCATAATGTTTAGCATGTTTGCCTGTTGACCGGAAGGTTCGTGGTACTAATTCCAATAGAGGCAAAAATGTTTTTCCATGGGTATCGTCTTTCGCGAGAAACTGGGAAGTCCTCTGATAGTAGATTCATTGCCATGGAAAGAGCTTTCTCGATTAGTCTTTCGGAATTGGCAAAAAATTGTCGGTCCCCTCCATTCCCTCACAAAGCCAAAAGAAGAAAAAATCGGATCCCCTCCCTCTGTTGCGCCACCATATTTTTTTTTTAATTTAAATGGCTCTTGTAATCCAGACTTATACGAACTACACATTTATATGATAGACTAAGATTTGTTTGACAATGGTATAGAGTACTACAAACGGACTAATATGTCCTCGTAGTTGTAATGCCTTCTAATACCTTCTAAATTGTGTGATTAATGATTATGTTCCGACGTGATTTTATAACTACAGTTGAACATGTTTTTTCCTATTGCTGTGTGGAAATTTAAACCTCGTTACTTAGGTGGGCATTAAAGTGCAGAATGAACCTGGGCTTGAGCGAACTTTTTTCAAAAACAATTTCGTTTCGGGCGAGCACTCTTTAGCTTCGCACTCTTAAGAGGGTTGAGGTCCTCAACGAGGTGTTCCTCCTCACCGATTTCCCTACTATTTGCTTTGGAAAACGCTTCGAGTTGGAGCATTGGTTTACACCCGTCTGCATGTCCCAGCCATTGTTATACTGCAAGGCGTACTCTTCGGGCTATGCTCATGTAGCGGGACAACTCATACAATTCGATGCTGAATAATCCTCTCTGCTAATCTTCCTCCAAAAATCAATTGGAGTAGAACGGTTTTCTCAACCGTTTTAGATGGACCTTGGCAGAAGCAGTTCTGCGTTGTAAAGTTTTTATATCAAAAATTCCATTTCTTCTTACCTAAAGAAGCAGCAACTAAATAAAATAAATAGAGTGGCACAAGAAAGCTATAGAAACATCGGGGTCTAACGCATTTTAAGGACCTATAATTTTATACCGATGCCGAACGGCTAAGTAAGACAACGTTTGTCATGGCAGTGTAATGAATTTCCATTTACCAATTTCTCGCACTGAACCACTACCGCAATCCCTAAACCTCTATGGAATATTTGTTTTATTTGAAAGAAAGCGGTTGAACCAAGACTCTCAAATGCTCTCCGAACAGCGAAAAGAAGCCAGACGAAGAACTAATTTTAAGTTTTTTTCTTTTTATTTGAAAGCATTTATTTTTTACATTTTCTTCCTCTTTGACAAATGGTATGAGTTTATGAAATACTAACTTGATCGGGTTCGTAGTCTTATGGTTCCCGTTCTTGTTCTTCCGTTCCCGGAAATATAGTCTTAGTTACTGAGGGATAATGTAGCATTCTAATGCTGAAATATGTCCCATTGTTTCTAAGTTTCCGTTCCCAAACCCGTTTCCTTGGGAATATGAGGATCAAACCTTGTCAGGAACCATCCCTGTATTAAACTATATTTATCCTAATCATAAATATCCGTTGGACGGTTTCCTAGATGCAGGTACGATTCATGGTAATGTCAATGTGGGAATGTTAAGCTTAAACGATAAGCCAGGTAAAGCATTCCACATTCGGTTGGTGCGACTAAAATACGAATCTCTATACTTGACTGTACGCCCGAAGTTGGGCTCAAGGTAGAACTGATGAGCATTCCTAGCGAGGCGAGTGTTGCGGCTAAATTAATTCAGGGGAGGAATGCAACTGGCTATTCCACTAGAGCACTGTTTGTGAAAAAAGCGATAAAAGAGAGAGAGAGACAGGTGACGTTTCGACGATGTTCAAGAGAATCAATCGATTCTACAATTGAACTATCACCTATCAATTTTATCGCTCTATTTTGTACCCTATCAAGCAGGTGCAAAGATGTTTGAGCAGCACCTGACCAGATATGGGAGTTATACTCCAGTTTTGGGCGGATGAAGGCCTGATAAATTGTAGCCAGATCAGAAGGGTTGAAGAACTTCCTGCATCGTCTCAAGAAGCCTAAGCATTTAGCAGCGTTTTTGGCGACTTCAAATATGTGATCATTCCAAATTCCAACGAAGATCATCGTTTACACACATACCAAGTACTGACAGCTTTTCGGTTTCTTCGATGCAGGTACCATTCATGGATAATGGCATTGGGGAATGTTAAGCTTCAACGACAAGAGACAGCATTGAGTTTTCGAAGCATTGAATTCTACTCGGTTGTTATGACCCCATGTAAAAATGCTGTCAAGGTCAGAATTCAATGAGCTTATCATACGCAGCCGTTCCAGTTCCACATCCGAATAGCAGGGACGTGAATTTGGAAACGAATATGAAAAGCTGAGGGTCGAGTCGTCAGCAAAACAGTTAAGCGGATTAGAAGTTTCAGACAAGAGATCATTTATGAAAATTCGGAAGAGAGTCGGAGACAAAACGGAGCCCTGGGGCACACCAGCATTAATAAAGTGGGTATTAGACTTTTCTGGAACAATAAAATTCGGGCTGTACAGTCCAACAACCCGAGTATGTTTCCGGAAATAAACAAAATCTTTAGGAGAAGAGATCAAAATGACCTTCAGAGTATTAAATTCCAAAGGACGAAAGAGAACAAAGACTTACTTCTGACATTAGGAATAGATCCAGATGACGCCATTTTGGATGATGAGTGGAAGATGCTCAGGAGAAGGTAGAGACTGTGGGTGCTGTTTTCGAGTGAGTATATAAGGTGAATGAGTGCATTCGCCCGAATAACGACCTTGAGAACAGAGCCTTCGTTGGACACTTCTATCTTAGAGACGAGATCTCACATTGCCGATCCAAGAATCCTGGTTTCACTAGGTTCAATGACGACCGACTTGCAAATGCAGTCATCGCCGAGCGAAACGGGGATAACACCCTGTTCGTTTCTAAGATGAACCTCGAGAGCATCTTTCATAAAATAAAGAAAAAGAAGTCAGCAGGAGTCGACGGCATACCCATTGTTGTGCTGCGAAACCTCCCTTCGGAATCGGTGGACATATACACCACGTTGTTCAACAATGCGCAGAATAATGCATATTATCCAGTGCGTTGGAAGACGGCAGTGGTTCATCCTCTCCTTAAAAAGGGAAGGATGGTTCCAATCCAGCAAATCTCCGGTCAATTAGTCTTCTTCCGAGTATCAGCAAGGTTTTCGAGAAAGTTCTTAATAGAGCACTGTCCACATGGGCTGAGGACAAACATATTATTCCAGAAAATCAGTTCGGTTTTAAGGCGGGTCATGATACCATACATGCCACGTCTAAACTAGTACCTGATATTCGATGAAACAAAGCTAAAAAGCAGTGTATGGGTGCATATCTGGTTGACTTGGAGAAGGCTTTCGATACCGTTTGGTTAGACGGTCTTTTCTATAAGTTGATCAGGTATGGCATGAGTAAACCACTGCTATATATTCTTAATGACATGCTTCATGGTAGAAAGTTTGTTGTCAAAAGTTGCAATATAACTTCTACCAGAACTTTTAAAGTACAGAACGGTCTGCAACAGGGAGCGGTGAAATCGCCTATTTTGTTTAACATTTTCACTGGCGATCTAATTGGTTCTCTTCACCATGCTATAGCGTACGCCGACGACCTCATTGCGTACAGAACAGGTCCAAAGATCGAAGTCATTAGAAATCTCTTGCAACGGGACTTCGATAAGATTCAACAATCTTGCGATGACTGGAAGTTGAAAATCAACTTTCAGAAATCGGAGACAATTGTGTTTAGAACCCCGTTGGCACGGGCCTCATGGGATACGAGAAGGAACTGGCGCAAGCTTGTGATCGTTGATTTGCATGGAAACCCACTTCCAAACAAAGTAGTAGTCAAGTACCTCGGCATCTGGCTAGATTAGTATCTATATTTTAACAAACATATGGATGCGGCTCTGGCCAGGGCTAGAGGAGCTTTTGCTCTGACAAGGCGACTGTTTTACAGCAGACAACTTGATAGCAGAGTGAAAGTGATTTGCTACATGGCCCTCATAAGGCAAATGATTGTCTATGGGTGCCCCGTGTGGTTCAAAGGTTACAGCGTCTCAAATGGAAAAGATTCGGGAGTTTGAGAGACAGCGTCTGCGTACCTGTCTTGGATTACATAGAACACCAGAGTCGGAGTACAAAAAGTATTATCCCAATGAGGTCCTTTACAACGGGGCTCAAATAACCAGGATCGACAACTTCATTATAAAACTGGTGGTCACACGGCATGAGCGATGACCTCGACCAATGGCCTGATTTTTGGGGCTTATTACCCCAACAGAGAGTATATTATGGAAAGAACACGCTTCAGTGGATTTGTCCCACCGGAGGCTTTCCTCTATTTTGATATGGAAGGGCTGATTTAGGATAGGTTGGCGGTTCTGCTAATCTGCCACGTCTGCCGTAAGTCCGTGGAACGACGGTTCCTTTACAACCGAGACGTCACAGCAGTAGGCGGAGACGTTGAAGAGTTCATTCGGTTCAGTAGGGCGGTCTCAGATCGCGATCGTCGTGACGTTGTTAAAATGTCAAATACGAATAAGTTCTGGTGGTTGTCTGAGCACGAAACTCAAATTGATATTGATAGCGAGTCCCCAACGGCTGGCTTACACAGGTCTAGCGTGTAAGTCTTAGGGTATTGGGGGTGGGCTCAGTGTATGCCACTGCCAAAAAAAAAAACAAAAAAAAAACAAAAAAAATAATTTCAAAACCACAAAAAACAAAAAAAAAATCATAAACATAAATCAAAAAAAAGCTACTGTGGGTGCTCTAGGTTTAAGTAGTTTTAAGTAGTTTTAATAAAAATCAAAAAAAAAAAAAAAAACATCAAGGCGAAATTATCATACGTCCTCCAAGCCAAGGTAAAGATTGGTTCAACTTTCAGGTGAAGTATGACATCAAATCACAAGTGGCCTTTTTGCTACGAAAGCCGTACTGTCGGTCATTAAAAAGCTTTCGTTTTTCAAGATATTTCATGAGTTGACAGTTTATCAACGATTCCATGACCTTGGAAAGTAGGGATGTTATTGTAATTAGAAGGGGAGGAAGATTCGCCTTTTTCAGGAGGGACGGGCTGGACAAAGGCAGTTTTCCATCTACTCGGAAAGAACCCAGAAGAACAGGATAGATCTAAAAGCTTAAGAACGCCTTGGCAGAATTCTAAATGTCAATATTAAGAGCTCAACTATTTGGGGCATTTTTTTTTAAGTATTTTCGTCAAAATTTCGATGTTACATTGAAGAAAAAAGTTCACAAAATCAAAAGCATCCTAGTAAACATTTTACATTCTGTTAAAAGCTTGAACATAGGTTAAGTTGAATAGATTATTTGCAATATGTATTTGTCTTCATTAATTTCTTTCCCGTGAAAAGTCTCGAAAAAATCATTGGAAAATCATTGCCTTTACTCACCACATAAATGTTTAAATTCCTCTCTTAATAAAATATTTCTTTTTTTTTTCTTTTTAGGTAAGTCTCAAAGAATAATCTAACTTTAAATAGAAGTGAGGTAAGAGATAATTTATTTGATAAGTAAAAACAAAATTCACTGGAATCTAGTGTTGATAGAAATACAAAATCCAATGACCCATTTCTGCCACTTCTAACGACCCACTTCTATGATTCATTATGGGAAAATAAACTCCCAGCTTTAATAAGAAAATTTCCCTAATTAAAATTTGTGGTTAGCCATCCCAACTTGGCACATCATCACCTCCATCATCACCATCACCACTAAATCTTCCGAATCATTGAAAACAAAAGAACTTAAATGCCATCATCGCAACATCACAACCCTGCTGCCAAACAGTTTTACAACAAATCAATAGCAAAAAATTGAGGCCACTCTGTGATATATTGGCCGAATTATGGTCAAATCCGATGTAACAGTATCCGCAGCGGGATCAACGATTTTGACCACGCGTTGAGTAGACTTGAAAGCCAAATAATTTGACCTTCATTTTGAATGGTTTTCAGTTTTGTTTACAATTTTTTTTTTCCTATTTTCGTTCAATATATTTTAGAACTCATTAAGACCTTTGGCATTTCATAACTCATGGGAGCAAATTGCTATTGTGATTTGCTAGTCAACATTCCACTCCGCTAACTCATAAAAAGTGGTATTCTTTTTCTTTTTTGCTGTTTTGAGCATAATTCTTCAGATTGTAATTAACAAAGACGACAACAATGGCTGGCTGTTTGGTGCGTCATTTATATCGCACTTCCGTAAGCAACATTGGAATCTGGCAGCAGAGAATGTGGTTAATTTATTCGTACTGCTTTGTCCATAGCTGGTGAAAGGATTTTTATTGTGATGTGATAATGATAATGTAGTTTTTTGTTTATAGTTAGTAGATAATTGTGTTAATGTGATAGTGGCCGCTCATTGGTGATGAAAAATCTAATGCTTAGTTTTTTTTTTAAGCTAAACTATAAGCTTACATTACGCAATGAAAGTGTGTATTGTATCCTTCGTATCGCATTCTGTAGCAGGATTTTGTCACTTTTTTTTTATTCTTGACATCTAAAGTGCGCGCTCTGAAGCTTCAGGTCTTCTCAGTTCATTAGAATCTTTGGAAACTTGCTTTTTATCACTTTTCTACGAACGATATTTTTAAAGTTATTGCAAATTATGTAATTGGCATTTTGTGTTTTTTTTTTAACTTCTTCTATTTTTTCCAGTGAAGCTAAGTATGTAAAATTGAGAATTAATGTTGATTGAAATTAAGCTTGAAGTGTTTGGCCTTTTAGAAAATAATATTGTCAAATTTGTAAGTTCATTTGTTTTCGTCAAATCTCGTCTTTACATTTACCCTGACATTTTTTTGAAAAAAGAGAGAAATGGAGTAAAAGAAAACAAGGCACTCACACATACACTTTGGAGTAAACGTGACCTAAACCAAAACGAAAACATTTGATGAAGAAAATAAATCGAAATAACGATGGAGCATTTTTCCTACCACCGATTCTATTAAAAATAACTGCCTTTGGAACCCAGAACGTCTCTTCGGCTTGTCGGTATGTCTTATTTTTGTTCCTCACTTCTTCTACTGCTCGTGAGATATCTTCTGACGTGGAGGTGCCGTTTTTTGATTATAAGAACGTGGCATCTTAGTGAATTAAAATCACAATAGATCAATGCTGAGTTCATTAACAATCCATGTTTACAATCACCCTAAAGCGTTTACTTTTACCCCATTTTGTTGTTCACATTTGCCCATGATCTAAAAAACGTGGGGTGATTGTAAACAGCTAATAACGTTCATATTTTGTTATGAAGAACAACAAAAAACATATAACATGCGTTAACATTTTTTCTATCAGAGTTCTTACATCTCAGCCACTATTTGGAATAAATGTAAAAAAATGGCTTTTTGAATTTGACTTAGTAAACATTGAACTAATGATGAATAACTAGTTTTTAATTATTTCTAATGTTTTGATGAAATGGTTAGCTTTTTTATAGTTTTTGTAATTCTCATTTCTTTAAATTAATGATTGTTCAGCAAATTCCAGTTTTTATTCTTTTATCTATGGGTCACCCCACCCTTTCAAAATTATTATGAAAATTATTTACCTAATAGTGACAATATCTCTATTTATTATTATAAAAATATCATTGTCACTTAAATTTCTTAAATTTGCCTACGCAAACGTTTATACATTTTTGTATTTATATTTTAAGAATTAAATTATATCAATCAATCACTTATATTTTACGTATCTTGAAATACAAAGTCACTTACTTTGATCATTTAAAATAAGGTTGCAATCAATTTTAGTTAATCCTTAAAAAATTGAAAACACAAAAAAATGAATTGACCACGTCAGTGATCAAAACGCAAGTAACTAATTTACAGATTGCAGCTGGCACGTCGTGTCTGCATATCGGGAATATACCGTATTTTCAAATGATGTCATGGCATACCTTGATGGAAAAGTAGTTTTTGAAAAATTAAGTGTGTTTACAATTACCCCTGTTCAAAATTACCCCCCTTGACCTTATACAAAGTGACGAAGTCTCTTCAATCTGTAAACACCGATCCGGGTGCTATCGCAGAACTGTATCAGTCTTAGGTAACCTATCTAAAAGACCTGAGGAAACTCTACTTTGATCATTATGAGTTTAAAATCCGTTGAAAATGGCTATGATTATGATTATGCAGAAAAAACATAAGCGTAAAGTCCAGATCGACGAAGTCAAGCAAAACGAAACTGAACTCTCTACCAGGCCAGCTCCAGAGTTTTCATTTATACTAAAGTTATACAAATACTTATCAGATAAAGGGTCCGCCAAATATATATATTTTTTTTTTTGAAAATGCTATAAAATAAAACTGCTGAATATTTTCTCAAATTTCTTTTTTTATTTGAAAGTACAATCATTCCGGTTAATAATGGAAAATAATTTCATTCAAATGGCTGCCTCGGCTGTGTGCAGCTGTATTTCACCAATGGCTTCACGAATATTGTCCTTTAGAGCTTCAATTGTCTCTGGCTTGTCGGCGTAACACTTATCTTTTACGGCGCCCCACAAATAATAGTCCAACTTTGTCAAATCGCAGCTCCGAGGTGGCCAAACGACACGACATCAGCTTTGCGGGTGATAATGCGATATTCAAAAACAGGGCGCAAAACATCGAATGTAGCTTCGGCTGTGTGGTACGTAGCGCCGTCCTGTTGAAACCAAATGTTGCCAATATCCTCCTTTTTTAATTTTTGTGAACAAAAATTCGTTCAACATGGTCCGATAACGATCGCCATTGACTGTAACGGCCACTCCTTGCTCATTTTCGAAGAAAAATGGCACAATTATGCCTCTGGACTAAAATCCGCACCAAACAGTGACTCGCTTTGGGTTTATCGGCTTTTCAATGTATGCGTGCAGGTTTTCTGTGCCTCAAATTCGAGAATTTTGCTTGTTTACATAGCCGCCAAGATCAAAATGAGCTTCATCTGAGAAAATGATTTTTTTGGCAAAATCGGCATCTTCTCTAAGTCGATCTCAGGCCCACTTAGCGAAGCGAAAACGCATTGGATGGTCAGTTGACAACCATATTCGGTCAGCGGAAGGATTAAACTCATTATCTGTCAAATCAGACATGAGCTAAGTGTTACCATTCACGATATAAGCATACTAGTTAAAAAAAAACGTTAGATGGCGGACCCTTTATATACTTTTTGGACATTTATCCAAGGAATTGTGCTCCGAATGCTGTTGTGTACACCATTGCCAAACTGTTCAACAGAACGGTTGTTTTCAGCGCTAAAGAAGGTGAAATTTTTTTGAGATTATCCCTAGTAGGGAAAAGACTCAATTTACTCACCGTCATGTATGTATAGAGTCGGAAATAATGCAGTCCATTGACTATGATAACGTCATTCGTTCTTTTGCTCAGGAGAAAGCTGTTCGTTTAACGATGATGTAACCATGGCAAAACCTATATAGACTGCAATACCTATTCTGCTTATTATATTAATGCCGATTAAGATGTATGTGATGTTTAATAGTGTATTCTATTTCCTGTACCTGTTTTTAAAATATAATTGTTTCAAGGTGGAAGAGGGCCCCCTCTCTCTCTGAGTCCGGCATTGAACTCGAAAACAAAAATAAAAAAAATGTAAAGCGGTACGGCTACAGAGCTATAACAAAAAGGATATGCCACTGCCTTTTCCAATTGGAGTTTCCTTCCGAACGGTTCCTAAATCATAGCCGCCACCATAGCAAAGCGAAGGACAATACCAAAATTACTGACAAGCTATCAGAACCATAGTTGATTGAGGACTTGAGGTTTCTCAAGTACCACTAACGAAACACGTTGTTCTGTGAAGAGGGCAGATAGGAAAATACAGCCGAAAGAAAACCACGTTAAGTGTGAAGTGTGAAGTTAAACTAAAACTAGGGCTAATCGTTAGTAATATCGCAGTAGTTCCTGAGAACCTAAAGCGAAAAAACTTGGGAGCTTCTCAATTACTATGTTGATAAAACTACATCTTCCTTTAAAGTGACCAAACCATTTACCCGACCCCTCAATCTCTTTTGACACAGGAACTCTTTCCCAAAACATCCAGTTCACGACCCAATGTTCTCACGATGACTACTATAGCCCATATTACAAATAATAAAATCAGAAAAAGCTCTTCGCTTTCGTTACATTCTGATTACGTTTAACGATCTTTACTTTCATTTACGACTGCTTTTGGCGATCATTTTGTTATCGTTCTGACATTTTCATCGATAACTCCTCGTAATACATAATCGGTTTGTGTCGTGGCTATTGTTGATATAGGATAGGTTTAGTTTTTTTGACACCTGTTTTGTAGTAGGGGCTCAGTGATGATTTTGATGGGCGTGCCTGCCGTGTAAAACGATTGTCTGTAACCCTACGTCAACGTTTTCGTAAATCCTTATCGACGTGTTTTAAACCGAAAAAGTTCGGAATAGACCAAATTTGTTAACTACGACAGACCTTGACAAAAAAAGGAGCTAGAATGGTTAACATCGATGTGAAACCTTATCGATTTCAAGAACAGTAGTGGCTGTTTTTTTCTTAAAAGAAACGTCTTAGTTTTTCACATCTCTGCAAAAATCATTTGGCGTGTTCTTTTGAGCGACATGAACATTTTTTTAATAAAAAGATTTTCCTGTTTGTTAACTCGCATCCAACTCCAAAATCGCTCTTAATGGACTTACCAAAGCTTGTTTCTTTCTTAAAAAAACAGAAATAGACAAAGACTTTCAAATTCGCTGACGTGTGATGCTGGTAGCTCTATTTATAGATTTCTAATTCAAATAGCGAGTGTGCGAAGGTTCAGAAGTAAGAAGTTTAGAATGGGATACCAGCTTACTGATTTCGAAGCAAGGTCCGATCCCTGTGCCGGTTCTGAAGCTAACATAAAGTAAGTCGTAAGCATATAGATTTGTTTTATCCTCTTTGACAATTAAATGTTTCTAACGAATTGAACGTTTAAGTCCCTTGTCTATCAAATAAATATTTATATCGACTAAAGGAAAGATTTTTTTTTTTGACGTGTGGTTTTCAATCTGGCAATACTTTTTTCGGATTGTTCTTTTTGACAGCTGTCACTTGATATATACTCAGTTTGGTTTACCATATCCTTGAAGAAGAATTTAAGTCGCACGACCACTGGGCAGGGGGCACTGCGTTATACGTTCCGTAAATTGACTCGAAATGAAATCCCTGTTGACGCCGAGGTTTACATAATTTTGAGTTTTAATCCTGTGAGTTACTTCCAAGATAGGGCAATTTAACACCGCTGAAATATTTTTTGTCGAGTGTGCGTGTATCTACGCAGATAAGCCCGAGACGATTGACACCTTGGAAGGCACCTTATTGCTGACATATGGCCTCAAATGCTGCAAAATGAGGTCGAAAATGCTGGAATTTATTCGAGCCAACCGCGGCAGCCACTTGCTCGACATAATTTTAAAAAGATAATGGCAAACACTTGTCTTTATGTTATAGTTGAATTCTTAGCCTAACTTACTTACTTAAGGTGGCGCTACAGTCCGGGTCGGACCAGGGCCTCAACCAACATGCTTCTCCAGCCAGCTCGGTCCCTAGCTAGCTGCCTCCAGTTTTGCACGCCAAGTTGGTTGAGGTCCTCTCCTACTTGCGTGCGCCACCTGAGTCGCGGCCTTTCTCTCATGCCTCTGCGCCATATATAAGAACCGGGATGATAAGTGTCTTATACAGGGACACTTTAGTTGCTCGAGAGAGGACTTTACTACTCAATTGCCTTCTTAGTCCGAAGAAACAGCGATTGGCAGGAGTTATTCTTCGTTTGATTTCAGCGCTGGTGTCGTTGTCTGAATTAATAGCGGCGCCTAGGTAGACAAAGTCCTTAACTACCTCAAGGTTATAGCTGTCTATTTTGACGTTCTGTCCAAGACGTCGGTGTTGGGTGTTCTTTCTTGATGACAGCATATACTTGGTCTTGCCCTCATTTACCACTAAACCCATCTTCTTCGCTTCCGTCTCAATGCTCATAAACGCGCCATTGACATCACGCTGCGTTCTTCCAATTATGTCAATATCGTCGGCATATCCGAGCAATTGAACGGATCTTTGAAAGATTGTGCCTCTTGTGTTGACGTGGGAGTTTTGCACTATTCTTTCAAGAACGATGTTGAAGAAGTCGCATGACAGTGCATCGCCTTGCCTAAAACCTTTTTTGACATCGAATGTATCGGTGAGATCTTTTCCGACCCTGATGGAGCAGCGTGCGTTCTCCATCGTCATCCTACATAATCGGACAAATTTGGTAGGGATGCCAAAGGTAGACATGGCTCTATATAACTCCTCTCTATAGATGCTGTCATATGCGGCCTTAAAACCTTTTTTGACATCGAATGTATCGGTGAGATCTTTTCCGACCCTGATGGAGCAGCGTGCGTTCTCCATCGTCATCCTACATAATCGGACAAATTTGGTAGGGATGCCAAAGCTAGACATGGCTCTATGTAACTCCTCTCTATAGATGCTGTCATATGCGGCCTTAAAATCGATAAAAAAGGTGGTAGGTATCGATTTGAAGCTCCTGGGTTTTTTCCAAGATCTGCCGTAGTCTGAAGATTTGGTATATGGTGGACTTTCCTGGTCTAAAGCCGCACTGATAAGGACCTATCAGGTTGTTGACGAATGGCTTCAGACGATCACACACTACGGCAGAGAGGATCTTGTACGCGATATTAAGAAGACTGATACCTCTGTAGTTGGCGCAGTTCAGAGGGTCTCCTTTCTTGAGGTCCGGGGAAACAATGCTGAGGTTCCATTCATCGGGCATACTTTCTTCCGACCATATTTTGCAAATGAGCTGGTGCGTACTCCTGACCAGGTCATTGCCTGCCGCTTTAAACAATTCGGCAGTGAGGCCATCAGCTCCAGCAGTTTTGTTGGACTTTAGCTTGGATACTGCTGTCTTCACTTCGTTCAGGTCGGGTTGGCGGAATTGTTGGTCTACGTCGCCTAAATCGAATGGTTCTATCTCTCTAACCAGCGGAATTGGGTTCATCATCGCCGTTATAGAGCTTGGAGAAGTGGTCTTTTCATATCCTCAGCATTGACTGCGGTTCCACCACGATGTTCCCTTGGTCGTCTTTGCAGGCTTCGGCTCGGGGCTTATAGCCCGAGGCTGTTGTTTTTACCTTTTGGTAAAACTTCCGAACCTCATTCCTGCTTTGGCACCCTTCTATCTCCTCGATCGCGCGCTTCTCATGCTCTCTCTTTTTCCGTCTGAGAAGCCGGTGTTCGTCTCTCCTCTTCTGCTTGTAGAGCTCGTAAGCAGTTCTAGTCTTTTTGTGCAGCGCCGCTTTGTATGCTTCCTGTTTAGCTGCATGTGCTTGCCGACATTCGTCGTCAAACCAGTCTTATTTATCAACTCATCATTAAAAAATTCGTTTGAAATGGAAACTGATAAACTCTTACATTTATTTACAACCTTAAGGAACTTTCACTTATTTTATTTAAACCGTTAATTAATTATAATACTGCTGATTGAAATTTGAGTCCCCGTGAAAATGGAACTCCTATAATTATTTTCTGTAAAGCTGAAAGGGGAACCCTTAAAAATATATTTTTTTTAAATTTTCGAAATGAAAAAAATCTATAAACAGTTCCTTTTATAGAGTTTATCCCAAAACTCATTCAAAATATGGTCATCACCCCTTGACCTACTAACACCACAAACTACTAACAACAATTTGTAAGAAAAAAAAAACCATTTTGGCCTTCTAGTGGAGCTTATACACTCATTCACATAATCGTTCCCGTTGTGAAGAACGCAAATTGATTTCTATACAAAGCTCTCATCTTTTCAACGTATTGACGAATAGTAATTATGAAATCGAGATAAACATAAATTGGTGATTAAGACACGCTTTTAATTGGTTTCATTGATATCATTTATGTTTCTCAGTCGCTCAAAACCAATTTATTTTACGAATTAATCATTTTTGTTTTGTCGGATGGGGTGCTCATTATCATAAGACGGTAGATCTACGAGGAGTCCAATGAACTCTGGAATGAGTTTTTAAAATTTTCAATTGCTAGCAAATCACAAATTCTTCTGATCGTCCGTTGGCATAGGAATAAACAAATTTATTTCTGATTTTGGAATAGCATTGTGGATGGATAATGAAATCATTGTAAGCAAATAGACCATCAAGCTTCAACTTATACCTCATGCAATTTAAATTTTGTTTAATACCTGAGACCAGTATTTACTCCCAGAAGTTTTTATTTGTTTTCGTGGAAGGTAAATATAAACCAACGCTCGCATATATAATTAATATTTGCACATCGATTTTGTTTGCCAGACACATCCAGAGCTCAGAATTGCCTTCGAGGGGACTCAACCCCCCAGCAACTAAGTGCCTTAGGCTTTCACTGTTCAGAAACCACCCACCCAATAATGATTCTTATAAAACGCCTGAGATGAGACTAAACATCTCATTAATCCACCTCCTAGAAGTCCCATTCTACGTAAGAACGTTCTGTTCATCATCTTACTGTACCTTCGACTGTCCCTCTTTCCTTGATAGACTTATCCACCTACCCCGATTGTGTGAATTGCTTGATTTACTGCTAGGTCGTCGAAACTAAGGAGCTAATAAATGAGGAGTAACACATCCATTCAGTGAATCGCTGAAACACCGGCTAACGTTTACAAGAAATGTCCAATTAATGCTGGTTAATTAAAGTCCTAGTTTTTTTGTCTTGCAATTCAGGGCAGTGCTAAAGGTACAACCACAAGCTGATTATTTTGGGGATTTTCTTTTTCTGATGCTTACCTGGTTCATTAGGCTTATAAGAAAATCTCATTACATTCCCAGGCGAGAAGATGCGTGATCTAGTTTTAATGGGCAACCAGCTCAACTAAACCCTGTGCAAACAATTGCCGCAAACGTTCAACACACTCGTAAATTATGCAGTGTTGTCGTGAGAAAAAACAACTTTTTACGACTTTTTCATCTCAACAAAAGGCGGTGTGGTGTGGTGGATGGTCTTAGATAGAATTTCCTCTATTTTTTTTTTATCCAAAAGTTCCACGGTGAGATATTAACAATTTGTGCACCACAGCATAGCCTAACCACGACAACAACTTTCCAAGTTTCCAAGCATATGCTAGTGCGGTGGGAACTTTTTTTTGTGTCTGCAAAGTTTCGCTGAACACACTCATTTGCTTGACAGTAACGAGGGAGAATGCGAAAATGGTTTTTAGTCAGGCAGTGCGAGGTTTCAGATGGTTATGCGGTCAGGATAGTGATTTCTTATTTTTTTTTGTAAGAATTTAGGTCAATTTAATCCAATTGAATTGGCAATAATAAGCGACAATAGTCTAGCAGTGACAAAAAAAAGAAGTTAATAAGAAGCAGGTATCATAATCTCTTTACTCGCTCAATCAAATCAACTGCCATTATGATTTATAGAAACTTGTCTGTACACCAGGGGGTAAGGGGGACATTATTTGATTGCGGTTAAACTCGTAGAAATATAGAAATGCATCTCATCCAAGGAGAGAGAAAACATCAACTGCGAATGTTGACTTTTGACATGGAAACGTTCGCTCTCATCGGATATTGGATGTATGCGAAAATCGTCACGTCACGTCAGACGTCAGTTGAAATGAGGTGAGATAAACAAATACGGGCAGGCGAAGCACACCAAGTGCTTCTATAACGAGAAACAACTCTAGTTAACGATTGATGATGGATAGAGTCGTTCTGTTGTAGCTGTAGGTTTGAAATGAAAACAACAGCATCCAATTTCATTGTGAGTGAGTACACCAAATACTTTATGAACTTATGGAAAATGTGACGTCTGGAAGGGCGCTATGATAATGGTGTTTGTAGTTCTGTTGCTGTCTGCGTTGGAAATTTTTTAGTTTTTTTTACTTTCTTTTAATCTGTACACAATGAATCTTAAATATTCGAAGTAGCTTACTTCGCTTGCGGTTTTTTTTTTCCCTGGCATATTAATTGAGTTGGTCTGTGTAAAGCAAACCGATCCCGCCGATTTAATTCACTTTCAACTAAAGTTCACTGACTCCGTAGTGGAAATCCACAGGGTTCCATTTTATCACCCCTTATTTTTTTATGACAAAGTCAAATACAATGTACGAGCTTGTCTCATGCTCAGGTAATAATTTATGGATTTATCCTTGAAATTCTTGAAAAGTGTAAATGTAGTGCTGTCTTTGAAACTCGATTGTTTGCGCTTAACAAATTTCGGGATCACCATACAAACATATTACTACAGCAGTCAGCCTTCCTTTTGCGTAATTATCATTAAATCGGCAATCGTAGACGACAAATCTGTTGTTAGCTTCGAGACATTTTTTAAAAATCTGAAAATCTAGGGTTGCATAAGCGTTGATGTACAAATTATAACACAATGCTGCATAACTTACAAACATCTTTCGCCAGCAATCTTGATTTAAGGCGAGCTGTTTTCGGTTTTGCTGTTATAGGCTCCGGCCACGCAATGAGCGACGAGCGACTGAGCGAACGACTAAGCTAAGCGACGAGTCGCTTGAAATCGTATGGAGGTGGCCATATAAATCCTGAGCGACTGAGCGATTTTTTAAGCGACAGGCCGACGCGACGTTGCTCTGCAATCAAATCTGTTTTAATTTTACAGTCGATCGCTAATCGACGAAGGAAGAAGATGAATAAAATAAACACTGAAAGTTTAATTTCAGCTGTCCAAAGTCGCCCAGTGCTATGGCAGGATACCCACAAAGATTATAAAAATGTCACCAAATTTTCAAGCAAGAGGTAGAAAAAAAGAAGAGGATAATGATGACCTTCAATTTTTCAAAAGTCTTTTGCCATTTATGGGACAATTTAACAATTTCGAAAAACTTGAGATAAAAACTGACATTTAAAATATAGCATTGGCAAAACTTTTCATAGCATTGGCAAAACTTCATTCACACTACGGCAGATCTTGGAAAAAACCCAGGAGCTTCAAATCGATATCTACCACCTTTTTATCGATTTTAAGGCCGCATATGACAGCATCTGTAGAGAGGAGTTATATAGAGCCATGTCTAGTTTTGGCATCCCTACCAAACTTGTCCGATTGTGTAAAATGACGATGGAGAACGCACGCTGCTCCATCAGGGTCGGGAAAGATCTCACCGATACATTCGATGTCAAAAAAGGTTTTAGGCAAGGCGATGCACTGTCATGCGCCTTCTTCAACATCGTTCTTGAAAGAATAGTGCAAAACTCCCACGTCAACACAAGAGGCACAATCTTTCAAAGATCCGTTCAATTGCTCGGATATGCCGACGATATTGACATAATTGGAAGAACGCAGCGTGATGTCAATGGCGCGTTTATGAGCATTGAGACGGAAGCGAAGAAAATGGGTTTAGTGGTAAATGAGGGCAAGACCAAGTATATGCTGTCATCAAGAAAGAACACCCAACACCGACGTCTTGGACAGAACGTCACGATAGACAGCTATAACTTTGAGGTAGTTAAGGACTTTGTCTACCTAGGCGCCGCCGCCGCTATTAATTCAGACAACGACACCAGCGCTGAAATCAAACGCAGAATAACTCTTGCCAATCGCTGTTTCTTCGGACTAAAAAGGCAATTGAGTAGTAAAGTTCTCTCTCGAGCAACTAAAGTGTCCCTGTATAAGACACTTATGATTCCGGTTCTTATATATGGCGCAGAGGCATGGACCTTGTCAAAGGCAGACGAGAACGCTTTAGGATGCTTCGAGAGAAAAATTCTTCGGTTGATTTTTGGTCCCGTCTGCATAGATGGAGAGTGGAGAAGATGATTTAATGACGAACTGTACGGGCTGTACAGCGACACTGATCTGGTCAAACGAGTCAAGGTCCAGCGGCTTAGATGGCTGGGCCATGTAGAGCGAATGGACACCAACGCTCCGGCCCGGAATGTCTTCGAATCCAATCCCGAGGGACGGCGCAGTAGAGGAAGACCGCGACTCAAGTGGCGCACGCAAGTGGGAGAGGACCTCAACCAACTTGGCGTGCAAAACTGGAGGCAGCTAGCTAGGGACCGAGCTGTCTGGAGAAGCATGTTGGTTGAGGCCCTGGTCCGACCCGGACTGTAGCGCCACCTTAAGTAAGTAAGTTAGTATTGGCAAAACTTAAGAATACAAAAAAAAAAAAAAAATAACCTTAAACATAAAACCAGCCGTTGTTCTAGACTAATTGCTTTTTTTTGTCTTGTTAATTTTGATCGAACTTTTCCAACAGCAAATCAAAAGATGAGTGCTTTCATTATTGCACGGTTGCTCTGTTTACATGCGATCATTTGCAATCAGACTAACGTCATTAAAAATATTTGCGCATGCATTTTACAATGCATTTATGAACACTTTTTCGAATTTGCGTCATCTGTCAAAGAATTGAAAGACTTTTCTGTGTACACAGTTCCATAAAATACTTTTCTTTCTTTTTCCATCCAAAAAAACAGTTTATTTATTAAATTCAGTACTTTTTTGTTAATATCTCACTTGGAGCCTGAAGAGTTTTCATCCATTTTTTTGTACTTTTACTTTGTTTTGTATTTTTTCCACGGTAATTAATAGTCTTCTTGATATCTGAGATTTGACTTGAATAAAGAAAAAAAATAGTTGTGTTTTGTACTGTCTTGTCTCTTTCTCTGAAGATGAAAACCGAAAAGCAAACGAATTAAAGCATTTGCACATTTGCGCTGCAAATATTTGCGTTTTGCTTTAATGAAACTATTACATTTGTCATTTGCATTTATGAATGTTATGCATTGGTCAGACTAACGCAACTATGCATTTTTGAAAGCACCCGATGGTACTGACATAAGACAATATTGCGAAAATCAATCTGGAAATCTGCGAAATTTTTGATATAAATGATGCAATTCACCATAATTTGCCCTTTCACGATTTATGGGGTGTACACCAAATCTAAGGATTGTCGATCTTATTTAAGATCTATAAATATGAACGCGACTTTCAACTAATAAGCTACGACGAATCGCACTTGACGATGGCATTTTCCCAACTAATCGCTCAGCGACGTCGTTTAGTAAATGGCCACCCATCGCTCAGTCGATCAGTCGCTCGTCGCTCATTGCGTGGCCGGAGCCTTAGGCCAAGATTTGCCTCCGAAACCCTGTCTAGCTTGAGCGTCCATGTCCATGTCCATCCCCTCTACGTGTCTCCACACATTGTCTCCACATACGGCACCAAAGATTATTCGCAGTATTTTGCTTTCGAAACAACCAACGGTTTTCTTATCCGCTTAGATAAGGTCCATGCTTAAACGCTGTTAAGCAGGACTACGTTGATCAAAGTCTAATAAAGGGTTACCTTATTTTTCTAGAGAGGGTTTCATTTCTCAATTGCCATCTTAACCCAAAGAGCGACAATTAGTAAGAGTTATTCCTCATTTGATCTCCGCAATGATGTTGTATTCCGTGTCTATAGCGGATCCTAGGTAGACAAAGTCCTGTACTGCCTGGAAGTAATGTCTGTCTATTGTGACTTTTTTCCAATTCGTCGATGTTCGGTGTCCTTGATGTTTGATGACAATACATACTTCGTTTTGTCCTCATTGTCATTATACATCAAACCCATTTTTGCCGCTTCTGTTTCAATGCTCGCAAAAGCAACTATGACATCACGTTTTTTTCTTCCCATTACGTTAATATCGTCTGCGTAGGCGAGTAATTGTACAGACTTTTGAAAGATTGTTCCTCTGGTGTTGACTTTTGAGTTCACATGACAGTTTGTTTTTGACATCAAAAGTCTCGGTGAGTTCTTTGCCGACCTTGACAGAGCAGCGTGAATTCTCCAAAGTCGTCCTGCATAGTCGTGCGAGTTTTAAAGGGATACCGAAGCTATAGGCATGGTTCTATACAACTCGTCTCTGTAAACACTGTCTTACGCGGCCTTAAACTCGATAATAAGATGGTTTATATCGATATTTTATTCTCGGGTTTTTTCCAAGATTTGCGGTAATGTGAAAATTTGGTCTATTGTGGACTTTTCTGGTCTAAAACCGCATTGATAAGGACACATTGTTTAAGTGGGGTTTCAGATGTTCACATATTACAGCAGAGAAAATTTTATACGCGATGTTAAGGAGGCTTATTCCTCAATCACTGTCGGAATTGTGAGGGCCTCCCTTTTTAAGAATCGGACATCCGATACTAAAGTTCCATTCATCGGTCATTTTTTCTTCCTACGTTGTCATGCATATCAGCTGGTGCATGGTTAGGTTAGGTAGAATGGGCTGACCGTTGATCTTATTTCCGCCACACTTGTATCGATAGTTTTTTTTAGAGGTTGGTCAGTTTTATCCCTAAGATAAAACTGACATCTTGTGGTCAAATTGGCCAAATCTTAGGTCATTTATGTGAACAGGTTGACAAAAGAACAACGAATGAATCGAATCGCCATCGTGCACAGCAATCGGAGCTTTGTCCATCAATTTTGTGGAAGATTTTGCGCAAAGATCTTGGCTTACGGCCTTACAAGATCCAGCTTGTGCAAAATTTAAGCCGCGAGGCCATGCAATAGGTCCTGCTCCTGATTTTGGTGTATGTGCCGAAAATGAGATTGATTTCGATGCTGATTTTCATCGCAAAATTTTGTTCAGTGATGAGGCTCATTTTTGGTTGAATGGTTGAGTCTACAAGCAAACTTGCCGCATTTGAAGTGAAGAGAATCCACAGTGAGTACCTTAAAACGCCATTACATCCACAAAAATTTAATTTTTGATTTGTGCACTAAGGGCTGGTGGCTGGTGGTCTCCGTTAATGGAGACCGGTATAGAGCCATGATAACCGACTATTTTGTTCCCGAATTGAATGGCATGAATGTGGATGAGATGTGGTTCCAACAAGACGGGCGCGGCGCTACATGCCACCCAGCGCACGTCACAATCGATTTATTGAAGGAAACATTCGATGAGCGCGGATTGGACCTGTCAATTTGCCACCAAGATCGTGTGATTCGACACCATTGGATTATTTTCTTTGCGGGGATATGTGAAGTTTCTCTTCTATGTCAACTAACCAGAAACGTTAGGGGGCTTGGAAGCCAACTGCCCAGGAATTTTTTCATTGTGTGGCAGATTGCTGGGCAGTGACAAAGGAAGTAAGTGGTATCCTCATGTTCGTCTTCGTCATTGCATCCTCTACATAAGCCATCGTCCCATTTTCTTTTTGTGGTAGCTTAGTTGGTTGTGTCCTGTGAGAATACTGATAAACGATCATAATTAAGGCTTATTCAGGGATAGTAGCCTTTCTGATCTGTTCCTATCATATTTTGGCCATAGTTTCCGGGAGATGACACAAGAATCTAGGCATTCAAATCTTTCATTGGACTTTCTTACTATTTTGTTGCCAATGATGTGTTTAATTCCACACCTGTTTTGCATCGTTTGTAACTGCCAAGATGTCGTCTTGGAAGACACTGCTGTGACTTGGAAGTTTGAAGTAACTGGCAAGGTTAAGGGTTTTTCGTGACACACACTTCTTCAAGTTTACACGTGCTAGTTCGCTGTGGATCTGACGTTTCGGCAGCATACACATGATCCAATTCGTGATTGTTTCTTTTAGTTCTAGATTATTAAAGGATTTCTTAATTTCACTGTAGTGTTCATTATTAAAGGCTCCTCCAATGTCCAGAAAAGCTGCCAATGTTTATTCTTTTTCTTGCAGCGTTTTCTCTATTGTTCAGCTGGTGCATGCTCCTTTCCAACTGATCTCCAGTTGGCCTGTACTTTTATTTGATTTAAGTTTGCATATGGCAGGCTTAACTTCTTCTAGATCTGGAAGACGACATTCATGACCATCAACCAGGTTGAATGGGACATTATGCCTGACAACAGAATTATTGTCTTCATCGCCGTCAATCGGTCTGCAGAAATGGTCTTTCCCGATCTTCAGTAGCGACTACGATTCTATCACTTTGTTTTACTGCTGGTGCTTACAGGTTTGAGTTCAAGGTATGCAGTCTGACTCGATATTTTTTAAAGTTTTTGGTAAAACGAGCGCTTTTCATGCTGCTTCTTTTAATTTTTGAGAATTCGGTGTTCCTGTTCCATTTCTCCTTTTAAGTAAATTCGTATTACTAATAAATTAGAGCGTACAAATTGGAGATGGGAGTGAAAAACCATTCTTTTCGGGTTTTTTTCAATATATCTGCAAATAAAGCATAATTCCAACACATTCGCAGAGAACATTTTTTACGGAGAACAAAATTTCCTATCGAATTGTTTCATGTGAATAGTAATAGAAATGTTTTAAAACTTTTTTTGCTTCTCTTATGCTACTTTCGTTTTTAGTGAAAACTCAAAGAACAATTAATTGAAAGTCTCTTTTGAATTGCATAATATACTCGTGCATACCTTTCAATAAAACATCAACGACATTATACCATTACCACGCTTTCTAATCGTGCCATTTCTATCGAAATGCAACTTCTACCTCTCGCAATCCTCCCAGAAGAACTAATAATGCCTTGATGAACCGAGCACAATGTAATTCTTAAGTGCAAATCGAATGGAAATCATCTAGTTAGGTATGGATTCTCTTTATCTTAACCAAGCAAAGTCAATCTAATGTTTGCTTCAACCATCAATCTTTTGCATTTTCGTTTTATGAATCTGGATCAACACAGGCATTATGCATACAGCATACAAATAAATATATGTTACCATCGCCCAACGGGATTCTCTTTCATTTAATAATTGACGGAAGTGGTACTTTGGGATCGTATATACGCAGTGTATCATTATAACGAACTGACAAACTTAACACTATTATTATCGCTGTCTTGTGATCTATCAAAGTGATCCCCTTTTGGAGAGACAGTGAGAACAAAATGCCAGCAATTCGCTTTTTAATTAAAAACCTCGCTTTGGTGTCTTTTATGTTTGAGCCCAATTAAGAGAACAACAAAATGTTTTAGTATTTTTATGGTGTGATCATTAAAGTTGTGAATGGAGCTGAGTGATGTACACTGCCTTTTAGAGTAACAAATAAAGTGATAGTAGGTCTGAATTTTTCGTTGGTTTAAGTTCCAAACGATTTTACAAAGTGTGGATAAACAGTCGCTAAATTAACAACCAAGGAAGGTAGCGAAGATTGGGCAGTTCACTGAAAACAGTAGCGTGGGGAAGAAACACTCCAAAAATGGGAAATATTTTGTCTTAGGACTAAACGGTGGCTATTTCATCAACTTACAAATTTTACAATTACAAGCGTTTTCAAACAAAGTTTATGATTCTGTTTCATCAACACAAAACTAAAGTTGTAATCAACAAGCAGCAAACTTGTTGGAATAAAATTAATATGCGAATTTCCATTTCACCAATTAAAATATGTTTACAAAATCTGTTCACGTTGTAAGAATATTCTGCAGGGTGAACGTTTACATGTAAATTTCTTACAAGACTGTTTCTCCTTCACTTTTATGACGAAAATGTCTTCGCGCCGAAAGCATAGCAGTTGCTATATCAGGCAAAGATATGACGTTTTAGCAATGTTTTGTTTGAGTTGGGGTCAAAATTATGCCGGGGTCAAAGTTCTGCTTTTTAAAACTCTTAAGTAAGTAAATAAGTAAGTTTTTAAAACTCTGCTTTCTAAAGTTCTGCTTTTCACAATTCTGCCAATTATAAAGAAAAAGAAGGTTTGGAAAATGTTAAAAACATCGCGCTTTTTAACATTTTCCAAACCTTCCTTTTCTTTATAATTGGCAGAATATTGATAATAATTGCAAACTCTTACTTTCTATAGAATTTGAAAGTAGAGCAGTAGTTCTTTGGTTTACATAATTCAGTTAGTTTATGAAAAAAACTATGATAAAACTAGAGATGCATTCCCAAGAACACAAAACAATGTAGAGGATTGGCATCGTCGGCTGAAAGTTATATTTGGCCGTGGCCACGCAGGTATCTTTAAATTAATTGGAGGCCTACGAAGGAGCTTATCGTGCCAAATCAGAAATTGAGCGTGGAGAAGATAAAGAAAAAAGAAATAGATTTAAGTCTCTTTTTTATCTTGTTTAGCTTCATATTATGTTGTTTTTTTCATGCTTTAGTTTTTTTTTACTTTGTTTTTATTCTTCGGCGAATAAAAAATATAGGTAATAAAAAAATCACCAGAATTTTTTCTTTTTTAATAGCCAGAATTTTGAAAAGCAGAATTTTCATTTTAAAAGCAGTATTTTGACCCGCTCCCGTTTTGTTTGTTCCGGAGTTCCGGTTGATATCTTCAGTACATCGTTCAATAACAGTTATAAGTTACAGTTTATTCTTGATTCAGAAGAACAGAAATTTTAAGCATTGAGAAGTACAATACTATTTTCTACAATTTTTTTCCGTTTTATCAACAAGTTTGTGAATTAAAAGCTTGTAGTTGGTGAATCAAAAACTTGGAAAACAGATTCGTAGTTATAAATCGGAAGTGTGGGCGATTTCAATGTTTGCAATTCTGGTGGGCTTCGACATTCTGGTCAGACAACACCCGAAGGAAACTATGTTGTGAGTTCAACCATCTGACTCAACTTATTAATGAGCCCTCCCGGGTTCCAGATATTGAAGGCCATATGGCCAACATAACAGTGTTATAGTACCATCTCCTCTAGGCAAATCGAACCATTGTATCATATCGGTATATTTTACGTATTCCGTCACGGTAAAAGAAGAAAAAGTCCCTAAAAGAACTTTGCGGCAATACGAGAAAGACAATTGGGACGGCCAGAATAATTTCTTTCAAAATTTTAATTGGACATAGTGCTCTCTCGACGGAAACATTGACGCATCAGTTGGTATGGTATCTAACGTAATTCTTGTCGGCATGAGAAATTTTGTTCCTCACAGAATAAAAAGTATTATTCCCAAAAAGGATTCGTGGTTTGATTCAATCTGTAAAGAGGCGATTAGGGATAGAGAAAGTAGTTTTCGAAAATTTAAAAATAACCCTACAGTAGAAAATCGAAATTTCTTCAAACGGGCCAGAAATAACTGTAACGCTCAAATACAAAAGGCTAAGTTTTTACATGACCAAAAAGTAAAGCAAATAATACTGTTGCGTCCAAAAGGAAGTAAAAACTTTTGGTCTTTTGTTAAGAACATTAAGAACTCGATCACGTCATTGGTCCCAACGCTCGTCTTCAATGACTCTCCATATGCTAGCTCCATCGACAAAGCCAATTTGCTCAATTTGCTGCCCACTCGACACTTCCTCATAGCATATTGGCTCCACCTGAGCTCGAATCTACAAATTCTGTGATGAAGCAGATATTTTTTCGAACTCGCTCGGTTGCGAGAATGCTTAAATGTCTCAATATGCATTAATCCGTTGGCAATGGCGTAGCAAAGGGGGGCGTGGGGGCGGACCGCCCCGGGTGTCACCCATTTGGGGGTGACACCCAAAAGCTACCAAGGAGTATATATACTATGGCATTATAGATCGTAGAAGATGCAATTAACCTGGGTATAAAAACATCGGAGAAATACGACATTTCAACAGAAAGAAGAATTCGTTGTAGAAAGCTAATGGCTGGTGAATTGGCAACTGATGCAGGACTTTCTTTGAACGCTGAACTATGGAAATATATGTTCGAGTGCCCTGATAGATTCGTCACTGAACTTCGAACAATAACAGAGTCTATTTAGGAGGTGGCTTCATAGTTCGAAGTTGTACAGGCGAATACTTTACTTTTAGCAAACATTAATGATTTGAAAATAGCTGTTTCAAAGTTTGCTAGTGCTTATGATGAGGTGTCACAGTCAGAACTTCTCTCAGAGATACCAAGGTTGAGAAGTCATTTGAAAGCAGCTAAAGTGACAACATCTAATTGATTATCTTTAGATTTTATGAAATTCATCCTTGAATGGGACTTTGCAGAATCTTTTCCGAATCTCATTATCGCATTAAAAATGTTTATGACAGTTTATATGTGTCTGTTGCGTCATGTGAAAGGAGTTTTAGTAAGCTACTACTTGCGGGCAACAATGATGGAAAAGAGGCTCAATAATCCTTTACAATTGAACATGAGGCGACCCAGCAAATAAATTTTGATGACAATATCAGCGAATTTTCTGCTTTAAAAGTTAGGAAGAAGACGCTTTATTAATGTTTTCTGTTTTTTTTTTTCAACAATGTGAATATGTAAAAAATAAATAGGGTGGCGCAACAGAGCGAGGAGCCCTTGGGCCTAGTGCATTTCTCACAACCATGCCTTGTGAGGAAATGGAGAATATGTAGATACATTAATTTTTGTTCTCCTTTTTTTAAACTTTTTATTTGAATTTAAATAAAGAAATCCCAATAATATAGATTAGCGGAATTTCATTTATTTTACTGTTTTACATTCTGGGGGTGACACCATAATTGCCGCCCCAGGTGCCACCCATGCTAGCTACGCTATTGTCCGCTGGTACAGATGGTATCCCCGTCGTTATTCTGAAGAGGTGTTCTCTTATGCTGGTAATACCACTGCGTAAACTTATCCATCTTTCCTATTCTGCTGGGATTTTCCCGAGTAGATGGAAAACTGCTTTTGTCTAGCCGGTCCCTAAAAAAGGCGAATCTTCCTCCGCTTCCAATTACCGTCCAATTGCACTATCGTCCCTTCTTTCCAAAAGCATGGAAACGTTGATAAACCATCAACTCATGAAATATCTTGAAGAACGAAAACCTCTCAATGACCGTCAGTATGGCTTTCGTAGCAAGACGTCTACTGGTGATTTGATGGCATACCTCACCGAAAAGTAGAACCAGTCTTTACACTGTTTTGGAGAAAGTAAGATTATTGCGCTTGATATTTCTAAAGCATTTGGTAGAGTTTAGCATCAAGCTCTCTTACCGAAAATGCGTGCTTTTGGTATCGATAAGTCTCTTCTTCGATGGATTGGAAATTACCTTTCAAGTTGTATTGGATGGCTTCAAGTCTCATACCCACTTTATAAATGCTGGTGTGCCTCCCGGCAACGATTTGTCTCTGACTCTCTTCCTCATTTTCATAAATGATCTCCTGTGTGAAACTTCTAATCCTCTTCACTGTTTTGGTGACGACCGGACAGTCAGCTTCTTATATTTGTTTCCAAATTCACGTCCCTGCTCTTCGGATATGGAACTTTAACGGTTGCGGTTGCTCATTAAATTCTGACCTTGAATAAATAATAAATAAAAACCGAGTAGAATTCAATGCTTCGAAAACTCAATGATGTTTCTTGTCGTTAAAACTAAACAGTTCCCCATTATCGTTATCCATATGAAATGTACCTGCCTCCAGGAAACCGGAAAGCTGTCAGAACTTGGCAAGTGTGCGTAAACGATGTCCTTCGTTGGAATGACAACATATTTGAAGTTACCAAAATGCTGCTACATGCTTAGGTTTCTGAAGACAATCTAGGAAATTTTTCACCCCTTCTGATCTGGCTACAATTTACAAAGCCTACATCCTCCCAAAACTGGAGTATAATTCTCATATCCCTCAAACACCTTTTTTTGCGCCCACAGAGCGTTAAGACTGATAGTTGATAAAAGAAAACTATAAATGTTTTTCATGGGCTCTTTTGGTCGTTATGGTATAATGAACAGAAAAAACTCTTTCTTTTCCCAACGTTACGATGGTGATAGGTGGTAGTTCAATTGTAGGACCTTTTGGCTCTCTTGAACATCGTCGAAACGTTACCTGGCTAACTCTCTTATCGCTTTTTTCAGAAAAACTAGTGAAGTAGCCACCAGCTACATGCATCCCCTGAAACAGTTAAGCCGCAACACGCGCCTCGTTAGCAATGCTCATCAGTTTTACCTTGAGCGCAAATTCGGACGTACCGTTAAATTCAGAAATACATATTTTAGCTGCTCAACCCGTAGTGGAATGCTTTACCTAGCTCTGTTTTGAAGTTAAAAAAAAAAACGTTTTTTTAAATAAGTTTTTTAAAAATCAAGTATGCCAGTCTTAGATCTTGTCAAAAGATGTGTTGACAAAATATTTAAAAAAATCAATGTTTTGAAAATGTTAAAAAAAATTTTATGAGAATTTCAGAAAATAAAATTTTTCAAATGTTGGTAATGTGCAATCTTTCGTAAGCAACTTAAGACTTCTAAAATCAGCTTTTATCTAGAAAAACCCATTTTTCCCAACCTACGTCGGTTCTTTGTGCAACACAAAAGAAACGAAAAAAAATGGGCACGACTGGGTCGCACGAACTTGCGATTGTGTTCTAAATACGATATCAAAATCTAAAGGCTGAGTTAAAGGTTTTGGTATTAGCTCTTCATAATATATTTTGTGGTACAGGGTTGCCAACTACACATTAATTATGGAAATTGAATTAAATCACGCAAAATAATGAAAAAATTAAATTAAATATTCCAAAGCTTTCAAGCAAAAATCTAAAAACGCCATTCTTTTGCAAACGCTAATACACATGAATGATGAAAATTTAATCAAAATCGTTGGAGCAGTTTTTCCAAAAAACGGTTTTTTATTTTTCACTTTTTTTAAAAAACTGTTTCTTAAAAGTCGAGTATGCAAAGGTTTAGATCTTAATAAGAGTTATTTTGACAAAAAATTTGAAAAAAATCAAAGTTATAGTTTCGAAGTTACTTTCAAAAATCAAAATTTTTTAAAAAAATCTATAAAAATTTCCAAAACTAAGTTTTTTTAAATATTGATATGCAGTCTTTCTTTAACAGCTTACGACTTCTTAAATCCGAAATTTCGTCAAGATCGTGTCAGCCATTAACGAGAAAGTCGGTTTTAAAAAAAACGGTACTATGGGAGGTACCGTTTTTAGGCCTTTTCCAAAAATTTTTTTTGCATCATAAGAAAAACAATCCTAAATTAGTCCTTCACACAAAATTTTATCGAAATCGTTGGAGCCGTTTTCGAGAAAAATAAGTATTATCATATCGGTTGTATGGCAGGTACCGTTATTTCAAGACCTAGAAACCCAATTCCAAAAACCCCTCTGTAGGATGCCAAACAAACCCTAACTGCAAATTTTGAAGAAAATCGGTCAAGCGGTTCAGGCTGTAGATCCATATACAGACAGACACACAGACACACAGACAGACAGACAGAATTGCAGGACCCACTTTTTTCGTATTCTCTATCATCGTAATGTTATGTTTAATTGTTATCTCAAAATTTTTTTTCTGCACGATTGCAAGACTTGCCTTATAGTACCTATAATCGCAAGTAAAAAAACTATCGTGCGGTTTTCGATTCCGTGTCACTTTTTGACCTATATTCAATTCAGTTCAAATTAAAAACAATAAATCTTAAGACTATTTTATTATTTTTTAATTTTAATTTTAAGATTTAAGACAATTCAGAAATTATCTCTCACATAAAGTTTTATCGAAATCATTAGAGCCGTTTCCGAGAAAATTGGTGTTATCATATGGGTTGTTTGGCAGGCACCGTTATTTGAAGACCTAGAAACTAAATTCGAAAAACTCCTTTGTAGGCTGGCCCACAAACCCTAGTTTAAAATTTTAAAGAATATCGGTTAAGCGGTTCAGGCTGTAGATCCATATACGGATAGACTAGACCAGGGTTTCCCAAACTATTTTGAGCAACAGACCCCTTTTCCAAAATGAACTGATACCGTAGAACCCCAAGGCCAAATAACTTTAAAAACCCTGTCTCAAGTTTTTTACTTACTTAGATAACAATAAAACATGACGTTACGATGATAGCAGGTATGAAATTCAATAAACATGAAGTGTAATTCATAATTTATTAATGCAGATTTTTAAAAATCATGCTCTTAGTTGAGAACAAATAATAAATTCATGATTTGAAAAATTAATGCGATGGATGAATTTGGTGAATTTCTACCAGTCTAGCTAGATCTGGTTTAATATTGGTAAGTTGCAGCCTTAAGTCTCCGCGCTCGTTGACTTTCAAACCTTTTCTTTTTTTCGTCAAAATGTTGGCAACCACACTGAAGCCTTTTTCAACTAAATATGATGATGGGAAAGCGATGAGATATTTTTCAGCAAAGTTCCACAATGCAGTTTATTGAGTTTCAATGCTGCTTTGCAACCAGAACTTCTGATAGCCTTCGGTGAACTTTACCTTAAGCTCTTCGTCAGTTTGGATGGTGATCAACTCTTCTTGCATTATCACATTGGCTTCTTCCATGGCTGTTATACTGTACGAATTTATTACCCACTCAGGAATTTGTAAGTTCAAAAGATCCCCAAACCTTTTGGTAAAATCTTTGTGAAGCGCGTCCAAGTGAGCGACATATGATAAAATAACATCGTCTTGAAGGATTTCTGTTGATTTCAACAAATGCGGAAACTGAAAGTATTCTTTTCTGCTTAAATTTTGTTTATAAAGAATAAGTTTTCCCCCAAACGCCGCTATAATTGATTTTGTTTTAATCAAGTTGAGATCGGTCATGTAATAAATATCCGTCATAGGATTTTTCAGATTTTCTTCCAAATTCGGACCTTTTTCGTTTAGAAGCTCCAGCACAGACCAAAATTAGCTGAAAATCTGGCTAAGCAAGCACCTCTTGAAAGCCAGCGAACTTCAGTGTGCAAAAGTAACTTAGTAAAGACTTCGTCGTTATCCTCACAAAGCTGAGCAAATAACCGAGAGCTCAATGAATTGCTTCCAATCTTGTTGACAGCATTTATAACGTATTGCAAAGACTTGTGCAATCTAGGACTCAGTTTTTTGCTACTAAATGTTGTCTGTGAATCACCAGTACATCAGCCAATTGCCGCTTTAAGTGAGCTATAAAACCACGATGACGACCAACCATAGATGGTGCTCCATCAGTCGCAACAGAAATAATGTTTCTCCATGGAATGGCTTTGTCGGTAAAAAAAAGCGTTCCACTGCCAGAAAAATGGATTCTCCACTGGTATCAGTTTTCTGATACCAGATACAGATATATGGTAAAAAGCAGCTCTCGGTACATATTTTCATCTATGATGTATCGAACGTATCCTAACTACAGAGTTTCATTGCCGGGTAATGTAGACTCGTCTAACTGGAGAGAGAATCTCTTGGTCTGCAATAAATTGCATAAAATGTTTTCCACGTCGCGACCCATCTCGTCTATTTGTCTCTGAACGGTGTTATTGCTCAAGAATATTCTTTTTGTAATATCTTGAGCGGGCTTATTCAATACATTGTTGAGGAGCTCTGCAATGGCTGATGCTAAAATAAGCTGCTCTCCAATTGTGAGAGGCTTTCCCGACTTCGCTATTAGCAGAGATATATTGTAGGACGCTCGCAAGCCATTAACGTTTTGCATAGGACCGTGATAAGTGGTCCTCCGTTTTTGAAGGCATCGTTACTGAATATGTACTTCTTTTTCACATAAATATGAGACACATCGGCAAGTGTTTATTTGATGGAGATGAAATAAATCCAAACTTTAGGTAGTCCAAACTGTACAGTCTATATTTTTTTTTCGTGTCTGCGATCACACCGCCAATCTTAAGCAAAAAATGTTTAAAACTACTTATTATAATATCACAATTATACAATAGGTACTATGTAAATGTATATGTTTATACACATGTTTAAAATGTTACTTTTCATTTTAAGAATGGCAAAAGTAACGCAACACTATCTTTGATGTTTAAAATAAGAAAATATGTTAAGGGGGTCGATTGAAAAACTTGTCGACCCCCAAATTCAGATTTCATTTTTGTCGACCCCTGAGAAACCGATATCGACCCCAAGGGGTCGATACCGACCACTTTGGGAATCACTGGACTAGACAGACACAGACGGACAGAATTGCAGGACCCACTTTTTTCGTATTCTCAATTTTTAAATCAATTTTTTTTTGTGCGATTGCAAAACTTGCCTAATACCTATAGTTGCAAAAAAAAAGAAAGAAAACAAGGACATAACCCCCTTCCTGTTCCCCTTTTCTTTTCTCGAATTGATCACATCTCTCCAAATTATCACACTTCAAAAAGGCAAAGAAAAAATCTAAAACAATACCTAACAACTGAAGGCAGACTTTTCATCGATTCAACACTTTTAGACGCATTAGTTTTGCCAGCTCTGAATACTCGTTTCCCGCCCTTTGTGATAATTCTTTTGCAGCAGATACTCATCACAGAGTAGATTCCACTCAGAAGAAACACCAACCTAGTTCTAGAAAAGTCACAAATTTATCTGCTGCAAGTAACAAAAGCAGATAGCTAAAGCAAGATTTGCTTTTACGACGATACCAAAAACCATTTGCGTTACTATCTGCAATCATAAAATATTCACACGTTCCTAATTACAAGTTCTATTTAAAAGAGCTGCCGCCTCTGCCGCAGAGTGTCAAATAATAAATGAGAATATTTGGCCATTTCCTTCTCTGTGCAGTTTTTTTTTATTCTTTTATTATTATTTCAGCAGATTTTCGTTAACAGATTCGTAGTTTTGTAGGGAAGTACGTGTGATGTGGGGGCATAAAAAATTCTCTCTCACTCTGTTTGGTTTTAGAGTTTGATTTCCGTTTTGAAAATCTTGAACTTTCTGCTATGAAAGCACTTGCGGTGCTCATAGTGGCGGTTTATTTAAATAAGTTGATGTGCCACGCCGACGCGACACGACGACGCTATGCTGGCGCGGTTGATTCTATTCATTGAAAGATATGAAAAATTTATCCATTTTAGCTCTTCCTCCAAAAGTCTTAACGGCATGCGACGATCTTTCGTACGTGAAAATTGTGGCTTAAGCATTTCGTTATGGGAAGTAAGCATCCAAGCAGTTAATTGCAATCCGAGTCTTTGCGTTTCATGGATCCATGGCGTGTCGTGTCACCGTGTTGTGTATACAATGGCTTTTGGAATTGTTTGGGCGAAGGTGCATGATAATTTCTAACGGGGGAGTAGAAACATTGCTTTCTTCTCATAAACTTGTAATGAAAACCCAAATCTTCATTCTTTTTTTCACTTCTGTCATTTGAGGGAAAATGAAAGTTTGCTTTCATTTTCTATGTCAATTAAATTTAAACAACCTGCGATTAGGTTCTTCAGAAAAGTATTTACTTAACTCAATTTAAATTTATTCTATGTGTTGGTTGCTAATGTATTAGGCTTACACTTATACCACTTGAAGCATGCAGGTGTTTTGCTGGTAGCTGTTTTTGAAAAATATGAAGGTGGGATAATCCAGATAATAACTGAATTAAGAAACCACGCATTTTAAGAATCGTTTTTATCAAAATGAGCATTTAGAGCCGCAAGGGCAGTAGTCGTAAATGTTTTTTAAGTGAATCCAGAAAAAAAGATTCTGCCACTTTCGAGAAGGCGTGAAAAGAGATTTGATGAAGTACTTAGGGCCTTTTTGTTCTCTTTACTTTCGCATTGAAAATCATTCAACTTATTGTTTCCTGTACAAAATAGAGAATCATCACAAATCTAATATCTACACAAAAAATTCACTTAGAATAAGACACATCGTTGACAAAAAGAGAATAAAAGGGAGTGAGTATGACTTTCTTTCAGAACGCAAAAAAAGTTAAAGGTTAACTGTGATAACCTAGACCCAATCTTTACATATTGCTTTTAAGTGGGTACAAGGTACATAACTTATGATTAAGTACTAACCTAGGTGATGGCAGAGGCAGAAAATATAATAAATTCAAGACCGCTGACCTACGTACCCAGTGGATGGAGAAAGTGAAGAAGCGCTGTCGCCAAACCATTTTTTGTTGTGCGCTCCGAATGGTTCAAAGGTGTCTGGGGAGGAAAGTGACGATGGTAAGATTTTTTAAAAGAAACTGGCTCACATGTGAGCAATGTAGAAACATTACAGAATTACAAAACTACAAATCAAATTTCCAAGCACATTCCAATCCTGATGCAAGATGGCAACGCTGGCATTTCTGCTGAAACAAATATAATTTCTGTTTCGATCTCTAAGCTTAATACCTTTTTTATAACTCTAAAAAAAAGAGAAAAAAGAAAAAAGCAACCTTTATAAAACAGTGTTACAAAAAAACTATATTTTACTGTTCGCAGCACTACGTTTATCCAATTTTTAACATTTACTCTACTCTGCTGAATAAGATCGAAAGCTTTGGAGAAACCTGTAAAAATGGTGTCTGCCTTTTTAAATACCTGTTCTATAGCTATGTTTGTTCAAGTATACCTTTTTAATACAAAACCGTGCCAGGAAGGGAACTGTGTTTGCGAATAGTTTTATTTTTTTACTAAGGGTTTGACACAAACCATCAGAACCGCAGCTGCTGGGTTGGCCCCAAACGAGACCCTGGTTCGATGAAAAAATGCAGGCAGGTAAGTCTTGCCAAAATGGTATTGACGTAATGGGATGAAGCAACCGTGATGTCATAGGATCTTTTGCAGGCATTGAAGCAGAAGCTGCTAATATGGGTTTGGTTAATGAGGTCAAAACGAAGTATTAACTGCCATCGAACAAGGGCAGAGAACATTGATCGGATTACACAAAAAAGTCACAAAAGACAAACATGACTTTGAGGTAGTGCAGGACTTCTTCTACCAAGGATCCGCTATAGACATGGAAGATAACATCAATGTGGAGATTAAACGAAGAAGGCGATTGAGAACTAAAAGCCTCTCTAGATAACCCAAGGTAACCCTTTAATAGATATTGATCATCCCAGTCTTGTTATATGGCACCAAAGGAAGGACGATGCTGTGGATAGTTTCAGGGAACTTGCGAAAGGGGAAGACCTCAACTGACTGTGTAAAACTGGAGAGAGCTCGCCTGAAATCGAGATTGTTGGCGAAGTATGTAGGTTGAGGCGCTCAGGTCCACCCCGGAATGCCAACCTAAGTAAAATATTACTGGGGTCACCGTACTGGGCGAAAATGAGGCTAAACGTATGACCTTACCCAAGAGAACTTATTGAACAGTTGTCGTCACACCTAAACGGAATAAAAAATAACATTTTCATCATGGCTTTGGGGAAACTCGCAACATCACTTTGTGAGGTCCTCCAAGCAGCTCTAACTAAGCCCATAAACTGGGCCGGAAACTGCGTACTAGACGACAACAAAAGCAGAAGTTGTTCTGTTCATGAGAAACTCTAACAAGCCAGATCAACTTCCATCCACCATAATTGGTATACCGATACACTTATGTCGCACGGCGAAATGTATTGGAATTTTCCTTGATCGTTAACTTAACTGGAAAGAAATCAACTCAAAAGAAAGGGAAAGAAAAGCTTAACTAGCCTTTTACACTTGCAGTAGGATTTTCAACAAAAACTATTCAATGGATCCATAATAAGACCAATCCTCACATACATCTGTTTGGTATGGTGACCATTATTAAAAATGGCGTCAAGCCTTGAATTGCCTCCACCAGTGTCATGAGAAGAACACCAACAGCAGATCTGGACACTTTCCTGTCGTTAGTCGCCCCAGAGCTTTTCACTAATGAGATGGCGACCAAGAGCGCACTGCGGTTCAAACAATGCAAAAATTAGAAAGCCTGCCTATCAGGCCACAAAACCATTATGAATCATACTGATATAGACATACATGCTGATTGCAACCAAGTGGTGCTGCAGGGTAATAAATACAAATCACTTCTACGTTTTCACAGGGGGTTCCAAAACGGTCGAGGACGTAGGGTAGGTCAGGCATCTTCTCAAATTATGCTCCCATAAACAGATCAAGAAAGCTCCCCGACTTTTGTCTTGTCTTGGAAGCAGAAAAACTTTCAATTTGTAAAGCCCCAAAAATTGATACAAAATATTGAGATCTTCATAGACAGCCAAGCGATCAAAAAACTCATCCATTTTCACAAGGTCCAAATTAGTAGACAAATTTCTCAGAAATTTTAAGACTACTCAGCTCAACCAACATAACGTTGACTTGGGTCCCATCAGGACATCATGACGTAACTGGAAATGAAATGGCTGATTGAAAATTCAGCGAAACGAACACCTCAGATCTCAAAGAAAAAGAGAAAAAAAACAGAATCCAACAAAATTTTGTAAAATCCGCCAATGACAGTTGGTCATTTTTAGAAGCATGGCGTATTTTCAGAAACTTATGGCCAGATATTCCCAAATAAAAGCAACTCGACTCCAGCTTAGCAGGCCTAGGCTGTCTCCGTTGATGGTCATTCTCATGGGTCACATCTCATTGGGAACCACATATGATGGGAATGCACATCCGTCTAGTGTTGAGGAAGCCAAGACAAAGAGGGAGAGGAAAGATCATTCCACTTCCATTGTGAGAACCCAAGCTTGGACCACATTAGAAAAATAGCACTTGGAGAATATCTTCAACGAACTGGGCAACATCTCTAATCTCCCAATGAACAAAACCTTTAATTTCGTTTCGGGCTTCAAATGGTTCATTGAGGGTTGTCAACTTCAATAACTTAGTATCCAACTCAATCCTCCGCTATTTACCACCTCTTATCCTTTCCTCCCTCCAACTTCTCATCCTCTGTTACCCGGGGAGATAATGTACTGATGAGATGCGAGTGAGATGTTGCTGCTTGCGACTGCACCCCCATCCAACCTAACACCTCTTTTTCGTCAGACTTAAGTTACCTGCTTCCTTGCACCGACTGAGAAATCCTCAATTCATCCAAACCGTTAGCCTAAAACTGTTATTTAAAGACTATAAAATGAAATTTTACTTTTGAAACGTATAACTTTTCAAATTGACTGTGCTTCCCTCGTAATCCACTAGAGCTTGTTTAAAAGTTCCTTGTATCAACTCTTTTATTTTTACAAAAGTCAATGCATTGTACAGCAAGCCATAAATCATAAATTCGTATTACTTGCTATTTCCTCAAAATCCCTAATTTGTCTTGTTTCATTCATGAATTTTGTGCGCCAACTTGAAGTGTTGAATCTCCCATAACTTTTCCTATAAAAAAACTTCTAGAAAATTGCTCTTCATGTTGGATAAACGGGTGTACGTCCATTCATTCATTCATCCCACTCCATTTGTTTATGAGTGTAATGCAAAAGCATATTCAAAATCACGAAGAACCCGAGGTCATAGCTCCGCACATACATACTTGCACTTCCGAATCCCAACGAGTGTACTTCTTTACCGGGCTTAGGTAGCAATTATGGTTTTACAACTTCTTTTTTTTTTTAATATTAAGTGCTCCATAAAAACTGGCTTCTCTTTTTTTCATTTTAATTGCTCCGAGTTTAATGATGGATACCTTGAGGAATTCAATTATTCGGCTAGTGACCACCCATTTCGGTGGAAAGACCAAGACTTACTCGTATTAATATATCATCATGGTGTCTGCATAGTACGGAATCCATTAATAAGAATTGGAAACTATTTGCTAATTCCTCGGCTTAAGTAAGAAAATTTGTGCTCCGCCTTAGTGAAAAATAAAGAGTTAGAAAAAGATCTTTTTTATCGACAAAGCCTTTAGTCTTTATGCTGTTGGTGAAGAAAGTTAATAACAAATGGTAGAGACTATCATCATCAACATCATCCTCTATGGCTCCACCGCACCAAGATCAGAGAAAGTAGTGAAGATTGGTACAGTGGTATAGGTCAATGGTGGCAATTGTTTAGTTCTTCTTTGGATTTCGTAGTCTATCTATCCGTTCTCTAGCACTCCGCTCCTGGAAATACTTCACTCTGGTGAAACGTTTAAACGTTAGACAATGATGATAAAGATGACAAGAGTCTCCTTCAAATAGAAAAAGAAGAAAGAAGAAATAAAATGATTGTACAATGTTCCATTTTGGCTGCTCCTCCAGCTGCATTGTCTGCTGCGGTAATGAGATGGTTATCACGTCGTCAAGTGCACTCCAAGGCAGTGTCTAACCGCATACTTAGTTCCGGTCATGTTGTTCTTAGCTTTTTTTTATGTTTTGTTGCAACTTTTACATCTTGATCTTGAACAATTATTTTGAATAAGCTGTTGCTGTCATAACTTTCCTTACTTACAGTGGAGTGAGTGATGATTTGGGTTCTTTTTTTTTGAAAGAGAAAGAAGGCGGCTGTTGTTGGCAGCGCACACCTTAAATGCAGTGCACTCAATGGGGGAATTTCTAGGTTCAGGTCATTTGTATACGTGCCCAATTGTATTGTGGGTCGGTTTATTTGTTTGGCCAGAAAGTGTTAGATTGAGGTTTTTCTTGTTTTCAATTTGAAGGGCTGTGAGAGAGCGATGAATCTCGATGAATTGTGACAAAAGATTACTTACAATCAATTAGAGAGATTTTTCATTGAATTTGAAAAGTGAAAAAATCTCAGGCGTGACTGCAGATGGAAATTAATGACCTCAATTTAATCAAGAATGCAGTGCTGTGATAATAAAAAAAAAACATGGAAAACTTAACACCTGCCAATAATCAGTAAAAAGCTGTTTGCTTTTTTGTTCTTTGTATTTAAGACTTAGCAGAAGACTGAGTGTGAAATCAAATCTATTCAGGGAATACGAGGCTTCAATCATATTCTTAGAGCCAATTGTGCTTCACAGCACAGAGTTGACTAATGGTATGAAATCACTTAGTTTATTTCCAGTAAATGTCCCACTCATTTCACTAAAAACAATAGTACCCTCTTGGATATGTTTTTTATAAGTCATTTAAGTAAAGTTCTCTATTATAGCCAACTATCTGCCTCAGCTTTTTCTAATCACGACCTTATTTACTTGACTTTTGAATACTCACCAGTTTTTTGTCCCTCTCTTTTTACTTTCAGGGATTTTAAAAATATAAATAAAAATCAATTAGGAAGAGACTTGAGTTCAATTGATTGGAATATAATATACTATTTATCATCGGTAGATGACCAGTTATCTTTTCTGAATACGAACATTAACCACCTCTTTGATGTTCATGTTCCTCTCAAAACAATACTACATCAAAACAAGACTCGGTTTGGGTTGAACAACAACATAGAAACAGTTATGAGAGAGCGTGATATGGCATATAGAAGATGGAAAACTTTTAAGCTTGATGAATTGCATAGCAGTTTTAAAAGACTGAGAAATAGAGTTGTGTGCGCCATACGTAATTCAAAAAAGCAGTTCTACGCTCCAAAGCTTGATCCTCGTCTAGCTAAACAGAAACTTTGGAAGAATCTCAAAGATATTGGTGTAGGTCGTAAAAATAAAAATAATGTCGCAAATGTTGACTGCGAAGATCTTAACAAAAAGTTCACCGAAATAAATAATATGAATGAAATGAATGTTGATGAGAGCGAAGTGAATTTTCTTACGGTGGATGATCGAATGTTAGAATTCAACTTTTTGGCTGTTAATGAATCAGATGTACTCGAAAGCTTCCTAGACTTAAAATCCAATGCTGTTGGGATTGATGGCATACCACCGGTTTTTCTAAAAGCCATTTTACCGTTCATACTTAAATATGTTACACATTTGTTTAATAGTATTTTCATGACAAGCACCTTTCCATCTGCTTGGAAACAAGCTAAGGTAATTCCAATTCCGAAAAATAGAAATGGCAATGAATATCGACCGATTGCTATCTTACCTTTTCTCTCGAAAGTCTTGGAAAGAATCATAAACAAACAAATACGCTGTTTCTTATCCGAACGAAAACTGATTTGTTCTCATCAGTCTGGTTTCAAACCCAAACATAGCTGTACAACTGCTCTAATTGATGTTACTGAAGGAATTAGAAGTGCTGTTGACAATGATAATGTAACCATTCTTACTCTTTTAGACTTTTCCAAAGCTTTTGATTCGGTCAATAAAAATATACTATGTGAAAAGCTACTTAGCCAATTCCATTTTTCATCGTCGTCAGCTAAACTAATTCACTCGTATCTATCTAAAAGATCGCAATCAGTTTTTGCTAACAATACATTGTCTTCTCCCCTTCCATTGCATAGAGGTGTTCCTCAAGGTTCTATATTGGGTCCCTTGCTCTTCTTAATGTATATTAATGACCTGTCTTCCTGCTCTCTAAATTGCTCCTTGCACATGTACGCAGACGATGTACAATTATACAGCAGCTTTCCTCTTGGAATGCTGGAAAATGGGATTTATGAAGTTAATAATGATCTACAGAAAGTTGTACTTTGGTCTAAGCAAAATGATCTTTGCCTAAATGCTAAAAAATCCAAATGTATGGTTATAGCAAGAACTCTGATAGATACATCGTATTTCCCTCCCATTCTTTTGAATAACACCCCGATTGAGTTTGCTGAATCTGCAATTAACTTGGGACTTACATTTAATCGTACCTTAACCTGGAATGATCACATTAGACTTACTTTAGGAAAAGTTTATGGAGGTTTACGATTACTCTGGGCTTCTCATCATATAATTCCTCCTAGAACGCGAATGATCCTGGCGAAGACGTTGTTAGTTCCAATTTTACTTTATTGCTGTGAAATTTATTGCAATTGCGACTATGTACATAAGACTAAATTAAATGTTGCTTTCAATAGCATTGCACGGTATGTTTTCGGAATAAAAAGGAGAGATCACATATCTAATTATTCGAAGTCAATGTATGGTATGACACTCGCCAATCTCTTCAAGTTCAAAACTATAACGTTGCTGCACAATATTATGCAACTTCGAAAACCTGAATATCTTTTTAACAGAATACAATTCCCTCGATCTATTAGGTCTTGCAACCTTGTTCCTCCGCGTTGTTCATTTCTCGTTTCTGAGCGCCTGTTTTATGTTAATGCTGTTCGACTATGGAATTCTCTCCCTAAACTCAGTTTAACAATTCATTAAAAAAATTCTCTAAAGCGACTTGATGTATTAATTAAAAAGGAAGGCATATGATGATGACGATACTGATGTTGAGCGATTGTGATGTTATTTTAATTTAAAATCTTTTTTGGTATATATAATATATAAATATTTAATTTTTTTTTTTAGCAAATTATAAATTGTTATTTAAAACTAACTGAAATGAAATGAATTCAAATTTTTAATATTTGTAGCACAATATATCTTACATTTTTTTTTCAAATAGTACTGGGTACTGAGACTTACTCTAAATTACAAGATATTGTATCTTATTGAGTATTTACTACAATAAATTTAAACTAAACTAAACTTGAATGACATATCAAATCATTGAATGAGTTGAAAGGAGATTGTGTGCGTGCTTTCAATGATCCTTTTTCGAGATCTAAACTAATGATGTGTAGAATTTTTCATTTTCTTTCTTTAGTTATCTCAAACCATTTGCGAACTTTCATTGTAAAATGAGTGATGTAAGTAGCCATGTTGTTAGAACAGTAAAAATTTCTCTGGCTAACAAGAACAAGTTTTTTAATGTCGAAAAATATTAAAGTTAGAGGCATAGATGGGCGTAGTGCGGATAAAAAGTTTGTATTTAGATGAAGATGCTATACTAGCTGGCCTAAAAAAACGTGGCTATTAGAACTTTTAAAGTCTCAAGCCAAAGAGTCATGTCAAATTAATAGATAAGCACAAAAAGAGAGTAGGCAATGATCGAAGGTTTTCTTGTCTTTTCCACTACTTCACACAAAATCTGCCTCACCCATAATCCGCAAGCAGCAGATTCGAGTTCAAGCATCAACTCTTTTGTTTCAATAAAACTTTAGGCACTTAATTCCAAGAAATTTACAACGAGAAAAGAAGGGAAGAACACCGAATTCTCAAAAAGAAAAAGAATCAGCACAAGAAGCGCTCGTTTGAAGAAATTGAGAGATGCCATGACAGAAATGAAGTTGGGAAGTTTTACCAAAAGGTAAAAAGATCTTGCCAGGGTTGCAAGTCCCAAGTTCAAGTCGGTAAAGACCAGCAGGGAAACATAGTAATAGAGATGGAGTCACTACTGAGGATCTAGAAAGATTACTTCTGCAGACTGCTTAACGCCAGTCTTGTGAGAGAATGAAAGGGGACCTATAATTTTCTGCCGGATCCGAACGGCTTTTTTTATCTTCTCTTCTGTGGTGCGTGTTGATCGACTTTCTACTTGTAATGCTCAATGGTTCTAACGTTCATGCCCAAGCATATGCAGACGACCGACGCGACGTCGCCGTGCTCTGGGTTGGCTCCAGCCTCCAAGCTGTCTGTTCCCGAGCACAGGCTGCGCTTTATACACTGCCAGCCACTAGGATGAGGCCACAAATTTTGCGATCGATTTTCGCTTTTTATACCTGGTTGAAGTTTTGTACCCGGAAAAGTTTATTACCAGTTAGTAGATACGTATTTTCCCAAAACAAATTCATAAAATTTAAGGGTTAATTTGGAACGACGGTTGGAATTTCCCAAGATCAATTAATGAACTACTGAAAATAAGTATAAAAAGGTGCTCCACTAGGATGAGGGATGAGGCCATTGCGAATATTTCCGTGCAGGACTGCGCATGTGCGAATTCTTGTATAAAATATCTGTGAGTGTGTTAAAAATAACCGTTTTATTTAGTTTGAAGCACACATGGGTTCCCGAAAGACTTTGACAGCGACAGGAAGAGCAAAAGTAGATGCTTTCAAGGAAATAGGACTCTCAGGCCTAGAAATAGCAAGGACACTTAACAGGAGCAAGACAGTTGTAAACAATTATCTTGCTGATCCACAAAACTATGACAAAAATCAAATAGAACGCACGGGAAAAGCTACAACACCAAGAGAAAATCGGTTGATTCTACGACTTGCCTCAAATTCCACTCTACCAGCGACTATGATAAGGGCCAAAAGCGGAGTTTCAGACAGCATAACAACGGTTCGATGAATAATACAAAAAAGTGATACTATTCAAAGGAGGAAACTAAAAAAGAAACCGGTTTTGAATCCAGTACACAAGGAGCATCGTATGGACTTTGTAAGACAGCATGTTGATTGGAGCAGGGAATGGAAACGCGTTGTCTTTTCGGATGAAAAAAAGTTTAACCTTGACGGTCCTGATGGTTACAACTTTTATTTCCATGATATTAGAAAGGATGAGCTTATTTTGGCAAGACATCCTAGCCGTACATCAGGTGTAATGGTGTGGGGAGCTATTACCTACTATGGGACGAATAGTAGAATTGGAGTTGTAGTTTTTGTCCACAACAATGAACGAAAATAGCTACAAATGTTTGCTGGAACGGTAATTTCCAAAAATTAAAAACATTTTCTTGCTGGATTCAATCAGAAGACGTGGAACTTTAGTCATGGCCGCCATATTCACCGGAATTAAACATTATTAAAAAAGGTTTGGTCATGGCTATCTCGTAAAGTTTACTTGTCTGCCACCAATTTGAAGAAAAGGACACCTTAATTGATGCTATTCGTAGTGCCCGGGCCCAAATTTCATGTGATTATTTAAAAAAAACTGTATGATTCTATTCCAAACCGTCTAATAGAGGCTTTATCCAAAAATGGCGGACATAATCATTATTAATGTAAAAAAACGTTATTAATAAATATTATTAAACCATAAAATCTAAACATTTAACTAATTTTTCTGCTTTTTTCTAAAATTTTGCATGTGGCCTCATCCTAGTGAAGCACCTTTTTATACCTATTTTCAGTAGTTCATTAATTGATCTTGGGAAATTCCAACTGTCGTTTCGAATTAACCCTTTAATTTGATGAATTTGTTATGGGAAAACTGGTAATAAACTTTTTCGGGTACAAAACTTCCACCAGTTATAAAAAGCGAAAATCGATCGCAAAATTTGTGGCCTCTTCCTAGTGGTTGGCAGTCTATGATTGACACCTAGTGTGTCAGAAACGGTCTCTCCGTCAATCCTCTTAAAACCGAGATTGTCCTCTTCACGAGACGTAGAAAATTGACTGGTCTGACCCAACTTACGCTTAAAGGCGTCAACATCCCCTTTTCAAATGAAGTCAAACACCTTGGAGTGATCCTGGATAACAAACTTCTTTGGTCTAAACATGTCGAGTCTAAAACTACTAAAACACTGTCAGTTTTATGGCAATGTAAAGGAGCCTTTGGCAAGACATGGGTCTTTCACCGAAAAAGGTCCTTTGGATCTATACGGCTATGATAAGACCAATCATCTCCTATGCGTCAGTTGTTTGGTGGAATAAGATCTCGCGTAAATACGTTATTGCCTCGTTTGCCAACTTCAAAGAACAATTTGGCTTGGTGTTACTGGGGCCTTCCCCAGCACACCGGGAGCTGCTCTCGACGCACTGTTGAATCTTCCTCACCTTGATACCTACATCATGGGGTGTACTCTCAAGACCATTTCTCGTTTAAAGAGATGTGGTCTCTGGCACAATTCGCACTGGAGCTTTGAGGAGCTCGCAAGCAGCATATCTTTTGACTCACGTCTAATGGATATGCCGTCTGACACGATGATCCCAAGGCTCAAACTGCGTCAAAACTACTCAGTCAACTTTCCCGCGGTTCAGGACTGGTTCACTCCAGAATCTGAGCCTGGAAAGAACTGTTATTGTATCTTCACAGATGGCTCCAAAACCGACGAGGGTTCTGGTGTCTTTGTGGAGAACGACGACATACGACTGCACACATTTTTGGGATCATACGCATCCGTTTTCCAAGTTACGAACAATGGATGGACGGGGAGAAGTATCTTTGTTTGCAGCGACAGCCAAGCTGTGCTTAAGGCCCTTCTCAACCCACTAACCACTTCGAAAGTGATCCAGGAATGCAAGAGCTATCTGAATGCGATCGGAAGATTAAATTCCTTGAGTCTCATTTGGGTTCCGTGCCATCACGGCATAACTGGAAATGAGATCGCCAGTGAACTTTTTGGCAAGGATCTCAGACAGCTATCTCAGGACCTGAACCGTCCATAGGTCTGCCAGCGGCCTCAGTGAGGGCTTCAATTTAACGATTGGCGTTGCCAGCGGGTACTTCTCTTTTGCCAAGCATTTAAATGTGTTAGGCTTAAGTGATACCACACTCTCTGAATCTTGTGGAGAAGATGAGGACACCGCAGAGCATTTCCTCTGTGAATGTCCTGCTTTTTCCCGCATGAGGTTACAGGTACTCGGCGCAGACATGTTGAGAGCTGGTAACTTAGGCTCCTTATCATGGCAGCGTCTTTTGGCTTTTCTCCGAACATCTGGAAAGCTATAACAAATAGAAAGTTGCTATCTGGTAGTACAATGGACCGGTATTTAGGTCTGAGTGCTCCAGCTGGTATTTTGAAAACCTCCAACAGAAAAAAAAGCACTTTTCAAGGCAATGAATTTAGTAACGGAGGACTTTCCAATTCCTCGCGGAAGGCGATATCCGTGGAAAAACATTGTTGCCTCTGTTGGGATTCGAACTTCGAACCTCTGGGTTAACAGGTGGACGTGCTAACAATCACGCCAAGGGTACCACATCGCTTAGCGGCGATAAAGACACTTATTCCGCTTTTAGGCAGAATATGCCGTCCTCCCGACCTAGAAGAAGTAAAGCTTGTCATATTATGTAACTTTAATTCAAAGAGTCAACAACTTGATAGGTTAGACCAAAAAAGTCCACAATCGACCAAATGTTCACATTACGGCAGATCTTGGAAAAAAAAACCCGGGAATATAACATCGATATACAAAATCCTTTTATCGATTTCAAGGCCGCGAGCCTTTCGAAAGTTTGCACAATTACTCGCCTACGCAGACGATATGGACGTAATTGAGCTGTACCGCGATATGGGCATAGCTAGAAGAGTATGCATCGCGAGGATACGATGGCTGGACAATGTAGAGCAGATGAACCCGAACGCTCCGGCTCGAAAGCACATTGCAGGGAAATCGTGAAAGGGGAAGACATCGTCTTAGGTGGCGCAATCAATTGGTAGAAGACCCCAACCGTCTTAGAGTGCAAAACTGAATAGAGCTCGCCCGAAGTCGAAGTCGTTACAGAAGGATGTTGATTGAGGCCCACCTAAGTAAATTAGTATTGAATTCCAAGTTTGCTGTTCATTAAATCTTCTTTTTATACTTCTTTTCAAGGGACTCTGCTTTCTTTTTGTTAGTCCTATGTATTCTCTATCACAAATATTGCACTTGACTGAATAAATTTCTGATTTATCTATCTTCTCTGTTTTATCTTTTGTCGATCCCAAATAGTTGCTTAGTTTATTGTTATTTTTGTAAACAATGTCATATCCATGTTCTTTGAATTTCGTCTTGTATTTATTTGTGGTAAAAAGGAAGAAGATAAATCAGAAGATCAGGAATTTATTCCGTCAAGTGCAATATTTGTGATAGAAAATACATCGGACAAACAAAAAGAAGTATAAAAAGAAGATTTAATGACCATTTAACCTGCATACGTTTAAACCAACCATCACGATCGGCTGTAGCAGCACACTTGCTAGAAGAGAACCACTGTGTTACGAGGGCAGTCCGATAAGTACTTAGCCTAAAATTTTGGAAAAGTGTTGATTTATTTTTCAATATAATCTTGTTTTAGTTCGATACACTTAACACAGCGATGGTCCAACTTCTTTAACCCATCTGAAAAATACGTTTTCTCGAGTTCTGCAAAGTAGGCCTACGTGGCGGTGATGACCTCAAATTTCGACACAAATTTCTGCATGGCAAGTGATTTTTTCAAGTTTGGAAATAAAAAGAAGTCGCACGGGGCCAAATCTGGAGAATACGGTGGATGGGGCAATAGTTCATAGTCCAACTAGACCAATTTAGCCGCGGCTCTGAAGTGGTCACACAGTTGCGTTTGTTGTCTGGAGTGAGCAAACGCGGCATCCATCGCGCCGACAGCTTTCTCATGCCCAAAATTTCATGCAGGATATGACCCATGCGGTCTTTCAAGATGCCTACTATCTCAGCTATCTCGCGCACCTTCAATCGGCCGGCGGTCTGCCAATACGAGATAGTGGATTTTTGTCACATTGTCCTCTGCGGTAGCCGTTTTCGGGGCACCTGGGCGTTGCTAATCAAAAACCGACGGCGACGTGCGACCACGTTGAAACTCGTTGAACCAATTTTTGACGGTCGCCATCGAAGGAGAAGAGTCACCGTTCACAGCATCCAACCGCTCTTTGATTTCGCTGGGTGATTTCCCTTCCAAAAACAAGAATCGAATCACTGACTGACCGATATTACTCTTTTTCCATTTTTCTAAAATCCGCTGACACGTTTGCTTCCACACGCGGTCAAAACAAAACTACGAGTCCAATTTGGCTGAAATTTCGACAGCAGCCTTCTAAAAAAATGTACTACACTATAGTAAGTTTCTCTTGCGATAGTGGCGCTATTGGGCGGAGAGGCTAAGTACTTATCGGACTGCCCTGGTAGCTAAGACAATACACGCTTGATAAAATAAGTTCGCAATGAAATGCAATTGGATGCTTATGAAAGTTTTTTCATACAAAAGAGTAGCAATCTTTTAAATCAAGACAACGGAAATGTAGAATCGTGTCTCTTTTCCAAAATATAAAGCTGTGTGCGTAATTTGTGTTTCTTCCAAAAACAAAAAAAACATTCAACGCTTCAGTTAGTGCATTGCTGATGACGAAACGAGTGTGTTTCAAAATGCATACAAGGTATGTTAACGTTTAAGTCTTAAACAAATTTCGTTTTAGTGTTTTACGTTAATCTTTGTCCGGTTAAATCAATATAAGGTGATCGTTATTTTATTGTAATTATTGTTGGATTTAACGCAGTTCAACAACAAAATTTGATTCAATAGATTTATTAAGTGAACAGAGAAAATGAGAGTGTTACAGCAAAGTATTGGGATTGGCTTCAAAAAACGAGGGTCGCGGTCCAAAGAAACATGGTTTTGGAACGATGAAGCTAAAGCAATGGTAAGTAAGAAGAAAGTGGCTTTCGAAGTATGGTCAAAGTGTCGCTCAAATAACAGAGATGAAAAGGCTCGCAACGAAGTGGAAAACAAAAGCTGCAAAAAAGAAGAAGAAAAATTTCGCCCAACTTAAAGCAAAGACCACGTATTCATTACTGGGAAAAACTTCTGCTCCGGCTACAATCCAAGCCATTCAAGAAAAAATACGAAACAATTTGAATAAGTGGCAACCATTGGTATCCCCGCTCAAAAACGAGGACAAGCTCAGGAAAATCCTTGGCCGAAGTTCATTCATTGAGAATTTTTAAGGACAACTTCTTGTGGATGACGACAAAATTGTGCGCAGGCGGGGACGGTATTGTGATGAGAACGTACAGTTTCTCTTGAGCACTTGCTTGAAGCTGAACATAGATGAACTGAAATAGAATTCCAAAGGGCCATATGAGTTTTGGAAAAAGATGGGAGAGATCGGGCTTAGATGGCTTACGATTCTCATCTCCCAGCTTATAGGAGGTGAAAGTGTGCCTAAAAGTAAAGGCGGTAAACTTATCTTCTGATAATGTATAACGGAAGAGAGACACACGGAAATGCGACAACTACAGATCAAGTTGATGTCCCACACTTTAAAGATCATTGAGCGTGTATTGGGTAGCCGACTGCTAAAGCTATTTGACAAGAAATGCGGGTTTGTCGCGGGTACGTCAACAACAATTACAATTCAAAGTATAAGAATCCTAATTTCAAAATATTCTGATTTCCTAGAGGAATTGCATGTTGTGCTGGTTGACTTCGAAAAAGCATTCGATCGACATTCAGGACATCTAATGTGGGTGGCCCTCAAGGAACGAGTATAGTTCCAGGGGTCTTTATGTACGGGTGATTGTGGACGGACGTCTATGAAACGAGCAGTGACGAAGGTTAGATATTCAATTGGAGTCAGTGAAGCATTCCAAGTTACAGTAAGTGTGTTGTTGTGCCTCCCAGCTCCAAGGTATGAATAGTTTAAATATTGGCGTCTTTGATCAACAGTAAGGTAACTTGTTATGGCGATACTCGATTCACAATGTTGGACAATGCACAAAAATTGTGAGAGTAAGTTGGTAGCGGCTGTGGTCAAGATGCTCCGTATGACAGCAAGCGTAATATAAAGCTTGGTCGTATAAGAACTACCAAAATCCGTGGAAGCCTTCACGTCAAAAATAGCTGTTTGAAGAAAATAGAGCTCAACCTTCTCAGTTGATATTGTCTTGTTCAGAGGAAAGATAAAAAAACCCATTAAATAAATGAATAAATAAATAGGATGGCGCAACAGAGCGAATAACCCTATAGCCTAGCACATTTCTAGCAACCATGTCTTGTGAGGGAATGTAGGGGACCTATTGTTTTCTGCCGGTTCCCATGCGGCTAATCGAGAAAGCGCTTTTAATGGCAATGAATTTACTAACGGAGGACTTGCCATTTCCTCGCGAAAGGCAATACCCGTGATTGGAGATATGAACCACGACAGCTTCGACTGTTGTGTCCAAATGAGTATCGTTTTCAAGAAAATTGAGATCTTGACATAGAGCCCTAAATGCTTGGCAAACTGGTAAAAAGTTCGTAGTGATTAAGATAATGTTGTAAGTTGTCCAACGCACAAGTGTAAAGAAATCAGTTTGCATGCTTTTCTATATCTATAGTGGACATAATCCTACTAGTGGCTCTTGACTTGTAGACTTGCAGCTTTGTGTTACAGGCCCCAGGAATCGTATGGTCTTACTTCCAATGTAAAACTTTCTTCGATTAATTGTTTTAAGTGTAAAAACGTGGTATCTCCAAGTCAAGCAACGTTCGTGCTAACGAATCTCTTTGAAAAATAGCTAAAACAATTGCTCTATGTTGTCGCTGGGGGTACTTCAGTAAGTCAATCAACATTCTTGGCCGTTCACTACTCGTAAATTTTTTTTCTTTCGAAAGAATTTCATCCTAATATTGTAACTAGTTAGCAGCCCCATACCATAAAAAAAATCCATCGAAATCTTTGCATCTATCCCATTGCTTTAAATATTATACTCAACACATGATAGCAAGTTTGTGGGACCCTGCTGTCTTATTTTCTTCCTTCTTCTTTTTATCAAACAAACCCTCTTTTTTTAATTTTTATGAAACCGCTTTCTAATGATGCCCCATAAATTTTAATAAGTTTTTAATCTGAAGTTTTGAATAGTACCCAACTGGGTAACTTAATCAAATTTGGGACGCAGTTGAAATGTTGTGTACCAACATGTTTCTTATCAAACAAGAAAACAATATTAAAATCAAAGGACGGATTACTGTCGGTCTCTATCCTGCACCATCATTAAATAAATCAAAGCAAAGAACATTTCTCCTCGCTTGAGTGTCACGAACCTTTTCATATTCTTCATTAGCAGCTTTTTCTATTGATGATCGTTGTTTCAAAAGTCACATCTTCGAATATTCCACATTGAGCTCAAATTTAATAAACAATTCAACTGAAACTCACTTTCTGATGAACTTACTTTGCGTTCGAAAGCACGACATTGGATCAACTTAAAAGAAAAGTTTCCATTTCGCACTTTCCCTAATTAAATCCAACAATTATATCGACTACCAAAACCAAAACCTTTACCAAAACAAAGGAGGACAGCAACGAAACGGCTGAAATTAAGCCTGCCTAACTATCAAATTAAAGATAATGCATGGCCTAGAGTATTTTGCAGTGTCTCTCTCTTTGTGTGCCTTATTCTGGGATCAAGCATCAAACAGACCCAAAGTCAATTAACCTAATGAGTTTTTGTTTACATTTACATACACACAACACCTATTTGCTCATCTATCACCACCACGCCATCTGTAATTTCTAAGATCGCAAACCGAGATGGTAAAGTTTAGTTGGTTGATGATGAGATTATCGCAGCTAATGGCGATAGCGTAAGTAAGGTGGTTAAGAGATGTAACAAGCATTCCAAACCTAAAGAGCTGAGTGTCTCAATTTCGTTGTTCTATGGAATTCGACAACAATGGCGCGTTCGAAATTATTGAATTGAATTATAAACCCTATTGCTAAAGGGATGCCATGCCATGTCGTTTGTCAATGAGGAAGCCACATTAACAAAAGCTATTTGGTTTCCCGGTTTTCTATTTTGTTCTCTTTTCGAAAACGATTTCGTTTCAGTTCTTGTTTCGGTATTCTCGCCTGTAAGCTGTTTTTAATTGATTTAAGTAAAATTGATGCTGGAGGCAATGGCTTGTTCGTATAATTAGCACTAACAGTAGCAAAGTTGAAAGTATAAAGAGGGGCCAAATGTTTTTGATTGTTTATTTGGTGCTAAACATAAACGCGATGGAAAGGGCATGAATTTATTCGAGATTCATTAGGTTGCTGTTCGTTGCTGTCTGTTGCTGCTGGGTGAGATGTTTACACCCTAAAAATTGATTATGGAAAAAATGTATGCTCATGTGGTAGCGTTTGGCGAAGACCTACCTAACTTATTTTGACAACTTGACATCATGTCACGATTGTTTAAAATTGTTTGAAAATCTGTTACAAATTTTATCACAAGTAGTAATGTGATGAAACTAGTATTCAAATAAAGACGCCATCCTTCAAAGGTACAACTTTGACAAGGACATTAGATCACACATGGTTTGTGACATTTTATATTTAAAAATTAACGTCTGACTTAGTGAGTTCATATGTATATCTCCGCATATGTTTCTGAATGTAAAAATCATATTGAAGTTCTTGAATAGTTGAGTATACCAAAATTGGACACCTATGGGTCTTTCTTCTCAATAGGTGTTCTATTATCAGCTGTTTTTTTGACATAACATTTCAACAATAACAAATAATATTCAAATCGCTTTAAATACAAAACTGAAGTGTTTTTACTCCTTTCTTTTTAGCATTTAGAGTCCGAAATTATTATGACGAGCGTTTTATGATAGGAGTGATTCATTGCTTTTTTCAAATCATTTACATTTACATTTACATTTACATTAAACCTACTCCACACATAAATCTGCGGAGTAGGGGGGGGGGGGGGGGGGGGTTGCAGCCGGGCGACAAAGACCATTTGGCTGATACACCACAAGACAAACTACTACATACTACATAGAACAAATATTTACATATTTGTCTAAGAGTTTCGGAGAAGCTTTTCGTTTCTGTTTTTGATTATTAAAGGCTTTCTAGCTAATAGGTCTGAAAGGGCTTCAAATGCTATTCTAGGTAATAGTTTTCTGGAACTCATTCCACTCGATAATTTAGTAATTTTTTGATGTAACTGCGTGAACACAATGGTTGCAGAGCCGCAGCCCGCAGCCGCAAGAAACATTTACAGCCATATTATTCACTTATTTCAAAACTAGTTTTTCGTAGATCTAGTTTTCGAGTTTCAAGTTTTGAACAAATCGGTATTATTGAAAAACAAAGTGACACATAAAACTCGAAATCGTAAAACTAGTTTTTGATAAAACTAGAAATTCATGAAACTGGAAATATCTGGTTCTGAGGACTTCAAAACTAGTTTTGAAACGTTTTTGTAGTAGTAAAGCAGTAGTAGTAAAAAGTGATTTTATTGGGATATAAATAAAAATAGTTATATACATAGTTCTTTGTTAACAATTTTCACAAAAAGACATTGGCTTATGCCGTCAGCCGAAAGAAGAGTTGTTTTATGAAGCAATAAAGTTCTTTGTTGATTTAGTTATCGCGAAATAAAAATACATAACTATATATACAAAAGTACAATATCAAAATGATTCGTTAATAATTTGTTGTCGATATTTTAGAGCGGGCTTCAGGTAGTTGTATAGGATTTTCAAATTTTCTCTATTTAATAAATTTATGATTTCATTTGAAGAAAGAATATTTTTTCCCAAGATAACCTTCGGATAGAGTTCAGGATGGGGCAGATACCAATGAAGTGACATATATCTTCTCTGCATCGTAGGTTGCACAAAGTAGTTGGCTTTAAAGATTGTTGATATAAAATCCAGACTGTTTCGGTCATGGAAATAATTTTTATCACCTTGGTCATGACTCACTAGTCTATAGGTACTTCTTGTTTGGCTTTGCTGACTTTGTTCTTTGAAACCATTGCATATTGATTCTTCAATGTTTCCTAAAAGCGTCTACAGGGTGCCACCAAAAGATCTTCCATTGTGTTGGAGAAGTTGAACATCATGGATGTCACTCAATCTCATCGATTCCGTAAAGAATTGAAGATTTCTGTCTTTTAGAAACAAAACTATCTTATTGGTGAGTTGATGATTTGGTTGATTCATGATTTTCCCAATATATGAAAAATGCAGCTGAACTGTGTGTAAATATCACGTAGGTAAACCAGTTTCGAGGTGCAACATGTAGGTTGGTGTATTTTCTGATAGTCTGAAGATTTTCTTGATGAAATATCTAAGAAGCTTTTCTACTTCGTCGACCTCGAAGATACCCCAAACTTGTGCTGCGTAGCACATAAGAGATCTTACGACTGCTTCGAAGAAGTAAAGATGAAACGTTTTTGTATTATTCATCAAAACTTTATTACATCACATCATTTTCTGCTTTCATTTTGAAGCTTCGTTTCGGCATCGGTTAGTTTGGCAAGTATGTACGTCCTAGTAGGGGATTCAGGTTATTCACATACACCGTATTTGGCAACCCCATACACAGTAAATCACCCCGGATAGGCTATTGACCCAATCAAAAGTCGGTGAAGGCCGGTTTCCGGTACTGCGACATAGGTGACATATGGCTCAGAAACTTGTAATTGCAGCACGCATTTTGCAGGACCAAGCTAATGCATTGTGTGCACCGATAATCAACTGTACTTCCTGATTAAAAAGAACTTCTTTGTTGTGTTTCTTCAACTCCAACGATTGGAAGTAATTTGGCGGGTTTCTAATAAGGAAAAACGGTGACATGTGACTGCATGATTTCTGTGCAAGGAAACTCGGCTTGTAACAGAGCAAGGTTCACAGACTCTGTGTTGCGGACTTCGAAGTCAGCTTTCAAAAGATTTTCCCATTGCTCAGCGATGCAATATTGGAAAGAGTTAGCTACTGCCGCCGTTGGATATTTATCTGCCACAGTCAAAGCAATTGGCAGGGTGTCTGTGCCAGTCAACAAATTTGGAATATCTGACTCTGACCCAAATCCATCTAAACCGAAAGGTGAAAAGCATTCGCGAGATCTAACATTGGGCTTGTCACCTGAAACCTCAATTTATCAACCTTAGCCCCCAGTTGTTATCATATTACGACGTTCTCGTGCACTATCCGCAAATGAATCAAAATGAGTTTGAAGCGTCTTGGAAGGACGGATATGATTCGTGGTAGGTGCATCTAATATAGGACTAAATAAGGTGCTATTTTTATACCTACTGAATTACGTTAATGTGTTGCACACTGATTGGACAGTAATCCATTGAATGATCTTTTTTGTTTGAGTCGCTTTGCTTGTCTACTTGTCTCTTTGAACCAAATACCACTTATACCATTTGATAAAAAAACCGATGCCAGGGTCTCCATTTTTGTTTCGGTCTATATTTTTTTACTTTCAATGATCTTGAACCGTGTCGCGTCGCGTCGACCACCCATATGTTCTTATTCTTGAGAAATAAGGCCCCAGCCCATAGAACGCGTTGCGCGCGTGCGGCACCGCTTCCAACTGACAGCCCGATTAAATACACACGTTCTTATGAGAGGTGACCCATAAGCACCGCGCGCAACGCGCCGAACGCGCCGAGTAGCCCAACTTTCTACTTTGCCGCGGCTCTCACGCGGTGACAGAAGAGAGACATGCGCAGTCACAACATTTGAAGTTTTCTCTTATATGGAAAAAGTGACAATGGGCGCGTTCAAGAACCTATCGGATAGCCTATCTCGGATAGCCGTATCTTAGATACCTTTTTGAACGATCGACAACAGACAACAGCTGTGAAATATTAAAATTCGACTTTTGAAAACAGAAAAACATTCAAAATATCATTGCTAGACGATTATAACTTATTTTTTTCGATTTCCCACACGTAAACAACAACAACAAGCTATCCGGATACGATTCTTGAACGCCCCCATTTTGACTAAATTTATCTGTCAAAACACCGCAACGGATTCTATGGGTCACCCCCATCAGTTGCGCGCGGCAAAACCCACCGCATCAGTTGCCGCGTCGCTTCTACCGCACGCAACGCGTTCTATGGGTCGGGGCCTATAGAATGGTAAGTTCAACGCTTACCTATATTTTATTTTCATATATTTATACAAACAATCAAACGTTTGCAAATTACAGTAGGTACTTGTTTGAATTTTCTATTTTGTTTTCAAAATCAAAGCAGCTCTTGATATGAATCAAGTTTCGATATTCAAAACGGGAATCCATTTTCAAAACTTGAACTAGTTTTTCTCCAGGAATCAATAATACCGATTTCTTTTTAAAACTAGTTTTGATTATTTTTTGCAAAACTTGAAACGAAACTAGTTTTACCTGAAACTAGTTTCATTTCTAGTTTTACGAATTCTTAATAATATGGCTGTTAATATAAGTTAATACAACAACAACGCAAGACGGAGCCACACAAGTTAATTTGATTTTAACTCTTGCAGCTCCGGTTCCGTCTGCGTATGCAGTTCATTGTGTTCACGCAGTAAAGCTTCACAGTTTTATTTTTCTTTCAATTTTTATAGCACCATTTTCACCAACCATTATTATTTTAAATGAAGAAAAAGAAATTGCATAGTTTTAGGATAACATTTAACGAAATCCCTTACGTAAAGTACCTTTGTAATGTCAGATTCATTGGCATACATTATAGTGGGCGTTTTTAAGAGCAAGTGCCGAGGCGGGTAGGGGTCAACTCGCGGTTTTTTTCTCGCAAACGTTTACTTCGCAAAGTACAATACGCAATTTCTTATTTCGCATATTAACAATTCGCATATTGTTTTTTCGCAATTCTTGTTTGGCAAATTATTTGGCAAATTAGTGTTTGGCTTGGCGTTCATCTCGCTGTAAGATCATTTCGCATTTATTGCTTCGCTGTTACTTAAATCGCTTTACCTTATCTCGCATTGATTTATATCGCTTTTTGATATTTCGCTTTATGTTATTTGGCAAAATATTATTATTATTATATTTTTTGAATTTGTTTGGTTTTCACTTTATCTCATGTTCACAAATTTCGCTCGAAATTTGTGAACATGAGATAAAGTGAAAACCAAACAAATTCAAAAACTATAATAATAATGTGCCATGTGCTTTAACTTTTAATAGTTGATAGTAAATCTGCTACGGCCTTTCGGACAGCACATGGTTCATGATTATGTTCACCAATTAAAGAGTGTATAACATGTAATTCTACTTTTTTTGTTGTGAGTAACTGCACCTTACATCTATATTCTTTATGTTTTCGAAGTTCACAAGTCCAGTAGTAATATCCAATTTTATCAATTCTACCAAAATCAAAAGAAAAACCATCTACACTGAGCTTATCTCTTCCCCGAATAGATTTAAATATACTGCACACTCTTCCTCTGTTATTATTATTATCCATTTTTGATTTCAAATATAGACAAATTTACCAAAAGACTTTAGCATTCGCATTGAACTACTCCAAAGGACTATCACAAGATCACTGCATGAAACATCAATAAAACTGAAAAAAAAAAAAAAAATGCGTGCAAAGAATTGAATAAACAAGTGGATTAGTAGCGTGTGGCGAATTAACTGTTTGCGAGATAAGGGAATCCGAAAGTATCATCAGCAAGTTGCATTATAAGCCAGTTGATTGAAATGCGAAAAAAGAAAATGCATAATGACTTGTGCGAGTTAATGTTTCAACGAGATGAGTGCAAGGCGAGATGACAATTTGGGAGCTGACTGTTGCGAAATGAATAAATAAAATTTAGACATTCGCGAGATCATCGTTTGCCAAATGAAATCCGCGAGTTGTTCGGCACCCTGCCGAGGCTCTAGTGAACATCACTCTTACTTTAATATGGGGTCATTAAATACAAATGATTTATAAACACCTCACTAGTTTGTGACAACTTTAAAATTGACTTGGTTAAAATAAATGTGAGCAGTACCAACATTTTGACACTTCAGGCAAATGAAATGCAGTAACAGATCTAAAAAACAAAAACAAGATTTGGAATGAAAGTTTGGCTTTTGTCTAGAAATATTTGATTCAGAACAAATATTAGTTCGAATATAAATCACACAAAATGTCAAGAAAATGATGAGTCAGATGAGCAAGGCAGCCCCGGATCTTCAATTTTTTAAAGGCGGTTCAAAAACTGAAAAATGCCGCCCTCACCAATTTATATTGGCTTTTACCTTTATAATCTTTATTATTTCAGCTATCATATCTTCACTAATTGACTGACAACTGGACACAAGCCTTTCAGAAAAAATACTTAAACCGCTGTTTTTTTCTGTTTTAATCTTATTTATTTACAGATATGATAGGACTTAAAATAAAAATGTTTATAATAAAGACAAAATCAAATTTACTAATGTACTTATCATTTGCAATTAGAATTTTACTGTTCGAGCTTTTTGCTCAGCAAATAAATCTATGACCTTATCATAATTTAGTTCGTGTGCGATTCGATTTTCTATCGCTAAGATTGCTAGACTGGATAAGCGTTCCTGGCTCATAGATGATCGCAAATAATTCTTAATTAGTTTTAGTTTGCTAAAACTTCGCTCTCAGCTTGCGGATGTAGTGGGAAGCGGAGAGTAAATTCGCACGGCAATACAAATATTTGGAAAAGCATCCTGCAAATCATGCGCATAGATCTGTTGCAAGAGATAGAAACCGTTAGCTTTTTCAATGTCACCAAATAAAAGCGGAGCTTGCTCTTTAAAAACGTAGAGTTCCTGACAGAATTCAACGGTGCTCACATCTCGCTAATTTTTTTTAACCAGATCCGCTTTATACTTTTGCAGTTCTTCAATTGACATTTTCAAAATATTAGAGCCACTAAGAAAAGCAAAGTTTATATTCAGCATGGTGGCACAATCAAATCTCTTTTTAATTTCTGATATGATTCGATCAAATACCATCATTATTTCCTTAGAAAATACACATATCTCATCGAAATGTTTTTTATGTTTCGGAATTCCTTTGTTTTGTAAGATAGGGTCAACACCACTTTTTGCAGCCACTTCTCTACCCTCATTTATCCCATAATACTCCATTGGATTTTGTCTCATTTTTTGTAAAGTTTTGAGCAGACCGTCCATTAGTGCGACGGAACGGGCAAGGATAACGGCGAGAAAACGTGAATTTTATGGAAAAATCCGGTTTAGTGGCCCGTACCATTTGGACGGTATGAGTAACGACTTTGCCAAAAAGAACATTTTTGTAGAGCGTTCAATTTTGAGAAAAAACCATCTTTGGTTGAAGCGATCCCATGAAATGCCGCTGAGCTATAGAAATTTAAAAATAAAAAATCAGAGTTTCCGTGTATTTCCAATGGGAAATCTTCATACCTCTTGATCGAGCACTTAAATTTAATATTAAGGGCTCAAAGTTTCAGGGCTTATTTTTTTACAGCCATATTATTGAGAATTCGTAAAACAAGAAATGAAACTAGTTTCAGGTAAAACTAGTTTCGTTTCAAGTTTTGCAAAAAATAATCAAAACTAGTTTTAAAGAGAAATCAGTATTATTGATTTCTGGAGAAAAACTAGTTCAAGTTTTGAAAATGGATTCTCGTTTTGAATATCGAAACTAGATTCATATCAAGAGCTGCTTTGATTTTGAAAACAAAATAGAAAGTTCAAACAAGTACCTACTGTAATTTGCAAACGTTTGATTGTTTGTATAAATATATGAAAATAAAATATAGGTAAGCGTTGAACTTACCATTCTATTTCTCAAGAATAAGAACATATGGGTGGTCGACGCGACGCGACGGTTCAAGATCATTGAAAGTAAAATATAGACCGAAGCAAAAATGGAGACCCTGCACCCTGGCTTCGGTTTGTTTATCAAATGGTAGAAGTGGTATTTGGTTCAAAGAGACAAGTAGACAAGCAAAGCGACTCAAACAAAAAAGATCATTCAATGGATTACTGTCCAATCAGTGTGCAACACATTAACGTAATTCCGTAGGTATAAAAATAGCACCTCTTTTGGTCCTATATTAGATGCACCTACCACGAATCATATCCGTCCTTCTAAGACGCTTCAAATTCATTTTGATACATTTGCGGATAGTGCACGAGAACGTCGTAATATGATAACAACGGGGTGCTATGGTTGATAAATTGAGGTTTCAGGTGACAAGCCCAATGTTAGATCTCGCGGATGCTTTTCATCTTTCGGTTTAGATGGTTTTGGGTCAGAGTCAGATATTCCAAATTTGTTGACTGGCACAGACACCCTGCCAATTGTTTTGACTGTGGCAGATAAATATCCAACGGCAGCAGTAGCTAACTCTTTCCAATATTGCATCGCTGAGCAATGGGAAAATCTTTTGAATGCTAACTTCGAAGTCCGCAACACAGAGTCTGTGAACCTTGCTCAGAAATCTCTGTAACAAACCGAGTTTCCTTGCACAGAAATCGAAGCAATAAGTCCAATTAACGTTGTCTAACCAGCGACATGCAGTCACATGCAGTTTTTCCGTAGCAGAAACCCGCCAAATTACTTCCAATCGTTGGAGTTGGAGAAACACAACAAAGAAGTTCTTTTTAATCAGCAAGTACAGTTGATTATCGGTGCACACAATGCATTAGCTTGGCCCTGCAAAATGCGTGCTGCAAGTTTCTGAGCCATATTTCACCTATGTCGCAGTACCGGAAACCGGCCTTCACCGACTTTTGATTGGGTCAATAGCCTATTCGGCGTGATTTACTGTGTGTGGGGTAGCCAAAAACGGTGTATGTGAATAACCTGAATCCCCTACGAAGACGTACATACTTGCCAAACTAACCGATGCCGAAACGTAGCTTCAAGATGAAAGCAGAAAATGATGTGAGGTAACACAGTTTTGATGAATAATACAAAAACGTTTCGTCTTTACGTCTTTGAAGCAGTCGTAAGTTTGGGGTATCTTCGCAGCACAAGTTTGGGGTATCTTCGAGTTCGACGAAGTAGAAAAGCTTCTTAGATATTTCATCAAGAAAACCTTCAGACTATCGGAAAATACACCAACCTACATGTTGCACCTTGAAACTGGTTTACCTACGTGATATTTACACACAGTTCGGCTGCATTTCTCATATATTGGGAAAATCATGAATCAACCAAATCATCAACTCACCAATAAGATAGTTTTGTTTCTAAAAGACAGAAATCTTCAATTCTTAACGGAATCGACGAGATTGAGTGACATCCTTGATGTTCAACTTCTCCAACACAATGGAAGATCTTTTGGTAACACCTTGTAGATGCTTTTAGGAAATATTGAACAATCAATGCTTTGAAAGAACAAAGTCAGCAAAGCCAAACAAGAAGTACCTATAGACTAGTGAGTCATGACCAAGGTGATAAAAATTATTTCCCTGACCGAAACAGGCTGGATTTTATATCAACAATCTTTAAAGCCAACTACTTTGTGCAACCTACGATGCAGAGAAGATATATGTCACTTCATTGGTATCGGCCCCATCCGGAACTCGATCCGAAGGTTATCTTGGAAAAAATTCTCTTTCATCAAATGAAATCATAAACATATTAAATGGAGAAAATTGGAAAATCCTATACAACTACCTGAAGCCCGCTCTAAAATATCGACAACAAATTATTAACGAATCATTTTGATATTGTACTTTTGTATATATAGTTATGTATTTTTATTTCGCGATAACTAAATCAACAAAGAACTTTATTGCTTCATAAAAATAACTCTTTTTTCGGCTGACGGCATACCAATGTCTATATACTATAAAACTATTTTTATTTATATCTTAATAAAATCACACTTTACTACTACTGCTTTACTACTACAAAAAAGTTTCAAAACTAGTTTTGAAATCCTCAGAACTAGATATTTCCAGTTTCATGAATTTCTAGTTTTATCAAAAACTAGTTTTACGATTTCGAGTTTTATGTGTCACTTTGTTTTTCAATGATACCGATTTGTTCAAAACTTGAAACTCGAAAACTAGATCTACGAAAAACTAGTTTCGAAATAAGTGAATAATATGGCTGTTAGTATTTTCAACAAAATTTCAAATCAAAATTTGTAAATACATAATATGTGTAGGTACATATTTTTTTATAGCATTCAGTAATAAAAAATAGAAACAACAAATAATTGTTACTTTCAAATCGTCAGACTAAGAGTACGCCCCCATATAATTGTCAGATTATCATCCTGGAGGACGAAGACATCAAGTTGATAACTCTGTATAAAAATCTGTATTTCAAGGTCACGTGTTTTTTTACATTTTTAAAAATCAGCCATGACTTATAGCCCCACTCAAATTGTCAGATTATTGAAACATACACTTTTTTGAGTACACTTAACATTCACTTTAAAAATCTGAAAGAAAAGTTGTCCACTTCTCGGTCGCAGCAACCGATGCTGCTTTGAAACCGAAAGGTAGAAAAATTGTGTACTTCTCGATCGCAACTAGCGTTGCTGTTTTGGAACCGAAAAGTAGCTAATTTTTTTTTGCGCTTGCAACCCTCGTTACCTGCATAAGATATGCTGGGTCTGGTAATGAATATGTAGTGTGAAATGGTTTTGATGCTCTTCTTGTGTGATTTTTGTTTTAGGGAGCAATGATTCATTGTAGCAGACACAAGTGCTGCAGCGTTCTGTGATTCCTGTGGGCGAGCGGCAGCAAATTTCAAACTTGTTTTTGCCGCCCCTTAAACTTGCCGCCCGGGGCATGTGCCCCGGTCTGCCCCCCCCCCCCCCCCCCCCTAGATCCGGGGCTGGAGCAAGGATCAAGGTTTTATGTACTTAACCCTTAACTGATGTGGTGAAATTTAGTTACGTATCTAATGAAGTGGGTCCATTGGACCCACCTTTTTGAAAGTGATAAAAAATAGACAAGTTTACATTTTTTCTTAAACATCTTTATTTTAACTTAAAAAAGGATCATTTGCAAAGGTATTTAAAGAAATAAATAAAACCAGGAACTTAATTTTCAACATAAAATTTCCACATAAAAAATTTGTCTTTAGACAATGGTCAAAAAAAAGGCATTTCTAAAATGCACATTATAAATACAAAAAAAAAAAAAACAAAAAAAAAATCAAAAAGTCGTTTTTCCTTAAGATAAAATACCATTCCTTAGTACTTTCACAAAAAAAAACTCAAATACTTTAAAAACAAAAATTTTGACACCCATCAAATTTGGGGCTTAAACGCATGATTTACCTGCTGGGACAAACAAAAAGCACCCTTTTCTTTTATTTTTCTTTAATTTGGCGTTTTCGTCATTGCTTGTTGCTAGAGCCATTTCAGCGGGTTCAAGCCAAAAAAAGTTACGTATCTACTGAAGTGGGTCCAATGGACCCACGTGCTTGCTGTAACTCACCGAAGGAGAGGATATCGAAACACGTCCTTTCGTAATCTAACACTTCCGCTTATTATAGGAAGGTATCTAAAAGCGCAGGTAGTTGCCATTATCGCAGCGGTTGCTGTACATGTTTGAAAATTGAATGTGGGCCCAATGAACCCACCACATCAGTTAAGGGTTAAAATGGGGGTTTCCTGATTTTAAAATTAGAGTGACTCTAAAAAAGTCTGACGTTAAAATCAATCATAAATTGGTTCAAGTGTAATTTTAAGCTAGTGTGGCGCTAAGACCCATTTTAAAGCGATTTTAAATGACTATGATAATATTTTACTTATATCGTTTTTCATTTGTGAAAAGATTTACTCTTTTTCATGTTTCATTGAAAAATAGAGTAGATCCGGAGTAACTCTAAACGCCACAGATCTACTCCCATTCGGTTGGGAGATCTACTCTGAATTCACGTAAACATACAAAAACATTTGTTCTGTCAAACGTTAAATGGAAAATAATTTGATGATTTTAAATTTGTTGTGTCAGCGTTATGTTCATGAAATTGTTGAACAAGCGAGTAAATAAGTAGGAAATCAGTAATTTGTTGGAAAAAACCAAATAACAAAATGTGAAAATATGAATTCCTGTGAACATCAATCAACCGGCAATACTAGGAAAAAACTTAAAAACATGTTTCATTGAAAGGAGTAGTTCTCGATTTGAGAGTAAATCTGTCGAATTGCAATGAAAAACGATATTAGTTTTTCCCACGAGGCCACATGTACCACCGGTGAGTAATGTTCCATATGTTTTTGTTCTGATTTCAATGGTTCAGAACTAAAATTTTATTTTTCTTTCCGAAAGTCATTTATTATTCACAATATAAAAAACTAGATGCCTAAAAAAATTTGAATGTTTTTGGCACTTTTATTCAAAAGAGAAAAAATAGTTAAAACAATTCATAAATAAAGGGTTTTCCAATAGGTATGATATGATTTTGCAGTGGCGTTTCGACCATTTGTAGTATGCCATGATCTGTCATTTGTTTTTCTTTTTTGCATTCAGAACAATTACAATTTTACCATTGGACCACCATCAACGTCTTGAACTTTCTGATTTTGCCTTGGAACAACTTGAAATCGATAACGATTTTTTCATGAAAATCATCTTTTCCGATGAGACTCACTTTCATTTGACTGGTGCGGTAAATAAACAAACCTGGCGATGGAAATCCACAAAATATTCATGAAAAACCGTTACATTCATCTAAATCAACAGTTTGGTGTGGTTGAATCATCGGTCTGTACTTCTTTCAAAATGAAGCTGGTGGTCATTTGAATGACGTTTTATTTAAAACTTAATTGTATTGATTGAGCTGCACATTAAATAAAAAATATTTGAATTTCCTTAACACGTTCGCTGCCCCCAAAGAAATTTTTTTTTCTACCGTGAGTGCCACATGTGTGTTTTCGTTCAAAAGTGTTCGTTGGTTCTATATTAACTGTGCTGTTTTTTTTTTTTTGTGTTCTGTAAAATTATTAACGGTTTTTTAAGCGTGACTACCGGCGGGTCACATGGCACCTGCCGTAATTGAAACATTTGGGGTGCCATGTGACCTGCCGGCGGTCACGAGTTTTTTGTGAACATTTCGCTTATCAGTTTATCATTTACAGATCAATTTCATTCATTCTCAATCAATTGAAAACGTGCTCAGATGGCAGCCCATAATTTCGCTATAAGTTCGAACGTATTTTATGGAAATCGGAACAGTGGTGAAGATTCTGATGACGATGAATTAGACTTCGTAGCTTCTGACTCCGATGAGTACATACCTTCCGATGGAAATTCCAGTGATTCGGATCTCCCCGATTGTACTGAATCATCTGGAGAAGAAAACGAGGAAATTGAGCTAGAGCAAATACCTGGACCATCTGATAGATCAAACACATGGACAACAGTTACCTGCCAGTCTCTAAAAGCTTTTGTTTTTGAACCAAACTCAGAAAGATCTACTCATATTCCGCCACTGTCACCAGCAATGCGACCAATTGATGTATTTAGTCTTATGGTTACTGAAGACGTTTTCCAACTTATCGTAAACGAGACCAATGCAAATGCCAACGAATTCTTGCAAAATAATACAATAACACGTAACTCTCGGTCCAAACGGTGGTAAGATACGAGCATACCGGAGATGAAACAATTCTTAGGACTCGTTATGTATATGGGGATTGTAAAATATCCTTCGATTGCTCACTACTGGAACACTGACAACTTTTTCAAGAACTCTTTCGTGCCCCAAGTGATGTCACGCAACAGATTTCAGCTGCTTCTAAAGTTCATCCACTTTGCAGACTACTCGGCCATCCGAGGTAACCGATTAGGAAAGGTGAGTACACTCCTTGAGCTTCTGGAAAGGAGCTTTGTGAACGCTCGAGCTCCGAACGAAATCTTGGCTGTTGACGAATCTATGATTCCTTGGCGTGGTCGACTCCAATTTCGCCAGTACAACCCCGGAAAATCGCACAAATATGGTGTGAAAGTGTACAAACTTTGTGATCCATACGGTTACACCTACACCAGTTCAATATATGCTGGAAAAACTGAAAGCAACATCCAAAGAGGTAGACCAACTCCAACGACCTCACATTCGACGCAAATTGATTTGGATCTGGCCGAACAATATTTAGATCAAGGAAGGACTATTGCAACAGATAACTTTTATACATCAGTGTCTCTCGCCAAACATCTCCTTGATCGTCAAACTCATCTTTTTGGAACACTTCGGAGTAATAGAGCAGGAAATCCAAAAGAGGTTACTAATACTAAGCTCAAAAAACACGAAGTAAAAGGCATGGAAAACTCGGGCATTGTAGTTGCGAAGTGGAAAGATAAACGGGACGTTCTCATGCTTTCCACTAAACATGGCTTGGAGGAAGTAGGGACAGGGAAAAGAAACAGAGATGGTCAGGAAATAAAAAAGTTACGTATGATCGTAGACTATAATCATGCAAAACATGGAATTGATATTTCGGACCAAATGGCGTGCTACTTTACACCACTACGAAAAACAATACGATGGTATCATAAAATAGCGTTTGAATTTTTGCTATCAACGTCCATAGTGAACGCCTTGGTCCTTTACAAAAAACACCATAAAAATTGCTCAATTTTAGAATTCAGAGAGGATGTTTGCAAGGCATTATGTGAACTCACTTCCGAACATGAAGCACATACATCTAAAGTCAAACACGAGCTAAAGGAAACCGAAAATAAAGACTCGAGAAACAGAAAAATTAGAAAAAGATGCAGAGATTGCTATGAAGCAATTAGGAAGAATGAGGGTCGAGAAGCTGCAGTCAAAAACGTGAAGAAGGTGACCACTTTTTGTGCCATATGTGAAGGAAATCCTTCTTTATGTTTGGAGTGTTTCAATAAGCATCAAAAGTGAGAAATCTAATCCTCCAAAGTAGAAAATTGTATCTTTTTTTTTCGTATTATCCAATTTTTGAATCTATTTTTTTTCCAATAAAGTGAACTATTCTTATACTTTCATTCAAGTGTATTGAACTCTGGAATTTTTTTTTATGTCATTTAGACCTTTATCTAGGTGCCAGCATTGAAAAGTAAGTGTTTCTTCAACAGGCCAATTCAGAAAAAAATATTGAAAAATGTATGGCTTGTGACCGCCGGCAGGCCACATGGCCTCTCAGGAGTTAAAAGTTGTGACCGCCGGTGGGTCACATGGCAGTGAACGTGTTTTAACAGAAAGTGTGGTTTTTTCAAAAACGAAATCATATCACTCATTGGAAAACCCTTTAGCTGTAGTTCTTTGACTTTTATCCGAAAAATAACATAAATAAACAAATTATTTGCAATTTGATTTCCGAATATCAACGATTTGTGTGTTTTGTTTTTGGTTGTCTAATTGTAAATTATCAACAGATTGACTACAGACGTTGAAAACAAATATTCCAGTCAATTTTGTGGAATCAATTTATCGTTTTCCGGAGAGAAATAGCATGTCATTTGGTCCGAAATGTCTATACATAACTTGCTTAGCGTGGTTATGGTCGACTAATACTTTTAGTTTGGTTATGGCATCATTTTTGCGATTTCTTTTTTAGGTAGGTAGATAGATATCATCTCTAGATCATTTCGGGTGAGCAAAGTTTTTGCTAAAGCGACAGATAACGCTCCGCCAAAACTATTCCTCTTTGTTTAACAATGATATCAAAAAAAATCATTAGGTGCACTTGTAGCACTGAAATTTCCTCAAAATTAAATGTTTTCAGAGATCTTCCATCGATATGTGTCCAAAATCGGCAGATCCCTCATGTTCCTCCTGTTCATTTTCATTCGAATCAGCTCCAGATAGTTCTAGTCCGTTGGAATCGCTGGATATTTCCTCGGAATCAGTTGGCTTATACTCATCATCTGAGCCTTTAAATAAACATTCGTCTGAGGGTGCGTTTGCAGAAAAAGTACCATAACATCTTCTGGGACCCATTTACACTAATTATGTGTACAAATCCAAGAACAAAAAAAAATTTGACGAAAATAAAACAGTATGACTACTGGTGTGTCATATAGCACTCTACACATCAAGACATTTCCAAAGCGCCACCTGATTAACAAATGGTTATGGACCGAAATCACTGAATAACGGCACCATTTCACTTAAAAAACTATCTAACATTTTCAAACACACATTCAAACACAGATTCAAAAAAGAATAACACAGTTGGTAGGTATAGTAATAACAAATTTTGTTTTTTTGAACTCTTCCCAGGGTGGACAACCCTATGATGTGTCAATGAAAAACCTTTGTTTTCGGTTCTCAAAAAACGCGAAAGCACGAAATCACTATACACATCCCTGATATTTGAAAAAAAAAAAAAAAAAAAAAATACATGACACTTTACACAAACAACTCTCCTCGTTATCGCTACGTCGCGATTACGTTAACGATCATTTACGGTCGTTGAGTTATCGTTTTGTCATTTTTTATAGATCCATTCTCGTAACTCTTAATTGGTCTATGTCGTTGCTATTGTTGATTTTGCCTCGCGTTTCGTAATTCGTAATCGTAATTTGAAAAAGACTATGACTTCTAAAGTACAAGTCTAAATTGTGGTTTATATTTGATAATAAAAAAAAAAAAAATAACCTAACGTTATTATATTTATTTATTATTTATTGTAACTGGTCTTTTTTACTTCACTACTTCACGTTTACTCGATATATCGTAATAAGACTCTTTGTCCTTAATTTCAAAATAAATCTAATTGAGGTTTCCATGACAATCAGTCATTGTTTGATCTTTGTCTATGACACACGTATTGTCGATCTTGTAAAATGAATTCATCGTGTTCCATTTGCTTAAACTCAATACCAAACTCCGATTTTGTATCGTGTGGGATTTGTGGTTTAAAATTACATGATGCGTGTTTAAACCTCAATTTTAATATTGTTAGTTTAATTAAAAACAATGAAAACATTTTTTATAAGTGTGAAAACTGCAAAAACATTGACACGTCGTTGCTCGCACACAAGATTTCTGATCTCTTTGCATTTATGCAAGAGAATATGAAATTTCTCTTGAAAAATAACAAATTACCGCCCAACGCAAAAGGTAAACAAAGTTTGACGAAAGTGCCGGTATCCTCTTTAAACGTAAGTCGCTCTATTCGAGATACCACTCGCGACCAAAGAAAATTGAAAGCTGTGGATAACGCCAAAAAACCCACATCTAAGGATAGCACACTCTCACCCTTTTTGTTGGAACATCATGCTAAAAAAGGTAAAATAAATCCAAATGCAGATGCAATTAGGTTCAAATCTAAGAGCAATAACAAAGGTATTAAAAGTCTTCAAACATCAAGTTAAAATCTCACTGCTGGTGAACAGTCGGATAAAACCCGTAATGTTAGTGCTCTTGCTGAAACCTTAAATGCTGTTGTTGTTGCTGGAGATGATGATTCGTATGGAGTTAAAACTAACGTCAACGGCTTATCTGATAGTGCTGTTGTTGTTAATGATACTGCTGTACCAGGTGTTAGTATTGAGTGCTGCACTAGGGATGTTCATGCAAGTACTAGAGATGATATCGATGTTATCGATGTAACTGATGTTATCGAGGTTACTGAGGTTATCGATGTTACCAATGTTGATGAATATTCTGGGTCTTCTGATGGCATGGCAAGTAGTATCAGGCACAAAGCAGAAAATACTATTTTTGGTAGAAATTCATCGTGTGGTAGCCTTCGAGTAGCACATAGATTCAAATTTTTCCATATTGCAAGTTTTCGATATACTACTACTACAAAAGAAGTTATCGATTTTATGGCAGCTAGCTTGGAAGTTGATGAATCACGTCTTTTGTGCCATAATTTATCAAAATTGGAAGATATTGATCGTAAACGTGGCTTCATAAACTTTAAAATTGGAGTTCCCGTTGATTTTGCGCCTCTGGTTTATGCTGAAAACTTTTGGCCAATAGGGGTCAAAATTAGACCGTTTGTTTTTAAGTCAAAAAACTCTTCAGTTGCAACGAAAACAACGATGACCTAACGAATATTGAATATCCTTATGAACCTAAAAGTCTTTCATCACTAAAAATCTATTTCCACAATGCCAGCGGTCTCAGAACCAAAGTTATCGATCTTTTTAAAAACACTTGTATTGCATGTTATGATGTCATTGTGATTGTTGAATCTTGGCTTTACAACGGAATCGCATCTTCAGAACTTTTCAATTGCAACATGTACAATGTTTTTCGTCGAGATCGTTGCAAATCATCAAGTGAACGTGGTGGAGGAATTTTAATTGCTGTTTGATCTCATTTATGCTGCAAGGAAATCGTCCTGCCATCTTTGGACCAGGAACAACTTTGTATCTCTGTCAAAATTGATATACTGTGTAAAGCAAATCTATTCATTACTGTTAGTTATGTGCCTCCAAGCAGCCCCATAGAACTTTATGAAAAGCATTTAAATAACATTGATTTCGTAAATAATTTATGTTCTTAGGTGATAATATTTGTGTTGTAGGTGATTTTAATCTGGGTGAGATTAAATGGGAATGGTCTGAATCAGATAAAATGCTTTTCCCATTAAATATGAAAAAAGATCTTGAAATTATATTTATTGATTATTTATTTTCCTTAAACTTAAATCAAGTGAATTATATTGAAAATTCTTTAAATAAAATATTAGATTTAGTTTTTATATGTTGTGATGAATTTAAAGTCAATCTAACTAATGTACCTTTTCTTTGTTAAATGACTCTACTAATCACAAAGAACTGTTTTTTGAAATTGAGTTTTATACTTATTTGTTAAATGATGCTAAACCAAGTGTAAAATCCTATAATTTTTCAAAGTCAAATTTTGTTGAATTGAATAATTATTTCTCTAGTATTGAATGGCAAAATATTTTTATGTTACTTGATCTAAGAACTATGTATAACCGCTTCATTGAAATTGCAATAAGAGGTTTTGATAGATTTGTCCCTTACTCTTCTAGTAAAAAATCTTCGAATTCGCCGTGGATTAATAAACAGTTGCGCAAATTAAAAAGAGAGAAGCGTAAAGCATATTCGATCTTCACTAAATCAAAAAATCAAATCGATTACGATCGTTTTAGTAAGTTACGGAAAGAATTTGTGGTTCTAAGTAAGTTTTTATATAAGGCATACATCTTGGATATCGAAAGCAATATTAAGAATAATTCAAAATCATTCTGGTCCTTTATCAATTCCAAGAGAAATTCAGTAGGGATTCCAAATACGATGTTTTTCAAAGGTGTTGAATTATCGAGCTTGGAATCCACCGTTGAATTGTTTTTTGACTTTTTTAAATCAATTTACTCTCATTCTGAGTTTAATAGCAATTCCTTAAATAACCTCACAAGTAGGATTGATATTGGATCCATCGTATTAAGTTATACAGATGTTATCTCCGCGTTGAAGTCCCTTAAACCAAACTTTAGTGCAGGTCCAGATAATATTCCACCCGCTGTGCTTAAATATTGTTGCGAATCATTGGGGACTCCATTACTCCAAATATTTAATAAATCCCTCCATGAGGGCAATTTCATTGAAGAATGGAAAATTTCTTACCTGATTCCTATTTACAAGTCGGGTTCGAAGAATGATGTTGAAAATTATAGGGGAATTTCTAAATTATCTGCAATTCCTAAATTGTTTGAAAGCATAGTCAAAAATAAGCTCGTTTTCCTGACGTGTGAGTATTTGTCAGATTTACAACACGGTTTTGTCTCAGGTCGATCTACTGTTACCAATTTATCCGTCTTTACCTCATACGTCACCAAAGCTATGGAACAAAAATTTCAAGTCGATGGAATTTATACGGATTTCAGCAAGGCTTTCGACTCTGTGAACCATCCAACACTAATAAAGAAACTTGAAATTTTTGGATTTCATTCCAATATTCTTTGTTGGTTATCGTCATACCTATCTGATAGAATACAACTTATTAAGATTGGTAACATTTGCTCAAGAAAAATACATTGCATATCAGGCGTGCCCCAAGGTAGTCATCTCGGCCCCCTCCTTTTCTTGATTTTCATTAACGACATAATCTCTGTCATTAAGTATAGCGAATGTCTTTTATATGCTGACGATCTGAAACTGTATTTGAAAGTGGCGAGTATGGTCGATTGCGAACACATTCAATCTGATCTTAATTCTCTCACAACATGGTGTCAGATTAATTGCCTTAAATTAAATATTAAAAAGTGTAATGTAATTTCGTTCTTTAGATTGTCTGATAATTTGCTTTTTAATTACGTAATTGAGTCCCAGACATTAGTTCGTTTCTCAAAAATTAAAGATTTAGGTGTAGTTCTTGATTCTTCACTTTCATTCAGAAGCCACTTCGATTATCTTGTCCCTAAAGCAAACTCATTGGTGGGCTTTATAAAACGAAACGGAAAAGATTTCAAAGATCCGTTCACGCTCTTATCCTTGTTTACATCTCTTGTCAGACCACTTTTGGAATATGCAAGTGTTGTCTGGAGTCCCGCATATAAGGTTCATTCAGACCGGATTGAAAAAATTCGACGGTTCACTAAATATATATTTAGGAAAATGCGCTGGGACTTCAGTCCTATACATACGAAGCTAGATGCCAGTTACTTGGGATAAAGTTTTTGGAGACTCGACGTAAAGTCCATAGCATTATGCTTATTAGAGACTTACTTTGTTACCACATAAAATGCCCTGCGTTACTCACGTTAGTACCAATATATATTCCCGCTAGATCAATGCGAACAAGATATTTTCTATTTCAAAGACCTCATAGAACTATTTATGGTAGTAATGAAACAATATCTAGATCTGTTGTTAATTTCAATGAAGTATCTTCAAATGTTGATTTGTTTAATCTTAGCCGAACTCAATTTAAAACTGAAATATTATTATTGTTCATTTTTTAATAAGCTCTTGGAGTGCTGTTAAGCTGTAAACTGTAATACTGCTTGTAGAAATAAATCCTTACTAATATTATAAATGTGAAAGTCACTCTGTCTGTCCGACATTCTATGTTACCATCTCCCGCCCAAACTACTAAACTGGTTGATATAAAATTTTGTACAGTGATAGTCTAGAACATGAGGTAGGACATAGGCTATATATTTTATCCCTAAATTCCCACGGGAACGGGAACGTATACGGGAACTTAAAAGCTACAGCACCGATTTCAAAAATTCTTCCACCGTTAGAATGCTATGCTATCCCCGAGTAACATAAACATTAATTCATCCCCATATTCCTACGGGAACGGGAGTCCTTACTAACATAATAAGTGCGAAAGAAGCTCTGTCTGTTCGCCTTTCTATGTTACCATCTCCCGCCCAAACTAATGAACAGATTTAAATGAAATTTTGTACAAAAATATTCTAGAACCTGAGGAAGGACATAGGCTATATATTTTATCCCTAAACTCCCACGGGAACGGAAACGTATACGGGAACTTAAAAGCTACAGCACCGATTTCAAAAATTCTTCCACCGTTAGAATGCTACGCTATTCCCGAGTAACATAAACATTAATTCATCCCCATATTCCTACGGGAACGGGAGTCCTTACTAACATAATAAGTGCGAAAGAAGCTCTAGTCTGTTCGCCCCTCTATGTTACCATCTCCCGCCCAAACTAATGAACAGATTTAAATGAAATTTTGTACAAAAATATTCTAGAACCTGAGGAAGGACATAGGCTATATATTTTATCCCTAAACTCCCACGGGAACGGGAACGTATACGGGAACTTAAAAGCTACAGCACCGATTTCAAAAATTCTTCCACCGTTAGAATGCTACGCTATTCCCGAGTAACATAAACATTAATTCATCCCCATATTCCTACGGTAACGGGAGTCCTTACTAACATAATAAGTGCGAAAGAAGTTCTGTCTGTTCGCCTTTCTATGTTACCATCTCCCGCCCAAACTAATGAACAGATTTAAATGAAATTTTGTACAAAAATATTCTAGAACCTGAGGAAGGACATAGGCTATATATTTTATCCCTAAACTCCCACGGGAACGGGAACGTATACGGGAACTTAAAAGCTACAGCACCGATTTCAAAAATTCTTCCACCGTTAGAATGCTACGCTATTCCCGAGTAACATAAACATTAATTCATCCCCATATTCCTACGGGAACGGGAGTCCTTACTAACATAATAAGTGCGAAAGAAGCTCTGTCTGTTCGCCTTTCTATGTTACCATCTCTCGCCCAAGCTACTGAACCGATTTAATTGAAATTTTATACAGAGATAATCTGGAACCTGCAGAAGGACATAGGTTACATTTCATTCGAATATTCCCACGGGAACCGGTCTTCACTAATATTATAAATGCAAAAGTAGCTCTGTCTGTTCGCCTTTCTATGTTACCATCTACCGCTCAAACTAATGAATAGATTTAAATGAAATTTTGTACAAAGGTAGTCTAGAACCTGAGGAAGGACATAGGCTATATATTTTATCCCTATATTCCCACGGGAATGGGAACGTACACGGGAACTTTGAAGCTTCAGCACCGATTTCAAAAATTCTTCCACCGTTAGAATGCTACACTATCCCTGAGTAACATCAACTGTAAGTCATTCCCATATTCCTACGGGAACGGTCACCATATTCCCACTGGAATGGGAGTCTTTACTAATATCATAAGTCTGAAATAAAATCTGTCGGTCTAATTTTATTTGTTATCAAAAACCGCCCAAACTATTAAATGAATTTTGGTACAGAGTCATAGTCTTGAGCCTGAAGATGGACATATGCTATAAGTATATGTTATCCCTGTATTAACACAAGAATGCAATCGTAAACGGGAACCTACAGAACTGATTTCAAGAATTATTTCCCCGTTAGAATGCTACACTATCTCAAAGTAACATTAACTTCGATTTATCCCCATATTCTCATGCGAACGGAAGTACTTACTAATATTATAGATCCGAAATCAACTCCGTCTGTCTGTTTTACTTTGTTACCATCAACCGCCCATACTATTGAACCTATTCGTATGAATTTTGGTGCAGAGATAGTCTTGACATAGGCTGTATTTGTTTTCCCAACATTCCTATGGGAACGGCAACGTAAACGGGAACCTTGAAGATACTGGACCTATTTCAAAAGTCCTTTCACCGTGAGGTGATTTCTGTCAAATTGTCGATTACCCAGTTGGCCTGAGAAGAAATTTCTATCTTGATCTTCAAATAAATATTGGCAATAGGTAATGACTGTGTGAAAAGTCGATTTCGGCTAATCCGACTAATGAGATAGTTAACCATATAAACTTATAAATTATGTTTTGACGTATTTGGGGATATTGTCGAATGTCTATCAATAGACAATATTATGGACACTGAGCAAGTCACATTATACCCTTTAGAATTTCTCAATTCATCCTTCCAATTTCCTCAATTATCAGCAGTGGCTGCAAGTTGGTGTTCCAGTGCCAATAATGAGTATTCTAGAATTGCACACAGCTACAAATTACACATCTGGGATGTGGCATTATAAAAGTTTTAATAATGACTGGAACAGCGTAATTAGAAAACTACTGATTCCACGTATTTCTTTGATTCCCATTTTTTTGATTTGTCATTTTAGTTTAAAAGAGTGTATCAAACTCGCAAAACCTTTTTATTTGACAAAAGAAGGAAAAAGTAAGAACGTCGTGTGCAAAAATGTACTGAAATAAAATAATATAAAAATAGTTTACTAAAACGCATGAATGTGTCTTATTTGCAAAATAAGTATCCTAAAAAATTAAAAATGCTGCCGAAAGTTACTATTCCACGCGGACGAAGTCGCGGGCACAGCTAGTAAATAAATAAATAAATAAATAAATACGCGCCTTGGTCGTTACTTGAACACGCCCATAAAAAACATAGCTTTACTTAAGACCTCCTCAAAGTCAAACCCAGGGCTCAAAATACACTCATTTCGAAATGCAGGTTTATGTAAGGTTTAAGGAAAGTGCTCCACTGCGTTATTACTCAAAACGAAACTCTTCACTTTGTTCTCCACACCGCTTCACGATTAATTGATCTAAAATGTCAAATTGGTTGAATATGGTTCTTAAGTATGCAGGTACATTTTAAAGATATGTGACATACACGTGTGCAAAAAAAGTTAACTGACTAACTAAGGGAACGGATTATTTTTCAAAGAAATAAAAATTTTGGAAAAAGATGCCAAGCTTCGTCATCTTTCTCATTTTCAGATGAGAGTTTTGCTTAAAAAATCACAATACATTTCGAATTGAATCGGCTTAACAAAGAAACTCTTTGATATTTTTGTGACAGCGTTTAACCACAGACAGCTCTGCTTCTCTTACAGGAACTGCTCAAAATAAACCTCTTGCTCTAGTTAATTTTGAAAATGTATTTTATTCGCATCATCGGTTGAATATTATTATTTATAAAAGAATCTTAATTAAGTTAAATATAATTTATATTTCCATTTTTAATAGCAATCAATAAATACTACGTTCTAGGAAGATACATATTACTACTATACAGGTATTTATTTTATTTTCAAGTTACAAGATATACAACTTCGTAATCATATTTTGTTTCTTCAATTTAGTGTTTCCTTTGTATACTTTCTGTATGTATTTATCATCATAATATTTAAATTATTTATAATTAAAGCAAACAGTTTGTTTAACGCAAATTTCTGTAGCGACTTTCACAATAATTGCACTTATAGATTTGTATTTTATTTGTTTTTGTGTCGTTCCGTTTTTTGTTTTATATTTTACTTATTTTATTTTGCAGAAGACTCAGTGAAGCTAGGGCAAGAAAAAATAAAAATCATCCATTTGCTTGCTATGATTTTTCAAGTGTGTTAAAACTAAGAAATAAAAAAAATAAAATATACAATTATTGTTGTCAGGTACATCTATTTTATACAATGATTACCATAATTTTAAAGTTTTTTTTTATATTCATGTACAAGACTTGTTTTAATCATTTTTCTTGCTAAGAATGTTGTTTTAACAAAAAAAATAATACAAAAAAGAAAGAAATGGAATATTTTGTTTGATATTTTTTTTTGCACCGGCATTTGGCACTCGAGGAAATAAAAATAGTTTTTGATTTATAATAATGTATAAAAATATGCTATGTACAATTGTAGAATACTAATTCTATTTTCTGTTTTTTGTTTTTGTGTGTGTTTGTTTTTATAAATATCTACGATTATGACAAGACAACTAAAGAATTAACATTTAATTTGTTTTTTGTTTTGAATTAAGAATAATAATTACATGATACACTTTATACTTTACTCAAACCTTACTCTCGCTTCCATCGATTGAAAGTTTAACATAAATATTTTGGTAACTCTAACAGCTTTTACGATGTACTTGCATTGGGTTGTGCAGTTTTTATCGTCGAGTTGAATTAATCGTTGGCCATACAATAGCCAGAATAGGTCTGGATGTTGTCCTCGAGGAAAGTCTCACCGGGAATGACTCCTGAATTCGTGTGATGACTCGGACAGCGGTGTCCCTTGGGGCATTGACATAAAGCATTGATATTGACTTCGTCAAGAAACTCCTGGCGTTTTCTCACAGTAAAGAGCTTGCAGGGTTCCTTTCGTTGACATCTTATTCGCTAAAAAATTAAAAATGAGTGGTTGTTATGAATAGGTATGAATAAATCTGGCCGAGTTGAATAAAACTTTAAAGTTTGAGATTGACAATGTTGTAAAGAGTGTTATTTTTAGACGTGTGGTTTTCAAGAAGAAATAAAACTGATATAATTTTATGTTATGGTCAAGAACTTAGCTTTAACTTTAAGATAAAGGCTTGCCATTTAATGCTTTAAAATTAATTTCGGGCAAGTGGCAGCCGCGGCTGGCCCGAATAAATTCCAGTCGAGAGGCCCGATTTTCTGCCACTTTTTGCAGCATTAGGGGCCGTGTGTCAGCAATAGCGTGCTGAATATTCTCTCGTCTCGCACTTATCTGCGAAGACAATCAACTTCGCAAAACCAGGGACCGAATTACCGCATCAGTGATCGGTGATTGAGCACTATTTTTCTTTCAAATAACGTTCCATATTACACCACATCAGTCTGCTGTTCATGTGTCGACTTCAATTCGTTCAAATACTGTTGAAGGAATGTCGAATTGTGGTAATAAAGTGCTCCATAACGTGAGAAGTAATTCCAAAAACACATAATTCAGTCACGTATTACTCGATCACGTGTGCGGTAATTCAACCCTATGCGTTGTTAAATTGCCCGATCTTGGAGGTGGCTCACCGTTTTAAACTAGAAATTATGTAAAAATCGGCGACAATTCACCAAACGTACGGAGTGATCGTGCGGCTTCAATTCTTCCACGAAAAGAAAACCACACTGAGCACGAAACTAGTGACAGCTGTGAAAAAGACCAACTCCGAAAAAAGTATTGCCAGATTGAAAACAACACCTGATTGATCTGTGGGCATTTGGAAATAGTCCAAGCTGAATACTTCCTTGTTTGTTTTAAAAATAATTAAAACATTAAACTGAGCTTTAATGAACAATAACCTACACAATATTTATTTCCGCCTTTCCAACACAGAATATTTCAATCATCAACAACAAAAGATAAATCCAATCAATACTCACAGTTAATGGCGAACAAGCAAAGAGATAAGTATATCCATTCATGCCATCTGTCTGGGGTTCTCGCTTCGTCAGGTATGTAACCGAATTGCGAGGACACCTGCAGTGAACAATTTGTTCGGTAACATTCGTTTCTGCCGATGTTGTCAGTGTCCATGTGTAATCCCGGAAGTGTCTGAAAGGAGAATATTTCCAAAAATTACAAAAAAAACCTTTTAAGAGGAGATTTTTTAATTCAAAAGAACAACTACAACACATACCTGCAAACTGGCAACTTATGCACAGGATTGCATAATTTATAATGCCTTGTCTTGTCGACAATCGTATGGCCATCCTCGATTCCCAAGCTACTTGGACATCCGCCAATAAATGGAATTTCTTTGGCTCTGTGTCCATTGTGACTATTGAAGTGTCCTGAATGCCTCATATGTGCTGATGTTCTACTCAATGACGCTGATGCTACGGCAGAAGCTGATTTGTAACTATTGCCCCGGTGCACTGGCATTGGGAATTCATTGTCGTGAATTTCAAAAGCTCCACCACCATTACCACCATCGTTGTCAAGTGAATCGTCATCTTGGTCATCTAAATCCAAGTCTTCTGGATAAACTGCACCCAGTTTTTGCATTAATTTTTTGAAGTGAATGCTTTCGAATTTTCGACTACTCTCATTGAAGTCGAGTAATCGTTTGTGTTGTAGAAATTTTTCACTTTCATAATAACTGTGGTACTTGTCATGCCTCGTGTAGGTGTCTTTGTGATGGAGAATCACATTGGGAATTCGATTGATGTCCGAGCATCTGCATTGTCGTTCTATCCATGGTGTTTCGTATAGATCGATTTTGGAACAAACAGCATTTGGTGCACAAATTGGTAGATCGTCTTCGGACTCCTAAAATGAGATGAAAGTTAAAGAAACAGTAAGTATTGCATATTTGTAGGATGAGTTCATATTTAAAAATGGTTTGTTTAGTAGGGATCGTTAACTAATGATTTTGATTTTTAAAGACACTTTAAAGGGAGTGAATTAGTATGGTTTTTATTCGACTAGTGGTCTGTCTAATCCAAAGCTAGTGTGATGGTACTAAGAACGTTATTACGTGCGAGCTAAGGGTTCGAGTCCCAATAAAATCCAATTGGCAAGTCATCTGAGACCAATGCTGCCATTAAAGCATTGTGTATAGAAACTATAGTAGGAGAATGTAGACTTTTTGGGCTGGTGGCGAACCTATTTTCTCCGGTCCAACCTAGCAGTCTGCGTTCCAAGCTATTGGTTTTACCATTGGTGTATAAAACTGCTATTGCTGCACCACCGCCACGTCCTCCGGTCCATGAGATTGTTAAATCGCATTTTGAACTTACTATAGTTACAATAGGGGTTTTTCTTTTTTAGTTCCGAACAATGAACTGAACTGAGAACGAACAGCGTGAACGTGTTCTGAACTGAGCGTGTTCAGTGAGCTGCGCTCAGACTCTTGCCCTAGATGCCCCGTCATTTTATTTAGAGCACGTAGAGTGCGCTCACGTAGTGTTCTGAATAAAAAAGAGAAGCATTTTGAGCGTTCAGGTGTTGCTGAATTGAAAAAGAAATACTCTTACGTTTTTGACGTTTCACTTTTCTGTTCGGAACTAAAAAAGAAAAACCCCTAATGATGAAAGGTACTTTCTCACCTAACCTTTTTGAAGCTATAGAAAATTGTAGACCCAAGATATGGAACATCGAAATACTATAGACTCAGACTTTGGACGCATCTCGAGATAGTTCCGCAATTCTGACTTGACGTGATTTGTTAAGTGGGACAAGACAGACGAGTCAGCTCAGTCTTAAGTTGCCTTCTATGAACTGAATTCAAAAAGCTCTTTCAGAATAGCGTGGAGTTGCAACTGCTACACAAAAAAAAAGAAAGAAAATAACCGCGTTCTCGTTCAAACAAAAAATTTTTAAAGATGCACCTGCTTCAAGAAAACTTCGCTCTTCTTGCGGTGTTAGACAAAAAAAGAATAACAGAAAACAGATTACCATTTGCCCCTAAAAAATAAATCAAAATCTCAGAAAAACAAAATACAGGTCCCTTCTCAATTGCATCCTTCCCTTAAACGTTTATCTGTTGGGACGACGAGGAGGACCCTCCATATGTTTCGACAGAGAATTGAAAAAAAAGTTCATGGGAAAATCAGATCCTATTCCATATTCAATATCCTGCGAGAAAAAGTGTCACCACCTGCGTACTCATCCAACTAATAAAAAAATGTCTGTAGTTTCAAACGCACCATATGGTACATGCATCAGTTCACCCTGCTGCCCGCATCCTTCAGATTTAGACAAACATGTTATTTGAAAGTGACTATAGTTGCTGTTGGCTTAATTGCTTTTCGTTTTTAGTCTCTACTATGGACTCTTATGATGCTTTTAGTGTCTTGTAACTGGAGCATTTAATTATCACCCAAAGAGAACGTGTCACGAAGTAGGAAAAGCCTACTTCCGACGATCAAGCTCCAAGGTTTGACTATACGAGAAGATATAGGTATGTAGTTGTTTGACTGGGGATGCTGAAAAAGTGTAATTTTCTATCAACATCCGCTCAATCTGTCAAACGGTTGACCTGTGTGTGTTGTGTCCGTGTCTTCTGTCGTCCACTCTTGTTCGTGTATTTTTGTGTTGTGTTTTTTTTCTCTTGTGCCCTTCTTGTGGCATCGTCTCTCTCGCATGGGCTGCAATATGAAGTGGCTACTAATTATCATCAGTTGTCGCAACAGGCAACAGGCAGTCAACCAGCCGGGCACTTGCCACGATACCTGACCGGCCATCCAAATCCAAAGGTATAGTCATTTGTTGCTTCTCAGGTCTGCGCTGCACACGCTTATCCTTGTCTAGATACCTCATCGGAGCCAGTTTTTATTTATTTTATTTTACTTTATTTTTTCACAAGAAAGGAAGTTTAAAAAATCCCAAAAGAGATACACAAAGCGACATTGAAACTGAAAAAAAAAAAAAAAAAAACAAAACAAATCAGTTTACGTCAACGCCTACAGGCGTCATTGGGTCTTTTGTGTGCGTCTTTAGTTCGGGAACATCTATTGTCCGACAATGCACACTGATAGGTAGTTTACGATTTACGAACGGCACAAGGACATCAAATTCCAAAGCTATAGGTAGGTATTCAGGAAGAAACTATAGACCGGACGTAACGAACGGAATTTATTTCCGTATTTTGTTCTCGATAGATTTCTGTTTTTTAGTTATTGTTTGTTCTTTGAATGGCAAGGGAAATAACATTCCACCTGCTATAGGTCACATTGTTTTTGAAGTTATTCGCAGGGAAAAATACCGGAAGTCCGGAAGTGATTTAGGTACCTACCTACCTACAATGATGCCTTAAACTGGATCATCAGAAAAAGGATTACCATACCAACATGTGTCGTTGTTTGGTCCCAAGGGGTCCGGAAGTGCACTTATGTGTGTTACTTCCGGATTTTCTTAAAAAAAAAAAAAAATAGGAAGACAGGAATCATGCGATAGTATTTTTATAATGACGGAAGTACCTACTCGCTAAAGGTAAGAAGGTCTCTTTTGATTCTAATTCGAAGCAAATGAATGCGAATGGGTGTCTGTTGGTTTGTGTGCACGGATATGGACACATATGGTGGTGGTGGTGATGCGATGAAATTATGCTAAGCTCTGCCTTATATCGAGTGTGAGTTTACACAAGTGATTACGTACGATCGACGACCCTCTCGATTTGTGTGTGCTTAAAAAAAATGATAATACGGTTCTTCCGTTTCTTTTATTTTCGTCGAACACGAAGCAAAAAAAGAAAAAAATAACAAAAATCTGACAGACAAGGCGCAGAAAAAACACTCGTCGTGTCTTTTGTTGGAACAAGAAGAACACAACGCACTCACAACCTATCTATACCCATATTTCTTCCCTTTAGAAAATAATATAAAACTTTTGTCCAATTCATCGCTGAAGATATTATTGGTAGGTATAGAATGCCTGCATGTGCTCATGAATAATAATAAAAATCTGCGAATCAGGCCATATAAATACGCCATTTATGTGTGTTCATTTGAATCTCTGCCAAAGGATGTGCGCAATAAAAAATGTTGGTATTTTGAATATCTTACATCATCATTATCATTCAGTGATTCTGTTGGAGATGAACAAGGGAGCAAAAAAAAAGAAGAACACATGAGTAGGTATACGTAGGGATTTCACACAGGTTTTTTCTTTTGGGAACACCTGCGATAGGGGTTGCTTGCATTATTTGCTTTTCTCATAAAGGCTTTAAATTCAATTTCTGCATTATCCCTCACCTTTGTTCGGGATGTATCTCCTAAGGCACTTGTTTGAATTTGGAGACAATTAGCTATGACTGGGAAGGAAAAGTATAATGGAATTGGAAGAGGGAATACCTAGTCGCTTAAAGGAGGGTAGATGACTGTCATTTTATGATTTTAAATTGCTTTATTTGTTTTTGAATCATTTTTTGGGGGGAGGAATTCTTGAGGGCTGCCACATTCTCTCTGTTCCCAAAAGCCAGCAGGCCGCAGGGTTCCAACTTTTAACTCAGCTTAAAATAACTCAGAAAACTCACAACTGACTGGTTGCTTGGAAACTCAAGACAGATACTTAACATGAAGGCACTTAAAGTATAGGTAAATGTGGAAAATGTATGTAGATAGATTTTAAAAGTTTTGGATTTGTGTCGGTATTTTTTTCAACTTCAATCGTGAATAACTTCTGAAGGAAGCACTTTATGGAAAATGGAAAAAGACCTTTTGTGGAGAACATTTAATTTTCTTCAAGAAACATTATATGTAATTTTTCACGTTTTGATATGTTTTTTAGTTAAAAATTTCAAAGTACTAAAGTATACAAAAAAAAAATCAGTTTTTAAAACTTGATTACTTTTAAATCTTATGTTTGACGAAAATTTTCAAGAATACCATAATATTTTTTTAGCTCCCAATGGCTGCTCAGTTTTGATGCTAAAATATGATCAGGACGTAAGATTTAAAAATACGATTGATAGACCTTTACTTATTTTTTGTAAGGGCCGAAACTTTTATGACATTTTTCAATACACTTAAAAAAAACTCATTCTTTTGTCAGACTTCCATTTTTCTTCCCTTCTCGGCGTGATCTCGGAGGGATCACGGCTCGTAGGATAAGGCGTGTTTTCGGCTCAGCTCAAGGTATACATAGATATATATTCGTATCCTTGCTCTGAAAGGTGTAAAATTTAAGAGACAGGTATATAGTCAAACCTGGATAAGCGAGATTTCAAGGGAGCACAATCTCATTCTCGCTTATAGAGGTTTCTCACTAACCCGATTTTCTCGCTAATGCAGGTACATGGGTAGCGTTTCTCACTTATAGAGGAAAAATAGAGAATTTTCCGTTTTCACATGATGCAGAACTGAACTTTCCTTCGCAATTGATAATTATAAACTGAGTAAGTCCGACAAACAGGACGGTACACAGGGACACGTGTCCATTCGAAAAGAATGCGATAAAATTACAAAAAAATTTTAGTTACACGAAATAGAATGGGTACAATATTGACGAGAAAACAATACAAAAACAATGGAAGAATGGTCAATGAGGGAAAAACGACTCTCTCTTACAGAGGTTTCTGTTTCTCGCTAATAGAGGTTTTGGGAGCTTAAAATGTCGGGTCCTGGCTATTACTCTCACTTATAGAGTTTTCTCACTTATCCAGTTCTCACTTATCCAGGTTTGACTGTATATATGAAATGCCATATAGTTTTTTTTCATAATTTGCGAGGGCGACGAAAAGTTTCAGATGATTCATCTTAGTGAAGATTTGCCAGCCATTTCGGGGTATTCAGGAAACTCTTTGGTTTGGCCGTGGCGTAATGGTAAGAATATCTGCCTGTTACGTGGGAGGTTCAAGTTTCGAATCACGTAGGAAAAGAAATGTTTTTCCACGGGTATCGGCGATTTCTCCGATAGCAATCTCATGCCGTTTCTTGGTCAACCGTTCGGAGTCGGCTTAAAAAATGTAGGTCCACTTCATTTCTCACAAAATATTGTTGTGAGGAATGCGCTATGCCCTGGGGATGACCGTTCCCTTGCACCAAACTTAGATATTTCTAGAAATTATTTGTATACGCCTTTCTTCTTAATAAAAGCGACCTGTCTCTCAGCGGGGAAATTAACATGTGTACACTGAGTTATAAACAAAACTAAAATTTAAAAAACTATTTGTGACTGGTATGCCCAAAATTCAAAAAAACATCCAAGACGAAAAAGAGTTGACAACGACTTAAAAGCTTTTAATTCACCACAAGGCATGATGGGTTTTCAATCAACTTCTGCAGAGGCTGCATGAATCAATGAGAAATGAAGATTATAGCCGTGTTTTATTGGGAATCTATACTCACGTTTGCAAAACATCGCAAAACTTCGCACATGGGAAAACAACAACGATTAGACAACAACGATTAGTGAACAAAAATAAATCAGTGTTCAGAAGTGAACAACAGGTATTGCTGGTAAATGGAGTTTATGGAATAAAGTTGCATTAGTGGTACCCGTGACGTGATGGTTAGCATGTCCACATGCTGATCCAGAGGTTCGAGGTTCGAATCCCAGCAGAGGCAAAAATGTTTTTCCACGGGTATCGCCTTTCGCGAGGAATTGGCAAGTCCTCCGTTAGTAAATTCATTGCCATGAAAAGCGCTTTCTCAATTAGCCGTTCCGAACCGGCAGAAAATTTTAGGTCCCCTCCATTCCCTCACAAGGCATGGTTGTGAGAGATGCGCTAGTCCCAGGGGCCTGTTGCGCCACCCTATTTATTTATTTATTTATTTATTTATTTATTTATTTATTTATTTAGTGAGTACAGCGTTTTATTGAACGCATTATTGAAGATGACTATAAAATTCCCAAGAAAACACGGCTTATATTAAATATTTTCTATTCAAACACAGTTACTTCCTTAAGAAAATTCTTCTTCGATGATCCAAGTTATATGGTGAACATAAACATTTACTGCTTCCATCGCTTTAAAAGCTGTGGGTGGTTTGATTAGCAAGGTAATCCATGATATCTTTCAATGTGGTCAAAATGGTCGTCTGTTTTAATCGAGTTTCTCCTCAACCCAAACAAACCTGATCTTTTGAATAGTTTTTGAATTTAACAAAAACACCACTGATTTGAATTACACATACTTTCAAACTTCTTCAAGTAATCTTGAATTTCGCTTGGATGTCTTGTAAGTGTGTTTTACAAAGCTTAGTACTTACGTAATAGGCCTTAAGTTAAAATTGGTAAATATTCTGGCTTCCGAAAACAGTCTGGTGTGAATTGCGACAGTGAAGATTTGATAATCAAAAAAGAGTTTTTGGGGCTTGGTATACCACAAAGTATAAGTACTCTAGGCTCAGTTTTGTAACTTCACTAAAATTCTTGCAGTATAGACAGATTAATTTAGCGTGCAATTAAGTAAAAAGCAAAACGCTCTTAACATTAAATAATATGCAAAACGTACAGGTTCCTCAATTAGGTATTTGTATGGTTCCGTTTGCAAATGTAAGTGAAAATCCAAATGACTAGCAAATTGAAATTGAATTTCAAGCCGCGTTTTCAAGGCAAATCTGAAATCATTACGCCGCAGGCAAAATCTAGACGATTTTCTTTTTTTAATAGCATTTGAATTAATAGTTTCAACAACTGGAATACATATATAGAGTGAACTCTGCTTTAAAAGACACCTTTCATATGTGGACGATTTTCTTAAGTACACAAAATGTAGTGACGGTAAATGTTTTTGTTTGAATTTTCAACCACTTAATTGATCATTGACAGTATTTTCAAATCCTCGTGCCAATCGTATTCCCTTAAATGGACACTTTCAGAAAACTCTGGTCTTATGGCTGTCCTCTCAAGAGAAGCTTTTAATATGGAATCTCTAAAAAAGATTACCTGTTTTTTGGCATCTATCTGTGATTACAGGAAACTTGATAACAAATGCTGTCAAAATTGGTTTGTTTCTTTACTTTGTGTACAGAAATTCACAATCTGTCATATTTTAAAAAGTGGGGGTAAAATTCTCTCAGAAACTGTCTGAAAGAGCGTAATGCTAGGTTTCCATTTGCCATTTTTTAAGTGATGAATGACCTTGTTTTCTGTCATCGAGAAAAATGACAAGTGGAAATTGCAAAAATTGACAGTCATTCAACTGACGAACAGCGTTGGTCATTTTTTGGCAGTAAATTTGAATGACAAGTGGAAATTGGCTTATTGACAAACGAAATGTCACTCCATCATTCACTGACATCGATATTTTTTTTAGCATCGTGTTGAATCTTTTGTCAATGAAGTGACGAGTAATAACACGAGGAAACATAAACAAATAATATTATGGTATGGAAAAAATTCAAAAGGAAAAAAATCAAAGGCAGAGAAAATCAACTTCGGAGTGGAGTGTTGAATCTTCCATAAAAATTGTAAGCAACGTGGAGGTGTTGTGTTTGAAAACCTTTGGAACTCCAACAGCAAGTCCTTTAAGAACGGGGACATGAATAATAATTCATGGAAAAGCATTTCTCTGGCTGTTGGAGTTCCAAAGGCTGAAGCCATCTTGAGATGGAACTCTCTAATTGAGCTTGCGCTTGATGCGATACGGGGCCATAAATCAGTACACTCTTTTGCAACAGGACCAGTGATAGCTGAACCTTTTATTTCACCTTTATTGTTGATTGTTCACCCCGGCATTATCCTCAAAGTATATAAACACCTCGTCCCTCCTCCTGAAAGTTTTTTTTTGCCTTATAACATAAATTGCAGGCGTAACATAAATTATGAAAACCTTGCAACACAAAACAAAAATTCGACGAAGCAAGGAGGCAAATAATTTTCAGTGACAATCCACTAGCAGTTCAGAAATGACAACACAAGTGGAAATAGCGCTCATTGAGTTGACAAAATATTTTGTCAAAATTTCTTTATCAATGAAATGACAACCAATTTTTTGACAGTATATGACACAAGTGGAAATGAACTGGCAGTTGTATCAATTACTGACAAGATTTTGATCTGTCAAACTATGTCATTTTAGTGACATGTGGAAACCCAGCATAATTGTCTAAAAAGCAAGGAAATACCTTGAACAAAACATTCGCAGTAACGCTTGGAAAAACGTCTGTTTGACAGTTGTTGTATTTGTTTTGGCTGTGCACGATTTCTGTCCACAGAAATTTCGGTGGCAGAACTTCACAGGGTTTGGAAATTTTTTACTCTCTCGTGAGCACTCTCTTTTGTGCACAGCTAAGAAAAAACGCTGTGCTGGAATAGGATTAGACTGACTTTCACCGAATTTCGGTGCATTTCGTGATACTTTTCAGTAAAGAAACACACCTAATATTTTTTTTTTATTTCACGGTACCATGAGGGCATGATCATTGTGATCTTAATAGGATCACAGCTCTTTCACTTGTTGGCTTCACATTAGTGATCCGCTTGAAGCGTCGTCGACTATTTTTCAGTTTTTGAAAAATTAAGAAACACTTAAAGTTGTTGGAGCCGCACGACACCTCTCCACCCTGTCAATTAGAAGATTGAGATTTTCATAAAGAACAAAGTGACCATAAAAGACATGTCCTCCATTGTCACAGTATTCGAATTGGTTAGATGTTTCTGCAGAAAATTGAAAATGCTCAACGCACTGCTTGAGCTTGACCCTGATTGGGCCCCAGGACGATGCTATACAATTCAGAACGAAATAGCGAACAGACTGAACCTGAATGTCTACCACTTTTTGGTGGTGCATTTGCATATCTTGTTCAGTGCGGAAACTACAAAAAGAATTTCTACTTTTGTCAATTTCAGTCGGCTCATCAAAACTAATTACAGACATTTTGCCACAATTGTTTCAACCAAAATTCTGCTTTCAACCATTTTTGACCTATAAACCTATATTATTTACATCAAACAACACTACAGGCTTTTCACTGATGCTTGCAGCTACATTTGTATCCATTTGTTTAAACAAACAAAACTAAAATGGATCGCTGTCAAAACCAATAAAAACTCAATTGTTACAACCCGCTTGTCTATCATTTAATGTGAACACAAATTCTTCAAAAGCTTCCTTGCTATTACCAAACCGATTCTGAATAAATAAAAAAAGAAAGAAAATAAAACAATTTATTTTCCAGTCTTTAAGACACCATGTTGTATACCTAGTGATTGTGTATATATTTATATCAACACATCCAAAATGATAGACACACATCTCTCACGCACATCGATCATCATCTAGTTCAATCATTTTAGAAAAAAATAAAAAAAAAAGATCCCAAACAGAAGGAACAACTCTCGAAAGAAAACTTGCTGTGGCTAAAAATGGATGCGGATGCAGTATAAACGTTGATTTCCGGGCAACTAGACAAGAACTTCAACTTTTTTTTCTTACTCTTTCAATAGATTCTCTTAGAAAAAAGAGGGAAAAAAATCAACAACACATGAGTGAATGTTGTACGTATGTACATGGCGGTACCCATATAATGTGTCTCTCTCGTTTACCCCTTGTGACTTGATGATTGGTTTCGATAATTTTTTTTTTCCTTTATCGCGTTTCCCTCCCCCCTGGCCAGTTCCAACCAAAAACCTCGCCAATCGGCTAACTGTCGACAAAAATCCTTGTCCTGTCAATTTACCCTCTATCGGGGCAAAACCACAAGTCTCCTTTCTACAAAACCAAAAAAAAAAAAACAATCTGTTTCTTTAAACCCACAAAACGAACAAAAAAATTGTTAATCTCCACAGCATAAGGTCAATCGAGTTGCCACTTATGCGAAACCAAGTAAGTACCTACATATAGTCGTATATGTAACGCAACGCACCCAAGTAGTGCTTGCAAGTCTCTGCCTCCGTGGTTCCAACTCCCCGCGAAACGCAGTACGCTGTACGCGAGTACACCTTCTGGTTTCGCAAGGTTTTATGAATGAATGGTAGAAATGAATTCGAATTGTATCTTAGGTGAAAGAGACACAAAAATGAATGGACGACTTGAGCATGAATGGATATGTGAATGGAAGTTGTGTGGAACTGGAATCAAAAACACCCGTCCCCCACCCATTCAAATAATATGATGACAATTGTGGTGCGTCAAAGAAACAGAACTTTCCGAACGGATGAAAAACGCACTTCGGAACGGATCTGCACTCCACACCACCAAGCTGCTCGACAGTTCGTTGGACGAATATGTGCGATCAATCTTGGACTTAACTTGATTTTATGAATGAATGCGAACTGCCCCACTCTGATCCGTCAATTGACGGCGACGGCGACGTCGACATCGACATCGACATCGATCTATGGGACACTCAGAAAAGTTTCGGAATTTTTTCTGCCGATTTTCTGTGTGTGTACGCATTCCACCATCTTTTTGGATTCTTTGTGTTTTTTTTTTGGTCATTGCTGTGGTGTTGTGGTTGTGTGAGTGTTTGGTGTCCGTTTGTCCAGATTTTATAAGACTTCTTCATCTTGTTTGAATAAAAAAAAAATCGGTCTGCTGCTGCCAAATAAGCGGTGAAACTAGTTTTTTCATCTTACGTATAAAAGTACGTATATGTGTGGTTACATCCGTTGGACGGTTGTTTTCTGTTTTGGAGCCGTTGCTCCTCTCATCATGATCATCAGCGTCAACAACAACAACAACAACAGCATCTTCCTCCTATCTACTGCGGCTATCTGAATCTGGCTGTGGCCTGTTGCCATCTTCCAGACCCAACTGGACAGAAGAAAGAGAAAAAAGAAAAATGATCACGGAGCCAAAACGGCAACCACGACAACACGACGACGACGACGACGACGACGACAACGGCTCCAGCAGCAACAAGTTAGTTGTAGTATTTAATATAATTTTTTTTCGTATCTATCAGATACTCTTTTTTGCTTCTTGCCTTTGTGGTGGTATTTTTGGATTTCATTCATCGATTTTGCGGCGGCCAGCACCAAGAGTGGCTGGACAACCACGACAATGACGACGATAGACGGGACAAACTGGATTCCAGCGGTCATTCCAAATGTTGGAATCATTTCGCCGCCATCGTTGTCGTCGGTTGCCGCCACCGCCGCCGCCGTACATCCTCTCAGGCAGGTTAATGTTCAAGTTTTTATTTTTCTTTACTTCTTCTTTATGATTTTGTGTATAGTAATAATTTTTACTATGGCGACGTAAATAGCGATTAACGTACAAATATGTACGTACAAATACCGTGAGTGTGCGCGCGCGCGCGCTCTCTCGGTGAATCTGCTTTTGCTGGCCGTTGCGTCGCGCCGCGCGCCGTAGCTCCACCACCGCACCGCCGCGCCGTATTCAACTTGTGAGTTATGTATTAATCTGGAGCCGAATAAATTACAAGCGGGTTTTTATTTTATTTAATTTTTGTTTTTTGCCTACCTTCGTTCTTTTGGGTTTTTTTTTTGTTGTTTTCATATGAACGAGAGTAGGTATACCTATCATTTATATTTGTTGTTGTTTTTTCCTGTCCAATTCTTTTATCTCATTTAAAGATAAAACGTCGCGTGTTTGACGCGAGCGATGAAATTCCTTCTTGAGAATGAGAGATTTGTCAGCGAATTTGTTTTTTTTTTTGTTTTTATTAATATTTTATGATGTCTTAAGGTGATGTTTTCAATGAATTTTATTTTAACAAAAATCGATTAAGAAAATAAATTCAAAAATGCAACAAACTCAATATGAATGTGAATAATGAGACGCTTAAGAATGTTTCCTTGGATAAGACTTTCACAGCTTAATGATGAATTGGTTATAACGGTTTTTTGGCTATAACTGTTTACCTCCAAAGTTGGATTTTTGTCTGTGGTTCTTTAAGATGGTTTTGGGAATAGAAATTCAAGCTCCGGAGGTTCGAGGTAAATTGTTTTCATTGCACTTAGTTTTTCACAGTTTTGCTATTGGTACTATCTATTTTTGGTGAACATTTTTCTACCTTTGAAAAGCAAGCAATGCACCGATCAGCTCTCACTTTTTAAAATTGCTTCCTGTATGTTCCTTAACAATCCATATTAAGTTCAAAACAAGTCAACATATTATAATAGGACCAGTTCGTACTCTACATTACACCACAAAGAACAGGCTTTTTGTGCTTACGTTACTCTTATTGAAGACGGAATCTGAAACTAGAGGTCTGTGTTATAAATATAGAGTTGTCTTTCGAGTTTCAGATTTAACTGGGACTAATGATCCAAGCTTGGTTGAAGTGCCCCTCAAGAAATACAAATGAAAAAGCGCGTTTCGAAATGGAATACAAGAGCTGCAGAAAAGAAGCGAAGAAAAAGTGCGCCCAACTTCAAGCAAAAAGCACGGAGGGCCTGTATCGAGAGCTGGAAGAGATATCTGCCCCAGCTGCTGAAGCAAATCAGGCAATCCAAGAGCTAAGACAAAGCAACTTGAATAAGGGAGCAACCATTTTCAAAATAGCCGCTCAGAGAAGGAGAAATGCGCAGGAGATTCGTTCGCCGAAGTTCATAAATGAGGCTCAAGGACTGCTACTTGTGGATGACGACAAAATTCTTCACACGTGGCGACAGTATTGTGATGATCTTTTGAATGAACAGTTTCCTCGGCGCCACTTTCCAACAGCTGCACCTAACTTTACGGAAGTATCCGACGTCACAGTCGAAGAAGTTAGGGAGGCAGTTAAGAACTCCAAAAAAGGCAAAGCGATTGGGGCAGACGAGGTTCCATATGAGTTTTGGAAAAATATGGGAGACATCGGGTTGAGATGGCTCACGATTCTCATCTCCAAACTTATAAGAGGTGACAGTTTGCCTAATCAATGGAGGGAAAGTTTTCTTCTTCCAATGTACAAGGGAAAAGGAGATACCAGAAGCTGTGACAACTATCGTTCGATCAAGTTTATGTCCCACACTATGAAGATCGTTGAGCGGGTTTTGGATAGCCGACTGCGGAAAATAATAAGGCTGTCTGATGACCAATGTGGGTTTGTCGCGGGTAAGTCAACTACAGACGCAATCCAAAGTATAAGGATCATTATGGAAAAACACCGAGATGCCTTAGAGGATTTGCATATTGTGTTGGTTGACTTCGAAAAAGCATTCGATCGACAACCACGAGATCTGATATGGGTGGCCCTCAGACACCGAGGAGTTCCTGAAGCTTATGTGCGAATAATTATGGACATGTACGAGGGAGCAGTTACAAAAGTGAGATGCCCAGCTGGAGTCACCGAAGAATTCTAAATAACAGTAGGTGTACATCAGGGAAGTGTCTTGAGTCCACTGCTCTTTATTGCTGTTCTGGATTATTTGCTCGAAGGAAAAGTAACGGACAATAAAGTACAACAATTATTCTTTGCTGACGATGGAGCCATCATAAGCGAGGATCCTACATCCCTGCAACGAGCACTTGACGTTTGGATTGATGTTCTGGAAGGAAATGGGTACCGTATTAGCGCTAAAAAGACTGAATACCTGTGCTGCCCTTTTTCTGATCCAGACAAGCCTATTCCAGACATTTATTTGAATGGAATTGTGCTTCCCAAGTGTGAAAAGTTTAAATATCTGGGATCTATGATCAATAGTGAAGCAACTTGTGATGACGACATCAATCATCGAGTAAGCGTAGGGTGGATGAAGTGGCGAGAAAACTCCGCTATCTTCGAAAAATGCCCCCTAAGCTGAAGGGAAGACTCTACACAGCAGTTGTCCGTCCAGCTCTGACATACGGTTCACAATGTTGGACAATGTACAAAAAGTATGAGAGCAAATTGACGGCAGCCGAAATGAAGATGCTTCGGATGACAGCAGGAGTAACAAAGCTTGATCGAATTAGAAGTACTAAGATCCGTGGAAGCCTTCATGTCAAAAGTACTATCTTGGACAAAATTCAGCACGACCGGCTCAGTTGGTATTGTCATGTTCAAAGGAGAGATCCGCAGAACCCCGTCCAAAAGGCAATATCGTACAACGTTTCAACAAATTCGCGACGAAAAAGAAAAGGCAGGCCAAAACACTCCTGGTACAAGCAAATGCAAAAAACAGCAGCATTTGGTTGGCCTCAGACATGGAACAATCCAAAACCGGGAGGCTTGCCGACGCTTTCTGAGGTCAACGCGGCGTACCCCACAGGCGGATCACTAGTGTGAAGCAGAAAAGTGGGAGAGTTGCGATCGCTTCAAGATCACTACTCGTAACGCCGGAAATGAAAAGAAGAAGAAGAATGATCCCACAGAACCCCAGGTGCGGCTAGAGTCTAGCTAGACCATTCGATCGCAAATATACGGTGATAAAAAACTTTGCATTCAAAACACACCCTCACATTCTTCGTCTTATTTTGTCCCATCAGGTTTTAATACTATGGTGCGTTTGGCTTGATTGTTAGCTCATTTGCCCGTTTCGTGGGAGGTTCGAAACTCAAAAACACTAAGTAGAAAAAGAAAAAAAATGTTTTCTATGGACGGCAGAAAATTGAAGGTCCCCTCCATTCCCTCACAAGTCATGGTTGTGAGAAATGCGGGCTCCTCGATCTGTTGCGCCACCCAATTTATTTGTTTATTTATCGCCTTTTGCGAGGAATCAGCAATTTCTCCGATATTAATTTTATGTCATGAAAATCGCTTTCTCTACTAGCCGAACGGAATAGACGAACAATTGTTGGTCCCTTCCGTTTCCGCTTAGTTCCGTAGCTCCTCGCTCTGTTGCGCCATTCTATGATTATTAGAAGTTTTAATACTATCTCTCAGTCCTTGATATCGCCCATTTTACTTCTAGGTGCAATGTCTAAGCTTTATAGATCTTTGTAGAAGAACAAAGAGTTGCCACCATTGCAAGGTGAGAGTAAGGAGTTTGCTGCCATCTGATGAAGGAATCTGATCCAGAAGAGGTATAAAAGGAAGTACTCTATACATTTTCTTCACATGATTCTCAGTTGTTGTTTATTTGCATTTTTATTCTGATCTAGAAATTTGAAAAAAATTGTTTTTTTTTTTATATTTTGAAGTCGAGGAAGGTCCAATATCAAATTTAATAAAGTATTAAGTATCACTGATGTATCACTCAATGAATTAGACTGCGGGAAACTTTACGTGAAACTTTTAGACGCGTTTTTCTTAAAACTTTAAGACGATACCCACGATTTCTCAAGTTCTACTAAACCGATTTACTTCAAATTTGGTCTTTATATATTCTCTCTCATCTTCAACCCCCAATTTCAATGTTTACTTTTAAAAAAATTCGGAAAATTCAAGAAAAGTGGTATAAAAATAATTTGTTTTTGAGGTAGCCGCCATGTTGTAAATTTTTAGTAACATCTATTGCGGTATTACTATAAATCAATAATATTTTTCAATTCTTTTTTACTTGCGATTATAGGTACTATAAGGCAAGTCTTGCAATCGTGCAGAAAAAAACATTTGAGATAACAATTAAATATGACATTACGATGATAGAGAATACGAAAAAAGTGGGTCCTGCAATTCTGTCTGTCTGTCTGTCTGTCTGTCTGTATGTCTGTCTGTCTGTCTGTCTGTGTGTCTGTCTGTCTGTATATGGATCTACAGCCTGAACTAATAAACCGATTTTCTTCAAAATTTGCAGTTAGGGTCTGTAGAGCATTCTACAGAGGGGTTTTTGGAATTGAGTCTCTAGGTCTTGAAATAACGGTACCTGCCATACAACCGATATGAAAATACTTATTTTTCTCGACAACGGCTCCAACGATTTCGATAAAATTTTGTGTGAGGGATTAATTTTAGATTGTCTTCTTTATGATGTAAAAAAAAATTTTGAGAAAAGGCTAAAAACGGTACCTCCCATAGTACCGTTTTTTTCAAAACCGACTTTCTCGTTAATGGCTTACACGATCTTGGCGAAATTTTGGATTTAAGAAGTCGTAAACTGTAAAAGAAAGACTGCATGTCAATATTTAAAAAAATTTAGTTTTGGAAATTTTTATAAATTTTTTTAAAAAATTTTGATTTTTGAAAATAATTTCGAAACTGTAACTTTAATTTATTTCAAATTTATTTTCAAAATAACTCTTATTAAGATCTAAAACTTTGCATACTCGTCTTTTAAAAAACAGTTTTAAAAAAAAACTGAAAAATAAAAAACCGTTTTTTGGGAAAACTGCTCCAACGATTTTGATTAAATTTTCATCATTCATATTTATTAGCGATTGCAAGGGAATGGCGTTTTTAGATTTTTGCTTGAAACCTTTGGAATATTTAATTTAATTTTTTCATTATTTTGCGTGATTTAATTCAATTTTCATAATTAATGTGTAGTTGGCAACCCTGTACCACAAAATATATTATGAAGAGCTAAAACCAAAAACTTTAACTCAGCCTTTAGATTTTGATATCGTATTTAGAACACAATCGCAAGTTCGTGCGACCCAGTCGTGCTCATTTTTACTTGCGATTATAGGTACTATAAGGCAAGTCTTGCAATCGTGCAGAAAAAAAATTTTGAGATAACAATTAAACATAACATTACGATGATAGAGAATACGAAAAAAGTGGGTCCTGCAATTCTGTCTGTCTGTCTGTGTGTCTGTCTGTCTGTGTGTCTGTGTGTCTGTGTGTCTGTCTGTATATGGATCTACAGCCTGAACCGCTTGACCGATTTTCTTCAAAATTTGCAGTTAGGGTTTGTTTGGCATCCTACAGAGGGGTTTTTGGAATTGGGTCCCTAGGTCTTGAAATAACGGTACCTGCCATACAACCGATATGATAATACTTATTTTTCTCAAAAACGGCTCCAACGATTTCGATAAAATTTTTTGTGAGGGACTAATTTAGGATTGTTTTTCTAATGATGCAAAAAAAATGTTTGGAAAAGGCCTAAAAACGGTACCTCCCATAGTACCGTTTTTTTTAAAACCGACTTTCTCGTTAATGGCTGACACGATCTTGACGAAATTTTGGATTTAAGAAGTCGCAAGCTGTTAAAGAAAGACTGCATATCAATATTTAAAAAAATTTAGTTTTGGAAATTTTTATAAATTTTTTTAAAAAATTTTGATTTTTGAAAGTAACTTCGAAACTATAACTTTGATTTTTTTTAAATTTTTTGTCAAAATAACTCCTGTTAAGATCTAGAACTTTGCATACTCGACTTTTAAAAAACAGTTTTAAAAAAAAAGTGAAAAATAAAAAACCGTTTTTTGGAAAAACTGCTCCTTTTGAAATTTAATTTTTTTCCAAATGCCGATACACACCAGTGAGAAGGATGTCTTAGATTCTTCCCTGACAAGCTCATCCTAGGTGTCATTTCCTGTGATGACATGATGGCTTTTGAACCACATATTTAAAAAATATTTAAAAACTAATTTATAGGTGAATGAATAAGTTTTTATAACTTTTATTACAGCTTATTTGATCCTTAAATCAACTATTTATTTTCTCTGACATGACAGGTCTATAAACTGAATACAGATTTTCAGTCGGCTTTTCTTGACTGAAAAACTGAGAGCTGATGAATTGTCAACTGAAAAACTTAACGTCTGACCAATAAGAGGCCGAAAAAAATTAATTATATGAATTTTGGATATGGATTTTGATGGCCCACTCACTGTTAAGCTTTGAATAGTCACCACTGTATAAACCAGCCGAACATGTCCTTAAAAAAATTCTTCAGTTTATTTCCTTATCAACATTCGTCCAGTGCTGTTATTTTTGTTTCTTTTTCGCCAAATTCAAGTAAAGAAATGAAATCATTTATCATTTTTCAAAGCAGTGGTTTATAAATAACCTCTGCAATCAAATCGATGGTTAGCCACCGAATTTGTAAGGTCCACAGATATACCCTCATCCAACTTGTCAAATTAAACACAACCAATGCACTCAAAAATTTATGATCAAACGGTGAATTACTCTGATTAATTCATTTTAAATTCCATGCTAATTGAACTAAAAGAGTTCCTTGAATATGCACATGCATTTTAAATTGATTTCATTTTGGTTTTTAAAATTTCCCTCATACCTCACTGCACCAACATACAAAAAACAGTAATCCTAACAATAGTAAGTAATGTCAAATTTAGTTTTATTCACTACCAGCGACCGCTGCCGTTGAAAATTATTGGTATTGATAATAATGATGTAACTGAATCATTCAACTTTTAAATAAATTGAATACGAGTACAATTCACAGTATTGCATTGCATATCGTTAAATAAACAAAAGCTTATATTTTATCTCTCTCTTCATGATTTGTATATTTTTTTTTAATGCCTGTTTCGTATCACAGAGATTTCCAACAAAATCGATTGTGTGTTGAATGAAAAATATGTTTTTTTAAATGATTTTATTGGGCTTCATGTTGCAATGAAGTGCAAATTCTCGGAAAGGCAATAAAGCAAAGGGTTGAGCATGAGAATTTATTTTATGGGCCTTGCACTTCAATGGGTTGAATATTCAATTATACGAATATATTTATTGTAGCAAGAAAAAATAATGGTTTTTTGTTGTGAGGTCAATATTTTCTACCGATGTAAAAGTACAAAAAAAAGGGAAAGCAGAAGTTTTTAAAAATATTCCTAGAGTGGGACTTATTTTGGATTTGTGTAAAGCTTAACTTGACTTTGTTCACCACTTTTCAATGATGAGAGTGCAAAATATGGTGGAAGTGTTGTACTATCAAAACACAGCTCTGAAAAAAGAGTAAGTGTAATAGGCAAGAAGTGTGTTATTTTTTCATCATATTCTGGAACTGGGGGTTGCATAATTTGTCCGCTCGTTTTTTCAATAGCAGATCGATACGAAAGTCAGTCGATCAAGTCAATTGCATGTCCGCATATAGATATTGACTGGGGTAATTGAGCCCAACTCTATTCTCCAAAGTCTATTTAAATTAAAATGTTAAAAATCATTAAAATATTCTCACAAATAATGCTCATGACCCATTTTCTAGATTACAGATGGGGAATTCAGACCAAACGAACGCATAAAATTGGTAACATTCACCAACTTTGTGACTTGAAACTCTTAACACAAATCAAAGACCGCTGTGTCAATTCCAACACAAAAAGTTAGGTACAGGAGAAGACAGAAGTATTTTACTAAATAGAATGTAAAAAGGGTTTTGGACAGATTTTATATACAACTCACAAAAATGAAAGAAGCAAGAAAGAAATCGATATTTATTAGTTGACTTTTAATAGGCTGTAACTTGAAGAAAAATTGTCGTAGAGAATATAAAAATGGTCACGACAGTACAAATAAACAAAAAAATTTCTTTAGCCCACAAACGTAGGATACACCTAGATTCGTATTTGTTTAATGACCCTATTGATCTTACTCACGTCGACGCCCTGCGTCTCTCCCGCTTCATTGTAAGTTCAAAATAGTTCCATTAGGTTGAGGATACATTAGATTCACCGTGGTACCACAACGGGCATAAGTTTCTGACAGCGACTTTAACCTAACCTAACCTAAGAAAGACGGTTACGAAATAGGGATTATTTACCCCTTACACATAAGATTTTATCAAAATCGTTAGAGTCGTTTTCGAGAAAAGGAAGTATTGTCATTTAGGTCGTACGGCAAATACCGTTGTCAAGACATAGTGACCCAATTCCAAAAACCCCTATGTAGGCTGCCCCACAAACCATAACTGCAAAATTTAAAGAAAATCGGTCGAGCGGCTTAGGCTGTAGATCCACATACGGACAGACAAACAGACAGATAGACAAAATTGCAGGACCTTTTTTCTTCGTATTCTTTATCATCGTAATTTCATGTGTTATTGTTATTTAAATTTTTTTTTGCACAAATGCAAAACTTGATCGCAATAAAAAAGGAAATTGTTGCTCCAATTGTTTAGTTTTTGTACCTGACTTTGTTTTTGAATTTTTTCAATCAGTAGATACGCTGACTGCAAGAAAACCGCGAAATTTCCTTGTTTTTCTTTTTAATCTACGAGCTTGGAATATTTTTTTTTGATCTTAGTTCAAGCACTTGAATGAACTCTCTACAAACGGCGTACCTCACGAGTGGATCACTAGTGTGAAGGAAGTTAAGTGGCAGAACTGTCATCCCTTCAAGATCATGATACTCGTGAAACCGGGAGGAAGAAAAAAGTTTTTAGCCGATAATTCGTTAAAGTGTTAGTATGTTAGTTGTATAAACTTCAGTCGGAATCTACGATCGATTTTGGCTGTAAAAATATTTTGCCACATTTCTTACAAACATAGCTTTGCTGGCGGTTCTGTTGTCTCCTTAAGTCGGGAATTACAGAAAGCAATTAATGAGTGACAGAATTTCCTATACGTAAAGTTAGTATAGGGATTACGTTTGTAAAGCGCCTATCGACTTGCAGTTTCGTGATGCACAAAAGGGAAATACTTGCGTAAATGTTTTACGAGTATATGTGGTACTGTGTTTCATTTTCTTGATCACTTCAATTGTAAATTATGTGGGTCTTTTTGCCTTGCCTCTTCAGTAAAACCAGCAAGTATGCCTCGATTGTACCGGCTGGCCACTTTTCTTTTAAGTTTGAAATATTCGGGTTCTCGAATCCTGCGGTTTCTTGTAAAGGGTTTTCCAATAAGAGTGATATGATTTCTTTTTAAAAAAAAACACACTTTAAGGAAATTCAAATATTTTTTATTTAAATTGCAGTTCAATCAATACAATTAAGTTTTAAATAAAACGTCATTCAAATGGCCACTACGACTTTTTCTGCAGCAACAAATTCGATGAACCCAATTTTCGAGCACTTTTTCCACTAAATCAAGTCGTATATCATGAATGGCACGTCCAATATTGACTTGTAAAGCTTGAAGAGAATCTGGTTTATCTTGAAAGACCAATGACTTCAAATAACCCCACAAAAAATAGTCTAATGGTGTTAAATCGCAACTTCTTGAAGGTCATTCAATATCACCATTTCTTGAAATAATCGAATCTCCAAACTTTTCTCGCAATAATTCAATTGATGCATTTGCTGTGTGGCACGTAGCCCCTTCTTGTTGAAAACAAATGTTATCAAAATCAACTTCTTCCAATTTTGGCCATAAAAAAATGGTTATCATCGATCTATACCGTTCTCCATTGACAGTAATGGTGTTACCAGCTTCATTTTGAAAAAAGCACGGACCGATGATTTCACCAGCCCAAAAACCACACCAAACTGTATATTTAGGTGAATGTAATGGTTTTTCATGAATATTTTGTGGATTTTCATCGCACCAGAATTGACAGCTTTGCTTATTTACCGCACCTGTCAAATGAAAGTGAGCCTCATCGGAAAAGATGATTTTCTTAAAAAATCGTTGTTGTTTTCAAGTTCCATGGCAAAATCAGAAAACTCACGACGTTCACGGTGGTCCAATGGTCAAATTGTAAACACTTCTAAGTGCAATAAAAAAGCAAATGACAAACTAGAAATGGCCGAAACGCCAACGCGAAATCATATCATACCTATTGGAAAGCTTTTTATATATAGCATCGACTTTGCTCGCAGATGAAGAAATAAAATCTATGTGAGGAATATTGAAACATGTTGAAAGAATTTTGGAAATTTTCGAATAATAAAGCACTGGACATTTTTGAAATTAGTTCAGTATTCTCTAAGTTTCTTGTTATGTTCCCGTTTTCGTCCCTTTTCCCGCAGAATTATGGGCATGAAATAAAGCCTACGTCATTTTTCAGGCCTTAAACCATCTCTGTTTCAAATATTGTACAATTCGGCTCATTAGTTTTGTTGAATACAAACTCTATGTTTTTGTTTACCTTCTCATTTTCGTTCCCGAAGGAATATGGGATTGAAATATGACCTTTGTTTTTCTCAAGGCTCTAGACCATCTCTGTTCCAGATTTCATTCAAATCGACTCAGTAGCTTTGGAGTCTATTCAATACAAACAAAAAAATCTTTCTTATTTAAAAGAGTTTAAATTTATTTATTTATTTATTTGAAAATAATATCATTGAACGAGGACGAGGTATGAGGACTTAGGAGTTGTAAGAGTTAACGGTTTAATAAAATGAGGTACATATAAGTAGTTGTAGCTACAGACTTGTTCGTCTTTAAAGATATATTTAAATTTAGTTCTTCTTCATTTTTATCTTCCTTTTTCGGAATCACGAGCATTGACAGCTCTCCCACTTATCTGCTTTATATTAACCTACTTCCCCCTTTAGGTGCGCCAACGTAGACCTCAATATCGTCAAATCTCCCGGTTATGGTTGTTCAGTGTCTGAGGCCAGCATTTGCATTTGCCTCTATCATATCAGGAGTGTTTTGATCCGTCTTTCTTTTTGTTTTTTAGCGACCGCGTTTGAACTCTATATGATATTTCCTTTTTTACAGAGTTCTATTGATCTATGCTTTGAAAATAACAATACCAACTGAGCCAGTTGTAGTTACCTAATTTAAGACATGTAGCATTTTATTGTTACAATCATAAGTAATAATTTGAATATGCACCACCATAGATCCCCTCCATTCCCTCACAATGCATGGTTGTTAGGTAGGTATCATGTATTTTTGTTTTTAATGTTAATACATTTATATTTCACTGCTACTGCACATCTTGTATAGTTTTTTTTCCCAAAAACATTCACTATCAGAAGGAAACCTCAAAAATAAATTGATTGCCCGAAGGATTGTTGGCAAAGAAAAGAAAAGTATTTACTCGCATTGGTTCATTGACTGTTTTATGAAAATGACGTGTGAGACCTTTTTATATAAAAACGCAACACCACATTAACCTCAGCATTGTGATTAAAACTGTAGAATATCATCGCACTGATTCAGTTTCACCTTTCCACAAAAAAAAAAAAAAAACATTCACCTATTTTTATCGAAACAAATCCCATAAATGCGAGAGACAAAAAAAAAAAAACAGCGCGCACATATTGTTTTTTAATTAAATTTCCACTTTCAATCAATTCCAAAAACGACATTTAATCAAATGAAAGGCAAAAAATAAAAACATCCAATCTCACGTTCAATCCCGCCCTCCCCCTCCCACCTCCCCTCACCCTCTTGGACTAACCACGAACGAATAGCACACTCCAGTCAGCATGTTATTGAACAGTGGCGATACCTATATCTATTCGAATAAAGCAATAGCCACATCTAAATGATTGCTCATTTCCTTTTATTGAATTAATTAACAAAACAAAAGCCAACTACACAATTCACGTCTTAGTCGTTATAACCACCCATAGTACAGCATATAATGCACATATACACATTAAACAAAACAAAGGCCGTTTCCAACTCCATATAGTTATTAGTCGAGGCGGACGACGATGTCGTTGTCGTCGGACATAGTGTCCAATAGGTCACCCAAAAGCAATTGTTTATCGTTTTTTTCTTTCTTTTTTTAGATGAATCTAATGCAGCATGACATCGCAAAACATTTTAATCACCAAGATCATATTTCCATTGTTCAAAGTGAAGTTTGCTTTTATGCTTTTACAAGACTACGTATGTAGGTACGTGTCTGTGAGTTTGCGATGACAGCAGACAAAATGTCAGCTGTTGAGCATATCAGATTGATATCATCTCTGAGATGGAAATATTTGCCAAATATGTCCAAAAATGTGTAGAACGTCTTTCGTATGCAAAATCTGTTAAAAAAAAAATGTGATTTTTACATCCACACGTTCGTTGTGTATCTTTTGATGAAAAGTGATATGCGATATGTCAGCTTTTTTTTCAAACAAAACAGATTTTTATTTTGTTACTGTTCTGCGCCTTAATTTGAGATATAATCGTACACAGGTGATCAAATTACAGGAATGCGAAGAACGCATTGAGACAGATGCCAAGTCATAAACTTTGCACGCAGACATTCCCAGAATAATCTTGGAATGCTTCCTGTCTGTCACCATTAAAACCACTACCAAACCACACAACAACGACACAATATGTAATTAGTCGCCGTATCCAAGGAGTAGTATCTAAGTATCTATCCCACCTTTGTTGCTGGTGCTCTGGTTGGCGTTGGGGCTGGGGCTCGGTATACTCACATTCCATTCTATGTTTTTTTTTTTTGCTTTTAATCCATATAGCAGATACAAAGATACTATACAACTTTATTTGTCCATTTCACTAATGAACATTTGTGTGGTGGTGGTGGTGATACGAGTAGATAATAGAATATATGGAAGAGCCTCGCACTCTCTATTTGCGTCCCATAACATTACTAAGAAAAAGCCATGAAATTCCATTCTAGTAAGTTTTAGTGAACACAAATTCAAGCCGAGTGTGTACTCGTTTATTGTAATTGTGATACATGAAGTCGATTGTATCCATATTCAGGTCGAAAGGAAAGAAAAGTCTTGGCGTTTTGTGACCTTTTTGATGATTTTGCTCCTTTTGATCTTTTACCTCTTTTTTCCAGGGAACAAGAAACTCCTCTCGGCACTCAACTGTGTTAGTTGTGTCTTCTATAACATTTGAGTAGAGGAAGTGCAACCGCAAGTGCTCTACATTCTTCAAAAGCATGAAAACCGGACATCCGGTGTGTGCAGAAGTAAGCATTCAGGACTACAGCATATGAAGTCGCACAAAACACAAAGGCCTTACAGGAAAGATACATATCATAACAGAGTAGAGTCAGAGAGTGAAAAGAAGAACGTGCGTTAAGTTTTTGCTACTGCTTCAGCATAATAAAGGATTAAAATGTATCTCTCTTCAAGAGACGAAGGAAGGGGCCAATATTAGGTAGAAGAATAACAACGTATGCTGCCGTTCTTCGTCGTCGTCGTCGTGTTCGTTGTTGTCGGCCCGTCGCGTCGACCCTATTTAAGGGTAGAATCTTTTTACCCAGTCAGCCAGCCATCTCTGCTACCGGTGTTGATGATCCGTGTGGCGTCTAATAATCACGTATTGCGTCTGCAGCTATTTAATTCAGAGGAAAAGATACTCATTTTTTGTAGTATTTTTTGTTCATCTTCTTCACTGTTTCAGTGGATAAAGAGTTTTTCTTTTGTTTGTTCTTATTTCTGGTTCCGTTCGTGTTTTTTTTTTCTTTTCTATTGTATCTTCTTGGAAATGGACTTTGGATAGTATTTTTTTTTTACATGGAAACTGTCTCTTTTTGATTGTTGAAGCGAGTTTCTTGAAAGTTTTGGTTGTTCCTTCAGTAACCAAGAGCCTAAGGTCTTATTTTTTTGTTTTTCAAGCTCTTCTCGAAAAAAAAAAATGAAATGAACATGAACTCTTCGAATCTTTGAAGCACACACAAAACTGGCTGGAGGCAATTTTATAGAAAGAGCAGATATTGACCCAATACAACACAATTCACACATCAACAACAACTTTATCTTCGTTTTCATCATCAGAAACAATATTTTTAATCAATTATTATTTTAGAAATGAAAACAGACAGCAGTGTCTAGTAGAACAAGTCTATTTGCGTTGTTTATGTCAAGCCTTCAAATTGTTATCTTTTTAGGCCTAACACACTTTTGAAAAATTTATAATTAGAGGTGGTTTTACAGTATGTATTTTTATTTATTATTTATTAATATGCTTTGATTGCATCATTGGAAGTTAAGATGCTAAACTTGTTGACACCTCTGAGCATCTATCATCAGCACGGGATCTTCATTATATGGCCTTGTATTTGATAATTATAAACACTTGGCGACCTTCAAGTGACACAGTTGCTAATAAGCTAATTAAAATTATTATTAGACAATGGAGGTGTCCCGATAGTTTTATGAGAGTTCCATTATACCTACAACACAAGGAAAGTGTTACAATTAGATGTTTAGTTAGACCCAATGTCTTTTTTTTTTTAAATGTGGAGTTATCATTTAATATGTTCAAAGCTTTTTAAAGTGTTTAAAGAATACGATAGTAACACAAGTTCATCCCAGTTCCAAAGGGTGCAGGGATAGGAGGAGCATTTTTCATGATAGTCTGCCTGTTACGTAGAGTGGAAGTTTCGAGGTTGGAATCAGAAATGGCCTATGACCTTTCGCGAGGAATTTGCACTATCTCCGATGGTAGTTTCATGCCATGAAAAGCGGTTTCTCGTTTAGACCTTCGGAATTGGCAAACAAATTTAGGTGCCTTCCATTCCTCACAACTTATGGTTGAAAGAAATACGCAAAGTCCCGGGGTTCCCCACCCTGTTGCGCCACTCTATTTATTTATTTATTTATTTTATAAATATCTAAATTCCTCCCAATGTGGTACCCGTGGCATGATGGTTAGCATGTCTGATGTTAACCTAGAGGTTCGTGGTTCGAATCCTAACTGAGGCAAAAATGAGGGTATCGCCTTTCGCGAGGAATTGGCAAATCCTCCGTTTGTGAATTCATTGCCATGAAAAGTGCTTTCTCGATTAGCCATTCGGAGCCGGCAAAAAATTGTAGGTATCCTCCATTCTCTCACAAGGCATGGTTGTGAGAAACGCGCTAAGCCCTGGGGCTCCTCGCTCTGTTGCGCCACCCTATTTATTTATCTATTTAGACTCCTCCCAATACCCACGAATTGTAAATTATGCTCGGGTTCAAACTTCGGCATATAAGTCGGATGCTGTTTTTGCTACACCACTTTAATTGGAAACATAGTAAGAAGTAGGAAATCTTTTCGGTCCTTATTACATGCTTGGGCTAGCATGAAATACTTCCGTCGTTTCCTAGGTGGCGCTAGCCTAACTCTTCACACTCAGCAGTTAATTAATACTGGGGATATAAAGGCGTTTTTTTTTAAGAGGATAGACCTTCGAATTGAAATAAAACACTAGAAAATCGTTTTGTTGTTGATCACTTTGGCTTTATTGGAAGGATAATTTTATGCCATTAATGTTTAAATATGATTTCGGGCATGTGCCAGCCGCGACTGGCTCGATTCTAGCCAAGCTCCCTTACGTTTCTGGTTTGTTGACGTAGACGAGCGACTTCGCATATCTTCAAAAAAAAGAACCACATCTCAACCACATACATGCCACCCAATTCGGGACCAAAATAATCGGTTATCATGGCTCTGTACCGGTCTCCATTAACGGTAACTGGCTCGCCAGCATCATTTCGGAAGAAGTATGGCCTAATGACTCCACCAGCCCATAGAGCACACCAAAGAGTCAGCTTTTGTGGATGTAATGGCGTCTCAAGGTACTCATGTGGATTCTTTTCACTCCGAAGTTGGCCGATTTGACCACAAGATGTCAGTTCTATCCCTATTCGAAAACCCAACCTCTTAAAAAACACCTGATATATGAGGAAGCTGGCAGCGACACTATACTGATAAAGCTTTGGCCTTTTAGGCTCACTCCGTGTCATAAGAAGTTTCACTTATATTATTTTTATTTTTACTACCAAGCATGTCAGTCACAGTCTAAAAAATGTCCATTCTTAATACTTTTCAGATGAAAGGCGTATTTCAAAAAATGTCCAAGTAAAATTGCTATGCCTTACTTGCATATTAATAGAAAGGCTGTTTTACGCTCATTTTTATATTGAGAGTTTAAACTGAAGTTAAACTGAAGTTAAACTGAAGTTAAACTGAAGTTAAACTGAAGTTAAACTGAAGTTAAACTGAAGTTAAACTGAAGTTAAACTGAAGTTAAACTGAAGTTAAACTGAAGATATTTAGTTAAACCCGTTTGGTTTCATACTGTATACTGAATATTAGTTCAACAAAGTAATCTTCATATTATGAATGCATCATTCTACGTTGTTTGAATGTATTCTACTGTTATACGCATTTTTTTATTCCATACACTTGTTTAAATTTTCAACTTAACGCCGAATATGTTCCAAAAAACAAAAGTTCTAAATAATGAGTAAGGTTTAAGACAACTATCGTCTAGATTTCAGGTACCTACTAAAAAGAAGTGTTTAAAAACTGGCAAAAGTTGCCAAAATTTGTAAGTAAAAAGTTGTACCTTTCCATCAGCCGCTGAAAGCGAAATTGAACGAAGCCGGCTATTGACGATACAATCGACGATAGACGACTGAACAATGCTAGTTTTTCTAAAAAGTTACGTCATCTGGGCTCATTTTAAGCTATAGAATCAGTTAAAATAAACTCAGGTTCAAATGAACACTGTGAAACCGAGTTGATTCTTTAACTAAAGTTTAACCCAGAAGTTAAAGTTAAACTCTCACAGTGAAACTAACTATTAGTTGGTACATTGGTTTATGTATTGGATAACTTATAGCCCAGATATTGATACCTGAGTTAAAATTGCTTAAAATCTGAAATCTATCGCTAGTTTGCTCTTTGGATGAGCATATTAACTTCAGAGAAACGAGTAAGAAAAAATTGATCTATGAAATAGGACTCTGGAATTCCTTTTGACAAAAAAAAAGAGTTTTTTAATTGTATTTTTTCGTTTGTTTTCCCCAGTTTTTCTGCTCGTTTTTCAGAGAAGAAAGAAAAATGGTAAAAAAGTATGATAACTTTCGTTTTGATGAAACTGTCAAACAACAGGCATTGCAAAGCTTTTTTTCTTGTAACTCAACAGCCATGTAAAGTGCCAAATAGGACATATACTAAGACCAAGTAAATATTTCACTGCTACGTCCACTTAAAGTTGATGTAAGCTTAACTTAAGATGAAAATCTCTAGAACTTAGCTCTGTGATATTGTTCAACAAAAAGACTTAATTTCTACTCTTAAGTCGGTGCACTTTTTGTTTCCGGTCAGCAGTTCTTAAGTCAGCTTAGGGACACACGTGACCTATATTTTTGGTAACTTGGGTGAAAATCCACATCAAAACTACTAAGGCCAAGATGAAAATCTCTACGATATCCGATAAAGTACGGAGTTTTTCAAATCTCTCTCTCGAGAGAGACTTATATTAGGTGTGGTTTTTGTTGCAGATCAGCAGTTCTGAATTCAGCTTACGAATAAGTCGCTGTACTCATCTTTCGACGGTTTTTTAATAGTGTCGATTGAGTGAAACAAGAATTTACTATAATTGGTTTATATTTGTGCTAATCTATGTTCCATTTCGTATGTCATAAGTCATAAATGAGCTAAAAATTTAGGTCCACTATAAACTAATATTCTAGGCTACTCACTACTTCTTCTCATAACTCCTAATAGGTTTCCTTCTGATTGGTTGAGTATATCGCCCGTAAGAAGAGCCCAAACATCAAAATGCATAATAAAAAGTCCAAGCGAAATATCTTAAAACTTCGCAAATTAAACTCTGACAACATTTATCAATTCTCTAATATACTCAACAACCAGTCTTGCTCGACTAGTCAACAAACGGGTTGAAAAATGTTGCCTGTTAGTAGATCCCACTACTCGATGGACATTTTGAAGTAAGCTTCTGAATAAATAAATTAATAGGGTGAGCAGGAAGTTCCGGAGCGCAGCGCCTTTATCTCAACCATGCCTTGTAACGAATGGAGGGGGCCAACAATTTTATGCCGATTAGGAATGGCTAAGCGAAAAAGCTCTTTTTATGGCAGTGAAATTACTATCGAAAACCTTGCCTATTCTCATGGAGAAGCAATTGAATGTTTATAGGATTCCAATCTCGTACACCGAACTCAAAGGCAGATAAAACTCACATTCTACAACATAGGGAACCATTCAAGACCGTCGGTCAACACTATCATTATCATGATCAAACATCAAAGTAAAAATAGTGTTTGAATAAATCAACGTCTAATTTGACTAGACAATAAACTTTCTTCTTGCGCTGAGATGTTTTTGTCTGTGTTAAGAGTAAAATAATTTGTATGTCCACCTTTGCTTTTTAATTACGTTAGTTTCGTTGTTTTTATTGAAACGACCTTGAATTCGAAGCCAAAATCTTCGAGCTTGATGTATTCAATTAGCGAGTTTGCTTACCTCATTTCTTTGTACACTTTCGACTATAAATACAGCAAACAACACTATTCTTTCGATTATTTTTACCCTAGTGTCATTCATGACGTATGGTTCTTTTGAGGATATTTCAATTTACTCATTGACTGATTCATCAAATGCCACGAATCTTGTAGTCCGTCATAGCATACCGAAGACGCCATTTTTTTATCTCACTTAATCGAATGATTATAAAAGAATTCCTACGTAAGTAGTATAACGACTTGCTATTCGCGATGCCAAAAGTCTCCGTCACCATGGTGCACCCTTTTCAACATTCTAAACCAAAACAAATGCTACAGGTGTGACGGATCAAAATCAGATGCCAGCGCAGATGCTCTACCCACACCAATTCGTGTGTTGTGTGTATCTATGGATGTGATTCTCCTCAGGCATTTTTATTGACGATAGAAAGGTGATAATTTTCTTGGATCCCACTCTTTTTGGAGTTAAGGTTAACTACTAACCGACTTAACGATCGTCAGATCGAACAGCCATTCAAGAAAACCATATGACAAACGACAAACAGCAACAAAATGTTGGTCAATAAAGCGAAGGTGTTGAACTTTTGTGGTGCTCTGTTAAATAACATTCCCCAATTGGATCGCTAAGTGAGGGAACGGTTGAAGAAAGAAAATAAATAATAATCAAAAAAAAAGAACTGGGGTGTAATTGCTTCACACCCGTTGTGACAGATTCTCCCCCTACTCTTCATCTCAAGTCTCCAAAATTAAAAAAAAAAAAAAAGAATTAATACCGAACAAGTATTGTACAAGTCTGCTCCCACATGTGTGTCCGGTATTTTCATCGTGGGCCCATCATGAGTGTGTTGTCTTGTACTACAGACAATCTTCCCGCGCATTTTCTTCGAAATGGTGATGAAGGCGGTTGGTTATAAGGTGGCGGAGATAGTGTTTTGCGCCGTGTGTCGGCTTTAGGAGGCTATTTTCTTACATTATGGTAATATATTGTGTGTTCGCGTACACACAAAAATTTTAACTTTTTTTTTTTTGTAAGTCAATTGGAATTTCGAATTAGGTATGCCACACGTATTTCCACTCATCCGCACCGGATTTGGATGATTTTTTTTTTTTTTTTAGATTTTATTTTGTTTTCGTTGTGTTCTGAAGAGTTAGCTATTGGTGTTACATTGGAAAAGGAATGGCTGTTTTTTTTTTTTTTGTTGTGTTTTTTGAGAAACCTCGACGTAGTGTTTTTTCTGGGAAGTTATTTGGTTTTGGAATTTTTTGGAATGCGCGTATTTACCATATTGATGTTTAATGGGAAGAGTTAGTGTGATCGGAAGTTCAATTAAGATATAAGATGACTCAACAGATATTGAAATATAAGCGTGCAGTTGTTTTTAATTTGTTGGCTTTATTTTTTATTTAACATTATGCGTGTGCCGAGTGAAAGGAAAAGGAGAGTGGGTTTATTTTTATGTTTATCAAACTTTTTTTGGCAGTTGTTGAAAAGAAGTTTTTTATTGTTGATATTTATGAGTGTGCTTTGGAAGCATGAGGTGGGATATTCTCCGAACTTTATTTCGTTTGCTATTAGACAACAACATTGTGTGGCATGTTTACGGAAGATCTCAGCAGGTGGTCGATCATCGAAGGTGCTGTTGATAACTTGATAGAAAATGGCAAACTTCCGCTGAAAATCTGTTCCGATATCATTTTTTTCGAAGTATGCTTACAAGTCACAACACACTTTTGGAATGGACGGGAATCATCGCCTAGGCATTTACTTCAATCGAATTCTAGGGAAGGGGCACGATTGAAATTGAAATATTTGGAAATAGTTTTCCAATCGTCTAGGTTAAAGTTTTCATATTCACCTTTCATGGGTGCCAGGGCACAGGGACATACCAAGCAACTGTATGGCAAACGAACTAGCCAAAAAGGGCACGACCACTCAGAATGGAACAACATAGGTGTACCTATCACTACATGTAAACTCCTACTTAGACAAGACGCTTCAAGGATAACAAACACTAGATGGACTGAGAGTAACCACTGCCTTGCAACCAAAAAAGTTTGGCCCATGTGTAGCTTCAAAACGCTCGAAGAGTTTGTTAGCCCTGAACCGCCTGTATCTAGGTTCTACCATAGGTGTTCTTACGGGACACTGTCTAATAGGGAGACACGCCAAAAGACTTGGTGTGTTTTTCAATGATTTCTGCAGAAGCTGCATGGACGAGGAGGAGGAAGAAACCGTTCAACACCTTCTTTGCTCATGCCCTGCACTACTTCATATGAGGAAAACTCATCTCGGTGAATTCTTCCTCGATGATACTAGCGACTTAGCTTACATAGACCCTAAAAGTCTTTCGAAATACATTAAAAGTTCTGCGTGGTTCGACTAGCAGGTTATTAACCGGCTAGTCCCGTAATGGAAAACTAATAAGTGATCAACTCGTTTATCTTACATCGGGTTTCTGAGATCACTAGGTGATTAACTTGCTGATCTCTGTGGTATCACAATGGGCCCTTGCGGCCTAAGTGTGTCAGGCAATGTACTCATTGGCTGACAGCCACTTCCACCTAACCTACGTTAAAGTTTAGATTAGATTAGATTATTCATTCATTCATTACCCTGCAAGATACAATCTTATAAAATAGAGTAAATCTCAGTATGTAAATACTTTGAGTACAAGTTTGATATTCTTTGAATTCATTTTCAAAAGATTGAATTTTACAAAATATTTAATAACTGTCATAATTTCAGTACCCCTCAAAAACTATTGATACGTTAAAGAAAATACTAAATGAGGTGGCGTAACAGAGCTACGAGAGTTTCAGACCCCTAGGCTAGCCAATTTCTTCCAGCAGTAATCTTAATTTAATTGGGGAATGGAGAGGACCTTCAAGATTGTGCTAAGTTAGAAAAGGTCTTTTGTGACAGTTGAAATACTTTCGGGGTTAGCCGATTTCTCCCAACCATGCTCTTCATTCCATTGAGGAATGGAGAGGACCTACAAGTTTGTGCCGATTATGAATGTTCTTAGCGAGAAAACGCTTTTTATGGCAGTGTTAACACTTTACTTATTGCCAGCTAGATGCGATACCTATGGAAAAACAATTGCATGCTTCTGGGATTCGAACTTCAAGCTCCGACGTAACAGGCTGATATGATAGTCATCAAATTATCATGCCAGGAGCATCAATGAAATTGCGTATCCTAAGAGACAGTGCTTCATATGATTTGTTTGATAAATGAAAAGATTAGTAAAAAATTAACATTTCAAAAACTTTTTATATTTCCTCAGCTCAGACGCACATTTCGGTAGCAATGCTTCCATCGTCAGTGAGATTTATAAATTGATTTGTTTGCCTTAAAGCCTTTTTAGACGATCAGTTGCCAGTTCAGTAAAAAAAAATACAGTGTATTAAGATGTCAGTCCGGTCTTCAGTTTCTTGTGAGCAGCCGAATGTCAGTTAAGCTAATAACTGAACTGACAACTTATAGGAATCCCATCGGTTTCAGTTTCAGTTTTAGTCAAACACTTCAGTTTTTGTATTTAGACATCAGTTTCACTGAAAGCTCAACTGAAAATTAAACTGAACTGATAGTCTGAAGGCCCTTTTATTGCCCTTTTAGACGGTCAGTTCCGCTCAGGTTGCGGATAATACATACCGTAGTCTCCGGAACTTGTCTGCTCGTGGCTTCCCAACTCATAATTTATCTGCACAGCACTTGTTATACGTGAGCTTTCTCTTCTTTTTCCCACTAGACTTTTTAGTTGAAAATTCCAAAAATTCAAATTAGTTTCATTTCCAAGTGAATTTTTAAAGAAGTACAGGTGCCCAACTATGTATGTAACCCTATTCTGCCATTCGATAGGTATTTTTGATTAATTTTTTTAAATCCCAATAAAAATGAAAGTAACATTAGATTTGAGTTCTTCTGCTTTCGAGTTTCTATCAAGTTTCCAGTTTACTCCTTCGTCCTTATGAATTATAGAGAAGTAATATACAACACGTTCGAATCCTTTTATTGTGGAATCGAGTTACTTAGTAGCCCCTAAGCATAATTATACGTTTTTACCATCGCGCATCGTTGCGAAATTTGTTAACGTAGGTAAATATGGCTACGGAAAGAAATTTTCGAATCGACGAAGTATACACTGATTTGAGTAAAATCGTAAGTGTGTTCTTGTTTCTGTTTAAACTGTGGAACTTTCGGTTTTATTTTCAATATATTGTATGTCTTCCCTAATTTGTGGAAAAAAAAACCTTTTCATGAAACATTTTCAAGGAAAATTTGTTGTTTGTACATCTGGTGTTCCCCAGGGTTGCAAAGTGGGTCCGCTGCTTTTTTATAACTATCCTCAATGATATTATTGTGGTGTTCAAATATTGCAGGTTGCCTTTAAATACGCAAATGTTATCAAGCTTTTCTTTGAAATCAAGAGTCTGGATATAAATCAATTAATTTTCTTTTAAATTTGTATCGCAAAAATTTCTAAAGCTTCGGATCTTTGGTCCAATCATGAGTTCGATTATTTTGAAATTGAATCTGATGTCTTTGATTGCATTCAAATCGTTGAGCTTTTCTGACATTCACCTTTTGTTACATAGCTTCTACAAAACGTTTGGTATTTTTTGGGGGTTCGCATTCAATGTCTACTAACTGACTGGTGCCAGTGGTGTGCAGGAGGTTAAATTAAAAAAAAAAAAAAAATAGGGTGCCGCAACAGAGCGAGGAGCCCTAAGCCTTAGCACATTTGTTACAACAATTCCTTGTGAGGGAATGGAGGAGACCTACTATTTTCTGTCGGTTCCGAACGGGTAATCGAAACAACGCTTTTCATGGCAATGAATTTACTAACAGAGGACTTGCCAACTCCCCGCGAACGACAATACCCGGGAAAAACATTTTTGAACTGGATTGAACCCATGAACCAGGACTGAAACAATAAAGCAACGATTTACTAAGTTAAATAGGCAATTCATAATCAAATCAAAACTTGTGAGCAATTTAGTGAACTTGCAGTTTTTCCCGACTCCGAACGGGTAAGTGAGAAAGCGTCTTTTATGGCGGTGTAATTACTCTCGGAGATCGAAGGATTCGTTAATTCTTCGATACGCTTAGAAAAACAATTGAATGTCTATAGGGTTCGAACTTCGGACTCATACGTTATAGACAGGCTATTAAACCATATGGTCGGGGGTTCAAAATATACTAAGCACTTATTTTACTTCAAGAGTTTTTGTCCTAATTACAAGGCAAGGTGTTAACTGCTTAGAATAATTTTCTTTCAACAAAAAAGAAAACGTGTAGGTAATACTCAGGCCATAACTTACCTACCATTTTGGAAACAAAATGTGGATATTCAATGAAGCTACACTTATAGTAAAAGAATTTAATTTGTCAAAGACAAACCGTGCTTCAACTGATTCACCCTGACTTCGACAAAAATGAAATGTGTAAAAGTTTTCCCAGCAATAAGAACCTTGGCCTGCTAATGGGAAAAAAGAAAAGCTGAAAATTCCTTACCCTGAATCATAATCATAATTGCTTTATCATCAGCACCATCATCATCACTATGATCATCGCCCAGCATCATTGTCGATTCATGTGGAAGGTTTTATTTCCCCACTTCTAAATAAACTCCCCCCGAATAAAAAAAAATTATCATATAGTGCATGTCATACAACCCACCCACAAAACTTCGACAGACGCGGTCGTCTTATATGAATGTTCCATATCCATATTAAAACGACAACACACCAATTCGTAACTATGTATCATTTTTTTCAGACTTATGGCAATTAAAAATTCTATGGAATTGATTAACTTAATTAAGCTCGGTTCAATTGATAGACCATTGCAGGCAGGCACCCCGTTTGTACATCATACACTTCTACAGCCTGTACCACACATCCACATAAAGGCTAAGGATTTCCAATTAATGACAGGCAAGACAGGAAAAGTACAAGTCTTGCAAAACATTAAAGTAGTAGGTAAGGTACCTAGTGGGAAAAAAAATATCTTACCCCAATCTGGTAAAGTATCTTCGTGGGCATATGATCCCGCAACTCATTCTGGTCGACTTGGTGTTGTTTTTGCAAGATTACCATTTCACGCGATCGTCGTCGATCCAATTGCTCGCCGCTACTATCGACTGATTTCTGCTTCAAATAATTACTATTCGCCTCGAACACTTGCTGTTGATGTGTTGTGATCGGTGATGATTGTGGTATCTCGTAGACTTCGAGGGGCAATCGTGTACCGATCACAAGAGCAGTCAATTGACAGAAAACCATTAATGACAATGTTACTGTCAGCATTTTGTACATAGCTTCGTAGTATCTTGTTCTAAACTGCTTGCTGCTGCAACTTGTAGTCCTTGAAAGCGCGCGCGAGGAAAATTGCGCTCACACAAAAACACACAGAAAAAAAAATAGGTATAAAAAATAAAACACTAACAGCGAAAACACGATCAATCAATAAATTTTACACGATCGTGATCGTGAGTTTGACGTTCGTACGTAGAAAAGTCACTCAGAGATCATAGAAATGAGATCGTTGCTTGAACTGAAACTGACTATGGCAATTCACGATACGAATCAATTGCTGTTGCATTTTCATTCATTAAAAAAGAATTCAATTCGAAATGTAAAAAAAATCGCTGTCTTTCCCTTTTTTGTTGTTGTAATGTTTATTTTTCTCGATGTTTTTTTTGTTACTAGTGCTCTCTCTCGTTATGCTGCTGCTTCTCGAAACGACATGAGATTAAAGACCAATAATAAGCGTCGTATTCACGACTTTTTATAGATAATATAGGTAGGTAGGTATAGGTACCTTTGTTGCTGAGATGCACGGAATGTGTAGTAATTTATAGATTGGTATTTTTTTTTTCTTATTTTATTGTTAAAACCACACAACGTCGTCGTTTCACATTTCATAGAAAAATCTAAGCAGCTATATGGGAGCGCGCGGATAGGTAAGCATAATCAATTCACAAAACGACCACTACGACGACGGCTAACGACGACGACGACGAAGGAACCTGTATCTATTATTTTGATTTGCCACAATACAGCATTTCTTAGTAAAATTTTTGCATATCTTAACACCACATGTAAGGTACTTTTCACTGAATGAATGAATAGTCGCGTATAATGAATGAGTGAGGAATGACTGAATGAATGAACCGGGCGGCAACTATCTTCTCAACCAAATCTCATGGAATGTGTCTCTGTATCATCAGCAGAAGAAAAGAAAACTTTAAACTAAAATCGAATATACACGGATCCTTTTTTGAATGAAGAATCTTTCAAAAACTAAACCAACCAACGTAATTTTTGTTAGAGGAGAAGAAGGTTTAAAAATTTAAACTTCGAAGAAATATTTGTGTGCTCGCGTCAAACAACTTCACTTTCCGAACTGATCAAATAAACTAAAAACAACACGTAAAAAAACACAACATCGGGAAGAAAAACTTGAATGAAAACCAATACATTGGTGCAAGGAATTCGATTATGACGATGTGTGTTGTATCTGTGTATCGATATGTGGCCACTCATACAGTCATGGGATTTTAGTTGAAGTAGTACGGTGTACGCTGCACGGTCTACGCTCTATGGTATGGTGTCTTTAAAACCAACTTGACGTTATGAATGAAGTTAAAATGTTGTTGTTGTTATTGTTGTTGATGGTGCTAATGCTGCTGCTGCTGCTGCTGATGGTTGTCTTCGTAGATCGTAGCGCAAGCACTTTACTTACCAGTACGACTAGACCATCATGGCAGCAGCAGCAGTTGAATGTTGGAATTGGAAGGATGGAAGTATGGTCAGTTCCTGCAAATGAGGAGAATCTTTATTCCATATACCCGTTCGTACCTAACCTAGGTCTAGGTACAACGTACAAGACAGACATTGCCTCTTTATTGGTGAATATGAGAAAACGATGCTGATGCTGTGTGGTTGATGATGATGATGGTGGTTTTACTACGCGAGAGCAGAGAGATAGTTTATTATAATATAAATCTACCTGCGCGCACAACCATGCACACCATAACAATAATTATAACACACACATACACTTATTCAAAAAGTGATTTTAGTTTTTTTGAGTGTGTGCGATGTTGGGGGATTAAAAACAAGCTTAAGATTTACAATTTAATTGAGGCAGCTCTTAGGCTAACTCTTTTGGGATCTATACACTGAGAGAAATTTGTCTGCTGAATTTGGTTGATAACGGTGTAAGTAGGCATAAGCCATTGGAGGATGATTTTCTATAATAGGTAGGTATATTCAGGGGCGGCAGAACACTAATTTTTTAGGTGGGGAGCATGGTAGAATAAAATAAGGTATGGTAGTTTTATTTTAGTTTTATTCAAGAATAGGTATACTATAATATTTATATTTTCAACAAGAGAGTAACTTTTGAAAAATATTATTTTTATGTAAATATACCTATATGAATATTCCATGAAACGTACGTTTTATTATATTTTTAAAAAAGATTAAACCAAGGAGAAAAAAAAGGATAAGAAATAATTCATAACGTTGAGTCTGTGACCGATAAATAAATGATTCAAATCACTTGATCAGTCTCAGTCAATCAAGCAAAATTTAGTAAAGGGTTTTTCAATAAGGGCGGGTAGATTTTGAAACGAAATTAAACAAGCTGCGTATGAGTTATCAACAATTTTTTTTATTTATTTAAAAGGCCCATATATGCCATTAAGTATGGAAGATGACATCATTCAAATGCCCGCCTCGGCTCACAGTGTGGTATTTGGTGTAAAAGCTGGCCAAAATATTTTATATCACCATATTGCTTATACTTTAATGTTTAAAATTAAAAATAACAAAGAAATAACTTTCATAAAGATACAAGTATTTTATTTTTCTTCAGAAACATTTTCACAACAAACAGCACTTTCTGAGCTGTTTCAAGTTGTTTCAAGCAAAACATCTGTGGGCAATGATTTTTTTTTATGTTTGTAAGATCTCATACTTGTAATAAATGGATCTGAAGCCTGTTCAAAACATCTGTGTTGCAAAAAAACAGCTTGCAAACATTTTATGTACTAACACAAAAAACACAAGGTATTCTACAGGGGCGCGTATTGGGGCGGCTAAATTTTTTTGTACACAGTTCAAAAAATATAGCAGCACATAACAACACAAATTTCACTGCTTAGAAACACTTAGAAACATATTAAAATGCTTTTCAAATAAAACGAGCAATGATTATTTTCATACATTTCATGATAGGGCAAGTTATAGCCTTTAGAGACAAAAACAAAAAATAGAAATGAAAAATATATATATCACGAAATAATAATTACCTGGTCTGTAGCCATCCATACCAACTTTTATTAAGTAAAAAAAAAAATATCAAAAATATACAACGTTCAATGCAGTTTACACATTTTTTGACTTAAGACTGATTGCCTAGAACGTGATGACAGTATTAAGCTTTGATGGTTTTGAAATATGATACTCTTACTATTAAGCTTTACAAAATATAATATATCAGTGTTGCCAACTTGAAATTAAAAAATACCATTTTGGCCAGCTTTTACACCCAAATACCACACTGTGCGGCTGTTCACAGTGGCACGGATCCGAGTGGTCCAATTTCCGCCTCACCAACGTCGTTTTCGAAAAAATACGGTACAATGACGCCGCCGGCCCAAAATTCACACCAAACCGTAACTTTTTGAGGATGCACTACCACATTGGGTTTGTGTCGTCCCATCTCCCATATACGGCAATTTTGTTTGTTAACAAAGCCATTCATCCAAAAATGCGCCTCGTCGCTAGATGATTTTTCGCTCGAAATTGGGATCCTCTTCCAAACGATTCGACGCCCAGGCAGTTTTATCATTTGTACGCGCTGTTCAATCGTGTAACCTGCCATGGTGATTTTGCATAAGCAACTGAATAATAAGCAAAAGATTTGACAATTGTCACCAAAACAAAATGGCCGCCACGTGCAATCTACCCGCGCCAATTGAAAAACCCTTTATAACAATATTTATGATTTCATAACATTTTTTTGCCTCATTTAACTAAAAAAAAATTGGTATATTTCCAAGGTCAGGAGGTGGGGTGCTCCCCATGCTCAGAAAAGTTAAGTGGGGTCTATACCCCACCCACCTCATACCTTCTGCCGTCCCTGGGTATATTAAAAATATATTTCTGAATGAAAAAAAACCATAAAAGTGTGACGTCTTAAGGTGTGTCTCTCATGTAACAATTTTGAAAAATCGATTTAAAAAAAAAAAATTTTCATCTGAATATAGTTTGGTTTAGTTTTTTTTAGTGAATGCTTAACAACTCTAAGATACAATATCTTTTAAGATAGTTATGAGCTAATTTTACAGAAAAGAGCTAAAATAGAGAAAAACGAAAAATTTATCAAAACTAAAATCTATGATCAAAAATTTACAGTTCCTAATACGATTAACAAGACCATTTATATATTTCTTCGAAAGTGATTTACTAAATGCAGTATTACACTATCATATATATGGACAATACTGTCATATAATATTTTACTGATTTTCTCTATGTTAGTATATCAAGTGATATTACTCTACGCCATACGGGTCATTCTTTTACAAACCGAACGGATTTTGCCAAAAATCAATCGTCACCTCTCCGATTCAGCTGAAACTTTTTTCCAGTTTCTATATTGAAAAGTAAAAGATACGTGTCCGAGGAATTTTTCTTTTCTCGTCTATTTTCGATTTTATAAGATATAACAAATTGGAGACTCATTTTAAACAATGTATAGCTCCGAATCCTTAAGAGCTAAGAAATTTTCACCAATGACACTTTTGTAGCAAAAAAGTTGAACTTTAAGAAAATAAATTAAAAAAAAAAAATTATCAACAAATAAGTATTGTTAATAACAATTTAATTGTTTTAATTGATTTTTAACAATCGCCCCCAAAATGAATCAAGGTTTTATTATTACCGTCGTATTTTGCGTCAAATTTTACATAAAAATCATGTTTTTAATTTACGGAGACTTTTCAATTGTTATTGTAAGAAAATTATGTATGTAGCGCGAAATGGTAAAAGCAACTGTATTTTGAGTATAAAATGGTATCTGTACCTCGTATCAAAAAAAGTTAAAAGTAAAAGTTGTAGATAATTGAAAGATCTACAACTTTTGTATTTACAATTTGTCAGTATAACCTATAAATTTTGTATTATCATGCAAAAAAGCGAGAAATCAACATTTTAACATTTATTAAAATAAATTTTCATTAAAATTAAATCATGAGTGATTTGTTTTCCAATCTTCTTCTTCTTCTTTCCATTTCCGGCGTTACGAGTAGTGATCTTGAAGCGATCACAACTCTCCCACTTTTCTGCTTCACACTAGTGATCCGCCTGTGGGGTACGCCGCTTTTTCCAATCTAATCTTCTGAATGATGAAAAACGAATATTCAATAAAGAAAAAAAAAGATTGGACTTAATATCAATAATAATAATAATAATTAATGAAAATTCCATACTTCCTCAACTTAAAAGCTCAATATCTCAATAAATATCGATGTTAGCAATTTGGAATCATTTAAATTTAGTTTCCTACAAATTTGTTGAATATATTTTTTTGTAGCTATTGTCACTTACGAGACAGGGGCAAAAAAAGAAATTTTACGAAAAAATTGGGTTTGGTGACCCCCTCACAACCTCGATGGTGTGAGTTACGATTTCACCGCAATGAGCAATTTTGTAGAGCATTCAATTCTAAAGAAAACCTACTAATGTCATGGTATAGTCTACATAAAATGCATATGAACTGTAGAATTTTAAAGAAAAACAATTTGAGTTTACGTGTATTTTAAACGGGAAATCTTTGCATGCCTTGGGCGAGCACTTAATGTTAACCCGTTAACCACACACTTCCGAAAAATCACGTAAACCACACACTGGGTCCAGCGGACCCGAGCATGAACAAATGTTAACAACTCTTTTATTTTTGCATGAAATGACTTCAAAATTTTTTTACATACAGTTCAAACATTATCAAAGAGAGCTGGATTATACTTATTGTCAATTTAAATTTTAAAAACATCTAAAAAAATCGTTAAAAAAAGTCTTGTAACTTTTTGAGTTTTTAATATTTCAACTTAAAATTTTAACAGAAAGCGTATTGAATGCTATATTTTACGATAAAAATACTTTTATAAAGGTTCGCTAGAAAAAAGCGGACTCGAAAAAAAATTGCTGCGCAGATGGACGCCTGGCTGCTACTAAGCGTTTTGGCATGATACGTAAACTATACAAACCTATTCTAGTACCCTTAGACTACAACAGGCGGCGCTGAGATTAGCATTAGAATGTGATAGGTGTACGGTACGTCCATTCAAAGTCGGAGCAGGTCCACTGGACCCAGTGTGTGGTTAACGGGTTAATGTTAAGGGCTCAAATTTTGAAGAAATTTCCGTTTTTAGGTATTTCACAAAATTTCGGGATGGGAGTAAAAAAAAGTCGAAAAAGCACCCTAGTGTTGATCTTTCGTCGAGCATTGTTATTATTATCTTTTTGTCTAGTGGTTAATAATCTTATTTTTTCTTTAATGAAAACTCGTTTTTCATCATTCAGAAGATTAGATTGGAAAACAAATCACTCATGATTTAATTTTGATGAAAATTTATACTAAATAAATGATAAAATGTTGATTTCTCGCTTTTTTGCATGATAATACAAAATTTATAGGTTATACTGACAAATTGTAAATACAAAAGTTGTAGATCTTTCAATTATCTACAACTTTTACTTTTAACTTTTTTTGATACGAGTTACAGAAACCATTTTATACTCTAAAAACAGTTGCTTTTTCCATTTCGCGCTACATACATAATTTTTTTACAATAACAATTGAAAAGTCTCCATAAATTAAAAACATGATTTTTATGTAAAATTTGACGCAAAGTACAACGGTAATAATAAAACCTTGATTCATTTTGGGGGCGATTGTTAAAAATCGATTTAAACAATTAAATTGGTAATAACAATACTAATTTGTTGATAATTTTTTTTTTAGTTTTTTTCTTAAAGTTCAACTTTTTAGCTACAAAAGTGTCATTGCTGAAAATTTTTTAGCTCTTAAGGATTCGGAGCTATACATTATTTAAAATGAGTCTCCAACCACTATTATGAAATTTGTTATATCTTATAAAATCGAAAATAGGCGATAAAAAAAAAATTCTTCGGACACGTATCTTTTATTTTTCAATATAGAAACTGGAAAATCAGCCGAATCAGAGAGGTGAAGTTCAAAAGCCGTTTGATTTGTAAAAGAATGACCCATATACATATGGACTATTTGTATGGCATCACTCTGTTGGTTAATTTTGTTTACATTATATGACAAACAAATGTAAAGCTATCACACTTGTATGGCAATCTGTGACATTTAAATATATGTCAAGCGTGAGTAAATGAAATAGTCATATAAAAACGATTATTTTTATATGACTAGTATCGGTGCAGGGAACTAACTTCACGAGCACTACCTTCACATGGGAAATAACTTCACCTCAAGTGGGAAATAATTTCACTTTTTTGTGGTGAAGATATTTCCCACTGTAGGTGGGAAATAACTTCACCTGAAATTTGTGTGAAGTTATTTCCCACCTGCAGTTTGAAGATTGTAGACATTCAACAAAAGAGAAATTATAGCTTTTGGGCGGTTTATTTCAAACAAAAAAAGTTTTACAAAATAAGCAAAGGTACAAAAATGTAAATAGTTCGCGTTTGTATATCAAAAAAATATATAAAAGAACTCAATTCTGGAAAAAAACATAATATTGTCAAACTATATTTTCAAAACAAAAGCGTTTTGAAACGAAGAATTGGAAAATTGAAAATATGCTAAATAAATTTTTATGTAACACATTTTCAAAAACTAATTTGTCGTTTTTATGCATTTTGTCGCTTTAGTGCTATATTCGAGGAAATAGTGAAAAATTCGCGCGATTGAGTTTTACATCTTGTGTCTAATTCTTTTTTTCATCTGCACTAGCAGATGCATGTAAGTCCAACATAAGGCTACTTAGCTGCGAATATGCGTAGCTAAGAACGTCAATTAAAATAATGAACATATTTTCAAAAACAGATATTTCACTGTATATTATTGGATGGCACTCATTTTATATATTAAATGAAATATCTGTTTTTGAAATATGTTAAATAAATTTATATGTATTTCAAAAGCAAATTCTTCGTTTTTGTGTATCTTGTCGTTTTAGTGCTTTATTCAAGGAAATAATGAAAAATTCGCGCGAATTTTCAAAAGCAAATTCTTCGTTTTTGTGTATCTTGTCGTTTTAGTGCTTTAAAGCACTAAAACGACAAGATACACAAAAACGAAAAATTTGCTTTTGAAATACATATAAATTTATTTAACATATTTCAAAAACAGATCTTGCAACACTAAGCCTATAGAAGTCCAATTTAAATACAGTTTTAAAGATTATCATTTCTCCAAAAAATTAAGTCTAAAATTAGGTCTCTACCATCAGTATTGACAGAGAAATCGAATTTAACACAGGTCAAGGTACACCAAAGATAGCCTTTTTTTGAAATGTAAAAAAGTGATGTCAAAGTTAAGAAACGGACTTTACTCTAGAACAATTTTTTTCTTGGAATACGACCAAGAATAATATCCTGAAATATGTAACACGAATTACGTTACACCCTGTATATATATTTTCAAAAACAGATCTGCACTGCAACGAAATGTATAAGTTTTTTCCAAAACATAGCTTCACATAAAAGTGAAATTCGTTCCCACGAAAATGTGAGGTTATTTCCCACCTTCAGTAGGAAATATCTTCACCACAAAAAAGTGAAATTATTTCCCACTTGAGGTGAAGTTATTTCCCATGTGAAGGTAGTGCCCGTGAAGTTAATTCCCTGCACCACTAGTATCTGCCATAAAACTAGCATCCTATATTTTGTTATCTGATGTTGTTGATACATTGGTTTCTATTCTTTTCATTGAAAATAAAAAGGGGTCAAAACAAAGTTTTTGTGTACCCTTATTTGAAAAGAAAAATTCTTTTGAGCAAAAGTAAAGGAAAGAAAGCTTGGGTTGAGATTTGTGATATGAAAGAATCAAAAAGTTCGTACCCTGTAATACATACAAGCTACTATACTAATTTGCTTTTATTTTCAAGTTTGTAAACCACGATTTTTGGTCTTTTAAAAGTGAATAAAAGACAACTGTTCTTGTTGAATACATACCTGTGGATTAACAATAATTACAAAAAACAAAGTAACTGCTGGCATTTTTCATCTTTCAATATTTACAAAAATTTGTTCGTAAAGTTTCCTTCATCGAAAAATTTTGCAACAAATATGGTGAGGTATCATCAATGATGCAAATGATGCAAATCAATTCAAGGAATGGATTACATTTTAAGGCGCATGTGAACCGACTGCACTTAAAGAGATTGTAAATTAATTATATACACGAACATTGAAATCCATCCTGTTCGTTAGTAAGTGTCAGTGTTAGAAGTGTAACTTCAGATTGCAGCTCGGTGAATGTAGCAGTCATATTGAGTTTAGTCCTCTTTGTGTATCTGACCAGCAAGGGCGTCTAACCGAGTTCGTTCTTGAGCAGTCTTTTTGTATATATATTTCAAGTAGTTTACGTAGATTAGGGTGTGTTATTTTTGGGCAACTTTTATTTTTAAACAAAAAACAGGCTTAATACTTTCAGGAAGCTATAAAAAGAAGCCTGTTAAAATTAACATTAAGTGGTGCCTGTTCTTAACTTTCAATTTTCCATTTAAATAACAAAGACATTTTTTTTTTTTTTTTCTTATTTTTGTAGCTTGACATTTGAGGATTGTAAAAATAAACTGACAAGTTATTTAAGTAAAAAATTGAATGCTCTACAAAAAAGCTCATACTTATTTTTTTCATAGAGTGAGCCGTTCTGAAGATATTCAAACTCAAAGTTGGAAATATATCTACATATGTAGCATCAGAAGAAAGTAATGACACAACAATCCTTAACCTATATTTTCACGAGAAAATTAATCCGAATGGTAATATACCGAATACCGACTAAGCAGAAGTAAAATAAAAAACATTAAAAGTTCAAAACAATAATTATGTAGGTGTTGTTAACGTCCTTATTGACCGCAAATTTCGAAAAATAAAGTTTAAAATTTAAAACACATGAAGATTAAATTTTTAACTTGAAACTTTATTAAAAGCTACGGATTGCAATTTTGGGCAATTATCAACGCTCCACGCGTGAACATTGAACTAAATTTCAAAACAATAATAAATTGATTGTTTTACTTATTCTCTAATTGAACAGATATATTGACCAGAAATAACTTTTTTTGATTTTAAGTAAAATAAAATGGAAAAAAAAAGTAATTGAGATGTAAGTGTTATTTTCTTTTAACACTGAAATAGTTATTTGTTCTTCAAAATAATTTTTAAGTCATAAAAAAGGTCATCATTATGAGTTTAATAAAATAAAAGTCATAATTTCATACATTTCCAACTTTGAGTTTGAATATCTTCAGAACGGCTCACTCTATGAAAAAAATAAATAAAAGTTTTTCTGTAGGGCATTCAATTTCCTAATAAAATAAATTGTCAGTTCATTTTTACAATGCTCTAATGTCAAGCTACAAAAAAAAAATTTTCTTCTGTTATTTAAACGGAAAACTGAAAGTTGAGAACAGTCACCACTTAATGTTTACATTAAGAGCTCAAATTTTAAGAGGTTTCATTTTATACCTTTTCAGGAAGGTATTTAGCCTGTTTTTTGTTGAAATAAAAAAAGTTGCCAAAAAATTACACACCCTAACGCAGATGTTATCAACACCATGACTTCTTTATATAGCAAAACTTGAGTTCTACGGACAAGGGACTCGGAATCTGATGGGAAATAAATAACAAGTTTTTATTGACTCATTCAATTAAAAAATGTAGTAAAGACCACGCAAAAATATCATTAAACATTATAAATATAGTTAGAGACAAACACTACCAAAATAATACAGCACATAGGATGCCTGATCGTTTTGTCAAAACAAAAAATATAAAAATAGTATTTAAGAAAAGGAACTATGTTTCGTTAATACACTTTGCCATTCATATGGCTCTAAAATCGTTGACATATACATACATATATGGCAACATTCAAATACTGCCATATAAATATGGCTATCACACTAATATGGCAATGTTGCGCCATACTTATTTAGCAAACTTATCATATTTATACTATATTATTTTAGACACACTCTACAAAATATTTACCACAGTTTTGTTAAATAGACTTACTTATTGGATGGAAGAGAACCACGTACTAAATGAATACCAGGCAGCATACCGAAGCCAATACAGCACTGTTGACCAAGTGTATAATCTATCGTGTATAGTTCAAATTCAACTAAGTCAGAGGAAAAAGCTTTACGCCTTCTTTGTCGATCTATCAGCAGCCTTCGACAACATCAATCGTGAGGCGCTGTTTTACAAATTACTTAAACTAGGAGTCTCATCGAAAATGGTTTCAATTATAAAATCTTTGTACAAAGACACTTCTGCGACAGTTTGGGACGGAAAAAGTATAACAAGCTTCTTTCAGACAATCAAAGGAGTCAAACAAGGTTGCGTACTAAGCGCCTTACTTTTCGTTCTGTTCCTAGAGGATCTTCACTTTGAACTACCAACTGGTCTCACTCTGAATAATTTGAAAATAAACGTACTTTTATACGCAGATGACATAGTTCTCCTTTCTGATAGGCCTAATATACTGCAAAGAATTATCGACGCCTTCAGTAGGTACTGTATCAAATGGAACCTAGATGTTAACCTAGAAAAGTCAGAAATTGTGATTTTTAGAAACGGCGGTAGGAGAGCGGGTGCTGAAAAATGGCATTTCAATGACGGAGAAATAAGAATATCAAATCAGTACAAATATCTCGGCGTTATCTTCACATATAACATGTCCTGGTCCGAGCACTTGTCAAAACGTCTTGCAATGTCTAAAAACTCAATAAATTCGACATGGTCCAAATTTGTTCAAAATAAGTTTGTTACACACTCTGCTAAATACAAAGTGCATGACGCAGCCACCAAATCAATAATGCATTATTGTGCACTGGTGTGGGGATTCAAAGAGTACCTTCAAATAGAAAAGCTTCAACGTTTCTTCGTGAAGAGATGCTTCGGGTTGCCAGACAACACACCTAATTATGCAATTCATATTGAAACCGGCCTTCCAAAAGCATTCCTAACAACTTTAAAAGTTCATTTTACATACATACGGAAAGTAATGTCAATGCCACGTAATCGTCTCCCACGTATTCTTTCTGACGTTATCATTCAGAAAAATATTTATTGGGCCCAGGAATGGTCAGGCCTTTTCCAACAAACACAAATGGACTTCAGTTTCGAAGCCCCGCGCTTAATGTGGAATCAATATCACAATATACTACTCACAAAGCTTCACGAAAAATACTGGGTTGATTTTGTGGGAAAAGCACATCAATCACAATTTCACGACGAATATAGCAACCTAATACACTCTGATGTCCCAAACTATTTTCAAGATAACAATCCGCGTGAAATGATAAATTTGCTCTTCAAAGCACGATGTGGTCTTTTAAACTTAAATGCTAGAGCTTTTCGTAATGACACTGTAGGCATATGCAGTATATGTAATATGGATGCTGCAGAAAACACATATCACTTCGTTGGTATGTGCCCCATTTTTAAAGGATACCGTAAAACATACCTAGGGAGCGAAATACTGGACAGAACTACATTTCTAGATTTCTTAAATGGCTCAAATTACCTAAACCTATACAAATTTTTGAAAAACTCACTTAAATATCGAAGCCTTATAATTAACGAATATAGTTAGAACTCACTTAGCTTTGCTATTATAAAGTAAATAAATTTTTGAACCTGACAGACAACTTAAAACAAGTTATTGTCAAATTTAATTTTGAAAACCAGCAAACTCATGTTTTTGTAAAAATTTAACTGAAAATAAAATTATTTATCTATCTATCTATCTATCTATCTATCATATTTATATGAAAGTGCAATAGTGCCTTGAGACCTTTTTAATTCTTGTTGCGTTTTGGTTTTCTTACATGACGTGGTAATGAGTTCCAAAGGTGGACGGAATTTACAAAGAATTGACGCTCAGATGTTAAATACCAATGGTGAGGATGAATTAACTGACTGAGATCTTGCCGAAGTCGTGATAGTAATTTTGTCAAAACAACATTGTGGTTCGAAGCTCAACATGGCTATCAAATCTCACGGTATTTGTTAAAGGTGATTGAGTTTTCGCTCGCTTTCATAGTTGCAATTACAAAAAATTTCACAGCCGTTCATCAAGATCGGAATTATTTAAGTTTGCAAGGAGTAAAGATTTTTTGAAAGGTTTAAAAGTCTGAGTTACCCCTAATGCACATAGTACTTCATACACTTTGCTAACAAGTATGTTTCTATGGCCGTCCCAAGTCAAGACACGGCCAAACGTCACGCCGAGACTATTTGTAGTTTCTAGATAATTTATTGGGTACTTATTCAATACAATTGGAGGAAAATAATCAAGATGAAGACTTTTCTTGAAATGACGATGCATTTGGATTTTTTCGGTTTAAGACCGTTTAGTTCGGACCCATTTCGAATTTTTTCGAGGTCTTTGTTGACACTAAAGCTCCATGCTCAATAAGTTCAAGGAAGCAGCTAAAATGCAATTGGACGTCATCTGCGTAATGAGAACACCAATTATCAAATAAAGATGGGAGTTCGTTGACGTACATCGTAAACAGTAGTGGACCAACTATAGAGCACTGTGGAACACTTGTAATGTTTTCCGTCAGTTAAATAAGAATAAATAATTAGTCGTGTTAAAAATAAGCTGGTAAAAGAATTTACGGGCTCGTATGGCAGTGACATAGCATTGTTTACGGTCACGCGCGGTCGTTTTTCGAGTTCCAGTTGTGTTTTTCCGAAAGTCGTTTTTTTTTAGGTGGGATGAAAGGTTTTCAGAAATCTCACTGACAGATGATAGACACGAGCTTTCATTGAATTTCTAGTCTCAAAAATTTTAACAGCCTTAAATAGCAGAAAAAAAGTGCAATTTCCGCAACAGAAAACAGCTACATTTTTGTTAACGCGGTAATCGCAATTTTTGCAAAAACCTCTCTCATTGCAACAACCCTTTTCAAATAAGTTACGATAATCGAGAATACACTTTCCTTATCTTGGATCAATATTGCAATATCATCAGCAAAGGTGGCTATGAAAACGTTGCGGTGTCCACTGGAATATGCCTTGAGTACAAAAGGTATGTACATGGTTGGCCCCAGGTAACTTCCTTGTGGCACACTAGGTTAAATTACATTAAGTTTGGAGTATTCTTGGTGGTACCGTACTCTTAAAAGTCGGTGCGCAGCGTTGAATTTCAGTATTTAGCAGTACTGCCCAGGAAGATCCCTAGGCATTTTGTAGTCAAGTCCCAAGAGCCAAATCTTATCAAAGGCTTCAGCAACATCTAAGATAACGGGCGAGTAAACTTTGTTTTTTTTTAAGTGCGTTTTTCATTGCAAAAATAGAGAATAGTAATAAAGCTCACTGAATAGGGAAGCATGGCTTTTTGGAGAAGTATAAAATGTATTTTTCCTGGTGCAATTTAACTTCGTCTTTATTAGACAAGGTTTAGGTACCTAAACTGTCTGAGGTATAAAATCCATCAGTTTATTTATTAATTAAATTTATTTTTCTTGTTTTTCCAAAGAACCTTCTGAACATGTTCACAGCACATTTCATACTATCATACAATTCAAAAACCAATCCGAAAATATCAACAATTTTATCCTTAACATTCGCACTAAAACGCGCAGTGGGCTTTCGGTCAATGTCTGTTTTTAGAAAGCTAAAGTAAGAAAAATCTGATTCGATCTTGAGTGTTGTATTTTTACCTCAACTCATTGTCTTCAAATTTAAAATTTTTTATTTTTGGGTCACGTCATTTTACTTTCCAATAGTCGGATGTATTGATTGATTATTTCCGCACAGATTGTGTAATTTCAAAATTTCTGCAAAGTGAAAATATACGGAATCAATTGGCAATGCCAGATGCCGGTGGTACCCGTGGCGTGATGGTTAGCATGTCTGCTGTTAACCCAGAGGTTCGTGGTTCGAATCCCAACAGAGGCAAAAGTGTTTTACCACGGTTATCGCCTTTCGCGAGGATCTGGTAAGTCCTCCATTCGTAAAGTTATCGCCTTGAAAAGAGCTTTCTCGATTAGCCTTTCGGAGCCGGCAGACAATTTCTGGTCCCCTCCATTCCTCCACAAAGGCAATGGTTGTGAGAAATGCGCTATGCTCCGGGTGTCCTCCTTCTGTTGCGCCACCTTATTTATTTATTTTGATGCTAGATTGTGATCTTCACGATGAAAATTCATAAAGTGGACTTGCGTCTACAAGCTTTCTCAGGACATGAACCGGCGTGGCGCTTGGTCCGCCAGGGTCCTCAGTGAGGGCTTCAGTCAACTATTCGATCCCCAACGTTAGTTAGAAAAGTGCAAATTTTTACTTGTTGGCGTTACCAACCATTAAAACAAACGTGTTAAGCTTAAGCGATATCAAACCCTGTGGAGAAAATGATGACACGCTGAGCACATCCTCTGTGAGTGTCCTGCATTTTCTTGTATTAGGTTGCAGTTACTCGGTGCAGACATGGTGAGAGTAGGTAGCCCAGTCTTGTTATCATTGCAGAAGATATTCGACAAATTTAATATGTGGAATCCAATAGTGTGCAAATGAAAGGCTTCTTCTGCAATAGAAATCTTTTTTCAGACAAGTGCACTTTATAGCCATAAAACTGCGATATTTATTTTGCTTTTGAAGTTTTTAAAGAGATAAATCACTCTTCTCTTAACTTCATACGCATATACGAGTATCCTAAACCTGAAAAAATTATTTTAATGAATAAGCAACATAACGCACCGCAGAACATCAATAAAAGCAAACTGATTTTTTTTTATACTCTTGTAAGCACTACAAAAAGTATGTTGGTACATGGATGGACACCTCACTCATCTTGAAGAATTATTATTCTTAATACTCGTCCACTCCACCCTATTCTCAACACCGGATGTTCTTCTGACCCGGAAGTTATAAACTTACATAATACAAACCAACCAACCACACATCGAGTTTTCTGGTGGCTAACAACAACAGCAGTGGTCTCAAGATTGATCATTAAAATGTTAAACCTCAACACATCAAGATAATGTACCAAACCAACCCGACCACGCATCTTTCTTTGGTATGCGATAATGTGAAGAAAAAAAAAGAAGAAAAACCCAGATAAGCCGTTATTACATTGTAAATAATTTTTCCGGTTGAATGTGTTGAAGTGTGAAGATACAACGTAATCAATGAAATTGGGATTCTCATGTAGCGTATCGAAATTCTATAAAACCAATGTGGGCTGAAGTGATTGATTGGAAATTGAAATTTCTTCAAAAAAAAAAAACTGTGAAATAAATAACCCAGCACTAAAGTTAGTTGGGCTTCCTGTTCCATATTCTGTTGAGCTTTGGTATTCTTCTTGTGTGATGAGGAGGAGAACATTTAAAAGTGTATTTTGTACATCATAATATGTGGGTTTGAAAGTTCTCAGCAACGTGTTCATGGTTGCCGTGTGTTCCAGTTGTTAATCTATAAAAGTGCATTTAAATTCCTTCTGGAGTTGTGTTGAGCTATTTTGCAAACCCAACAATTTGAGAAAGCTTTTTGCTGGAGCAAAGCCTTATTTGTACCTTGTCTAGAACAAGTTTGTGGTCCAAGTCAAAGTTGGCCTCTCAGAACTTAAGAATGCTGGAAAAGTGTTTTGCGTTGATCGAAACATGGTCAATTTGTTTGGCGGTTGATTGATTTGGAAACAGCGTTGCTGATGTGGCTCTATGTGGCACTTTTGGCACCTTTTCATTTTAATGGCACTGTGGCACCCAAACACTGAAAATTGCACTTTTTGATTTTGTCAAACGTATTCATTATAAAATTCTCTATGAAATGCCTGAGAAAAGTAACCTCCTCTTCACATCTGTCCAAAGATTTTGAATGTGTTGACTAAACCAAAAATTAAAACATATTTTAGTTTCTAGACTATATACATTTTCATTCTTTTTATGTGAAAAAATTAGAACTTTTAATTCGTTCCATATTACTATTCAATTTCGTTGGTGGCACTCAACAATTGGCACTTTTTGCTGGAAGTTCTGACATGCTACAAAATTTATTTTCGGCAACGCTGTCTGGGAATTCTTACGTGTCTTTATGAATTTAAAACTGAAAAAGCATTTTGTATCAACAATTGGATCAAGCCACAGCAAATTCGATTAGCCTGAGTCCGATTTCGGAGGCTTTAAAGGCAGGCTATGGTTATCGTTAGTGTTTCCAAAAATATGCTGCTTTATTTTGTTTTGTGTTAAAATCACCAAGGAAATGTTCGTATCAACGAAATTTTATTTAAAAATTAAATTCAATAGGGCGAAGGTAAAACACCGCTACTAGCACGTGCGTCGACCTGGAAGATCTTTGTTTTTTGACTGAAGGTGAACCTATTTTCTCCGGCCCAACGTAGCAGTCTCCGTTCCAAACTATTGTTTTCACCATTGTGTGTAGAAAAGCGAATGTTGCGCCACCGCGTTCTCCGTTCCATAACATTGTTAAATCGCGTTAAGAACTTACTATAGTTTCTATATACAATTCCCGCTGGTTTAAACACTTAAAGTGTAGAGTTCTTCATTCGAAGTTGAGGTCATGTAAGAATCTAAGAATATTCGTATATTCGAATATTCGTGTTTCTAATATCAAGGGGACTAGTGAATCCTTTATTGATTATTTTAAGCCTGAATCTGGCTATGGCAGGGCATTCACACAAAATGTGTTCAGCCGTTTCTGTGTTTTCGTGACAGAGACGGCAGGTGTCATCCTGGCTGATGCCTATGTTTTTAAAATGATATCTGAGAGAGCAGTGTCTAGTGAGAAAGTCCGTAAGTAACTTTGCGTCACGTTTGCTAATACCAAGAATCTCTTTCATACGTTTTTGAGATAAGTCGATGAATATAGTTTTGACTGTCGGTGGCCATAAGAGTTGTTTCAGGTGTGGATTATGTTCTGCCATTCCCAAGTAACCAGTTCGCGTTTAATGCTACTGATTGGGAGACCGCAGTAGGGTTCCGGGCCTTTGAATTGGGATGAGAGCCAAGTCTAGCTAGGCGGTTAGCCTCTTCGTTACACTGTACACCTTCATGTCCAGGCACCCAGGAAAGAATGACTTTATTGTGGGCTTCTAATTGAGATAGACATGTCAGGCAGTTCCAAACTAGTTTGGATTCAATTTTGGTTGAGGACACTTTAATCGCGAATAACTTCTGAAGGAAGCACTCTGTGCAAAAATGTTAGAAGATCTTTTTTTTAGAAAATACATACACACATTGATTTGTAGGTACGTGAGTTAAGAAACTACAAAACAAAAGAGCAAAATCAAAAAAACATACCATTTTTCAAAGCTTGATTACTCGGAAACGGTTTGTCTGACAAAAATTTTTAAAATGACCTTTTTAAAAGAAATTTAATTTTCTACAAAAATATTAGTCGTTCAATTTGTTGGGCTCAAAATATTTGAACAGTTTTGACGCTGAAGTAAGGTTAGGTCTAAGAAATATAAAACATCATTGATAGACCTCAAAATAATTTTTTTTTGAGCTCAAACTTTTTAGAAATTTTTTTTTAGCTATCCCAAACAATATTTTCAATATGGTTTTTGAATCAAAAAAAAAATTTATTTTTTGGCCCAGTCTAAATTGAGGACAATGCCTGACTGTCTGAGCAAGTTAGAATACGTGATCATCGGAGGTTTCTTCTAATTCATTCCCTTACACAGAATTCTATAGCTAATACCTCAGTTAGAAAGATAGTTGCTGTCCTACCAAGGGATATAGATGATGTGAAGTTGGGCCCGGAAATCCCTGCACCTACACCGTTGTTAGTTTTTGAACCGTCGCGTCGGTCGCATCAGTGTACCAAATGTATTGGAAGTTACTTGTAATCTAGGACATTGCTTATATATTTTTTTGAGTAATTATCATTGGAGTTGTCGGAGTAACCAAATGTAATTTTTTAAGTAATCTTAATTAAAAAAAATTTTTTTTTTTTGTCAGGAGGAAATCTTTAAAAGACACTTAATCAGAACCAATCTATGAACGATCGACAACAGATTTTTCTTTCTCAATAATCGCTTTAGGGGAAGCTTAAACTTTTAATGCTTCCCAATGACATTTAGGGTGGTATTCACCAAGAAATCTTAAACTAAGTGCCTCATAAACCTATTCACCGACCACTATTAGTGCAGATTTATGAGCGCTCATAACACTTAAGAGTGGTCGCTACCACTCTTAAGTTATGAGCGGTTGTTGTTTTAAATAACTTCGAAAATTCGAAATTTACTGACAGCGTCATTTGTGGTTGTTATTCAAAAATCAAAATGCAAGGAGAAGGAGCGTTGAAAAAAATAAGAAATTCGAATTATGGTTTGCAATACAGAGAATGAATTAATTTTACGTTCTACCTTTTCTTAAATTTCCGAAAATTTTTTCTGTTTTTTGTTTGCTTAACAGCTGATTTTGACAATTGACACTGAAATTGTCGAAGTAGTTCGAAAAGTGTGCGTTCACAGGCTCAACACCCTTATTTTTCGAATATTCGAATTAGCTCAGACTAGACCCTATTATTGCTTGGTGAATAGCACATCCAAATTTAAAACTAAGAGCCTCTTAGCTTTAAGAGCGCTCTTAAGATTGTTTGGTGAATACCACCCTTAGACCATTAGCTCTTGTGGCTTGGTTCTTCTTAATCTCCAAAAATTGCCTCTCGTATTTAATACGGACGCCATTTCAGAGTTGATATGACTATACAGTCGCTGATTGTGTGATACAGCATGTTTTCTTACAACTTCTGTAACCATTTCCATTTGTAGGTCACGATGTAAATCGCTATTTCTTTTATACCATGGTGCATTTACTATTCCACGAAGGACTTTGTTTTGGAACTTTTGGATGATTTCAGTATTTGTTTTCTTTGTACAGCCCCATAATTGGATTCCATAGGTCCAAACAGGTCTAAATACTTGTTTATAAAGCATTATTTTATTTTCGACAGATAAGTCAGAATTTCCACTAGTACATTTTTCTATACTTCAAGTTGAGCTTTTCCCTTTTCTTTTTGATATGCTCTTTCCATTTTAGCTTTGCATCCAAATTCATCCCAAGGTATTTGGCCGTATTGGCGTAAGATACAGCTTGATTGTTGATGAATATTTGTACGTAGCTTAACTTTTTATTTGTAAAGTTTATATGTGCAGATTTAGCTTCATTGAGCTTGATACGCCATTTTTTGGTCCAATCACTAACGGTGTCGACGGCATTTTGCAATTTCTCAGCAGCCTTGACGACGCACTTACTGGATGCCAAAATTGCAGTATCATCTGCAAAAGTAGCCATAATGTTGTTGTTATCCACTGGAATATCCCTTGTATATAGCAAATACAGGGTAGGTCCTAGGACGCTTCCTTGTGGAACACCGGCTTGTATTTTACTTAGCTTTGAATATTCTTGATCGTACCGTACTCTGAAGAGCCGGTTTGAGATATAAGATTTTAGTATTTCGTAGTACTGCCTGGGTAATTAAAAAAATTTAAACAAAGAGTGTTGAGCATATTTATAATTTCTCCCAATAACTCTCGCGTTACAGCTGATTATTATTTTTACTCACCATTCTCACCCTAAACTGTAACTCGGTAAGATAACTTAACTTAATTGTTTATGAATTGACTAAATGTTTTAATTTAAAGTATAATTGTTTGAGTCATATTAATTTTAAAACTAAGCATTTTTTTTGAAGCCTTAAGTAATTGGCGATTTATTTTTTTGTTAAATTTTTTTTGCTTCAAGGAAAAATGTACGCTGTCATTGGACGTAGACATGGTAAAATCGTATCCGGTGATTTGACGGAAGGAAGTGGAAATTTTTCTGTTATGGCGTACATTCCTGTTATTGAATCTTTCAATTTTGCTCAAGAAATCCGAAAGCAAACGTCGGGACTGGCAGCTCCTCAATTGATTTTTAGCCACTGGGAGGTAAGTGTGTTTGTACTGGATAAAAATTATTGCTGTTGTAGTTTTAAAATGAGAAAGCAAGATATAAGACAGAAGCACGAGGAATGGAGTATTAAAATAGGACAACTAATGATCTGACAAAGATTCTATGCCGAATATTGGCTGAACTTGTCACTAATTTTTGGAACACAATCAAGATACTAATTTGAAATTGGCTTAGAAACTGTTGAAACTAAAGATCATTTATCGATGCCTTTCCGTGCATAAAAATTTAAATTTTACATATGAATCCTAAATTTGCCATGGTTTGACGCTCTGGAACTTATTCGATTGTAAAGTAATGCATTTCAACAAATTTATTGTAGGACTTATAATGAGTGCAAAGTGCATTGCATACATTAGGGGTGTTTTTTCACAAGACTGTTATATACATAACATCATTTTACATGTAAAGCAAAAACAACATCCCCGACAACCGATTTTATGGATAAAAGGATGGTTAAGATTTGGTCGGGGATAGATATTTGACGTTTAGTCGAGTATCGAATGAGTTTTTCGACTTTTCAATTTTTAAATTTTGGTGCGTCTAGAGACTTTCATGTATCTCGAACAAAAGCAAAATGGGTGGCAAAGGGTCTGTTCACAAATGTGTAACTGAATAAAATCGTATGCCCACTCTTACACTCCGCAATTTAAATGCTGAAAATTTTTGATTTTTAGAATTTTATTGATTTCAAGAGTTAAATTTGTAAATTTGTATAAAGATACATAAAACAACGTAATAGCAATTAAAAAAGATCTGTTTAGTGACTGAAAGCACTTTTTGCATATTTCTTTTCACATTTTTCTGTGAATGTTGACATTTTTTTCAAAGGTGATTGTTAAGTATGCAATAAAAATGGTTTTATTTTTTTTATTATTATTAGTTTTTTTTTATTTATAATATATAAATTTTGGGGATTATTATTATATTTGCAGCATTGGCTGCGGCTGACTTCGATGTCGACAATGAAATTACAACCGTTTTTATTTGCTCGGTACTTATTACGTTTCGTTTACTGGGTTTTCTCTCAACAATTTTGGGAACTGTATCTGTACTACTGGATGATAGAATACTACTGAATTGCCTACTCTTACCTGTGCACGTTGGACATACATATGCCTTGTCTTCGATGCTCGCATTTACTCCTGCACAACGAAAATGATTCCAATGGTTGCATTCGTCACACAATACCATGTCGTCGGCTGAATCTGGGTCCCCGCAACTTCTGCAGTTAAAACTTTCGTCGGTGTTGTCTTCGGCCATATTTCTGGCGGATTTGCTCGACGCAGTTGAATCCCTATTCTTCTTAGGCGCCATTAAATATAAGATTTTAAATTGTTGCCACAATTTGGTGGCAGCAGAAGATGATTTTTCAACAGTAATTGTATTTACAATGAACGTTAAAATCTTAGTCTTCTAGTTGCTATATAGGAATATAAAGTATATGCTGCTGCTGGTGCGTGGTGCGAGATGCTAGTGTGGAATGGAGAATAGACTTTAGACTACCCCATAAAGATGGCCGATCGATTACTTTGCAAGAAAAAGATGGTTGACCATAAAAAAGATGGCCGGTCGATCACCACAGTGGCAATAAAGATGGCCGATCGATTACTACAAACGTAGTGTCGATGACGTGGCCAGTGGCGGTAACTCCCCCTATACGTCAGGCGGAAACTACCACCAATTAGGGTGCGCTTACGCTAACAGCGTTGTTCCGACAATAAAGAATAAAGAAGACTTTGAAAAAATTTCAGGTAAATTGGTCCAGTAGAACTCGAGAAGTCGTGGTAGTTTTTTTTAAAAAAAGTTTTAAGAAAAGTCGTTTAAAGTCTCGTTTTAAAGCTGACCCGGTTTGGACGCGCGTCAGCAAAATACCTTTATCTCCGGAAATAATTTGAATTTAGAAAAATTATTTTGAAGACATATTCTTAAATAGTTGAACTATAAAAATATGTAATAAAATTATTTCTACCACAGAATGACGCCTTGAAGAAAATTACGTAAAGCGTACCGCCAACTAGGGTTGCCAGACGGTTTTTAGAGCTCAGCGGGACAAATCACAAAAAATTCGAAAAATCCCGGGACTTAGAAAGTTTTCCCGGGACAAAATAAAAAAATCAATTTTTTCCATTAATAAACAATTTTATTATTACGTATATAATAATTTTTATATAAATACGTTGTATTTAATTTATAAATAAATCAAAACAGTCTCTTCAGATCAGTTCAGTTCAGTTTTTGAAAATAAAGTTTAAAAATAAAAGTATCTACTCACAATTATTAGTATATTTAAAGGAACTCTTAGCTTTTTTTATTAATTCTTGATTATTTTTTACATAATTATAAAACTCCATGCAGTTTAAATCATAATTAAATGATGTTTGTAGCTCGGCTTTAATTAACTCCGACTTTCGAAAAATTCAATAAAATTAGTATAAAACCTTAAGAAATCATTTTGTATATAATCCTTAATATCAGGTGTAAGTTCAAAAAGAAACGCCTTTGCCCTGCTTCCAAAGAATTTATCTTTAAGTCTGTCTTTAAATTTGTCTCGAATGGTATGCATTTTAAAATGCATTTCAAGTACAGTAAGAGAATCTGATTCGATTATTTTAATAATTGTTTCAACAGAAAACATCACATTGTGTATAAAATATAAATAAGTGAGTGTTCGTTTTTCGTCAATATCTGATTGAATTGCTTTCTCAATCAGAAGAGGACATTCATTATTAGACTCTTGGAAGTGTGATTTTAAAGCTGGCCATATTTTAAGTATTCTTTCCACAGCTGGACCAAGTGACAAAAATCTAGTAGAGACATGTTTTATAATTTCTTCCCACTCCATTTGGTTATTTTCAAATTGATCTTGTAAATCGGATCTTCTTTTTGCAGATCGACTAAAATAGCCGCATATATTGAGCAAAAAACTCTCTACATCGTATTCTAACCTATAGGTTGAAAATTTTGCAGCATTGTGTAAAATATGAACTGGGCAGCCTGCTTTTATAATGCGACTATTTTTTAATTTAAGAAGACTATAAATGGAGTGGTTTTTGCCAAAATTGACATTGGTGTTGTCTGCAGAAAACGCAGACACTGTAGATAAAGACAGTTCATTTCTTTCTAAACATTCTTCTAACATTTTTGTCACTTGGTTTGCAGATTCGTTGTTGTTTTCTAAAAAATCAAGCAGTCTGTTTTCAATTCCTGAACTTGAGAAGAATCTAATACAAATAGGAAACATTTTCCTGTTCTTTCTATTGCTTGCGTCAGTTGCGATTGAAAAATATAATTGTTCGTTTCTAATTTTTTTTTAAACAATATGAATAGAATCTTTGGTAATAACCTACTTAACAATTACCTCCGCTTTTGTACGACCACATTTTATTTTGCTGGTAATTTTTGAGCCGCTTAAAAGAAACGGCATAAGTTTATGCGTACAATCCATGCTATTGTAGCTTAATGAATGTTTGACAGTATGGAAAATAGACGTAACCTCTGCAACCGTAATGTTGTCTTCAAATTGGGTCGATGTTTCGGGTTTTGAAAAAAAAAGCTAGTAGGTTCGAACAAAATGTATTTTTCACAATGTCCAAATGGTGTTTTGTTGCTGCATGTATTTGCAAATCATTTTGCCCTCCATGGGCGCATGAAAACTGTTTTCTGCATAAATAGTAAAATGCTTGCAACTTGTTTCCTTCAACAGCTTTCGCCCACGAATACGATTTTTCCCACTGGCAGTTGTAAGCTGTTAGTCGTTTTTTTTTTCGGTACGTTGCTGATCGGATTTCTACGAGAATCACTCGATGAACCCGACATTGCTCCGACATGCCCATGCAATTTCTTAAAGCTAAAGCAATTTGAAGAAAAAAAATCCTTAAAATGGCTAAAAGGCTAAAAGCAAATAAATAACTTACTTACAAGACAGAGAATGAATTTGCACATGGAAATCACGAAGAGGTTTTTCGTATACTTTTCCTTTTTTTATTTCGCTTTAGGTGTGTCGATCGACTGGTTCTTTACTAAAGAACTATTAAGTAAATTATTTTTATTGCAAAACTAAACGCATATGAACTACTTACTTTCAAAACAGTAAATGCATTTGCAAATGCAAATCACACAGAATTTTCGCACTTTCTCTGCGATATTTTTTTTTAATTTTATTTTATGTCGATTGTCGACTCGACTTGCACTGAAATTCAGCAAAACAGAACAAAAAGGATAAACTCATAATATGAAAAGCAATAGCTGATCCTGCTTAAGTAGAAGAGAGAAAAGAATAAAATAGTTTACATCGGTTTCATTCTGGTGCTCTATTCCACTTCCAAACAAAATTTGTACAATTTGACATAGTTGAAAGTGACGTTTAACGAAATAAGGTTTGTTCGATTACATTCAATGAAGAAAATTCGTTAAGGTAGAGCCACAATGAAAAAGTTATTTTTCTTGAAGTAATTAGCTGTTCACATAGAGTTTTCACGGGAATTTGCTTGTCCCGGCGGGACGTTTCAAAAAATGTTAAAAAACCGGGACGTCCCGATAAAATCGGGACGTCTGGCAAAGCTACCGGCAACCCGCCTGTGGGGTACGTTGAATCTTACAATTTTCTGCTCGTTCAAAAATCTGTATTCGATTCGAACCTCGATCTCCCAAGTAAGCGGTCCGATGCATGAATCATTGACCACGATACTGGCAGAAAGATGACATTACTTATTTTGAAACACCATGTTCCTTCTGATCAACAGAATATGCAGCTTGTTTTGCATAAGATGCGACTAAAACCCAGGACGTAAAGGTTGAGTAGGGACAAGAAAGAAACGGGACGGGAGGGTCCATATCCATCCCTTTTAGGGGTAGAGACAATTTTATAAAATAGTTGACTTTTAGAAGGCTAATACTTTGTTCTTCAATTTATAAGTTATTTTAGTGAATGTTTTGGGGATACTCTGGTCTAGAGGCATGAATTTCAGGTTATTTTTAAAGCGTTGTAAAAAAGGCAATTAATTTTTTAAAACATTTTGTTATTAGTTATTTATTGACATTATAAGAATAAAAAAAAAAAATCAGAATACAAAAGAATTAAAAACTCCCAAAATTAGCATCTGAAGAAAAAAAAAACGGCACCTGACCATACCCACAATTTCAACCCTCCTAGTAATATAAAAAAAAGAAAAAAAAAAAAAACAATAGATTATTAAACTAGAATAATGTAGCTATAGGTCTGGAACTACGGAAAAGTTGGAAAAGCTTTGGGGATGGGGGTAGTTCCGGACAAAGACAAGATTCTCTTTTCAAGTAATCGGTTCAGTAGAGCCTGAGAAAGCGTGGGTATCGTTTTAAAAAAGACAGTTTCGAGAAAAACGCGTTTAAAGTTTCGTGTAAAGTTTAGTTTCGGTCGAACCAGTTTGGATGCCAGGTCAGAAAAACACCTGTATCTCGGAAAATAATTTGAATTCTGAAAAATCCTCTTGTAAAGGGTTTTTCAATAGGTATGATATGATTTTGGAGTGGCGTATCGGCCATTTGTAGTATGTCATGATCTGTCATTTGTTTTTTATTGCATTCAGAAGTGTTTACAATTTCACCATTGGACCACCGTAAACGTCGTGAACTTTCTGATTTTGCTTTGGAACAACTTGAAATCAATAACGATTTTTTTAAGAAAATCATCTTTTCCGAAAAGGCATACTTTTATTTGACTAGTGCGTTAATAAAACAAAACTGGCGATGAAAATCCACAAAATATTCATGAATAACCATGACATTCACCTAAATTGACAGTTTGGTGTGGTTTTTGGGCAGGTGGAATCATCGGTCCGTACTTCTTTCAAAATGAAGCTGGTAACACCTTACTGTCAATGGAGAACGGTATAGATCGATGATAACCAACTTTTTATGGTCGAAATTGGAAGAAGTTGATCTTGACAACATTTGTTTTCAACAAGACGGGGCTACGTGCCACACAGCAAATGTAACAATTGAATTATTGCGAGAAAAGTTTAGAGATTCGATTATTTCAAGACATGGTGATATTGATTGGCCTCCAACAAGTTGTGATTTAAGAAATTTAGACTATTTTTTTTAAAAATAAACCAGATTCTCTTCCAGCTTTACAAGTCAATATTGAACCTTCCATTCATTATATACTACTCGAAAAATTGGGTTCATCGAATTTGTTGCTGAAGAAGAAGTCGTGGTGGCAATTTGAATGACGTTTTATTTAAAACTTAATTGTATTGATTGAATTTCCTTAACAAAAAGTGTGTTTTTTTCAAAAAAGAAATCATATCACTCTTATTGGAAAACCCTTTAGATATATTCTTCAATAGTTAAACTTTGAAAATTTGATTTTTTTTATTTTCTAGACCTGATTACCTCCTTTATAATCATTGATCTTCTTTTTTCAAAATGTTGACCTTTAATTTTTTTTTTTGGGAATAAGAAATTGGATCTTCACCTTTTCATATGAATATTTATTCTCTTCTCCATGTATGATGGAAATTTATATTTTTTCATCCGCATTAACTCTTAAAAATCGCTTGCCTTCACCGTTTATCCAGTCCACCTTTTTATTCACATTTTTTCTGGAAACCCTGGAAATTATTTTACAAACCAAACCGTTGATGTTTAAATCCTCAGCAATTCCGCTTTGAAAACCAGAGTCTCCGGCAAACCGTAACCGTCTCATTTTTGTGACATGTGTTTCAAAATTGGTTAAATATACGAATACTGGCAAAATCTCTTAGTATTGAGATTTGCACTGAGATAGAATATTTTGCATAACACCCAAAATGGGCACTAACTCATGTCATGAGAAATCAGAAATGAAGATCAGTCACCTCATCCAGTCTAATGAAATGGAAAATAAACCCTTAATAGGGCAAAGGCTAGGAGTTGCTCATGAAGTTCGCTCAAAACATCCATTATGCTTGGATACGCAGAGTCTGTGGACCAAAAGAGTTGGATCTTGACAGATCCAATCGTTACAATTTGTACTTTTATGATTAAACATTAAATGAAGATGCTTCGGATGACAGCAGGAGTAACAAAGCTTGATCGAATTAGAAGTACTAAGATCCGTGGAAGCCTTCATGTTAAAAGTACCATCTTGGACAAAATTCAGCACGACCAGCTCAGTTGGTATTGCCATGTTCAAAGGAGAGATCCGCAGAACCCCATCCAAAAGGCAATATCGTACAACGTTTCAACAAATTCGCGACGAAAAAGAAAAGGCAGGCCAATTGGAATTACTGTGATGAAGAAAAATGTTTGGTTCCGTATAATGTAAGAAACGAATGTGAAGTATTATTCATTGATTTACTATTATCACTTAATGTAATTCAGATAAATTCATTTTATAATTCATTCTATAGGTTCCTAGATCTTGTTTTTATATGTAATAGTTTGGCCTATGAAGTTAATGAACCTATATTTCCTTTAATAAATAATACATTATTTCATAATGCAATTTCAATTAAATTTAAACTTTTCAATGTTTATTCTTCACCAAATACTGTGAATGATCAAATTGATAACCATTTTGCTTTTGCTAAAGGGAACTATGTTTATTTAAATGATTATTTTAATTCTCTGAACTGGGCGGAAGTTCTTACTGGAACAGATTTAAATGAAATTTATACGTCTTTTCGTAATGCAATGTTTGGTGGATTTTTAAGATTTATTCCCAAAATGCAAACAAAAAAAATTACAAAATTACCGTGGGATAATTATAGGTTGAGAAATTTAAAAAATGTAAAAAACAAAGCATTTAAGACTTTCAGGAAAACTAAAGCTGAAGTAGACAAAAAACGTTATTGTCAACTGCGACGTGAGTACGATTTTTTGAATCAATTTCTATACAAGCAATATATTGTCAATATTCAGTCTCAATTAACATCAAATCCGAAGGCTTTTTGGACTTTTATTAATAGTAAAAAGAAAAATAGTGGTGTTTTCACAAACATGGAGTATGGGAATGAAACCTCTTCTGACTATGCTTCTACTTGTAATTTATTTGCTAAATTTTTTGAAACGGTGTATAAGAATTATACAGCTATTGACGTCTCTCTAACTGATAGTGTGTTGGACTCTAATGTTAATTTGGGTCATCTTTTTATAACTGCTGAGGATGTTTCTGAAGGAATCTTAATGCTCAACATGAGCTTGAATGCAGGTCCAGATGGTATTCCTTCTTTTTTATTAAAGCAGTGCAGTGAATCATTACATGAACCTCTTGAAATAATTTTCAACGCTTCTCTTTCTGCTGGTGTTTTTCTCAATGAATGGAAATTTTCATTCATTACACCTATACTGAAAGCTGGACATAAGCATAAGGTTGAAAATTATCGTGGTATTTCTAAGCTTTCAGCAATACCTAAATTATTTGAGCTTATTGTTAAGAACAAGTTGTTTTTTCATATAAAGGAACATATTTCCCCATTTCAACATGGATTTATTAACGGCAGGTGCACAACAACAAACTTATCGTTGTTTACAAATTATGTTGCTAATTCTCTTGAGTCTGGACAACAAGTTGATGTCATTTATACAGACTTTCAAAAAGCTTTTGATAGCTTATGCATGCAGCTTTTGATAAAAAAGTTAAAGGTTTTCGGTATTCACTCAACTCTCCTTCAGTGGATTTGTAGCTATTTGACAAACAGAAAGCAAATTGTCAAAATCTTTGATTCCGAGTCGGGAATTATGAATGTTTCTTCAGGAGTTCCCCAAGGAAGCCATCTTGGCCCTTTACTGTTTCTGGTATATATTAATGAACTGCCTTCGCTACTAAGATTCTCAAGTGGATTGTTATTTGCGGATGATTTCAAACTTTTCGCATCAGTTAAAAGCATTGGTGATTGTTACGAAATACAGAAAGACTTAAATGCAATAGTAAAGTGGAGTGATGACAATTATCTTTCTCTTAACGTTTCCAAATGTAATATTTTATCTTTTAGTAGATCTACAACCTCTATATTATATGATTATTCAATTTCAAATATTACTTTGAACAGGTCGTCTGAGGTAAAAGATCTTGGTGTGTTATTTGACCCGAAATTAAATTTTACTCTGCATGTTGACTTCGTTGTTGCGAAAGCAAATTCAATGCTTGGTTTTCTAAAAAGAAACTGCTCTGAGTTTTCGAACCCCTATGCAATAAAAGCGATCTATACGTCACTTGTACGACCCTATTTGGAATATGCTTCAGTAGTTTGGGATCCTCATTACATTGTTTCAAAAAATCGTGTTGAAAAAGTACAAAAATCCTTTACAAGGTTCTTAGTTAGACAACTCCGGTGGAATTTACCAGAGATGCCTTCTTACTCCACTAGATGTGCTCTAATTAGTCTTGACAGTTTAGAAAGCCGTCGCGGTGTAAATTGCATTATGTTTATTTATGATATATTGTCTTATCACATAAAATGTCCCGTTGTTTTAAGACATTTGAATATTTATGTTCCGGAAAGAAGTATTCGGCCCAGAAATATTTTTTATATTCCTCATCATAGATGTAATTATGCTCTTAATGAACCATTTACTAGATGTATGAAGTTATTTAATTCTCTTTGTGATAAAATTGATTTTACAAAGGAAAGAAAATTGTTTAAGAATGAAGTAATTGAACATTATAAACTATTGTTATTATAGCTTAAGATATCTGTAAGAGGAAACTCGATAGATGAATAAATGAATAAATAAATAAATAAAAAAAACACTCCTGGTACAAGCAAATGCAAAAACAGCAGCATTTGGTTAACCTCAGACATGGAACAATCCAAAACCGGGAGGCTTGCCACGCTTTCTGAGGTCAACGCGGCGTACCCCACAGGCGGATCACTAGTGTGAAGCAAAAAAGTGGGAGAGTTGTGATCGCTTCAAGATCACTACTCGTAACGCCGGAAATGGAAAGAAGAAGAAGATGATTAAACATTAAATGTTATAGTGTATCAGGTCAGTTAAGACTATCATCTATTATGGCGTAATTGTTTCAGATAGGCGGGGAAAAGGCTGAAATTGAATATTGCATTACTTTTCCTGCTTATACATACAGTACCGTATGTTTGCTTATACAAACAATACCGTATGTTTGCGTTTATAACACTGAAAGAAAAACCTTGGTAAAATCAAACATGAAGCTTGTTTGTTTTTGCATCAAGCACGAACATAATTAAATTGAACAAGCTGGCATTTTCATTGTATTTATTTAAATGCTACAATTTTCGTTGCTTAAATCAAGAACGTCATTTGCAATTTCGTGTTTAAACATTGAGAAAAAACTTTGTTAACCAACAACGGTTGTTATACTGGAAACATACAAACATTGTTTCCGTAAATATTAAAATGTTGATGCAAGAATTTTTGTGTTTGAACTAAAGGAAAATAATCCAGCTCACTATTGACCAACAACGTTTATGGTGTTAGAAGCATCAAAAACGTGTTTCCTTGAGTATGAAAATGTTGGTGTAACAATTTTTTTGCTTGACTTAATACGAATTTGATAATGATCGTTGTTGATCAACAACGTTTACGGTGTTTTAAACATCAGAATTGTGTTTCATTAATTATAAACATTTTTGTGTGAAAATTATTGTGCTCGACTTTGAAGGCGATCGATGTTGACCAACGATGTTTGTGTTTTGAGAAAAATGAAGTCAGCATTTTATATTTTTCTGTTCGATGTAACAATACTCAACAATTTTCACCTGAGAATTCCATTGAAATAGAAAAACCGTTACATTTGCTTTAAATTTTTTTATTAATATCAAATAACAGAATAATATGTTTTTCTTAAGCTTCAAACAACACATTTTGAAATTATTTTATTATTATTTCATATATTACTAGTTCTTTAACAATTGAAGCAAAAACTTAATTATTCTTAACTTTAATCTTTCGAAAGTTAATTTTTGAAAAAATGCTTTATGGTTTCTCAGTGTGTAATTTCAAAGTTTGAGCTAATTAGATGATTTGCTATTATTGGCTTGAATATTTACGTTTCCGGCATGATCCTTCTTATCTGACTCTCTTGTTGATGGTGGTAATAATGCATGTATTAAAATTACAATGATTACGTCTTCTGGTGCTATTATAGGGAAAGATGGTTAAAATCAATGAATAAGTAAAAAAAACAAATTACCTTTTGAAAAGTTTTGTTTATCTTTGTCTTAAGATCAAGACAAAACTTATCTTTGACTTTTTCACTAAAAATCGATCCAATAATAATTTAATCAAAATTGTATTATAAACTTTTTGCTTTATTGATTTACCTTCACTTCACTTTCACTACTTGCACACTCATCAGAAATATATTCACTAATGATCACAGGAACGAATCAGAATAAGCACGCATTTAAGTAACGGTTGTTTGTTGTTTTCCTTGCTAGAAAAGTATTCAATTTACCATGTCCATAATACTTTAACAACGTTTGTATTTCTTCAACAATCCTGAATTGTTGGTAAAATATGAACATTGTTGATCAAGTATGTTCTTGAGAATTCAACCACGTTTTTATTTGTTCAACAGTTTTAATGTAAAATTTCTATGATAAATGCCTGAATTGAAGTTCCGTTATGCGACTTCACGTTTTCTGTGGGCTTAAGTATGAAAAATATTGAAATTCAACATGTTTCTGATACTTAAACTATTCTGTTTATTGATTAAAGAAGTATGAACATTGTTGATCACACATATTGGTAATAGTTCAACAGTGTATTTGGTATTTCAATCACAAACGTGATAGTTTTTATAATTTTAGCTTTAATTGTTTGTTAAAGATGTATATTGTTGATCAAGTATGAAATCAACAATTACCTTGTTGGTTAAAAATTAAGAAATATTCAAATCAACTTTGAACATACTTAATTTAAAATTTTTTATGATACTTACCTGAAAAAAAATTTATCACGGCAGCATATTTGATTTGAAAGTGCGTTCTTATTTGTATTCATCACGAAACTTGGTTATTTTCACCACTTTAGATGAATTGTAACTTAAACATGTTTAAAACAACCAAGGTTTTTTCTTCGGTGAAGTGACATAATTAAATCAGCTTCGTTTGCGAAATTATGATCTGGCTTTCGATAACTATGTTCGCATACTGTGAATTATCATGAAATGCGCCGAAAATCACCTAAAATCAGTCAACTTCTGATCCAGCAAAGTAATTGAGTGCTCAAGAGAGAGTAAAATATTTCCCCGTTCTGCGAATTTCTGCGGGAAGAAATCGTACACAGTGAAACAAATATAACAATTGTCAAATGTTCTTTTTTTCAAGCGTTCCCATGAAATTTGTGCTTCAGGTGTTTCTTTACTTTGTACCCAGTATGAGAGAATGTTATCCCCAGTCCTGAAAAGATGCCAGATTGTGAACTTGTGTGAACAAAGTCAGAGCCGTAGTGAGGGTGTGGCGAGCGACGCGCTTGCCTCGGGCGCCATCGCGGTGGGGGCGCCAAAATTTGGTCAACTTTTCATGGAAAAAACATTTTTTTTCCCACAAAATTTTTTTATCACTATATATTTTTCAGCAAAGGAGCTGGTATGTTCTTAGACTTTAGACGTTATTAAGTTACTCGGCAAGTATGATAAAACTTTGGAAGAGTTTATTGCGGGTCATAAAAAAGGGTCAGTCAACTACTTATCACCACAAATTCAGAATGAATTCATTGGTTTATTAGGGCATATAGCTCGCAATGTGATTTTATCTAGAATTCGGAAATCCAAGTACTACAGTTTGCTCTTCGATTGCACGCCTGATGTCTCTCAATGAACAGATGGCAGAAATCATTCGTTATGTTCAGGTTGATGATGGAAAAGTATTTATTCAAGAAAGTTTCATCGACTTTATTTGTACTGAAGAAAAAACTGTCGAGGGATTATCATGACCAAGAAATTAGAAAAAGATGAACTTGATATCCAAGATGGAATGGGCCAAGGATACGAAACGGAGCCAATATGTCGGGAAGATATAAGGGAGTACAATCCAGGAGAAAAATGACCTCGCAGTTTACATACCGTGTGCAAGCCATTGCTTAAATCTAGCAGAAATACATTCTGCTTCATCGAATGCGGAAATGAAGATATTTTTCGAAACAGTTGAAAGCATTTTCAATTTTTTTTTTCGCGTTCTACAAGTCAAAGGAATATCCTCACTGAAAGGGCTTTGCGATGTCAGATGGTCTTCAAAGGCTAGTGTAATAAACCCTTTGAATTCTCAAATTACAGAATTGCATCATTGCATGGAGTGTTTAAAGATATAATCGCCAATCAAATCAAATCTGACTAAAAATCGTCCGCTGAAAGTCTGTTGAAAAATACTGACCGAAAGTTTCTTTTTTTCTCGATGCATGGAATCAGATTCTAGGTCAAATCGACCGCGTCACTGCAGTTTTGCAAGCGAAAAGTTTATTCGTGGAAAAAGCTGCACACTTGATTTCTGGACTGAAGAATTCACTGCAAGAACTTCGTGATACGGGATTTGAAGAGAATTTCATACACGCATCCACACTGGCTGATACTCTTGGATTGAAGAGTGTGGGCGAACGATCAAGAAAGAAGAAGCGATTGGAGCTGTACGAAAAAGAAAATGATGGGCCAAATTTGTCAGAATTGCAAAAACTCCGTATCAATCTCAACAACGCCGTCGATATTCTGATTACTAAAATCAGCTGGAGGTATGAGCAAATGATGGTGGTTTCTGATGATTTTGGATTTTTGTCTGGTGAGTCCTTGCAGAGAAAGACCAATACCACTACTGAATTGAGAAAAGCAGCAACTGATTTGGCATTGAAGTAAAAAAAATCTATTAACGTGGTAGAGTTCGTCGATGAGATTTCCGATTTTAAGAATGTAGTATTATCAATTTACTCGCATGACGTCAAATCCGCGACGGTGTTGGAATTACTTCAATTGATCCGTCATTATAATTTGAGAGAATCGTACCTGAACCTCGATATTGCATTCTGAATTTTTTTGACAATGCCTGTAACTATAGCTGCGTGTGAAAGCAGCTTTAGCAAACTTAAACTCGGGCGCCTGAGAGGTTCGCTACGGCTCTGAACACAGTTAAGACACGGACCTGATGTTGTTGTGCGAAAAGCTTTGCAGAAAGCGTGAATGATTCCATATATTAGTAAATTTTCCAATTCAATTGAAAACCTTTGGTTTCTTTTTTATTAGAAAAACAGCGAAATAAATAGAAAGTGCTTCGATTTTCTTTTTATAACGGTATCTTCAACGTTGAAGTGTTCCTCATATCAAAGTGGGTGAACCAAGAGCACTTCTTCTGCTAATTTAAGCCTCGGAAAGTTGGCCATATTTCAACAGCGGTGGTAATTTATAAAGAAAAACTTTGGTCTTGAACCACTTGCGTGATAGCCAAATACTCTAACCACTCTGCCAATTGAATTTCCTGTATATTGAAGAGCTTCGAGAAGAAAAAAAGAAGACATTCTCTCAACAAGCACCAACAATCAAATGACACAATGAGAAAAAATCATTCACAAAACCCCCATATGTATATTTACCGATCTCTGAATTGTTTTCGTCTTCACGTCGAAAACACTCGAAAGTCATTGTCTCTCCCAGTGGGTATTGTTGTGTCAGTAAATTTTTTTTTTAGATTCATTTCACCATATCACCTGCTCTTGAGCACTATCCAATGAGGATTCTTCTTAATTCCATTCAAATTTGGAAAGCGATATTCCTACAAATAGTCTTAATGGTTTTCTTTTGTTCTCTCTAAGGACCGTAGAGAATTTATCCGACAATTCATCAATGGCCAACACTCGAGTTTTGATTCATGCTCTCCCCCCAGGAAGCGAGAGATAACATTTTTTTGTGTGTATGTTATTGAATGCAATTCCTAACAGAATTACAAAACAAAAGAGCATTTAACGCCACTGCCTGTAAATTCCAAGTATTGAACGTGTTTTAAAGGCAAACCATGTCATCCTCTTGATGTGGTTTCCTGCCAACAGGCACAAATTTCGCCCCAGTGTGCATTTATTTAATTTTCTGGAATTTATTCGCATTTCTTTTGTTTGCCAAGAAGTGCGTACCTGTGTTCTTTTCGCTCTGATACAATGCCAAGTACTTGAAACATAACAAAGGACTGAATCTCGTTTCTTTCTGTCATTTCTATGAAACCCTTATCTGAAGTGGACAAGCATTTTTGGTGTGTATTTCACACCTTTTTGACTTTTTTTTTCCACAAAAATCGATCTTAATAATGGTGGTGAACTCAGGGTATAGGGCTTACATGTTACAACCAACTGTTTGACGCAATCTTATCTAGGTAGGTATTCGCTGTTGGGTTGACTTTTAATGGGCAATACTGAGTGAATGATGAGTTTGGAATATAAAAGCCTTTAATGTTCAAACTAAATGAACAAGAACAACTTCAAAGTTATATGAAAGGTGTCCAAACAGACCATCCAGACAATCGGACATTTGAAGTCGATTTAACTGCTGGCCATTGTGTTAAGGAGCAGTGAGCAGTCCAGGTAGTTCACGAGGCGACCTCTAGAAACTCAATTTCATAACGACGACGCTACAGCTACACATACCTGCTGCTGCCACATCTTCGTTTTCGAGTGGCAATAGCAACAAAAGAGACAAATCATGAAGTCAAACTGGCAAACAGTTTTACACCTTTATCAACCGGTGACCGGTCACAGGGACGTGAATAACAACAAAATCTGACAAAAACAAACGACCGTCATTGCATCTTTGTATCTCCTCTCGCTATACAAGCTCTCTAGACCAACGTCCAGAGAAGGGGGCAATCCAACCAAATAAACACCTTGAAGGCAACATCTTAGAGAAAAAAAACTCCAGTAACAATAAAATAAAAATGATAAAAAAGAATGTAAAGGACAAAGTATAAGACCAGGAGAGGCGGAGGAGGAGGACAAAAAAAGGAGAAAACCAAAAAAAAAAAAACACTACGTGACATAAACAGATTAAGAACGTCGTGATTCGAGAGTAATTTACGAACCAGCTACCGAAATACGTAAAGATGATTATCTTTTGAGAGCCTCGTCATTTTGACAGCACCAATAGCGCAGCAGTAGCACAAGCACAGCACAGCCCAGGCACTCCACTACACCACACCGACTTTAGGTTTGGCCTGGCCTGACCGCGTGGTAGTTGTACAGACACAGATACAGGGTGTCGAGCGCGAGATACTTTAAACCAAAACGGGTTATCAGATTATTTGTTTTGTTCTGTTGCTGCTCTGCTGCCCTACCACACGCTTAACAATCTCTAAATACCAGTAGCCAGGCTTAACTCGAGTGTGGTGTGCCACAATCCAAAAAAAAAAAAAAAAAAATGTATCTAAAGGCAAACAAACTGAAACGATGGATAAAATGAAAAAAAAAAGAAGACAAACGAATCTACACAAGATATAGTTGGTATATTGTTATGAATGCCTAAGTACACATTGAATGCAGGATTTGAAATCAGGCGTGTAATACCACGCCTCTACACGTGACTTCCCCACCTAGTTTTAGACCGGTGCTGCATAGTACCTATAACACCGAACTTTACCGTTAAAATTATAATATGCGTGCTATGATTTTGATTCGATTCAATGCTCAACTGGCCCAAATGTGTAAGTAGCCAGTCAAAGGTGTTTATGACAAAAGTATATCTAAACAGGGATATACATTGTTTATTGAGTGGGCTTAGAGGTGTTAAGGCTTTCAATAAAATAAACTGGAGCTTAAATGGGGGTTGCATATTTGGAATACTTGAACACAACTCACCGCCGCGCCACGCCACACCGCCTTTGGAGACAATGTTAAATGTTTTATATGCCATACATAACAGTCGTTGTCGTTAACATGTTTTATAGGCTTGGATACAAAAAATCAGGTTTTTGAATAGATTTGTTTTTAAAATATTCAATAGGGATTAACTAATGTGGCCACGAAAGGTCTAGAGTTAAACAAATGATAAATTCATATTTTTTTCTGCCAGTTGTTTTTAGGTTTCTACTTTTGCTTTTTTGTGAATGAATGGTGATTAGAGTGTTTTTCATGAAATATAGACGGAAAGTTATTTGATCCGCAAATATTGAAGTCTTCGTTCTTTAGATGGAACCCATGAGATGGTAAAGTTTAAAAAGTAAAAATATAAAATATGCGGTAGTACACGTGATGAAGTGGTTGAAGCGTCGGACTCGGAAACACTGCGAGGTTCGACTTCTTGAAAGACTTAGAATGTACTCTAAATATAATTATCTGTTGAACTTTTTCCATGTATTAAGGCTTTATTAACTGGAGCGAAGAAGACGCTGTCGAAGAAGAGCATTCTGTCACCCGAATTTTTCAAGGCCATGTTGATGGTTTCGGACTGTAAATGACGGATTGCTCGGAAGATATTGATATATATTCGTTCTTCACCTTCGGCTGCCTTAGACATACTCCTTAATCTCAAACTCCTCGATATTCACATCAAGCTAACACCGCGAGCACAGCTACCTGTCCGGCCATCAAAGAGGTGGTCAGAGAAAACGTGATTGATAACATAACGTCAAATATCCGCATTTAGCCAAGAAGCAGTCCAATCATTCTTAAATGTTTTGACGAACTCTTTAATTTTTAATTTTGGTGGGGGCAAAACCCCCATTTATTAGGCTTAATACAAGCTATTACTTAATCTAACTTACAGACTAAGAAACTTAATAGCTAAGACTTAAGTTAACTGGTTGGAAAAGGCTTAGGAGACGGAGCTTTAGGCAGGGAGTACTCATATTGAAGTCAAAACTAGAAGAGTGAGAATTGACATTCCTCAGCATTCGGGAGATGGGTTCATTGGAGCCGTAAGAGGTTCGATTAGTATTTGGGTTAGTATTTAGAAAGATGGATTCGTTAAGGGCTGGGCAGTCAATGGTACCTGTAAGGATTCGGTGAATGAAGAGAATGTCAAGTATTTCTCTTCGATCTTTCAGCGTATTGAGGTGGAGGAGTTTGATTCGGTCTTGATAAGGAGGTAATATCAAAGGATTACTGCAATTAAGACCTCGAAGAGCAAAACAGAGGAAGTGGCGTTGTACGCTCTCAATTCTGGCAATGTGCACTTGTTGGAAAGGCGACCAGACTTGACAAGCGTATTCAAGAAGCATATGCACAAATAAAATGTATAGGGATCGGGTTACGTAGGGGTCTATAAATTCCTTGGACCATCGTTTCACGAAGCCAAGTGCTGAATTTGCCTTAAGGATTATATCATCGATATGCTTGAGGAAAATCAGCTCACGGTCGCAAATAATGCCAAGGTCGCGAATCACCTGAACAGGGGAAATGATTAGAGACGGGGAGGAGATTTGATGCGTTTACGTGAGAAAGTTATTGATTGGCACTTGGAAACATTTAGCTCCAGGCAATTTTTGAAGTACCATATTGAAAAATTGTCGAGATCCTGTTGGAGGTAGGAAGAGTCTTCAGAAGAAGAAATAACTCGGTAGAACTTAGTATCGTCCGCATAGAGAGAGATAGAGGAGTGTTTGATGATCATTTCAATGTCGTTAATACTGAGAATGAAGAGGAGAGGGCCTAAATGGCTGCCTTGGGGAACACCGGATGTAGCTAAAAACCGGCTGGATAAGGCGGATCTGAACCGAACGTTGTAAAAACGGTTTTCTAAATAAGAAGAAATCCATCTCAACAGAATGGGTTCAAAGCCGAAGGTGGAAAGTTTGAAAAGAATAAGTTTGTGGGAGATTTTATCGAAAGCTTAACTGAAGTCAGTTGAAATTACATCAACCTCCTTTCCATTCTCCAAGGCTGAGAGGGAAAAAGAGACAAAGTCAACGAGGTTTGTTGTTGTTGACCTGCCTTTGAGGAACCCGTGTTGTCTAGGAGAAATGAGAGATTTGCAACGAAAACTTAAGTTTTCATACAATATGCTTTCGAAAATTTTGGGTATATACGATAGTTTAGCGATGGGAAGATAATTTTTCACGTCGCACTTAGGACCTTTTTTGTGTATAGGGGTTATAAACGACGTTTTCGAAACTTGGGGGAAAACTCCTGGGGATATGGACAAGTTAAAGATTTTTGAGAGGGGAAGGGAAAGAGTGGAGGAGCATTTCTTAAGAAATATGGCAGGTATACCATCGGGGCCAGGAATACACTCATCATTTAAATGATTTAACTTTTCTTCAATTAGATAGGAGTCAAAGAAACGTGGAAGGAAAGGATCAAAAGAAAAATTCGGTAAAAACGAGAAATAGTCTGAGTCAGGAACAAAAGAATCATCCGTGAAAGACTGTTTGAAATAATTTGAGAAATAGTTTGCTACGGCGAGTGCATCGGATGAGGTTTCGTTATTGAAGGAAAGTGAGGAAGGGTACCCGTCAGATTTTCTTTTGTAGTTGACAAATTTATAAAAAGACTTAGGGTCATTAATAATGTTAGATTTCATTTCGATTAAATAACGTTGGTAAAGGGTGTTAAAAAGCTCACAGAAGTGTAGATAGGAGCCAAGGTAAGCTGAATATAGTCAGTAGGAGATCGAGTACGAAGGAAGATTGTTCACAATCTGTTCCTTTTATTTCTTAGAGTACGGACCTATGGTTATACCAAGCCTATGGTTATACTGTAACCGCCTGCAACTATCGATCCTCTCTTATAAATATGACAGAACAGTTTAACACTCACCTTTTCTAGATGGCAGGGCACAAAAGCGTTCCAAGTAACTGCAAGCCTGATAAACTCACTAGGAAGTTAAGTTCTATGCCAATGTCACCCAACAATATGAACATCCCCACCATGTTAGACTATAAGAAAGATCTGGCCAAACCTGAATCCAAAACGGTCTTTTTGACAACTGTCACTTGATTTATGCTCAGTTTAATTTGCCATTTTCGTGAAAGAATTGAAGCTGCATGACCACTGGGGTTAGATTCCGCACGGCTCTCTGAAAACTCACGCTATGAAAGATCGTGAGTAAAATTGAAAATCGATACGACTTTGCTTACTTACTTACTTAGGCGGGCATTACAGTTCGGGGTGAACCTGGGCCTCAACCAACATCCTTCTATAACGACTTCGATTTCGGGCGAGCTCTCTCCAGTTTCGCACTCAAAGTCGGTTGAGGTCTTCATCCACTTGATTGCGCCACCTAAGACGAGGTCTTCCCCTTCCGCGATTTCCCTGCAATGTGCTTTCGAACACCCGTCGAGCCGGAGCGTTTGGGTCCATCTGCTCTACATGACCCAACCATCGTAGTCTTGCGATGCGTACTCTTCTGGCTATGCCCATGTCGCGGTACAGCTCATACAGCTCGTTGTTGTATCTTCTTCTCCACACATTGTCTTCGCATATACGGGACCAAAGATCATTCGGAGAATTTTTCTTTCGAAACGACCAAGGGTTTCCTCATCCGCTTTCGATACGGTCCATGCTTCCGCGCCCCGTAAAGCAGGACTGGGATTTTTTTTTTTTTTTTTTTGAAAAAAAGAGGAGGCTTATATGCTAATCTGGAGAATTAGACCTAATATCCGGTCCATTGTACTACCAGAGTAGCAGCCTTCCTTTTTTTTTTGTGTTGCAGTAGTTGGAAATATGTTGTTAGTATAACCTCAAGGGCGGCATCCATATGAAACTGGGAGGCTGAAAGAAAAGTAGATGCCCAGAGCGGGACTCGAACCCACGCGTCCGGCCTATCTACTAAACACTCTACCACTGCACCACGGCCGCCTTTAACTGGGATGATTAGGGTCTCATACAAGGTTACCTTGGTTTTTCTGGAGAAGGTTTTGTTTCTCAATTGCCTTCTTAACCCAAAGGAGCAACGGTTGGCAAGAGTTATTCTCCGTTTAATCTCCCCACTGATGTTGTTGTCCGTGTCTACAGCGGATCTTAGGTAGACGAAGTCCTGTACTACCTCGAAGTTATGTCTGTCTATTGTGACGATTTGTCCAATTCGTCGATGTTCTGTGTCCTTGTTTGATGACAACATATACTTCGTTTTGCCCTCATTAACCATCAAACCCATTTTTGCCGCTTCTGTTTCAATACTCGCAAAAGCACCTATGACATCACGCTTATTTCTTCCCATTACGTCAATATCGTCTGCGTAGGCGAGTAATTGTACAGACTTTTGAAAGATTGTTCCTCTGGTGTTGACGTTAGAGTTTCTTACAATCTGTTCAAGTATGATGTTGAAGAAATCGCATGACAGTTTGTCGCCTTGCCTAAAGCCTTTTTCGACATCAAAGGTCTCGGTGAGTTCTTTACCGACCTTGACGGAGCAGCGTGAATTCTCCAAAGTCATCCTGCATAGTCGTACGAGTTTTGCAGGGATGCCGAAACTAGACATGGCTCTGTACAGCTCGTCTCTGTAAATACTGTCATGCGCGGCCTTGAAATCGATAAAGAGATGGTGAATATCGATATTATATTCTCGGGTTTTTTTGCAAGATCTGCCGTAATGAGAAAATTTTTACGACTTTGCTTGGGGCTCCCATATTTGGACAGAAATAACGAAGTAAAGTAATTCACACGTCCAGTGTCTTTTCAGGTAGAGTATTCTACTCCAATGTACCTACCCTTAAAATCATTCAGAAAAAATTATTGTATGTCCGATTTTTTCAGCAAATACCTAAAGTAGTAGTAGTAGTAGTAGTAGGGCATACTTACTCAGTATTTAAATGCTTTCGTGAGCTATTGTTACAAATTATTTAATAAAAAGTACTCAAAAGTCTTTTTAGGAAAGTGAACATACCTTCATTACTCATATTTTTCAATATTTCCACCGATATAATTTTTATGAAATCTACCCCAACCTTCTTCGATGAAAACCAATATTGAATCAAATTAATCAATCATTATGGATAACATTACTCTTCGTCAAGGGATTTTCTTTGAGTTTCCTACCTTAAGTAAATAAAAGATCGAATTCGAAAGAACGAAAGAGTTTGATGGTTGTCACTGTCAGTCGCAAAGCTTTGATTGAGTATATGGGTCCCGATCAGAGATAGCGAACTTATTAACTACATTTGTTTCGTTTGCTGCACAAATGAGGTAGTTTTTGTAGTTTACTGTAGTTAAATGTTGTAGACGTAGCGTTAACTGTCAAAATGTTTTTTTTTTTTTTTCAGTTCAACCGCCATATTCGCAATTTGCTCTGTAGGGCAGATGCAGATGCACTTCTTTTTCTAGTTACCTTTTCAGACGGATTTGTTTACAGATACATTTTTCTATTTGAATACGGAGTTTCAGTTGTGCTCAATGTTTCATCGTTTCTGTTTTTAACATCATTTGAAATTTTAATTTTAATTGAATATAACATAAAATCCTTTTAGGGTGGTAGTAAACGTAGTTAACAGATGTTACAAATCAGGCATGTAACTACGCGTAGTTATTCGAGTAGATTACCTCAAGTAAGAAATAATACCTGAAAATAATAAAGATACATCGTTGCTCGTTGGTCAAAAATATCCCAAGGAAATTTAAAAAAAACGCAAGTAGGTGAATCATTGAATTTCAACTCTCGAGTAGAAATTTAAAATAGTGAAGAAAAACCAATTTCAACTCATTTCTCAACTGTCTATCTTACGTCAACTCAAAAGTTGGCCAACTTGAGATTTTGAGGCAAGCTAAGAAATAGTGAAGAAAGAAGCCCTTAATCTATTCTGACTTCTGACATATCTGTTTACGATCAAATATGCCATTGCGTTGACACGTTGACAGATATGTTGCGTTTGCTACTCTTGATGAAGAAGCTACTGCGTTCAATTTTCACATAATTATCAAAATGTCAATTGTACCTAGTTTGCCCATACCAATGTTCCCCAACTACCTTCTACAAAGAGGACTTACTGTCAATCAATTTCCTCTATAAGATCTGGTCATATGAAAATATCACGTCTTAAGTTGGTTGGCTGCCATCGTTAGTTTTTTTTTCCAAAAGTCAAAACTCAAAGGTTTCGCATAAGAATCGCGTAAGCCAAGGTAACGTTCCGTGTTTTTTTTAATGTTTATCAATTTGTGACATACGTTGTGAAAATGACAGATCGATTGATAATGAAAAGTCATCATTTCAATATTACAAAATAAGAAGAATTGAGTTAAAGCCAACCGTTTTATGTTTCCTTGAGGTACATTTTAAATTAAACATCAATAAGCATTCAAAAGTTAACCAAAGATACATCTTTTTAATGCATAATTTTTTTATACTCCTTAGATCATTGACATGGATCCATTTTGGGTACCCTCAACTGAAGAAGAATACACACATTTTGGTGAAAAAGCCGACTCAGCTAATCGTGCAAAAGTGTATATGGATAGCGTTCGCAGACGTAAGGGGTTGTACGTTGACGACAAAATTATTGAACACGCTGAGAAGCAGCGAACTTTATCAAAAAATAAATAAAAATTAAGCAAATATTTTTTCAAATTCAAATAAATGAAATGTCTTATTTTTATACTGATCTTTTTTTCTCCTTCTCTAAGGTATTTGATGCCTTAAATTCCAAGACTTCAAAGTTAGTTGGACATTTTAACCGTGTTTTGTTATTATGAGTTTGAGTTGTAATACCATTGCAATTTTTTTTTTTTTAGTTTTTAGTCATGCATATACGAATATATCAGAGGATTGCAAGAACAAGCGTAATGTTTTGAAAAAGGCGTTATACGCCAAAGGAAAGGATCTTTCGATCTTATTAATGTCAAGTAAAGAAACTATAACATGCCATGCATTTCTAATAAACTTATTCATAGAGGTGAGTTCTTCTTCGTTCAGATTGTTATCTAATAAATGGTGTGGTATATCGTTGTATGCCTACTCCATTCCCTCACAAGGCATGGTTGTGAGAAATGCGCTAGGCCCAGGGGCTCCTCGCTCTATTGCGCCACCCTATTTATTTTATTTTTTATATCGATGTTATGCACTAGGTAACCGTAGGACCTGAGCTGCAGCCGGCGGGTCAGCTTGTAATTAAGCAAAAGCATTAAAATTTTCTATTATATTTCTGTTTTTTTTTTTTTTAAATTGAAGTGGGAAAATTCCAAGAGTCATGGAGGTACCTCTATGGATGTAAACAAGGTAAGCCACCAACAGAGGCAACATCTTGCAATATACGAATCATGGCAAAAGTTTTCAAGAGACTGGGACTGAATAGGCTCAGTTTGGTTTTTAAAACAAACATTCCACGGTAGACCAAGTGCATCGAATTACGAATGTGGTGGAAAATGCACTTGAAGAAAAACAAGTTCGTTCAATTCTTAGGTGTTGCTCAAACCTTTGCTGGTTTGGTTTGGCCTTTTGGACTTGAGTACCTACAAGCTGCATAGGGGCCTTCCCAGGCAGTACTACGAAATACTGAAACTCTACATTACGAATCGACTTAATGTAAGTACGGTATTACCAAATTATTTCAAGCTAAAAAAAATTCAAGCTGGTGTACCTACTACAAGGAAGTGTGCTAGGGCCAACCCCCAAACTCTTTGTCGTACATAGCATTACGGTAGTTCACACTATAATAATTAATTAAAAATAATAAATTATATAATTAGTTATAGACAGACTCCGTTGGATGAATGTTGGATGGTCGGCTGAAGTTTGAGATCAGAGTTATCAGACTTGCCGTCAGACTTTATTCTGATACAAAATTTTCAAAAATACTTGAAAACTATACAACAAGTTTGACAAGCGGTGTTCACATTATCCAACATTGGTCATTCAGTTTCAGACCAAAGTCTGTTGAACTAATTGAGCAGTGTGAACTGCTTGTTCCCTTTGGAAATTAGGTTTCAATATTTCCAAAAATTTTCTAAACATAAAGCCATTGTCTTCGTTGTGAAAACGTATCGAGAAGGACGAAGGGAAAGCAATACAGTAGACGCTCGATATAGTGAATCTCGCAAGAGTGAACTATCCAGTATAGTGAACACCCAAAATTTTACATGCACTACTCTAAATAGTGAACAATAAAGATCTCGAAATAGTGAACACATACTTTTTGTCAGGTTTGAACAAGAATATTGCAGCTGCAATGCGTCTACAGTATGTCGACTGCATTTGAACAAATTCTACCGTTCATTCGTACATCTCACACTGAATCACAAAGGAAAGTTGTCACTTGACTCAGTAGAACGCAAGTGTTTGCTGTGTTCCTACTTTTGTACAATACAACAGCAGACAAAATTAACAAACTACTTTCCAAAAAATTGATTGTTATAGTCAAAAAAGGTGCTAATCTGTACATGTTATATTTATGTACATTAATGTAAATTTTTCGTTTTTATGAGTTAAAATGTTTTTGTTTTATATTATTTTACATGAGTACTAGCGACCCGCCCCGGCTTCGCAGGGGTACAGTGTTGATACTAAATACACTACAGAAAAACTGTGAACGTTGTATATAACAACATAGCGTCCGCTATGGCTTCGCACGGGTATAAAATAACAAAAAAGCAAACGCTACGTCCCGCAATTTTTAAGTCTGTAATATCTTCGAAAATATTCATTTTAATCACATACTGTAATGTATTAATTTGGATAAGGAATGATATTGTATCGTTTAAAATAGCTTGGTAAATAACCCATATTTTTTTTTTGTAATATGTAAAAGATAAAAATGGTTACTGTGGGTTATCCTTAGGAGATAAACATATGCTGCCGCGAACTTTTTATTCATCATTTTAAGATATACAATTCCGTAGTACATAAATTTGCTCAATCTCGTAAGGTTTAGCCAGCGTTTGCAATGAAAGCGCAGAAAAATATGTTGTTACGACATCGCGATACAAATCTTTAAATTTCTCGGCTTTTATCTGCTATAAAATGTATCTTTTATACATATAAACCTTCTTCTTGAATCACTCTATTCATTAAAAAAAATCAAAATCCGTTGCGTATAGTTTTAAAAATTTAAGCATGCACTGGGACGTAGGGACAGAAAAAACAACTTTGTTTTATACTATGTATGTAGTGATGATGTATTAAGAATTGTTTTTGTTTTTAGCAGTCAAATTGATTAAAGTGTTTGTTGGCAATACTGCCAGCAACATCAAATACAGCGACATCTAGCGGCGAGGAAATTATTTCCGAACCAAGCAACCCAACGAAGGAAAAGAGAGAAGAAAAAGATGTAAGGGACGCGAGAGGTGGATAACGGCGGCGATTCAAACATTCTTCATTGCGACGCCATCGAATGCGAACAACAACGAGAAAAAACAAAATTTAAAGTTCATTTCTTTGATCATTTTTTAATATAGCATTACATATATCTTTTATTTTAGTTTGGAATAAAAAGTAGAAAAGAAACGTTCTGTTTAAATTAACATTGTTTGAATTCGAATCGGTTGCGTCGCAACATTTCTTTAAATTTTGTTAAAAGTTTTTATCCGAAAGTTTCAATAACCAAAACTGCCAGTACTAAAAAAGGCTCCTTTACAATGTCAGTAAGGAAAACACGAAGCAGGCAAAACCAATCCTGCAAGCTTTGCACAGAAATTGATACGGAGGATATGGTCCAATGTGATCAGTGCAACAAGTGGTTCCATTTCCATTGTGTTGAGGTTTTATCCGATATTGAAAACCAGGAATGGAAATGTAAAACCTGCTTGCCTTTGGCAAAAGACCAAAAATCCAAGTCTCCCACTAAATCCAAGTCTCCCACAAAACCCAAGTCTCCCACAAAATCCAAGTCTCCAACAAAATCCAATTCTCACACAAAATCTAAGTCAAAATGTTCATCGACACGCTCCAAATGTAAAGAATTGAAACTCCAACGCTTAGAAGAAGAAAAACTGTTGACAGACAAACGCGCCAAAGAGTTTCAACTAAGGCAAAATGAACGAGACAAAGAATATCTAGACCGGCGCTTTGAAATGTTAATGCACAGCGATTCAGAATCCGAGGACGACAGTGAACCACCTGAAGAGCAAGAACAGGAACGTGTAGCCGGTTGGCTAGAGCAAGAACCAGACCTGGAGAACAGCACGCAAATTGAAAAGTTGGTAGTTAAGCTACCAAGTTACTATCAAGCAGCAGCTCAACCTAACATGGAATCTAGTCACCAAATCTGCAAATGTTCACAGCAACCAATTCTTAGAGTTCAGCACAGCACCTGGGACCAACCCACACCAACATGTTCAAAGTCAGCTGGCGAAAGAAACGCTACCAGCTCTAGACTCTATACTCGTCAGGGAACACAAGAAGAAAAACCGAACGAATATTCCTTGCGGAACTGTTATCAACCAAGCCTTCCCACTAAATATCAATTGACTGCACGTCAAGCTTTATCAATTGCGCTACCAACTTTTACAGGCCAATCTGATGAGTGGCCAGTGTTCATCACCAGCTTTGAAGGTACAACATCAGCATGTGGATTCAGCGATGTGGAAAATCTATTGCGACTGCAAAAGTGTCTTAAGGGCAAAGCTTATGAAGCAGTGCGCAGCAGACTAACTCACCCGAAAAATGTTCCAGATATAGTCTTGGATTCAATTCTTCAGAAAGTGCAAAACGAACCAGGTCCACGAGCTGACAAACTAGAGTCAATTATCCCTTTCGCACTCTCAGTTGACAACATATGCGCCACAATGGAGGCGTGTGACATGTTTGACCATCTCTACAACCCTACAGTTCTGCGAGGCTTAGTAGAAAAACTACCACCCACAATCAAACTACAATGGGCAACATACATGGAGAACCAAGTGAACGTTAACCTCATAACATTTGGGGATTGGCTTATGAAGTTATCCAGAACGGTCAATCGTGTCACCTTTACAAATCCAAACTCGAACACCAAACGAAAGGAGAAAGATATGTTTACTCATGTCAACCTACACAACACGGAGTCAAAGGCAAATCTATGCTGTATATGCCAACAACACTGCAGTAAAGTCGAGCAATGCAAACGTTTCAAAGACTTCAACATCAATGAGAAGTGGAACGCAGTTAAGCAGCATAATTTCTGCCGTACATGTCTCCGTATGCATACAAATTTTCGCTGCAAAGTAGACTCGAAGTGCGGAGTTAACGGATGTTTGTTCAGGCACCATCCCCTGCTACACAATAACACCAAAACTGGAACATCCGTAGCGCAGTGCCATACGCATAAGGACAGCAAGACATCAGTTCTGTTCCGAATACTTCCTGTAATCATTCACGGAAAAAACTACCGAAGGAAGGTGTATGCGTTTCTCGACGAAGGATCGTCACTTTCGCTTATAGATGTCTCACTCGCAGACGAACTTGGACTGGATGGCCAATGTGATCCATTGTGCTTAAAATGGACTGGCCAAACACATCGGATGGAAAATGATTCCAAGATTGTTTCCGTAAACATCTCAGGAGTGGAAGGCCAAAGTGTGATCCATCGTGTTGGTAATATTCGCACTGTTGCGTCTCTTGGACTTCCTAAACAATCAGTGAATATGGAGAAAATAGTTCAGCAGTATCCATACCTCAAAGGAATCCCGATTGAATCCTATTCGAATGTGACGCCGCAGATACTCATCGGTCTAGATAATGCCAACCTCGGATTGCCTTTAAGTTTCGAAAAAGGACTGGACAACGAACCAATAGCCACACAAACTCGTCTAGGATGGGCTTTATATGGATCCTATAGAAGTGGTGAGTCAGCAACAAGCAATCAGTTATTTAAAAGTGTCAACCATTGCGATTGCGAACTGTCTAAAGATGATGTTCTACACGACATGGTAAAAGAATACTTCTCATTGGACAGCCTGGGTGTGACTGCAATAAAATCTGAGTCAACTATGTCAGCGGAAGATCAACGAGCTGTCCAGAAGCTTGAAACTGAAACACAAAGAGTAGGCGACCGCTTCCAAGTATCCTTGTTATGGAAGTCCGATGATATACAGCTGCCGAATAGCAGACCAATGGCAATGCGACGGTTTGAGGGTCTTCAAAGAAAACTGAAACGAGATTCAACACTGAGAGAACATCTTAATAATCAAATTGATGATTACTTAACGAAAGGTTATATTCGAAAGCTGACAGCAACAGAACAAGAGCAAATTCATCCGCGCACTTGGTATTTGCCTATATTTCCCGTAGTGAATCCAAATAAACCTGAAAAAATTCGAATGGTTTGGGACGCGGCTGCTCAGGTCAACGGAGTTTCTTTAAACTCCATGTTACTCAAAGGACCTGATCAACTTACGTCACTGGTTGGAGTTCTATATCGCTTCAGGGAAAGACCAATCGCAATATCTGGAGACATTCGTGAAATGTTTCATCAGGTCCTTGTCAAAGAAGAAGACCAGAATGCACAAAGATTCTTTTGGAGTTATGATGATTCTCAATCCGAACCAGACGCATATGTGATGAAAGTAATGACGTTTGGAGCAACTTGTTCACCAAGCTCTGCCCAATACGTAAAGAACATAAACGCATTGGAGTTCAAAGAGGCGTACCCACGAGCAGTGAAAAGCATAACTGAAAATCATTACGTGGACGATATGCTTGATAGTGTTGACACTGAGCTTGAAGCAGTTCAACTTGCCAATGAAGTAAAAAAGATTCATCGGCATGGTGGATTTGAAATATGTAAATGGATCTCAAACTCGTATGAAGTAGTTGAACAACTGAGCGAAGATCCAACTATAAACAGAAACTGTTTAATAAATATGTGTGCAAGTGATAAAACATCAAAGGTTCTTGGAATGTGGTGGTGCACCTCAACAGATTCATTCAAGTATGTCATCTCTCAAAACAAATCTAATGACGACATATTTGCACCAAACCACACACCGACTAAGAGGGAATTACTTCGTATTCTGATGTCCATATTCGATCCGCTGGGCTTAATAGCGAACTTCCTCATCTATCTTAAAATTCTTCTGCAAGATTTATGGAGAGCTTCAGTGGAGGGAAAAGTGATTGGATGGGATGATCAAATATCTGAAGAACAGTTTAAACGGTGGCGCCAATGGGTTAAATTGCTTGATGCTCTCGAACAATTAACAATTCCGAGAACTTATCTTCTTGACTTGAAATTCACCGAATCTTCAACAAATGAACTGCATGTGTTTGTCGATGCAAGTGATAAGGCTTTTGCGGCAGTGGCATACATCAGAGTCACCGAAGGAAACAAAGTTGAGTGCAGACTAGTAGCAGCTAAAACCAGAGTCGCTCCTCTAAAACTGACTTCGATCCCTCGTCTTGAACTGGAGGCGGCTAGACTTGGATCTCGTTTGGCAGCAAACATAATCGAAAGCCACTCGATAAAAATAAATAGAACAGTCTTCTGGTCCGATTCCAAGACGGTGCTTTGTTGGTTGCGTTCAGATCATCGACGTTACCGTCAATTTGTGGCCTTTCGTGTTTCTGAAATTTTAGAAAATACAAAAATTAAAAATTGGCGATACGTACCAACCAAATTGAATGTGGCTGACGAAGGAACAAAGTGGCAAAGGACTCCAACATTTGATTCATCCAGCCGATGGTTTACTGGTCCATCGTTTTTGTTGAATTCGGAAGGTGAATGGCCAGTAGACATCACGATAAATACGACCACAGACGAGGAAACAAAAGCGCATTTGTTCATAATATCGAAAGAAGTAAATTTAATAGACGTCAAAAGATTTTCGAAGTGGCGACGCCTACTACGTACGCAGGTATTTGTCTTTCGATTTATTTTCAATACAAGAGCAAAACAAAGTGAATTGAAAAAACGAAATGAGTATATATCGAAAGACGAATACCAAGATGCTGAGGACTATCTATATCGTTTGTCACAATCTGATGCTTATGCAGATGAGATCGTCGCACTGAAGGGAGGTCAAGGTCAGGCTTCACAAAATGAGCTTAAAATGAAAAGCAAAATCTTCAAGCTCACACCCTATCTTGATAGAAAAAATGTTCTTCGTGTGTTTGGACGGATAGATGCAGCGGTGAATGTGTCATCCGAAGTAAAGCGACCCATCCTGCTTCCTAGTGATCATTATATATCTGAGCTGATTATAAAAGACTTCCATGAACGGTTCCACCACTTGAACAATGAGACTGTCGTAAATGAGCTCCGGCAAAGGTACTGGATACCAAGAGTTCGAGCTACTGTGAAGAGTATAATCAAGAGATGTCAGCAGTGCATGATACGGAATGCAGTTCCATGGCCGCCAATGATGGGAGAACTTCCAAGTGCGAGACTTTCTGCGTTCTGCCGTCCATTTTCTTATTCGGGCATCGACTTCTTTGGGCCAATGATCGTCGCAATGGGAAGACGAACTGAAAAGCGCTGGGGCGTTCTCATCACGTGTTTAACGACTCGAGCGGTTCACATAGAGGTAGCGAGCAGTCTGTCAACCGATTACTGCATCTTGGCCATCAAACGCTTCATCGCAAGACGAGGGACGCCGATTGAATTTCGAAGCGATAATGGAACGAACTTCCATGGAGCCAACCGTGAACTTCAAGAAGCAGTAAAATTACAATCTTCGCTTGCCAGTGAGTTTTCTAGCTCGATAACCAAATGGATCTTCAACCCACCCTCGTCACCTCACATGGGGGGCAGTTGGGAAAGAATGATACAAACAACGAAGAAGGTGCTAAAGCAAATAATGCCGACGCGAAATCCCACTGACGAGCTGCTGCATAGTATGATGTTGGAAGTAGAGAGAGTCATCAACTGTCATCCACTAACCTACGTCCCATTGGAAAGTGGCAACGAGGAAGCCTTGACACCGAATCACTTCCTGCTTGGTACGTCGGACGGAAACAAAATTGACAGCATTCACACAGAAGACGGTGTTCTACTAAGAAAAAACTGGATGAAGTCCCAACAATATGCAAATAAATTTTGGAAGCGATGGATATTGGAGTACCTTCCCACTCTGACTCGAAGGTCAAAGTGGTGCAAGCCTGCTAAACCAATTCAAGTTGGGGACATTGTGATTGTCGTTGACGATTCTAATCCCAGAAATCTTTGGCCAAAAGGAAGGGTTTTGGAAACAGTCATCAGCAAGGATGGACAAGTACGTCAAGTCACCGTACAGACAAGCACCGGAACCTATACTCGTCCAGCAGTTAAAATTGCAGTTCTTGATGTTGGAATACCAAGTAAGTCAATCACCGAGATCGACGTACCGAGGGGGAGTTTTGGCAATACTGCCAGCAACATCAAATACAGCGACATCTAGCGGCGAGGAAATTATTTCCGAACCAAGCAACCCAACGAAGAAAAAGAGAGAAGAAAAAGATGTAAGGGACGCGAGAGGTGGATAACGGCGGCGATTCAAACATTCTTCATTGCGACGCCATCGAATGCGAACAACAACGAGAAAAAACAAAATTTAAAGTTCATTTCTTTGATCATTTTTTAATATAGCATTACATATATCTTTTATTTTAGTTTGGAATAAAAAGTAGAAAAGAAACGTTCTGTTTAAATTAACATTGTTTGAATTCGAATCGGTTGCGTCGCAACAGTGTTTGTTTATAGATTAAATAAATAGATTTATCTTCACACTGAACAAAATGTGCAATTTTGATCAAATTTAGCTTTGGAAAGCGTTTCTAGCATCCCGCTCGAAATAGTGAACAATCTCCAAATAGTGAAAATGGCTGGTTTTTATTACTTCACTATATCGAGCGTCTACTGTAGTTATTTTTTTTACAAACCTCAATAAAACGCTCCATTAGTTTGCTTCACTTGTTTAAGCGAAAGTATTCGGAAAAAGGCTTCCCATTCCTTACACCCCATAAGTCATTACAGTTGAGCCTTTATCCAAAGTGCACTTTAGCGAATTGGAATCGCTTTAGTACTCCGTCCAAAAGCTGTGATACCAATTTACGTACTTATCCGATATTGAATAAAAACTGAACGAAAAGGAACAGTTTGGCGGTATATGGAGCAATATGAAATGCAAGCACTCGCTCAAATGTTTAAGGTGCCGTTGGTACGTTTACTATTGAAGTTATTAAATTTGGGGGCTTTAAAAAAAGATTTTACTACCTTATTCGCTTCTTTTGGGTCTTTAATTTAATTCTAGTCTTGAACTCTGTTTTCAAACAACCCGTTAGTTTCGTTCAAATTCGAATTAGATTGCTTTTCAGCCCAAAAGCTAGCAATTGAAGCGATCGATCATAAATCTTGATCCGTAGAGTATGCAATTATTTTTAAAGTGGAGACAGACGTTAGACACACGTTTCCAGTTGACCAAATCTGTTTTTTTTTTTAAATCTTACCCCAAATGTCAAACTGAGTATTTTTTAGTTCTGGCGTTCTGGGTTTGGGTTTCAACTCGGACTGAAGTAGAACTAGGTTTTTGCTGGGGAGAGTTCATATAACAAGCAGGAATGTCAAATGACACGTATTTTTCTTCAAATGACCGTCGTGTGTGGTGTAAAGGCTTTTTTGAGAAACTAAAATGGTCAAGGAAACCTGACTCAGCTTTGGGTAAATTCATACGAGTACGAGCGAACCTGCCGTTTTTAATTGAACAAACTGGAGTGTGGAGTATCCTTGCACAATCACTAAATGCACAAAGAAAACCTAAATTCATTTTTTCAATCTACCCTCATTAACCATTAAACCAATTATTGCCACTTTTATTTCAATCCTCCCAAAAGCACGCATGACATCACTCCTACTTCTTACAATTAAAATCGTCCGCGTAAGCGAATAATTATGCAGACTTTTGAAAGACTGTGCACGTGGTTATGACGCTTAAGTTTTGCACAATCTTTTAAAGCATGACGTCAAAAAAGTTACATGAAAGAAGGCGTCGCCTTGTCGAAAGCCTTCTTCGACTTCAAAGTCCAAGATGAGTTTACCGAGCTTCACTGAGCCGCATGAATTTTCCAAAGTCATCCTGCATAGTCGTACGAGTCTTGCAAGGATATCAAAACTCGATATGTCTCTGTACAGCTGTTTCTGTAAATAGTGTTACAAAAAATCGTTATATTTCGTCTATCTCGCTTCGTTCTCGAGATATGGAGCCTTTTACATTTTGGTCACCCAGGAAAGTGAGATTTCAGGAATGTTTTGATGGGATCGTATTAAGCGTCTCAAATTGAGTCCCCCCACCATACAAACCCAAAAAAATTGTTATTTTTCGTCTATCTCGCATCGTTCTCGAGATATGGAGCTTTTTACATTTTGGTCGTATTAAGCGTCTCAAATTGAGTCCCCCCACCATACAAACCCAAAAAAATTGTTATTTTTCGTCTATCTCGCATCGTTCTCGAGATATGGAGCTTTTTACATTTTGGTCGTATTAAGCGTCTCAATTTGAGTCCCCCCACCGTACAACCCCAAAAAAATCGTTATTTTTCGTCTATCTCGCATCGTTCTCGAGATATGGAGCTTTTTACATTTTGTCTCAAATTGAGTCCCCCCACCGTACAACCCCCAAAAAATCGTTATTTTTCGCTTCGTTCTCAAGATATGGAGCCTTTTACATTTTGGTCACCCAGGAAAGTGAGATTTCAGGAATGTTTTGATGGGATCGTATTAAGCGTCTCAAATTGAGTCCCCCCACCATACAAACCCAAAAAAATTGTTATTTTTCGTCTATCTCGCATCGTTCTCGAGATATGGAGCTTTTTACATTTTGGTCGTATTAAGCGTCTCAAATTGAGTCCCCCCACCATACAAACCCAAAAAAATTGTTATTTTTCGTCTATCTCGCATCGTTCTCGAGATATGGAGCTTTTTACATTTTGGTCGTATTAAGCGTCTCAATTTAAGTCCCTCCACCGTACAACCCCAAAAAAATCGTTATTTTTCGTCTATCTCACATCGTTCTCGAGATATGGAGCTTTTTACATTTTGGTCGTATTAAGCGTCTCAAATTGATTCCCCCCACCATTCCACCCCAAAAAAATCGTTATTTTTCGTCTATCTCGCATCGTTCTCGAGATATGGAGCTTTTTACATTTTGGTCGTATTAAGCGTCTCAAATTGAGTCCCCCCACCATACAAACCCAAAAAAATTGTTATTTTTCGTCTATCTCGCATCGTTCTCGAGATATGGAGCTTTTTACATTTTGGTCGTATTAAGCGTCTCAATTTAAGTCCCTCCACCGTACAACCCCAAAAAAATCGTTATTTTTCGTCTATCTCACATCGTTCTCGAGATATGGAGCTTTTTACATTTTGGTCGTATTAAGCGTCTCAAATTGATTCCCCCCACCATTCCACCCCAAAAAAATCGTTATTTTTCGTCTATCTCGCATCGTTCTCGAGATATGGAGCTTTTTACATTTTGGTCGTATTAAGCGTCTCAAATTGAGTCCCCCCACCATACAAACCCAAAAAAATTGTTATTTTTCGTCTATCTCGCATCGTTCTCGAGATATGGAGCTTTTTACATTTTGGTCGTATTAAGCGTCTCAATTTAAGTCCCTCCACCGTACAACCCCAAAAAAATCGTTATTTTTCGTCTATCTCGCATCGTTCTCGAGATATGGAGCTTTTTACATTTTGGTCGTATTAAGCGTCTCAAATTGAGTCCCCCCACCATACAAACCCAAAAAAATTGTTATTTTTCGTCTATCTCGCATCGTTCTCGAGATATGGAGCTTTTTACATTTTGGTCGTATTAAGCGTCTCAATTTGAGTCCCCCCACCGTACAACCCCAAAAAAATCGTTATTTTTCGTCTATCTCGCATCGTTCTCGAGATATGGAGCTTTTTACATTTTGTCTCAAATTGAGTCCCCCCACCGTACAACCCCCAAAAAATCGTTATTTTTCGCTTCGTTCTCAAGATATGGAGCCTTTTACATTTTGGTCACCCAGGAAAGTGAGATTTCAGGAATGTTTTGATGGGATCGTATTAAGCGTCTCAAATTGAGTCCCCCCACCATAACACCCCCAAAAAATCGTTATTTTTCGTCTATCTCGCATCGTTCTCGAGATATGGAGCTTTTTACATTTTGGTCACCCAGGAAAGTGAGATTTCAGGAATGTTTTGATGAGATCGTATTAAGCGTCTCAAATTGGGTCCCCCCACCATTCCACCCCAAAAAAATCGTTATTTTTCGTCTATCTCGCATCGTTCTCGAGATATGGAGCTTTTTACATTTTGGTCGTATTAAGCGTCTCAAATTGAGTCCCCCCACCATACAAACCCAAAAAAATTGTTATTTTTCGTCTATCTCGCATCGTTCTCGAGATATGGAGCTTTTTACATTTTGGTCGTATTAAGCGTCTCAATTTGAGTCCCCCCACCGTACAACCCCAAAAAAATCGTTATTTTTCGTCTATCTCGCATCGTTCTCGAGATATGGAGCTTTTTACATTTTGTCTCAAATTGAGTCCCCCCACCGTACAACCCCCAAAAAATCGTTATTTTTCGCTTCGTTCTCAAGATATGGAGCCTTTTACATTTTGGTCACCCAGGAAAGTGAGATTTCAGGAATGTTTTGATGAGATCGTATTAAGCGTCTCAAATTGGGTCCCCCCACCATTCCACCCCAAAAAAATCGTTATTTTTCGTCTATCTCGCATCGTTCTCGAGATATGGAGCTTTTTACATTTTGGTCGTATTAAGCGTCTCAAATTGAGTCCCCCCACCATACAAACCCAAAAAAATTGTTATTTTTCGTCTATCTCGCATCGTTCTCGAGATATGGAGCTTTTTACATTTTGGTCGTATTAAGCGTCTCAAATTGAGTCCCCCCACCATACAAACCCAAAAAAATTGTTATTTTTCGTCTATCTCGCATCGTTCTCGAGATATGGAGCTTTTTACATTTTGGTCGTATTAAGCGTCTCAATTTAAGTCCCTCCACCCGTACAACCCCAAAAAAATCGTTATTTTTCGTCTATCTCACATCGTTCTCGAGATATGGAGCTTTTTACATTTTGGTCGTATTAAGCGTCTCAAATTGATTCCCCCCACCATTCCACCCCAAAAAATTGTTATTTTTCGTCTATCTCGCATCGTTCTCGAGATATGGAGCTTTTTACATTTTGGTCACCCAGGAAAGTGAGATTTCAGGAATGTTTTGATGGGATCGTATTAAGCGTCTCAAATTGAGTCCCCCCACCATACAACCCCCAAAAAATCGTTATTTTTCGTCTATCTCGCTTCGTTCTCGAGATATGGAGCTTTTTACATTTTGGTCACCCAGGAAAGTGAGATTTCAGGAATGTTTTGATGAGATCGTATTAAGCGTCTCAAGTTGAGTCCCCCCACCATATAACCCAAAAAAAATCGTTATTTTTCGTCTATCTCGCATCGTTCTCGAGATATGGAGCTTTTTACATTTTGGTCGTATTAAGCGTCTCAAATTGAGACCCCCCACCGTACAACCCCAAAAAAAATCGTTATTTTTCGTCTATCTCGCTTCGTTCTCGAGATATGGAGCTTTTTACATTTTGGTCGTATTAAGCGTCTCAAATTGAGTCCCCCCACAATATAACCCCAAAAAAATCGTTATTTTTCGTCTATCTCGCATCGTTCTCGAGATATGGAGCTTTTTACATTTTGGTCGTATTAAGCGTCTCAAAATGAGTCCCCCCACCATATAACCCCAAAAAAATTGTTATTTTTCGTCTATCTCGCTTCGTTCTCGAGATATGGAGCTTTTTACATTTTGGTCACCCAGGAAAGTGAGATTTCAGGAATGTTTTGATGGGATCGTATTAAGCGTCTCAAATTGAGTCCCCCCACCATAACACCCCCAAAAAATCGTTATTTTTCGTCTATCTCGCATCGTTCTCGAGATATGGAGCTTTTTACATTTTGGTCACCCAGGAAAGTGAGATTTCAGGAATGTTTTGATGAGATCGTATTAAGCGTCTCAAATTGGGTCCCCCCACCCTACAACCCCAAAAAAATCGTTATTTTTCGTCTATCTCGCATCGTTCTCGAGATATGGAGCTTTTTACATTTTGGTCACCCAGGAAAGTGAGATTTCAGGAATGTTTTGATGGGATCGTATGAAGCGTCTCAATTGAGTCCCCCCACCGTACAACCTCAAAAAAATTGTTATTTTTCGTCTATCTCGCATCGTTCTCGAGGTATGGAGCTTTTTACATTTTGGTCGTATTAAGCGTCTCAAATTGAGTCCCCCCACCGTACAATCCCAAAAAAATCGTTATTTTTCGTCTATCTCGCATCGTTCTCGAGATATGGAGCTTTTTACATTTTGGTCGTATTAAGCGTCTCAAATTGAGTCCCCCCACAATATAAACCCAAAAAAATCGTTATTTTTCGTCTATCTCGCATCGTTCTCGAGATATGGAGCTTTTTACATTTTGGTCGTATTAAGCGTCTCAAAATGAGTCCCCCCACCATATAACCCAAAAAAATTGTTATTTTTCGTCTATCTCGCTTCGTTCTCGAGATATGGAGCTTTTTACATTTTGGTCACCCAGGAAAGTGAGATTTCAGGAATGTTTTGATGGGATCGTATTAAGCGTCTCAAATTGAGTCCCCCCACCATAACACCCCCAAAAAATCGTTATTTTTCGTCTATCTCGCATCGTTCTCGAGATATGGAGCTTTTTACATTTTGGTCACCCAGGAAAGTGAGATTTCAGGAATGTTTTGATGAGATCGTATTAAGCGTCTCAAATTGGGTCCCCCCACCCTACAACCCCAAAAAAATCGTTATTTTTCGTCTATCTCGCATCGTTCTCGAGATATGGAGCTTTTTACATTTTGGTCACCCAGGAAAGTGAGATTTCAGGAATGTTTTGATGGGATCGTATGAAGCGTCTCAAATTGAGTCCCCCCACCGTACAACCTCAAAAAAATTGTTATTTTTCGTCTATCTCGCATCGTTCTCGAGGTATGGAGCTTTTTACATTTTGGTCGTATTAAGCGTCTCAAATTGAGTCCCCCCACCGTACAACCCCAAAAAAATTGTTATTTTTCGTCTATCTCGCATCGTTCTCGAGATATGGAGCTTTTTACATTTTGGTCGTATTAAGCGTCTCAAATTGAGTCCCCCCACCATATAACCCCAAAAAAATTGTTATTTTTCGTCTATCTCGCATCGTTCTCGAGATATGGAGCTTTTTACATTTTGGTCGTATTAAGCGTCTCAATTTGAGTCCCCCCACCGTACAACCCCAAAAAATTGTTATTTTTCGTCTATCTCGCATTGTTCTCGAGATATGGAGCTTTTTACAATTTGGTCGTATTAAGCGTCTCAAATTGAGTCCCCCCACCATATAACCACAAAAAAATTGTTATTTTTCGTCTATCTCGCATCGTTCTCGAGATATGGAGCTTTTTACATTTTGGTCACCCAGGAAAGTGAGATTTCATATTTCGTATCAAGCGTCTCTAATTGAGTCCCCCCACCGTACAACCTCAAAAAAATTGTTATTTTTCGTCTATCTCGCATCGTTCTCGAGATATGGAGCTTTTTACATTTTGGTCGTATTAAGCGTCTCAAATTGAGTCCCCCCACCATATAACCACAAAAAAATTGTTATTTTTCGTCTATCTCGCATCGTTCTCGAGATATGGAGCTTTTTACATTTTGGTCACCCAGGAAAGTGAGATTTCATATTTCGTATCAAGCGTCTCTAATTGGGTCCCCCCACCGTACAACCTCAAAAAAATTGTTATTTTTCGTCTATCTCGCATCGTTCTCGAGATATGGAGCTTTTTACATTTTGGTCGTATTAAGCGTCTCAAATTGAGACCCCCCACCGAGCTTTATACATTTTGGTCACCCAGGAAAGTGAGATTTCAGGAATGTTTTGATGGGATCTGATTAAGCGTCTCAAATTGATTCCCCCCACCGTACAACCACAAAAAAATCGTTATTTTTCGTCTATCTCGCTTCGTTCTCGAGATATGGAGCTTTTTACATTTTGGTCGTATTAAGCGTCTCAAATTGAGACCCCCCACCGTACAACCCCAAAAAAATCGTTATTTTCGTCTATCTCACATCGTTCTCGAGATATGGAGCTTTATACATTTTGGTCACCCAGGAAAGTGAGATTTCAGGAATGTTTTGATGGGATCTGATTAAGCGTCTCAAATTGAGTCCCCCCACCGTACAACCCCAAAAAAATCGTTATTTTTCGTCTATCTCGCATCGTTCTCGAGATATGGAGCTTTTTACATTTTGGTCGTATTAAGCGTCTCAAATTGATTCCCCCCACCATACAAACCCAAAAAAATTGTTATTTTTCGTCTATCTCGCATCGTTCTCGAGATATGGAGCTTTTTACAATTTGGTCGTATTAAGCGTCTCAAATTGAGTCCCCCCACCGTACAACCCAAAAAAAATTGTTATTTTTCGTCTATCTCGCATCGTTCTCGAGATATGGAGCTTTTTACAATTTGGTCGTATTAAGCGTCTCAAATTGAGTCCCCCCCACCATATAACCCCAAAAAAATCGTTATTTTTCGTCTATCTCGCATCGTTCTCGAGATATGGAGCTTTTTACATTTTCGTCGCATTAAGCGTCTCAAATTGAGTCCCCCCACCATATAATCCCAAAAAAATTGTTATTTTTCGTCTATCTCGCATCGTTCTCGAGATATGGAGCTTTTTACATTTTGGTCGTATTAAGCGTCTCAAATTGAGTCTCCCCACCTTACAACCCAAAAAAATTGTTATTTTTCGTCTATCTCGCTTCGTTCTCGAGATATGGAGCTTTTTACATTTTGGTCACCCGGGAAAGTGAGATTTCAGGAATGTTTTGATTTGATTGTATTAAGCGTCTCAAATGGAGTCCCCCCACCGTACAAACCCAAAAAAATCGTTATTTTTCGTCTATCTCGCAACGTTCTCGAGATATGGAGCTTTTTACATTTTGGTCACCCAGGAAAGTTAGATTTCAGGAATGTTTTGATTTGATTGTATTAAGCGTCTCAAATTGAGTCCCCCCACCGTACAACCCAAAAAAAATTGTTATTTTTCGTCTATCTCGCTTCGTTCTCGAGATATGGTGCCTTTTACATTTTGGTCACCCAGGAAAGTGAGATTTCATATTTCGTATCAAGCGTCTCTAATTGAGTCCCCCCACCGTACAGCCCCAAAAAAATTGTTATTTTTCGTCTATCTCGCATCGTTCTCGAGATATGGAGCTTTTTACATTTTGGTCGTATTAAGCGTCTTAAATTGAGTCCCCCCACCGTACAACCCCAAAAAAATTGTTATTTTTCGTCTATCTCGCATCGTTCTCGAGATATGGAGCTTTTTACATTTTGGTCGTATTAAGCGTCTCAATTTGAGTCCCCCCACCATACAACCCCAAAAAAATCGTTATTTTTCGTCTATCTCGCATCGTTCTCGAGATATGGAGCTTTTTACATTTTGGTCGTATGAAGCGTCTCAAATTGAGTACCCCACCGTACAACTTCAAAAAAATTGTTATTTTTCGTCTATCTCGCATCGTTCTCGAGATATGGAGCTTTTTACATTTTGGTCGTATTAAGCGTCTCAAATTGAGTCCCCCCACCGTACAACCCCAAAAAAATCGTTATTTTTCGTCTATCTCGCATCGTTCTCGAGATATAGAGCTTTTTACATTTTGGTCGTATTAAGCGTCTCAAATTGAGTCCCCCCACCGTACAACCCCAAAAAAATCGTTATTTTTCGTCTATCTCGCTTGGTTCTCCAGATATGGAGCTTTTTACATTTTGGTCACCCAGGAAAGTGAGATTTCAGGAATGTTTTGATTTGATTGTATTAAGCGTCTCAAATTGAGTCCCCCCACCGTACAAACCCAAAAAAATCATTATTTTTCGTCTATCTCGCTTGGTTCTCCAGATATGGAGCTTTTTACATTTAGGTCACACGGGAAAGTGAGATTTCAGGAATGTTTTGATGGGATCGTATGAAGCGTCTCAAATTGAGTCCCCCCACCATACAACCCCAAAAAAATCGTTATTTTTCGTCTATCTCTCAACGTTCTCGAGATATGGAGCTTTTTACATTTTGGTCACCCAGGAAAGTGAGATTTCAGGAATGTTTTGATTTGATTGTATTAAGCGTCTCAAATTGAGTCCCCCCACCGTACAACTTCAAAAAAAATCGTTATTTTTCGTCTATCTCGCTTCGTTCTCGAGATATGGAGCTTTTTACATTTTGGTCACCCAGGAAAGTGAGATTTCAGGAATGTTTTGATTTGATTGTATTAAGCGTCTCAAATTGAGTCCCCCCACCGTACAACCCCAAAAAAATTGTTATTTTTCGTCTATCTCGCATCGTTCTCGAGATATGGAGCTTTTTACATTTTGGTCGTATTAAGCGTCTCAAATTGAGTCCCCCCACCGTACAACCCCAAAAAAATCGTTATTTTTCGTCTATCTCGCTTGGTTCTCCAGATATGGAGCTTTTTACATTTTGGTCACACGGGAAAGTGAGATTTCAGGAATGTTTTGATGGGATCGTATGAAGCGTCTCAAATTGAGTCCCCCCACCATACAACCCCAAAAAAATCGTTATTTTTCGTCTATCTCGCAACGTTCTCGAGATATGGAGCTTTTTACATTTTGGTCACCCAGGAAAGTGAGATTTCAGGAATGTTTTGATTTGATTGTATTAAGCGTCTCAAATTGAGTCCCCCCACCGTACAACTTCAAAAAAAATCGTTATTTTTCGTCTATCTCGCTTCGTTCTCGAGATATGGAGCTTTTACATTTTGGTCACCCAGGAAAGTGAGATTTCAGGAATGTTTTGATTTGATTGTATTAAGCGTCTCAAATTGAGTCCCCCCACCGTACAACCCCAAAAAAATTGTTATTTTTCGTCTATCTCGCATCGTTCTCGAGATATGGAGCTTTTTACATTTTGGTCGTATTAAGCGTCTCAAATTGAGTCCCCCCACCGTACAACCCCAAAAAAATCGTTATTTTTCGTCTATCTCGCTTCGTTCTCGAGATATGGAGCTTTTTACATTTTGGTCACCCGGGAAAGTGAGATTTCAGGAATTGATGGGATCTGATTAAGCGTCTCATATTGAGTCCCCCCACCGTACAACCCCAAAAAAATCGTTATTTTTCGTCTATCTCGCATCGTTCTCGAGATATGGAGCTTTTTACATTTTGGTCGTATTAAGCGTCTCAAATTGAGTACCCCACCGTACAACTCCAAAAAAATCGTTATTTTTCGTCTATCTCGCTCGTTCTCGAGATATGGAGCTTTTTACATTTTGGTCACCCAGGAAAGTGAGATTTCAGGAATGTTTTGATTTGATTGTATTAAGCGTCTCAAATTGAGTCCCCCCACCGTACAACCCCAAAAAAATTGTTATTTTTCGTCTATCTCGCATCGTTCTCGAGATATGGAGCTTTTTACATTTTGGTCGTATTAAGCGTCTCAAATTGAGTCCCCCCACCGTACAACCCCAAAAAAATCGTT